>OW388298.1:41278233-42690733 GCA_936450465.1 Gibbula magus
GGTTTCGTGTAATAGTTGTTTCTGACTATATATAGTAGGTTTTGTGTAATAATTGTTCATGACTATATATAGTAGGTTTTGTGTAATAGTTGTTTCTGACTATATATAGTAGGTTTCGTGTAATAATTGTTCATGACTATATATAGTAGGTTTTGTGTAATAGTTGTTTTCTGACTATATATAGTAGGTTTCGTGTAATAATTGTCCATGACTATATATAGGAGGTTTCGTGTAATAATTGTTCATGACTATATATAGTAGGTTTCGTGTAATAATTGTTCATGACTATATATAGTAGGTTTTGTCTAATAATGGTTCATGACTATATGTAGGAGGTTTCGTGTAATAATTGTTCATGACTATATATAGTAGGTTTCGTGTAATAATTGTTCATGACTATATATAGTAGGTTTCGTGTAATAATTGTTCATGACTATATATAGTAGGTTTCGTGTAATAATTGTTCATGACTATATATAGTAGGTTTCGTGTAATAATTGTTCATGACTATATATAGTAGGTTTTATGTAATAATTGTTCTTGACTTTATATAGTAGATTTTGTCTAATAATGGTTCATGACTATATATAGTAGGTTTCGTGTAATAATTGTTCATGACTATATATAGTAGGTTTTGTGTAATACTTGTTTCTGACTATATATAGTAGGTTTCGTGTAATAGTTGTTTTCTGACTATATATAGTAGGTTTCGTGTAATAATTGTTCATGACTATATATAGTAGGTTTTGTGTAATAGTTGTTTCTGACTTTAAATAGTAGGTTTCGTGTAATAATTGTTCATGACTATATATAGTAGGTTTTGTGTAATAGTTGTTTCTGACTATATATAGTAGGTTTCGTGTAATAATTGTTCATGACTATATATAGTAGGTTTCGTGTAATAATTGTTCATGACTTTATATAGTAGATTTTGTGTAATAATTGTTCATGACTATATATAGTAGATTTTGTGTAATAATTGTTCATGACTATATATAGTAGGTTTTATGTAATAATTGTTCATGACTATATATAGTAGGTTTTGTGTAATAATTGTTCATGACTATATATAGTAGGTTTTGTCTAATAATGGTTTATGACTATATATAGTAGGTTTCGTGTAATAATTGTTCATGACTATATATAGTAGGTTTCGTGTAATAATTGTTCATGACTATATATAGTAGGTTTTATGTAATAATTGTTCATGACTATATATAGTAGGTTTTGTCTAATAATGGTTCATGACTATATATAGTAGGTTTCGTGTAATAATTGTTCATGACTATATATAGTAGGTTTCGTGTAATAATTGTTCATGACTATATATAGTAGGTTTTGTGTAATAATTGTTCATGACTATATATAGTAGGTTTTGTCTAATAATGGTTCATGACTATATATAGTAGGTTTCGTGTAATAATTGTTCATGACTATATATAGTAGGTTTCGTGTAATAATTGTTCATGACTATATATAGTAGGTTTTGTGTAATAATTGTTCATGACTATATATAGTAGGTTTTGTCTAATAATGGTTCATGACTATATATAGTAGGTTTCGTGTAATAATTGTTCATGACTATATATAGTAGGTTTCGTGTAATAATTGTTCATGACTATGTATAGTAGGTTTTGTGTAATAATTGTTCATGACTATATATAGTAGGTTTTATGTAATAATTGTTCATGACTTTATATAGTAGGTTTTGTCTAATAATGGTTCATGACTATATATAGTAGGTTTCGTGTAATAATTGTTCATGACTATATATAGTAGGTTTCGTGTAATAATTGTTCATGACTATATATAGTAGGTTTCGTGTAATAGTTGTTTCTGACTATATATAGTAGGTTTTGTGTAATAATTGTTCATGACTATATATAGTAGGTTTTGTGTAATAGTTGTTTCTGACTATATATAGTAGGTTTCGTGTAATAATTGTTCATGACTATATATAGTAGGTTTCGTTAAATAATTGTTCATGACTATATATAGTAGGTTTCGTGTAATAATTGTTCATGACTATATATAGTAGGTTTCGTGTAATAATTGTTCATGACTATATATAGTAGGTTTTATGTAATAATTGTTCATGACTTTATATAGTAGATTTTGTCTAATAATGGTTCATGACTATATATAGTAGGTTTCGTGTAATAATTGTTCATGACTATATATAGTAGGTTTTGTGTAATTGGTTTTTCTGACTATATATAGTAGGTTTCGTGTAATAATTGTTCATGACTATATATAGTAGGTTTCGTGTAATAATTGTTCATGACTATATATAGTAGGTTTTGTCTAATAATTGTTCATGACTATATATAGTAGGTTTTATGTAATAATTGTTCATGACTATATATAGTAGGTTTCGTGTAATAATTGTTCATGACTATATATAGTAGGTTTTGTGTAATAATTGTTCATGACTATATATAGTAGGTTTTGTGTAATAATTGTTCATGACTATATATAGTAGGTTTCGTGTAATAATTGTTCATGACTATATATAGAAGGTTTTGTGTAATAATTGTTCATGACTATATATAGTAGGTTTTGTGTAATAATTGTTCATGACTATATATAGTAGGTTTTATGTAATAAATGTTCATGACTATATATAGTAGGTTTTGTGTAATAATTGTTCATGACTATATATAGTAGGTTTCGTGTAATAATTGTTCATGACTATATATAGTAGGTTTCGTGTAATAATTGTTCATGACTATATATAGAAGGTTTCGTGTAATAATTGTTCATGACTATATATAGTAGGTTTCGTGTAATAATGGTTCATGACTATATATAGTAGGTTTTGTGTAATAATTGTTCATGACTATATATAGTAGGTTTCGTGTAATAATTGTTCATGACTATATATAGTAGGTTTCGTGTAATAATTGTTCATGACTTTATATAGTAGATTTTGTGTAATAATTGTTCATGACTATATATAGTAGATTTTGTGTAATAATTGTTCATGACTATATATAGTAGGTTTCGTGTAATAATTGTTCATGACTATATATAGAAGGTTTTGTGTAATAATTGTTCATGACTATATATAGTAGGTTTTATGTAATAATTGTTCATGACTATATATAGTAGGTTTTGTGTAATAATTGTTCATGACTATATATAGTAGGTTTCGTGTAATAATTGTTCATGACTATATATAGTAGGTTTTATGTAATAGTTGTTCATGACTATATATAGTAGATTTTGTGTAATAATTGTTCATGACTATATATAGTAGATTTTGTGTAATAATTGTTCATGACTATATATAGTAGGTTTCGTGTAATAATTTGTTATGACTATATATAGTAGGTTTCGTGTAATAATTGTTCATGACTATATATAGTAGGTTTCGTGTAATAATTGTTCATGACTATATATAGTAGGTTTCGTGTAATAATTGTTCATGACTATATATAGTAGGTTTTGTGTAATAATTGTTCATGACTATATATAGTAGGTTTCGTGTAATAATTGTTCATGACTATATATAGTAGGTTTCGTGTAATAATTGTTCATGACTATATATAGAAGGTTTCGTGTAATAATTGTTCATGACTATATATAGTAGGTTTCGTGTAATAATGGTTCATGACTATATATAGTAGGTTTTGTGTAATAATTGTTCATGACTATATGTAGAAGGTTTCGTGTAATAATTGTTCATGACTATATATAGTAGGTTTCGTGTAATAATTGTTCATGACTATATATAGTAGGTTTCGTGTAATAATGGTTCATGACTATATATAGAAGGTTTCGTGTAATAATTGTTCATGACTATATATAGTAGGTTTCGTGTAATAATTGTTCATGACTATATATAGAAGGTTTCTTGTAATAATTGTTCATGACTATATATAGTAGGTTTCGTGTAATAATGGTTCATGACTATATATAGTAGGTTTTGTGTAATAATTGTTCATGACTATATGTAGAAGGTTTCGTGTAATAATTGTTCATGACTATATATAGTAGGTTTCGTGTAATAATGGTTCATGACTATATATAGAAGGTTTCGTGTAATAATTGTTCATGACTATATATAGTAGGTTTCGTGTAATAATTGTTCATGACTATATATAGTAGGTTTTGTGTAATAATTGTTCATGACTATATATAGTAGGTTTCGTGTAATAATTGTTCATGACTATATATAGTAGGTTTCGTGTAATAATTGTTCATGACTATATATAGAAGGTTTCGTGTAATAATTGTTCATGACTATATATAGTAGGTTTCGTGTAATAATGGTTCATGACTATATATAGTAGGTTTTGTGTAATAATTGTTCATGACTATATATAGTAGGTTTCGTGTAATAATTGTTCATGACTATATATAGTAGGTTTCGTGTAATAATTGTTCATGACTTTATATAGTAGGTTTCGTGTAATAATTGTTCATGACTATATATAGTAGGTTTCGTTAAATAATTGTTCATGACTATATAAAGTAGGTTTCGTGTAATAATTGTTCATGACTATATATAGTAGGTTTCGTGTAATAATTGTTCATGACTATATATAGTAGGTTTTATGTAATAATTGTTCATGACTTTATATAGTAGATTTTGTCTAATAATGGTTCATGACTATATATAGTAGGTTTCGTGTAATAATTGTTCATGACTATATATAGTAGGTTTTGTGTAATAGTTGTTTCTGACTATATATAGTAGGTTTCGTGTAATAATTGTTCATGACTATATATAGTAGGTTTCGTGTAATAATTGTTCATGACTATATATAGTAGGTTTTGTCTAATAATTGTTCATGACTATATATAGTAGGTTTCGTGTAATAATTGTTCATGACTTTATATAGTAGATTTCGTGTAATAATTGTTCATGACTATATATAGTAGGTTTCGTGTAATAATGGTTCATGACTATATATAGTAGGTTTTGTGTAATAATTGTTCATGACTATATATAGTAGGTTTCGTGTAATAATTGTTCATGACTATATATAGTAGGTTTCGTGTAATAATTGTTCATGACTTTATATAGTAGATTTTGTGTAATAATTGTTCATGACTATATATAGTAGATTTTGTGTAATAATTGTTCATGACTATATATAGTAGGTTTCGTGTAATAATTGTTCATGACTATATATAGAAGGTTTTGTGTAATAATTGTTCATGACTATATATAGTAGGTTTTATGTAATAATTGTTCATGACTATATATAGTAGGTTTTGTGTAATAATTGTTCATGACTATAT
This sequence comes from Gibbula magus, assembly GCA_936450465.1. Taxonomy (NCBI): domain Eukaryota; kingdom Metazoa; phylum Mollusca; class Gastropoda; order Trochida; family Trochidae; genus Gibbula; species Gibbula magus. The sequence goes on from OW388298.1 coordinate 41,283,484, forward strand.
ATAGTAGGTTTCGTGTAATAATTGTTCATGACTATATATAGTAGGTTTTATGTAATAGTTGTTCATGACTATATATAGTAGATTTTGTGTAATAATTGTTCATGACTATATATAGTAGATTTTGTGTAATAATTGTTCATGACTATATATAGTAGGTTTCGTGTAATAATTTGTTATGACTATATATAGAAGGTTTCGTGTAATAATTGTTCATGACTATATATAGTAGGTTTCGTGTAATAATGGTTCATGACTATATATAGTAGGTTTCGTGTAATAATTGTTCATGACTATATATAGAAGGTTTCGTGTAATAATTGTTCATGACTATATATAGTAGGTTTCGTGTAATAATTGTTCATGACTATATATAGTAGGTTTCGTGTAATAATTGTTCATGACTATATATAGTAGGTTTTGTGTAATAATGGTTCATGACTATATATAGTAGGTTTTGTGTAATAATTGTTCATGACTATATATAGTAGGTTTCGTGTAATAATTGTTCATGACTATATATAGTAGGTTTCGTGTAATAATTGTTCATGACTTTATATAGTAGATTTTGTGTAATAATTGTTCATGACTATATATAGTAGATTTTGTGTAATAATTGTTCATGACTATATATAGTAGGTTTTATGTAATAATTGTTCATGACTATATATAGTAGGTTTTGTGTAATAATTGTTCATGACTATATATAGTAGGTTTCGTGTAATAATTGTTCATGACTATATATAGTAGGTTTTATGTAATAGTTGTTCATGACTATATATAGTAGATTTTGTGTAATAATTGTTCATGACTATATATAGTAGGTTTCGTGTAATAATTGTTCATGACTATATATAGTAGGTTTCGTGTAATAATTGTTCATGACTATATGTAGGAGGTTTTGTGTAATAATTGTTCATGACTATATATAGTAGGTTTCGTGTAATAATTGTTCATGACTTTATATAGTAGGTTTCGTGTAATAATTGTTCATGACTATATATAGTAGGTTTTGTGTAATAATTGTTCATGACTATATATAGTAGGTTTCGTGTAATAATTGTTCATGACTATATATAGTAGGTTTCGTGTAATAATTGTTCATGACTTTATATAGTAGATTTTGTGTAATAATTGTTCATGACTATATATAGTAGATTTTGTGTAATAATTGTTCATGACTATATATAGTAGGTTTTATGTAATAATTGTTCATGACTATATATAGTAGGTTTTGTGTAATAATTGTTCATGACTATATATAGTAGGTTTCGTGTAATAATTGTTCATGACTATATATAGTAGGTTTTATGTAATAGTTGTTCATGACTATATATAGTAGATTTTGTGTAATAATTGTTCATGACTATATATAGTAGGTTTCGTGTAATAATTGTTCATGACTATATATAGTAGGTTTCGTGTAATAATTGTTCATGACTATATGTAGGAGGTTTTGTGTAATAATTGTTCATGACTATATATAGTAGGTTTCGTGTAATAATTGTTCATGACTTTATATAGTAGGTTTCGTGTAATAATTGTTCATGACTATATATAGTAGATTTTGTGTAATAATTGTTCATGACTATATATAGTAGGTTTCGTGTAATAATTGTTCATGACTATATATAGTAGGTTTCGTGTAATAATTGTTCATGACTATATATAGTAGGTTTCGTGTAATAATTGTTCATGACTTTATATAGTAGGTTTCGTGTAATAATTGTTCATGACTATATATAGTAGGTTTCGTGTAATAATTGTTCATGACTATATATAGTAGGTTTCGTGTAATAATAATTCATGACTTTATATAGTAGATTTTGTCTAATAATTGTTCATGACTTTATATAGTAGGTTTCGTGTAATAATTGTTCATGACTATATATAGTAGGTTTTATGTAATAATTGTTCATGACTATATATAGTAGGTTTCGTGTAATAATTGTTCATGACTATATATAGTAGGTTTCGTGTAATAATTGTTCATGACTATATATAGTAGGTTTCGTGTAATAATTGTTCATGACTTTATATAGTAGGTTTTGTGTAATAATTGTTCATGACTATATATAGTAGGTTTCGTGTAATAATTGTTCATGACTATATATAGTAGGTTTCGTGTAATAATTGTTCATGACTATATATAGTAGGTTTCGTGTAATAATTGTTCATGACTTTATATAGTAGATTTTGTCTAATAATTGTTCATGACTATATATAGTAGGTTTTGTGTAATAATTGTTCATGACTATATATAGTAGGTTTCGTGTAATAATTGTTCATGACTATATATAGTAGGTTTCGTGTAATAATTGTTCATGACTTTATATAGTAGGTTTTGTGTAATAATTGTTCATGACTATATATAGTAGGTTTCGTGTAATAATTGTTCATGACTATATATAGTAGGTTTCGTGTAATAATTGTTCATGACTATATATAGTAGGTTTCGTGTAATAATTGTTCATGACTTTATATAGTAGATTTTGTCTAATAATGGTTCATGACTATATATAGTAGGTTTTATGTAATAATTGTTCATGACTATATATAGTAGGTTTCGTGTAATAATTGTTCATGACTATATATAGTAGGTTTCGTGTAATAATTGTTCATGACTATATATAGTAGGTTTTGTGTAATAATTGTTCATGACTATATATAGTAGGTTTCGTGTAATAATTGTTCATGACTATATATAGTAGGTTTTGTCTAATAATGGTTCATGACTATATATAGTAGGTTTCGTGTAATAGTTGTTTCTGACTATATATAGTAGGTTTCGTGTAATAATTGTTCATGACTTTATATAGTAGGTTTCGTGTAATAATTGTTCATGACTATATATAGTAGGTTTTATGTAATAATTGTTCATGACTATATATAGTAGGTTTCGTGTAATAATTGTTCATGACTATATATAGTAGGTTTCGTGTAATAATTGTTCATGACTTTATATAGTAGGTTTCGTGTAATAATTGTTCATGACTATATATAGTAGGTTTTATGTAATAATTGTTCATGACTATATATAGTAGGTTTCGTGTAATAATGGTTCATGACTATATATAGTAGGTTTCGTGTAATAATTGTTCATGACTATATATAGTAGGTTTTATGTAATAATTGTTCATGACTATATATAGTAGGTTTCGTGTAATAATTGTTCATGACTATATATAGTAGGTTTCGTGTAATAATTGTTCATGACTATATATAGTAGGTTTTATGTAATAATTGTTCATGACTTTATATAGTAGATTTTATGTAATAATTGTTCATGACTATATATAGTAGGTTTCGTGTAATAATTGTTCATGACTATATATAGTAGGTTTCGTGTAATAATTGTTCATGACTATATATAGTAGGTTTTATGTAATAATTGTTCATGACTATATATAGTAGGTTTCGTGTAATAATTGTTCATGACTATATATAGTAGGTTTCTTGTAATAATTGTTCATGACTATATATAGTAGGTTTTATGTAATAAATGTTCATGACTATATATAGTAGGTTTCGTGTAATAATTGTTCATGACTATATATAGTAGGTTTCGTGTAATAATTGCTCATGACTATATATAGTAGGTTTCGTGTAATAATTGTTCATGACTATATATAGTAGGTTTCGTGTAATAATTGTTCATGACTATATATAGTAGGTTTTATGTAATAATTGTTCATGACTATATATAGTAGGTTTCGTGTAATAATTGTTCATGACTATATATAGTAGATTTTGTGTAATAATTGTTCATGACTATATATAGTAGGTTTCGTGTAATAATTGTTCATGACTATATATAGTAGGTTTCGTGTAATAATTGTTCATGACTATATATAGTAGGTTTCGTGTAATAATTGTTCATGACTATATATAGAAGGTTTCGTGTAATAATTGTTCATGACTATATATAGTAGGTTTTGTCTAATAATTGTTCATGACTATATATAGTAGGTTTCGTGTAATAATTGTTCATGACTATATATAGTAGGTTTCGTGTAATAATTGTTCATGACTATATATAGTAGGTTTCGTGTAATAATTGTTCATGACTATATATAGTAGGTTTTATGTAATAATTGTTCATGACTATATATAGTAGGTTTCGTGTAATAATTGTTCATGACTATATATAGTAGGTTTCGTGTAATAATTGTTCATGACTATATATAGTAGGTTTTATGTAATAATTGTTCATGACTATATATAGTAGGTTTCGTGTAATAATGGTTCATGACTATATATAGTAGGTTTCGTGTAATAATTGTTCATGACTATATATAGTAGGTTTTATGTAATAATTGTTCATGACTATATATAGTAGGTTTCGTGTAATAATTGTTCATGACTATATATAGTAGGTTTCGTGTAATAATTGTTCATGACTATATATAGTAGGTTTTATGTAATAATTGTTCATGACTATATATAGTAGGTTTCGTGTAATAATTGTTCATGACTATATATAGTAGGTTTCGTGTAATAATTGTTCATGACTATATATAGTAGGTTTTATGTAATAATTGTTCATGACTATATATAGTAGGTTTCGTGTAATAATGGTTCATGACTATATATAGTAGGTTTCGTGTAATAATTGTTCATGACTATATATAGTAGGTTTTATGTAATAATTGTTCATGACTATATATAGTAGGTTTCGTGTAATAATTGTTCATGACTATATATAGTAGGTTTCGTGTAATAATTGTTCATGACTATATATAGTAGGTTTTATGTAATAATTGTTCATGACTATATATAGTAGGTTTCGTGTAATAATTGTTCATGACTTTATATAGTAGGTTTCGTGTAATAATTGTTCATGACTATATATAGTAGGTTTTATGTAATAATTGTTCATGACTATATATAGTAGGTTTCGTGTAATAATGGTTCATGACTATATATAGTAGGTTTCGTGTAATAATTGTTCATGACTATATATAGTAGGTTTTATGTAATAATTGTTCATGACTATATATAGTAGGTTTCGTGTAATAATTGTTCATGACTATATATAGTAGGTTTCGTGTAATAATTGTTCATGACTATATATAGTAGGTTTTATGTAATAATTGTTCATGACTTTATATAGTAGATTTTATGTAATAATTGTTCATGACTATATATAGTAGGTTTCGTGTAATAATTGTTCATGACTATATATAGTAGGTTTCGTGTAATAATTGTTCATGACTATATATAGTAGGTTTTATGTAATAATTGTTCATGACTATATATAGTAGGTTTCGTGTAATAATTGTTCATGACTATATATAGTAGGTTTCGTGTAATAATTGTTCATGACTATATATAGTAGGTTTTATGTAATAAATGTTCATGACTATATATAGTAGGTTTCGTGTAATAATTGTTCATGACTATATATAGTAGGTTTCGTGTAATAATTGCTCATGACTATATATAGTAGGTTTCGTGTAATAATTGTTCATGACTATATATAGTAGGTTTCGTGTAATAATTGTTCATGACTATATATAGTAGGTTTTATGTAATAATTGTTCATGACTATATATAGTAGGTTTCGTGTAATAATTGTTCATGACTTTATATAGTAGATTTTATGTAATAATTGTTCATGACTATATATAGTAGGTTTCGTGTAATAATTGTTCATGACTATATATAGTAGGTTTTATGTAATAATTGTTCATGACTTTATATAGTAGGTTTCGTGTAATAATGGTTCATGACTATATATAGTAGGTTTCGTGTAATAATTGTTCATGACTCTATATATAGTAGGTTTCGTGTAATAATTGTTCATGACTATATATAGTAGGTTTTATGTAATAATTGTTCATGACTATATATAGTAGGTTTTGTGTAATAATTGTTCATGACTATATATAGTAGGTTTCGTGTAATAATTGTTCATGACTATATATAGTAGGTTTCGTGTAATAATTGTTCATGACTATATATAGTAGGTTGTATGTAATAATTGTTCATGACTTTATATAGTAGGTTTCGTGTAATAATGGTTCATGACTATATATAGTAGGTTTTGTGTAATAATTGTTCATGACTATATATAGTAGGTTTTGTGTAATAATTGTTCATGACTATATATAGTAGGTTTCGTGTAATAGTTGTTTTCTGACTTTATATAGTAGGTTTCGTGTAATAATTGTTCATGACTATATATAGTAGGTTTTGTGTAATAATTGTTCATGACTATATATAGTAGGTTTCGTGTAATAATTGTTCATGACTATATATAGTAGGTTTCGTGTAATAATTGTTCATGACTATATATAGTAGGTTTTATGTAATAATTGTTCATGACTTTATATAGTAGGTTTTGTCTAATAATGGTTCATGACTATATATAGTAGGTTTTGTGTAATAATTGTTCATGACTATATGTAGGAGGCTTTGTGTTATAATTGTTCATGACTATAGAGGGGTTGATGTGATAAGTGTTTATGACTAGTTATAGAGAGATTTCATGACAGCTGGTCAAATATGATAAGTGTACAGTAGAACAGTGATGTAGCAAACACCGATATAGTGAAGAAACGGATTCAGCGAACACATTTATAGAAGTCCCTTCAAAACAGCCTATATTATACGCAAACGACGAACAGAGGATAAAGCCAACTAAATTCTTTGCTTCCTTGGTGTTCGTTATAGCCATGCTGTATTTGACTAAATTTATTTGGGAACATATTTAAATCTGGAAAACTTCTCGCAATTATAAAAAATCAATGGCAGTCTGTCTGTACAATGTACAATGAACGATGTTGCAGGCTCACTCCGTTCACAAGAATTTAAATAATGTTTTGGCATCATTCATTTCCTATGTCAACACACAAACAGACATCATTGAAGTTGAACTTGAACTTGTATATATATGTCAGGTGTGTGATTTCCTTCTATTCTAGTAGTTTATCATATATTGGATTTACTACATAGAAATTAAACTGAACCTAAAAGTAATATCTAAAGTAGTAAATATACTTACCAAGAAACATCATTGAACATCCGAAGACCATCAGTACGTGTTGTAGCCCTGAGTGAAAGGCCAGGGAGAGATCGTCTATTGAAATCTTGTGTTCTGCAATGGTATAGTATAGTATGGTTATGGTATGGTATGGTATGGTATGGTATGGTATGGTATGGTATGGTATGGTTTGGTATGGTATGGTATGGTATGGTATGGTATGGTATGGTATGGTATGGTATGGTATGGTACGGTATCGTATGGTATTGTATGGTATGTTTTGGTATGGTATAGTATAAACTCACGTGCAAAAGAAACGTCCCCACATTTTGAAAACAGTATAAAATGAAATATTGATGTCTGTGAAAGTAGATTTTGAATGTATTTGGTAGCCACATATTTTGTTCAGAAGTATTCACAATTTCATACATCAGAGTATGCTTCTTTTATTTTTACATCTGTTCAAATACACATGGGGTGCTAAAATCGCTTTTTAAAGGTTTTTTGCCCACAATATTTGGTATTTAAGTTTAAAACATTGAAAAGGTAGAACTTTAATTAATTAAAGATATCCTCGACATAAATAACCTTCTTTGATTTAAATTTGTTGAGGCGTTATTACTGTAGGACGTAACAAAACAAGCCAAAACTGGCCTTTTTGAGGCTTCTATCTCGTCTAGTTAAGGAGATTCCATAACGACCATTTCTTAAAACTACTGTTTCTCAGAGTTATGAATAGATAATGTTTTGAAAATTCATAGTTAGTATTGTTGGGTTCTGAAGACATGATTTAACGCTGTTTCAGCCGTATTTATTGCCCGTCGATTGAAATATCTTGTATTTTGTATGGGAATTGTGTGTAGGTATGGTACAGTAAGTTAACTCATAGAATTATATAGAATAGTATCGTATGGTTCCATATACATGTAGTATAGTACTATATTGTTTAACAGTATGGTATGATATGGTATTTTATGGTATGGTATTGTATGTTATTGTATGTTATCGTATGGTATTTTATAGTATGTTATTGTATGTTATGGTATGGTATCTGGTATGGTTGACTGGGATAACACTTCCCTGTAAGTGGGAGCAAATCATCATGTGTACTGTTCACTAGTCCTATGAAATAACTATCAAGTCACTCATCAATGACACATAGTTGAGTATTTGTATATCAGCAGCAATGTGGCAAATTGATCTTTGTGTGTGAGTTGAAAATACCAGGAAGCTGATAAATTTACATGAAATGATGTATCAGAGTTTGGAGTGAAAGGTCACTCTTTGATGCTGCTTGTGTGTAATGATTAAACTATTATACATAACTAACAATCGCATCATTTAAAATGACAGTTGGAAACAGCCTCTGACTGGTTTTCATCACTTATATCGAATAATTTAAATACAAATTCAGAACGTGACTTTTGGATTTAGAGTCATATTAAGAACTTTACAGTTATAATGTTTGTTGGGTATTTTGAGTTTTGCTAATTGAAATAAAGGTAAACAAATTCGCAATGCAGATGGAGGGAAAATATGTTTCAGGGTTTATGAGAATTACATTGCTCGCAGTTTCAATTTTAAGGAGAATTACACTAAAGCAGCTCCAGTTAATCAGGGTTATACTTAAAACAAGTCCAATAATTTGCGGATCTGTTAAACACAGATTCAGTGTGTAGGATAGTGCTCAACACAAGTTTAATGATTAAGGGGAATGCAAATTTAATGATTCAGCTGAACAAAACTTCATCGATTTACCATCATCCAAAACACAGCTTCAATGATTTGTGATCGTCCTAAACACAGGTTCAATGATTACACACCATTCTAAACACAGCCTCAATTATTAAAGACCATTCTAAACACAGGATCAATGATTAAAGGTCATGGCTCAGAAACATTCCATTATCAAAAACACAAGACATACATGTACATACACCAGACATGTATATTCGTCTTATGACAGCACGTGAAGTCTGCTGTAAATCTTTATAAAATCCGGATGTGTAACATTTTAACTCTCTTTTGATTATGAAGTACAGTGCACATGTTTGAGTAATTGCTATTAATCTAGTATACAGTTGAACATTCGGGATATAGCTGGTCCGTTTATCTGAATACAGAGCTCGTTCTTCACTCACATTTGATAAATAACACCTGTGACGTCATCCTATTGTTCTTTCACTCTGTTAGGTTGCAGTAATGGATACTTGCTTTCTTCAAATTTTGATTTATTGTTTCAGATTTTGAAAGTAATTTTGATGATTAGGCAATAAGCCGAATACAATTGTTATAGGATACTATCCTCGTAAGTGCCTATTATTTAAAAACAATGTGCCTGGCTTCATTTGGATCATTGCGACAGCGTCACTTCACAGTGATGCATTTTTCTTATATTTGTGTAATGTTTGCAATCAATGTGGTATAGAAAAGAATGGACGGTGCAAGAAAACTGCAGTTAATTAAAACTGTAAGTAAGTAGCTTGCATAACATTACTTTAAAGTATTTTATTTTCAGCTCTGTTGGCGGTCCGCAATTCTGTATGTAGCCCAGGTCCTTCAGTCTTACATATCTTTCCGTCAAATGGTCACGTGACTTCCATAAGCCAATCAGATGCTACAACCTGTTACAAAACGTTTTGAACTTTGAGTGACAAGATCGTGTGAACACTCTCATATTCCTTCAGTATTGCAACTCGCAGTAAACCTACCGTAGATATTTGATCATTGAATGCAGGCAGATACACATTAGCAAGTCACTTTGTCAGTCAGTTGTATTAAACCTTTAGAAGTTGTTACAATGAACGTTACCAGTGTTGATGCATGTGCGCTATTCAGTGAAAAGCGCTTATTGTAGATATGTGTGCGTCTTATTGATATGTGCTAGTCATATGTTTGGGCATGCTAACCTGCTTCTAAAGTTAAACGAAGCTAACTTTCTCTTCTGAATACTGTAAACCTGTACTATTTCAAATCCTTTTCACCACAACGATCAACCCTCCATCTGAAGGTATCACAGCCTTAGAGCCACTCTTACGAATAGATCACTCATATCATAGCGCCTGGAACCAAAGGAACAACCGAGTGCAGCAATGCAAAATACTCGACCATTTTGGCGTCGGTTGAAACTAGTGAATCCACATTATTCCAGAACAATTAAGAGCAGGTCTACACAGAAGGGTTTATACTTGCGTTCATAATTGTGTACATTGTAGAAAGTAGTTACCATTCATATTCAATCCTGTTGATTGTTCATGTTTACATGCGTTTAAACATTATACATTGTCAAACTCAAGCAGGTATTGTTATGAGTATTCCGCTACAACACAGTTGGCGGTGGTTAAAACCATGTATGAGTTTCACCCATTCCTCCGACCATGTGTCAGTGTTTGTTTTATGTACCAGAAGAGGAAAAGTGAACAATGCAGTTATGCTTTCGCCGTTCAAGGATATCTCAAGGAACATTTTCTGATTCCATGAACACATGCTAGTCAGTTCAATAAGTAATCTGTGGTCAGATGATTTATTGACACCGTGAATATCGTGTTTAAACATATGCCTTCAAATGATTTGTTCCAAGGATCATTTTAATATGATCATCAGAACGTTATGATTTTCGGTAATAAAGTCTGTTATTTTTTCAACCATTTGTATGTATCGCTATTGTATGTTCACTCAAAGCATTATCAAACATAAGCTATGAAATAATAGATTTCACGTGATTTGAGATTATATATAGGAGTATTACATTGACTAACATACCTTTATTTCAAGTTAATGAGTAACTTCAAATAGTAGAGAAGCAAATGTTGGTTTTATTCAGAAATTAAGGTTTACAAATTCAGTATACTTTCATAAACGATCTTGATAAACTTTCTCCTCTGAGCAAAATTGAAGATTCACATATGCCCTTCTGTTATTTCGGTTCTTTAAAAAGTGTATCAATGAATATCAGGTATGAATATATGAGTATGTATGAATGAGTATTATGTATTAGATGAAAACGTTTTTGTGTCAATGCATTGAAAAAAGCATTTATCTTCTATCATCCTCCTTCTCCTCCTCCTCCTCCTCCTCCTCCTCCTCCCTCTCCTCCTCCTCCTCCTACTACTACTACTACTACTACTTCTACTACTACTACTACTACTACTACTACTACTTCAACTACTACTACTACTACTACTACTACTGCTACTACTTCTACTACTACCACTTCTACTACTACTACCACAAATAATATTACTACTACTACTACTACTTCTACTACTTCTTCTACTACTACTTCTACTACTACTAGTAGAACTACTACTACTACTTCTACTACTACTACTTCTACTACGACTAGTAGTACTACTACTACTACTTCTACTTCTTCTACTACTACTACTACTACTACTACTACTATCACTACTACTACTACTACTACTACTACTACTTCTTCTACTACTACTTCTTCTACTACTACTTCTACCACTACTTCTTCTTCTACTGCTGCTACTACTACTAATCTCTATCTCTCACACAAATTTTCAAATAGGTGTTAATAATATTGGAAACATAGAGCCACATGTCTTATAAGTCGCCTTCTTTAGCAATGTAAACTGAGAATGTTTTCTTTGTTTTGATCCTATCTCTGGGCGAATTCTTTGGTTTGGTATGTACATTATGATAAAAGATGAACATCGACATTAGCAAGCCAGGGGCGACACTTCACCAAAATATATTGTATCATTTCACATATTGAAACATATTGCATACAGAACATGTTCTATGTTATGTTAGGATTCAACAGGGAATACATTGTAGCTCTGTGTTAAACGCAGTGCTCTCTCACCTTTGACTGCTGACATGAACTTTTGTTTAACGAAACAGGTCACCAATTCAATAATAGTGTATCATATTCACGTGAATAATCGAAACTAAATACTTCCCCTGGAGGTTGAGGTTTGTGCTGACTAAGACTGATCCCATAACTATTTCTAAGTTTTGATAGAACTTTTACTCATCAGTGGATAGGTTTTAATATATCAAATTTGTAAATATGTTTTTTTTTTCTTATAAAACCCCGACTTTACAGACATCATCAACTACTGGAATACTGTCTAACAAAATAACTGACTCTTTCAAATGTTGATTTGTTTACTCTGTATGTCATGTTATAAGGTCATACGTGGCAATGGGAATGGGAATGTCAGCTCGTGATCCGGTGTTATAGAAATAGCTCTGGAAGAGCATGAGAAAGACGTAGTTTCAATATGCACATTGACCAGGATTTACACTTGAATAGTCACATGAATTTATCAAATCATTGCCTCTATGTTATGAAGAAAAGTTTAAAGTGTGACAGCTGTACTTCATTGCTACAGGCTGTTTTCAAACTATATTGACCACAACGGAGTTAATCTCGGCTAGATTTAAATGCGTATATAATAATAATTTTCCTGAGGATTATTCAGACACGGGGATATTTCAGACATCATCATCATGCGGAGGTTTATCATATCTGTCTATATATTGATCATAACAGAATTCCATTCACAAAACTCATACAGAATGATATAGAACCATATTTAAGTTCAATAGGTAATTTGTGGTTAGATGATCTATTGATACTGTACATATCGTGTTTAAACATGACGCTTCCAATGATTCATTCCAAGGGGGTCATTTTCAAATGATCATCATAATGTTATGATTGGCCTCCTTTCGGTAATTAGCGGTAAATCATCGTTGTGTTACAAAGTCGGTTGTTCCATTCAAAAATATGTATATATCGCTATGTTATGTTCACTCAAAATCACATTTTAACAGAAGCATTAGATCAGTCTGACTGAAAGACTTTGTATTTCAAGTTTTTTAAAAATACTAGAGAAGCAAATGTGGATTTTATTAAAAAAATAAATATACTTCAGTATACTTTCATAAACGATGTAGATCAATATAACAAGGTTACATTATGGATAACACTACGTTCAATAGTACAAATTATTATACTTTTTCGGGCCGAGACGGATGTGGGATTCGAACCCACACCCTGAGAGTATGGCAACTAGCGCCAGTACTGACCGTACCAACAGCTCACCACACGGCCGTTTTGCGTTGTAGATCAACTTTCTCTAACAAATACACGTTCTATTGTTCTATTGTTTCTATTTCAGTTCTTTAGTGTATCAATGAAAACAAAATGAACTCAAATCTAGAGCAATGATATTGTTGTTTTTGTTTTAAACCAAGGACCATTAAACATCAGGTTATAAATACAGCCATATTAAAAACATTAAAAACGTTTATTGTGTCAATATAATGAAACAAACATTTATACGATCTAAAAGAAAAATAACACTACCATTGCTCTAGATTTTAGGTCATGTATACATAAATAACAATAGGGCATGTGTATATATATATATATATATATATATATATATATATATATATATATATATATATATATATATATATCCTGTGATCAATAGACTGTCACTTGGTATCAATCGATATTGATCTAACAGTAGTAAATACGTAACAATGTACTGTTTAAACATAATAATATGGTATAATAAATGGAGAATTTGAGAAAAAATAATATGCAAACAATAATTATACAGTTAGTGTGAAGTTTTTGTCACGTTACATAGGCACTGAATAAAAACTATCAAAACATTTCTATATATTTACCGCTTTAGATATAGCAACGCATGTGAGTAAAACGACTCTATTAATATAACAATTCAATTTTTATAAATGAGTTCAAATAAATATATTTACGTTTGTGATTCCCATATCCTATATCAAAACTAAATATATCTATTTTCAAACTAAAAGGCCCTCTCTATGGCGGCATGATCCCTATCCTTCTTGTGCCTATGTATATCTCACTGTTCAACGAAAGGAATTCATGGGGCAAATACACATATATTTGTTCTTACTACATATGCCATACAATTGATAATGATTTTTCTTAGAACATTTTATTTGATCCTATCTTTGAGCCAATAATGTGTGATGGTAATGCCTATACATCATGTTAGAAGATGCACATCGACATTAGCACGCCTGGGCGATACTTCACTGTACATGTATCATTTCACATAAACATATTACATGCGTAACAGTTTCTATGCTATGGTAGGATTTGATAGGAAATAGCCCAATGTTAAACGCAGTTTTCTCATCTTTGACCTCTGACATCTACTTTTGTTTAACGAAACAGGTCACAAATTCATTAATAGTGTATCCCATCCACGTGAATAATCGAAACTATATACTTCCTCGGGAGTTTGATGTTTGTACTGACTGAATGTTGACTTTTACATTATATGTGGAGTAACTATATCAATATCGAATTTGTTTAAACACAGATACATATCCCTTAATGAGTTATACACCTGCACAGGAAAGTAATAAAGCTGTACCAGTTGTTCATCCATTGTTCATCGGGATATCGTGTGTTTAAGCAGGGACCTTATATAGAGGCATTAGCAACTAAGCAATTATCCCGTGGAGCTCTCCTCGTCATGGTCAAACGCACATCTTGACTTGGCACCCGTATTGCGCTAATTACTGGCGTAGCACACTAGTATATCCAGTTAATCAGTCCGCCATCTCGTCTGTAAGGAGCGTAGATGATATGTGTAATGGTTCGAGGGGGGTCCAAAACTTTTACTTTTACCTAAGACAATAAATTCTAAAATATTAATTTAACGAAAGATGAATAGTTTTCTGATGTATCTGCGTCAAACTGGTATTTTAGGGGAAAGTGGTCAGCATGTAATACGCTCGTACTTTGCGGTTAAAATAGTGAGTCAGTCCGCCATCTTGTCTGTAAGGAGTGTAGATGATATGTTTAATGGTTCGAGGGGGGTCCAAAACTTTTACTTTTACCTAGGACAATAAATTCTAAAATATTAATTTAGCGAAAGATGAATAGTTTTCTGATGTATCTGCGTCAAGCTGGTATTTAAGGGGAAAGTAGTCAGCATGTAATACGCTCGTACTTTGCGGTTAAAATAGCGAGTCAGTCCGCAATCTTGTCTGTAAGGAGTGTAGATGATATGTGTAATGGATCGAGGGGGTCCAAAACTTTTACTTTTACCTAAGACAATAAATTCTAAAACATTAATTTAACGAAAGATGAATAGTTTTCTGATGTATCTGTGTCAAGCTGGTTTTTAAGGGGAAAGTAGTCAGCATGTAATACGCTCGTACTTTGTAGTTAAAATAGCGAGTCAGTCCGCCATCTTGTCTGTAAGGAGCGTATATGATATGTGTAATGGTTCAAGGGGAATCTAAATTAAACTTTTACTTTTACCTAGGACAATATATTCTAAAATATTAATTTAGCAACAGTATAAATAATAAATAATTACTGTTTTTTTCTCCTCAAGACAATAAACAGTAATCAACTTAAAAAATAATAGAATAATACATGTTGATATCATCAAGTATTCCAAAGCACTAGGAAACCTAACATTATTTATATAGTACATATAGTATCATAATAATATGGAGATTATTATCCGATGAAGTGTGTCATATCACTTTTACAAAATGTGCACAAATTTTGTAAAAGCCATGTATTACTCATTCTAACATCCTGGCCCTTCGGTTTCATTCCCATACTCTCAAATTCATTCTCTCGTACAAAAACATACGCATAAAACCACACATTCTAAACACAATGTATGATCAAATGCCACATATGATAATAGAAATACTAATATATTTTACAGTTTTGTTTTACGACGAAGTTGATATGTATAGTAATTTTTTAAACAGACGTTTCCACAAAATACTCTCTGGTTTGCATTCAAATGAAATCCAAAATGAATATACCACTTTTTCTTTAATCCCAGAAAATATAATATATAATATATAATAAGTTCTTTTTTAACCATTCTATTTCATTTGATTCACGTAAAAGTAGTCTGGGAACGAGCCACTTAGAAAGGTTTGGTGACGTCAAGAATAATCATATATGGGTAATAAATACAACTTTCTCACATTGGTATATTTCATATATCATTACAACAATCAACAGTCTCAAAGGGAGGTTACACTAATGTTTCTTGACTTTACGAAGATTGCCGATCGACGCACGAGCGAGTCAGCAAGACTCGGAGACGTTAACTGGTAACAACAATATACTGCGATAACAAAATAAGCGCTTATGCAAGCACCCAGTCGCTTGTGCGTTGAAGCGCGTCGAGGAGAGGTCTAATTGCATAGCTCAGTAGAAATGGTCATGAAACGAGCAGAAGAGACGAGTCCCTGTATAAAAGGTCCCTGGTTTAAGAAATTATCCAGGAAGTGTCTTCATTTTGCATTGATAACATGGTAAATTGCACACCATGTGTGTCTTTCATATTTGGAGCCTCTTTGTAACAGCCAAGAAATAATCCCTAAATGCATATAACTTTACCTCGACAGCATTGCATTTCATTTTTATTGAACACTTCAAAAGTGAATATCAACAGTGGACAGCTATCATTGTGACTGTATGTTTCTATGTCCGTGTAGTTAGAGAGAGTGATGCATGCTGGGGTAGATCTCAGGTCACGACGACCTACCTGTACGGATTAACACGATAATAATAGAGGTATCAATAGTGAGAAATGGTCTGAACATTTAGCTTTTGGATTCAGTTTAAATTACTTACCAATAACTACATATAACCAATAACTACATGACAACTGAGAACATAGAGCTAAGCTGAGTGGAATCTTGCTTGTGTCGTACTCTACAATGATACAATCTTGCTTGTGTCGTACTCTACAATGATACAATCTTGCTTGTGTCGTACTCTACAATGATACAATCTTGCTTGTGTCGTACTCTACAATGATACAATCTTGCTTGTGTCGTACTCTACAATGATACAATCTTGCTTGTGTCGTACTCTACAATGATACAATTTTGCTTGTGTCGTACTCTACAATGATACAATCTTGCTTGTGTCGTACTCTACAATGATACAATCTTGCTTGTGTCGTACTCTACAATGATACAATCTTGCTTGTGTCGTACTCTACAATGATACAATCTTGCTTGTGTCGTACTCTACAATGATACAATCTTGCTTGTGTCGTACTCTACAATGATACAATCTTGCTTGTGTCGTACTCTACAATGATACAATTTTGCTTGTGTCGTACTCTACAATGATACAATCTTGCTTGTGTCGTACTCTACAATGATACAATCTTGCTTGTGTCGTACTCTACAATGATACAATCTTGCTTGTGTCGTACTCTACAATGATACAATCTTGCTTGTGTCGTACTCTACAATGATACAATTTTGCTTGTGTCGTACTCTACAATGATACAATCTTGCTTGTGTCGTACTCTACAATGATACAATCTTGCTTGTGTCGTACTCTACAATGATACAATCTTGCTTGTGTCGTACTCTACAATGATACAATCTTGCTTGTGTCGTACTCTACAATGATACAATTTTGCTTGTGTCGTACTCTACAATGATACAATCTTGCTTGTGTCGTACTCTACAATGATACAATCTTGCTTGTGTCGTACTCTACAATGATACAATCTTGCTTGTGTCGTACTCTACAATGATACAATCTTGCTTGTGTCGTACTCTACAATGATACAATTTTGCTTGTGTCGTACTCTACAATGATACAATCTTGCTTGTGTCGTACTCTACAATGATACAATCTTGCTTGTGTCGTACTCTACAATGATACAATCTTGCTTGTGTCGTACTCTACAATGATACAATCTTGCTTGTGTCGTACTCTACAATGATACAATTTTGCTTGTGTCGTACTCTACAATGATACAATCTTGCTTGTGTCGTACTCTACAATGATACAATCTTGCTTGTGTCGTACTCTACAATGATACAATCTTGCTTGTGTCGTACTCTACAATAATACAATCTTGCTTGTGTCGTACTCTACAATGATACAATCTTGCTTGTGTCGTACTCTACAATGATACAATCTTGCTTGTGTCGTACTCTACATGGATACAATCTTGCTTGTGTCGTACTCTACAATGATACAATCTTGCTTGTGTCGTACTCTACAATGATACAATCTTGCTTGTGTCGTACTCTACAATGATACAATCTTGCTTGTGTCGTACTCTACAATGATACAATCTTGCTTGTGTCGTACTCTACAATGATACAATTTTGCTTGTGTCGTACTCTACAATGATACAATCTTGCTTGTGTCGTACTCTACAATGATACAATCTTGCTTGTGTCGTACTCTACAATGATACAATCTTGCTTGTGTCGTACTCTACAATGATACAATCTTGCTTGTGTCGTACTCTACAATGATACAATTTTGCTTGTGTCGTACTCTACAATGATACAATCTTGCTTGTGTCGTACTCTACAATGATACAATCTTGCTTGTGTCGTACTCTACAATGATACAATCTTGCTTGTGTCGTACTCTACAATGATACAATCTTGCTTGTGTCGTACTCTACAATGATACAATTTTGCTTGTGTCGTACTCTACAATGATACAATCTTGCTTGTGTCGTACTCTACAATGATACAATCTTGCTTGTGTCGTACTCTACAATGATACAATCTTGCTTGTGTCGTACTCTACAATAATACAATCTTGCTTGTGTCGTACTCTACAATGATACAATCTTGCTTGTGTCGTACTCTACAATGATACAATCTTGCTTGTGTCGTACTCTACAATGATACAATCTTGCTTGTGTCGTACTCTACAATGATACAATCTTGCTTGTGTCGTACTCTACAATGATACAATCTTGCTTGTGTCGTACTCTACAATGATACAATCTTGCTTGTGTCGTACTCTACAATGATATAATCCTGCTTGTGTCGTACTCTACAATGATACAATCTTGTTTGTGTCGTACTCTTCAATGATACAATCCTGCTTGTGTCGTACTCTACAATGATACAATCTTGCTTGTGTCGTACTCTACAATGATACAATCTTGTTTGTGTCGTACTCTACAATGATACAATCCTGCTTGTTCCGTACTCTACAATGATATAATCCTGCTTGTGTCGTACTCTACAATGATAAACTGATGTTATCACTTGTCATTATACCCTCATAGTTTCTTATTTTCTCTCTCAATAGAAGATGAGTATTTTCCTGTCAACATGTTCTGAACTATCGCTTTGATCCACTCAAACAGAACAATTATACACACGCTCTTCCCATCTGACTTACTGATTCTTGTGTGCAGCAAATTAGTCTGTCATAGGTATGAAAGCTGTATATCACCTATATCACCTAGTTTTGGGAGAATACAACATACAGTAAGATAAAGGTCACTTTTCATTGTTCAAGGGATAACATATAATGTTTGACTTTAAAATATTTTAAACATTCTTTAAAATCATTCATAAAGTTTGTTGTTTGTGTGTGTTTTTGTTGGCATGGATTGGACACAATGTCCACTTACACTGCTTGGTATACACTTTCAACATAGTATGACAGAAATGGTTATATGAAACTACAAAGATAAGCCTGAGAATGTAGATAATCAAATGACTTTCTGGTTTCGAAGAGATCTCACACCCATTGGTAAATAACAGTTCTAAAAAGTCTCATTAAATCACCTTTTCACATCAATTCCCAACCCGAAGATAAATACGATAAACAACTTTATTCTCATTTGTCTGGAAATGTAAACCTGACAGAGTGAAAAGCTTGATTGTGCAAGATTATGAAAACTCGGGGTTAAAGCACCACAGATACTAGGAACTATACTATCACAGAAAATATCCCGGATTCGAAGGTTATACACAAAGAATACTAAGTTGAAAATCTTACAAACTTGTTCTTACCAAATACTGCTTTAGCTTTTATGATAATGGGATCAAATTATCTGTTTTACCAACATGCAAGAAATATTTTCTGGAATTAAGTTTTTAAAGCATGGACCACATTGCAAAGTAAAAACACTGTAAATGATATCCAAACTGAATACCTTTGGGCTAACAACAACATTCAAATTGACTAAAAAACGGGTCTGCTCAAACAATATGTTGAAGCAAACAAAAAATTAATTAATGACCTCCTTGGATAGTACATTTTTAAATTTTCCTAAAGTTCAAACTATATGTTAGGTAAAAACTAACTTTTTGGAATATACAGGTTTGAAACATTGTATAAAGAAATTCACTCGAACAAACTCACGAAATATTGATAAGAAACTTGATACGCCTTTTATTCCCGATAATTTGAAAATAATGTTCAAGGCCGCCAAAGGATGTAAACAATTTTCCATAAACCTTATCAGATCAGATTTACTAACAAATAAGTCAATAGTCTTTGGCTACAAAGAAAGAAGAAATGATGGAATAAATTTGACTTTTGTTATTACCAAACATTTTATATACACCTGCAAATGTCAAAATAGAAAACAGCATATAAATGGCCTTAAACCAGTCCTCCAGGATACTAACTGCGCCAGTAAGCAGATTCTCTACACTGAATGTAGATATGAACCTTTTGGTCTTCATGCCACAGTCTTGTCACATAATTATTTAGTGTCTTGTTATATTGTACTGGAAATGTATACCATGTAAACCAACAATGACAACCGGAATGTGTAATGTATTTCATGTTGAAAATATATGATCTAGGACTCTGTATGATACCCACACACAAAAATAAAGTGATGAAATGAATGAACAGAGAACAGTGGTATCATCCAAATTTTATACACGTCTTGTAGTCATTGATTGTGTGTGTCCATGTGTGTGTGTGTATGTATGTATGTATTTATTTATGTAGATATATATTTATATAGATATATGTATTTGCATATGTATGGTTATAACTTTATGTATATGAATATATATATATTCTCGCAAAACTCATCGTAAGCCTGGGTTATCAAGAAGATGATACCCTACTCACAAATACTGGTGAGTTTGAGGAGTTTGCTCCACATTAAACTTAATTCTTATATCATCAACTTGAAACATTATTGAGTAAGGGTTTGAATATTTAGATATAAAGTATTGACATAAAGGTATAAATCATATATACTCACCACAACTCTGTATCCAAAAATCTGAAGATCTTCACCACTTAAAGTTGTAGCTCTGATTACAACTCCAAGTCTAGAAGCTGGCTAGACTGGCGCAGGACACAGGACAGAAAGCTGAGTGAGGATGAGTGTCTTTGAAATCTTGCTGTGTTGTGTTCTGCAATGATACAATTCAGTATTCAGTAACCGGAAACCTCTTGTCATGCTTTCTTAGGGAAAATTCCTCACAAGACATACCTGCTTCATAACACACCGCTTCCGTTTTGATGTGAATTTGTATGAAATCCTGATATGCACCCTTTTATCTCTCTTTAATTGTTATATTTATGTCTTTGTATTCTGTTGTGTTGTCTTCTGCAACGATACAATTAAGTATTCAGTAACCACAAACCTTTTGGCATGCTTTCTTAGGGATACTTCCAACTTCTGCCTAAGACAGTCCTGATATTCATCATTTTATCTCTTTTTTAACTACTTAACCGGTTTCCATTCTTGAGTAATTGCATTAATATAGGGTTAAGTTCAACATTATGGGTATAGCTGGTCTGTTAATCGGAAAACAAGGTTGGTTCTGCACTAACACTTGTTTCATCGCGCTCAAATATTAATTTACCTTTTTAAAATTTTGAAAGTAATTTGTTAAAAATAAAATAAGTTAAATGCAATTTAAATAGGCTATTATCCTCGTTAGTCTCCATTATTTAAAAACAATGTGCCCTGCCTTCATTTGGATCATTGCGACTGGCCGGGTTACTTCACAGTTTAGTGGAGACTACCAATGTCTGAGTTTGCACACAAATTTCATGTCACATCTACCAACCCATCAATTTGGTTAAGATTAAAATGGACGGTGCACTAAGACTTTTGAACATGAACGGGAACGAATTACACAATAACAGAGGTACACTGCATGACATAATTATCTTGAAAATTATATTCATCCCAATTCTGTTTGTAGTATTGGGTACAGGTCCTTCAGTATGACACATCTTTCAGGCAAGTGGTCACGTGACTTCCATAACCCAATCAGATGAGCGAACCCAGTACATCTATAGTCAATCCTGTCAATGTTACCACACGACTTTCTTAAGCGTTGTCATATTCCTTCCATATTGAATGTGATAAGACCAAGTGAATTTCTTAAGCTCGCTGCAAATCCTACTGTAAACACTTATTACAACTGAAAAGCAGGCAGATACACATTAGCAAGTCACTCTGTCAGTCAGTTGTATTGAATCTTTAGAAGTTGTTACAATGAACGTTACCAGTGTTTATGCATGTCCTCTATTCAGTGCTGATGTGTGTCCTCTATTCAGTGATCAGCGCTTCTTGTAGCTCTGTGTGTGTATTGTTGTGAATACGTTACGCTACAACACAGTCGACGGTGTTTGAAAAAAAAGAGTTTCGCCAGTTCCTCCGACCACATAACGAGTACGACTTCGGATCAAGAGGCTTTGTCTGCAGTAGAGAACTGTTCTACACGCATGAACGTTTAGGTGCAATTGTACACTGAATTTCAGTATACAACAAAAACACAGTTTTTCTGTTCACAAACAATTTATAATAGTTTTTCTAAGCACATTAAGATTTTCATTAGTTTTTTTTTTATATTTTTCAACAGATCATGCTTGACAGTTAGTCTAAAATGATATTCCTTCACCCATCATATCCAACAACATCCGGGTAGCGGGGTTTCTCTGGGGCTCCTTTCACAAAGCCACCTTTACTAAGGTTAACCTTAACTCCCATTCTTTAACATTGCACTCAGGTTGCCTTTGTGACTTACGATCACCTTAGTGCTTTGTAAAAGGGGGCCCAGATGTATATACAGACCTGCATTACGTTGAAAATGTGAAAACTCTCATCGTCCTTTGGTTATATTTCCCTCAAAATTATGTATTGAAATACCCCTTCCAACTTCCAATCAAATATATGATAAGATAACATTTGCTTGACACTTTTCTCCCGTTATCTTTAGAGCAATTTAGATGGGTAAATACATAATATATTTGTCAATGTTTTTAGATTTCATAGAGCAATACAATTGACATTTTCATTTCGATACAGTTCCTGGTATAAATAGTAAATATAAAAGCGAACATAAATTGTAAAGGTTCAATGAATATCATTATTAATTTCATTATATCCATCAGATGTCCGTAACATATTAGTTAATTGGAATAAGATTTCCGGAAAGTGGTATCTGCAGTGTCACCGCCATTTTGTCAACAAAGGCCCGCGAGGTACAATTTACACTGCATTTCAATACGGCTGTTTTACTGTGTTGAACGCATCAAACAAGAAAATCACGGACAGAAACATAAACAAAAATAAAAATTCTATCTTTTGATAGTATTTTCAGGTAATGTTGCCATATTGTTCCACGTAAACGGGACATCAAAATATTGAAATCGCGAATCGTGTAGCAACTTTATTTAGTTCAGCCAAATTTGTCATTGACACGAAGCCTTTACTTGATTTGACACAAGCCGTATCACTGTGACATACGGGGGTTTACACTGTTGAATTGACCTACAGATCTAAAATCAATTTGAGCAAAATATTCTGCCATTCTTTTTCGTAAAACAAATCGTTAATGTATCAAAATATCATAATGATCATTACGCATGCTCCCCTCGCTAGCCAAGTTGACAGGCCATTTTGTTTACATTTCAATTGGAGTAAACAATGGTCGATACCCGAATGTCAAATATACTATTTGGCATGTTTTATACATATTACTACTTGCTGAGTAGTATCTTCTTGTATGAAATTTATTTCTGTACAATTAATTCGTGTTTTATTTGCTGTGTCCATTTCATACAAATATATTGATACAGGTTTTGCATCATAGCAGTTTTCCTGTAGTCCCAACATAGATAGCCATTATCCAAAGCTGACATTTTTTTTCTTGGTTATGGGTTGCAGGGTCCGTTCTTGTTAACTTGAAAGTATTTTTTAATTATTAGCATGTGATTTCAAAACTAGACACACTGTAGATTGTTTTGGTGAATTTGGTTGTTTGTGTTACATTGTTATTTTACTGTAATATTTGTATACCTTTAGATATGCAATGTAGAGAGGTAGACAATGGCACCATGACAGAGGGGATTAACTCTGTTGATCAAAGTTGTTTGTGAAATTCATGATATCTCTGTTAATATTTAGTTATATTGCACAAAAGTGGTATCAAATTGAAGCTTTGTTGACAGGGTTTCTGTCAAAACTATTGTCAATTTGATTTGATCTTTATTTAAAAAAAATAGCAATGAGGTTAGTGGGGTCATAGTTTGGTACCATAAATGGTCCTATGGCACTAAAGGGGTTTTTAATGGAGGGGCACATAAATGGTCCTATGGGACTATACAGGTTAAACCATTGATCATGCTGGAACATTAGGTGGTTATGTCCGAAGTTAGGTCAACTGTCCTAATTTGGGTGGATTGATAAAGAAACTAAAACTATTATTTCTCGAATAATCTGAAGCAAATCTTCCTTCTCATGTCGATATATCGAGTAAAAAACTCTATATTCAATATTTTGATTCGCTAAACATGACATATTACAGTTAATTACTTATAATGCAGACTTGCATAATATTTGATTCGGATGAATCAAACTTCAGTCACTTCGCTCCTCAATAAGTGGTACAAGTGTAAAGTACACATACACATTGGTCAATATGTGGTACACGTGTAAAGTACACATACACTTTGGTCAATATGTGGTACAAGTGTAAATACACATACACATTGGTCAATATGAGGTACAAGTGTAAATACACATACACATTGGTCAATATGTGGTACAAGTGTAAAGTACACGTACACATTGGTCAATATGTGGTACAAGTGTAAAGTACACGTACACATTGGTCAATATGTGGTACAAGTGTAAAGTACACATACACATTGGTCAATATGTGGTACAAGTGTAAAGTACACATACACATTGGTCAATATGTGGTACAAGTGTAAAGTACACATTCACATCATCAGTTAATGACATCACAAACCTTTGGCATCACTGAGAACACTACTGACAATGCTATGACGTCACAATGGTGGTGGCGTAACAATGCTATGATGTCATAATGCTTATGACGTCACAATGCTATGACCTCACTGAGATCACTGCTGAAGAAGCAAAATGGCAGTTTTGTGTTTCAGCTTTGTCATTCTTCTGCTAATAATTGTTGAAGAATGATTTTGAATGATAAATAAAATCTCACCCTCGTGTCTTCTGATATCAAATATAACAACACTCGTTGATTAAAGTATAAATATCCTCGGCAAGCCTCGGATATTTGTGACTTTAATCAACTCGTGTTGATATATTTGATATCAGAAGACACTTGGGTGAGATTCTCTATATGTTGTACAAGTGTAAAGTACATATACACATTGATCAATGTGTGGTACAAGTGTAAAGTACACATACACATTGGTCAATATGTGGTACAAGTGTAAAGTACACGTACACATTGGTCAATATGTGGTACAAGTGTAAAGTACACATACACATTGGTCAATATGTGGTACGAGTGTAAAGTACACATTCACATTGGTCAATATGTGGTACAAGTGTAAAGTACACGTACACTATCTCCTGGAGAGCATGAATATAACCGTGTCTGTATTCCTACTGCTGTCTAACGGTAGAAATACTAGAGTATAAATGGTGGAAACAAAGCCAGGTGATTCAGCTAGCATTCCCTCTAGATCATCTCAGAGTATAGATGGTCGCAACAGAGCCAAGTGATTCAGCTAGCATTCCCTCTAGCTCTTCTATGAGTATAGATGGTGGCAACAGAGCCAAGTGATTCAGCTTGCATTCCCTCTAGCCCTTCTAAGATTATAGATAAAAAGTTTCCCTGATATGTGCAGTGTGGTGGGTGGCAACAGAGCCTAGTGACTCAGCTTGCATTCCCTCTAGATCTTTTATGAGTATAGATGGTGGCAACAGAACCAAGTGACCCAGCTTGCATTCCCTCTAGATCTTCTAATAGTATAGATGGTGGCAACAGAGCAAAGTGATTCAGCTTGCATTACATTTAGCTCTTCTATGAGTATAGATGGTGGCAACAGAACCAAGTGACCCAGCTTGCATTCCCTCTAGATCTTCTAATAGTATAGATGGTGGCAACAGAGCAAAGTGATTCAGCTTGCATTACATTTAGCTCTTCTAAGACAATGTTACATTGAATGTTTTACAAAATGAGAACTGTACTGAATATAACATACGAATTATGTAGAGAAAGACATTTGATGTTGGCTATATACAACATGATTAGAAACTTTCCATCCAGGTCATACGATGGGTGACATTTAACCTGCTGTCGTTTTCCAGTTCAATCAATAACTGGTGGCAACAGAGCCAAGTGATTCAGCTTGCATTCCCTCTAGCCCTTCTATGAGTATAGATGGTGGCAACAGAGCCAAGTGACTCAGCTTGCATTCCCTCTAGACCTTCTAAGATTATAGATGGTGGCAACAGAGCCAAGTGATTCAGCTTGCATTCCCTCTAGCTCTTCTATGAGTATAGATGGTGGCAACAGAGCCAAGTGACTCAGCTTACATTCCCTCTAGACATTCTAAGAGTATAGATGGTGGTAACAGAGCCAAGTGGTTCAGCTTGCATTCCCTCTAGACCTTCTAAGAGTATAGATGTTGGCAACAGAGTGAGTGAGTGAGTTATTGTTTAACGCCGCTTCGGCAGTATTGCAGCCATTAGCGACGAGATATTTAATTTATTTGCCTAATTTAAAAAAGAAAATTGCAATTGAAAAACAAAACACGGCACTAAGGCCGCAAAAACATCAGCGTATTATCACAAGTTGAATAAAAGCTGATAATGAAAAGTTAAAATTTGTCAATAAGGTGTATAGCCTTTAAAAAATCTAAAACACGATGCTCTCGGAAACGAGTAAAAACTTGATTTATTGAAATAGAAGGATAAAAAGTTTCCCTGATATGTGCAGTGTGGTGGGTGGCAACAGAGCCTAGTGACTCAGCTTGCATTCCCTCTAGATCTTTTATGAGTATAGATGGTGGCAACAGAACCAAGTGACCCAGCTTGCATTCCCTCTAGATCTTCTAATAGTATAGATGGTGGCAACAGAGCAAAGTGATTCAGCTTGCATTACATTTAGCTCTTCTATGAGTATAGATGGTGGCAACAGAACCAAGTGACCCAGCTTGCATTCCCTCTAGATCTTCTAATAGTATAGATGGTGGCAACAGAGCAAAGTGATTCAGCTTGCATTACATTTAGCTCTTCTAAGACAATGTTACATTGAATGTTTTACAAAATGAGAACTGTACTGAATATAACATACGAATTATGTAGAGAAAGACATTTGATGTTGGCTATATACAACATGATTAGAAACTTTCCATCCAGGTCATACGATGGGTGACATTTAACCTGCTGTCGTTTTCCAGTTCAATCAATAACTGTTAATACAGAAGTTGATCATCGATGAAATATCCTTGTCTTTCCACTGTTATTGTTTTTTGTACTACAAAACACAACTCGTGGTTAAAGCTACTGAGTGCTTTTTAACGAAATGTAGAACCTGATCACGAAAATACTTGATAGCGGGCTTTTCGTAAAACTAACTTTGCTTGAGGTCTATTTAATGATTTCATTAACGAAATTTGCAAAATATTTGTAATGAAAATGTTCGAGCACAATTCAGAAAATATGGGTAGCCGTAGACTAAAGCAAATTGTTTGTATATACAAGAAACATAATGTATTTAAAAAATGATTTGAAATATTGATACTTTTCTGGGGTTAAGTATAGATTTTGATAATATATGAAATCACTTTGGTTCAGACAGTTTTGACCAATCTTCGAACATGATGACCTTTACTGTGTAAACACATGTATGGTTTTGAATGACTGAGGAAAACAAATAAAATATGTAGAAAAAAAATAACCCTTCACTGTGGATAACAAAGAGAAGTTTTGAAAAATAGGAAGTTTAGCTCTATCATCGGAAAGCATGCTCTATATTAATTAGTAGTTCAGCTACGCATAAATAGAGATTATTACCCGAGAAAATGTGTCATATGACTTTTAAGAAACGACTGTGAAGTTTTGTATTCCCCGAGCAAGAGCGAGTTTCGTGTAAGTCATTTGCCACACTTTCGAGTGTAATAATTTCTTTATTACTTATTCTACTTCATTTGATTCACGTAAAATTAGCCAGGAAATTGCCAACTTCTCTTCAGAGGACAAGCTACAGTGACGTCACGGACAATCGTTTATGACGTCACAGACTGGAAGTCGTGGTGAAACAATCACAGGCCAAAAAGTGGTGTAATCCGCTCGCCAGATCCTTCCGGATTCTTCCAGATTCCTCGGCATCCGCCACTTTTTGGGAGAATCTGGAAGGATCTGGGAATTGGATTCCACCACCTTTCGACCTGTGAATTTTTGCTAGGCAAACGTGATATGTGAACACGTGCTCAAATCAATACTTAACTTATCTACTTGGTTCTTTTCAACCCTGTGGGTAATAACTTATTTTCCCCTCTAGATCTTCTAAGAGTATAGATGTTGGCAACAGAGCCAAGTGATTCAGCTTGCATTCCCTCTAGATCTTCTAAGAGTATAGATGTTGGCAACAGAGCCTAGTGATTCAGCTTGCATTCCCTCTAGATCTTCTAAAAGTATAGATGGTGGCAACAGAGCCAAGTGATTCAGCTTGCATTCCCTCTAGATCTTCTAAAAGTATAGATGGTGGCAACAGAGCCTAGTGATTCAGCTTGCATTCCCTCTAGATCTTCTAAAAGTATAGATGGTGGCAACAGAGCCTAGTGATTCAGCTTGCATTCCCTCTAGATCTTCTAAAAGTATAGATGGTTGCAACAGAGCCTAGTGATTCAGCTTGCATTCCCATGTCATCACATGTTTTTGGATATTAAGAAACATTTGTATGAACAGTTTCAACGTTTGATCATGCTGGAACATTAGGTGGTAGTGTCCGAAGTGAAGTCGAACTGTCTTAACCTGGATTGATAAAGCAACTAAAACTGTTATTTCTCGAATAATCCGGAACAATTCTTCATTCTTATGTCAGCCAAGCGATTCAGCTTGCATTCCATCTAGATCTTCTAAGACAATATTACATTGCATGTTGTAAACATGAGAACTGTACTGAATATACATACGAATTATGTAGAGAAAGAAACTTGGTGTTGGCAATATACAACATGATTAGGAAACTTCCAACCAGGTCATACGATGGGTGAATTTAACCTGCTGTCGATTTCCAGTTCAATCTTTAACTTGTAATAACGAAGTTGATCATCCATGAAATATTATTGACTTTACACTGTTATTATTTTTTTGTACTACAAAACACACCTCGTGGTTGAAGCTACTGAGTGGTTAGTAAACGAAATGTAGAATCTGATCACGAAAAGTTTCTTGTCTAAGTTCTCAACTTTGTTTAACCTTATGACACATACCAAAACACCTAATTTGTGTCAAGATGTCTGTCAAAACCAAGCCACACAAAAGGTTGACTGAAAAGTAAACTGTCACTTAAGAATTGTGATAAAAGACAAATAAAAGCCCCGCTTTACCAAAGTTTTGAAACAGCGAAGACAGTTTAATAGAACAGAACTTTGAATGCAATGATCAGGTGACTTCAAAACTTCAATCAGATGAGATCATACACTGCAGTAATACCATAATAAAACCCGTCCATGCACGAGCTTGCTGAAAACCCTGCGATCTAGTCATTGCTACTGTAAAGGCCAACTGATTCATGTAATTGTGAGTCACACTTGCAGTTATGTTCAATGAAATCCAAACAAGTCGAACAATGAACAGTTTTGGGTGTTGCTACATTCTTTCTTTTCAGTGATTGTTGCTTGGTGTTACCGACAGGTACTCTTCACATTTAGTGTCAAGCTGACCTGACTCAAATTTGTTCATGCTGTATCAAGATTCTGTGAGGGTGAACAATGTGGTCATATCCTGTTAAACGTGGACTGAAAGACTCTATCTGTCTCTTCGTCTCTGTCTCTGTCTGTCTGTCTGACTACGTGTCAACCAGATCGCGTGCCTGTCTGTCTTCTCTGTCTGTGTTTCTCAATAACCCAAGGCGAATTGATCAGCAAGAGTTACCAAGAGTCACTAATAGGGGATACTGGTTATTCTCTCAATCTCTGCCTATCTGAGTATCACTCTTTCTAGTTCAGTTTAATAGTCTACAATCCTCTTTATCTCTCTGTCTTAATTCTCTGTCTGTCTTTTAATTCTC
Organism: Gibbula magus; assembly: GCA_936450465.1. Lineage (NCBI taxonomy): Eukaryota > Metazoa > Mollusca > Gastropoda > Trochida > Trochidae > Gibbula > Gibbula magus. The sequence continues at coordinate 41,313,782 of OW388298.1, forward strand.
TCTCTGTCTTAATTCTCTCTCAATTCTCTCTCTCTTAATTCTCTCTCTCACTCTCTCTCTTAATTCTCTATCTCTTAAGTCTCTAGTTTTTAATTCTCTCTCTATCTTAATTATATATCTCTTAATTCTCTCTCTTAACTCTCCCTCTCTCCTAACTCTCTCTCTCTCTCTCTCTCTCTCTCTTAACTCTCTCTCACTTGTCTCCCTCTCTTAATTCTCTCTCAATTGTCTCCCTCTCTTAATTCTCTCTCAATTGTCTCCCTCTCTTAATTCTCTCTCAATTGACTCCCTCTCTTAATTCTCTCTCAATTGTCTCCCTCTCCTAATTCTCTCTCAATTGTCTCCCTCTCTTAATTCTCTCTCAAATGTCTCCCTCTCTTAATTCTCTCTCATTTGACCCCCTCTCTTAATTCTCTTTCAATTGTCTCCCTCTCTTAATTATCTCTCAATTCTCTCTCAATTCTCTCTCAATTCCATTGTCTCCCTCCCTCTCTCTCTCTCTCTCCCCCTCTCCCTATCTTTTAATTCTCTCTCTCATTCTCAAAATTCTTTCTCTCTCTCTCTCTCTCTCTCTCTCTCTCTCTCTCTCTCTCTCTCTCTCTCTCTCTCTCTCTCTCTCTCTCTCTCTCTCTCTCTCTCTCTCTCTCTAAATTCTCTCTATCTTTCTTAATTCTCTCTCTCTTAATTCTCTCTCTTTCTTTATTATCTCTCTGTCTTAATTCTATCTCTGTCTTTTAATTCTCTCTCTGTCTTAATTCTCTCAATTCTCGCTCTGTCTTAATTCTCTCTCAAATCTCTCTCTCTTAAATCTCTATCAATTCTCTCTCCCTCTCTCTCTCTCTCTCTCTCTCTCTCTCTCTCTCTCTCTCTCTCTCTCTCTCTCTCAATTCTCTCTCTCTTAATTCTCTCTCTCAATTCTCTCTTTCTTAATTCTCTCTCACTGTCTCTCTTTATTCTCTCTCTCTCATTCTCAAAATTCTCTCTCTCTTTCTTAATTCTTTCTCTCTCTCTTAATTCTCACTTTCTCAATTCCCTCTCTCTTAATTCTCTCTCTCTCTCTCTCTTAATTCTCTCTCTCTTTCACAAAATTCTCTCTCTCTTTCTTAATTCTCTCTCTCATAATTCTCTCTCTTTCTTTATTCTCTCTCTGTCTTAATTCTCTCTCTGTCTTTTAATTCTCTCTCTGTCTTAATTCTCTCTCAAATCTCTCTCTCTCTTAAATCTCTATCAATTCTCTCTCTCTCTTAATTCTATCTCAATTCTCTCTCTCTTAGTTCTCTCTCAATTGTCTCCCTCTCTTAATTCTCTCTCTCTTAATTCTCTCTCAATTCTCTCTCTCATTTCTCTCTCTTTCTTAATTCTCTCTCACCGTCTCTCTTAATTCTCTCTCTCTCTCTTAATTCTCTCTTTCTCTCTTAATTCTCTCTCTCTCTCTCTCAATTCTCTCTGTCTTTTAATTCTCTCTCACTCTCTCTCTTAATTCTCTCTCTCTCTCTCATTCTCAACATTCTCTCTCTCTCTCTCTTAATTCTCTGTCTTTCTTTTAATTATCTCTCTCTCTTAATTCTCTCTCTCCTCTCTTAATTCTCTCTCTCCTCTCTCTCTCTTAATTCGCTCTCTCTTAATTCTCTCTCTCTCTTAATTCTCCCTCTCTCTTAATTCTCTCTCTCTTAATTCTCTCTCTCTATCTCTTAATTCTCCCCCTCTCTCTCCCTCTCTCTCTCTCTCTCTCTCTCTCACTGAATTCATCAAAGATATCACCTTTTTGCAATATATGTTGTTTAACTGTAATAACAGCAACGACATTGCTGATCCAATGCGAGATAATCAGCTACAGTTCAGAGCGACTAGTATCCTCACAGAGAAATGTGGATGGTGTTAAACATGAACATTTAAATAAACAAGGCAGGGACAACACTTCACAGAATCAGATCGCATGACCTCACATCTGAGTTTGGTTAACAAAATAGTTCCCTAATTCAATAACTTTCAGTAACATATCCAAGTGAATAATCGAAACTAAATACTTCCGGTGGAGTTTTAGTTTTGTTCTGACAAGGACTGATTTCTACTTTAAAACAGTTTGGATAAAACTATCACTCATCAGTGGAATGCCTTTAATATGTCAAATCAACAGAAATCTGAAACGAATGATCTGTTTTGAAACCTTGACAGATAGTATCAACTACTGGAATATGACTAAACCGTTATTGATGTTGGTACCTGCATAATAAAATCATAAAACTGTTTGTGGTTCTGTCACTAGAACAAATCCAGTGATTGTATCCAGTGATTATATCCAGTGATTGTATCAATTTATTGTGTTCATTGATTGGATCCAGTGATTGTATCCATTGATTGTATCCAGTAATTGTATTCATTGATTGTATCCATTGATTGAATCCAGTGATTGTATCCAGTGATTGGATCCAGTGATTGGATCCAGTGAATAATTGTACAGTTTGAAATTAGATTTCAATTAGAATCGTTTTAAAGTATATATTCATTTTATCAGGCTATATCTCTGGTTTGATATTGAGGGAAATCTATTTTACAATTGGAAAATTGTACTTTCAATTAGTATATCTAAAAGTGCATATTCAACGCTACACCTCGGACAGAACAATATAAATCTAAGGGAAAATAATGTTACGGTTTTAAAACATTCACGTTGTAAGAATCTCCATAAGTGTACATCCAACTCACATGTGTGATTTGAAATTATAAATCTATAGGAAAATAATATGATAACAGACTCACAGTAATATTTCAATTATCATTCCCATAAGTCTGTATCAAACTTCGGATTTGACATTATAAATCTAACGTTAACTATTGTTCAGAAAATAACATGTTCATATGGAGCCTCTTTAAGCAGTGTTTCAAGTCTCTGTTTGTTCACGGAATTACATTCATCCAAAAGAAAAGCAGACATGATATGTTTACACTCTAGCAAGTTTGTGAAATCACAAACATTATGATATGCACATAAATAGGTAAACGATTAACAATCATTACTATTTTCTATATCTTAATGAGTGTTGATTCATTTCTAACTGTAAAGTACATGTACATGTACATGTACACTAGGGCTGAAATGTAATAATAGTCATGATAAATGATTTAAATATTTTACAACATTGAATGAAGTTTGAATTGAAGAATTAGTATATTTGACTGTATTGCAATATATTGTTACGTTAGAGGGTAAAACATCTCATTACACGACACGATATGCCATATCCATATACTGTGTTTTGTCCTTGGGCAAGGCACTTTATCCACTTTGCATTTGTCCACCCAGCTGTACAAATGAACATGGGAATGTATGGACCTCTGTGCTTAATAGGCAGCACTGAAAGTACGATACCTTCAGGGTAATAATTGTGTAACGCCTTGAGGATGAATTGAGCATGGACATGTGCGCGTTATAAATATACTATTATTATTATTATTATTATTATTATTATTATTATTATATATCAATAGAAACAGTTATCCATATTGGAAGAAAATGAGTATTTAGGAATGTCTACATCAGTCAGATCACTTGAACTGTATCTTCGAGTGGCCATTTTATTGAATACATGAAAATGGCCGCTCGGTTGGTTATGGACTTGCTTTGCTTAACCGAATCATGTAAATCTTTTGGGAACTCTTTTTTATGATTCAAGAGTATCATCTAGCCATTGGTAACACTTATTTACCTTTTTGAGAGCACTTTATTGTAGTAAGAGAAACATGATGCCTTACTAGTGATTGATGTTCACATATGGAAGTGTGATAATAATTGAAATCAAGTTCCAGAAACTTTAAGTTGAAACATATGTAGACACTATATATTTATATGTACATAACTGTTATGTAATACAGTCAAGTCATAATAAATGTGTTAAGTATTTATATCATTAGATAAATATGCTTAGCAAATTGTATTACATTATATGTCAACTGACCCTATCATTTCATCACATGATGGGCGAACAATAAGAGCATTATCATGGGAGTAAAAGTAATAGATTAAACTTACCAAAACACTTTTTCCAATCATGTTTAGAGTTTCAACAGAATGGAAGCACTGGATGAAGTGAGAATCCCAGAAATAATATAACATGACAGGCTCAGATGTCTTGTAGCTCTCGGTAAAATCAAAATCCACCTGAACAAGCTCAGTGGCGAGTGGTCCTCTATAGAAATATTGGTTTAGCTGCGTCCTACAATGATACAAATAAACATTCACCTGTTAGTCCCCCGTGAAGTAACACCGACAGTTTCTTAGAAATGCAAATACACAAAAGGTATGCATATGCTTTTCGAACCTGTGAGCGATTCCTCGGGAACACCTTCAATTATCTGCAAGAAGTCACTACAGAGGACTAGTATTGAATACATTCAGGGCACAATGTTTCAATAGTTCATGTTCACCAGTCTGACAGTATGGAAGCTCAAGTGAAACCAGTTAAACACGACATTGAAGAGCCAACAGTCATGTCATACTTTGTCTTATTGAAAACCACTGCAGCAGTCTCTAACATTTCAATGTAAACCTTATGGGGAGTGCTTTGTGAAACATATTTATTTATTATTGTTTTAAATTTTTAGTTAATTTTTGAAACTCCATACGTAGTAACTCATTACAAGAAACATATTTGCAATTTGAATAAGAGTTAAAGCGGTCAATATAGAACATGGTCTTAATGTATTCTTTGACATGTTTCAAATTCGGTAATTTTTCTTGTTGTTTCATTTTGAATATATTGTATTTTACAACTATTATTATCAAATTCAGTATATAGTTTCGCTTTTCGCAATATCCTAGGAAGATGTTATTTTCTAGAGAAGCTTATATTACATCCCGTTTTTTTCAAAAAGCCATTTTTCTATTTATTCCCCTATAGTTTTAACAGCTTAACAATCATGTAACAGATAGGATTAATCACAGCATTTGTGGATAGGGTCGTGAAAAAGCATATTTACTCCAGCCCCAGTCCGACCAAAAGCTGTATTGACTTGAGTGACGTCAAACGATTGTTGCATGACGTCAACGATTGTTGCATGACGTCACTATATTGTTACTATGACGTCATTTGACTGTACTCCCAGCTGTTCAAACCAAATTACATTTTTGACTGTATTTCATTGTTATCCTTTCGTTGCTGTATTAAATACATAATAAAACAATTATGGATTGGTGAATCGGTCAATACCTGTTTTTATGAACACGAAAAAACAATATTAACCGGGGGACTCTCCATTGCGACTGTGAAGCGTATATTGTGACGTCATATTTTAACCATTATGACGTCACATGGATACATTTTAAATCTTAATTTGTCATAATTGAGATATTGAAATTTCCTATTCGTATCCCGGATCATACATTTCAAAAATTAATTTGTCATAATTGAGATATTTTAAATTCATATGTCTATATCTATATGTAATTGACGTCAAGTAGACTCGTTAAAATAATTAACTCGCTCCTCGTGCATTCTCCATTACGTCATCAAGCAAGGATCAGGATCATGTAAAGCCTGCTTCAGATAACGCGAGGTTTCGGGTCAGTGGAAGCTTTACATTCCACCCGCACAATGCCACTTACGTCAGATGGTAATAAGACCACCACTGGTTGTGAGACGTCCACTTTTACAGGAAGTGGATGGAAACAAGGAACTTGGATTAGGTATCATGTGGCATTCGTCTTGCTATGTTACTTAAAGGGAAAGTTCTATTACTGACCTATCTGCAACAACCCCCATCTTGGTTTCTTGGCATTACTTGAAATGAAAATACGCTATATTTAACCCAATTTTAATTTTGTTAAATAAAAAAACACATACACTGATAGAATATTCACATAGTAACACAAAACGTATCACATAACCATTTAGATAAATCATTGACAGAACTAATAAGTTACAAGTAAATATTTTATGTTACAACTGACAGTATTGCCTACATGCCTGTGTATAGCTATAGTGGAAAACTCTTGTTTGGTAAAATTCCCCAACCTTGCAGACATCTCGTCCAAGGGCGATTACTCTGCTTATTAAGGTACTAAGGGGCCTGCTTTGATTTAACCACTATGATGTAAGGGGCTCATAAGTTCAAGGTCACCTTGAATTGCAGCAGACGAAAATACCTACCCTGCCCATTTGGTCATACAGTCTAGTTTTGTTTCAATAATTATATCTGTATGTTTCATGTTCTATCAGTGTGTTGTCAATGGGGGAATAATGCAGTTGTTAGTAAGTATTGCATTTTGGAATCTTCGTAATTGTCAAGAATAAACTTGACCTACTTCCCCAAAAGATCAGTTTCTGTTATTATTGGTAATTTTCAGGTTCTACAAGAATGGATGGTTTGAACAATTTGCTGTTCGGCTGAGCGATGTTTTCCCCACTCGTAGCGCCGATGAATGGCTTCAATTCTCATGTTGGACATTTCATCTCAAGGATAAATGTTTAATTCAGCTTCCAATTTTAAACCTTAACTCTACTCCCATATTATCTCATATTCAGACAGTTCAGACAGCAAGATGGTTGACCATCATGATATCATATTCAAAACTCTGAGTGTTTAGGTATCGCTACATCAGTCAGATCACTTGTACCAGCTTCGAGCGGCCATTTTAATGAGAACACATTAAACTGGCCGCTCGAAGGGAAATGGACTCGTATTTAAGCAAATTGGTATCAAATATTTACATTTTCGCGAGATCACTTTATTTCAATAAGAAAACGTGCTACAGTGCCTTTAAACATATATTATTCACCTAAGGAAAAGATATGGAAATGTTCATGAAACTCCCCTCTCCTCTGTTTGCACACGGTGGTTTACATATTACAAATAGAGATGGCAGATAGTTTATGAGAAAGCATGTCAAGCAAAAAACTCATAATGCAGAACAATATTAGATCGTTATAAACGTAGTTTTGTCTCACTGATGAACGATTATTTTGCACTTTCTTCTAAGAAAGGGTTACAGGTAACTGCTAATTAACAAATGCGCTTTATGTTGCCTTAGCTTCCATCATTAATAATAAGTACCGTACTTCCTTGAATACAGGGGGCGGGAGAGCGCAGTGGTTAGCGCGTTCGGCTTTGAAGAGGTCAGGAGTTTGAGTACCGTCTAGGGCATTGCAACTTTGTCTGCATGGTTCGCTAGTTCCAGCCGATGCTCGCAGGTTTCACCGCAATGCATAGCCACATGGCGTTGTGGGCTTTCTCCCTATACTACCAGCCGCGATTTAAGTGAAATACTTTTAAAAGCGGCATTAAACGCCAACTCACCTCACCTCACCTCCCTGAATACAACCCGGGTCTCGAATATCACCCTGGCTCTCGAATATAACCCCGGTCTCAAATAAAATCCGGATCTCGAATATAACCCCGGTCGCGAATATGAATTTAAGGCCGACCGTGTTTTCTCTAATACAACCCGTGTCTCAACTAGAAACCACATAGACTCTGGAATGTTTTTTAAATATTGAAAAGGAGCCTTTTTTGCAATTATATTGCTTACAGTCACATTTTCAATATTTGATTATTTTCAGAGAAAATACTTTTTTCCGAGTCTGAGTGTAAGGTTAATAGAAACCGGTTGTTAGGGGCTGCTGAACGAAATAAAACGCCGGGGTTGTATTCGAAGTTACAAACCTCCAGTGACGTCACACCACTATATTGCCTATAACATTATACTCAATAATTCCTATGTGGATGTATTATCCCGGGGATTATCACATAATCCCTGTGATTCTAACGTGATTTCCCTCTTCCCCAGGCAATCATCTTCACAATGCCCCTCTTCAAATATCTATATTTAATACTGAGATGTTAAGTTTAAGATGAAAGTTATGTCTAACTGTATTGAAAAACAACTGTTCATCAATCAATCAAACATCAATCAGTGTTTTTTGGAATAGCCCGTCTCGAACCCGAATACCTCCATACTCCTGCACACCAAGCGCAGAAATGGCTCCTTTTCACTGTGCTACAGGGACTATGCTGATGAGGTGGCTTCTTAAGTTTCCTTTATACCCAACTGCCTTTCACTGAAAGGGGATATTTTACGGACGACTCCTTTACTGTTTCGCACAATCAATAAGAATAGATTAAACATAAAATTTAACCACGGGGTCGGTTTGTAAGCTTGATAAAACATACTAAAGGGTGTTTTATCTTATACAAATACGGTATAAGCAAGTCTAATGTGCATCTGGTTAATGTGCGTGCATCGATCCATACCGTAACCTCAAATGTTTCATTGTCTAAAAGATACATCACATGAACGGTAACCATTATTTGAGAAATGTGCCCCCAGTAGTGAATTTATATAAACGACATGTATATCCATATATTATATAACGTTTATTAATGTATTTAATGTTGGCGATAAATGACAATTATTCACATTCAATTATCGAAACATCGACCATCTATAGATCGCTGTGTGATTAGCGGATGATATTGGATCTGTGCGAAGCGCTGTAAAATACCTGCTAATGCGTTTGAATGTATTTGATGTTTGTTTTACACAATGAATGACGTCTTTTTATTGTTAACGGTGAGGTGAGGTGAGTTGGGGTATAACGCCGTTTTTAAGAGTATTCCGTCTATATCACAGCTGCTAGTAGAAAGCCCACAACACCATATGGCTATTTATTGCGGTGAAACCTGCGAGTAACTGTTGGAACTAGTGAACCATGGCTGGTACTGCGATGAAATTCAGTGTAGCATTGCACCCAAACCTAACTGCGTGTAGAACAGTTCTCTACTGCAAAGTTCGAACCAACGCCCTCAGAGTAAGGCAACTATCGCCAGCATTGACTGTACCAACAGCTTACCACACGACCATTTCGCCTCGACAAAAATCGAGGTCCAACACTCGATAGTTAAGCTATGTTCACATTCAATACCCCTCTGATAGACGTAAATTGGCACAGCTCCCTAGGCTTAATGCATTAGAAATACTTGCCATTTAGATAGTGAGGAAATATAACATGGTTATATTTGGGATAACACTACCTTCAATAGTACAAATTCTTGTACTTTTTCGGGCCGAGTCCCATGCAGGATTCCAACCCACCCCCTCCGAGTAAAGCAACTATCGCCAGCATTGACTGTACCAACATGGTGGGTTTGAATCCCGCATGGCCCGAAAAAGTACAAGAATTTGTACTATTGAAGGCAGTGTTATCCCAAATATAACCATGTTATGAAGAGATAGATATTGGTTGGTACTGTTCATTGGAACATATAACTGGTATACTTGTAAATTGGGTGCATGCATGAATTCGGATTCTTATTGTGTATTAAACCGCTGCTCGAGTTTCATTGAAAGAAAGTTATTGTAAAATATTTGGCGTTAGGGGATTTATATGCATGTCGAGTGAGATGATTTGGACGGAAATCAGGACATTTGATATTTCTGTATGCATCGTATTTAAAAAAAAAAATAATCATGAAAAGTGTCCCTTTAAGAGTATTTCACAGCAGCTACTATTGCAGGGAGAAAGATTGCGACGCTATGGTGGCTATGCATTGCGGTGAAACCTGTGAGCATTGGCTGGAAACAACGAACCATGGTTTCGTAATCAAATGTAACTTATTTTGTAAGTGTGGAAAGGGATGAATTTTCCGGAAAACACCAATCACCACAATTTGCTCGTGCTGCACGTGCGCCACGCTCTTCTCATGCTTTTCGCCCGACCTCCTTTCTTCTGCTGCACGGCCACCATTTATGGCCACATAAAACAAGTATTTCTGTTTATCATTATAAAATGGATGCTTTTCTCTTCATTATAAAGCCATCTTCGATATTTGCTGGGGTCATGTGCGATATCAATGGCTAGGATGCAAATTACAGAGGTCAAGTGATAGAAGTCAGACGTCACACACTTGTATGAAAAAATAGCTCTATCAAAGTATGCATGATCAGTCAGCGACTTGACGGCTTTCCGTCCTTGATTATTGGCTCAACCATTCATTCAAACACATAGAAAACACAGGATCAGACACAGCTACTATATTTTGGAACAATAATTGTCCCTTTTCCTCTGATGATCTGAGTTACAAATAATTGGGTAATCTCTTTCACACCAGAGAAAATGACGAAAAACATGGAAGGGCAGAGTATGGAGTGGTAGTGATTTTATTGAAATATCTCAATATCCGTGCCATAGATTTAACTCAAATTGTACATACTCAAAGATAAGATATTACAGTATATGAATATGCAAAAACATGTATACATATCATTTCTTTTATTGAGAGAATCATTTCTTTTATTAAATGTGCATATGTTGAGATATAAGACGGCATGCTGTCTAAAAAGAACACAATGTGGACGGCATGCCGTCGTTATTGTCAGAAGGGAGACATCATTATTTGAAAATGAAATGATAAATATATTTTTTTTATAAATAAATGACAGCTTTCCGTCTCCTTACAAAAAGACGGTATGCCGTCTAAAAAATATTATCTTATAAAGATGCCATGCCGTCTTAAATTTAGGACGGAAAGCCGTCACATTCAAGACTCATGAATGTAAAATCAACCACAAAATCATATACACTTACAGGCAAAGGAAAATATACTGCTTTGCAACAGAGTCAAACACACAATATTTCTGCCGGAAAATGGTTTTTAATGTTGTGATGAGGATATATGTATATCACATTAAGAGATATACACAATTTCATTCATGAGCGTATGAAACTTAATATTTTATATCTTTTCAAACACACATGGAGTGCTGAAAAAGCTATTTCATGGAATATTTTGGGAAATAATGTTTGGTATTTAAGGTAAAGTTTATGAAATATTAAAATTATGCCAGAACAAGATGTTATCAGCAAATGTTCCAATTCCACCTCAAAGATCACTACTGTTATGTAAAAGCTCGATTTCCACCTACCAAATTTTACACAATTCAATGTAAAATCTCAATGCTGTGATATTCTTCCTCATTTGACATACGTTTGTATAAGATGGCAGATGAATGGACACTTTCACACTGATCACAAATACGTTCGAGGAATGTTTTCCCCTTCGAGCGGTGTTTTTAAGGGTTTCACATTAAAATGGCCGCTCGACGGTAGTTCAAGCCTTCTGACTGATTTAGTATGTTTGTACCGAGAATTTTGTAAAAAAATCCATCGTATTGATATAATATATATACAATGTACTCATAATTTTTCGCAGAATTTTCGGACCAAAATAAGTTTATTATTTTCAAAGGGAAAAGCAATGTGGTTTACTATTACATGTAAACAAACAAATACAAGAGACGGTTTATGAGTACTCCAAGAAATATAAATATACAGTTTTTGGCGCTTATGTATTTACCATTTCATTCAATTATGTACTTTCTACGGGTATTGCAATAAATGTATTTCCCAACTGGGTATTGTGCTTGAAATGTATAATCAACGAGAATATATACATAATATATTGAGTTGTTGGTTGCTATGGCGACTGGTGAATTTGACAAGCATACACGCCATGGAAATGCTTGTACCGGTATCCACAATAGAGAAAACAGAGCCATGGGATATGTAGCTCAAATAGGGTTTATTTTGTTTAATGATGAAGACGGAAATATATTTGTTTAGATGATGGCCCGTGAGGCCTATATTTGGGGCCACAGGTCAACAAATCTACAATTTAAAATCTCAATTGGCTAAAGTGTCTGTAAACAATATTACAGCCTTCTAGATCTTTTCTTTCTGGAGAAGATGAAAATAGGTTTTTAGTTCATGGCCTGTGAGGCCCTTATTTGGGGCCTAGAGTCACCAAATCTACAATTTAAAATATCCATTGGCTAAAAACTCTGCACACACCATTCAGCCTTCTAGGTCTTTTTGATGAAAATAGGATTTAAGGTCTGGCCTGTGAGGCCCTTATTTGGAGCACCAGGGTCACCAAACTACAATTTAGAATCTCCATTGACTAAAGAGTCTGCACACAACATTTCAGCTCTCTAGACTTTGTTGAACTGAAGAAGAAGATGAAAATAGGTTTTTAAGGTTGTGACCCCTGTGACCCCATTTGGGGTGTTAATATGACGTCAGATTCTTTTGACGCGCGTGTTATTCTAAGCACTACTTGTCTTTAAAATATCATCGGATTGTCATGATATGAACATTATTTATCCTATGTCATGTTGGAGATGAAGTATTTCTGTAGCGGTTGATATTGTAAGAAGGTTTTTCCAAAATAACAATGTTGTATTTGAAACATTAAAGGCGCTGTAACACATTTTTTGCATATTATTATTTTGTCATATTTGTCATTTATAATGTAAGTTTATATCCTATATTGCTATGTGAATGAGTAATACAACTCATTACACGCCCCAATAAGCCTATATATAGATCTCATTCGAAGAAGATGGTGCCACGTGTAAAGCGACAGTTGTGTAGAACCCTTCAGTATGACATGTAGAGTTGTAGGTCTCATGAGAATTTGACAGTTCTGACAGCAAGATGGTTGACCATTCCATCATTGTTCTGTATTTAAAACTATACTCTGAGTGTTTTGTGTATTGCTACATCAGTCAGAATTCGAGCGGTCATTTAAAATGGGAAACGTACTCGCATAGCTTAGCCGAACAATGTACATTCGTTTTAGAACTCTTTTTATTCATTGAGGTGAATTATGTAGGCATTTGTAATACTTATTTGTGAGAGCACTTTAGTTCAGTAAGAAATTCGAGCTACAGCGCCTTTAACATACTAGATGGCACTTAAAACATAATAAGTTGTATCTTGTATATTTTGTATTTTGTGGCACTGACACTACCAACTTGTACATTTCCACGCGTTCTACGTGTGTCACGATTAGTTTATGCTTTGTGTGAGCTGTCTAATATGGTTTTATCTCACAAGGACACATATCTTTTACCCTATTATGTTTAACAAACGAAGACTGAAATTAAAACTAAATTAAAGTGTTTCAATTCTGTTTGTGGCTTTATGCAGTGTTGAGGTCGGGTTCAAGTTAGATGAATCATCGAGCACGTGAAGCATGACTACCTCGTCCTCGTCTCGTGATTCCCGTGCACGAAGTTTCTAACTGGAACACCTCGGTTTCAGTCGGTGACAACCAAGCAAGCTCAATACAGTAATACTTTTATATTTTGAAAAATAAGACAGCTTACCGTCTTATGAAATACAAAGATGGCATGCCGTCTTAATTTTAGCATTTTGACACAATGAACTCTCCCTTAATCAGTAAGACGGGATGTCGTCTACTATGTTTTATAGTCGGCATGCCATCTTTCATCCTCGGTAACCCATGGTTTTATATATGCTCCGTTACTCTCCACTATATCACCCATGGGAAACCTTACCAGGAGAATCTGTACTCAAATTACCCGCCCTTGGCCGGCGTGACGAAGTCAGTAACCAAAGAAAATACTCAATACGATAAGACGGAAATGGTCAAGGGAGATAACCGGTGACGGCTGGCTAACACAGTGACCTCGCTTGCTTTGAAACGAAGTGATATGAATTGTCATTGGCTCGCAGGTCCAAGCTGCGTAGCGGTTTGATTGGCTCACGCCGGCCAAGGGCGGGTAATTTCAGTACAGATTTCTCTGATGAAATTTCCCATGGGTGATATAGTGGAGAGTAACGGAGCATATATAAAACCATGGGTAACCGAGGATGGCCATCTTTATAAAACAATAAATTTTAGACGGCATGCCGTCTCTTTGCAACGAGACGGAAAGCCGACATGTCCCTGGCTGTATATCGCGGCTGCTTGTATTATGGCTGGGAGAAAGCCCGCAACGCCATGTGGCTATGCACTGCGGTGAATCCAAAGAAGTTGAAAACCCAAAAAGGCACATCTTCACACGATAACTGTTCCATTTACATTTTTTTGTACCAAGTTACATTGAGCTAGGATTTTTTTTTTTTTAGTTTTGGTCCGGACGCACGGATGGATGGACACGTCACGTAAAGTCACTCCAAGCTATGGACAGACATGTAAACAGTCAGACGGACAAACTATAGGACGAACAGACAGACACGTTCCTTTACTATCTCCTTATTTTAATCACATTTGCACTAATAATTACATTACTACAGATTTTATTTATGTTTATTTAATGAACCACACATATACATTTACAATATGTCTGTTGAGTAAATAATGGATAAATAAATAAGTAATAATACATTCGGTAAAACAAGGTCAAAATTTATTTTACAATTTATTTTCCAAATCCCTTCTTGGTTATAAAACTGACAGTAAAGTGTTCTATAAAACTGCCCCGTCTCACTAAACTTGACATTGATGGTTTTGGAAATTGACATCGTGCACGTGCAGCTCGTGCTCTTCTCGTCTGGTTACATAACCTAAGAGGACTGGTCTTGCAGAGAGCTGCGAGTTTTATAACATGAAATCGCCTTGAAACTGGACTCGATCTGAGAAACTTATTTTCACTGATAACAGATTTAATTTAAAAATATATACCTATAACTCATCCATTGATCTTTTGTTATCAAATAATGTTCAATTTCTCTCAATATGTCAAACCAATTATAATACACACATATTAATATAGGCATACCATGATACAACTTCCAAACACAAGGCATCATTTTTGCCAGTCTCTATTATTGCCTGATTTAGGCCTTGCAGTACTTCCTCAATATATCTGTGCTAAGAAATTTGGGCCCACTATGCATTTCAGGTGCAGCGACCAACTATCTTGGCACGGCATAGCGTGGGAAATACTGCAAGGCCTAAATCAGCATATAATACACACAAATATAGATAAACCATCATAATAAAGTATAGAAAACAGAAATATATAATTGTTGTTATCAAAATAAGAATTGTTGATGGAAGTTTAAAATAGATCCGTTGGCTCTGTAGCTCATCCATTCTCTTCCCATAGAGGTTACTCCCTTCAGATTTCCTATCCTACCCTCTGTTGTTTTTCGCTTGAAATCGAGAGCAGAACCAAAGTCCCCTAGCGGTGGAAAGAGAAGTCTCATACCGTATCCCTGCTTCTTAACCAATGAAAACTCATCTTTCAATGGCCATGCAGACCGAGTGACTTCAAAGATCTAGGCATTTTACTCTGAAGGGTCTTGCTCATTAGCATATGTCATTCGAATATGTCTGATGTAAATGACGCAAATGAACTGTTTTTGGTATTTGTCTCTTATTTGGTCTTCCTTATTTATAAGTATGTTTGTGATCAATAGTTTTCACAAAATCAAATAGCATATTTCGAGGAAAACACAGAAAACGTTGGGCTTACGTTTATTTTATCATTATGACGTGTCATTGGCAAATGTCACTTTTACAACGGCGTCGCTGATTGCACAACTAGATTCAATTGCAACCAATCAGGACACTCCCTTTCCGCCCCCGTTTTCAAGCGTAAAACAACAGAGGGTAGGATCGGAAATCTGAAGGGAGTAACCTCTTTGGGAAGAGAATGTAGCTCATCAGGCATTGCGTCATTCCTACTTCATTGTTCATTATTTGTAGATGAAAACAAATAGTTTGTCACATCCAGATTTGAGGGTGGCCAGGACCAAATAAATACAAACTGTTATAACACAACTTCTTTCTTCCTTGTAGTAACACACGCTCAGAGTCAGACACCACCCGCCAGCACTTATCTACTAACGTTCTGCTGTCTTGTGTTGTAACAAGTCTTCCCATTGTTATTGTAGCACACCCTCAGAGTCAGACACCAACAACAACGACTAACGAACTCACGTTCTGCTGCCGTGTGTTATAATAACACATCTTCTTTGTTTCCTTAGAGTAGAACACCCTCAGATTCAGGCACCAACCACCAGCACTGAGCACCTAATGTCCCAACAACTTACCAACTTACGTTCTGCCGTCCTGTGTTGTAACATATTCTTCCCTTACTTTGAATAGCACACCCTCAGAGCCAGGCACCCGCCACCAGCACTGAGCACTGAATGTCTCAACGACTTATCAACTAACGTCCCGATGTCGTGTGTTATAACACGTCTTCTTCCCATTCTTATAGTAGAACACCCTCAGAGTCAGACACCACACCCGGCACTGAGCACTGAATGTCTCAACAATTTAACTTATGAACCAACGTTCTGATATTGTGTGTTATAACACATCTTATTCCCTTCCTTATAATGGTACACCCACAGAGTCAGGCACCATGGTTTCCTATCAAAACCATCAAGGATGTTGATGAACATATCGAAAAATTGCCAAAAATCTCTCTCCGTGAAATATATACACCTAATTTTTCACAGCCGAGAAATTGCACTAATTAGTAAAGGTGTTTTCCAGTGTAAATATAGATCAAGTCTATTATTTTAAAGCGCAAAGCATTGTGGTCTAGCTCACACAACGTGTGTAGTACGTTTTACGCAATAAAGGAAATTCTGTCTATATGACGTCAGATACCCTTAGCGCGCGCTACTCGAATGGGTACATCTATTTGAAACCAATTTCCTTTACATTCTCGTGATATGAAAATTATTTATCACACTTCATTTTGTAGATAAAATATTTCTCTAGCGATTGACGTTATAAGTTTATTTTCCACAAAAAATGTTGTGTTTGAAAAACTATCATCCTTGATGGCTCTTTAAGTGCGTAGTACACTCTATATAATTGTATGAATACAAAACAAATTCAACATGATGCTTAAACTCCACTATTTACAAAGCATTTCATTATGAGAACTTTCGCTGACTCCAACACATCACTCAAAGCTATGGACAGATATGTACACAGTCGGACGGACAAACTAAAGGACGAACAGACAGACACATTTCTGAACTCTCTCCTTATTTCAAATACATTTATACTATTAATAACTATAAATGTTATTTATTTTTTTATTTAATACACAACACAGATACATTTTGAATATGTTGAATAAATAATTAAGATAAAGACAATTTAGTTTTAAAAATTAAAACAAGGTCAATTATTATTTATATTGCTTTCTTACTCATTTCTCAGTTCAAACGCTAGCTGAAGCAAAGTTCTCTCTAACACAGGGGCTTGTATTGCTGAAAACAAACAGTTCCTCGGTTCAATACTACGATGCGATTTTCCTATACTTATAAATAAAGGGATGCAACGCCAATTTTCCCTCTGTCCAATCAAGTCCAAATTTCAAAACGTTAACACACTGTGTACACCTAAACACATTGTAGAATTAAAGCACAGTGATTACTCGTTCGATTAAAACAAACATCAACACAATCGGTCCATTATTTCTAAAGTTATGACACTTCAAACACGATTTTTGCTTGTCAGACTCGAGTGGGCTAAAATGGTGTAGTAAAATTGGCGTTGCATCCTTTTCGTTATTTATAAGTATAGGTATATCACATCGTAGTATTGAACCTAGGAACTGTTTGTTTTCAGCAATACAAGCATTTGTGCTCTCTAAAACAGCCCTGTCTCGCTAAACCTGACATTGATTGGTTTGGAAATAGACATCGTGCACTTGCAAATCGTGCTCTTCTCTTCTGCTTATAATTACATAACATAAACATCAGCCGTCTTGCTGAGAGCGACAAGTTTTATAACGTGAAATTGTCAAAATGGAATCAGGAATCGATCTGAGAAAAAAATATGTTCATCAATGTCAAGATTTTGTTTTATCATAAACAAATATATACAAATGTGCACATATCAATTTTTATTGATGTTATGATATCATACAATATGCAAAAGCAAAGTGGTGTAGTGATCAGTCTGATTAAAATCGACGGTTTTCCGTGGAATAAAAATTGCAAAATAGTGCATCTACCGGGATACGAACTCGTATCGTTCGCGGGTTTTCACGCCAAACCGACCTTGTGGCGAGGAATCTACAGAACACATTAAAATGGCCGCGTGAAGGTAAATGGACTCGCATGGTTGAACCAAACCATGTACATTCGCAGAAATCTTTATTGATTCAGGAGTGTTAGTTAGCCATTGGTATATTTTCGCGAGAGCACTTTATTTCAGGAAGAACAACGTGCTACAGCGCCTTTACATTCAATTATCAAAAAACTATATACCATTGTGTGAGTAGTGGATAAGGTCGGATCTGTGCGAAGCGCTGTAAAATGTCTGGTAATGCTTTTAAATGTATTTGATGTTTGTTTTACACAATCAATGACGTCTTTTTATTGTTAAAGGTGAGGTGAGTTGGGGTTTAACGCTAAATGGCAGAAAACCTGCGAGCAACTGCTGGAACTAACGAACTATAGATGGTACTGCACTGAAATTCAGTGTAGCATTGCACCCGAACTTTACTGCATGCATAACAGTTCTCTACTGCAAAGTTGTCGTGCCCCTGGCAGGATTCGAACCACGGATCTCTTGATCCGAAGCCGAACGCGATAACCACTGCGCCGGACAACCGGACAATGTTCCGCGGCTGGCGCGCGTCAATTGTTCAAACGTGATTTTGAAAACTTATATGAAGCAGACAAAGAGACAGATATTCGTTGGTACTGTTCAATCATATAACTGGTATACTTGTAAATTGGGTGCATGAATTCGGATTCTCATCGTGTATTAAACCGCTGCTCGAGTTTCATTGAAAGCAAGTTATTGTAAAATATTTGGCCTTAGGGGATTCATGAATGTGCATGTCGAGTGAGATGCGTAAATCAGGGCATTTGATATTTTTGTATGCATCATATCTACAAAAAACAGTTCATGAAAAGTGTCCCTTTAAGAGTATTCCACGGCAGCTAATATTATTGCAGGGAGAAAGCTTGCAACGCCATGGTGGCTATGCATTGCGGTGAAACCTGTGAACATTGACTGGAAAAAGCGGACCATGGTTTCGTAATCAAATGTAACTTATGTTGTAAGTGTAAAAGGGGTGAATTTCCGGAAAACACCGATCACCACAATTTGCTCGTGCTGCACGTGAGCCACGCTTTTCTCATGCTTTTCGGCTTGCCCTCGTATCGCCTACACCCCATATTGCCTACACCTCAAAACCCCATCGTATCGCCTACACCCCATATTGCCTACACCTCAAAACCCCCTCGTATCGCCTACACTAAGTGCAGAGTGACAGCAAGTTCCTCACCCCTATAGTGTAGTATGGTACAGTCCACTTAGCCATTAATGAACTGGTTCAATGTTATGAAGTCAAGTCTCATAAGTCATAGACAATGCCATAGAGTGAACAAATATACATGAATATAACAAAACACATATCAATTGAGCATACGAAAGCCTTGTTTGATATACAAAGCAATTTGAAGGTATTGATGTGTATGTGATGGATAAATGAAATATATTTTTCAATGGATACATATGTTTACAGTAATTAGCAGGAATATATTTCAATTCATTTAATAAACTACATATTAACATGATCTATATGTTCGTACATTATTTCCTTATCAGTTATTGCACAATCTAACAATTCAATATGTAACACACTTTCATGAGTAAAAACATTACACCCAACCTCGCAGGCTGTTTCCTGCGTCCAAATCTTTGAAATAATCAAATGGATTTTCCTTATCAATACTTAATCTCTTTTCAGAGTGATTATCAAAAGACTTTAAAATTTCCAAAAATATTGTTTATCCTTGGTCTGAAAATTACGTAACTTTTCAACACAATCTAATTCAAAATCTTTATATGAACTCTTGTAACTTTTACTGTAATTTGTACCTGTTTTTACAATTGTTGAACGGTTTGAAATGCTCCAAAGGCACTTTCGAAACATGATAGTTACAGCTCAATGCTTTACACTTCTTCTTAAACCAAGATTTATGCCTTTAACACTTTTTGATTGATTTAACTTTCAAAGTACCAAATTTTTTCTTAGCGACACTAACAATCATGTTTGACAAATTATTACATATATATGTACAAACGAAACAAAATTATCACAGACGACATTTTCCATATATGAATAGTACACAACCTGTTTACAAAACACATATCTATATTATTTTTTTTTAAATGAGGTTATATTAGTGATCATGCTATGACAGTACAAACTATTTACATAGCTAGTACATATGCTATGGACAAAACATTGTGTCATTTTTAAAATCAAAGTGAAATTAAAGTCTTTTGTTCTTCATCTTCTTTTTGGAAGAGTTCATTTTTTTCTTCAGGGATCAGGATGCCAGTGTGATGTGCACTCATTCAAACATTTGTTGTGATAGTGGTGTAGGCAATATGGGGTGTAGGCGATACGAGGACAGGCCTGCTTTCGCCGGCCTCCTTTCTTCTGCTGCACATCCACTATTTATGGCCACATAAAACAAGCATTCCTCTTTATCATAACATGGATGGTGTTCTCTTCATTATAAAGCCATCTTCGATATTTGCTGGGGTCATGTGCGATATCAATGGCTAGGATGCAAATTACAGAGGTCAAGTGATAGAGGCCGGACGTCAAACTCGTGTATGAAAGGATAGCATTACATATTTTATAATCATGAAGTTAAAAAATCACAAAACGAATTTGTTTTCAATTGTTTGGCAAAATGTATTATGCTCAAGCACTTTCAGCTGTGCCAACATCATTATGATCTACCAAGCAAACAAATTTAGGCAAAGGCAGTTCGAGTGACATGTTCATTTACCTACAGTCCAGTAATGTACTACTAAAAAAACCTAAAACTACTACCACTACTTGCTGTACGAATTAACCTGGTCAATACATGTGCAATGGAGTTATAATGTAAGAAAGGCAATGTACGTCTATGTATTTCTTGTGACGGTGGCGTTTGTTAACGGCGGGGGTAGGTTGGAGGAATTTAAAGGTACATCCATTGTGTTGTTTGGGGTCAAATATGGCAAACGTTATAAATGGTCTTATTTCATCAAGAAGTACCAACTGTTACCGAAAACTACCATTTTAATGATACTCGACTTAGTATATTGACGATATGAAGGTAAAAGTATCAATTTCTGATCGAAAACCGGACAATGCACAGCGTGTGGCGCGCGCCAATGAGTCAAACGTAATTTTGGAATCTTATTTAAACCTGACAAAATAACAAATTTGGGTTGATAATGTTCAATAGGTCATATAACTACTGTGCATGTAAATAAGACGTGCACTTTCGGTTTCTGCACATACATAATGATGTTACTCGATTTTAATTGGAAACTAGGAATTATGATATGTTTGCCGATTGGGGATGAATATGCAAGCTGAGTGAATTTGTTTGTATTGTAAACAGCACATATGATGTGTTGGAACGTATTAAAGCCAAATAAAATTTTATGAAACACAATTAAATATTAACACATCGCGGTCTTGTGGTCGGCAAAGGCTATTATGGTGAACAAACTGTATAAGGGTGTCATCCAAAGCTTCTCCAGAATCAACATTCGGAAAGCGAAAGGCCCTGACAACCTTGACGGCATAGTGCTAAAAGAGTGTAGAGTTCAACTGTGTAAAGTGTTTTCAAGATTGTTCCAACTCTCAGTTGATACGCATGTCATTCCTTCCGTTTGGAAAACTTCAGAAATAATACCTGTTCCAAAGAAGACGCAGCCTAAAGAATTAAATGACTACCGACCAGTTGCGCTAACATCTATTGCAATGAAGTCCATGGAACGCATCGTGCTGAGACATCTCCGACAGGCAGTTTCCGATATAATGGACCCACTTCAGTTCGCCTACAGATCTAGGAGAGGAGTTGTTGATGCTACATTGTCACTCCTCAATAATGTCTACAACCATCTTGAGACACCAAAGTCTTATATCAGGATCTTGTTTGTGGACTTTTCATCTGCGTTCAACACTATACAGCCTCACATCATGATTGACAAACTATTGAACATGGGCGTGAATTATAATCTCATCAAATGGATTGGAAATTTTCTTGTGGACAGAAGGCAATTTGTCAAAGTTAACGGGGCAGTATCGAGCACAAGATCCATAAATACTGGAGCGCCGCAAGGTTGTGTCATCTCGCCTGTCCTGTTCACCCTCTACACTAACGATTGCGTTAGTTATAGCTCAACCTGCTCAACGATCAAGTTTGCGGATGACGCCGCAATTGTTGGAAAAATAAATAATGATATATCTGAACAACTGTATAAAGATGAAATTACAAAATTTACAACTTGGTGTGCAGACAATCATCTAATTTTAAATGTAAAAAAAACGAAGGAACTGGTTATTGACTTTCGAAGTAAACCATCACAAATGCTTCCAGTCATGATAAATGGTGAATGTGTTGAGACTGTGTCGGAATATAAATATTTGGGAACCTACATTGATTCTAAATTGAACTGGAATTCCAACATTGAAGCCCTGTATAACAAATGTCAGCAACGTCTTCATCTAATGCGAAAACTCAGATCTTTCGATGTTAACCCCTCCGTCATGTCAACCTTTTATACAGCTTTTATTCAAAGCATATTAACATTTTCATTCCATTGTTGGTACGGGTCTCTCTCAGTTCATCTTAAATGTAAAGTTAACAAAATTGTGAACGTTGCGAGTAAGATTGCCGGTGTCAAGTTCGAGTGTTTAACTGATATATATGAGCGGCAAATCGTAAATCAAGCTGTCAAAATCATATCTGACCCGACACATTACCTTCATTCAGAATATCACCTTCTCCCTTCAGGCCGCCGCTACAAAGTTCCAGTTTTGAAAACTAAGAGAGCCCGTACATCTTTTGTTCCAAACACAATATGTCTATTAAATAAATGTGAAAAGAATTAAATGCGTGTACATAAATATTGCATATGATTGTTCAAGCTCTGTGTTGATGTAAAACAAATTCCTGAAAAGGCAATAAAGTATTATTATTATTATTATTATTATTATTATTTCGTGCGTGTAACACTGCTTTGAAAAGTTTAAGTTAGACAGCATTGATAATGGCGGAGGGAGTTTTCACTTAGACTTTGTTAAAAATATTCCAAAAGGTATTGAACGTATCAATGAGTCTCTCATAGTCTTCTCTTCAACATGTAATAACATGGTGCTATTTTCAGAATAAGAACTGTTATTAAGACTCTGAATGTAAGACTATGGCTGAGTGTTGAAAACTCCTTTGTGGAGATAAATGTTGGCCTCACCTTGATAATAGGGATGACTTTATTTTAGATGTTGGGAACTTTTCATTATTACTGATGACACTCAGTCACTTAATAGTTGACGCCAAACCTCAAGGGTTCTATCAGTGAATAAAAGACCACCTCTATATTACTTGTATTTTTGACCACATGGTTTTTTAGAATTTGCAAATAGATGACACTTTTAATTACCATTATTTGTAATCACAGTGTGTAATAAAACGTCAGTGTCTATATTTTAAGAATTATCGTTTCTTTCGAAATATCATCCTCGGTTACCCATGGTTTTATGTATGCTCCGATACTCTGTAGTGGAGAGTATCGGAGCATACATAAAACCATGGGTTACCGAGGATGTCGAGATATCAAAGTTGACCACTGCCTTTTACGGGACATTCAACACGTGCCGTATGCATTAGACTCGACGCAATCCGTTGATTACAAAATACGAAAATAGCATCTAATGTCCTGTACACGTCCTCCTAACTAACATCAACCCGGTATCAAGACCTTTTGTATACAGTCAACCCGCGATAATCCGGCCACCGATAATCCGAATCTCGCAGTTTCCGAACGGTAGGAAGATGTAACCAAACTAATCTCTATAGTAGTTCTAAGTACTCACTAATCCGAACATTTCACTCTCCGAACGTTTTTGATGAAAAACGGAAGCGTTCGGATTATCGAGGTCTGACTGTATATCACTGTATATAGACATGATCTAAATGTATCTATTACACATCTACTTCAGGGTTCGTTCTATGTTGAAGGCGATTAACAATGCAGAACAGTTGTGTTTTATCTTCCCGTCGAAAACGAAATCTGAGCAAGTCAAAGGCCAGGGTATATATCTCTGTAGTGGTTTGAACATTTTCAGACCCTTTTATAGAAGAAGAAGACAGAAAGATAATTTATTAAAGTGTCAAACTATACAAGTATAAGATACAATATAAAATGCAGTGTAAAACATCGCCCGGCCAATTGCAACTTGATACTAATCGAATAATATATACTATCATATAAAAACACTATATAGATAATAGTACATATAAACAGTAAACAGTTTCCAAGTAGAATAAAGACAATGATTAAATTCATATTTTATAAAATTATGTGTGAGTCTACGTCTAAACATATTATTTTATTGAAGCGGCAACTGAGTGATTCAGATTGCGGTGATTGATTAGAGATACGAGTTGATCGTTCGCTGACAAATGGGGAAAATTGGATCAAGAGGAAATTAAAAAGAGGTTTTCTAATGAGGTAAGAGTATGTAGTAAGAGTAGTAAGAGTGAGTGAGTGAGTTGGGGTTTAACGCCGCTTTCAAGAGTATTTCACTTATATCGCGGCTGCTAGTATTAAGGCAGGGAGAAAGCCTGCAACACCATGCATGTGGCTATGCGTTGCGGTGAAACCTGCGAGCATCGGCTGGAACTAGCGAACCATGGGTGGTACTACGCTGAAATTCAGTGTAGCATTGCACCCAAACCTTACTGCGTGTAGAACAGTTGTCTAATGCAAACAGTTGCCGTGCCCCTGGCGGGATTCGAACCCCAGACCTCTTGATCCGAAGCCGAACGCGCTAACCACTGCGCTATCCCGCCCCCTATGTAGTAAGAACATGTACGTCATCTGCAATTACGTTAGAGTTACACAACTTACATAAACGATTTTCAAGGGGAGTTTGAGGTTTTGTGTAACGACGAGCCTCAATCTCTAAGGGGAGGGTGCCACTTCTAAATTTAGCTAAATAACTGCGGAGTACTCTGTCATTAATTGATTTTACATAATCCGAAGTACCAAATATACTTTTTTAAAAGACGATATGTCCATAACTTATTTCAATTAACTTGCCCCCTGTCATCCCTTTGAAGAGCCAACAAGGATGTTGATGAACATATCGGAAAATTGCCAAAAATATATCTCCGTGAAATATATACACTTAATTTTTCATAGATTTTTAGTAAAGGTAAAGCTGTTTCTCAGTCTAAATATAGTCTATTATTTTCAAGCGCAAAGCATTGTGGTATAACTCACACACTGTATACAAAGACACGAAATAATAACAAAGTTTATGAGCAATGAAATAAATTTAAATATATAATTTTGGGTGGTTATTTATGATTTCATTTAATCATGTATTTGCTACAGATATTTGAATAATTGTTAATACTAACTAGGTGTTTTCTTGAATTTTATAATCAATGAGAATTAAACAAAATTCATAATTTGCTGGTCTTATCTCAATAAAAAGTACATTAAACAGGCAATAATTTGTAATTTCTCAGGTCATTAAGAAACATTGTTTATAAAGCAATCGTCACATTCAGTAATGTGATAAGGGTACTTTGTACTTGAAGAGAAACACGTGCTGCACGTGGGCTGCTATGGCGACTTGCGCTAGAAACGAGCCTTCACGGTTTGGAAACACATGCTACTGTGCAGTACGTTTCATGCAATAAGGGGAATTCTGTTTATGTGACGTCAGATACCCTTGACGCACGTTACTCGAAGGCGTACTTCTCTTCGAAACTAAATTGAATTACATTGTCGTGATATGAAAATTATTTATCACATGTCATGTTGTAGATAAAAGATTTATCTAGCGATTGGCGTTATTTATATTTTCCACACATAAGTTTGTATTTGAAACACTAACATCCTTGATGGCTCTTTAAGACGTCGCAATTTCGCAGTCAAGGATAGAGTAAGGCTTTCAAATAACTTCACCACTGAACAATCCCAAGGTTTGGATACTTTATATACACCCAATACCAAAAGAAACTTTGCATCTCAGTTGATTTTATCATATGTATGTTTTTCAATTTCAAATATTTCAAGTTTTGGACATCGTACACTAAAACTGTCATCAGTCAAATATTTTTTTCGGAAGTTTTTAATTTTTTCACAAAAAAAGAAATATAAAAAATTTAAAAAATTAAACTTTTAATTTTGACAAGACACACATGTTAAGCGACTAACGCACTACTGAAACAGTTTCTGATGTTAAAAGTCCGTTGATATTTACCCATTAGCAAAGACCACCGAGTACGAGACCACCACCGAATCACAGATGAATTGATCAAACACATTTTGATACCCCTCGTATGTTGATGCGTCCAAACTTTTTATTTAAATAAACTTTTGAAATGAATATTTTCATATACATCGAATGTAAAATTGAATAATTATTACAATACTTAAAAACCCAAATCCAATCGTTGCCTATTATGTGATTTATTAAGATAAGAAGATGGGTGCAAAGTTTCTTTTGGTATTGGGTTTATGAATCAATTTAGTATTGTGGATTTCAAAATGTGTATAATTGTTGTGATTGTTTCAAGATTACTTCGACTGTAACGAAGAAAAACAACCTCCCATAATTGTAAATGACGATGCCAAATACATCACATCGCCGTCCTTCCCTCGCCACCATCCAAAGTAAGTAAAGTATTAATTATTATGTATTGTACTTTTCTTTTCTTTTTAGATCATGTATAAACACAATAACCAATTTTCCATGATTTTACTAGATGTCAAAGATTGAAAACAACTTTATTACACTCTCGTTGAAGATACTACAGTTGTGAAACATTGAAATGTTATTCAACACTGTTGTGAAACATTGCACGTTCAAGCGATCGCAGCCGGACGTCATAATCGGTTCATGACGTCATAATTGCCAAAGTTTGACGTCACAAACGTTTAGATCTGACGTCACAGTGCTTGCGGCCCGGTGGCGATGGCGGGTGTCCTCCTTTCAAGTCAAGTTTTCTTGCAGTATAGCTTCATTTCTATCAGCGTGTAATAAATAAAATACTAAACTCAGTCCCGTTTAATAACATATTTATGAAACTCGTGGATGGTATGGTATTTAACTCGCTTTCGCTCGTTAAATACCAAACCACCACTCGTTTCATAAATATGTTATTAAACGGGACATCGTTTAGTATTCTCTATGTTTCATTTCATTGATTGACATATCAGTGATGCTTGATGATGTATTGCTTAATTATACCAAGAACAATCCAGGTATCGTTACTGAACGATGTGTGATATGTTCGTGACGTCATTGTTATACAATTATACCTTTAGTATAATACCACTCTTTCGATATATAGGATTGTTCATTGCAATAGGAAATAAACCATTGCGCAACTCAATATATTCAATCACATTAAAACCAGATCGTACGTATGCTGCACCCCGCGTGACGTACGATCTGATTTTAATGACATCCAATTTAGCTTATATATTCAACCTTGTATGGTCGAAGATTATCCTTGAAGTACTATTGAGCGGTGTTTCTTTCATATTTCGTTTGTTTATGTAAACAGTTCCTGCCGGTGTCAATCATCGTTCAACACCGAGCTTGCTGGGCACGTGCTGCACGTGGAAGTCGTGCACATGCAGCTGTCCAATTGGAACGGGTCCTGTCTTGACAACGTCACCGCCTTTGATGGTTTGTTTCGTTAACAGTCTTTAAAGGGGCAGTAGCACGTTTTTTGCAAATCTATTTTTACAAATTTCCCATTCATAATGATAGTTTATGTCATTTATATTTACACTGGAGGGTAAATAAGCACAATAACTAAAACTAACTATCTGTAGTGGCAATAGCGTTGTTGAGTATAAAGGAACATTGCATGGCGGCCATTTTAATGTGAACACATTTTATATTTTATAACAAAAATGATTCCCATGGCTTTACCGAACCACGTACACTAATTATTTTTTAAACTTGATTTTCCGAAGATAGAAATGTGTTTTACTATTGGTGACGTTTTTTTTTCAAATACATGTACATTTCGTGGATTTATTTCGGCAAAAAAAAATGTGCAGCTGTTCTTTTAAAGGTACTATTGCTCGTTTTTTGTATTGTTTTATGTTCAAATTTGCCAGTTATAATAAAGTTTTATGCATTTTATCCTTAGTTACTTAAGAGGGTAAAACAGCCCACTTAATGACCCGATTAACGGTAGTCTTAGAAATATATCGTGTTAAAAATTGTCAGAGGCCGTTTAGTGTAAACAACTTTTAATAATTCGAGACTGGAAAATGATTAGTTTTGCTAAACCGAACCGTACGCGCTTAATTGATTGAGGACGATTGTTTTGCAATTGATTATATTTCTTTCAACTTTGATAGATTTCCTTATTTCCGTAGGAAAACTTGTACAGCTCCTTTCAGATATTGTGAAACATGTGAAGACGCTAGCCACGTGAAGCCCGTGGTTAGGCTATAAGTGTTGCGCATCTCTGTCAGCGAATGATGTGTTGCTCAATCTAACGAGAGAACCAGTCACCTGCTCCGACTATGCCTCGGCGAATGATTGAAGTATATTAAGATCACTGCATGTCTAGTTAGAAACTGATGCTATGACAATCGTTAACAAACGCAGGCGATCACAGTGGTGTAGTTAGCATGTCTGCCCCTCACGCAAACAGTCCGGGTTCGAATCCCGGTGGAGACACCAAACATTTTTGATCTAGGTCTTATACTGTGTTGTGTCCTTGGGCAAGGCACTTCATCAACATTGCACTCAGTTCACCCAGCTGTAAAAATGGATACCTGACATGGGAATGTATGGACATTCGAGTGGAGCGCTTCATAGGCGGCACCGAAAGTACGAATCCTTCAGGGTAATAATTGTGTAGCGCCTTGAGTATGCATTGTGCAAGGACGTGTGCGCATTATAATTATACTATTATTATTATCAATATAATTCGCCCCTGCATGCTGGGTGAAAACAAGACGCTTAAGCAAGACAAGTCAGCATCAAGTTACACAATCCATTTAAAACTAGATGTAATACGTCATTTCACGTTGACAAAATGCACTTTTTTAAGAGATATCTGGATGTCGTATTTCCGATGCACACATGCTTTTGATTTTGGTTCTTTTCTGGAAGGAAGCGGAAGTGATGACAAAGTTTTAACTCAATGGTGCGGAAGTGATACCCACACTCTCTCTACTTCCGGGCCACGCCTGGTTCTCGAGTTCTCATCTGATGCATCCCTTTCTGGCGTAGGGTTCGCCTTCAACGTTTGGAGTGCCCCATCGAGTAAGTGAATATGCAGTACAGAACATTTAACGAGATGCAGTAAGGCTTAAAGGGGCTGAAGCACGTTTGTACAAAATCAATATTTTCAAATTTTGTAATGATAGTTCATGTAATTTAAATTTACTTTAGAGGGTAAAACATCTTATTACACAAAGCAATTATCAGTAGTGGTAATAACGATGTTGCGTATGAATTAAAAAATTCATGGGGGCCATTTTAATGTGAACACATTTTATTATTACGAATTACAAAAACGATTCCCATGGCTTTAGCGAACCATGTACACTCATTGTTATGCCCCCGAATCGGAGATTCCGGGGGTATATTGTTTTTCACCCGTCCGTCTGTCTGTCTGTCTGTCTGTCTGTCTGTTCATATGTGTGTTTGTCCACAAAAACTTTAACCTTGGCCATAACTTTGGAATGCTCAGAGCTAGGGCTTCCATACTTGGCATGTGGATATCTTGTGATGAGACCTTTCAGATGAGGTCATCATATTTGACCTTGTGACCTTGACCTTGCCGCAGTTGACATTTTCAGAAAACTTTAACCATGGCCATAACTTTTGATTGCTCAGAGCTAGGGCTTTCATGCTTTGCATGTGCATACCTTGTGGTGAGACCTTCATATTAGGTCATCATATTTGACCTTGTGACCTTCACCTTGCCGCAGTGGACATCTTCAGAAAACTTTAACCGTTGCCATAACTTTGGTATATCCGGGGGCATCCGTGTTTAACAAACACATCTTGTTCAACATGATTTTTCGAAGAGAGAAGGGTGTTTTACTATTGGTGACGTTAATTTTCAAATACATTTTATCGACTTACGTATTTATGCGAAAAAACATGCTACTACCCCTTTAAGGTCAGATGCAGTACAGACAATTTAACGAAATGCAGCTAGGCAAGAGATTGAAACTGGCGCCAGTTATGACTTGCAGGACAAGTTAGCTGTTGTTATATTAAAGACAAATCAATATGACAAATATATAATGTCATTTGTGATAAAACAACAAAAACAAACAACGTCTGTGTTACAGTGGAGACGTCATGTCAGGATGACCATGGTGACGTCATCAGTGTTGATAAACATCCAGTTCACGTGTCACTAGATCTTGTCAACTGGATTCCTAAGTAAGTACTAATCTGATTAGAATAAACGTCTCTCTTATCTCAACACAACATCTAAGAAAATTACCGTGCCAACGTATCAAATTACCGTTCAATCCACCGAAAATACTTAGCATTCGATTTCTTCATCTTCGGTGTCATCAAAACATTTTCAGTGTAAATATTTGATCAATATTTCTCAACAGGATTGGATCGTCATCTTGTGTGTACACGTTTCAAGCTGTAAAAGATAGTGACGTCATCAGCCTAACCACGTCAGTCTTGCAGTCTTGCAAACGCCGGTACAGCATAGATATCTATGATGGTGAGATTGTACTAGGAGTATATATAAGATGGGAAATGTCAGTGCCATCATAATGAAGAATGAAACCCTTTAAAGCTAAGAAAAAAGAGATGTGTCACTTACTAAAATAGTAAAGTATCATTCTCCCTGAAGTTTAAATTAGACCAGTTGGAGAGAGAAACGTACCTTATGTGTTTAAGTATTTCTTTACGTTAAGCTATCATACATCCAGAATTTATGCACACACACATATTTATTCATCTACTAGTTTATATGTGGTAATAGCACATCGTCCCCACAACTAATGTCAGGGTCGCCTAGCAACAAACCTTTTTCTGACGTCACAAGTTCGGGAACTCACATGACAATTGTATTCAAGTACGGAAAGAACGCAGCGCTTCCCGACGTAAAAGGGGCGGAGTCTGATGAGTGGGCGGGGCCTAAAAGTGGATCTATCAGAGTAGTTGCAGCCCCTCAACAAGGTAATGTTGAACTCAGTCTATTAGAAATTAAGATTTAGTGTAAACTCGCTATACTCGTAACATTCAAGTTTCTATATTTGGCAACGTGACATCAACACATCTAGGAAGCTATTCAGTTTAAAGGGGCAGTACAATGTATCACGTTTTTTGCAAATTTATTTTTTCAAATTTCCAATTCATAACGATAGTTTATGTCATTTGTATTTACTTTAGGGGGTAAATATCTTCTTAAACAAACCAAAACCATGTAGTGGTAAAAACCGTGTTGCATATAAAACAAAAATTGCATGGCGGCCATTTTTATTGTGAACACATTTTATTATTTCGAATGACAAAAAACGATTCCCATGGCTTTACGGAACCATGTACACTCATTTTTTAGCTTGATTTTCCGAAGAGCGAAAGGTGTTTTACTGCTGGTGACATTTTTTTCAATTACATTTCATCGACTTATTCCACCGGAAAAACGTGCTACTGCTCCTTTAAAGGCAGCTAGTTAACCCAAAACGTAGAGCCTGTTGGTGTATTGTCATTGATACACTATCAATCGTTCTCGTCGTTGTTTCACGTAATCACTTACAGTCGGCTTTTTAGAAGTCTACTAATTTCAAAGCAAATCGAACCAATTAATTATTATATTGGAACGCAAAATTCAAACTAAAAAAAAACCACCTTCAATATCGGATATATTTGTTTACATTGATAAATTTAGCCCAGCAATTACTCAAGGCCTGTGAAGGCAGGCAATTATTTAAAGCATTTACGGTAATTTGATACTGTTGTTCATGATAAAATTGCTTTGTGATCATTGTGCAATTAATTCTAAAAAATGCTACTGTTGAATAAATCAGTATATTTCTTAAAATATGCACAAATCTATTCTCCCATCAGATGTCTTTGAAGTGTAGGTAGAGCCTTCATGGAGGTTGTTTTTCTGTACTTTGAGTTTGTACATTTCTTTTGAAATACACAAAAACAAAAATATGTGTGAAAAGGTACTGATTAAATTAATCTGTATTTTCAGGTTCATATTGCTGGTGAGACACTGAGACACCAAACTGATGCCAAAAGATGTCAAACTGAGGTAGGATGACACACATACTCATTACTGAAACTGGAACATGCAGAACACACAAGCTGGTAGGTTAATGTGCATGTGTATTTGTGCAATACACATATTTTCCCTCTCGAATGACAGCCAGTCTTTGATAAACATAAAGTTTGTGTAATATTATTTTCAATCCCAATTCTACATGCCACCATTGCCACTCAGAAATAGAAGCAGGTTAAAAATAATAATTTAAATTAAAAAAAAGAGTCAAATTTACAATATTTAAAAATATCAATGAAGTTGTCATGATTTGATAACATAAAATAATATTAATATTATGTTTTCTCATCACATTTTCCAAATTAATGGGATTGTTGGACATATATCATGTTACTGCCTATCATACTTCATGCCAAAAGGTTCACTGAAATCTGAAAGTTTTTTTGTTGGTTGTAACTGATAAAATCAGGTTACAGGATAGCACAATAATTTGAGCATTAATATTTTGTATCAAAAGGTAGTTACTTGCAGTAGAAAACTGTTCAATGGTTCAATGAGTAAAATGATGCATTGTACTTCACACATGGTTCCTCCAATCATCACAGGTTTCATTGCAATATTCATGTACATATATATTACACTTAGAATCTGTAAAAATATGTGTTTATATCTGAAAAAAATATTGACAGAAATATAGAGAAAAGGAGACATTTGAAAATTCCATTTCTTACAGTCTACTTTTCAATTTTTAATAAAATAGTATTATTTTCAGAATAAATACTTTTGAGTCTGAATGTAAGACTAATGTGTAAGACTATGATGCTGAGAGCTTTGTCCAAGCAATAATACTACAGGCATGAACTGATATAGGTGAATTATTTTTGAAAGCAAGTTCAAAACATAAATTATCCTTACCTTAACCCACCAGCTTAGCTTTATTATATACACTGGTAATAATTTATTCATTGATATAAATATAGACTGTAGATTTTCCCTATATGCTCTGTATTGTTTTGTTTACATTTCAGATTTTGGATAATTGTTATGCTGGAATCAATTTCGCTTCTTTCTTCTACCTGGACAGGATTACATAATGAACTGTATTGTATACAACCAACAGTGTCTCTAGAGTGAAGGGTCATCCAGTACATTGAAGCTCATTTGATTGCAGAAAGAAGTCAGAAATACACAATTACTCTGATCATGTGGCGAACACTGTGTCCATGAAATCATTGGATTTTCAAATATTATTGTTATGTAAACTGTGCATACTAAATATGAACTTTAATTTGGTGATTTGCCAAGGTTCCTTAAATTATTCATTATTGTTAATATATTTGCCGGATTAATAAATAAAATGTATGTTTAAAGAAATTGTTTGTTATAATTTGTCAATATATATATATATATATATATATATATATATATATATATATATATATATATATATATATATATATATATATATATATATATATATATGATAACATAAGAAGGTATTACTGATTCATCTGAAAATCTTAGTGTTGGATTCACTTTTCAAAACTACCGTATTTCCTCCAATAGACGCCATCCCCCAGATACAGTTTTTTAAAAATATTAATATACTGTTTATTTTTTAATTTGGTCAATATATGTTTCCAAGGATATAATTTCACAGATTAACGAGAAACAATATTTTCTGGTAACACGTATTACTGCAGTTGAACTACATGTAAGTTTATTATGACAATCAGCTGTTTGCAACTCTATTGCAAACGGTAAACAAGTTAAAAATGACACTGACACAACACGCTCTCAGTCGTGTGGATTGGAAATTTTCTACAATATATGTAACCTTTGCTGATAGTAGTTTAGTCATCTTAATGATTACATTCCATTACTGGAGCTTACATATTTGCATGGGGAAAAGTGTTTGTGTGGTGGCCCCTTCAAGATTTCACGAACGATACTCAACCCGGAAGTGCATGTCGTAAGTTACTCGTACGGAAATCAGTCTACTGTACCTGACACGGGTTTACGCAAAGTTATATTTTTGATGATTATTAAACGTTCACCTAGTTCTAATTAACTTCCTCTAGGAATTCTATATATTTATTTCAAAGGGGGCTTTTATTCACATCGAAATTTACATGCTGCTGGCCGTCATGCTATAGAAACAGTGTGCCGTGGTCCGAAATCTGAATAACAGAAATTCCGACACACGGGTTTGGACAACAATGTTGTGAGGCATATTTATAACTTAAGCGTTTCTTTCACGATCAATCATTTTATTTAAAATACAATAGTGTTAGATTTAAACATTGATGCACACTTTAAGCAATGCGTGGATCACTACACTGCAGATACACCGGGCCGCCTCGGATTTCCCGGTAAGGCCCGCGCCATGGATGATAAAGGCGAAAATCGGACCAAATAATTTGCCGTGATCAATTTTCAAAACGTTATGGCGGATTAATTCATTCGGTGACCCCAACATATTTTTATTTAATTATGATCGATATAAAGTAAAGTTTCATTTCCGAGATTTTTATAAAATCGTTGAATTTATCAAATTGTTTTATTCAGCATAATATGAAAAAAAGGTGTCATAAAAATCGACAAGTTGAAATTGAATCCCCAAAATATAATTAATTTTATGTTTTTTAAACATATTTTTGCAATGAATACAAAGGTTATCATTAATATATTTGATAAAAACAACAATAGTTGAAATCCGGTGCCAAATAATAAAAATATGATTAAAACAAGTAATATATGTATTTTCCCGTTTTTTTCACTGGGGCCATATTTTAAATTGCTTATAACTCTTTAATTAGGTCCGTGACCCCCAAATTTTATTTCAAATTTGAATTCAGCACATTGAAAAGTACTTACAAACGAAAAATCAGAAAAATCTTGAAACTTTTGTTTCTGGGTAGACTATACCCTTAACACAGAAATCAGATAATAAAGTGGTAGACCAAATGATATTAGGGTTCTAATTAATCACCCCTTTCAAATTATTTCCCATTTCAGTGAGTAACCCCCTCCCCCCCCCCCCCCCCCCCCCCCTTCTCCCATATATTATCACGAGTAATAAATATAGATAAATAGAGGCCAACTAAACATAATCTCATTAATCTCCTAAATCTCCTTGGAATCGTCTTAACAAACTGAATGTTTGAGAGGCAATCTAGAGTTTGGTATTACAGAGAACATATAGAGAATCTCACCCAATGTCTTCTGATATCAAACATATCAACACGAGTTGATTAAAGTTACAAATATCCGAGGCTTGCCGAGGATATTTTAACTTTAATCAACGAGTGTTGATATATTTGATATCAGAAGACACGAGGGTGAGATTTTATTTATCATTCAAAATCATTCTTCAACAAATATTAGCCGAAGAATAACATATCTGAACACAAAACTGCCATTTTGCTTCTTCAGCAGTGATCTCATTAAGGTCATAGCATTGTGACGTCATTAGCATTATGACATCATAGCATTGTAATGTCATCACCATTGTGACGTCATAGCATTGTCAGCATTGTTCTCAGTGATGCCAAAGCTTTGTGATGTCATTAACTGATGATGTACTAGGATTATGACGATTTGATTGTAGCGATTTCTACAATGTAGATAGCGCTTGTAGATATCGCTTGATCTCACACAAGCGATATCTACTGTGGGAGCCAGTTTTGGATGATAAAGGGATATCTATGGATTTTCTTCTTCTTTATTTAACAATATTATGGCTTAGTTTCGGTTCGCATCTTTTCACCGGTATCAAGATGGCATAGTTTATGTGCTTAGCAATCCTTCACGGGACATTTCCATATTCGAAATTCAATAATCCCATTTCCACTGGTATCCATGCATTTACAATTCATATCGTGTTTCCCTCATCTCCAGACAGGAGTGTCCGTTGATGTTAATCTCGCGAGACCACGGACAGACTCTGAGACTTGACGTTAATGGGGACGTTGAGGACGATGTCGTAAACGCCATCAATGTGACAGAAGGTAAAGTGATACACTATCTCTCATCCTTCTCCATCAAGGATTGTATATCCGAAATTCCCTGATTGTGTAAGTAGACTGTGCCTCGTAACGGTGAGGGTTGGTAACTCATCGTTATAAATAGCACTATCTTGTGAACATTGTCGTGATTTGAAAGTTGATGGTCGCTCTCGGTCTTTTCATCCGGGCACTGACAATATTGCTCGATTTAAAGTAATTTTATTTGCTGGTTATTTATAGCTCGATACGATGGAAAAGCTGGTTACACAATCAAGGAATTGTTGGCGTCATACGGATGTAGGTACTCAGTGAAACAGGATGGGTATCTCTCACACCTACCTTTTATCATTATTTTCCAATAGGTTCAGAGTTTCTATCATAACCTATATCTCTTACGCAACGTATATAAATAACTAGTTTTCCGTACATGAATGTGTTACGCACTTGGTGCGACATGGAGAAAACTGGTCATTTATCACTGATGCTCAACGTATTTGCGCTAAAATAGCATGTGACTCATGTTACATCTGTTGACCTAAGGTACTGATATCCCTGCTATTCAGAAACACCACATTACATGTATGACGAAAACAATACCTATATTGTTTCATTTCCATCCAATCCAATATTATCTCTTCAAATCATCTTGCTTATGACTAACTTTTGTCAATAAAGAGTGCGTGCACAAGTATAAGTAATTTACTTCAAACCTTCAGTCCGCACTTGGGAACATACGTATAATACGTCGCTATTGTAAAAAGATGTCTTGCGACATTTGCAAACAATCAAATTCTTCCTGTGCCGTACAAGAGAAAAGATCTATTATATATCAGAGGTTATGTGGGAAGATCGTTGTACATTGTAACAGAATGAGGCAAAGGCAATTTAAGTATTTGCATATTTGAATATATGATGTTCTATCCTCTGATAGCAACAACACCCGATGAGTATATTGTTTGAACATGATGGTCCTGAAGGGTCCATCGACGGCGAGGCTTTAACCTTGACCCGGAAGTACAACACCTGGACATTCCGCAGCTCCGGACCTGTTGTGTATATACAGGGAAACTCATCGAACTGTTCGGCTTCGAGTACTAACTCTAGGTAAGAGTTGTCCGTGATATTCAAAGCTTTAAATTACATTTCGATTTTAGCTCATCAGGCGTGAAATGCCCAACGGGCTTATGGCATGTTCACTTTATCTTCACCAGAACCATTGGTTCAGAGCTGAAAGTTATACTTTGAGGATTATAAATTGTAGTTTTGGTTACACTGTGGTCCAAAATAAAGGACACCGGGCCACGTCCTGAAACCTATTTTCTCCAGAACGAAAAAAACCTAGATTTCTGAAATCTTCTGTACAGACTCCTCAGCCTTTGGAAATAATAAATTGTATACTTGGTGCCTCTTATACCGTTCCGTAAAATCCTGTTTGCGTCTTCTTAAAACTTAAAGCTTGTGTACAGACTCTCCGGGCTATTATATAAACCAGGCCATCTTATTTTCAAGTAATAATGCCCAGGAAAGATATGATGATTATGCGTCGATATGCTAAAAATAGGCCAGTCACAGAAGACTGACAATGTGACCCCTTGTAATATATAAACATCTTCCACTATGCGGATGCAATATTTAGTAAAGAGCCTTTATGCTGTCGACAGGCATATTCAGTATTTCTCCAGGGAACTTCAAAAGGAGAACAAGACAATCGGATAACTGCTTTGATTGTTATTTCTCTAATATTGTTTGGATGTATGTACAATATCGAAAATAAAGACATTCGCTGTTTCGCTACATTTTTCCTAGATAAATATAAATGAAATACTTTATTATTTTCAGACCCATACAGCAATGGAAAAGTAATGAAGTTTACGGCTGTGTCAACAAGGTCATCAAATCTACATTTACAAAATCTTCAAAGGTAACAAAGAGATGTCTGTTCCATGGTATATGACGTGCTATAACATCTTGTAGAGTTCTTGAAGAACAGCGTACATGATATATTTGGTATTACATGTTTGTAACCTGCATAGTTGAGATAATGATATTCAATGGGAGAAAATAAAACTTTTTATTATTCTTCTTTTATCAAACCATATTTGAAGGTCTAATATTACAAGCGTTTGTTGTGTTAGAAGTATAGTACAGAGATCAAACTACGTCTTACCCGTATGGGGTTAAATTGTTTTTAATGTAGATTCATTAAGTAATCAGACATGCCCTCCCCCACTTTTCGCTGCTATAAGACCATCCCTAAAGAAATGACCATATAATAATGTTTCAGTAACGCCTACGTGGTCTACATGATAACTGCCGATCGTTACGATAACATCGTACACCTTTATATGATGTCATCGGTCGATGACGTCATCACGTCAAATTGTGATCAAGTTCACTTTGATTTTTTCGATGGTGAGATTTTTTTTATTTATTATATTCTATGCTTCTTTCAGTGATACCCAGTAGGAACATCATTTATATCAAGTCCTGTATTGTCCTGATATAAATTGCTATTATCAAAGTAGTGAATAAAAAGCCCGAGGACATTTTACTTTTATCAAATGTTGATATATTTTATATAAAAAGACACGAGGGTGAGACTCTATCATCCAAAATGTTTTTTTTATTACTTTCAATGAAAATTGGACATTTCTGAACCCAGCACTGCCATTTGACGTCCAGTGCGGTGATGTCATAGTACTATGACGTCTTTATGTTTATGACGTCAGAACAATGTGATATTATCGGGTTTTTACGTCATTACATTGTGAGTGGAGATATCGCAATGGAGATATCGTTTGATCTCACACAAGATATATCTCTTATGAGAACGTTTTGGATGATAGTACTTATAATTCCACTGTTTTAATATTCATATTATATTATGTCTCTTGACGTTAAAGGTACCTGACGGTGTATTAAATGCAGAATAACTGCTTTGTATGTGCAATATTTACTTTGTTGAGCAATCTAAAGTGCTCGAAGATGGTCTGCTGGTGAAGTTGATTTTTTTAAACCCAGCCGCGTTTCAGTAAAGAGGCGCATTTTGATTGGTTTGATTTTGCTTCGTGATGAATAGGTCAAACTGGAGTCAAAGGTTAATCTGACGGACTGTGTCATTGGGTCTTGTCAGACTGTCTATTGTGTAACGTAGTGCAACGAATTACGCTCTGATTTTAATTAGACTGGTTATGTCTCTTGACGTTTAAGGTGCACCTGACGGTGAACTCATTCAGCGTTGGTGTCCTGGGCGTGACCTCAATATGACAGTGGAATCACGCATGCGCACACTCTACTTCACAGTGAACAGCAATGAGGCAGATCCGAAGTTATCTATTTCCGGGTCATATTTCTCCCTAAAAGGTAATAACCGGAGAATGTTATTATTGTTGTATATCGATAACGTATAACGTATTATTAAGGGAGCCTAAAACTTATTTGTGGCAAGAGGTGACAGAGGCTTCCAACTCTGTGGTCCCAGAATGTGCACCGATCTTGTCAGTCTTTAAGTTTCAATTTCTTTGCCACTTACTATCAGTGGGAATATCGTTCAACTTTGAACAAAATACTGCATCGTAAGGCCTAAATTTAATTTTTTAATGTTTCTGGTCCTTACCGGCTGACAAACATGATGCGAGATAAATTCCATTTTATACAAACTTCTCACCAGTTACAAAACAAAATTAACAAAGTATTTATATAAATAAAGCACAAACCCTCCTAAATATGTGTTACTATTCCAAATGCCAAATAATATCATTAAAAAGTTAAAACCTTAAACAAAAGACCTGATGCGTGGGTTTGAAACTGACGCGGGTGGAAACCAGAAACAAATTCTTTTTTTAGGCCTAATATCAATACGCTTCCGTAGTTTATTATTACCCTTTACATAAATGTTGAATTCTGATTGATCAATATGTTTAGTCAATGCATACGACACCGTGTAGTCGGAATTGAGATTTAATTGTTTTACAGATGCGCAATATTTCAACATATTCCTCGGAATAAGGTTAATGTTAATGAGATTGAAGTCTGAGTAACTATTCTCAGGAGAGAAATTCATCGACCTTGTTCCGTCACTTTCTGAGGGATCGTTGTGTCAGAGATGGATGAGTGATACCCGTGCAATACCCAAGAAGAAAGGCTTCATCACTTCCCCGAACTTCCCTGGGAATTATTCTATGTATGTACGGTATCATTCTATACTCACGCTTAATGGAAACACCACCTTACAACGAACGAACGAAGAACTAAGAACAAAGTTGCTGCTAACTTCAGGTCGCTTCAATAATTCAATATACTTCAATGCATGAGTGATATTTAGTATTAAATACGACCGAAACAGTCTTATGAGGCCAAATAAACTACATTTGTACGTTTGAAGTTTTAAAACATTAATAAGTCAAGGAATTTAAAGTAATTTATAAGTTACATTTCTACATTTTATAAAAGTTATAAAAGCACTCCAAGTGTACTTGAACGGACATAAATCCAAAAGGCAGCTACGACAAAAAATAAATTTAGTATGCTTTTCATTTTGACTTCTGATGTGTTTGACTATGTCAACTTGGTAACAATTGAAGGAGTCGGGGGAAGAAAGTGATAACCCACACAACCCTAGAATCTGAGATAACTATATTTTGTGGGCTGCAATACCATTCTCTACCACATATAAACTTGTTATCTCCCCTAGCTGTATACACTTCCTCTATTGCGTCATCTCTATTTTATGTAGTAAATAATGACCCGGTGCCGAGCGGTAATGGCATATAAATTGCCATAACGCGAGGCAAACGGGTCGTTATTTGCCTTACATTCCCGCGGAACATTCTTTTTTATAAAATAAGTGTGTATTTGCCTTTTAAAGGGATATTTTGTTGATTTATACGACATGATCAAATACATCATGCCATTATGCCCAATACGCTCGAAAGGAAGGTTTCAAACTAAATCCTTCATTCATTTCACAAAATAGACATACGTACATATGTATATATACTACTAGAAAAAATATCAAAAAAGGTGTGACACAACAGAATAAAACAATCATCGGTATGGATTCTCGGTAGCTCAATTAGAAAAGGTGCTGTTCGACGATATAGAGGTCAAGGGTTCGATCCCCACTTTAGTTGCTTACAAAATTTTCATTTTTAATTTCACAAAATTTCCAAATTTTACAAGTCCATTTGTTTCCTCAGGTTAAATACCTCATAACCGTCCCTGGTGGTTATGAGATAACCAACCTACGCAGAAGATGGTTATGGCATGTAATCTGCAACTCAAACAAAATAAATAACATCCCAAGGGGTGGAAGATATGCCACACACTTTTTACCCATTTTGGAAAGAATGTCATAAACCACAAAACATGGCTGGAAACAATGAGGGTTATCATGTTTATTCCTGAAAAAAACCATACATGTATAAATTGTGTGGGTTATCATTAATTGCATTCGTTATGAGGTCCCTATTTCTGGAATAACATGTGAAAAACCAACACAATCATCAGGGCTGGGTAATTAAACCAAGGTAAAAAGGTACAAATAAGGAAACTTTAAAATCTTTAAACTGCATATTCTCAGTTTCACTTTTTTGTGGGTTATCACTATCTTCCCCCGACCTCTTCAATAGCTTGTTTAATTAAATGGACTATCTAGAGCTTGTTTAGCTTTACACGCAACATCGTCATTACCACTACGGATAATTGGTTTGCGTAATAAGGTGTTTCACGCTCTAAAGTAAATTTAAATGACATAAACTTTCATTATACATGGGACATTATTTTTTAAATTTAAAAAAAAACAAATAAAACGTGCTACAGCCCATTTAAACGTTGCAGTAATAACGACTGCGTGTGGAGGATTGCCGCACCAAGAATCAACTTCAACAGAGGTCACGTGGTCTGATCTGCCCGATGACTGCAGTGATCTCGTGTATGTGGTGAACAGTAAGTTTACAGATCAGTAGTATCACTGTTACAGTAGAGTACTGGTAGCAAAACGTCGTTGTCACGGTAATATATAATATAAGAACATGTTATTGTCCTCAATACCAAGTACATTGGAAATTCTTGTTGTGCCTTTGGCACCCGACAGCCACAATGCAGCGCCAGTTCAAGCGTTGTTCTATCTATCCGTATAATGCTGAACGCCAAGCAAGGAAGCAACAACTCCCATCTTTTAACGTGGCCGGGAATCGAACTCCGACCTTCCGGGTGATGAGCGGACGCTCTACCAACTGAGCTACATCCCCGGTATATATGTATAACTATGTATTTATATACATGTATATGTATAAACTTCCTCCGCAAGGTTTAATTCACGCCATTCTCCATCACATGTCAATTTAAGCCTTGCCGCACTTACTTAACCTCCCTGTGCTAGTGTACCTGCGTTCTGCACCTAAACCTCATAGTGCGCTCTGCTTTGCTAGTACAGAACAGTTTAGGAAACGCAGCAAGGTTAAACAGAGCCAGTGATGGACACTGGCGTGAATTTGACATGATAGCGGAAGTTTGATATCGCCAGTCTCCATCACATGTATTTAAACCTTGCCGCACCTACTTAAATCTCATATTCTAATTCCCTAAATCTCTACTCTGCTTAGGTATAGCTACAACTGTCCGATAACTTGAACACTCGCACTGGTTTAACCGAACATTCGTTTTGGAACTTTTTAAAACAATTGATTTAGGAGTCTTTTTTAGCCATTGGTAACACTTAATTATTATTTTGCGAGAGTACTTTATTTGAGTAAGTAAATCGTGCTACAGCGCCTTTAACGTTTGATCGG
Organism: Gibbula magus; assembly: GCA_936450465.1. Lineage (NCBI taxonomy): Eukaryota > Metazoa > Mollusca > Gastropoda > Trochida > Trochidae > Gibbula > Gibbula magus. The sequence continues at coordinate 41,356,646 of OW388298.1, forward strand.
TGTATTTGCTCCTTATTCTTAGCGCGTCATTAATTAACTACTATACCAATTAATTAACTACTATACACATTAATCAACTGCTATACACATTAATTACGCCTTTAGATAAGAGCGTTTTGGAATCTTCTAAAATATGAGCATAAACTCCTTCCAGACACCCACCCTTCTGACAAGACACTCTTTCGGATATGCGGACAAGACCGGATGTCGTTTCGGACTTCCGGTCCGATTTTGCTTCTCCATTTCGTGAGCGACTCGCAGGGCAACCATGGTGGCTTCACAATCTCGTGCCCCCGGGCCTAAGTCACGTGGAAAGAAGCGTAAGTACAAGTGATATGAGATAACCATTAAAGTAGATTTCAGCTGGCGATATCAGTTTGATTAAAGGTACATCTATTGTGTTGTTGTTGGTCACATATGCCAAACTTTATAAATGATGTTAATCTTTCGAGTACTGACTGTTACCGAAAATTGCCATATCGATGATAGTCGACTTAGTATATCGACGATATGAAGGTAAAAGGAGTGATTTCTGATCGAATACCGGACAATGCATTGTGATTGACGCGCATCAATTGGTCAAACATAATTTTGGAAACTTATTTTCACCATAACTTTGGGTTGATAGTGTTAAAAAGGTCTTATAACTATTGTGCATGTAAATGGGACGTGTAGTTTCGGTTTCTGTACATGTATAATGATGTTGCTCAATTAAAATTTAAAAACTAGTTATTATGATATAATTGGCTTTTGGGGATGAATATGCAAGTTGAGTGAAATTATTTGCACTGAAATCAGCACATATCATATGTTGGCACGTATTTCAGCCAAATAAAAAATTATGAAAGGGTATGATATTTTATGATAAGGGGCGAACTCTAGAGGGGAGCTCTGTAAGGGAACAGGGACCGAACAAAGAATTAGTCTTGAGTATCCTCCCCTACTTAATATCATCATTTGTCAAGCAGGATGTAATCTGTCTATGTATTCAAATAAAAATACATGAATTGTTAGCAGTTAGTGCATCCTCAGGTTCTTGCTAGAAATGACTTCATAAGTCCTGTTTATACGGCGAACTTTGCACACATGCAATATTGCTTATGGTAGCAATATATACACACGTGAGTAAATGTAAATTTACTATGCGTTCTTACGTGCTTAATTTCTGTCTAAGCAAATGGGCTTCCAACTCTTTTAATATATGAATAGAGAATTCCTGAAACATGCCAATTAATATTTATTTGGTGTCAACTAAATAAATGACATTAATTTATTTCTGTCAACATGGGTTTGACTATATCGCCCTAATTATCATGAAAATCGGACAGACAGATGAATTTCGAAGGTCATTACGTGCAAGAATGAGATTGTCCTATATAGAAAATTTGAGAAAAACAAAACAAATTAAGAGTTCTAAAGTTCTCTAATATATTTCCCAAGCTGTGTGAAATCACTATCTGTATACGACGAACTGTTACTAGAATTGTGAAAATACCATATTTACTCACGGTAACAAACATTTTCAGCTGTCCCTGACTAGGTACAAACTTGCTTATGGTAGTGAAAAATTTGTAAAATATACATATGTGCAAATGCGTCCGTACGGCGAATTTTGCTCATATGAGCAAAATTGCATTGTTTATGTAATGATTTACTCATATGCAAACGCTCGCCGTATAAACAGGGCTATAGTCTACGAAATTACATCTCTGTTTCAGTGACCGATGGGCCGCCAGTTGGTATCATCGCAGGTGCGTGTATAGCTCTCTTCGTCGTAGGAGGCGTAATTTACGTCATCCTAAATGTCTACAGGAAACGTCACAAGATGGCCAAAAAATTGAAGTTATCAACTCTTTAATAGCAGAAACCGAATCGGACATCTTACGTTTTGTAATTTACGTCATCCTAAATGTCTACAGGAAACGTCACAAGATGGCCAAAAATTTAAAGAATCAACTCACGCAGAAAACTAATCTGTCATCTTACGTTTTGTAATTTACGTCATACTACATGTCTACAGGACAAGACACAATATGGCAAAAAATTTAATTGAAGGAATCAACTCTATAATAGCAGAAAATGGATCGGACATCTAAAGAATTGAATTTGACAAGGACAGTACCCTGTAAGTTGATACGAGTACTATCCTGGTGGAAATATTGGACAGATTCAAAATGATCTTTTCACATGATGATTGATATATATATGATTGTATGATTCACAATCTCATTAAAATCAGGTCGAACGTAACACTCGCACCTTGCTGCTCTCTTGATATTAGTACTGCTCGTCAGAGGCAGCGAAATCTGTTTCAACCATGAATAAATATATACATTTATCCTATCTCATGTCAGAATGTCGATTACTTATTGGTCCACGTGACCATTAACAAATATCAATAAACACCGTCATACGGGTTGATAAATCTTCCCGAGGCTGATAAAATGTTTTATATCCCGCAAAATGAATAAAGCATGCATCCACGTCAATCATTCCATGTCACGTGACACAAGTTAAAGGTCATAGTTTGTCGATCGATCAGCTGTTTGATGATATTTTGAGATAGATAGGTTATAACATTCAGTTTGTTCGGGTGACATCGTAATTTATCAGATCCTTGTTAGTATTTATCCAACTCACCTACGGCTCGTTCGATAAACACTAACGATGGTCTGATAAATTACGATGTCACCCTCCACTGAATATTATAACTTATAGTATACTTGTTTTGCAATGTTCAATCAAAATAGGATGTGATTTTCCGGGGAATACCCTGAGATATGTATATCTGTTATTGTTGTTTAATTTTTCTTTTATAAATTTGTTACGTGTCTATACAGATAATTGCATTTTTAAATGTTTAAACTACATGGAAATACCGTATCCTTATTGTAACCATCACGCGATGCATTATGTATAATGTATGAAGACTTGTATTTTGTTGGCTTTTGTAAATCTATCATGAAGAATAAACAATTATATGGATTTACAACTTCTTTATTATAAATCTATCATGCCTTATAAATTCTAAGAAACCGGATCCTTTGTTTTATTCGGATATTCAAATATCCTAGCTACTAATGACATTGATTACAGTAATGCATGAACAGATGTGTTCCTCATTGATACCAGGTATGTCATGAACGTTTGTTGCTCCGTGTTTAATTTGTTGTAACTATTATTTCTTAGTTCTATGTGAAGATGCGTCATAAAACAGCAGTTCACAAACACCAATCAAATTCACAAATGTGTTCGTCGAACCTGTGAACTGCTGGTGTCTGGACAAGTCCACTAGATATCACTCCAAGGATACCAGTTGTTGTGGCGACCATTTTATTAAGGTTCTAAGATTATCTGGACATGTGTTACTTATTATTTTTCAGTCCATAGAAGTGGAATTGGGTATCTAAAAGCAAAGTTATTGAAAATGTGCTTTATGCTGTGTAAATATTGACATTTCCTTCTTGTATTTGCTTGTACTATTCAAGACACTATCTCTACATCACGACTCGTCCAAGCTTTTGTCAGTTACCTAATAGCTACTGAAGCACCATTATGTTTTAAAATTAGGGGCAGTAGCACATTTTTTGCTAATTTTATTTTTTCACATTTTCCATTTTTAATAATAGTTCATGTCATATATATTTACTTTAAGAGGGTAAAACATTTTATTACATAAACCAATTATCCGTAGTGGTGAAAACAATTTATTATTTCGAATGACAGAAACAATTCCCATGACTTTACGCAATCATGTACACAGGAGAAGGGTGTTTTATCATTGGTGACATTATTTTTCAAATACAATTCATCGACTTATTTCAACGAAAGAGTGTTACTGCCCCTTTAAATCCTGCATTTAAATAACAAAAACTCGTTCAGTTTATATGGTGTAAGATCCTTGCATATTCCGTATTTTCCTGAGGCGAAGCCGAGGGAAATACGTAATATACAAGGGTCTTACAGTCCCGTACACCCTGTCAAAGCAACGTGTAACGAATTTATCACCCTTTAGATCTATTATCTGTCCTTATTTCACCCATTTTCAATAAAAAAAAATACAGGCTATATAGCTATTTCAGTTAGTGACTAAAACTCCGCACAGTGTGAAACAGTGAAACTCTATATGGAGTTTACCTCCCTATATTAAGGGAGATAATTCTACGACTAAAACATAATCGATTTTAAGTTTATTATTACAAGAAGAAGAATAATAGCGAGACACATGTTTTTATTGAAATAATTTATTGACACAATCATAATATAAAAAATGTATAAAGGTTGAAATCATCGTTCGCAATTTCGATTCTGAACTTCCGAGTCGAGCAACCATTTAACTTCCGCATTCCATTTAAGGTCAAGGTTATCCGTAAGACCCCTTTTAGTAAGTCACATGACCTGTCTTCACTGGTCATATGGTTGGTACATCCTGGCAAATCCGCCTACATATGTTGACCAATCAGAATTCGACAAATTTATCTAGAGGGTAGTACAGTTCTTTAGCTAGTGTGTTAAGTATTTACCGCCGTCGACCTCGGGTTCAAGTCAAATTGACCCTCGCGCACGTGAAACATCAACACCTCGGCCTTGCGGCGTCGGCGTTCATGATTCGGTTGCGCGAGGGTTCATCTAACTTGAAAACCTCGGTCTCAATTGGTAACTATTACATTAGTATATGTATTGCTGTACTTAATGATTGCGTGTTTGCATTGGAAAATGAACGATGTCAAAGCGTTATTCAAACTCGTGAATAACAAATAAAAATGTAATAATTTATGTTTATTTTATACCATGCCGACAAAATATCAATCTAAATAAATTAAGATCGACAGTTTCAAATTATTATACAATCCACTGTAATGACATAATATACAACTGTCTATCTAAATAAATTGAGACTGGCAAAATATAAAGTATTCTAATGTTATGTGTATAGTGGACCCCTGATCATTTGCTCAATGGGTGGCTGCAATATCTCTCGGAGAATAGTTACTACAACAAGCAAAAAATTGAGCGTGGCTCACTAATACCCCGACTGTTACAATTTGACATTTTCATTTTACTGATAGAGAGAGGTGTCTGCACAACTAAGGATTGATAAGGTATGAAATGTTATTGCTAAGATTAAAGTGTTTGTGAAAAGTGGAGGACAAGTCTCTTCATGCAAAATCGGTGGTTTAAGTGAAAGTAGGAATAATAGTACTTGAAAAGGTAGGGGTAACACTAATGCCATTACCACTGATTTCAACTTTATTTTGTATATTAATTCATCGTAATGTTACCTTTTGCACTGCACCTCTCCTAGTGGTGAAGAAGACATGTGCCAAATTTGAAAAGGATGAGATGAATAGTTTTTTTCTGTTTTCCATTGGACCAAAAATGTTCAGAATATGACTAAGTTAGAAAATGTATAAAAATCGCAAAAAATTCAAAAATTCACCAATTCGGTTTATATTTCGCATTGCATCTCTCCTACTCCTAGTCGTGAAGAAGACATGTGCCAAATTTTAAGTTAAAATTTTCAAAAAATTCGCAAAAAAAAAAAAAAAATTCACCAGTTCGGATGATATTTCGCACTGCACGTCTCCAAGTAGTAGGAAGATATGTGCCGGGGTATAATAAAACGTAATAAAAATGCCTCTTGTCAATATGTTGCTTTGTCATTAGCATATAGTCAACAGTTTAAAGTTTATATAACATATATAGGCAAGTCATATATATGGGGATCAGATGTACAGCATTTATAATTATGTTACTAAAATGCCGAGACTGTATGAGAACAAGTATAAACAGGGCAAAAAGGAGAAAATAAGTGAAATACCGAATTGAAATCTTTTCTTTAGTACAAATAAATTGAAACGAACGTGTAATAAAAATGTATAATAGTATACCGATTTGTGTTGATTCGGTGTCCTTTTTTAGTTAATTAAAGTTAATACAACGAACACAGACATGTAAATAGGCCAACACGAAATACGTTATAAAACGTAATGGTTTCTTGTCCTTTCTTTCCAACATTACATGACCTTGTGACATTTTCAAATTCGGTATTTCCCACCGAATCGGACAAATCCTTCAATAATACCTACGCCTAATATATACATGCCTATTGTTCATGAAGAACGCGTGTTTATTACCCATATGGTTGAAAATAACAGAGTTAATATTATTGATATGGGCACATGTGCACATATCACGTTTGCCTAGCAACCATTGTTTCAGCGTGACCTCCTTTATTTCGTCGTCTGTGACGTCATAAAACGATTGTTCGTGACGTCACTGCAGCTTGCCTCCGCAAGAGAAGTTGACCGTTTCCGGACTATTCTTACGCGAATCAAATGGAATAAAATCGGCAATGAAGAAATTATTACACTCGAAAGTGTGCCATATGACTTTTACGAAACTCGTACAAATGTATGTATTACCCTCGCTCTCGCTTGAGCAATACATAAATTCACACTCGTTTCGTAAAAGTCATATGACACACTTCCTAGGGTAATAATCTCTAATATATTAACATTGTAAGCAAGGCAATTATGCATAACCTCTCAGATTTTCATTTAATTGTGAGATAGAATGATAGAATTAGCGTCCCATATATGGGACGTCATGCATAAGAGGGTACAGGTTTTTTATATGCACATGAAAAAAACAAATTGTTTGACACCCGGAAGTGGGGTATAAATTTCAAAATCCTATGATTCATGTGCAAAAGTTTCAATAACCTGGCGCCTGAGTATCTCACAGAAATCATCACACCTTATATCCCTTCTAGAGTCCTAAGATCCGAAAATCATTGCTTGATCAAAGTGTTCTAACTATCATCCTATCCTATCCTTGATCAACAATATTAGATGCGCTCTTGAATAAGCTTTCGTTTGATACCAGTTTCACATCGCTACCCCCATTAGTTACCATTTTAACCCATTTTTCGCTATTGATGACGGTACCGTGATCTTTCACTGTTTCAAGGGTCAAGTCGTGACGTAACAGAAGGCATCCATAGTAACCTAATGGCTGAAATTTGGGCAGCACGGGCTGTGCGTTAGCACCTAGAAAACGGAGATTTCGACGAAATCGGCGGTGTCGCCCCCCTAAAAATGATTGAAAAGGTTAGTTCAGACCTTTAGCTAACTGATGTATAGCTTTTTATGTGCATTTTTATTTTGAAAACATACTTTGTAAGTGTTTTTAATTGCTATGTGATGTTAACTATTGCAACAATAGGGAAATTTGCAAGGGCGCGTTTCTTCAATTCCACAGTGTACTTTTGCATTTTCTAACATGGCTATATGTATATTACAAGTTCTGCAGGGCAGTTTATTACATATTTTATGTACTTTTCACGTAGTTCTTAGTGTTTTAATTGTGTTTTTTGGTGAAAACCCCTTAGCAACGCTGGAAAGATATTATGCAATTAAAGGGGCAGTAGCACGTTTTTTCGCTGAAATAAGTCGATGAAATGTATTTGAAAAATAATTTCACCCATAGTAAAACACCCTTCTCTCTTCTGAAAATCAAATTAAAAATGAGTGTACATCGCTCGGTAAAGCCATGGAAATGTTTTTTGTAATTCGAAATAATAAAATGTGTTCACAATAAAATGGCCGCCATGCACTTTTTGCTTTATACGCAACACCGTTATTACCACTATGGATAATTGGTTTATGTAATAAGATGTTTAACCCTCTAAAGTAAACATAAATTACATAAACTATCATTTTAAATAGGAAATTTGAAAAAATAAAATTTGTAAAAAACGTTCTACTGCCCCTTTAAATGTTTTGCGGCCAAAGGGTCATTTTACCCACACTCTCGACTCTGTCGCCCGTGTTTACATGGCACATACAATGTTAGAACAACATATTTTATTAATGTTCGACCTTTTACTTATGTTGCGAGTGTATCTTGATGAATTAATTGAAACAAGTAATATCATATATTTGGCGATAAGGTAAGAATATGTATGTCACGTGAAACTAATTGAACTTAAATCAGCAGATGTGGTCTTTGGGCACATATAATAATAATAATAATAATAATAATAATAATAATAATGGGCATTTTTAAAGCGCTATATCCATAAACAAGGTGCATGCTCAAAGCGCATTGAAAATAAGAACATTTAAGGTGATGAGATGAAATACTATGGAATAAAGCCTAAATGTAATACTGTTAGCATTGATTAAGGATATTTATCATTAGAGTCTATGGGTAAAATAATATGAAAATAGAATCTATGAATAATAGCTAGAAAATAGATGAGTTTTGAGCTGTGATTTAAATACAGTCAGTGAGGATGACATCTTGATGACATAAGGAAGTTGGTTCCAAAGTCTTGGAGCAGTACAGCTGAAAGAGTTTAGTCCATAACTGGTGTTTTTATACTTTGGCATATGTAGAAGCTTCAAATTCTGGGATCGAAGTTCTTTTGCAGGGGTATAGTCCTCCAAGGAATTTAAGAGATATGCTGGAGCCATATTATGTTGACATTTGTAAGTGATACATAGGACTTTAGATTTGATTCTCGCTTCAATGGGAAGCCAGTGTAGACGCTTAAGCACAGGTGTTATGTGACATGCTTTTGGTGTTCTGGTCACAATTCTTGCCGCTGTGTTCTGAACTTTCTGGAGCTTGTACAACTGACGTTTACTGATTCCTATCAGTAAGCTATTACTATAGTCAAGTCTTGAATGAACAAGCATTTGCACAAGTATTTTGGCGGCATCTCTGGTTATAAGATGACGTATTTGACTGCATCAATGCAACGGAGATGATAATAGCAAGTTTTACAGAGTTTATATATGTGTGATTCCATTGAAAGTTGAGAATCAATGATGACTCCAAGATTTCTTGCATGGTCAGCAAAAGGGATTTCAGCAGTTCCGATTTCAACAGAGGTATAAAAGCCAAATAAAATATTATGAAAAGTTCTGAATAGCCATTTCAAATTTGAAACTATAAAAGTAGATTCCAGATGTCTTGATCACTGACTATTACATATTTAAATTTCTCCTCTGCTATAGAGCACACTGCGAATATCATAAACAGTATAAACCTATCGCAGTTTATGCTTACTCCTTCATCAGGAGAAATTGAGAAGCATACATTCCGAAATAACGGGTCTGTTCACAATAAAGAAGTCATTATCCAGAAAAAATGTGATTTCTTATGTATTCGACTTGATATGATGTGATATTAATTTGTTATTCCAGTTTTAGTGCAGTAGAAAACTAGAGTAAGAAGAAAAAGTGAACACAGTTTACATAATCTGCAATTTACAAGTTATTGTGTTGCTTTGTGACGAGTCCCTCACCCTCAGGGTCAGGCACAAACCACCAGCATTGCATGACTGTCCAAACAGTTTATTAACACACCAACCTAGATCGTGACACCAATCAAGTTCAAGAACTTTATTCTTTATTACCCATTCTATTTGTATCGGGTAAAAATACACCCCAATTTACACCCCAAAACTACTAATATAAATGCTGCCACGGAATTGTATTAATCTCTACTTGTTCAGGGTGCCATTTAAGCAAAAAACACATACAAATTCTTGGTTGTTTTTGTATGGAAATGTCCTCATGAAAAAAAGCACATAAGTTCGAAAATCGTCTATATTCTGAACTATCCAAATTTGCCTTTCCATACACAGGCCAAAATAATATAAAGTTGAAAACCCCAAAAACCATACATCCACACATAATGACTGCTTTATCGAACTGGGCCTTATTGTTTTTGAGTTCTGACCCTAAAACGAACTTGTGTGTTGTGCTTTTATGGAAACAGTCACAAATACAAAGCCAAACAAAATTGAGAATCCCTCAAAATCATATATACTCTGCTTGCTTTGCATAGTGACAAACTGTTTTTTTTAATATGAATTTCAAGTTTTCTAATTCTGGTTTAAAACTAGTAGTTAGCATCTCAGAGATGCACGGACGCATCTCACATTATACACAGCAATAAAGCAGGTCACCCATCTAGGTTGTGGCGCCAATCAATGTTGCTGAGAAGTGATTTCATGCTTATGAGGCCGCTTTCAAGAGTATTTCACTTCTATTGCAGTGGCTAAAATCAGCATAATGTAGGGAGTAAGCCCACAACACCAATGTGGATATGCATCGCAGTAAAACCTGCACGCAGCGGCTGGAACCAGCGTTCTATAGGCTGATCTTCCCTGAAATTTAGTGTAGTGCTCATTGTCCTCAAACCTTTCACAGCAGACAAAGTTCACAAGTCCCTGGCGAGAATCGAACCCCAGACCTCTTGGTCAGAAGCAGAACACACTGACCACTTTAATTACTAACCCGCCCCTGAATGTTGCTGAGAGTAGTCAACTGAGCTGGGTACACGGCCAGTTGCCGCCATTGTTAACGGCTGCTATTATTTATATATGGGATAATACATGACCTGCCATTTAAAACCACTTTCATTAAACGAGTTACTCATCTGGTATAAAATGAGCAAAAGCGAGTGTGATGTCATCTCCTTCACGAGTTTAATAGAAACGGTAATATATGGAAGGCAGTTTAGTATTCGGTTCATTACTTACAATTGTAATCAATCACCACTGGTGCGCACAACGACTTCCACTATTCACATCCGGGAGCTACTTCAGGGCCAGTAGGTCCACGTTTTTTAAAAAAATTATTTTTTCCAAATTTCCCATTATTAATGGTAGTATATGTCATATGTATTTACTTTAGAGGGTAAAACATTTTATTACACAAACCAATTATCTGTAGTGGTAATAACGGTGTTGCCTATAAAGCAAAAATTGCATGGCGGTCATTTTATTGTGAACACATTTTCTTGTTTTGGATGACAAAAACTAATCTCATGGAAGACAGAAGGGTGTTTTACTATTGGTAAGATTATTTTTCAAATACATTTCATTGACTTATTTTAGCGAAAAAAACGTGCTACTGCCCCTTTAAAAAATCCGCCATTCATGCCGTGATGGCGTAAAACCATTGTGACGTCACAGCAAAACACTGTTATGACGTCACACTTTCATGGGATTCTTCCTGGAGTTTATCCCCTATCTTTGTCCTGAAGTGTTCATTCCCCTGTCACTCCCATGTCTTTTAATTTAGCGTTGATGGTGAGATTTCCACTAACAGTCCATCCAGTCATTTTATAAACAGGATGTATTCGCTCAAATGTTCATATTTGTTCGTGAAAGTAATCAGCTTCCAGTATCGTTACATAATATCAAAGCGTTTTCAAAATGACAATTTACCAAACGAAAATGGCTAAATTGCAATCCAAATGTATTCCAAATCCCCCAAATTAGACTTCGTGGTTGTAATAATTTGGCAAATCAAGAATGATCTGTTTTTAAAACGATGGCCTGAAACAGCTCACAAGAACACACCTTTCCAGGAAATGCAGTACCAAGAAATCAGTATAGGGCTCGTCTCCGAATTTGTTTTGTTAAGAATTCTCTGTGACACAACTCGTCATTTTAAAATTAGATAAAACAATCAGATCAGCACTAAAATTGTTGTTTGGTTACTCAGCAGCTACTTTTAAAAATATCAGAATCGATTTTGAAAGAGTTTTGCATTTTTTAATGTAACTATCATTTAAATTTTGAAACGACCCCTACTGTCGGGCCAGCTCTTCCCTTTGCCGGATGTTGTTGTCGCTTGGACAGTGTTTTGGATTGTGTTGACACGAGTTTTGCACCAGTGGATATCTTATGTGCAAGATCTAAGACTTGGATACCTATATCTACTCGTGACATTCTCTTGGACTAGACTACAAGCATCAGACGTCGCCCGTGTTCGCTAAGAACTCCTAGAGTCGAGAGAGATGTGTCCGCTGGCTGAGAGGAGACGGGAATATCGGCTATGGTAGATCTAAGACATTTTGTTTTTCTATTCATGTGTAACTTTGTTGATAGAATTGTCTTCAATTTACCCAATATCGGACATCACCCGTCTGTAGAGATACTCTTTGCTTTGACTTGTGACAGTAACAGGTGATTGTAAAAATAACCATCAAATCAGGCGATGACAGCCGCTTGGCTACTGAGTTCATTTGTTAATACGATGGTTTATCGAAACACCCAAGCCGTGATCAGAATTTGCATTTATATTTTGTGCATTTTTTATGAATAAGTGTCGACAAGAAAAAGAGACAAGGACATTACTGTGTTTAAAAGGACTAAAGACGTGCGAATAAGCCCTGAGTCTTTTGCAGGAGTAGGGGCTGTACTCAGTAATGTGTTCCTACACCAAAAGTAGTCAAAATATTCAAGAATATAGTGCAATCTTTAAAAAGAAAAAAACAGATTTTTCTTAGACTTCCAAGTCTGTTTATCATAAAGAATCTGTTTTTCAGTTTGTAAGATACATTAGAGCTCGTTTTGGTCAGAAATCTTTACTATGAGTTTTTCAACTTTTCTTCAATTTTCGAAAGCAAAACACTTTTTCAACTTCTGTCAGACTGCTGAATTCTTGCTTTGTCATCGTCGCACTGTTGCCCCGGAACTAACTTTTGTTTTAAGTTAAAATCCACTGAGGCCTATATAATTGAAACAGACACTTTTCTGGCCCTTTTTTATGAATAATATTACCTCCAATAAATGTTGACAAATTTAGGCTGTACATTTAAAGTTTTAAATGTTTTAAGCAGTAAATGATTTTGGACATGTGTATTCATGGGCGAGGCTGCAGCACTGCCATTTTTGTATACAAAATAATGCCTTTTTTTCATCTTAAAGAACGCTTTGCAGATATCTGTTAGAAGCAGTACTATATTTAATCTGTTATTCAGTTCTTACTGTACATATTGGAGAATTTTGGCGGCAAATCTTGACTATGAAATTTTGAAGTTTTCTGACTTTTCAAGAATTTCTGCCGTGAGATTGCTGCCAGCTCGGCTGTCGGCAGTGAACATGGTCACGTGATTTCTGACCTTGACCTTTGTTCAAACAACTGATTGACACCTTTAGCCCCCTTAGTGCCGATCTGTACACATATGTGCATACACGAAACGCTGTTGAGGTGCCAAGGTGTACATAAATGTACATCCCATGACATACCCTATTTAGAGTAATATATATATTTAATTAATGTATGATTTAATGTATAATGTGAGCACTGTCATTGAAAAAATATTGAGCATTAATTTGGTACCAACATCGATGTAATTGGATCATTTTCGACTGAGTTATAGCATTTTTTCAAAACCTTACTTCAAAGAAAGTATATTGGCCGCCATATTGGAAGTTTTAGGTTTACTATTGAAATGTACTACCAACGGAAAAATTACAAAACAGACCCTATGGTTGGAATCAATCAAATCAATTGACTGAACATTTTTCCTTAGTTAACTGTCCATACTTGGACATGTTTAGATAATAGTTTTAACAACTATATTGTCATCACGTAACATAAATCGATCACGTATACTCATTCAAACGGTTGCAAAATTTGAAGCGATCACAGAAATCGTGATACTGTCTCAACACAGAGTAGAAAAGCGCCTTTTTATCGAATGACATCGCTCCGAAAAAGAAACAAAGACAGTAATTTACCTAACCTTCCATGTCTTTTATAATTTACGCCTCTTCATAATCGTTGTGATTTGTTAATGCAATCAAATATCAGCAATCCATAGACGCTAGCTTCATGTACTCTGCAAAATGGCGGTCGCTATGACACGGATGTACACACGTTTAGGGCCGTCGTTGTGCTTTCCTAATAACTATTACATCAATAAGACAAGTATTTCCAGCATCCTTTGGTTATTTGTGTTCTAACCTTACTCAAAATAAAAAGTTTTGACTTGTATTAATATGTTAATTGTCGTATCATTTTGACATATGTGGAATTTACCTACAGTACATGTTTCATTGCTTAATTTGCATACTAATGTACATATAATAATTACGATCATAAGCTAAATTCAATTGTAAATTGTATCTTTTGCTTTACATTTGCATGCTTTAAAACTTAGCAAAATAATGAGTTAACATAAAATACAATTTTAATATAATTTGTTTTTATAGTTACATGTACTGTACATTTATGTGCATCAGACAATCGTGTTGAGTAGCCAATATGTTTATGTTATCATCACTAATGAAATGAAGAAGAATACTATTGAAATAAATAAATTTAGCAAGATAATTAGGCATTTTCATAGTTGGACTTATAATGTTGGGGATAATCCGGGTTTTATTTTGTGAAAAATTAAATGGAACTTCGGTGTATCAACAGAGGCCGTCTGGGACCGTTGATTGTCGTTAGGAACGAGCTAGCGTGACGTAAGTCTCGTTCACATTCGATTGTTCTCGTAATTTAGAATATTTTTTACAGGTGCGTGGAATGGAAGTATATGCGACATATTAAAGCTTATAATGTGCATCTTTATTAAGGATGCACTTATTCATAGCGATTTTTAGACCTTGCACAAGTTATTTTGAAGGCATTAAGCGATCACGAGCTCATGAATATTAATGAGCCCAGACATCCGTCCGACGACTTCCGGCAGCAACAATAAGAAGTGTAGAAATGTCGAGCTCAAGTGTCAGTGACGACTTTTTAGATTCTGAGTCGGAATCCTTGCCCGACTCAGATCCTGAAGAGGACATAGACGGGACACATAGACCCCGTGGATGATGGTGAATACTTTCTGAATAATATTCGGCAATATTTCAGTCAAGAGCCGTAAAATAAAAAATCTAATCTGTAGCTTTCCGACGAGTTGTTATTTTGACAGCTGACGACAGGCATAACAGTCTGAAGCACCCCTCACCATTTAAATAAATGATTGTGAGTTATATCTGTTATTTCATATATAAATATTTCATTTTTCAATAAATATGTAGTTAGATTTACCCGAGTGATTGACTCATCGTATGTCTTGATGAAATTTTGTCCAAAGGATTACAGTAGGCCTATTTATATTCATTAAATTATAGTAGTGCGGTATGGTAAAGCTATAGACGGTCTGGCATTTGTTAGATTGTTGTCAGTAAATTTAAGCTAAATTATGTGCTTCAAGCTGAGGTGATTTAAAATCAAGATTGCATTGATCCAACCAGAACTTATTTATGTAAAATAATTTATCCTAGATTTGCAAAGTATTTGAAATGATGTCACAGTGGGAATACTGTTGTCCATTGTCTGTACGTCCCTAAGAGATAGCGGACCAATTACAGTGTTTTCATGTTAAGCTAGCACATACGGACCATTTATATCAGTTAAATATTTCACATGTGAAAAATCTATCTCAAGATGAATGTTTAGTCTTTTCGTAATCATATGTCGAAATTTAAGTAGAATTGTTTAATGCATTGACACTGAAAGTAATCCAAAGATTACAAACCAATTCCATGAGTCAATAAGTGTAAGAGAAAGATATGCAGTCACAGAAGCTTATAAACTAGTAGAAAGTAGTAGAAGTATTTTGTTTTCCTTTGACATTTGGAATGACTGAAATACCTAAAAAAATGGCCCATAGTCGAAGGTGTCTTTCCCTGCTGTATACCAGTAAAATATTTCACATGTCTCCAGCTTAAAGTTTCCGCTATTACAGGGGCTAGCAGTATCCACATTTTGAAAACCCAATGTAATTTTTTACTAGCCTCGGCCTGAAGCTCTCAAAATACTTAAATCTAATGAAATATTTATAACAGAATCTGTTTCGCATTAACTGAAAGTAAACAACATGATAAGCAAATCTGTAAATGTGCCTCATTCTGTACACATTTACATTTTAAACATGGTAGGGGTCATGTTGGTGCACATTTCATTTCTTACCCCTGTCTACATTAAACAAAGATATTTTAATTTGTATCGTGCCATAATCAAATGAATCTCATTTCTTTTAAAATATTAAATAAATCTAAACCAGATGAGACCTTCTTTCTAGCTAATTTAGCTAATTCAGTTTTCCATTTATGATAATCTATAATAATGTTCACAATACACACACAGCTCTAATATATGATTTTTGTCTTTTAGATGCCACTGATCACCAGCCTAATCATCGCTGGCCAATGGTTCGAGGTCCATGGTTCTCAGTGCTGGACACTGGCTTCCATGCAGAATGTGATCCTGTCAACCCTCCAGGTAATTCAAATTCATAAATTAACTTTAATATTTCTAATCTATTGAGTTATATTTGTAAAAATAAACATTTCTTAATACCTAGTTTTTATCCTGTGGCATATTAAGTACAGGTGAGGTGAGCTGGGATTTAAAGTCGCTTTTAAGAGTATTTCACTTATATCTCGGCTGCTAATATTATGGCAGGGAGAAAGCCCACAATGCCACATGGCAATGCATTGCGGTGAAACCCGCGAGCACCGGCGGTACTATGCTGAAATTCAGTGTAGCAATTCACCCAAACCTTACTGCGTGTAGAGCAGTTCTCTACTGCAGACAAAGTTGCCGTGCCCCTGAATTCGAACCCCGGACCTCTTGATCCGAAGCCGAACGCGCTAACCACTGCGCTATCCAGCCCCCTATTAAGTACAATGTTTATTGATAAAACAACATGTCTTGAAATATAAGAATTTAAAAAAATAGAGTCATGGGCTATGCAGCCCCCACAGTACTTGTATTATTTATTATCTAAGATTGAAGATCTAAACAATAGAACCATTGGCTCTGTAAGCCTTTTTGCTTGATATAAGTATTTTATCATACAAACCAAGGCCTTGAAGGGTCATACAAAATGATAACTATTAAACAGACCAGCTCTGCTCAATTTTGGCCTTTTGAGTAAAAAATATTAAGTGAAACTGTACTTCATTAAATTGAACTTTTATTAATGTAACATGATATATTTATTTTTTTGTAGGTGTGGAAGAGCTGCTTATTGCCTACTTTGATAGGCAGGTAGGAGAGATGGAGGTGTTGATTTGTTCGACCTGCTGTAACTTGTGTTTTATTGAAGTAAGAATTGATAGTTTTGAATATTTATAAATTGTTTTTTGTACACAGAAAAGCTGCAACTTAATTTTTATTCTGAATCACAAATAGTTACAAAAATTACTACCAGATTTAATCCTAGTACCACATTTGTGACAAAAAAACAACCCCAAGGCTCAATTGTCATTAAGAAAATAGAGCCATGGCAGTGAATTCAAAATAATAATGTTTCGACATTGTTATAAAGCTAGTAAATGTGTCTTGTGTCGAACTCTTTGATATTGCTTATGTTGATACAGTGTACAATCTATTGTATATTTCAGGCTGGCCCAAAGTGTCTGTGTGGATGAAAGAATGGTCGGCTTCAAGGGACGAAGTCACTTAGTGCAATACATGGCCTAAAAGTCCCATTGCTGGGGGGTGAAGATGTGGATCCTTGCCGAGGCTGGAACAGGCTACACCCATCAAGTCCGCATCTACCTAGGCAGGACCCTAGGAGGACCACCTGACAAGAAAGGCCTGGGTAACAGTGTGGTCATGGACTTGATGGAGCCCCACCTTGACAAGGGACACCACATCGTCTGTGACTACTTTAGCAGTCCTGCCCTCTGTCATGCCTTGTTTGACAGAGGAACGTTCTGTACGGGTGTTGTCACAGTCCGTACTCAGTCAAGCTTTGGAGTTATCTCAGTTTGGACAAAATTGTTACCATATCTAAGTTTTCAAAACATACCATTAAAATAGTATGGGGAAACTCCCTTTTTCGTTCGTTATATGGATTTGTATATTAAATTCTATGGTTATTTAAAGTTTCGGGTCACTGTAATAGGTTTTGAATTTACAAATCAACTTTCCTAGAATTTTATAGAGAAAATTTCCTCATACATGTATCCTTTTTGTTTTTAAACCTTATTAATCAATATGGGTAAGCCTTTATTTCATTGATACTGTCATTTATACTCATATATACTCTTTAAATTGAGATCAAAATGGGGTCACAGG
Source organism: Gibbula magus (assembly GCA_936450465.1). NCBI lineage: Eukaryota > Metazoa > Mollusca > Gastropoda > Trochida > Trochidae > Gibbula > Gibbula magus. The sequence continues at coordinate 41,374,546 of OW388298.1, forward strand.
GGTCACATCCTTAAAAACCTATTTTCATCTTCTTCTCCAGTTCCAAAAGGTCTAGAGAGCTGAAAAGTTGTGTGCAGACTCCTTGGCCAATGGGGATTCTAAATGGTAGATTTCGTGACCCCATAACCCCAAATGGGGTCACAGGGGTCACATGCTTAAAAACCTATTTTCATCTTCTTCTCCAGTACCAAAAGGTCCAGAGAGCTGAAAAGTTGTGTGCAGACTCCTTGGCCAATGGGGATTCTAAATTGTAGATTTTGTGACCCTGTGATCCCAATCTAGGTCACGGGTCATGACCAAAAAGCCTATTTTTATCTTCTTCTCCAGTTTACATGTAAAGCTCTAGAAAGTTGAAATGTTGTGTAGAGATACTTTGGTCAAAGGTGATTCTTGATTGTAGGATTGGTGACCCTGTGACTCTAAATGTGGGTCACAGGGGTCATGATCTAAAACCCATATTATTTTGCTTGTTAACAATGTATTACTTGAGATAACTTAGATATTCAACCTTAGATAATAAATCAAATCCTGACGAGCCACAGAGCCCATGGCTCTAATTTTTTGGTCTTATGACCAGTTTATATGAAGATTTAATGGATTGTACCTAGTGTGTGAAACCTGCTTTATGTTTTGTCGTTTCGACAGTTAATGCAAAATTAGTAAACTACCCAATTGATTTGATTGAGCTGCGTACAATTTATTTGGTTACTCAAAAGAAATGTTGGATACTCAATTAAGGTGGACGCAAGCGCGTACAACCAACTCAATCGACCAAAAACTTATCTGTAGCTCTGTAATAATGCCTTGTATCATCGCAAATCATTCCATTCTTTTAGCAGAAAAATGGGTTCACTGCTCATATGTTTTATCATGTAATGCCTTTTCACTATTCAAATTTCTTTATTATATCATAAAATATTAATTCATCGGTAATGTATAAGCTGATTGTGTTCCCATCATGTTATTACATAATTTTGTAAGCAGGTATATTCTGTCAAATAAATACCCTGATAGAACTCTTTACATTACAGACTGTAAATATTTCAACCCTGGCTATGAGGTAGTTGGGGTATATATTGCGCTTTGTATGTCCGTCTAAAATACTTTCCGGAAAAAAAGGTCTACAATTATAAGTTGAATGAAAAAAACTGTGCAAATTTGGCATGAAAGTAAAGTGAAAATCATGAATGTTGAAATTATTTGAAATCATTATAAAAACATCATTTCTTTCCCTATTTTTCAGATCAGCCATCCTCATTCAAAATTTGAATAAAACAATTGAAGTTTATATGAAATATTGAAATTAATGGGGAACACTTCATAGTAATATCTTTGTTAAATGAATAGTTAAGATTGTTCATATTCTCCTCTGTCAATCTCTTTATCATTGGTGGGGGAGGACGGGGTGGTGAAGTGGGGGCGAGGGCGTTGAGGGCTATGAAATAATGTTCACTGGGATTTTGTCAGGTCTTTGTGAATCCACTTATAAGCAGGATTCATTAATAAGGTAAACTTAATTGACAAGATATTTGAATTGTTTCTTTGAAATTTTATAGTATTTTGTATGATTGTAAGGGGAATATGTTTATACAATTTCAATTGAAAGGATCACACTTTCTTGAATATCTTTGCAGGGATTGTGATACTTAAACATCCAATTTTATCCAAATTTAGTGTAAAGTCAGGTTTTTGTTATGCACTGACAATTTTGAAGACTGATATTTTTCAAGGCAAGGGATTGTGCATTATATTGACAATTCCTAATGAACTTCAGGGCCCATGGCTCTATTTTTTTAAATGCGCTGGTAGCATGAATAAATGTTTGTATCCATATTCTGACTTTGTGTTCATTCTGGTTCATTAAGGAGGAGAAAGTACAAAATCCTGGCGGCCACAAAAGCAACATATTTATTGTTTCTCATCACCTTTTGAAACATTTCAAATTCAGAGTTTATAAGGTTAGATGTTATATGAAATAAATGTATGAATTGAAATAGAATACAAAAAAGGGTTAGATGATAGATATGTTTGATGTTGCCTTCTTATATATTAAGCAAATTAAATGCAAAAATATTTTATCACAGAATATTCAATGTTTTGGCACATTTTATATTCATTTAATGATATCTCTAATTTAAAAGTGGTGTGCTGGAAACAGGAATGAAAAATGATAGATATGGTTGGTGTGGTCTTTTATATATAAACAAATGCAGTTTTATTTTAGAATACATCTTTACAGTGTTGTGTCTTCCAGGTCCTTTTAAAAAGTTGACTTGGTTATCACATGTTATCTAGTCAACTTATAACTCTCGATATAAGAAATAATATAATATTTCTAATGGAAATACTTAATTTTCCAAAATAAGACAAAACATTAAATTGTTTGGCTTGCAGATTCTCCTCACATGATTTTTACTTATTTGTTAATCTATTCTATTCTATAATGGAAAGATTTTGCCAAAAGAATTCTGTAAACCAATTATTTAATTTTTGTGACCGTAACAATATCTACTGTACATCGTCTCCACACTGAACTATATGCAGCATTTTAAAAATATGCAAGTATGTCAACAAATATTTAAATTTTAATGGAAAATGGATCACTTTATTTTTATGAAAATACTTTCATTATTACAATACCATAATATTACGAATTTGACAAACTGAAAATAAATTTATTATCAGCATGACTGTACAAGTTATGGTGTAAGTGGAGATAACTCTAGGAAAAGGGGCGTGGCCTAAGCAGTAGTCTGACGTTACAAAGCTGGCTTGGCCGAGACAAGAACGATCGTTTATTGTGAGGTGCAATTGAAATAATTTAATTCAGTTGCATGAATGTTAGTTACCATTAAACTTTAAGATTCTTAGAGACGCAAGTAACACTCGAGAAATAAACAAGGGATATAAATATTGTTGGGGAGTCCAGAGGCATTTCCCGCACTATTTATAGCGCGAGGGAGCGCGAGCAGTCGCAGGCAGTGCTGTAGCGCTCAGTGACAGACTTGACGAGGCCGTTTCGTTGGTCGCGTGTCACGGTGTGGGTGTTGTAAATTTTACCATGTAAAGTACAATTTCTAATCCAAATCATACATAATAAGGTTTTTATAATTAAAAATAAACTTCTGGTTTACAGTCAAATTTATAAACATGGATTTCTGAAGATATTTATTAGCTGACAGTGACTTGAATCGAGTCGGTTCTCGGTAAACTCCGGTGACTTATCAGATTGGGGATTTTAAAATAAGCATAACATAGTCAAATAAAACATTTTCATTTTAATTATATGTAAAATATGTAATAGTTCACAAATATCCATGGATTTAACAGATAAAATCGATTCTCGGCGGACGTAACAACGGTCTTGCAAAATGGCGGAAAAACCATGACGGGCTGAAACAAGGTCATGTATTTAAAAATTGCACTGTTCGATAATCCTGCCCGCTTTATTAAATATGAGTCATCCCTGTCGGCAGTTGAATTGATAAACATTTCGAATTCAGGTGTTAAAATTTTATTTATATGCAAAAAACTTTTTTCAAAGTATATTTCATACACTGTGTAAACAATTGTTTGTTTGTCGAAACGTAAACAAAATCGTTTCATGGTAACTCAATCGCTTCACATAATGCTAAAACACGACACGGATAAGCAAAACCGCTCAAAATATATGAAAATGAGGTAAATTAAATAGTTGTTGCCTCATAGAAATTTGGATGTGATAACAAATCAAGGTACGAAATAAATGCCATTTTTGTGATCTTCTTTGAATTCAGACACAAATGCGCAACGTCAGCGCGCGCCCGATATTGTGATACAGAGTGTTACATTTTTATAATTTGACCGCGTCGACTTCACAGGCGTCGCAAAAATTATTTATTAATATCCAAATAAAGCCTGTCTTTTATAGATTTACACACTGTTTTCAGTTTTTTGCTATGCCCAATATAGAAACATCATCATCGTAGTTCCCATGCATTGTCGCTTGTCAGCAAGCCGTGATTTTTAGCGTGTTTGCCGTAAAAAGACAACGCTCTACTTTGGAAGCACTGACAGTCTTCGTTTATAAATAAATATTAAAGTTGTTCACATCTGATAATAGGAAATTAATCTGTGAATCTGTCTGTGTAATTTGATGATTTAATTTTGCCGGACAAAAAAGACAGCCATTTAAATAAAATGTATCAATTTTTCATGACGTCACGGCAAATTAATGTGGCACAGGGATACCCACAACGTTATTAAATGAAGCACTAAGGGGGTTAGAATCCCTCACCAAAAAATTAATCATACTTATTTTAATATTTCCAGTGGTGACAAACTAAGCATTTGACAATTGAGTAAATATGATAAATATTGTCATGGGAGATGATTGGTGTACATGGGGCTTGTCTTGAGTGACCATCCTTCCGTTTGTCCATCTCTGAACAGTGTATCTATATTCTCTATCCATTGAACTTGTTTCTCCTGCATATATCTAGGCCTAGACTAACACTTTTCATAAAAAAAATTTAAAAAAATACCCTTTCATATGAGAGTTTTTTGGTGCCTTTTGAACAAATCAATCATCTTTAGGCAAATTTATTATTTACTTACCTAAGTTACCTTTTCATCTACTATTTTTTTATTTGAAATTTTGAGTTTTCAAGTTTTATGCCAAAAATGTATGGTATTAGATGTCGTTGTGCCTATTGATGAAATTTATAATCTATGACCTAATTTTCATATTATTCAGAATCACTTTTAAAATGTATTTGTCTACATTGTATCTCTCAAAAACTTTTCAGAGACTGAAATAGATTTGATACAAAGAATAAAATAACTTGATGCTCTAGTCATATCTTTTGCAGCCATTAATAATTGATGACTTATGTTCAAATGTATACCTTTCTCTAGCTCATCAGGTCTATATAAGGCACTGGGTCACTGATTTAAACGTATTTTATTCACATAGAGAGAAATTAAGTTAGAATACCCTCTCCTTGAATATAAGTTATTGGGTCACTCCAGGATCTTCCTTCTCCATCTGTAAACTTTTTACATTTTCAACTTCTCTTCAAGAACCACTGTACACCGAAGCTGTGAAGAGGCCTCTCTTTGTCCAGTTAGTTACAACCCCAGCCATAACCTTGCATAGCTGCCAAGTCAAGTTAATGTTCAAGTGCTCAGGTACAAATAGTATGCATATTCAAATAATTTTGGGACAAAATCTCCAATTGACAAAACCCAAAGATATTGATGACAATTAACTTAATTTTAACTATACCCCCGGCCCTGCCTTACAGTGTAAGCATGACATGACATGACCAAAGCAGTGACTCTGGAAGGAAGTGATTTTGTGCGGAGCATATCTCTCAAACTAAACATGCTATGATGCTAGCTTCACCAAACTTGCTACATATGTTAGCCATGATCTCTAGTTGTGCCGGTTCAGATTTGGACAGATTTCTGAATTTTACTTTGGCGGTTTCCATGGAAACATAACCAAAATAGTGACTCTGTAAGGAAGTCATTTTGTGTGGAACTTATCTCCCAAACTATAAATTATAGTTACACCAAACCTCATATATACATGTCAACCATGGTGTCTAGATGGTGCCTAGATGTGCTTTTTGAGGTTTAAACCTATTTCGGAATTTTATTTTTTGCGGTTTCGATGGAAACATGACCAAAATAGAGATTCTGTGAGTAAGTCATTTTGTGTGGAACTTATCTCCCAAACTATATATTCTAGCTGCACCAAACTTCATACACATGTCAACCATGGTTTCGAGATGGCGCTAGGATGGTGCCTAGATGTGCCTTTTGAGGGTTAGACCTATTTTTGAATTTAATTGTTTGCGGTTTCCATGGAAACATGACTGAACTGTGAGAGTAGAACCCTGTATTGTTCTGGCAGCTGGTCTGTCTGCTGGCACCATTCCAGAAATTACACATGGACATTAAGGCGGGCGGATTTGGATTGTGCATTTCTCCAGTTTTTGTAGGGCTGCATGAGGTCAGCTGGAAGTTGAACTGCTTTGGCCTCATCGGTGCCGGCTGTGTATCAAAGTCAAAGTCAATTTTGCGTCGCTTTGAGTTTGGGGGGTGAGCCTCCACCTCAATCACGCTAGTGGAGCTAGCGCATGAAGGAACCGGCGGACAGACAGACAGACAGACAGACAGAGTCCAAACACTTGGACGAAACTAGTTACTCTAGCAATCAAACTCCTTGCCCCCATAGACGTTACTAGGGCAAACTTGTCCTTTTAACCTATGTATGGATATAATTTTTATGAATATTGTAAATCCTCACTGAACTTCTTGATAGAACATGTCATTCTGATCAAGAGTCCTATATCGCAGTATTGCATGTCTAGCATCCCCTCCTTGATTTGATATTGCCGCTGTGCATTCAAGGATTAAGATAAAAAATTATGTCAATGACCGGTCCCTGCAAGCGACTGCACTGAGTCAGTAACTCTACAGCAGAGTTTCACTGCGACTTCCCGTATATCGTCGTCTATGATGTCATAAAATGATTGTTTGTGACGTCACTGTAGCTTGTGGTCGCAAGGGAGGTGGGCCTTTTCATGGCTTATTTTATGCGAATTAAATGAAGTAGAATTGGCATTACAGAAACTTGTGCAAATTTGTGTATAACCCTCGGTCTCACTTTGGCAATAAAAATATTCACATGTCGTACGACACACTTCCTCGGGTAATAATCTCTATGTCTACAGCATTTCAAATCAAACAAATTAAGAGTGCAAAAATGACTTAATCACTTTATTTTATTGGGACACTGTAATAGATAGTGAACATGGTGACACAGATGCTCTGAGTGATATAGAGACAGAGATTGCCAGAAAGATTCTAGCCGCCGGTAATTCCACCGAAGAAGACTTTAGTGGTTTTGAGGAGGAGTTTGCCGAAATACCACAATATAATCAAGATAATTCACAGACGTTTGATGAGTGGGTGGATGGTCCGCGGCCACGTGTAAACTTGCCTTTCACTGGTCAAACTGGGTTGCGCCAGTTCATAGAACTTCCTGAGAACCCTGAACCTATTGACTTTTTCAATTTGTTTATACATAATGATGACCATGAGGATATGGCAACGGAAACCAATAGATATTTCAAACAAGCAATGGAGGACAAAATTCTAAGACCCCGTTCAAGAATGCAACAGTGGCAAGACACTAATGCAGAAGAGATGAAGGTATTTGTAGCCATGACAATTGCCATGTCATTGGTTGTGCAGAGAAACTTTGCTGATTACTGGTCAACAAGTGATGTTACCTCAACGCCTTTCTTCGCCAAGTGCATGCCCCGAGACAGGTTTTGGCTTCTTATAACCTACCTACACTTGGCTGACAACAGGAGGATGCCGGGCCGTAACACCCCATGCTTTTCACCAATAAATAAACTGGGACACTTGTATAACCGGATAGTTCACCGTTTTTCAAGAGTGTATAAACCGCATCAAAACATTTCAGTCGACGAGGGCATGGTGCCCTGGAAAGGTAACTTATCTTTCAAAGTTTATCTTCCCGACAAGCCTAAGAAGTATGGGATAAAGGCTTTCATGTTGTGTCACTCGCACAACGGATACGTTTGCAAGTTCAAACTCTACACTGGAAAAACGAATGAACCGGTTTCTGAAGGTGGCAAAACTTATGATGTAGTCATGGACTTGGTGAACGACTACGTTGGACAGGGGCATCATATCTTTATGGACAACTACTGTTCGTCCACAAATCTGTACATAAATTTGTGGGAGCGGGGAATAGGTGCCACGGGGACGTTGAGAGCCAATCGAAAGGGACTTCCTGATTCAGTCAAGAAACCTAAAAAGAAAGCCAAGCAAGGGGACATGACAGTTTCTCACAACCATGGCCTACTCGTTCTTCGGTACGAAGATAGAAAATCAGTGCTTCTCATGTCTACTGTTGAAGATACACAACTTGAACAAACAGGGAAGAAGAACCGGGCAACAGGGGAACCAGTTCTCAAGCCGCGCATTGTAACAGCGTACAACAAGTACATGGGAGGTGTTGATCGGGCCGACCAGATGTTGTCGTACACGCCGTTCCGAGTGAAGACCCTGAAGTGGTGGAAACGGGTTTGGTTTCACGTTCTCAACGTTGCCATGTTGAACTCTTAAATCGTTTATAAAGAATACAGCAAAGATAAACCTCGAAAAACAAGTCGGGAATACAGGAAGGCTTTGGCGCAACATATAGTAACTTTTGCGGACAAGGAACAAGTTCCATCACTTTGCAGACGTCCCCGTGGTCGGCCGAGCACGAGCGACGAGAGTGTCACTCGTCTTCATGGACGTCACTTTCCGACGAAGATTGAGCCTGTCGGAAGGAAGAAAAACGTCACAAGGATGTGTGTGGTATGCTCTAAGGCAAAACGCGCCGTCCTCGCAAAACAGATTGAAGAAGGCAATGGGCCAGCAAGGAAGAAAAAACGAGTAGGCAGAGAGTCTTCTTATGAATGTACAGATTGTAATGTTTCTCTGTGCGCCGCACCATGCTTCAAACTGTACCACACCGCCACTGACTATTCCAGGGCTTACATCACTGCCACGGAAAAAGAAAGAAATGAAGAAGGGAATGAAGAAGAAGAAAATTGAAAGTAAAGAGAGCCGAAGTGTGGACAACCAGTATATATACATTATATACATACCTTGTTAGGTCCCTAAAGCTGTTCTGCGCACAACCGCAGGTAAATATTGTGTATATTTGTACATAAATGCATTGTAATTTCATTGTAATACATGTCATTGCAAATAAAATATTTTTTATTTTATCAAAGAGACAGAGAAAGTGAATGCGAGCTTTCATCGGAAGTTCAGCCAGAACCGCATCATAAAAAACACCCATAAATGCTGAACCGGGTGGCCGCTTTTCATAAAACATACATGGGATAAAGAGGAAAGATTCGGCTTTGATTCAATATAAAATTTATACATGCGCACGAAAAACTAAAGTTGCGGCACGTGCCCCGATATGCGCGATAGTCAAAAAGTTGCCTCAAAGTACCGAGGGTACCTTCATTTGGCACGCTATAGCTTCCGAACGAAGTTGCGCATTTTTTTTCTTTTTGCATCATCGTAAAGAGCAATAAATTGTCTTCAATTCCATGTATCATATGTATATGCGCAGCGAAAAATAAACATGCGGCAAGTGATGCGCCAGATGTCGCAAAAAGTTAGTTTTTCAAAAATGAATTTTCTAAGTACTGGGGGTGCCTTCCTTACGCTCTTCATATATTGCGAACCATTTGACGTATTCCAATAATTTGTATATCATTGTAAAGAGGAATAAATTGTCTTCAAGGACATACGTGTTTCGCATGCGCGCGAAATAATTTACGATTTTATAAAGCTGGAAATAAAGACAAACTTTACTCGGCTCTGGCACCCTCGAGGAGGTCTCGAGGAGGTCTCGAGGAGGTAACGGTACTGTAATTAGCACAGTCCCGGGGGGATCAAGCGGTGCCAGTAACTTGGTGCGCGTCGGGACCATTCACGTGGTACTGTCGGGGTAGCGTCACTCTCCTTTGGTTGGTTGTATTTTCTGAACCATAAGTCGTATTCTAATAATTTTTATGTCATTGTAAAGAGGAATAAACTATCTACAAGCACATATAAATTTCGCAATATGCGCGCTCAGGAGTTTTGATTTCATAAAGCTGGAAATAAAGACAAACTTTAGATGACAATAGAATTATAACCATAGGTCGCATTCTAATATTTTTTATATCATTGTAAAGACAAACATCTGGTCTTCAAGTCCATATAAAAATTTCAGTAGCGCGCTCCAAATTCATGATGTTATAAGGCCCGAATTAAAGACAATCTTTACAAAGTAATAGAAAAGTAAAGAAAAATCGTAAAAAAATAATTCAAAGATGCGGGTATAAAGCAACCATTTGTGTACGGGTGCCGCGACTTGAATTTGTATTCAACGCCCGTATATAGCCCGTATTCGCCATGTAGATGCGGTATATTTCGTAAAAACGGTACCGGAAGCGCCGTCTGGAAATTCCGCCAGCAGAGCTTGTTAGAGCCTAAGCTCAAACTACTGCTGCGAGCTGCGAGCATGTAAATTCCGCCACAGGGGCTAAAAAGGGTAAAATATATATACGCAACGTAAGGGTTAAGTTGATCATTGGGCCGGCTGGAGTCCAGTTCATTGTGTAACAGCCGAGCCCAGTTAGTTAATGAGAAGATAAGAGGGAGGAATTGGATACAACTGTCCTTCAAACTTTGAGGGGGATTATTGTAGGGAAGGAGTAGGGGGAGTGGGGAGATATTGAAATGGGCTCTGTCCGTCTGTCCATCCTAAAATCGTTTCCAAAGCTGAACTAAAAAAACGTAGGGCACAGCTCAATGAAACTTTATTTCCAATGGCTGAGGATGTTGATGATATCGCCTGTCTGCTAGTTTTTCCTTTTATTGAATGAATTGCAGTCATGGAATGACATATCATGGATTAAAATTTGTATAACTTATATTCTTTCAGCAGATGTGCACGACAAAATGAATTCCATGCCTCAAACAATCCTTACACGGTGAACTGAAAATCAAAGAACTCTTCAATGTGGAGGAAATAACCCATACGTGATGATCCGGAAGTTTGAGAACTCTTCAATATGGAGGAAGGCATCGATTATCTCCCTTGTTCTCAATATCCTCTCATCCACCATGATCTCTTGTCAAGGGGAGGTAATCCAGCTAGCACTGCATAGGAACCAAGGGGAGAGAACTTTACGACACAGATGTGCGGTTGACGTGACTGCAGACAATATGCACGAAGAGCCGGGGGAAGGGTATTACATCAAGATGATGATCGGGACCCCTCCACAACAGGTGCTTGTGATGATGACGATGTTTTATTCATAATGATGATTCCAATTAATCCCTTTAAAGGGGCTGTAGCACATAAATTGCAAATTTTATTTTAAGCTCATCTGGCCTGAAAGGCCCAATGGGTTTATGCCATAAACTTTACGGCATGGCGTCCATTCGTCCGTCCGTCCGTCCGTCCGTCTGTCCGCCCGTAAACGTTTCGTCTTTTTCTCCAGAACCAATGACTCTAGAGAGCTGAAATTTGACTCCTTGACTAATGGTGATTCTAAATTGTAGATTTCGTGACCCCATGACTCTAAATGGAGTCACAGGGGTCACAACCTTAAAAACCTACTTTCATCTTCTTCTCCAGTTCCAAAAGGTCTAGAGAGCTGACATGTTGTGTGCAGACTCCTTGGTCAATGGGAATTCTAAATTGTAGATTTGGTGACCCCTTGACCCCAAATAGGGTCACAGGGGTTACAACCTTGAACAAATATTTGCCTCTTCTTCTCCAGTTCCAAAAGGTCTAGAGATCTGAAATGTTGTGTGCAGACTCCTTGGCCAATGGGGATTCTAAATTGTAGAATGTGTGGCCCAGTGGCCTCAAATAGGGTCACAGTTCCTCAATGAATTCATGTGAACAGCTGCCCTGGCCCAAGCAAGTCTGGATATGCGTATTGACCTTCTAACTGATTGTATCGGGTGTCAGTCATGTCACTGCACAGCAAGTGAGTGAGAGGTTAATTATCTCAGTGGTTGACTAGCAGAGTATGGCCAGGGGATCAGAGTTGGGAGACTTTTTTTACTCTAAAGAGGAATTTTGGAGGGAAGGAGAGGCTATGGTTAAGGCTTTGTGTTATAGTTCTCTACAGGTTTGCAAAATACCTAACTAGTAACTATAGAAGAAGAGAAAAATTATCATCAAATGTTTTATCATTTTGGGTCATGATATGGTGCTAATGTCTACACCATTTGAATTGGAAGTCACCTTCTCTTGAAGATCCATGCAGTGATAGTGCTTTATCTGGAGAAAATGTGAGTCTCCAACATCAAACAATACAAACCCTGATGAGCTACAGAGCCCATGGCTCTTTTTTTTCAGTTTCTGCACAGCTTGTTTTATCTCATCTGTTGTGACGATGTTCATGATGATGTCCAGTTCGCCGTTTCACAAAGACCTCCTAAATTTAAGAGGTCGTAGCATATAGGACCTTGTTTACGACCCTCATACGACATGGCTTACGACCGTTTCACAACGGGGTCGTATCCATGTCCTACGACATGGACTTAAATCCACGTCGTAAATTATTTATGAGGTACATGTTGCTTAGCAACATATGATCCCGAAAGGAAGCGCACCTGTTAATCACGTCAATTGTTGAATTTAAATGAACTAAGGCTTAAATTGGATAAACTGTTACAATTTGAAGAAGGCAGACAAAAGATAAAATAGACAAACAAGTTTTCATATAGAAATTTCTGGACAATTAAATGGTAAAACGAAATCAGTCCATTAATTGCCTTAATTTCTGTCGTCCCAATTTGATCGCCTACTCAGTAAAACAAATGCAAATATGTTTTGTTTTCAAATTGAAGCGCTACTAAAATGTCCATATCAGGTTTTAACCAATATCCAACAGTTACTGTGTGGTGTTGAAAACATCCCAAACTTGGCCGAAAACACGTTTTAATTAGGTTTTGTGAGAACAAATGCATTTAAAAGCGTCTAGTTCATACACTTATCGGTTCGAACTTTTGAACTTATTCACCAAAGAGCGAGTTTTGTGTTGGAAACGAGATTTGAAGAGTTAACTCCCTTTTGCAACAGACGACACAATGTCAACAATCGAAATGGATGCCAAAAAGAAAACCAAGAAGCCCAATTTCACTTCAACTGAGTTGGAAGTGTTGGTTTCAAGCAGTAGAGCTGAGCCTACACATTATAAATTCTACACTGACCAATACGGTCACAAATAATTTGAAAAAGAAGACATGGGCGGACATCACATCGAAGTAAGTCTAGAATACCGTAAATCCTTGAATAAGCCATACATAACCCTGCGATTATTTTTCAAAGAGGGGTCAGACCCAGCATTTATTCAAGGTAGGAAATTATAAAAGGATTTACGGTACGAGCCTTGTTTTGGGTCTACAATATTTTACTAGCCTATATTTTATTCGATATCCAAATCGATTTCCAATTTAAGAATTGATGAAATACCCTACATCCTTTTTAAAACACATCTCATTCAAACATTTTAAGGAAAAGGAATGAAGTATAAATTAATTATCAATAATCTGCCATATTAAGGGTCTGTAGCATGTTTTTTTACAATTTTTTTTCTTCTTCAAATTTCCCATTTATAATGATGGTTTATGTCATTTACATTGACTGTACTGAGGGTAAAACATATTATTACAATGTAACATGAACCAATTATCCGTAGTGGTAATGACAGCGTTGCATATAAAAAAAATCCATGACGGCCATTTTAATGTGAACACAATTTATTATTTCGAATTACAAAAACGATTATCATGGCTTTTACTATTGGTAACTTTATTTTTACATTTTGGAATTTTAATCTGAATATAAGCAAATTGAAACAATCTTAATGTTTTCATAGAGTCAACTCTGTCAGCAAAACTATCAGGAATGAAGATGAAATAAGGAAAAAATGGACTGACCTTAAAAGCCCAAACAAAAAAAGCAGAATCAACGAGGAGAGGCAAAATAAGCAAGACAGGGGGAGGGCCACCCCCTGAAGAACTTTCATCTTTAGAAAGCAAGGTTTGTTTTTTAAAATTGGTTCTGTAGTCTCATTAAAAAAGTTTAAAATTCAGGAAAATATCTCTCTGCAAAATTAGAAATACATGCCATTTAGATAGTTGACAAATATAACAAGGTTACATTTTGGATAATACTACCTTCAATAGTACAAATTCATGTACTTTTTTGGGCGGAATACTATGCGGGAATCGAACCCACAGCCTCGAAGCGAAATGTTCGTGGTAAGCTGTTGGTACAGTCAGTGCTGGCAATAGTTGCTATACTCTGAGGGTGTGGGTTCAAATCCTGCATGGGACTCGGCCCGAAAAAGTACATGAATTTGTACTATTGAAGGTAGTATTATCCAAAATGTAACCTTGTTATCTCTGCAAATTGTTAACAAACAAGTTGTTAATTAGCACAGTGTTTATTGTTTGATATCATTAAATCTAATATATCATCAATATTTTCAGATTTTACAACTGATACCAAACTGCCTAATTGATGGCATAGAGGGCGGAATGGAAACTCCAAGTAAGTACCAAACATATATAAGAGATTTAAATGCCAAGTTTTAAAATGGTATTTATTGATAATGGATTTTCCTAATTGATGTAACCTTACATTTAACCGGTTACACACAAAGAACAGTGAAGATATCACACATGTCCTTCAAAGACCTGATTAAATACAAATTAAAGAAAGAAATTTCAATAACCTTTGTTTTATTCTTAAATTCATATAACATAACTTAGAAAGCAAGACAATGATGTATTACTTTAAAAATCAAGTTGCAGTGACTGCCACTAAAGAACCCCTGCTCATTGAACCTACACTAGCGATTGAAGCAGAGCCCATTCCTGGATGCAGTAGGGGCAGTGTAGGTGAGTGACTCTTCGATATTCACATTTTCTGTATTCTATGCTATCAAATTGGATTACACTAATTTGGATGAAATTCGAATGACTATGATAGAGAGAGATGATAATAAAGGAAATAATTTAAAAATATAAAAATATTCCTGCCACTGAAATTAATACATTACAACAATCAAGGGAGATAATCTACCTTTAGAAACATTTTAAATAATACATTTATATCTTTAAATACAATGATTTCTTCCACATTCAGAAACCGAGGAGTTTTACACTCCCAACTCAACCCCACTTAAAACTGAGAGGAGTGATGACAAATGCAAAGGACTTTCTACTCAAGGTACTGATAAATACAAAAGTCATATGAAATTGAGATCATTTTAATATAATCATTTTCAAGATATTTACAATACTAGAATTGTGACCATATATTGTAGCATAGCATATCGTGATATTTAATCTGACAATATATGTATTGATAAACATTTCTTTCATCGTGATACATATCGTTGACATTGAAATTTCCATTTTCTTAAAAATAAATCTATTTTTAAGGAAGAAAAATCTAAAAAAGAGCATTGTGGTACAATCTCTTAGTGAACTTGTACAATTTCAGAATTAACATATGCTATTGTTAAAGAATAACAAGTGTTGAGATTGTGTTGGGTTGTTTTTTCCAGCAAAATGTAAGGTGCGACCACCAAGGAAGAGATCTGCATGTGAAGGTAAGTAAATTAACAAAATCATGATTCAAAAACAGTGTGTATGTACATACATTCAATGTATAGAAAGAGTTTACTGTGATAAAAGATATAAAGTTCAGGAACTGGTGTTCTATATCTCAGATTTTGGGTAAATCATTTTGCAATATGATCTACAGTAACACATTGAAGCCTGTAATATGTTATTTCAGATTCCAGACAGCTTGTTC
The DNA here is from genome assembly GCA_936450465.1 of Gibbula magus. NCBI lineage: Eukaryota > Metazoa > Mollusca > Gastropoda > Trochida > Trochidae > Gibbula > Gibbula magus. Next base: position 41,389,970 of record OW388298.1, read on the forward strand.
AAAGATCTGAATCAAACTGAGGAGAAGAAAATAAAGATCTTCGAGGACATCTTAAGTGAACTGAAGCTCCTCAACTGTATTCAAAGAGAACGTCTCAATCTGGAAAGAAAAAGATATTTGGATGAGAAATCAAATGAATATTCTCTTTCTCCTATCAGTTGGAGAACTTCTTTTAACTCCTGAAGAATATCATGGGTAGGATCTAGGAAGTTAATGTAAAAATGCTTCACTGAAACATAATTTTGTTAAATAAATATAATTGTCTTTGGAAGAATTACCAACTTAGGTGATTTGAAAATGAGATTTGTCACATAATGAAATTGTAAGAGAGATATCATATGCAGAGTTCAACAAACTTCAAGTTCACAATATCAAATAATCTCTCTCTATATTTTTCTTGTCAAATGTACAAACAATAATGTTATATTATCTTACAGGTAGTGAGCTCATGTTAAAATCTTATACAGTTATAACTGTGAAAGTTATTTCAATGGCATTGATGTTTATTGAAAGGCAGTATGATTATTCCATACATTTGGGTGAAAATGAAGTCTTTATCACTACACATTTGGCTTGTTGTTATTTTTCATCTAATCAGATGATCTTTAAATTTGATAGTGACAAAATGGTATTGTGAAATGCACCTACTAGAAAATCGAGACTCGATGAGTTGTTTCCTCACAGCCTGACCATCCTGTGTGGCACAGTGAGTGTGGTCTCTGTCCTCCCCCTCCTCCATACTCTCCTCTGTGGGCAGTGGCTCTCTGGGCTGGGGCAGCTTCAGGTTGATAGCCAGGTTGTGGAGCTGGAAGCAGGCAGCTATAACATTGATGCATCTTTCCGGCTGAAACAGCAGACAGCCAGTGGACCGGTGGAGGCACCTGCAATACATACAATATAGATATATATATACTTGATAACATATATATATACTTGATAACATATATATATACTTGATAACATATATATATACTTGATAACATATATATATACTTGATAACATATATATATACTTGATAACATATATTCAGTTTGAGACACAATTAGAATTAATAACAAAGATGGAGAGGGGATCATGGTTATACTTGTAGATTATGATTATGATTATGATTATGAACAAATTATTTTTTACTTTATTTTTTGAGCTCATCTGGCCTGAAAGGTTCAATGGGCTTATTGAATGGCATGGCATGGTTTCAGGCGTCCGTCCGTCCGTCCGTCCGTAAACTTTTCGCTTTTTCAACTTCTTCTGCAGAACCAATAACTCTAGAGAGCTGCAATTTTTTTTTGCTAATGGGTATTCTAAATGGTAGATTTGGTGACACTGTGACCCAAAATGAAGGTAGCAGGGGGTCATGACCTAAAAACCTATTTTCATCTTCTTCTCCAGTTCCAAAAGGTTTAGAGCTGAAAGTTGTGTGCAGACTTCTTGGCAATTGGGGATTCTAAGTTGTATATTTGTTGACCCTGTGACCCCAAATATGGGTCACAAGGGTCATGACCTGAAAACCTTCTTTTATCTTTTTCTCCAGTACAAAAAGCATTAGCAAAGCTGAAATGTTGTGTACTGACTCCTTGGCCAAAGGACATTCTAATTACTTGAGATAACTTAGACAGCTACAGAGCCCATGACTCTTATTTTAACCAGATGCTAGAACATGGCCAATTAACACAAATTAACATAGTTAAACATCCTGTGAAAAATTTAAACTAACCGAAATCTTGATTTGCACACCCCAAAGGCTCTCTCTACTGTATTGCGTGTCCCACAGTGAGCCTTATTGTACCTCTCCTCACTTGGGGTCTTCGGACTGGTCAGCGGAGTTAGGAGATAGGGCCTACAAGCGTATCTGTAATACAAACATTGTTATTTAAATCTATTTGAAAGTAATATGGAGAACATTATTATAATAATTATATTGCACTTTGTGGATGGATATATTGATATATAAATACCCATTATTATTTATAAGTACTATTATAATCCAAATCTTATTACTTACATTCATCTAAAAAAATAACTTATTAAACTGATGCATTCAAATTCAATGTATGATATATAACTCACATAGACTTTAAATAAATACTTACCCTGAGTCTCCAAGCAGCCATCCATTTTGATTTGATCCTTCAAGATGTCTTTTCATGGCAGACTGATTGAAAATGTGGGCATCATGTGTGGATCCTGGCCATGTTACCACTGTGTTGTTGAATCTAGAAAGGGTAGACGGTATTGCATCATCAATAAATGTAATTAATCATTGAAATGTTTTTTACAGTTCCTACAATTATATAGAATATTAATATTTAAGAACTTTTACTTATAAAGATTTCATCAAAGAGGATTTCTGTTTCCATGCCTTATTTTAGTTTTATTTCACTGTTTATAAACTCATATAACATCATCAGAGTGTTTGTTTGTAAATTTGTAAGTTAAAAAGACATGTATCAAGTCTACATTGCATACGAAAAATAGACCGAACATATATACACACTTTCAACTAGTCTAAAGACAAATTCAGCCATGTTATATACGTCTTTCGTGAAGACTACATCGATTATAACAAAATCAAGGACATAGATAACAACAATATAACCACCAGACAATGAGAATTTGATATAATATTGAAAATACGAAATTTATAAATTACGAATCGAACATCCGGAAATGACTAAGGTGAAGGTCATAAAATGTAAACTTACCGGAGTTTGGCGTCACATATGGCTTGAACGTTGATGGCATGAAAACCTTTCCTCAGTAACTGACATAGGCTACTTCATCCTTGTGGGGTGCCTGTATGGGGATGAGGGTCCCATCAACACATCCGATGACCCGGGGAAATCCACACAGGTCATGGAAGGCTTCAATAACCGGTCGAGTGTCGGACGGGAAGTTTATGAGATCCAAACACTCGAACAGGGCCACTGTTGTTGAGTGAATTATCCGGGATACACTGGCTCGTGAAATCCCGTGAATGTCCCCAATCTCACTCAAAAAACCACCTTTAGCGAGGAAACGCAAAGTACATAACACTTGTACGTGGCAAGGGATGGCATGAGAACGCTGAGTCGCCTTTTCAATTGACAGTTTTACACTTTCACTCAACTCTAGAATGACGTGACCACGCCGTGTGAACGTGTACGCCAGAGCAATATTCCCACAAGGGAAATGTACGCTCCCCAATGCTGGCGGTAACTTTCGTTTTCATCAATCAGTGTTACCTTTTTTATATTACTGATCTTCATAGATACAATTATCCAAAATCCTTCCATGCTGTAAAATAGTGAATATCCATAATCTATCATACCAGATTGCAGCTGATTTTATGCCCTGGTTATTTTTCTACGTATGAAAATCTACGACGTCTTGGCCAGGAAATCCGACAGTCACTCACAATTTTCCACCCGTGCATAATAATTACACTTTATTTAGAGCTGATACTGAAACAGCAAGTTTTAAGGGTATTGATGAGAGTATCTGTAAAATTTGAAGTCAATGCGTTTCTGGACTGTGAAGAAAATTACAGATTTTCATCCCGCCACGTGGTCGCGTGGTGTCCGCTTCCAATTCACGCAAGTGTCCGCTCTCAACTCTCGTCATAGCAATTTTGTGTACGCTTCCAAGTAGGTAATTTGAGAACTTTTCTACAGATTAACCGTTTGTAACCCACCAATGCGTGTCATATTTGTGTTAAATGGACACTTGCCGATGAAAGCTTCGACCACATTGAAGAAATAACCGATAAAGCTGAACCTCCGTTAACTTCAACGCCTCTTAAGGTCAAGAGAAGCCGCACATTATGCGGCAATTTTGCTCGTACCTACAGTTCTGTCTCCAATTTAAAGATCTGATGAAATGCATTTTTCTCAAGAATGACAGATGATTACCTCTACGTATATTGTATATCGGAATCAATTGAGCATAAAATCGACACATGCAATTGATAATTAAGACGATTAGTGGGGCGATTCATTTTGAAAATGCTCACTGAGGCGTGAATGAAGCGACAGACGGGGCCGGCTAGACAGCTACTTCGCCAAGCCTCGTTAATTAATTAATGATGATTATCACTGCCGCTAAATGAATTTATGAGGTGGATTACACCGCCAAAAAGACATGTTAATTGTCATCTGCGGAATTACGTAGTTGGATATCTAAACATTCGATATATGGGAAATTTAAGTTGGTTTATTGAAGATTTCTTTGTGAAATTAACAATCAAAATGTTGCGAAATTACGTTGAGTTATGAATATCACCAATAATTAGATTACTCACGTGACGTCACAGAAGTTATCCCTTCAAATTAACATCACATTTTAATGAATCCGATTTGACCATATGTCATTGCATCTATCCTTTAAGATCTCACATACGAGAGAAGCACGAGAAGGATGCAACCTATGCAGATATGCATGAGCAAGAGTGAATACCATGGTCACATAAACACGTACACATGCACAGATGAAACCGTTCAAGTGTACCAACTGCGCTAAACAGTATGTTCGTTCCAGTCACTGTTTGTTCAATTTTACACGTTTTATTTGATTCACAGAATGGTGAACTATCTACAATCCTGGACATGGCTGTATGAATTGTGATCTGATATTTTCTGTTTATTTATGTTCATTGTTTTTGTCACGAAAGGTGGCAAGTCTCTTGACATGTTTGTTTATATCCTATAAAAGGACAAATGCTTTTAATTTATTTGTTTTTTAGTTTGTTAAATTCAATTATCTCAAAAGAAAACATGCTTGTTGATTTCCCCCCCCCCCCCCCCCCCCCCCCCCCCCGTATATTTCAGAGGTTACCATGAGACCAGAAATATATGGACCTGTCAATCGTGTTGATATATTTGATATCTAAAGACACTGGGACGATATTCTCTATTCAGCAATATATGTTTAATCAAAGGGACCTATCGGGGTATTTTTTGGAAACGAAATTCGAGGGGACATTCCACTTCATGCACTTTTTTTTTATCGGCTTCAAGTTCTCGTATGTATATATGCATTAATATATATGTATGAAACTTAGGGGAAACCAGGGCAGGTTGGGTCAGTAAAACTTATTTTTGTTGTAATGTAAGTACATTGACAGAAAATAATTAAAAATTGGTTTACATACTTTCTTTACATCGCAAACTACAAATCGGGACTTAAAGTTTCCACAAATATTTTAGCATAATTTCGTAAAATGCGAAAGACGAATATTTTAAAATCGACACAACCTGCCCCGACAGCCACATAAACCTCACTCACGGACACATACTATTTTACCCTGTAAATAATTGAGCATTATTAAATGGAAACATGTAATCATTCATTTTTCAATAATAAACTACGCTCTTGGGAGTGGACACCAAGATAAATTGAGAGCGTACACTAAAGAAATGTTGTTGGGTCTTGGAAGTGTACACTGATTTTATGACCATGTAATCTTTAAACAAGAAATGCTCCTAAACGGTGAACTGTCCAGTCTTTATATTTCGCAGGATTACTGATAATAGGTCATAGAAAAGTATGTTAGAACTTTAAAACATTTGGATCAGTTGGTGTCAGAGTATTTTTTACTGAAATCCGAAATTCACAAGTGTAGCACTGACGGCAGTGTCCAAATGTCTCAGCAGATAACTCTATGCAATGAATTGATGATTGAAAGTTGGTATACGTATAATGTATGGAATGCTCATTAACAGCATGAAATATCTCTGCTTAAAAGTGTATATATCATGAGATATTTAATAAAATTCTACTAACAACAGACAACACGAAAGTAACCGCCAGCATTGGGGAGCGTACATTTCCCTTCTGGGAATATTGCTCTGGCGTACACGTTCACACGGGGTGGTGACGTGGGAATCGGTATCGGGACATGATATCTACATCATCTAATGTGTCAAGCACATTGCTCCTGTCCCGAAATACCCTCTCTCGCCTTAATCCCCGTTTAGCTAACATCTCAAGCACAATTGCCTTGGACGCCATCTTTGTTATGTTTACGATGTCCTAAACCATTTACGACAGGTCAATCGGGGTCCTAAATTTTGAGCTCTTTACGACGCAGTGTAAATTTAGGAGGTCTTTGTGAAACAGGTAAAAAATGTAAGAGGTGGGGTACGACCTGCTTTACGGGGTCGTACCGGTAAGAGGTCTTTGTGAAACGGGCTACAGGAGTATGTTCAGGAGCATAAGCGATCGCGGTCGAATGCGTGCGATCGCGTGCTGAACGTTAGGATGTGTGAGCGCTCACGCGAGAGAACGCGTTGTGACCAGCGAGCTAGTTTGCCTAGAAACCAAGATGGCGTCCGAGGTGGTTCATTACCGGGATTTGGTACTAACTAATGAGGTTGGAACCACTACCTTTGCGCTGGCAGTCCACCCAGAATTGCATGAACAGTGCGCAAGAGGTAAGAATTATTTCTGCGATACTTATTTTCAATGTTGCATGTGGTAAGTATCCCAATTTAGTCTACATACACATAACATTACGAAGCGCGCTCTTTTTAACCTTAGAGGACGTCTGCATCGTCATGCAGAACCAACATATTTTGACTTTCTGGGAATTTCCAATGACAAGTTATTTGTGTCAACGAATGAAGAAAGTTTTACAAACATTAGACCTTCTACGTAAATAGTTCAATGCATCTTCCAATATGTGCACGTTTGCATGTACATAGCCTATAGTCATAGGGAATAATATAGTCGATTCAATTATCAATGTGTCTGGAAAATATGACGGCAAATGGAGTTTTACTCAATTTATGAAAACTATTCTTGCAACAGCTAATATTATGAAGTAGGTTAATTTCGTCATATATACGTAATAATATGGCCATCAGCTCTGTAATTTAGGATATTTAGGCTACTACAGGGATTCAGATTGCTGCAGGTCATTGCCTGTTACTACTAACTTCACTTGAATCATGAATATTTATCTTCACCTTTTAAAGAGTAATTAATCTGAAAATTTAAAAGTTGATAAAACCTTGGATACAAATTGCAGCATGAAATATCATTAATAATTTTAGTTGAATAATTTTATTAGAAGTATTTGAAGAACTTCAGGCCAATGGCCTATTGCCAGACACTCACTCAGGACATATGTCTTATTCACATTTCTAGTCTTCAAAATCACTGTACTATTACTTTATATTTACTTTATTGATCCATCTATTTGTGAAGTTTGATCTTTAGTCATAATTTTTATTATTTATTAATTTCGAACTTTTTTTTGCACACCACTTAGTTGACTGCAATTTAACTTGCCTAGCCTATTAAAGATACAATCTTCGTTAAATTTCAGATACCACACTTGCTGTTCGAATGTTCGAGATGATGGAGAGAATGTTTCCACAAACTAATGGAATTAAAACACTGAGTGAGTAAATTGAATTATAATATCTGCATTATCACAATGAAACGCTGGTGTTACAGTAATGTAATGTTATTGTGGAATAAGAAAGGACTAGATATTCCTAATGCTTCAGCAGAGCTGATGATAAGCTGCGTATTTGCGTAAAATACGCAATATTTATACATGCCCAGAACGTAGCATAAAAGCGCTACAAAAAGTAACAATTTGTATTCACCAAAAACATGTTAAACATGATGCGAGACTCCTGTATTCATAAAATTATGATCAAGCTTGAATTCATACTATAGTTGCAATACTAGCATCGTTTTATTAAAGGAAATTTGATATAGATAAATCTGATTATTGTAGTTATTATATTATATGTGTCATTGGTATTTTTTAAACTTTTTGTGAATTTTATTCGAACATTATTATATATTTAGTTATTAAACGTTTTTATTCTGAATTTTCCTTGAAGGTGGGACTCCTGGACGTACGTAAATTGTCACCATACATCTTGCCATCTCACTGTTGTATTTTAGCTGTAGTCTAGTCTATGCTGTGGTTCCTGCTTTTCCTATTGCTTTACCCTTAATCTCATGATCATTCTAATTTCTCATCTTTCCTGTCAATCCTGCTGCAATTCTCAATCAACATCATTTTTAGAGGCGTATGCAGACAGGGGAGGGGGTGGAGGGGTGCAAACTTGTGTACACATTGAAACAATGACCAATTAATTAAATCTAGAGGTCATGCGGCGTCCCCTGCCACTCGCCGAATGAGATGGTATATCTCTCCCCCTCCTGTTCACCCTCATCTGCTCCTCTTTCATGCACACATGTATATATTATTGCTTATTGCTTATTCATCTGTAGATCCTTTAGATTTGAGTACACATACTGAAGAGAATTAACATGTGACGTCTAAAGTTTTCCTTTGGAAAGCCAGGCTCCAATGATTAGTCCTGTGCAAAATACAGATATTCTATTTATCATTGTGAATATGTGTGTTTTTAAAGTAATTTCAACGGATAATGGTAAAGTTAGTTATCTTTCTCGAAGATATTTAATATTTCTATTTTTAAAATGGATCTCATCTTAAGAAATAGGTTAGGGCCTACAGTAACAATTTCTGAAGGATTTTGTAATTGATTGATTTTCTGCAGTGTTACATAAGTACATTGTGGTTATATTATAGTATACACATTGTTGTAAGAGGCAAAACTGCAAGCCTTGTAATTATGGGTTTTTTTCTTCTTTATTTTTCAGCTTTAGATGAATCATTTCAGCTCATAGCAGCATTGGGTCTTGTACTGCCCGAAGCCAAAGCAGCGAGTGGCAAAGGCGTTTCTATATCTACGAACCGAGCTGGACAGAACACCACCCAGGCTGACCCTGTTGCCCTGGCTGCATCTGCAAGTCAGCCGAGTGAATCTACTTTATTCAATATCTTAAGAAGTGCTCCAGCAGACTTCACAAGCCGAGAGAAAGTGAGATATCTGGAGCTTGTGACTGCCAATATGTCAGGTAGCTATTACATGTAACCATGATTTAATTAAGAAATAGAAGACGAGTTGGCGTGCTTTATCGTTGAATAAAACATAGCAGGGAGCATAAAACACGAAGGGCGCTCTTAAACATTTACTTGCTTTTATATAAAAGCTGTGCAGTTATTATGTTGTTTGTATATATTATGTTTTTGAAAATATTAATGCCTCCCGCCTGTGTTTGATTGCCGAAGGTATCTTATATTATGAATTAAAATGGGAGAAACTGTTGAAATGTTGTTGATGCGATGCTGTTAACTTTGTATTTTGTGTGATGAAGCTTTTCTGCAGTGCAGAAATCAGTAAAATCGAGCCATGTGCTCTGCTGTTCATACTTTTTTGTACAATTTATGATCAAGACTTTTTAGTGTGTGAAACAATCCCAGGATTTTCAACCAATAGCTTTTCCATCACTTACGAATGATCCTGTAAGTATTGTATCAGTAATCTCCTTGTCCATTTATTTTAGATAACTGTTCGAACAACGAAGGACGTGATGCCCAGGAACCTAAGTCTCTTAGTCATCCAAGCACTCTTCCTATTACAAGAACTGCTGGCACAGAGGAACCCCACCCTCTACCCAGTACAAGCAGAACCAAGGAAACAGAAGAATCTCGCCATCTATCAGGTACATTCACAAGCACCCCAACATTGAGGGTAATATATCATGACTATATGTATCAAAAAAAGTATTTATTACCTACAAGGGCAATCATATCAGGGTTCCTTTTTAAGTTCATCAGGCCACATATCACTTTGTCATGGCGTCATTTTAATGTATTTTCATTTAATAATTCCATGACTTCTGTAATAAACAGATTATGATATTTTTGTCCATGTCATGCCTGAATATTAGTATATCCCTGGTTATCGCTCAGGAAATAATAATATTCCGGCACTTGTGTCATAAACAAAGTATGACATAGACACTCATATAATATCCTTTATTTATGAACACAGATTTATCATTCCATTTGAATTAATCATCGGGTTTATAATCGCCTAATGCCATTAAAGTTGCAAATCCATTTAGTTCCTCAAACACAATTGCAATTGCTTTAAGGTTAATTCAATTGTTATTTTAATTGCTTATACCACCTCTCCTGTGTACAGCTTTGAGCTAGATAGAAGCCAGCAAATGTTCCACACTTACATCAACTGTTGTATATTTTGCCTTTCAGACAGTGAATGGAAGGATGATGAAGTAAAGCTACTCGCCAACTTAAGAAAAGAGATGGAACATCTCTTCACAGGTGCCAACAGGAAGAAAAAGCATGGTTGGCAGAAAATTGCAGTTGAAATGAGCAAACATGGCCACAACAAATCATTTGATGATTGTGACAGAAAATTCAGGTCACTGATCAACAGGTATTGAATCAAGTTTGTCAAGTTCAATTACATGTTTTATTTTGGCCAATGCTAATTGAAATGTATATGAAACCTTTCTGCGATATGGTCAGTATTTGATGCTCACACGCTGTATCACTTAAATCGATGATTTAAACAATCACTCCTGATTAAATGACATGTTTTCTGCACAAACCTTATATCATAATTATGCGTTTCGTTTGTCATGAAATTGTTTCTGGGGCATTACTTGGAAAATGTTAGTTTTAATGAGCTTGGTAGTTGTGTTAAACTGATGATGAAGTGGTGTCTTTTGCTATTTAGGGTGTTTTACAATGATTAATTTTTTGCATTTCTAATTTTCCCTCCATGGCAAAAAGTTTATCTCAATGAAACTTGGTGTGTGGAACAATCATCATGTGTAAATGTGCCTTTTTGGGTTTTCAACTTCTTCGAGTTATTTTTTTGGACCGTTTCCATGGAAATGTAACTTAGAATTTCGTTTCCGCAACAGAACTCAAAAACTATAAGACATATCTCAACGAAACGTGGTGTGTGGAACAATCATCATGTGTAGATGTGCCTTTTGGGGTTTTCAACTTCTTCAAGTTACTTGTTTTTGACCGTTTCCATAGAAATGTAACTTAGAATTTCGTTTCCGGAACAGAACTAAAAAATTATTAGACATATCTCAATGAAACTTTTTTCAGACACAAGATAGTGAGCGACAGGAGGAAAAAGAGTGGGGAAGGCAGGAATCCCTGGAAACATTTTGAACTTATTGATGAACTGTTTGGAGATAGCCCATCTGTAACACCTGTTAGTTCATTCTCAACATTGCCCTCACCCTCAACCTCATCTTCATCTGCTGCTCCTGACACTACACCGTTAACTCCATCTACCTCTGAAATGGAAACAACTGCTACTCCGGATCAAGTGGAAACTCCTCGGTCGAGGAAAAGAAGAAGAATTACAGCTGGGGATGAACCTGAGTGGATGGCCACGTATCGGAAAGAAGTTAAGGAAATGCACAGGGAGAGGATAGAGGTGGAAAAACGAAAATTATCTGCCATTGAAGACTTGATAAAAGTCCTCAGTAGAGGCAGTAATTGATATAAATGAAGTTTTAATTGAATCAGATCAAAATGTTTCTACAAATGTTTGAATTTGTTTAAGCAGTTCAAATTGTTAGCAATTAATGTTTGTCCATTTCAGTTAATTATTATGATTATCCCACCAGCTATGTGACTGATAACCCAAGGGATACAAAGATTTCAAATGGTTAATAACATTTCTACACCATGGTAACTTATAGATGAAAACGGACAACAAATTGGAGAGACACACTATGTTTATTTCAACGTCATTTAACATGTGTTTGTTGTTTCATTACTATTGACTAGTCAACATGGTCAGGCTAACTGTTGTGTGATCAACAATCTTTTGTTTCCTCCACTTTGGCTGTCTGACATTCCCGCAGGGTTTCCATCTGGTTTGTTGTTTTCCAAATCCACTTGTTCCACTTCTTCATTTTGGTAAGACTCATTTTGTATGATGAAGTTGTGAAGCGTACAGCAAGCAACAACAACTTGTGGCATTTTTCTGACATCCCTCATGTCTAGATATTTCAATTTTCGAAATTTGCCTTTCAACAGCCCAATTGCCCGCTCAATGTCAACACGTGTACTACTGTGTTTATAATTGAAGGTCTTCTCCTCTTGCAGAAGATGGCCGTTGTCTCTGTATGGTGTGAGTAGAGACTTTGAATTTGGATAGGCAGCGTCCCCAATTAAATGGTATTCATCTGGTATTCTGTTCATGATACGCATCAGTGGGCTGTTTTTGAACACTCGAGCGTCATGCACTGAACCCGGATAACCACAGAACACATCAGTGAACTGGAGATTGCTGTCACAGACTAATTGTGCATGCAAAGCTGGAAATCCCTTCCTACAAATATAGGAATCTCTGTGATGTGCTGGGCCCGGAATTTCAATGTGTGTCCCATCGATTGCACCTACAACACCTGGGAAACCTGCTCGTTCAGCAAAACAAGCTGATATATGGGGATATAAACCCTCGTCAGGCCACTTTAGGAGTGTTGGCAGGATGCTGTTCCCTGTTACTACCCGACAGAAGTTGTCAAGGTAGTAATGGAGTGACCCTTTGCTCATTCCAAACCTATCTACTACTCCTCGGAAGGTCTCTTGATTTGCAACGTACCAAAGACATGCCAGTGTCCTCTGCTCCAATGGATCGTCCTAACGTCACTAAGAGGTCCTAGCAATTCAAGCAGTTTCTGGAATAAGTAAAAATGAAATGCGTACTTCTCTTATAAATTATAATTTAGAAGTTTATTTCAAGTTTAGTCTCAAATATAACTATCCAAGGTTGATAAACCATCGACTGCACCTCAACTGCAGTCGATAACTGTCTCAGTCTGATTAAATAGACTCTCCAGTGTTCAGTTCCTTTGCATTTTACATTAAGGCTTTAGTGTTCCACAGGATATATCGCTTGTGTGTGATTATCAGTTACTTATTTTGTAAATTGGTTAAGCTCACTTGTTAACTATCATATTATTTCAAATTATTAAGCGCTAGATTGTTAAAATTTTGTGTAGACATATCTTTTGAAGCAGTTACAATAACATAATATTAATCTCTTATTCTGATTTAAGCAGTTGTTTCACTCACTACGTCATCAACCTGAGATAATAAATCATGTAATTTCTGATGAGCTACAGAGCCCATTTACATGTGAAATTGATGTAACATGATTCATTATTTCATTATTTTGTATAACACAAAATTGTATTAAACACATAAACACTGAATAAAGACTTCAACTTTAAAGGACTTTGACTTTGTATCATGAATAGGACAGTTTTATGACGTCATAGTGTCAGCTTTTGAGACTTTACATTTATCCGTTGAAATTACTTTTAAAACAGACATAATGATTATTAGAAATCTTTGTTTCCTTGAGAAATACCATGTTTACTTAATCTTGTGCACAAGGTAGAAATAAACTCGTAATAGCTACATTTGAAATTCAATTGACTTAAACATGGTACAGATATCCTTTAGATATTTAGATGTATATTTCACGTTTCGTCCCGCCAGGACTCATCAGTGCAGCTCGGCTTTCCAAAGGAAAACTGCAGACGTGTTTGTAATATGATAATTATTCATAAATTAAATACGAAAATATAAGTATATTTGAGTTCAACAACACCCAATGGCGTTTTCATTTGCTCACAATATTGAATGTTGAATTAATTCTCTTCAGCACTTTGGACTCAAATCTAGTAGGAGTGTGACGTTATTTAAATAGACATTTTAATTCAGTCTAGAATAAACAATTTTCATTAAATAATTTGTGGTAGGATCCATGTGAAACTGTTCAGCTTGATTTTAAATCATCTCGGGTTTTTGACTCCATACGGTACTTAAAATTAGATTTTCTGAGAGCAGTATAACAATTTACATAAATATTAAAACGTTTCCCATGTTAAAAGTGTTCACAACTTTCAAATTACTATCATTCAGTGGATAGAAAAATAAAAATCAAACATAAGTTATGAGGTTGTAGTAAATATGATTTCTCACAAACCTATTGTGAATAGAATCAGATGGAAATCGTATCTGTGAAAAAATATTTATCCTAGACTAACTAAGTCTATGGAAATAACATATGAATTTAACTGAATGGCACGGGTCTGTAATCTACTCAAAGGACATCTCGATGAAAATTGTCCATGTCAACATTGAACTTTATATAGGGAAAATATAAAATCCACTCATTACTCTGAATATATTTACTTAGAAGATCAAAATCGATCCCTATTTACCTGAAAGGAGGATCGAGTCATTCGGAAATGTGATTTAAACAGTGGGTCGCTGTAGCGAGGAACCGTGTCGGACACATAATTTTCTATCCTAACGGTCCCTAGAAGCGACATCGAGCTGTAAGATTGACTGCATAACAGCCTGTACACAGTGTCATTGTCTAAATGGGGAAATTCTGAAACATCGGACAATTCAGACAATAACACCGCGCACACGGCTCGCCTGACATCCGCCATCTTTGATTCAAAAAGCCCGCGCTTGCGTTCAGGAGGCTCGCGAGTGGTGGAACACAGTCGACCGCGAGCGAATGAGCTGTCCCGAACACGCCCCAGGTCTTCTTCAGCCTCAGGTGATGTTTGCTAACTCTTGAGGGTCCGGTATGTTCAGGATTTGTTGAAAATGTTCCTTCCATCTTTCAAGTTTCTTCTGTTCGCTTGTGATTGTTGTGCCATCGGATCCATCTATGGGGAAGTCCTGGTTTGGTGACCACACAGTTTCCTAGTTATTTGGTAAACGGTCGTCATGTCTCTTTGTTCTGCAGCCTGTTCTGCTTGATCAGCCAGTTGGTCTGTATACAGTCTTCAGGCAGTCATCATTCCCTGAACGACATGAGTTCGTATTTGGGAAGATGCGATATCTTGCAACTTTCTTAATAAGAAAAAGGATGACTTTAATCAGCCTACGTCATACGTTACTGAACACAACATGCTGAGTAGAGGTTATCCGTGTTTTCTTAAAGGGAATGTAGCACGTTTTTGGCCAAAAATAAGTTTTCAAATTTCCCATTGATAATGATAGTGTTTAACTATTGGTAAAATTATTTTTCAAATACATTTCATCAACAGCTACTGTCTCTTTAACTAATACCATGTTTATCCCATTGAATGAGGCAGAGAGTTTATAATATTTTCACGAGTGACGCAGCTACGAATTAGAATATACAACTTATCAACCTCATGAGATGAGATCTAGCTATACCGGGGATGTAACTCAGTTGGTAGAGTGTCCGCTCATCACCCGGAAGGCCGGGGTTCAATTCCCGGTCGTGTCATACCAAAAGACGTTAGAAGATGGGAGTTGCTGCTTCCTTGCTTGACTCTCAGCATTATAAGGACAGAACAACACTTGAACTGGCGCTGCACTGTGGCTGCCGGGTGCAAAATGCACAAACCAAATTTCCTATGTACTTTCTATTGCGAACAATAAAGTGTTATTATTATTATTAAACATGGTATTAGTAAAAGACAGATAATCTATTATATATATAATATTATATAATATAATATTTTTCTCAGAGTGTGAATAATATTCTTTGTTTGTGCGTGTAGATCTAGCAGTTATGAAGACAGCGGATCTTCTGTCTACGTTCCCTACACCCAGGTGGACTGGACCGGTGAACTCAGGACAGACTTGTCCAAATCGCATCTCTCCCTAATGTGAGCGTCACGTCGAACATTGCGTTCTTCACCGCCTCGTCTAACTTCTTCCTCAACACCTCCGACTGGCAGGGGATCATTGGTTTTGCCTACCAGGAAATATCAAGGGTAGGTAACTCGTACCTGTACTGTGCACTCTCTTTAAACTTACAGCGGACCAGTAAGAAAAGTTGGTTAGAGCTATGTCGAATTAGAGGAATTATCCCATATGAAATGAATATACATGTTAGTATTCAGAGAGTGTTGGATGTCAGGGATGTAGACTTTGAGCAAGTACTGACTGTTCTTGTTATCCCCCGCAAACATAGTTTGGGGGGGGGGGGGATATTGAAATGGGCTCCGTCCGTTCGTCCATCCCGATTTTTTTACCGGAGCAGAACTCAAAAACTATAAGATATATCTCAAAGAAACTTGGTGTGTGGAACAATCATCATGTGTAGATGTGCCTTTTGGGGTTTTCAACTTCTTCGAGTTATTTATTTTACCGTTTCCATGGAAATGTAACTTAGAATTTTGTTTCCGGAAAAGAACTCGAAAACTATAAGACATACCTCAAAGAAACTTTGTGTGTGGAACAATCATCATGTGTAGATGTGCCTTTTGGGGTTTTCAACTTCTTCGAGTTATTCTTTTTGACCGTTTCCATGGAAATGTAACTTAGAATTTCGTTTTCGGAACAGAACTCGAAACCTATAAGACATATCTCAACGAAACTTGGTGTGTGGAACAATCATCATGTGTAGATGTGCCTATTGGGGTTTTCAACTTCTTCGAGTTATTCTTGTTTGCTGTTTTCATGGAAATGTTACTTACAATTTCATTTCCGGAACAGAACTCGAAAACTATCAGACATATCTCAACGAAACTTGGTGTGTGGAACAATCATGTGTAGATGTGCCTTTTGGGGTTTTCAATTTCTTCACAATTTGTTATTTGTTTAATTTTTACCATTTCCATGGATACATAACTTAATAATTCATTTCCGGAGCAGAACTCAAAAACTGCCATGGATGTATTTTTAGCTCATCTGGCCTGAAAGACCCGATGGGCTTATGGCATGGCACGGTATCTGGCCGTCTGTAAACTTTTCGCATTTTGTCTTCTTTTCCATAACCACTTGGTCTAAGGAGCTGAAATTTTCTGTGTTGTGTTTAGTTAAAAAAAGGTTCATTGTCACTGTTATTCAACAACTATTCTTCAATAAATTTTCCCAACATCTATTCCAGAAGCAAAGACTCTAGAGAGCCAACATTTTATGTACAGACTCCTTGGGTTACGAGGATTGTAAATTGTAGATTTGGTGACCCTGGGTCCCCAAATATGGGCCTCACAGGCCATGACCTAAAAACCTATTTTCATCTTCTTCTCCGGAACAAAAATACCTAAAAGGCTGTAATATTGTGTGTAGACTCTTTAGCGTTTGAGTTCTGGGGATCGAATATTCACTAAGGTCATTAAACTAGTATTTTCCTCATTAAGAACTGCAGGAATAACATGTTTAGGGTACATATATATATTCATTAACGAGAGTGCTGATATGCTTAGAGAACACAGTGAGTTTAGTGTCAAGCTTGGATTTACAGTAAATCGCAGTTAAACCCAACACAATATATGAAATTCCTTGGATTCTGGTTGAATTCTATAAGCATGTCTGTTATTATGGATGATAAATCTGTTGGGATACAAAATTTGGGAAGAGAGTTAATCTCTCTTAAGGCTGTTCAGATCAGAAAAGTAGCACAGTTCATTGGAATGGTAGTCACATCTTTGCCTACAGTTAAGTTTGGGAAACTGCATTACAGAAAATAAGAAAGAGAAAAAAATGCTGCATTACAAACCCATAACTGGGATTTTGACAAAAAGATGTATTTGTCCAGACATGCCATTCTTGAAATTAAGTGGTGGATTGCACATACACATAACAGTTCTAGGGATATTCTGCCATCTTTACCAGACATTCAGATTCAAACTGACGCTAGCACCCAGGGTTGGGGTGTTTGTTGAAATATGGCAAATGGGAGATGGTCAATGGAAGAGAAAAGAGAGCAAATTAATGTTCTAGAAATGAAGGCAATTGACTAAGGACTTAAATCATTCTCCTCAATATTGACTTACAAGACTGTTTCAGTTCAGTCTGATAATTCAACTGCAGTCAGCTACATTAATGAAATGGGCGGGATGCGCTCAGATAAATGTGATAAGATGGCTACTGTTATCTGGAATTGGTGCATTGATAGAAACATTGATCTTCTGGCGTCCCACATACCAGGTACACACAATGTCAAAGCTGATCGAGCCTCAAGATACTTCTCTGATAGAACGGAATGGACATTATCGGATGATATGTTTAACACTGTTAAGGCAATCCACCCTGAGACACTGACCATAGATTTATTTGCATCTAGAGTAATTGCTATGCTAGATAGATATTGTAGCTGGAATCATGATCCAGGAGCTTGTCATAAAGACTCATTCACTATGCACTGCGCAAATGAAGTTATCTATGCCTTTCCACCATTTTGTTTGGTAGGGAGAGTTGTTCGTAAAATTATTCAGGATGAATCTTGTGGTGTAGTAATTGCACCCATTTGGCCTACCCAGTCATGGTTTACTGAATTGATTAACCTTTTTGTTGACAGGCCAAGGGAGATCACCCGAGCTCGAGCAGTTCCCCACCTACCATGGGACAAGGTAACTCATCCCACTATGAAGAACCTCAGACTCGGAGTATTTCCAGTGTCTGGGACACCTGGGAGAAGGCTGGAATTTCAGCGGACGCTTCCAAAATTCTCTGGGCATCATTCAAGCCAAGTACGAGGAAACAGTGCTATTTGGACAGGTGGTTCCACTTTTGTGTTGAGAGACAGACTGATCCAGTTTTTGCTAATGTGAACATTGTAATAGAATTTCTTCTGTCACTCTTCCAGACTGGATTGAGTTATAGTTGAGTGCTATTTCTGAGTGCACTGAGTGCTATTTCCGTGATTGTGCAGTGCGGGAATCGAAGTATTGGAGAGCATCCATTGGTTACTCCATTCTTGAAAGGTGTGTTTCTTCTTAGACCAGTAACACCGAAGTATTCAGAAATTTGGAATGTTAAGCAGATTTTTCAAATGTTGAAAAAACTGTCTCCAGTTAGGAGATTGTCCCTGAAGAAATTATCAATCAAACTTGTGTTATTGTTAGTTAATATCACAGCCCAGAGAGGGCAGACTCTTTGGTTTTTGGACTTGAACAACATGAATATTTCTCAGAATTGTGGGAAAGTTATCTTTTATTTGAGAGAACATGTCAAACAATCGAGACTGGATGAAACTTTTGATCAGATTAAGGTGAAAGCGTACCTTCCGGATAGGAGGCTGTGCCCAGTTATGGTACTTAACGAGTATGTATCTAGGACTGATTCCTTGAGAGGAGAAGAGTCTTAACTTTTCACTCAAATCATTAAACCCCATAATAGGGTTTCTCGAGACACAGTTAGCAGATGGATCAGAACAGGGCTTGAGTGGGCAGGAATTGATACTCATAAATACTCTGCTCATAGCACTCGGGCGGCCGCTACTTCGGCTGCACATTCTCTTAAGGTGCCATTATCTGAAATTTTGAATAAGGCTGGCTGGGACTCAGAAAAAACTTTTGCCAAGTTTTATAAGAAACCCCTCTATTTAACGAAGGATTTCTCAACTTCACTTCTATTTGGTTGAAAAAGGGGAGGGGGGCGAGTGTGAGGTGATGCTTATCTTCCTACTCCTAGCGGGGCCCAGCATGTGATATAGATTGTGGTTATCAACCCACCACCAAACCCCCCCCCCCCCCCCCCCCCCCCTTACTGTGAGATTGAGATTATTTTGAGGATCCATGGGGGGGGGGGGGGGGGGGGGGGGGGATGTGGTTTCATCACATAAGAGATGCTTTATTTATGTGCTCATTGAACAATTTCTGAATGTTTATTTTTGATTTTGTGGGTTTTGTACCTCTTGTGGGGTCAATTCCTTGGATTTTGGATTAAAATTGTCTTGATTTTGATTTTCTTGATTTTCTTGATTTTGTAGATATTGCCTCTTAACTAACTTGCAGTCATTTGGTATTTTGAGTGTGAGCTATGCTCGGCAGATCTGGCTAAGAAGTCTCATGGGACCTGAATCACGTGACTGATAGAGGATAATTTAACAGTTAAACGAGACTTACCTTGTACCAATCAGTCTTCAGTGATGAGGAGGTAACATGCCCTCCCTTTTACCCTTCCCTTCTTAGTCTCGAGATCTGCCACGCAGACTTTAAAGACTGATACGCATGGGCAATCTGCAATCTCATGTTGCCTCCTCATCACTGAAGACTGATTGGTAGAAGTACAGTCCAACTTCACCTTACAAGGTAAGTTTCTTTTAACTGTTAAATAATGTAGGAAAATGTCTTAGAATTAGTAAGTGTAAGTTTCTCAAACTATTTCTTATAGTTTAATTTACAAATAACAAACTTCTGCTTTTCGCGTCCTGGGACTTCGAAACCAATGCAAAGTGCCATAGATTCATTGTGAGCATCAGCCATGTTTATCTTGGAAATGCTAGCTCCTGATTGGTCACATCCTGGAGTGACCACTCTTTGACCTAAGATCCATGAATACTAATGAGCTAGCTGACGTTCACAGATGGCTGAACTCGGCATTGGTAGCGAAGCCAATGAAACTTAAAAGTTCTCGCAACACGAAAACTTTCCAAAGAACAAACATAGAACTTTATGGAAAACACAAGAGATTTTTAAGAGTAACAATACTAATTTATTCACAAGACATGAAGTTATATGCAAAGGTGATAAAACATTACTTTTATGAAAAACCTAACATTGTGCATCCTTTTCGTGACGTCTAAGTACTAAAATTTGCCAACTGAACTTTAATAAATACTTAATAAGTTTTCCCCAAAATAATTAATAAAAGACACTTAGAAAATCCTGGTTACATTTACAAATTACATATAAAAAGTTTCGAGTCCTGGCAAAAGTTTTGACATCCTCACCTTGTCGGCTGGTCCGAGAGCTTGCTGCTTATATTTAATGGTCCCAGAAATGAAATGCAAGCCTCGTTTGATCAGCCAACCGGCTCTTTTATATGAGAAGATTCCTTTTCGCGTGCTCATTTACATACGACCTTGATCTCATTAGCATAACAGATGATCGTGGTGGAGGCAAAACATGGCGGCGAGGGAAGCTGCAACTAGTAAGCATTTTGTTACAAATGACTCGAATGAGCGGTAATATCAACAGTTGATATGTTTCTAATGCAAGTGAATGATATCCTTTGTGATTACAAAATAATAAAAACTTGATGTTGAAGGCTGTCAACCAGTATAATCCTTTGCAAGCAGATTTTCAGTCTGCAAAACCATGTTACTGTCACACTTGTGACACGGTATGTCACATTGTTGTTTTTATCTTATCTTAGTAACACTAGTCTCCTAAATTAACTGAACATAAACATACTATACCCTCAATTGTACTTCTAAAAAGTTTGTACTTTTCATGAATTTGTTGTTAATTGACTGTTAGGCCTACATCATGTTTGCAGACATGATCATTTTGCATATAGATCTACTATAAACAAAATCAGGGATTGTTTAAAATAACGTTTGGGGTACTGGTATCTCATACAGCAGGTGTTGAAAACAATTGAAACAAATGATATGAGGGATAGAAACACGAAAGAGACGAATAAAAAGACCCACCAGCAGAATGAAATCACATTTTTGCCAGCAATACATCCATGAAATCATAACATCCAAAAAGTTTAGATTTAATTTGAAACATATTGGTTAGACAACATTTACTGTCAAAACCATTCAGAAATTAAAATAAATCTTATGATAGTAACATTAATGAGATATGAGATATATCAATTAATTACATAATCCCAAATAAGATTTTTGTTGAAATTCTTTGTTCTGATTCTTTGATAAATGACAATATTGCTAGTCCACATGTACATGATCTAGTTCTTGTAAAATTAACATATAGAACTCGGTCTAGTAAAAATCTACCCTGATCATAGGGCCGAAACCAGTTGGATTTTATGTTCAAAAGATATCTCTTCATGCCAGAAGATTGTGTATTAACATGGATAACTTATATTTCATTAAATAGGACTGAATTATGCAAGCTGCACATTTATTATTCATGTCAAACAATGTTTCAATGTTTGTAAACAAGACACGAGGGTCGCGTCACATGTCAATCCACAACTCGTCTAAATATCCTTCTACACACCAGTCGGTTGAAAATTCCTTCAAACATGGTTTATTTATGACCAATACTCACAATTAATGCTATTTATGTGGTTAAATTACTTTAAAATATTTAAAAACTATGCGCTGCAAATGTTGAAGCGATTGGAGGTACATCCTGGTCACCGCACTTACCGGTAGTTGCCCTGCGCTTCACTATCCTGTTGAGCTGCAGAGCCCATGGCTATATATATGTTGTCACATCCAATTGAAAGTGATGTCTCAGGAATCCACGGCTACCATGAATTTCATGCAATTCTGGTTTTGCCCACGTAATGTGCTTAAGCCCAAAATTGAAAATTCATTAAAATAACCTCCATTAAAATATGAAAATATAAAAAAGATAAAAAATATTACAAAATGTATCTACTAGACTACTAGAGTTCAATATCAATTCAATGAATATGTTTATTTTTCAAGAACTAGATCATGTATGTGGACTAGCAATATTGTCATTTATCAATGTATTACCAGTTTTGCCTGCTTAAGCCCAAAATGGAAAATTCATTAAAGGAAACTCAATTAAACATGAAAATAAAAAAAGATACAAATTATTCATTAAAATAACCTCCATTAAAATATGAAAAGATAAAAAAGATAAAAAAATATTACAAAATGTATCTACTGGACTACTAGAGTTCAATATCAATTCAATGAATATGTTTATTTTTCAAGAACTAGATCATGTATGTGGACTAGCAATATTATCATTTACCAATGTATTACCAGTTTTGCCTGCTTAAGCCCAAAATGGAAAATTCATTAAAGGAAACTCAATTAAACATGAAAATAAAAAAAGATACAAATTATTACAAAATGTATCAGGTTTCACTTAACTTATTTCCCTGTGTATGTTGTAGAAGTGCAGAAATACATATACAGTTAGATTTACTCAGGTAAATAAACAATATTATAGAGGCAGTTGACCAAACATTTCAAAAACTAAATAGGCCTAACTGAAATAGGTAATAACAATTTAAGTCACATCTCAAGTGTTTTATCATCCAAACATGGATTGCACAGTAGATGTCACTTGTGCGAGATCAATAATAATAATATATACATTACAGATAATTGCTACCATCAAAACGTCATGTAGTGCTATTTCAGTCTCAGTATCACTGATGACACAAATGACAACAGAAAACTATTCTGTATTGAGAAATTGTTTTAGATCTGTGCATGTATATAAAAGCATTTTGATACAAATATAGCCATTGGCTCTGTAGTTCATGGGGACTTGAATGATATAGTTTAGAGCTACCCCCACCTATGAAGTAGTGGGCAAATATAGCGCTCAGCCTGTCCGTCCGTCCATCCAGTGTCTGTCCGGTGTCCGAGCATGCTTGAGCTTTGTACACTTCAATTTTTTTGTAAGAAACTTTTGATATTTTACCGATAAAGTTTAATAGAGATTATAGAGTAGTGCATTTGAAGAAATGTATTATCCTGAACGCAATATGCATGTTGTTAATTTTAATTAAGAAATGTTCTGTTTCAAAATACAGTTTCATTAAGTAGACTTTAGATATTTGTTGACTGTATTCAACTGATGGCCTAGATGTTCTAATCAACTGAAGTAATTTACATATTTTATGTTAATTTTTCGAAAAATCTTTTATAGTGAATATTTTAATCAATAGTGATAAGAGATTGTGTGTTATAGAAGCGCCAAGGTGTAATATATAAGGGACCGTTTAGCCTTAATTATTACTATAATTTGCCAAATGATTTAATATCAGGTCATATTTATGGGGTTTGACAATGTTGTTTTAGTCCAAAAGGCCCAAAAAATGTCATTTTTGCAACTTGCAAAATCAAACTTTTTTGTATCTATATTTTTAAATATCTGGATTTACATTTAAATCTCGATTTTGGTCCCCCCAAAAAATTTCATGCTGGGAAAAAGTGCCCCTCGGTTCCTACTCCTATGCCACAGGGCTAGTAGAAGCTAACATTTAGTAGCCAGGACCCATATTTTGTAAGCTCTCTTAGCGCTAAGATAGTCATAAGTTAATGTATGGCACTTACGACTATCTTAGCGCTAAGAGAGCTTCGAAAATATGGGCCCTGCTGTCACTTTTACTAGTCTCGGGCCGAAGGACTAGTGTTAATTTCTAGCCCTGCATATAAGATGAATATAATAGCATTTAGTACTCAAAGCTAAATGCCTTTATGAAGGGGATAACAAGCTTTATCTTTATTATCCATTTCCCTTTCCTTTCCGTGCACGCATACCTTCATACCCCACGTCACTTCCCATACGTCATCATATGATGTCATATCTTCTGCATCAACCGCCATCTCAACTTCTCCACCACTTTCTCTCCTTCGTAATATATAAGGGACCATTTAGCCTTAATTATTACTATAATTTGCCAAATGATTTAATATCAGGCCATATTTATGGGGTTTGACAATGTTGTTTTAGTCCAAAAGGCCCAAAAAATGTAATTTTTGGAACTTGCAAAATCAAAGTTTTTCTATCTTTATTTGTTATTAAATATCTGGATTTACGTTTAACGCTTTGTCGAGATTTCAGTTGCACAGGTTCCGTGTGGTAGCACCAGCAACAGAGACGCAACCATCCCCGCTTCCAGACAACCTTTGGACCACCTGACAACGGAAGCGGAACGCTTGATACATCTTTTGCTAGCACACAACACATGGTCAACGTACCAAGCAGGGGTCGACGCGCTGCGGATGTTCAGGACAGCACACATGATACAAGAAATATGGCCAGTACCATTACATGATCTTGTTCATTTCATTGCTAATTTGTCTATGTCTTGGCATGCCCCAAGTACAGTAAAAACCTACATTTCTGGAATTTCCACATGGCACAAGCTGCGCGATGTGGCAGATAATACAGGCCACTTTATCATTACCAAAATGATACAAGGTATGTATAAATCCAGTCCGAGACGGGACACACGTAAACCAATCACTCTTGAGCTGTTGCAGGTAATCGTAACAAATCTAAGGTCAGTATGTTCATCAACTTATGGATCCTCCCTTTTTCAAGCTGTATAATGTTTGGCATTTTTCGGATTTTTCCGGGTAAGTGAACTAGTTCAAACCGGACACCAAAAACCAGGTTTCCGGGCTGAAGATGTCTCCATAGAAGGTGGCAACCTCCTGGTTACTCTCCGCCACTCCAAGTCGGACAGACTTGCTAAAGGCATAACAATCAGCATCTCCAGCTCTCCAACACACAGCTTGTGCCCAGTTGCAGCATACAGAGCATATGTGCAAAACCGCACGAAGGGAGCACAGCAAGCCTTTGACCAAACCCCAATAACAAGGTATCAGTTCCAATCAGTCTTAAAGAAAGCTCTTTCCTTCAGTGGGATCGACACTTCTGCCTACACCTCCCATTCTTTCAGGATCGGAGCAGCGACAACCGCAGGATGTAAGGGTTTAAGTTCAGATCTAATTCAGCACTTTGGTCGGTGGGGATCTGGGTGTTATAAATCGTATATACGCATACCATTCTTCATATAACAAATTCATAACAATATCATTCTCCCTCATTGTCCATCATTCTCCTGTGATTGTCTTGTGTGTTTCAGTCACTGTGGCTAATTGGGTCAAGCTACCTGGCAAGGGCGAGTAGGCAGCGGACCCACGCGCTGGACCGGGGCAACATCCTTTGGCTAGCAAGGGGCGGGATGAGATGGGAGGAACTCCAACATGCGGTCGTCCGTCAACTGGCCAGGAAGACCGAGGACCCCAAGGCCATCGTCATCCACCTTTGGTCCGATGACCTTGGTCAGGTGCCTGTGAACTGTTTCGCGAGATGGAGCCCACCATCCTGAGTATCAAGCTGCTCCTGCCACACACCACCATCATATGGTCGGCCATGCTACCTCGCCGTTACTAGCACCTGGCCAGATGCCCAATCAGGCTTGAGAAAACTCGGGCTAAGCTGAACAGCAGGGTTGGTAATGTGGTTAGGGATGTGGGAGGATACAGGTCCTCCATCCCCAGTTCTACGGCAGAGACAGGGACCTGTATGCCTTCGACGGCGTACACCTCTCTCGGAGAGGCATAGAACTTTTTGCCAGAAACATAGCCCAAGCCTTGGACTCGCTAACCTAATCTTTTCTTTTTATACCCACGCTACGAAGTAAGCGGGGGTATAGAGCCGTCATATTGTCCGTCTGTCTGTCCTTCCGTCCGGTCAATTTTCTCAAAAACCGCCAAAGGTACATCAACCAAACTTTGTACAGTTGTTAACCATGTTCTTCCGAAGGAGATTGACAAGACCTACTGGCGTATGAACTGATGTATGAACATGTACTCTTGGGATCAATAAAAAAAAAAAAAAAAAAAAAAAAAAAAAGTACATTCAATAACAACGGATCATAAAAAAACGAAATTTGATCCACTTGAATGGTGTCATGCCATTTCAATTAATATATTCAAATGGAAATATCTTAACACTTTTTGAATATTGATTATATTTCAGAATTTAATTAATTCGAACAGAGGTTTCCCTGTAAGAAAGTTATTCTCTCCCAGATCGTTATAGGCTATGGACGTTCAACACACTGTGACTTATATGACTTCGTTCATGTGTGATTAAAGTGTCTTCTTACATGTCTATGCCAAATCACGCCTCGTAGATAACCCATGTTAGCAGAATATAGTTGCATATGTATAAGTGTTCACACCCCTCATATATTCACCCAATAGGTGTCATATTACATGAAGGTGATGTTACGTTTGCCATAGTGGTATCACATA
Source organism: Gibbula magus (assembly GCA_936450465.1). Lineage (NCBI taxonomy): Eukaryota > Metazoa > Mollusca > Gastropoda > Trochida > Trochidae > Gibbula > Gibbula magus. Next base: position 41,416,529 of record OW388298.1, read on the forward strand.
CCTGTACGCGGTGGGGTGAGGTGGGGTGAGGTGGGGTCAGTCGTAAAAAAAAAAAAAAAAAAAAAAAAAAAAAAAAATGTTCTTCTGATCGCTCACAGAAAATTTTCCATGGAAACGTCACTTTTTGGACTTAGTTTTATTGTGTTCAATCGAGACAAGTTTTCTCTGAAACTATTAGATCTAGATGAATGAAATTTAACATGTAGGTAGTCCAGATGATACTCTTCCTCGAGTTCATAGTCCAGTTCCGAAATTTTATTTTTTACAGAGTTGTGAAGCCCATGAATCTGTAATTGAACTTGGTAAAAATTACCGGTGTGATGCTCTAATGGGAAAAATTAAGTTACCTGAAAAATATTACATCTGGGTGAATGAAATTTTGTAATAACAAAGCCAGTTCCCAAAATTATTTTGGACAATATTATGATGCTTGAAGCTATTTTTTAAACATGTATAGTACCCTTCACATCTATAATTCTCAATGAACGGATAGCAGATGGCAGGGGTATGTGAGCCATGCTCACTTTTTTCATGTTTCAGATTGTAAATACTCCCCCCGTCTCTTTGTTTTGTAAATGGTAGGGAAGCTGGTGGGCTTATTACTTATCATGGCCTGGGTGTGGGGTAGCACTTCGGTGCTTATGGCGGGGCGTCCTCAGCTGCTGTTATATTTGGCTGCACGTCTAAAATTTCACTGTTAGGATCTGCTGCTTTACAGCAGGGATCAGGTATATTATCCACGCCGCTTCACGGCAGGTGAAAAGGGTTTGCTTTACAGTAAACAGGTGGCTTGGCAACCTAGTTGCCCCGGCTCTTTATTATTTACACTTGGTGCCTGGCAGCGGTAGCACCTTGGCAATGTTTTCCTAACAACAGTAGTTACTAGGGCAGCGGTAGCACCTTGGCAATGTTTTCCTAGCAACGGTAGTTACTAGGGCAACGGTAGCACCTTGGTGTGGTTTTCCTAGCAACGGTAGTTACTAGGGCAGCGGTAGCACCTTGGCAAGGTTTTCCTAGCAACGGTAGTTACTAGGGCAGCGGTAGCACCTTGGCAATGTTTTCCTAGCAACGGTAGTTACTAGGGCAGCGGTAGCACCTTGGCAAGGTTTTCCTAGCAACGGTAGTTACTAGGGCAGCGGTAGCACCTTGGCCATGTTTTCCTAGCAACGGTAGTTACTAGGGCAGCGGTAGCACCTTGGCAATGTTTTCCTAGCAACGGTAGTTACTAGGGCAGCGTTAGCACCTTGGCAATGTTTTCCTAGCAACGGTAGTTACTAGGGCAGCGGTAGCACCTTGGCAATGTTTTCCTAGCAACGGTAGTTACTAGGGCAGCGGTAGCACCATGGCAAGGTTTTCCTAGCAACGGTAGTTACTTGGGCAGCGGTAGCACCTTGGCAAGGTTTTCCTAGCAACGGTAGTTACAAGGGCAGCGGTAGCACCTTGGCAATGTTTTCCTAGCAACGGTAGTTACTAGGGCAGCGGTAGCACCTTGGCAAGGTTTTCCTAGCAACGGTAGTTACAAGGGCAGCGGTAGCACCTTGGCAATGTTTTCCTAGCAACGGTAGTTACTAGGGCAGCGGTAGCACCTTGGCAATGTTTTCCTAGCAACGGTAGTTACTAGGGCAGCGGTAGCTGCAGGTGCATAATTCAGCAGCAGCCCTCGAGCACCCCCACACTCTAGGCCATTTAACCCATATCTCTCTTTATTGTTCTATCTCAACTGGGCAAAGTATCTCCGGTCATAATTTGCTATGAGGAGAAGTCAAATGGAATGTGAAATAGGACAAGTGTTTACATACTGGCATTTAAAGTTTGTAATATTGTTAATGACTAACATATTTTAAAAGCTTTTAGAACACTGCAGTACCTAAATCAAGTATAGCTATTATTTATAATGTAAGTACATTCCTACAAATAGCATCTAATAATTCTTGTCTTGTCCAGTTTGTAGATATCTGTTTCATATCCACGTTTTGTAGAACATATTTACATTGATAGTTGAGTTGTGATTCAGAACGGCCACTTTGTTATTCCAATTTGTAATAAACCAAAAATGTTTAACATAAGTTTAAAGTGTGAATGTTGTTGTTTTATTGTTCATGTTATGCAATAGTGAATACAATGGTGATCCATTGAAATAGATATTTGAACTTTTTGTTCTAATCATTGTTTGTTACAGGGAGGAGAATAACACATTTTACGTCCGCTTCACTGAACAAGTTGTGATGAGTAACAGACATTTCTCAGTGTTTAAATTTGTGAAATTATTCTTTAAAAGTGATCAAAACATGAACTAATGTATATTTGTTCTTCACGTTAAGTGAAAATAAATATAATGAGAGCATTTTCAAACAAAAAACTGTAACTTTTACACACTTCAGTACATTCAACAATCTATCTTACAGGTCAGGTTTTACTGGCAAATCCAAAGAAAAAATATATAAACAATGTTTAAAAATATGAATTTGTGGACTTTTTTTTCACGTTATGGTTTGATAAATACAATTTTAATACTTTGAAACAAATATTTAACAATTTTTAAACAAATCGTCTGTTTACTACAAGGAGAACTTCACTGAACCAGATGTGATTACTGACAGACATTTTTAGAGTTCAGATTTGAGAATTTATCTTTTTAAAACTGATTCAAAAGTGTTCAAATGTGTATTTGTTATTCATATTAGGTCAAAAGATAAACACTGAGAACATTTTCAATCATATATCACCTACTTTTTTACACATCATTTCATTTACAGTTCTATCTTACAGATCAAGTTGTAGCTAAAAATAGAACAACAGATCAGATCAAGTCATAGCTAAAAATAGAACAACACGTTATTCTGTCCAACTAAATCACTTATTTGTTTTTACATATCTACAGCATATCAAAACAACATCAAAGTTTGTTTAATCAAACAAGGCCTGTTGAATAAGATCTAGTTTCTGGTCAGTGATGGAAATCTCGCGTCCGCTGACCAGTCTCATTCTTGTAGCACAGTCGCTGACTGGATCAACGTAAAACATGGGGAAAACCCACTCGGTGAACGTGACGTTCTCTTTATACAACAGCTTCCCCCTCTCAACATCAATGAGGGCCACTCTCCCCCGTCTCACATCCAACAACAAACCAAACTTTAAGCTTAGTTTGTCACCAGATGTGGGACGGGAGAGAGTGACACACTCACCAACCCGATGTTCACTGTCCTCCTGATCTCTCCTCCTCCTCCTCATCACCTTGATACAGATTCTGTCTGGGTGAAGGAGACAGTCGTCCATCACAGATACACAGAGAGAGTTGGGGAGACCAGAAACCCAGAACCACTCGTCCAGATTCCCCCGTCCAACAACAACCCCCATCTCCAGGAGCCACCCGACTCTATTCTTCCAAGTAAGTGTGTTGTGTGTCTCCCAGTAAGATGGGAGGGGGAGGGGGAGGGAGGGATGGGGACCGGACGACTACAAGTCCCATAGAAGTTCAAGAATCGTCCCGGTCTGTCTGTGTATCCACTCTCCTCCATGTTGTTCAGCTCAAGTCCGTCTACAACTTGTAGCCATCTGTGAACTCTCTTTGTGTCGAGAGTCATGGCGGGACCTGCAAATATACAACTTTGTTGTTATCAAAACATAAACAAATGACATCTTGAAATGTTTATTTTGTTCTTTTAGATACACTGATGATAAAATATTTGATAATTGTTGAAACAAATTAAAACTTTGATTGCTACTCAAAACCGACCATAAAACTGGATTATATAGAGCTGATTGTTATGTAAATAAACACTTTCTGTTTTCCAAAAATATACAAATGACATCTTGAAATGTTTATTTTAGTGTTTTAAACAATTTGATGATATAATATTTGATAATTGTTACATACAATAAAAACTTTGTTTGACTCTCTAATTGATAATACAGTTGATTTTTCCGACAGTCGGTTTTCAAATGAATCGGTTTTCATGGAACATAAAACAAATTGATGTAACTTAAATATATACAAATGTCATCTTAAAACTTCTATTTTACTATTTCAAACACTTTGATGATAAAATATTTAATAATTTAGAAAAAAAATTAAAACTTTGTTTGCTGCTCATACTGACAAATAATCCAGTTACTTCCTCAGAGCTGAGAGTCGCCGTCGGTGAATAAAAACAATTGTGATCAAAATTTGTTGTCAAAACATATTGACTAGCACCTATAAATGTTTATTTTAATATAACAAATATTTTGATGATAAAACCAATTATGATTCAGAAAAAAACAAAAAATGTGTTTGCCACTCAAACAGACAAATAAGCTACAATTAGGCCTACACAAAATCTATATTATTAGAGCGGATTGTTCTGTAAATAATCAATCTTGTGTTATCCAACATATGCAAATGACATCTCGAAATCTTTATTTCTGTATTTTAAATAATTTGATGAGTGAATTATTAATCATTGTGAAAAAAAAAGAAAGTTCGTTTCCAGCTCTAATAAACAAAACAGTTGATTTGCTGACAGTCGGTTTTATCAGAGCTGAGCGGCATTGCGAGAATTGTAGCTTAATTTTTAATGTAAAAGATACACAAATGACATCTTGAAATGATTATTTTAATATTTCAAACACTTTGATGATGAAATGTTGAATAATTGCGACAACTTTTGAAAAACGTTGTTAGCTACTCAAACTAACAGATAAGCTACAGTGTCGAAGCCGAGTGTTATGGCGGGATAGATACATTGTTTAAAGGGACACGCCATATGCTATTGTAATAACATAGGTCAAAAGTTACCAAGGGTGTTATTTTATCGAGAAGTAATGACTGTTGTCGAAAATTACCCTTTTAGTGTCAATCTGTTCAGTTTTGTTACATTTTTTAGGTTTGATTTATGATCGAAAACCGGACAATGTTCCGCGGCTGTCGCACGTCGATTGTTCAAAGTAATTTTGAAAACTTATATGTAGCAGACTAAGAGACAGACCTTGTTTGGTACTTTTCACTAGAACATATAACTGGTATACTTGTAAATGAATGCGCATGAATTCGGCTCCTCATCGTATATTAAGTCGCTGCTCAAGTTATTGTCAAATATTTGACTTTAGGGGATAGATAGGCAAGTCGATTGAGATGATTTGGATGTAAATCGGGACATTTGATGTCATTGTATGTATCAACTCTAAATAGAAGGGGAGGGCCACATTTGAGTTTCTGTGACTTCATGCTTGTGTAATTCATCTGAAGACTTTTTCACACTTTCAGTTCTACTTATGTATATATACTGTGATTGTGTATGTTTTATTAAGGAGAATAAACATGTTATATTGTATTTGTATATATATGGAGGCCAAGCAATCAAAATGAGTTTGTATGCCAAAAATTTCATTCAATTCATTCAACTTACAATTTCGCAACAAATGTCAGAGAATAGTTGAGAAAAAATGTTTTTATCACATGCTGGCTTGAGTTTATTGAATCTCATTAAGCGAAAATTTGCCGATTCCACTACTTGATAGGAACAAGTTGTTCGTCCTCACCATTGAAACCATTATTTCTAAATCAAAACGTTATTCTTATTCAGTGTTTTTGAAAAGATAAAGAGTGTATAGCCCTATGACACTCTGAAATTCATTATTTACACCTCATAGCCAAATATGGGCTTCTTAAATAAGACTTTTCAAGTTAGATGTACATGTTAAACTCTATATAATACAGAGAGAACACTAAGCACTTGCATTTTGTTCTTGCCAACAGGAGCCAATATTGGTGAAAAAGTGTCAGCCATGTTATATAGTTCTTGGTGTTCTGATGCACCAAGTACTGGGCTTTGACACTGGCTTTGGGCTGGATCGTCAACTTCATGTGCATAGTCGCCTATTTTCGAAAATACTGGCCCCCAAAAATGTTGTTTGAAAGATGGGGGGTCGGCCTATGTATTCACCTGCCATGAAATATTGTAAGAATAATCAACTCGTTGCTCGGAATAACTGATTACTGAACTGTTGATTATTGTAATACAATCCGAAACAAATCGAAAAGCAAGACACGACATCACCATCTTAGATGAGACTGTACAATACACATTGTATGTTCATACCCCATTCATTAACTTTCTCACACCTTTAAAGGCGCTGTAGCACGTTTTTCTTACTGAAATAAAAGTGATCTCGCATACAAGTTAGCGTTACCAATGGCTGAATAATATATACTCCCGAATCAATATTAAGAGTTCTAAAACGAATGTACATTGTTCGGTTAAGCCATGCGAGTCCATTTTCCTTACAATGTTCACATTGAAATGGCCGCTCGAAGGTAGTTGAAGTGATCTCAAAGTAGAGTTTTGAATGTGGTACCATAATAGAATGGTCAATTATCTCCTGTCTGAAATCTCAAATTCGCATGAGACCTACAAATCTACCTCTCACACTGAAATGTTCCACACCTCTGTCGCTTTATATTTCGCACCATTTTCTTTCAATATGGATAACCGTTTTCTATGGATACTGCTTATCGGGTCGTGTAATGAGATGTTTTCCCCTCTAACATAACCATATATTCACCCCCTGGAACGTCCTGTTCTGCAGAGGTGCAGTGATCGGCGACTGTTCGCGAGAATTTGCAGTGATCGGGTGCACGTCGTGAATGTAAATATAAGTTAGGTGTTAGAAAACATTTCACTATTTGCTAAATGCGCGCAATATCCTTATGTCTTATTAAAAACTGCCACAGAAACAATTTGAAGGTTACAAGTTTTGTAATAATTTTAAGTTTTTAAACTAGTTTATCACCTTTTTTTAAGGCATTTGAAGACGATAGATAGCGGATATATTGTAGATTCTAACATCGTTAGCAAGCAAATGATACATATGATTTGATTAATCACCATAACCTTAACATTCGTAAACTATTAACATTTAAAGGAAATTGCGCGCATTTAGCAAATAGTGAACTGTTTTCTAACACCTAACTTATATTTACATTCACGACGTGCACCCGATCACTGCAAACAGTCGCCGATCACTGCACCTCCGCAGAACAGGAGGTTCCAGGGGGTGATATTGTATAGACTTGAAAGATAAATAGCAAATTTGAAAAATATGCAAAAAGGTGTTACAGCGCCTGATGCGCGCATCTAAATAGCTTGCTACTAACGGTCCTTTTTGCAGTAAGATTCTTATGTAATTTTTGAACTTTTTCTCAAAAAGAATTTCTGACATTATAAACCACTCGTTTAAATTGTAAATATTATTGCAGAATAAGAGACATTTAGCCAACCCTGAACTAACAATCACTAATTTGCAAATAGGAATGTAATTATACGTCACTAAATGACTTCATGGCCAATGACGTCATGAAACCTTAACATCACTACTGTTCAACCGGCCACTCCTGCATAATACTTCGCTTTGCAAATTGAGGACTGTAATTATGGTCTCGGAAACATAGAGGCGGCGGGATAGCTCAGTGGTCAGCGCTTCGGATCAAGAGGCCAGGAGTTCGAATCCCGCCAGGGGCACGGCAACTTTGTCTGCAGTCTACATGCACTGAATTTCAGTGCACCACCCATGGTTCGCTAGTTCCAGCCGTTGCTGGCATGTTTCACCGCAATGCATAGCCAGATGGCCTTGAGGGCTTTCTCTCTGCAATAATACTAACAGTCGTGATATATGTGAAATATTCTTGAAAACGACGTTAAACCCCACCTCACCTCACCTTTTCTATTTTCTATTTTTATTGATGTGACTTTAATTAGGTAGGCTATGTTCGAAATTGTTCATCTATGAGATTCAGCTCAAAAAAGGCCAGCAAAGTGAAACAAAGGAAATGATTTCCGTACAAAAAGGGATTACTGGAGCCAGTTGAAATTGATGAAAGTTGAAATAGCAGACGAGTATAAAATCTGGGTACGATCATTGACAACTAACTTTCATGGAAATCTAATTCACACTGTGTACATGCTGAGACACAACAAAGACTTTTCTTCCTGCGAAAATTGCGATCTTTTGATGTAGACCACAGTATTCTTAGATTATTCTTCCAAACTTTTATCAATAGCACACTGACTTTCTGCTTCCATGCATGGTATGGAAAACTTCCTCTAACACAGAAAAACAAAAATGACAAAATTGTAAACACCTCCAGTAAATTTTGCGGCTTTGAGCATATTTCATTTCAGTTTCACCATTATCAAGCAAATGATCATCATTGCTTGATAACGGTGTTAGGATCTACACCGAAACGTCGCACTACTGTAATAAAGAAGTTGTATATCCATAAAAATCGTTCTCCTTCATCTAACCAACTTCTCAATTCCATTGAAAGAAGTGATTATAGGCGTATAGAGTTAAAATGAAGGCTCTAGCCATTCAGTCAGACCCATCGCACTTTCTAAATGAATATTATGAATTTCTACCATCTCGACGTCGTTTCAAAATCTGGCATTTCAAACAAACAGAGCGTCAAAATCATTTTACCTACACCATAAAGTATAAACATTCTAAACCTCCAGTCAGTACTCGATGATGTCAAAGAATTGTGATATCATGTATAGTTGACGGTGACAGGGCATTGTGCAAAATCTACTGCCAAAACGATATCTCTTTTGAATCATATATACATTTTCGTTGCAATAAAACATTCAATCGCATTTTACGTTCTATCTTATGGTATCATACGTTATGACTGCAATATTGTAAGGAGTGTAACGTTACGTGCAGTGTCATGGGCGACGTCATATCATAGTACAAACCTTTATTGACGATTATGTTGCTCCAAGCGATGAAATGATTTGAATGAAAATTCGGTAATTGTCAGCTTATCTATCTGCATTATATAGGAAACGTAAACTGCATGGTACATAACGGACTGTAGGCCTAACAAAGAAAACAAATCCTAAATTTGTATTGTAAGAAACGTTTGTGAGATGCATTTCGGCATTGTATAGATATTGTATATATGGATGCAACATTTCGATCTCATAATAGATAGATACGATGTTAGTAAGCCTAATTACGCCGAAAGTTCGGAAACTTAGCCTTCATTCAAATAAAAATAGTCTCAAATCATACAACATATAACTATATAGACAAATGCAATATTTTTCTTGTCCACATACATGTATAGTTAGTGAAGGCAATGTTGCAGAATTTAGCGGATTGGCATATTGCATGGCATGGCATGGCGTCCGTCCGTCCGTCTGTAAACCTTTCGATTTTTCGACTTCTTCTCCAGCACAAATGACGCTAGAGAGCTGAAATTTCATGTACAGACTCCTTGAACGCAAATATGGTTCACAGAGGTCACGACCTAAAAACCTATAACCATCTACTTTTCAGTGAAATCATGTTGAGCTACATAGCCCCTGGCTCTATTTCTCCAATTAAAAGTAAAGTAGGACTCGTGCCATTTATATTCGTCCGGTGACTATATTTCCATAGACTTACACGTTGTTTTAGTCTCAGATAAATATTTTTCGTAGATATTTGTTTAGTCCGATCCTACAAATATTTATAAAGTGTATAAAATGTATAGGTGATAGGTATGTACGTTCATTTGGAATGTCACCATTTCTTAGCGTAAATTTTGACCTAATGTTGAATGGACCCTTAGATCGGCAATATGGCTGCCCGTGCTCCTTTACTCTATGTTATATTGGGGGTAGTTTTTTTTACCTATGTTTTACCTACATTTTACTTACGATGTCGAGTTCCTGTGTAGCCTACACATGAAGGTAAATCTAATGACATTAGTTACATTGTCTTCGGAAAGGTTAATTTAAGTTATGTACTTCAAGCTGGTATGTTTTCCAATCAAACTGAAAAGTGTAACATTAATCTAATCAGAATCTTATGAAATTTAAGTATCGTGCATTAAATGAACACGCAAGTCTATGGAAATAACGTCACTGTACGAACATACTGACACGGCCTGGGCCTTGTACATTGTTCAACATAGCTATAAGAAGGGCGAAGATTGTTACATGTGTAGGAAATGAGTCCTATAGTCCAGTGGTTACCTTTTCTATTATATTTATTTTCGTAGTACAGAGAATAATACTGGCTGGCTGGCTGATTTAGGCCTTGCAGTATTTCCTTATCTGGGCCCACTATATGATTCAGGTGCAGCGATCCATTATATTGGCACAACAAAGCGAGGGAAATACCGCACGGCTTAAATCAGCCAGTAATGGAGACTGGCGAGAGTTATGCCTTGCGGTTGGAAGTTGACAGTGAGACAGCGAGCGAGCTCCGAATAACGTTCGAAAAATCCATTGTTGACAACAGCACTGTGGAATTCATGCGGATGTGAGACTTAGACAATGCTTCGGTGGTGATAATGGTCGTTATAAGTAAATATATTTATATAGTGCAATGTTCAGGAACTGATACCTGCTCGTAGCACTACAACAGTATTACCCTGGACAGACATCATGAGTTTAAGCTCCCGGAGAAGTATACAATCAACCTACATTTAACGGAACGTTTCTATCAGGTTGTCCCCTACGTTTTGTTTGTGCGTTATGTGAGAGAAAAAAGCTGTATATTTACATTTACTAATTTTACAACTTTGTAATTATAAAATTAGATGTTGATTGAATATCCACAAAGTAACACATTTATTATCACAAGTCTTGTTGTGTCCAAGCAAGGACGTATATCACATCTAATATCCATCTAATTCCTTGGTCCAAGCAAAGCTTTTCACACTTGTATAGAACTGGTGAGGTGAGATGAGGTGATTTAGCGTATAACACTGCTTTCAAGAATATTTCACTTTTAACGAGCAATGAAATACGGGGATTTATCAGTGAAATAAACTGTCTGTCAAGCTACAGTGAACATTCCGAAGGCTCGCAAAATACAATGTTTATTCCTAATGCAGGATATTGACCATCCCAAAACACACTCTCATGATAACCTCTATATATGACGTCACATTGTTACTGTGGTGACGGGCTGTTCCTAGCGGCCGCTCGGCGTGAAAACGACCCTTTTCGGACGTAAATACAAGGATACCAGCATATAATAAATAGAATATCAGTCAATTCTTGACAAATACCATGTTTATCTCATCTCGTGAGTTAGAAAAGTTATATGCTGGCTATGTATTGCGATGAAACCTGTGAGCATCGGCTGGAACTAGTGAACAGTGAGTAGTACTGCACATAAATTCAGTGTAGTATTGAACATGCACACTAACCTTACTGCATGTGGGAAGTTCTTAACAGCAAAGTTGCAGAGCCCCTGGCGGGATTCAAACTCCGGACCCCTTGATCCGAAGCGAAATACGCTAACCACTAGGCTATTCCACCTTCGGAATGTTTGAGTATGTTAAATGTTCAATGAATTCAACACTTATGCAAATCATTTATCATCCAAAACTGGCTCCCACAGTATATATCACTTGTGTGAGATCAAGCAATATCTACATTGTAGATATCGCTACAATGAAATCGTCATAATCCAATTACATCATCAGTTAATGATATCACAAAGCTTTGGCATCACCGAGAACACTGCTGGCAATGCTATGACGTCGCAATGGTGATGACGTAACAATGCTGTGACCTCACTGAGATCACTGCTGAATAAGCAAAATGGCAGTTTTGTGTTTCAACTATGTCATTCTTCGGCTAATAATTGTTGAAAAATGATTTTGAATGATAAATAAAATCTCACCCTCGTGTCTTCTGATATGAAATATATCAACACTCGTTGCTATTTAATTAATTGAAGCAATAATGTTTATTTTTCCCCAAGAGCAATTTTATGTTGAGTCAGGATCAACAACATTATTTTGTCGATAGGATTGAACCGGATTATCTCCCCTTAATCAACATTAAAAATGTAAAATTTTCTAACTTATGTCATTATTTGTCAAATACTTACATTTTAAGGGACTTGTTTCATTATGTACATGCATAAGAACTTGAAATAAAGATATTATTAATATAACCTTGTATGTTTACTATTTTAAATAGGTTAATGTGCATTTTTTCGCTGCACGGAAATATGCTTGTTAATTAATCCTTAATTAAGAGCATTAAAAATATTAAAATTACAAAAAATGACATTTGATGTAACACAAGGGTCATTTAAGAGTAAAACTATGCCCAAAAAATGTGATTTAATTGAATTTTATTTTTGGGGTAAATTTACAATTTTAGCAAGCAGTAAAGGGCAGTGCAGGTTCTTGTCTGGCAAACAGTAAGGGGTGGTGACATGACGTTTTTTCAAGCAGTAAAGAGTTAAAGTAAAAATATCCTCGGCAAGCATCGGATATTTGTAACTTTAAACAACTCGTGTTGATATGTTTGATATCAGAAGACACTTGGGTGAGATTCTCTATATATTCAATATTTACAGTTGAATTTAGTTACTCCAATGTCCTAATATTTGACACAAGTTAAAGCTACCCTTGAGTTACTCCTTAATAGCTGGAAGTCACGGCGAGAGCAGGAAATAAACACAGATAATCTGCAAATATACAAACTAATGGAATTTTAAGACATACATTATTGAATAGTTTTGTGATTGCATACACTTGTAGCAATTGTGAACAACTTTGTATCACACTCAAACTAAAACAAAATATATCATCTTAAAGGTACATCCATTGTGTTTCATAAACAAATTATTGGGCTTTAATACATTCCGACACACAATATGTGCTGTTTACAGTACAAATAAATTTATCCAGCTTGCATATTCATCTCCAATCGCCAAATATATCATAATTACTAGTTTCCAATTAAAATCGAGTAACATCATTATGCATGTGTAGAAACCGAAACTGCACGCCCCATTTACATGCATAGTAGTTATATGACCTACTTAACATGATCAACCCAAATTAATTATTTTGTCTGTTATAAATAAGATTCCAAAATTACGTTGGCTCATTGGCGCGCGCCACACGCAGATCATTGTCCGGTTTTCGATCAAAAATCACTACTTTTACTAACATATCGTCAATAAACTAGGTCGGGTATCATCAAAATGATGTTTTTCGGTAACAATCGGTACTTCTCGATAAAATAACACATTTTTTAACATTTTGAATATTTGACCCCAAACAACACAATGGATGTACCTTTAAAGCTGAATGTCCGGGCGGGGCATGTAATATGTAGATGATATCTGTCTTTTCTTGACTTATACCATGTTTATCTCATCGAGTGAGGTAGAAAGGTTATGTTTTCAGGAAGTGGCGCAGCCACGAGTGAAAATATGTAACTTTTCTACCTCACGAGATGAGATGAGATGATCATGTTATTTGTCAAGAATTGACGGATATTCTATTTATTATATGATATTATCCATGTAATTACGTCCGAAAAGGGTCGTTTTCACGCCGAGCGGCCGCAAGGAACAGCCAGTCAACACAGTAACACTGTGACGTCATAAGCCAAATCGCCGAGCGAGACCATTGTTTTATGACGTCAAATTATATCAGTCACTGTTCGCAGTGAAAATATAAGTTATTTTCACTGTAGCTTGATAGACAGTTTATTTCACTGATAAATCCCAGTATTTCACTGCTCGTCATATAATAAAAATAACACTATAATCACACGATATTCACTGTAAACTCTGACTATCAGTTACAATATTTCCATGTGAAATAATTTATATCAAATATCAAAATGTTATGTCTAATGTTTAAATCTCTGCATGACCAATCGCCTGCCTACATATCAGAGTTGATATCAGCCTATGTCCCAGCACGGGAGCTTAGATCACAACATCAGAATCTATTGACAGTGCCGAAGTGTAACCTCAAGTGCTTTGGTCAGAGATGTTTTGAGCATTTTGCTCCTAACATGTGGAACTCTCTTCCCAAAAATCTTAAACTATCTCCAACATTTGAATCATTCAAATCAAGTCTAAAAGCCTATCTTTTTGTTCAGTTCTATGGTACATAAGGACTTTCACAATGGCAACAATTATATACATGGATTTGTTATTGCTGTTTGTGTGAACTGAGCACATTCAAATGTGCATGACTATTATTATTATTTATTAGCATTATATGTTTAGCGCCTTGAGCATGCTTTCGAACGTGGATATGTGCGCTTTATAAATATGCACTATTATTATTATTAAATAGGGGCGGGATAGCGTATAGTGGTTAATGCGTTCGTAACGGTTCATCCTTTGTTCAAATCCCGCCAGGGGCACGGCAATTTTGTCCGCAGTAGAGAACTGTTCTACACACAGTAAGATTTGGTTGCAATGCTTCACTGAATTTCAGTGCAGTTCCACCCACGGTTCGTTAGTTCCAGCCGTTACTCGCAGGTTTCACCGCAATGCATAGCCACAAGTCTTTGCGGACTTTCTCCCTCCAATAATACTAGTGATATACGTGAAATAGTCTTGAAAGCGGCGTTAAACCCTAATTCTACCATGATATTTTAAAATCCTTGTTTTTGATTGGTTTATTTGATGGTCGAACGGAGGTAAAAAAGGTAAAAAGCTGTTCCCTTTGGAGATACCATGAACAGAGTCCAAAAATACGGAACAAGGGCAATAACTCCGGAAAATATAATCATATCGTTCTTATTTTCGAACTGCATCGAGGTATTTATGTCCACAAGCCACACACCAAATTTGGTTGTCCTATCTTAAATAATTTCTGAGAAAAGCTGTCCCCTTTATAGCGGACGGACGGACAGGGGCAGTGTGGGGCAGGTAATCCCCCTTCAAACTCTCAGTTTATCCAACAATGAAGCGGGTAACCCACCCATCGAAGCGAGCCCCGCCCGTTGTTGATGAACTTCACTGATAGTGATTTTCTGAGCTGTAGACAGGACCACGTATTTTGAACTGTATGTGATTGCTCGGTAATTGTATAACGGGTGTAGATTGTCCTAATTTTATGATTTTGAAATGTTTATGACTAAAATATGTATTAACATTGTGCTGGTGTAATATTTATGAATAGTTTATGCGATGGAGACCCGTGTGTATAGTAATAAGTATGTATATGTTTTGCAGTGTTTTGAATGGTGTATGTTTTAAGAAGTTTACTTATGGTAGTCTGATTGACATGTATTAATAGCGTTAACATGTGTGGTTCTGAATGGCAATAGTTTTGATTCACTCCATGTTACAGGAAACAAAAATGTACAGACGCAAGAGACCGGTAGCGGTAGTGACGTCATCGGAGACGTTATGGTGGAGGACCCCAGGAGTGGTGTCTAGACGACGAAATAGTTTTGATTGAAAACATATTTTATTCATTTAAGAAATGGATTGGGCACAAGTTGTGAAACTTGTAGAAGCCCTCTCCACAACAACTATTTGACAAGGCTAAAATACACAACACAATATATGCAGAAGAGAGTAAGAAATCTACAAGTGACAAGTGGGTAAACATACATTATTAAGGCAACACACAATTGGAAATGTTATTCTTATGAGAGTAGTTTAGACATAGTTATGAGACATAGTTTAGCACTGTTGGGACTGAGTGGACTGTATCCCAGGGAGTGACCGTGTTTTGGCGTGAGTACGTTATGTGTGTGTACCCTAGGAAGACCCAAGCCAGTTGCCACCTGTGAGCAGAGTTGTACGAGGCTGAATGAAGACTCAACCTTGACACTCGTGTGACCTCCGTGTGTACAACATGAGCAGAACCCGAGTGT
This sequence comes from Gibbula magus, assembly GCA_936450465.1. Taxonomy (NCBI): domain Eukaryota; kingdom Metazoa; phylum Mollusca; class Gastropoda; order Trochida; family Trochidae; genus Gibbula; species Gibbula magus. The sequence continues at coordinate 41,432,158 of OW388298.1, forward strand.
GATAACATCAAAGACTGAACATTTTAATCAGTTGTATTCTTCCTTCTGTATGCAATGTTATAAATGACTCTGGTTGCACGAATCATGTAGTCCATTTGCATCTTTTGTGGAAGTGAAGTGTTTTGAGATAGTGTTATGATCGATATTTTGATCTAGTAGAGTATAAATAGTGAATTAGTAATTTGGCACACGGAATAATCTTCTTGTAAGTATTAGTTGGCAATAGGATACTTGATGGTGTGAGTATGTAAATGAGTTACTTGTACGTGTTGAATGAATATGTAGTGCCGTGAAGCAAGTGTTGTGTTGGAAAGGTATGAGGTTGATGCAAGATACATGTGGATGGAGATGATTTTGAAATGGAGAGTGGCCGTGTAAGGGTGTTTGTCCGAATGATGAACCGTGTTGAAAATGTTGGATCAGTGAGATAAGTGTGAAACAGTGAGATTTGTTAATTCTTCTGAATAAACCTGGTTTAGTATTCTCAATCTGTGTTGTGTTATGAGGTTGATGTAGATTTTCAGCGACCTATTGTATTAACGTATCCGTCTGAGAATCTAACTGCATATTTTCAAATACGATTTCAAAATATGTCAGCTGATGACCCCATGTAGTATCTTGTAAACTTATTTATTGTTATACATTTCAGTCATGTCAACACGATATCTCCCTCCCCCCCAAAAAAACCCCCCAAAAAACAACAAGAAAAGAAAAACAAACAGCCGCAAATCATATGAAGCATTCGTAAAATAACCAAGTTTGCTATAAAAAGTTGTTTTGGAATGACCTGCATGCTGACAATCTACTCTCCGTTCTAAACAGCCATCAACCAGGACCCTGAAAAACGTAACTGATATCTTTTCCCCACAGGGGTTCGAATCGCTGTTTTGACAATATTTTCAAAATTCAAAATCTAGATTTTTGCAATCACATACTGTTTATATACGATGTGGTAAGCTCATGTACCAAATCTGAGCGAAATTGGGTGTGAAATAAAGATTTGAGATAAATATCCCATTTATTGATATTTATAAAGACACGAGGAGGACACTTGTTCTACTAAGTTCTGATCGAAAATCGGACTGCCAAACTTTTCTAACGTGCGGTTCAATCAACCATTGCTTTTCTCACAAAAAATGTATTGAACATATAGACCCGTCTTTTGCCTACCTGTGTGTCTCATTGAATTTCTCTAACTTCATTTCACATTTGACCAGTGACCCTCGCAACTAGCCCACCCTCCTCTTTGTACATCCACGGACTTAAATAAATTGTAATTTAAGTCCGTGGTACATCATAAAAGTGGCCGGCATCGGAAATCATCGGGTTTTCCGTAATTCAGACACGCAGCTCTCAATCGCTCGGAGATAGAAAACGCCTCTCATTGGTCAATTATGATGTCGGCTAACCACGCCTGTTAATCAAGGGAGATAACTGTTGTTATGCCCGAAAAACAAACGCACGTTACCAGTTAGGCCAAGGCGAGTCACTATTGTCGCTCAGTAGGCCTAATTGTCTGCGAAACGAAAATATCGAATGAAATAAATCATAAGGTATTCTAATTACTAATTCGATAAATGTTAAACACATTTGAAAAACAAATATAATTGCACCGTAAAACGAATGCCGAAGTATTGTAAATGTGGAATGACGAACATACATCATCGTGCCGATTGATAGGCATAGATCATATATATATATATAAATGTATCCGATCCTATTTTAAAGATTCTCTCATTATTGTCTAAAATGGCATTTTTTCAAACTATATAGGCACCACTTCCCCTGAAAATAAAGTATTACTCTTGAAAGTGGCGTTAAACCCCAACTCACCTCACCTCACCTCTTAAAAAATGGCAAACTTGTTTTATTTATCAAAGTCACTTTTCAAAAATAATGGTAATCATTCAGAGCTATATTGTTTTCTTTCAAAAATGGAATGTTATGAGAATAGAAATGTGATTTCTGCAATTTGTATGTTGCTTTTTTTCATTAACCTTATATGATAAAATACAATGTCAACAATGGATTCTGCAGAAATAACTTCAAAAGTCATGTTCAAGAATAAAAATAAATGAAAAATAATTCAAACATAAAAGTTATGGAAAAGCTACACTGAAGAATAATAGAAAAAAGAAAACATATGTTACGGGCCTATTTTCTGAGTTATTTGATGCTGAAGTTGAATATTTATGAAAAGTATTGGCAAAGGGAGAAAACTGTTCACTGGAATATTGAAATCTTTATTACATAATTCATTTATATAAGGTTGTAGAACAGATAATTTCTCACAACACATGAACATTATTGGCAAAGGGAGATAACTCTTCACTGGAAAATTAATTCATTTATATAAGGTTGTAGAGTACATAATGTTTTACCATAAAATATAAACTATTTACACTACCATAATACCACTACCTTTCTTTATTAGTATCCAAAGTTAATTTGATTTTTAATATTTCTAACAACACACTGTTGATGAAAAATTGACCTAAGCTATTACCCAGCAAACACACAACGTTGTCACAACGTTGTGTGCAAGTTGTGTGGTGGTTTTTTCACAACGTAACCTGCACACAACGTTGTGACAACGTTGTTTTGCAACATTCATCTAAGTTGTTCACGTATTCAAAATAAACTTATAAGAAAGGACATTATAATACCACATGTAATATATAAATATGTGTTTAGGATTTTCCAGTCAAACATCTTTACAGATTTTCACTGATGATATATTCTAAGTTCTAAAAAACTGGGTCAGGGAGTAGCTCCATCATTCTCCCCGACGCCATTTTGTAGTAGCGGGCCTTTCAGCATTTTGTCTGAGAAGTTTTATGGAATCTGGAATGCTGCAAATAGATTATAACGGTAAGACCATTAATTCATACATTTTCCTAGTTGGTTTTAGATTTTGTGTTATGTTCATCAAATTTAAATGATAACTTTTATCATATTGTCTGTATGTCATTGATTCTCAATGACAAAGAAAAAGCATGCAGCTTGTTTCTTTGTTCTTTGTTTAAACCTCATCTGTTAGCTCCCCTTTTACCTTTGATACTTGGCACTGGCTTGTGTGACCATAGATAACAAGTTTCAATATGCACCCTTTTTAAAACGCATTAAATCGGCTTGTTTCTTTTAATGAATCTGATATATTATGATAGTATATGAAATATTATATCAAATAAGTAAATGAAACTTTATTTATCTTATTAACAAAACGAAAGCAACCCCTGATTACTTGTTTTATTGTCCCCCGCCGCAACGCGGAACGGGGGACTATGTATTCAGCGGCGTCCGTCCGTCCGTCCGTCCGTCCATACGTACGTCACATTTCTTGTTTACGCGATATCTTATGAAGTGTTGCATCCAAAGTCTTCAAATTTGGTTTCTGCCTACATTGTGGGAAGACGCAGACACAAGTCACTTTTGGTGACCTTGGCCTTATTTTCAAGGTCACCACGACACTTTGACCACTTTTTGAACTCTTGTTTACGCGATATCTCATGAAGCGTTGCATCCAAAGTCTTCAAATTTAGTTTCTGCCTACATTGTGGGAAGACACAGATACCAGTCACTTTTAGTGACCTTGGCCTTATTTTCAAGGTCACCGCGACACTTTGACAACTTTTTGAACTCTTGTTTACGCGATATATCTCATGAAGCGTTGCATCCAAAGTCTTCAAATTAGTTGTCAGCCTACATTGGGGAAAGACACAGCCACCAATTTATTTTGGTGACCTTGACCTTATTTTTAAGGTCACCGCAACACTTTGAGCACTTTTCTAACTCTTGTTAACGCGATATATATCTTTACCAGTTGGACTCAAAGTCTTCAAATTTGGTGTCAGTCTACACTGGGGGATGACGCAGATACCAGGGGATTTTGGTGACCTTGACCTGATTTTCAAAGTCACTACAACACTTTGACCACTTTTCGAACTCTTGTTATCACCATTTATTATGACCGGTTGGACCAAATGTTTTCAAATTTTGTGTCAGTCTACATTGGAGGATGACGCGGACGCCAGTCGATTTGGTGACCGTGACCTTATTTTCAAGGTCACCACAACACTTTGACCACTTTTAGAACTCTTATTAACACGATATATCATGAACCCAAGTAGCTCCAATGATGTGTCTTACTAGCTCAATGTCACCGGCGGGGGACATTGCCATGTTAGTGGCAAACACTTGTTGTGTTTGTATTTTCTGATTTCATCTCATTCAGAAAGTCATAATCACATTAAGCATGGAATGTAATTACAATACTATCAATTTGTACCGGTATTTAGTATTTTGCAATTTGAAAAACAATAGAGAAATTTCACAGTACATGCACAGACTATCAAGAGGTTAAACACTATCTTTAAGGTTAAAACCTGACATAAAATAGTAATTTTCTTTTGTTAAAGAAGTAAAAAGGTTATGTAAATTATTCACAATTCAGAATTAGTTATCAACGTTTTCGATTGTGTGTGAGTGCCTGTGAAACAACATTTCAATCTATCAAGTAAAGTGATATTTTCAATTACATAATTGTCCAGGCAAACTCACTATATAATTATCATCACATGGTACTATGAAATTTGAACTTGTATTACTTGAAACACCATGTATCTCGAATACTTATATTTGTCGCAAGACAATTTAGTGAACTAGCCTCTCTAACTCATAGTGCATTCAATGTAATCATCCACATGTGAAATGAATGTAAGTCTGCCCCTGAAGCACATTGAAATGAAACAAACTCTTTGGTATTTCCAAATACCTGTTAAGTTGATTCATTAATAAACACTTTAGAGAACGGAATGTTCTTGTAATTGTAGTGACACTAATTGAGACGAAGTCCTCCAATTCAGAGCCGCTTAACAAGTATTATCACAAGAATGATGGACAAGGTAGTACAATCTAAACTGATCACTGAAAATACAGAAAAGGAAGCAACGATTAAACTTCCTATCTGCGCTGTTCATCGACCCCCTGAGATGTAGACATCTGGTGTTACAGTCACAATCCTTTGATGTTAGAGGGCAGACGGGGTTATATGTTATTTAACGAGTATCCCCATGTTCCGCTCATACTTGTTACAAACATCACAAATGTCTACTACAAGTTTATAAACCGTTCATCTGAGCTGGGTTTTTTTGTAAATTAGCAAATTACATTGAATGATAAATAACTTATAAACATAATATATTTACTGGTCCCTTCAACTTCGAGTTACATGCAGAGGTTATACTATTAAGGACCTTGTACACAAGATTTAAAAACTTGCAAAGTTTACATTAGTGTTCCTGACCATGCTTTCACAGTTAGAAGGGTTTAGTGTAGAAATGTCATTGTGACAACATAAACAAAATAATAATGTCATAAAAACATCAAAAACTGAACTTTATTTTACATGTGAAATACTTGGCGATGCTCCGACAGGAAACTATGAGAAAGACAATTCGAAAGATGCTTTTTAAGAGAGCAAGCATGAAGTCTGGTCCAAGTTCTCTGTGAAAAAGAAAGAAAGGAAAAGGAGGATATGACCATATGTATCATCGGTTAGTATTCATGCATGACTTACTAAGATATCACTTCAAATAACAGCAGTAATACTATTTCTAGGGTGTCATTGCTTGCTTATTTTAAACAATTATAAATAGAAGACATAAGTGGCATTGTTCACATTGGTCACAGTTAGCCGCAACTGTTTTAGAAGTGAATTTAATGTATGTACCCCTCAAAATGGTAATTGATAATTAAACTGTCCCTATTTCATCGAAATATTATATTTACAGAGGACTTTCCCACCCACAATCAGACTGCAGAAGTTTGTAAGAGGCGATTAGAGAATCAATTTAGCATTGCCTTTTCAAGGATAGTAAAGGGAAGAATTGCAAAGTAAGTATCACATGATTTTTTTACAGTTTAAAATTCGTAACATTTCTAATATCTTTGTTTAATAGATTTATCCTACGCAATTAAAATATCTAATGAAATAAAATATTCTTTAGCTGCTGTAGAGTTGTAATAAGGTAAAACTATATTTTAAATATAATAAAAATGTTAAGGGGAACAAACAGGCTATTGCGTGGAGTATTCAAAACAAGTCTTGTTTGCAGGAGAAACCTGCGGGACAGCCAAGGGAAGAAAGTGTCAGCGACACCAAATAGGGTCATGTCCTGCCATCGCCAACTACATTACATCACAATGTCACGACATCATAACTGTCTTGTCATATTGCCATGACATCACCAGAGTGCTGTTTAAAGTTCATTTGTTATGTTTTTAAATGTACTGAAAAAGGAATCTGGATGATAAAATGAATCTCCCCTTTATGTTTTCTGATATCAAATATATCAACTCACTTTGATAGTAGTAAAATATTAAACTTTTATCATGTTGGTATATTTGATATCAAAAGACATGAGGGTGAGACCTTATAAACCACTGTAAACAATTAAGCTTAAGTTGAGGGGCGGTGGGTGTTTAATAACTTTGAAGTTTGTCATTTGGAGCATTCATAAGAAGTTGGGGATTTTCAAGGTTGATAATTTTAAGAGAAATGTTATTGTATATGAAATAAAATGTTGCAACTCATCAACTTGTCTTTGTTTTGTAAAAGGTTCCATTATCTATTGATTTAAGTTTGAATAAAAAAAGTTTGTATACTGCCTTACTGACACACTATGAAAGCTAAACAAAAGTTCTTTCTTTTAGGAAAAGCAACCTGAGATTACCAGAAATATACTAGTATGTAAAACATCGATTTTGTTTGTTAAATATTGGAAGGTGTAGCTTGCTTACGTTTGTTGTTTCTCTTTCAAAGTGTGTCGGTAGATATGATTATGATATAAATATAATATGATAAAATATAAATGAACTGTGTATGTTATCACGAGCTTCCCTCGAAATAGGCTTATCAGTTTCTGGCACTTTTGCAAAGAACCCAACAAACTGATGACTCATTGACGGCCAGGTTATGATTCTTACGGTTGCAAAATGCGTTCACAAACATAAGACGAGAGAACATCAGTTAAAACAGCAACAATGCGATATTCCAGATCGGAAACTGGTCAGCTAATAACATTGAACGACAGGTATTTTTTTGTAATTGTCAATATTCCTTTAACAGTTCTGTCGCACAAGGGGGCATTTCTGTAATCCATGTGACATCATCCTTCTCATCAACATCTGTTTCCACTGTGTCAGTCATCAGATGAGTCTGTAGCAGTGTTTTCATTGTTTAATTGTCGCCACTATATTATGAACTTAATTGGATCTAATTAGCCATCATATTTGTTTTGTGATCATTCGGATTTGTGGTAACGTTCACTCTGTGCGTTCTGTCTTGGAGAAACTCGGGTAGGCATCAATGATCTAGAGTTGCCTGTGTTTACTTGCATGTTAAATCCTTTACCGTAATTTAGAACCTTTAATGGACTTCTCCAAGAAAAACATAATAACAAGCATTGCCTTATACTCACACTTAATCAAAAGCAACGCTTCTTTTCTATGTAACAGCAATTTCAATTGTATATATGCTCTCTCTCTCTCTCTCGTACTCTTTCTCTCTCAATCGCTATAACTATCATTTGTTACCCAATGACATTTTATTAATATCTTACTACTTTCTATACTCTCCTGATCCTGGGGGGGGGGGGGGGGGGGGGGGGGGTTTAGAATTTAGTAATTGGGGTTGGTGGGTTGTAATATAAGCGATAAATATCCTTTTAGCATTGAATATTACTATACTTTTCAAATGATTTATAACAAGGACATATTTTTGGGGGTTTCACAATGCCATTTTAGCTGCCACGGTGGCCATATTTAATAGAATTAATCTAGTACAGTTATTAGCCAATGACAAATAATTATACAACTGTGTACCAAGTTTTACAATCAGAGCACGGCCTACACATCCCGATCCTCGGTTACCCAGGGTTTTATATATGCTCCGTTTCTCTCCGATGGAGTCATGAAAAAATATACAGCCACAAGGGGAGGGTCATGAAAAAATATACAGCCACAAGGGGAGGGTCATGAAAAAATATACAGCCACAAGGGGAGGGTCATGAAAAAATATACAGCCACAAGGGAGGGAGGGTCATGAAAAAATATACAGCCACAAGGGGAGGGTCATGAAAAAATATACAGCCACAAGGGGAGGGTCATGAACAAATATACAGCCACAAGGGAGGGGAGGGTCATGAACAAATATACAGCCACAAGGGGAGGTCATGAAAAAATATACAGCCACAAGGGGAGTGTCATGAAAAAATATACAGCCACAAGGGGAGCGTCATGAAAAAATACACAGCCACAAGGGAGGGGAGGGTCATGAAAAATGATAAAGCCACAAGGGGAGGGTTATGAAAAATTATAAAGCCACAAGGGGAGGGTCATGAAAAAATATACAGCCACAAGGCGAGGGTCATGAAAAAAAAATTATACAGCCACAAGGTGAGGGTCATGAAAAAATATACAGCCACAAGGGGAGGGTCATGAAAAAATATACAGCCACAAGGGGAGGGTCATGAAAAAATATACAGCCACAAGGGGAGGGTCATGAAAAAAATTACAAGGGGTTGGGGAAGGTCATGAACAAATATACAGCCACAAGGGAGGGGAGGGTCATGAAAAAAATATACAGCCACAAGGGAGGGGAGGGTCATGAAAAAATATACAGCCACAAGGGAGGGGAGGGTCATGAAAAAATATACAGCCACAAGGGGAGGGTCATGAAAAAAATACAAGAGGTTGGGGAGGGTCATGAAAAAATATACAGCCACAAGGGGAGGGTCATGAAAAAATATACAGCCACAGGGGGAGGGTCATGAAAAAATATACAAGGGGTTGGGGAGGGTCATGAAAAAATATACAGTAATAAAACAATGTTTGTTACATACTTGAAAGAGGATCTGAAAAATGATTGTAAAGCAGTTGATAAAAAAGCATAGACAGCTGGATATTCAAAACTGATGCTAGTATTAAAAAAATCTCCATGAGTTCTCTCCTTTGTTCGCGGAAACAAAAGCTAGAAAAGTAAAACTGACACTTTTTGTCCATGCAGGTAATTTATTTTCAAGGCTTTTGTCTCTGTTTGATATATTTTGATAGATACATATTAAAAGTCACTATATAAGCTAATAAAGTCAGTCAAATTCATAATCTCAATGATGCAGTTATAAATATGATACAAATGAAATACGACACCTATTAAAACTCCTGAAACCTTTGAAAATTCCTTGATTTTTGCAAATATCTGACAACAGACACACAATTAAAATATATTAAACAGGGACCGGTATATGTAAATGAATTTCAATGACGATATTCCTATGAGGAATATTTACCGTATTTTGAGCATATATATTTGGGATTATTGTATGGACCATCGTCCAACATCCGTTCATATTTGACATTTTTAACTTCTTCTCCAAAACCGTTGCACCCCCAAAACTGAATTTCTATTGGGAGATACCTTTTACTTTAAGTTAGGGATCATTTGGTCCTGACCCCCCTCAAATATTGAAGGGCATGCATCTTACCTAAAACAATCTTCTCAGAAACCAGTTTACATAGGAAGCTGAAATTTTCTGAATGACATCTTTGTTACATAGAGACTTAAGTTTGTTCATTTGGTCTTGATCCCCCTCGAATGTGGGCATGGCAGAGTGTCCACACTGAAATGTTCTTTCGACAACTAGTAAGTTAAGAAGCTAAAATTTATAGAATATCAACTTTGTTTGATAGAGACTAAGATTTGTAACTTTTGTTGCCCTGTACCAATACCATTTGGTCACTATACCAATTGTCTGTAAAGATAAATCCAAAAAATGAATCAAATCTTATTGTCAAAAGTACACTTGTTTTCGAAAAACAATAATTATTTGGGTGGCAGTTGTTCTTCAAAATCAGTTCTCAATATAGCAATCAATTTGGGAGCATTTGCTTCCTGTAATTTTGAGTAAGGAAAACAAAAATTCAGGGTCAGCTTGAAATTCATATCTGAATGTAAAATAACCCACCTTTTCTTAAAAATGGTATTGACTATTAGCTTCCTAAAATATTTTCCTGCTTTTATTCATAGATAGAGGTATTTTTAGCAATCTAACTTTTTTAGTGCTCCTTGAAATTTTATTTTGCCCTTAACAATGTGATTTACCTTTTTTAGAGGTGTATATTGACTCATATTGGAGGGAAGGGGGGAGAAGGGGAAGGGGGGAGAAGGGTCATACCAGGAGGGCTGGAAAGTAGGAGTAACAATGGTTCAGGGAAGCAGTGATATATTTACCAAATACTCATAACATTTGGAAAGGACTCATAAAACTTGAAGCTGCGAGTCACCAGGACACAAGGTTTTTTTTGGGGTTGTATTTGCCTAATTATTGAGGGACTGACTTTAGTGACTGCTGGGACATCCACTAGTTTGTAGTAGCAAGTTCTTGGACTATGCAGGCATATGCACGTGGTGGCACGTGGTCCTGTGCATAGCTCAGTCGACCGCTATCAGTGAAGTTCAGCAACAACGGGCGTGACTCGCTGGATGGGTTGGTTACCCGCCTCATTGCTGGATAAAAACTGAGAGTTTGAAGGGTGATTCCCTGCCCCACACTGAGACATGAGTTGAGAGGCTCGTGGTGTCACCTTGGGCAAGGGACTTTATTCGAAATGTGCCTCTGTTCACTCAGCAGTACAATTGAGTACCTGGTTTGGGAGTGAAGGCAATGTGACAGATAACCTTCGAGTGCCTTAATTGGTAGCTCAGGTTGCATACTCCAAGAGGAGTTGAGAATGAAAAAGGAACGATGTTGGTCCTTATACCAGGGTAATAATGTGTGTAGCGCTTTGAGCATGGCCCTTAGTGTTGTGGATTTAGCGCCATATAAGTATCCTCATTATTATTATTATATTTGTAAATTTATCGCTGGGGAGGGTGTGAGCAATGGGGGAACTTAGAGATTATTGTGGTACAAACAAACCTCTCACAGAGGTCACATCTTTAAAATGTATGTGTAATACAAATTATTATGAATCTCAATTTCTGGTTTCTTTCCCCTTTATCAGGAAAATGGTGAACTTTAGAAATATATATTTGTTACTTCTTCAAAATTGTGTGTTGACAGTGGGGATTATAAATTTGGTGACTCGGTAATGCCTTATCATTTAAGATGTTAATAGTTTTAACCAAAGAGAGATATAATGTAATACCTGTAATAATGTGTACCTGATGAGCTACATAGCCCATGAATCTGTTGTTCTACAGATACTTTTAACCCTAGATGCTACACATGTTAAACCCATAACTGGTATATATTCTATAACCGGTTTTTTTTCGAGAGAGAACTTTTCTTTAAAGTGTCAAAAGAAAGATATTTCCAATGTAGAACCGACTATATCTTCAGAAGTCCAATTTCAAGACGATTTAAAGATGTATGTTGGGGGAGGGTCGTAAACAAAAATACACTAAAATGGGGAGGGCCATTAAAAAAATTACGACAAGCCGGGGATGGTCATATTTTTATGTACAAACCAAGTAAAAATCCCCCGGCCCACCCCCCCCCCCCCCCCCCCCCGTAATAAATGACCAGTCCCTTATATCGCGTAATTAGTAATTAAACATGGCTTTCCATATTATTTTCGGGAGAATGTGTTTTTAAAAGTATATTTTATTATAACAGAATATAAATCTTTACAAATATTCTCCTTTAACCCTTCCTTCTTAAATTAAATGACATATCACCGAGGTCATATCAAAACAAAAAGTGTTAATGTGCCCCAGGGTAATATATTTGACAGCAGAATGCCTTCTAATCATACACATCTCATTTGTTTATGTTTGTGACAGCCAATTGTCCACTTTAACAAATGTCTATCAAGTTGCTCCACCTCTTTCTATGTGAAATGGACTATAGGTTAGAGGTAAATTCATTGTATTGTTTGGAGTCACATATGCTCATTGTTCAACGTTATAAATTGTGTTATTTTATTGAGAAGTACTCACTGTTGCAGAAAATTGCAAAATTTGATCTTAGGCGGCTCACTATACCGACGATATAAAGGTAAAAGTATCGATTTCTGATCGAAAACCAGACAATGGCGCGTGTCAATTAGTCAAACGTATTTTGGAAACTTATTTACAACAGACTAAAAGAAAACTTGATAATGTTTAATAGGTCTTATAACTACTGTGCATTTAAATGGAACTTGTAGTTTCGAGTTTTTGATGCTGCTCGATTTTACTTGGAATCTAATAATTATTATATATTTGGCGATTGGAGATGAATATGCAAGTTGAGTGAAATCACATATTAAGTATGTTGGCATGTATTAAAGGCAAATACAAGTTTATGAGCACAATGGCTGCACCTTTAATAACTTGTGATTGCAGGAAAGCTGGTATTTGGTCCCTCCCACTTAAGATGAGAAGAACCCAACATTTCCTGAAAGGATGTCACAAAATGGGAGACGATTTCAGGTCACTTGACCTGAATAATGAACCACTGCACCTAGAGTCTTCAAATTTTGTACCAGTATCATTAGGGGAATACGCAGACACCGATTTGTGTGACCTTGACCTCATTTTCAAGGTCACTACAAGACTTTGACCAGTTTTAAAAATGTTATTAGCCCGATATAACAATAATTGAATCAAACATTTAATGGTCACTACTCGGTATAAGCTGTGTGTCCATCCTTTTAGCTCATGTTTTAATTGCAGCAGGGGACATGGTCACGTTTGCGACAATTACTTGTTTAGCAATAAATACGAATTTAGGTGAGTTGGGGTTATATTTGACTTTTATCACGGCTGATAGTTCTATTTAAAGCTAAGCAGTTTAAGACCGGTGTATCAGCCTCAGATGACTCTAGTACAAAAATGACTCTAGAGTTATTTGAGCCTGGCCTCAGATAACTCTAGAGTCATTTGAGCCTGGCCTCAGATAACTCTAGAGTCATTTGGGGCTAGAATTTTGCTCAGGCTCAGATGACTCTATCCAGGCTCAAATGACTCTACCTAAACCTCAATATTTTTCAGGCTTTACCAAATCAATGCTGGTAGAGTCATTTCGGGCTAGCCTCAAATAACTCTAGCCTATGTCTTCACTTCATTTTTTCACTGCCAAGAACTGGATGGCGATAGGTTTGAGTGATAATCCGTCCATCAGCCCGTGTGTCCGTATGTGCGTCTGTGCGTCCGTGTGTCTGTTCGAGTGTGATATGTGCGAGGGCATACTATATTGTTGGAGTACGACATGGCATGGCATGGCGTCCGGCGTCCGGCCGTCCGGCCGTCCTTCCGTCCGTAAACTTTTCGCTTTTTCTTACTTCTCCAGAACCAATGATTCCAGAGCTGAAATTTTATATGCAGACTCCTTGGGTAATGGGATTCTAAATTGTATATTTCGTGACCCCATGACACCAAATGGGGTCACATAGGTCACAACCTTAAAAACCTATTTTCATCTTCTTCTCCAGTTCCAAAAGGTCTAGAGAGCTGAATAGTTGTGTGCAGACTCCTTGGGTAAAGGGGATTCTAAATTGTAGATTTCGTGAACCAATGACCCCAAATGGGGTCACAGGGTCACAACCTTAAAAACCTATGTTCATCTTCTTCTCCAGTTCCAAAAGGTCTAGAGAGCTGAATAGTTGTGTCCAGACTCCTTGGCCAATGGGGATTCTAAATTGTAGATTTCGTGACTCCGTGACCCCATATGGGTTCACAGGGGTCACAACCTTAAAAACCACACTGGATAAAGGATAAACCATGATACCGAGAATATGGTAAAGTTGTGGACCCTGATAGGAAGGAAAGGAAGGTTTTTCCTGACTATCAGGGTATTTTATTAACATTGTTTAAGTTTAAAAGACGCTTTATTATCGCGTGATCCCTGGTAAATATATAGAGTGGCTCGTAAAATTCGTGAAATCGTCTGAAATCCTGGTTTCAACCATGTGAACTATGTTCCGAGATATTGTATTTCTTGATATTTCTTGATTTCTTTTATATAAACTACACTATGTAAGCTAAGGGATCAACTTACTACTTGCAGATGATCAACTTACTCTGAAAGCCTGTAACAATGCAAATATGCATCGTACACTGATATCTGCAATATGTTATGTATTTGTATTTGGCAAAACATATTGATACTGATCAACATATTTTACACAGCTGTAATAAAATATTGGCTCAACTTATCACGCCCTCTCCTATATATAGAATTTGAATTTGTCCTTTTTTTCACTTTTAAAGATATTAATGCGAAAATCTTGTGTAGACATATCTTTAGCCTTGAGTATTATAAGACTATTATCTATCGGTGCTCTATTGTGATGCAATAGTTCGTTGAATCAGAGACGATGGTCACGAGATACTTCGAATGTCTTAAGCACGCACATATATAGTGACCATTGGAAACAAGCACTTGTCACTTAGGTGACATGATCCCTCACCGTAAATTAATACTTCAAAGTAAAAACATAATGCTATGGTCACACAAATCGACTGGGTCCTGATTGACCTTGAACATTATGCCAATGTCACCAAAATCAAATCAGCCCTCTGCTGCCCGAGTAGAACGTAGACATTTTAGTCAAAGGGTATTTTGATATCTCGCTGACAAGGGTAACTTGTCAAAGTTTCGTTGTGATCGTGAAGTTCGAGGTCACATAACATTTTTTGAACATTACATTACATTACATTACTATCGTTGACCTATATCTAAAGTATGAAAAGAATCTAGTGAATAGTAGTGAGTTATTCCACTTCGTACGTACGGGCGTTCGTTACCGAATACTATATCCCCTGCTTGGCGCTAAACGCGCGGCGGGGGTATATTAATGCAATTAAACTTCAAAGAAAAACATAACTTTTTTGTCCATGCTGACAAAAATAGTATCGCACTGTAACAGTCTATTTTTTTAATAAGGGTTAATCAAATTTGAAACTTACTTATGCAAATGCATAAGAAAGACTTATATGATAACATCAAGCAGAAAAGTTTAGTTTTCTCCTGGTTATCCTAACGGGACCAACATGATTTGTTCATCTTTAAATATTATTATCTTTTGGTTTCTATTATAATTTAAGTTTACTACAGTAGTTCAGCTTTGGTTTAATTCTTTGGTTTGGTAAAGTTCTATCGTTGGTATCTATAGCCTCGTTCCCATTGACCTCTTTCCAAAGCACGTGAAAGTATTTTGATAAGTCTAAAGAACAAAAATGTTCCAAAAAGACGTCATTGTTTAAGTTTTTTCTGATTTTAACTGAGATGATAATGAACATATACCAAATGCTTCAATTTGTATGAAAACAGCAAATATGATGAATGTGTTGATAATATATGGTGTCACGTGTGGCATGGCCATACATATAATGTTCTAGTATAATTAAAATAGATTATTAGTTAAATATTATGTAAACAACATTTACTCCAGCATACGCGAATATGATTTATACAAATACGATTTATTTTAGCAACCAAATCAAATCTGACATGAAAATTCGTGTCCTGCAAAAATATATTTATGAATAAACGCTTCTAAAGAAATGTAAATATGAATACATCCTGCCTATAGCATCAACTTTCGGAAAGCTAGCCAATTAAAATGACCCGGTTGACCAAAAATCCCCTTGTATCATGATCAGATTCTTATTAATAGAATACACAAATGTAAGAACATGAAATATAAACTACTGGGCAAAACAAAGTACTCACATCAGTTGATTTTATCATATGTATGATTTTCAATTGCAAATATCTCAAGTTTTCGATGTCATAATCCAAAACTGATAAGTACAGGTGTTTAGTTAGCAGTCAAAGAATACTTTTACAAGTTTTTAATTATTTTTTTAAAAGAAATTTTAAATTCAATTTTGTTTTTAAATTAGTTGTGATGATACACAACTGTTCATCGACATATAAGACATATACTATGTGAAAATAAATAAATGTGCCTGATTCTGCACACATTTACAACATTTTAAACAGGGTAGGGGTCATGTTGGTTAAAATTTCATTCTTAAGCCTGTCTTCATTACAAAAAGATATTTGAACTAAAATGTAACCACAAAGTCATTCAAACTACTGCAGATAAGTATTTTTGTATCGTGCCATAGTCAAATACATCTGATTTCTTTTAAATATTGAATTAATCGAAACAAACTTAGGTGAATACTTTCTTTTGCACGGTAGTTTATATTTGGTAAGAAACATCAATAACCCACATAATATTTTATTCGGAGCATCAATAATGAATACGATATCCTGTTCAGTTGAATAATTGATAATAATATGAGTCATCAAAATATGCCAATTTAATCTTAATCAATCAAGAGTTTTGTCATTGGATGGTGATATTTTTTTTATTGATATACAGTCAATGCATGTAAGCGGGTTTTTTTGCACAGCGTGACAGCGTTCCTTACGTAAGGATTATTTATAACACAATGTTAAAAATTGCAAAGCTGTATCCCAAAATTAAAACAAATGCAAGTACTATTTTAATTGTAATTGTAATTAGGATTTCGTTTGGACGTCAATTGTATTATTTCACCTGTACTGACAAATCGATCGTTTTCTAAGATTACAATATTCAATCTGAAATTTATTATTTGATCAGTTGTGCAATAGTTCGTATATTGCAAGAAGAAAGGGGGTAAAGTCTTCAAATTACGATTTTTCTTTTATAATTTAATAATTTTCATATGGACTTTATAAGAAAACAATATCTACAAGTACACTGAATAAGTATAACAAAACATACATCACCAATATGTAACATTGCTGATCCTTTGTTGATAGTTTACAGAGAAACATAAACAGTGATACTTTTTAGAATGTTATTAACCCCTCGTCAGTTCTGTTCTCCAAACTGTTACCGTTATTTAGAGGTATGAATTAAATTATGTTACGGTACATAAAATCGACACTTCTAACATAAAAATACAAAGTTATCGGCTTCTCTTACACCATTATACAGTGTCTCATTGGCATCACTATTTACAGAATATTTACACCAACATACGTATATAAGTATAGGTGAACAAACTTCGGGATGGTAATTCTAATAATGAAAATGAATTCCGGACATTACTGGTTCCATGGTTTAATAATTACTTATTACTCTTAAAGACCAATCAGAATCATAATGATCATAATCACTATGAATACTGTCCAGCCACAAATTTGATTCTTTAAAGTAAATCTAGTGTTTGTTGAAAGGACATTACCTGATTAAACATCAAAAATAAGTTATAGATAGGAGCATATACTCCAAAATTGTTATCTCTTAGAAGGAGAAGGTCTTTCTTCAGAAAATTAATTTCAACTGCTGTTTAATCAATTAATTGTTGTCAGCCCTTTATACCTTTGAGGTGTTCACACAGTTGGTACTCTAGAGTGTTTTGAGCCTAGGCCCATTTAACTCTAGAGTCATATGGGGCTAGCCTCAAATAACTCTAGAGTCATATGAGGCGGTAGAGTCATTTGAGACTGTTACACCGGTAAAGCCCCTTTGAGCAATGAACATTGTAAATATGCTGGGAGGTCTCTTATAAAACATCTGGTTTCTTTGTTTAATGCCATTCTAGAGTATGGATATATACCAAGCAGCTACAATATTGGCCACATTCTACCTGTTTTTAAAGGTCATTGGAAGTGTAAAAGTGACCTGTCCAGCTACAGAGGCATTACTTTAACATCGGTTTTGAGTAAATTGTTTGAAAGATTATTGCTGGACAGAATTGACGATTGGGCAGATTTAAATGCTAATTTCCCACATCCATTCCAGCTTGGGTTTAGAAAGGGTGCATGTGCAGATACAGCTGTCTTAACATTGTGTGAAAGTGTAGCTTATTACAATGAAAGAAGATCAAATGTTTATTGTGCATTCCATGATAATGAGAAAGCATTTGATCGTGTATGGCTTGATGGCCTTTTCTACAAGCTCCACAATATCGGTATAAGAGGTAAACTATGGACACTACTGTGTAAGTCGTACATGTCTATGCATTTTTGTGTTATATTTGCTGGACTTCAGTCAGATGTTTTCCATGTTAGACAGGGCGTCGGCCAGGGGAGAGTTATATCTGCATGGTTGTTCTCATTATATATTAATGATTTATTGTATGACCTTAATGCAACAAACAGTGGTTTGTGTCTTCCCTGGAGTAATTGTCCCGGTATTCTTCTAGCAGATGATACAAGCTTACTTAGTAGTAGCCCATCTGACCTACAGAATTTGCTCCATATTACCGAGAATTATACTAACAAATGGCAGCTTAGATACAATGCAGGTAAAAGTGCAGTTTTATCATTTGTATGTGCATCTAAACATCATGTAAAACCTGAATTGTATCTGGGTAATGCAAAACTTCCAGTCAAATCATCTATTGTTTATGCTGGTGTATTATTATGTATAATTCTACCTTGTGGTCTGTATGGATGTCATGTATGGGGGAAATTATCCCTCAAAGAGTATGATATGCTAGAAATGAGTCAACGATACTCCTGCAAGAAAATACAGTGTTTTTTTCAAAAACACCCCAATGTTATTGTTAAAGACACACTTGGCCTTATCTCCATTTAAAAACATAAAGAACAACAAGCCCTTGTCTGTTTAGGCAAATTATGAAATTCAAGCCCCAAGTTTATCTTCAAGCAACTTTCTTTATAAGGATTGGGCAATACAAAAGCAGTTTATCACTGATTCAAACATGCAATTGGGACACCAAGTCCCCCATATTCCATATGCTTAATCTTACTTACAAACTATATTTCTGTGACGAGATAGATAAATATATATGTACATCTCAGCTTATACCAAAACATCAATGGTCTGATATTGTAAAACGTAAGATCAAAGCTGCAGATAATGAGGAGATAATTAATAAGCTCCAATTTAGACTCTCTTTATCACGTTATGTGTCCATCAGATCAGGTACAGAACACCGCCTGTGGAAATTAGCTCAAGACAATACGCATAAATGTTTTTTTACATTGCCACGCTTGTACGTGTAGGCGCACAATCATTGCATTTCAGAGAATGTGTGTGCGGCACTGTTGCCCACGATATCATCAAACATGTCATACTTTATTGTAAAATCAACTGTAATGAAAGGGAGGTGCTTTTTAACAATATAATTGATATTTT
Organism: Gibbula magus; assembly: GCA_936450465.1. Classification (NCBI taxonomy): domain Eukaryota; kingdom Metazoa; phylum Mollusca; class Gastropoda; order Trochida; family Trochidae; genus Gibbula; species Gibbula magus. The sequence continues at coordinate 41,451,313 of OW388298.1, forward strand.
AGATGTTGAAATGTCTGTCATGTTATGGAATGATGAAGAAGATATTCTTCTATCTTTTTTTATTGGGAAGTATACCTGTCTTCTGTGAAGACGAGTTAACATATGACACTTGGAAGGATATAATGTTGATTGTTAGCTCTAAAGAGAGTAAATGGAGAAACCTACTATAAAATACACTGTGTGTAACATGTGAAATGTCCTGAATATAATATTCCTGTATTTTGTAATGCAATCTTCAAATGCTGGAGGAAATAAAGAATATCTATCTATCGATACCAGCCATATCAACTCGTTCAAGCTTTTTGTCCTCCGCGACCAGGGAAAATAGTATTCAACTCCGTCCATCCGTCCCGTTTCTTGTAAGCGCGACATCTCAGGAACCGCTGCACCTTTATGGTCACGTGGTCACATGGTCACGTTTGCGATAATTACTTGTTTAGCAATAAATACGAATTCAGGTGAGGTGAGTTGGGCTTATATTTGACTTTTATCACGGCTGATAGCAATATTGCAGGGAGAAGGCTGGAACTAGCGAACCATGGGTGGCACTGCACTGAAATTAGAGCAGCATTGCACCCAAACCTTACTGCATGTAGAACTGTCATCTACAGCTGACCCTGGTAGTATTCTCACTCAGAACCTCTTGACAAGAAAAACGAAAATAGCAACAGAACGATCTAGCTATCAAAGAGACTGTATCATGTTTTCTAATGGAAATAAAGATATCTCACAAAGGGAATGTTATCATTTGCAAAAAAAAGTCCTCCTCGATCACAAAATAGTTCTAAAACGATTGGTTACTAACCTGTTAAGCAACGAGGATTTATTAAAAGACGGTCTTAACTAATTTGACCCAAGCAGTTTTCGCTTCATATGTGACAAAGTGAAAAAAACCAAAACATATTTATTTTAACCCATGAGTGGTAAATACGTCTCATAGGCGTAGGAACAGAGGGGCACGGGGGGTGGGGGGTTGGGGGCAAATAATAAAAATATTTTTGTACTATAGCATTGGCCAGGCCCCCCCTGAACAGCATTCTCCTGCTACACACACACAAACAACTCACTGATGAACTGTCAGTGCAGGATGTGGCAGAAGACTTCATTGCTCTGAACGAAAGAAGAAGGAGCTTCTTCGGGACTTTTGGTTAAAAAGACCACTGATATGCTGATTCCTTGATCTGTTTCTGGATTTGTAGAGACAGATTGTCAAAGTCAGGTTTGCTTCTGACCAAAACAGGATGTGCCGGTTTCCTCTGTGCTTAAGAAAAATAATTTTATTTTAAAGAGTGCAATTGAAAAAAATATCCCACATAAGCCTACAGTCAAATAGAATGGGACGATTCCATTTTATTTCGTTTTTTTTATTTCCATTGTATTATGTATTATGCAATTATTGAAGCCTGTGAAATGTACTTAAATATTTTTGTTTCATTGGAAACAAGTAGAAAGTAGACCCCGTTCGTATGTTTTTTTGACATCAACACAATTTCTATACTTTGAAAAAGAATAACTTCATTAAATTATAACAAAACATCCGCCATTTTGAATTCTCTCCCCAGACCGGAATTAAGTTTACAAGGCTTAATTGAGTCAATGAACCAATTGAAATACTTCTTATCTTATATACTAGGTAGGTAAATGTTCACTTGTATGTGTATATGGACTTTGAGCTTGTGATTGGATATGTCATCAGATGACCCTTGTCAATGATCAGCATTAACATTTTTCAAAGAAGAAAAGGAGTGTCTTGTTATTGTAATGTCTCATATACAATGAAGGGTGAACATGAGTGAACACCAACGACCCCCTCCCCCCTCAAACCAAATGACAAATATGTGACAATTTACAGTTTTTAACTTCCTATCAGTGCAGGAGTCGAAAAACCAATGTTCATGTGAACTGACCATATCACATACAAATTTGTCTCTTTTTACTTTTAATAAGTTCGAAAACATTACGTTTAACTCATTGATATGCATTATTGTCCGGTTTCCGATTAAAACACGACTTACAACCTTTATTTTGTCACTAAATACAACGGATTATCCTTAAAATGTCCAAACCAGTCAGTACTTCTCGATACTAGCCACATAAAAACACATCGATATACAGACATGTGTAATGACAACGCCCCCCCCCCCCCCCCCCCCCCCCCAAATCAAGCACACATCCATGCAGCATAAAGACTCAAACGCGCAAGCATCGCAAGAAAAATATGCCCCCCCCCCACCTGCCACTTGCCCGCTGTACTCTCAAACTCATGCACCCCCCCCCCCCCCAAATCAAGCACACATCAATGCAGCACATAGTCTCAAACTTGCAAGCATCGCCCCCCCCCCCCCCCCCCCCCCCCCCCCCACTCTCAAGAAAAATATGCCCCCCCCCCCACCTCCAATTCGGGCCCTCCCATCCCTGAAACCATTCCTACGCCTATGCGTCTGAAACAACGTTACATCATGTCTCAACTGAAATCATTATCTGTTCAACTTTCTGAAGAAACCCCCCCCCCCCCCCCCCCCCCTTTAAAAAGCCGCAGTTTTGGATCGGGCAAGATAGGAGAGTAAAAAGATCTTTATATCATATTTTTGTTTTTGTTATATGACCTCATACAGTAATGAAGAGTCAAGGAATTCAAAACGAAATTATCTATATAAAGAATATTTATAACTTTCTTATTAATTCGTATCTGACGAATGAAATTATGAGTACGTCTTTGCAAAACGTAATACATTAAAAATTGTTTACTTGTTCAACATAAAATGATTTAGCAGGAGGCAACTTTCGCCGGTTTATGGTCTAAGGGAGATAACTCTCCCTCCTTTCACCCGGTCACGTGATATCCCTATATAAGCCGGGGTCAGTCAACTTCAAATCCCCGTAATCATCATCATCAACTTCGACCTCTTTTAGCGGTTTACGTCACAGCGATCACATCCCATCGGTTGGTCAGGTCGTCTGTCAAAGATGCCACGTGGTAAAAAGGCCGGGCAGGCCAAAGTGCAGCCCAAAGTTATTCACAGAACTCGAGCGGCTGGAAAGAAGCGTCGTCCCCCGCCCTCGGAGCCAAATTCAATGGCAAGCGGTGCGAAGCATTCTCGCCAGTCGACATCGACATCACAGTAGACGACATGGCCGGAAGAACTCGGAGCGGACCCCCCGGTTTTTCCTACGGCCAAAGCGCCTAGGATGGGTGAGTACCCCCCCCCCCCCCCATCCCCCCCCCCCCTCCTCTAGCGCATTACCGCCTAACATAGAATTTTCTGGTATCCACGGACATAATAAATTTCAAACAGAAACGAGCGTTCGTGAGTGTGACGATTTTCATGCAAACATTTCAAATGCAATACACGAGGGGCATGACCTAGAGCCCGACGTCCTGGTCCTTACTCATTCCGAGGATAGTTTGGGGACCTTAGTTTCTCAAAACATTCGTAACAAGATTCATAAGGGGGAGTTCATTGAATTGTCAGTTTTGATGAAAGGGTCTACAGCTCAAACCGCCGACAGTGGTTTTTCGGGCAGTGTGAAGTTGGTTACTTATTCGTTATTGGACATTGGACATTCGATTTTTCCAGTTACTTATTCATTTGACATTCGATTTTTCCAGTTACTTATTCAAAACAATGGTCTGATAAAGAACTATGGAACAATCCATGACAACATAAGTATACTCATTTTAAAGAAAATTCAATTTCCTATCCAATGAGCTATGCTGTTTGATTCGCAAAAAATCAGAGTGTACCGTAAATTACGAAATAATGGCGATGGGGTTAGTAAAATCAAGCCAAAAGGGAGAGTAAATATTTAAATGGGTACCAAGGAATATTTGCACCACCATCTAAGGGTACCCAAATGAAAGATAATTCAATTACCTATCCAATGAGGTATCTTACATGATGTTTGATAGGGGACCTTGTACCGTAAAATGCCAAATAACGTCACTAGGTAGTATACATATTAGCTATGTAATTAGTTTTTCACAATCAAACTAGTCTGAGGGTACCAAGGAATATTTGCACCACCATCTAAGGGTACCCAAATGAAAGATAATTCAATTTCCTATCCAATGAGGTATCTTACATGATGTTTGATAGGGGACCTGGTACCGTAAAATGCCAAATAACGTCACTAGGTAGTATACATATTAGCTCTGTAATGAGTTTTTCACAATCAAACTAGTCTGAGGGTACCAAGGAATATTTGCACCACCATCTAAGGGTACCCAAATGAAAGATAATTCAATTTCCTATCCAATGAGGTATCTTACATGATGTTTGATAGGGTACCTGGTACCGTAACATGCCAAATAACGTCACTAGGTAGTATACATATTAGCTCTGTAATGAGTTTTTCACAATCAAACTAGTCTGAGGGTACCAAGGAATATTTGCACCACCATCTAAGGGTACCCAAATGAAAGATAATTCAATTGCCTATCCAATGAGGTATCTTACATGATGTTTGATAGGGGACCTGGTACCGTAACATGCCAAATAACGTCACTAGGTAGTATACATATTAGCTCTGAAATGAGTTTTTCACAATCAAACTAGTCTGAGGGTACCAAGGAATATTTGCACCACCATCCAAGGGTACCCAAATGAAAGATAATTCAATTTCCTATCCAATGAGGTATCTTACATGATGTTTGATAGGGGACCTGGTACCGTAAAATGCCAAATAACGTCACTAGGTAGTATACATATTAGCTCTGTAATGAGTTTTTCACAATCAAACTAGTCTGAGGGTACCAAGGAATATTTGCACCACCACCTAAGGGTACCCAAATGAAAGATAATTCAATTTTCTATCCAATGAGGTATCTTACATGATGTTTGATAGAGGACCTGGTACCGTAACATGCCAAATAACGTCACTAGGTAGTATACATATTAGCTCTGTAATGAGTTTTTCACAATCAAACTAGTCTGAGGGTACCAAGGAATATTTGCACCACCACCTAAGGGTACCCAAATGAAAGATAATTCAATTTCCTATCCAATGAGGTATCTTACATGATGTTTGATAGGGGACCTGGTACCGTAACATGCCAAATAACGTCACTAGGTAGTATAAATATTAGCTCTGAAATGAGTTGTTCACAATCAAACTAGTCTGAGGGTACCAAGGAATATTTGCACCACCATCTAAGGGTACCCAAATGAAAGATAATTCAATTTCCTATCCAATGAGGTATCTTACATGATGTTTGATAGGGGACCTGGTACCGTAACATGCCAAATAACGTCACTAGGTAGTATACATATTAGCTCTGAAATGAGTTTTCACAATCAAACTAGTCTGAGGGTACCAAGGAATATTTGCACCACCATCTAAGGGTACCCAAATGAAAGATAATTCAATTTCCTATCCAATGAGGTATCTTACATGATGTTTGATAGGGGACCTGGTACCGTAAAATGCCAAATAACGTCACTAGGTAGTATACATATTAGCTCTGTAATGAGTTTTTCACAATCAAACTAGTCTGAGGGTACCAAGGAATATTTGCACCACCATCTAAGGGTACCCAAATGAAAGATAATTCAATTTTCTATCCAATGAGGTATCTTACATGATGTTTGATAGAGGACCTGGTACCGTAACATGCCAAATAACGTCACTAGGTAGTATACATATTAGCTCTGTAATGATTTTTTCACAATCAAACTAGTCTGAGGGTACCAAAGAATATTTGCACCACCATCTAAGGGTACCCAAATGAAAGATAATTCAATTTCCTATCCAATGAGGTATCTTACATGATGTTTGATAGGGGACCTGGTACCGTAACATGCCAAATAACGTCACTAGGTAGTATACATATTAGCTCTGAAATGAGTTGTTCACAATCAAACTAGTCTGAGGGTACCAAGGAATATTTGCACCACCATCTAAGGGTACCCAAATGAAAGATAATTCAATTTCCTATCCAATGAGGTATCTTACATGATGTTTGATAGGGGACCTGGTACCGTAACATGCCAAATAACGTCACTAGGTAGTATACATATTAGCTCTGTAATGAGTTTTTCACAATCAAACTAGTCTGAGGGTACCAAGGAATATTTGCACCACCACCTAAGGGTACCCAAATGAAAGATAATTCAATTTCCTATCCAATGAGGTATCTTACATGATGTTTGATAGGGGACCTGGTACCGTAACATGCCAAATAACGTCACTAGGTAGTATACATATTAGCTCTGAAATGAGTTTTTCACAATCAAACTAGTCTGAGGGTACCAAGGAATATTTGCACCACCATCTAAGGGTACCCAAATGAAAGATAATTCAATTTCCTATCCAATGAGGTATCTTACATGATGTTTGATAGGGGACCTGGTACCGTAAAATGCCAAATAACGTCACTAGGTAGTATACATATTAGCTCTGTAATGAGTTTTTCACAATCAAACTAGTCTGAGGGTACCAAGGAATATTTGCACCACCATCTAAGGGTACCCAAATGAAAGATAATTCAATTTTCTATCCAATGAGGTATCTTACATGATGTTTGATAGAGGACCTGGTACCGTAACATGCCAAATAACGTCACTAGGTAGTATACATATTAGCTCTGTAATGAGTTTTTCACAATCAAACTAGTCTGAGGGTACCAAAGAATATTTACACCACCATCTAAGGGTACCCAAATGAAAGATAATTCAATTTCCTATCCAATGAGGTATCTTACATGATGTTTGATAGGGGACCTGGTACCGTAACATGCCAAATAACGTCACTAGGTAGTATACATATTAGCTCTGAAATGAGTTGTTCACAATCAAACTAGTCTGAGGGTACCAAGGAATATTTGCACCACCATCTAAGGGTACCCAAATGAAAGATAATTCAATTTCCTATCCAATGAGGTATCTTACATGATGTTTGATAGGGGACCTGGTACCGTAACATGCCAAATAACGTCACTAGGTAGTATACATATTAGCTCTGAAATGAGTTGTTCACAATCAAACTAGTCTGAGGGTACCAAGGAATATTTGCACCACCATCTAAGGGTACCCAAATGAAAGATAATTCAATTTCCTATCCAATGAGGTATCTTACATGATGTTTGATAGGGGACCTGGTACCGTAACATGCCAAATAACGTCACTAGGTAGTATACATATTAGCTCTGAAATGAGTTTTTCACAATCAAACTAGTCTGAGGGTACCAAGGAATATTTGCACCACCATCTAAGGGTACCCAAATGAAAGATAATTCAATTTCCTATCCAATGAGGTATCTTACATGATGTTTGATAGGGGACCTGGTACCGTAAAATGCCAAATAACGTCACTAGGTAGTATACATATTAGCTCTGTAATGAGTTTTTCACAATCAAACTAGTCTGAGGGTACCAAGGAATATTTGCACCACCATCTAAGGGTACCCAAATGAAAGATAATTCAATTTTCTATCCAATGAGGTATCTTACATGATGTTTGATAGAGGACCTGGTACCGTAACATGCCAAATAACGTCACTAGGTAGTATACATATTAGCTCTGTAATGAGTTTTTCACAATCAAACTAGTCTGAGGGTACCAAGGAATATTTGCACCACCATCTAAGGGTACCCAAATGAAAGATAATTCAATTTTCTATCCAATGAGGTATCTTACATGATGTTTGATAGGGGACCTGGTACCGTAAAATGCCAAATAACGTCACTAGGTAGTATACATATTAGCTCTGTAATGAGTTTTTCACAATCAAACTAGTCTGAGGGTACCAAGGAATATTTGCACCACCATCTAAGGGTACCCAAATGAAAGATAATTCAATTTCCTATCCAATGAGGTATCTTACATGATGTTTGATAGGGTACCTGGTACCGTAACATGCCAAATAACGTCACTAGGTAGTATACATATTAGCTCTGTAATGAGTTTTTCACAATCAAACTAGTCTGAGGGTACCAAGGAATATTTGCACCACCATCTAAGGGTACCCAAATGAAAGATAATTCAATTGCCTATCCAATGAGGTATCTTACATGATGTTTGATAGGGGACCTGGTACCGTAACATGCCAAATAACGTCACTAGGTAGTATACATATTAGCTCTGAAATGAGTTTTTCACAATCAAACTAGTCTGAGGGTACCAAGGAATATTTGCACCACCATCTAAGGGTACCCAAATGAAAGATAATTCAATTTCCTATCCAATGAGGTATCTTACATGATGTTTGATAGGGGACCTGGTACCGTAAAATGCCAAATAACGTCACTAGGTAGTATACATATTAGCTCTGTAATGAGTTTTTCACAATCAAACTAGTCTGAGGGTACCAAGGAATATTTGCACCACCATCTAAGGGTACCCAAATGAAAGATAATTCAATGTTCTATCCAATGAGGTATCTTACATGATGTTTGATAGAGGACCTGGTACCGTAACATGCCAAATAACGTCACTAGGTAGTATACATATTAGCTCTGTAATGAGTTTTTCACAATCAAACTAGTCTGAGGGTACCAAGGAATATTTGCACCACCACCTAAGGGTACCCAAATGAAAGATAATTCAATTTCCTATCCAATGAGGTATCTTACATGATGTTTGATAGGGGACCTGGTACCGTAACATGCCAAATAACGTCACTAGGTAGTATAAATATTAGCTCTGAAATGAGTTGTTCACAATCAAACTAGTCTGAGGGTACCAAGGAATATTTGCACCACCATCTAAGGGTACCCAAATGAAAGATAATTCAATTTCCTATCCAATGAGGTATCTTACATGATGTTTGATAGGGGACCTGGTACCGTAACATGCCAAATAACGTCACTAGGTAGTATACATATTAGCTCTGAAATGAGTTTTTCACAATCAAACTAGTCTGAGGGTACCAAGGAATATTTGCACCACCATCTAAGGGTACCCAAATGAAAGATAATTCAATTTCCTATCCAATGAGGTATCTTACATGATGTTTGATAGGGGACCTGGTACCGTAAAATGCCAAATAACGTCACTAGGTAGTATACATATTAGCTCTGTAATGAGTTTTTCACAATCAAACTAGTCTGAGGGTACCAAGGAATATTTGCACCACCATCTAAGGGTACCCAAATGAAAGATAATTCAATTTCCTATCCAATGAGGTATCTTACATGATGTTTGATAGGGGACCTGGTACCGTAACATGCCAAATAACGTCACTAGGTAGTATACATATTAGCTCTGAAATGAGTTGTTCACAATCAAACTAGTCTGAGGGTACCAAGGAATATTTGCACCACCATCTAAGGGTACCCAAATGAAAGATAATTCAATTTCCTATCCAATGAGGTATCTTACATGATGTTTGATAGGGGACATGGTACCGTAACATGCCAAATAACGTCACTAGGTAGTATACATATTAGCTCTGAAATGAGTTTTTCACAATCAAACTAGTCTGAGGGTACCAAGGAATATTTGCACCACCATCTAAGGGTACCCAAATGAAAGATAATTCAATTTCCTATCCAATGAGGTATCTTACATGATGTTTGATAGGGGACCTGGTACCGTAAAATGCCAAATAACGTCACTAGGTAGTATACATATTAGCTCTGTAATGAGTTTTTCACAATCAAACTAGTCTGAGGGTACCAAGGAATATTTGCACCACCATCTAAGGGTACCCAAATGAAAGATAATTCAATTTTCTATCCAATGAGGTATCTTACATGATGTTTGATAGAGGACCTGGTACCGTAACATGCCAAATAACGTCACTAGGTAGTATACATATTAGCTCTGTAATGAGTTTTTCACAATCAAACTAGTCTGAGGGTACCAAGGAATATTTGCACCACCATCTAAGGGTACCCAAATGAAAGATAATTCAATTTCCTATCCAATGAGGTATCTTACATGATGTTTGATAGGGGACCTGGTACCGTAAAATGCCAAATAACGTCACTAGGTAGTATACATATTAGCTCTGTAATGAGTTTTTCACAATCAAACTAGTCTGAGGGTACCAAGGAATATTTGCACCACCATCTAAGGGTACCCAAATGAAAGATAATTCAATTTCCTATCCAATGAGGTATCTTACATGATGTTTGATAGGGTACCTGGTACCGTAACATGCCAAATAACGTCACTAGGTAGTATACATATTAGCTCTGTAATGAGTTTTTCACAATCAAACTAGTCTGAGGGTACCAAGGAATATTTGCACCACCATCTAAGGGTACCCAAATGAAAGATAATTCAATTGCCTATCCAATGAGGTATCTTACATGATGTTTGATAGGGGACCTGGTACCGTAACATGCCAAATAACGTCACTAGGTAGTATACATATTAGCTCTGAAATGAGTTTTTCACAATCAAACTAGTCTGAGGGTACCAAGGAATATTTGCACCACCATCTAAGGGTACCCAAATGAAAGATAATTCAATTTCCTATCCAATGAGGTATCTTACATGATGTTTGATAGGGGACCTGGTACCGTAAAATGCCAAATAACGTCACTAGGTAGTATACATATTAGCTCTGTAATGAGTTTTTCACAATCAAACTAGTCTGAGGGTACCAAGGAATATTTGCACCACCATCTAAGGGTACCCAAATGAAAGATAATTCAATGTTCTATCCAATGAGGTATCTTACATGATGTTTGATAGAGGACCTGGTACCGTAACATGCCAAATAACGTCACTAGGTAGTATACATATTAGCTCTGTAATGAGTTTTTCACAATCAAACTAGTCTGAGGGTACCAAGGAATATTTGCACCACCACCTAAGGGTACCCAAATGAAAGATAATTCAATTTCCTATCCAATGAGGTATCTTACATGATGTTTGATAGGGGACCTGGTACCGTAACATGCCAAATAACGTCACTAGGTAGTATAAATATTAGCTCTGAAATGAGTTGTTCACAATCAAACTAGTCTGAGGGTACCAAGGAATATTTGCACCACCATCTAAGGGTACCCAAATGAAAGATAATTCAATTTCCTATCCAATGAGGTATCTTACATGATGTTTGATAGGGGACCTGGTACCGTAACATGCCAAATAACGTCACTAGGTAGTATACATATTAGCTCTGAAATGAGTTTTTCACAATCAAACTAGTCTGAGGGTACCAAGGAATATTTGCACCACCATCTAAGGGTACCCAAATGAAAGATAATTCAATTTCCTATCCAATGAGGTATCTTACATGATGTTTGATAGGGGACCTGGTACCGTAAAATGCCAAATAACGTCACTAGGTAGTATACATATTAGCTCTGTAATGAGTTTTTCACAATCAAACTAGTCTGAGGGTACCAAGGAATATTTGCACCACCATCTAAGGGTACCCAAATGAAAGATAATTCAATTTTCTATCCAATGAGGTATCTTACATGATGTTTGATAGAGGACCTGGTACCGTAACATGCCAAATAACGTCACTAGGTAGTATACATATTAGCTCTGTAATGAGTTTTTCACAATCAAACTAGTCTGAGGGTACCAAAGAATATTTGCACCACCATCTAAGGGTACCCAAATGAAAGATAATTCAATTTCCTATCCAATGAGGTATCTTACATGATGTTTGATAGGGGACCTGGTACCGTAACATGCCAAATAACGTCACTAGGTAGTATACATATTAGCTCTGAAATGAGTTGTTCACAATCAAACTAGTCTGAGGGTACCAAGGAATATTTGCACCACCATCTAAGGGTACCCAAATGAAAGATAATTCAATTTCCTATCCAATGAGGTATCTTACATGATGTTTGATAGGGGACCTGGTACCGTAACATGCCAAATAACGTCACTAGGTAGTATACATATTAGCTCTGTAATGAGTTTTTCACAATCAAACTAGTCTGAGGGTACCAAGGAATATTTGCACCACCACCTAAGGGTACCCAAATGAAAGATAATTCAATTTCCTATCCAATGAGGTATCTTACATGATGTTTGATAGGGGACCTGGTACCGTAACATGCCAAATAACGTCACTAGGTAGTATAAATATTAGCTCTGAAATGAGTTGTTCACAATCAAACTAGTCTGAGGGTACCAAGGAATATTTGCACCACCATCTAAGGGTACCCAAATGAAAGATAATTCAATTTCCTATCCAATGAGGTATCTTACATGATGTTTGATAGGGGACCTGGTACCGTAACATGCCAAATAACGTCACTAGGTAGTATACATATTAGCTCTGAAATGAGTTTTTCACAATCAAACTAGTCTGAGGGTACCAAGGAATATTTGCACCACCATCTTAGGGTACCCAAATGAAAGATAATTCAATTTCCTATCCAATGAGGTATCTTACATGATGTTTGATAGGGGACCTGGTACCGTAAAATGCCAAATAACGTCACTAGGTAGTATACATATTAGCTCTGTAATGAGTTTTTCACAATCAAACTAGTCTGAGGGTACCAAGGAATATTTGCACCACCATCTAAGGGTACCCAAATGAAAGATAATTCAATTTTCTATCCAATGAGGTATCTTACATGATGTTTGATAGAGGACCTGGTACCGTAACATGCCAAATAACGTCACTAGGTAGTATACATATTAGCTCTGTAATGAGTTTTTCACAATCAAACTAGTCTGAGGGTACCAAAGAATATTTGCACCACCATCTAAGGGTACCCAAATGAAAGATAATTCAATTTCCTATCCAATGAGGTATCTTACATGATGTTTGATAGGGGACCTGGTACCGTAACATGCCAAATAACGTCACTAGGTAGTATACATATTAGCTCTGAAATGAGTTGTTCACAATCAAACTAGTCTGAGGGTACCAAGGAATATTTGCACCACCATCTAAGGGTACCCAAATGAAAGATAATTCAATTTCCTATCCAATGAGGTATCTTACATGATGTTTGATAGGGGACCTGGTACCGTAACATGCCAAATAACGTCACTAGGTAGTATACATATTAGCTCTGAAATGAGTTGTTCACAATCAAACTAGTCTGAGGGTACCAAGGAATATTTGCACCACCATCTAAGGGTACCCAAATGAAAGATAATTCAATTTCCTATCCAATGAGGTATCTTACATGATGTTTGATAGGGGACCTGGTACCGTAACATGCCAAATAACGTCACTAGGTAGTATACATATTAGCTCTGAAATGAGTTTTTCACAATCAAACTAGTCTGAGGGTACCAAGGAATATTTGCACCACCATCTAAGGGTACCCAAATGAAAGATAATTCAATTTCCTATCCAATGAGGTATCTTACATGATGTTTGATAGGGGACCTGGTACCGTAAAATGCCAAATAACGTCACTAGGTAGTATACATATTAGCTCTGTAATGAGTTTTTCACAATCAAACTAGTCTGAGGGTACCAAGGAATATTTGCACCACCATCTAAGGGTACCCAAATGAAAGATAATTCAATTTTCTATCCAATGAGGTATCTTACATGATGTTTGATAGAGGACCTGGTACCGTAACATGCCAAATAACGTCACTAGGTAGTATACATATTAGCTCTGTAATGAGTTTTTCACAATCAAACTAGTCTGAGGGTACCAAAGAATATTTGCACCACCATCTAAGGGTACCCAAATGAAAGATAATTCAATTTCCTATCCAATGAGGTATCTTACATGATGTTTGATAGGGGACCTGGTACCGTAACATGCCAAATAACGTCACTAGGTAGTATACATATTAGCTCTGAAATGAGTTGTTCACAATCAAACTAGTCTGAGGGTACCAAGGAATATTTGCACCACCATCTAAGGGTACCCAAATGAAAGATAATTCAATTTCCTATCCAATGAGGTATCTTACATGATGTTTGATAGGGGACCTGGTACCGTAACATGCCAAATAACGTCACTAGGTAGTATACATATTAGCTCTGAAATGAGTTTTTCACAATCAAACTAGTCTGAGGGTACCAAGGAATATTTGCACCACCATCTAAGGGTACCCAAATGAAAGATAATTCAATTTCCTATCCAATGAGGTATCTTACATGATGTTTGATAGGGGACCTGGTACCGTAAAATGCCAAATAACGTCACTAGGTAGTATACATATTAGCTCTGTAATGAGTTTTTCACAATCAAACTAGTCTGAGGGTACCAAGGAATATTTGCACCACCATCTAAGGGTACCCAAATGAAAGATAATTCAATTTCCTATCCAATGAGGTATCTTAAATGATGTTTGATAGGGGACCTGGTACCGTAACATGCCAAATAACGTCACTAGGTAGTATACATATTAGCTCTGAAATGAGTTTTTCACAATCAAACTAGTCTGAGGGTACCAAGGAATATTTGCACCACCATCTAAGGGTACCCAAATGAAAGATAATTCAATTTTCTATCCAATGAGGTATCTTACATGATGTTTGATAGAGGACCTGGTACCGTAACATGCCAAATAACGTCACTAGGTAGTATACATATTAGCTCTGTAATGAGTTTTTCACAATCAAACTAGTCTGAGGGTACCAAAGAATATTTGCACCACCACCTAAGGGTACCCAAATGAAAGATAATTCAATTTCCTATCCAATGAGGTATCTTACATGATGTTTGATAGGGGACCTGGTACCGTAACATGCCAAATAACGTCACTAGGTAGTATACATATTAGCTCTGTAATGAGTTTTTCACAATCAAACTAGTCTGAGGGTACCAAAGAATATTTGCACCACCACCTAAGGGTACCCAAATGAAAGATAATTCAATTTCCTATCCAATGAGGTATCTTACATGATGTTTGATAGGGGACCTGGTACCGTAACATGCCAAATAACGTCACTAGGTAGTATAAATATTAGCTCTGAAATGAGTTGTTCACAATCAAACTAGTCTGAGGGTACCAAGGAATATTTGCACCACCATCTAAGGGTACCCAAATGAAAGATAATTCAATTTCCTATCCAATGAGGTATCTTACATGATGTTTGATAGGGGACCTGGTACCGTAACATGCCAAATAACGTCACTAGGTAGTATACATATTAGCTCTGAAATGAGTTTTTCACAATCAAACTAGTCTGAGGGTACCAAGGAATATTTGCACCACCATCTAAGGGTACCCAAATGAAAGATAATTCAATTTCCTATCCAATGAGGTATCTTACATGATGTTTGATAGGGGACCTGGTACCGTAAAATGCCAAATAACGTCACTAGGTAGTATACATATTAGCTCTGTAATGAGTTTTTCACAATCAAACTAGTCTGAGGGTACCAAGGAATATTTGCACCACCATCTAAGGGTACCCAAATGAAAGATAATTCAATTTTTCTATCCAATGAGGTATCTTACATGATGTTTGATAGAGGACCTGGTACCGTAACATGCCAAATAACGTCACTAGGTAGTATACATATTAGCTCTGTAATGAGTTTTTCACAATCAAACTAGTCTGAGGGTACCAAGGAATATTTGCACCACCATCTAAGGGTACCCAAATGAAAGATAATTCAATTTCCTATCCAATGAGGTATCTTACATGATGTTTGATAGGGGACCTGGTACCGTAACATGCCAAATAACGTCACTAGGTAGTATACATATTAGCTCTGTAATGAGTTTTTCACAATCAAACTAGTCTGAGGGTACCAAGGAATATTTGCACCACCATCTAAGGGTACCCAAATGAAAGATAATTCAATTTCCTATCCAATGAGGTATCTTACATGATGTTTGATAGGGGACCTGGTACCGTAACATGCCAAATAACGTCACTAGGTAGTATACATATTAGCTCTGAAATGAGTTTTTCACAATCAAACTAGTCTGAGGGTACAAAGGAATATTTGCACCACCATCTAAGGGTACCCAAATGAAAGATAATTCAATTTCCTATCCAATGAGGTATCTTACATGATGTTTGATAGGGGACCTGGTACCGTAACATGCCAAATAACGTCACTAGGTAGTATACATATTAGCTCTGAAATGAGTTGTTCACAATCAAACTAGTCTGAGGGTACCAAGGAATATTTGCACCACCATCTAAGGGTACCCAAATGAAAGATAATTCAATTTCCTATCCAATGAGGTATCTTACATGATGTTTGATAGGGGACCTGGTACCGTAACATGCCAAATAACGTCACTAGGTAGTATACATATTAGCTCTGAAATGAGTTTTTCACAATCAAACTAGTCTGAGGGTACCAAGGAATATTTGCACCACCATCTAAGGGTACCCAAATGAAAGATAATTCAATTTCCTATCCAATGAGGTATCTTACATGATGTTTGATAGGGGACCTGGTACCGTAAAATGCCAAATAACGTCACTAGGTAGTATACATATTAGCTCTGTAATGAGTTTGTCACAATCAAACTAGTCTGAGGGTACCAAGGAATATTTGCACCACCATCTAAGGGTACCCAAATGAAAGATAATTCAATTTCCTATCCAATGAGGTATCTTACATGATGTTTGATAGGGGACCTGGTACCGTAACATGCCAAATAACGTCACTAGGTAGTATACATATTAGCTCTGAAATGAGTTTTTCACAATCAAACTAGTCTGAGGGTACAAAGGAATATTTGCACCACCATCTAAGGGTACCCAAATGAAAGATAATTCAATTTCCTATCCAATGAGGTATCTTACATGATGTTTGATAGGGGACCTGGTACCGTAAAATGCCAAATAACGTCACTAGGTAGTATACATATTAGCTCTGTAATGAGTTTTTCACAATCAAACTAGTCTGAGGGTACCAAGGAATATTTGCACCACCATCTAAGGGTACCCAAATGAAAGATAATTCAATTTCCTATCCAATGAGGTATCTTACATGATGTTTGATAGGGGACCTGGTACCGTAACATGCCAAATAACGTCACTAGGTAGTATACATATTAGCTCTGAAATGAGTTGTTCACAATCAAACTAGTCTGAGGGTACCAAGGAATATTTGCACCACCATCTAAGGGTACCCAAATGAAAGATAATTCAATTTCCTATCCAATGAGGTATATTACATGATGTTTGATAGGGGACCTGGTACCGTAACATGCCAAATAACGTCACTAGGTAGTATACATATTAGCTCTGAAATGAGTTTTTCACAATCAAACTAGTCTGAGGGTACCAAGGAATATTTGCACCACCATCTAAGGGTACCCAAATGAAAGATAATTCAATTTCCTATCCAATGAGGTATCTTACATGATGTTTGATAGGGGACCTGGTACCGTAAAATGCCAAATAACGTCACTAGGTAGTATACATATTAGCTCTGTAATGAGTTGTTCACAATCAAACTAGTCTGAGGGTACCAAGGAATATTTGCACCACCATCTAAGGGTACCCAAATGAAAGATAATTCAATTTCCTATCCAATGAGGTATCTTACATGATGTTTGATAGGGGACCTGGTACCGTAACATGCCAAATAACGTCACTAGGTAGTATACATATTAGCTCTGAAATGAGTTGTTCACAATCAAACTAGTCTGAGGGTACCAAGGAATATTTGCACCACCATCTAAGGGTACCCAAATGAAAGATAATTCAATTTCCTATCCAATGAGGTATCTTACATGATGTTTGATAGGGGACCTGGTACCGTAACATGCCAAATAACGTCACTAGGTAGTATACATATTAGCTCTGAAATGAGTTTTTCACAATCAAACTAGTCTGAGGGTACCAAGGAATATTTGCACCACCATCTAAGGGTACCCAAATGAAAGATAATTCAATTTCCTATCCAATGAGGTATCTTACATGATGTTTGATAGGGGACCTGGTACCGTAAAATGCCAAATAACGTCACTAGGTAGTATACATATTAGCTCTGTAATGAGTTTTTCACAATCAAACTAGTCTGAGGGTACCAAGGAATATTTGCACCACCATCTAAGGGTACCCAAATGAAAGATAATTCAATTTCCTATCCAATGAGGTATCTTACATGATGTTTGATAGGGGACCTGGTACCGTAACATGCCAAATAACGTCACTAGGTAGTATACATATTAGCTCTGAAATGAGTTTTTCACAATCAAACTAGTCTGAGGGTACCAAGGAATATTTGCACCACCATCTAAGGGTACCCAAATGAAAGATAATTCAATTTCCTATCCAATGAGGTATCTTACATGATGTTTGATAGGGGACCTGGTACCGTAAAATGCCAAATAACGTCACTAGGTAGTATACATATTAGCTCTGTAATGAGTTTGTCACAATCAAACTAGTCTGAGGGTACCAAGGAATATTTGCACCACCATCTAAGGGTACCCAAATGAAAGATAATTCAATTTCCTATCCAATGAGGTATCTTACATGATGTTTGATAGGGGACCTGGTACCGTAACATGCCAAATAACGTCACTAGGTAGTATACATATTAGCTCTGAAATGAGTTTTTCACAATCAAACTAGTCTGAGGGTACAAAGGAATATTTGCACCACCATCTAAGGGTACCCAAATGAAAGATAATTCAATTTCCTATCCAATGAGGTATCTTACATGATGTTTGATAGGGGACCTGGTACCGTAAAATGCCAAATAACGTCACTAGGTAGTATACATATTAGCTCTGTAATGAGTTTTTCACAATCAAACTAGTCTGAGGGTACCAAGGAATATTTGCACCACCATCTAAGGGTACCCAAATGAAAGATAATTCAATTTCCTATCCAATGAGGTATCTTACATGATGTTTGATAGGGGACCTGGTACCGTAACATGCCAAATAACGTCACTAGGTAGTATACATATTAGCTCTGAAATGAGTTGTTCACAATCAAACTAGTCTGAGGGTACCAAGGAATATTTGCACCACCATCTAAGGGTACCCAAATGAAAGATAATTCAATTTCCTATCCAATGAGGTATATTACATGATGTTTGATAGGGGACCTGGTACCGTAACATGCCAAATAACGTCACTAGGTAGTATACATATTAGCTCTGAAATGAGTTTTTCACAATCAAACTAGTCTGAGGGTACCAAGGAATATTTGCACCACCATCTAAGGGTACCCAAATGAAAGATAATTCAATTTCCTATCCAATGAGGTATCTTACATGATGTTTGATAGGGGACCTGGTACCGTAAAATGCCAAATAACGTCACTAGGTAGTATACATATTAGCTCTGTAATGAGTTGTTCACAATCAAACTAGTCTGAGGGTACCAAGGAATATTTGCACCACCATCTAAGGGTACCCAAATGAAAGATAATTCAATTTCCTATCCAATGAGGTATCTTACATGATGTTTGATAGGGGACCTGGTACCGTAACATGCCAAATAACGTCACTAGGTAGTATACATATTAGCTCTGAAATGAGTTGTTCACAATCAAACTAGTCTGAGGGTACCAAGGAATATTTGCACCACCATCTAAGGGTACCCAAATGAAAGATAATTCAATTTCCTATCCAATGAGGTATCTTACATGATGTTTGATAGGGGACCTGGTACCGTAACATGCCAAATAACGTCACTAGGTAGTATACATATTAGCTCTGAAATGAGTTTTTCACAATCAAACTAGTCTGAGGGTACCAAGGAATATTTGCACCACCATCTAAGGGTACCCAAATGAAAGATAATTCAATTTCCTATCCAATGAGGTATCTTACATGATGTTTGATAGGGGACCTGGTACCGTAAAATGCCAAATAACGTCACTAGGTAGTATACATATTAGCTCTGTAATGAGTTTTTCACAATCAAACTAGTCTGAGGGTACCAAGGAATATTTGCACCACCATCTAAGGGTACCCAAATGAAAGATAATTCAATTTTCTATCCAATGAGGTATCTTACATGATGTTTGATAGAGGACCTGGTACCGTAACATGCCAAATAACGTCACTAGGTAGTATACATATTAGCTCTGTAATGAGTTTTTCACAATCAAACTAGTCTGAGGGTACCAAAGAATATTTGCACCACCATCTAAGGGTACCCAAATGAAAGATAATTCAATTTCCTATCCAATGAGGTATCTTACTTGATGTTTGATAGGGGACCTGGTACCGTAACATGCCAAATAACGTCACTAGGTAGTATACATATTAGCTCTGAAATGAGTTGTTCACAATCAAACTAGTCTGAGGGTACCAAGGAATATTTGCACCACCATCTAAGGGTACCCAAATGAAAGATAATTCAATTTCCTATCCAATGAGGTATCTTACATGATGTTTGATAGGGGACCTGGTACCGTAACATGCCAAATAACGTCACTAGGTAGTATACATATTAGCTCTGTAATGAGTTTTTCACAATCAAACTAGTCTGAGGGTACCAAGGAATATTTGCACCACCATCTAAGGGTACCCAAATGAAAGATAATTCAATTTCCTATCCAATGAGGTATCTTACATGATGTTTGATAGGGGACCTGGTACCGTAAAATGCCAAATAACGTCACTAGGTAGTATACATATTAGCTCTGTAATGAGTTTTTCACAATCAAACTAGTCTGAGGGTACCAAGGAATATTTGCACCACCATCTAAGGGTACCCAAATGAAAGATAATTCAATTTTCTATCCAATGAGGTATCTTACATGATGTTTGATAGAGGACCTGGTACCGTAACATGCCAAATAACGTCACTAGGTAGTATACATATTAGCTCTGTAATGAGTTTTTCACAATCAAACTAGTCTGAGGGTACCAAAGAATATTTGCACCACCATCTAAGGGTACCCAAATGAAAGATAATTCAATTTCCTATCCAATGAGGTATCTTACATGATGTTTGATAGGGGACCTGGTACCGTAACATGCCAAATAACGTCACTAGGTAGTATACATATTAGCTCTGAAATGAGTTTTTCACAATCAAACTAGTCTGAGGGTACCAAGGAATATTTGCACCACCATCTAAGGGTACCCAAATGAAAGATAATTCAATTTCCTATCCAATGAGGTATCTTACATGATGTTTGATAGGGGACCTGGTACCGTAAAATGCCAAATAACGTCACTAGGTAGTATACATATTAGCTCTGTAATGAGTTTTTCACAATCAAACTAGTCTGAGGGTACCAAGGAATATTTGCACCACCATCTAAGGGTACCCAAATGAAAGATAATTCAATTTTCTATCCAATGAGGTATCTTACATGATGTTTGATAGAGGACCTGGTACCGTAACATGCCAAATAACGTCACTAGGTAGTATACATATTAGCTCTGTAATGAGTTTTTCACAATCAAACTAGTCTGAGGGTACCAAAGAATATTTGCACCACCATCTAAGGGTACCCAAATGAAAGATAATTCAATTTCCTATCCAATGAGGTATCTTACATGATGTTTGATAGGGGACCTGGTACCGTAACATGCCAAATAACGTCACTAGGTAGTATACATATTAGCTCTGAAATGAGTTGTTCACAATCAAACTAGTCTGAGGGTACCAAGGAATATTTGCACCACCATCTAAGGGTACCCAAATGAAAGATAATTCAATTTCCTATCCAATGAGGTATCTTACATGATGTTTGATAGGGGACCTGGTACCGTAACATGCCAAATAACGTCACTAGGTAGTATACATATTAGCTCTGAAATGAGTTTTTCACAATCAAACTAGTCTGAGGGTACCAAGGAATATTTGCACCACCATCTAAGGGTACCCAAATGAAAGATAATTCAATTTCCTATCCAATGAGGTATCTTACATGATGTTTGATAGGGGACCTGGTACCGTAAAATGCCAAATAACGTCACTAGGTAGTATACATATTAGCTCTGTAATGAGTTTTTCACAATCAAACTAGTCTGAGGGTACCAAGGAATATTTGCACCACCATCTAAGGGTACCCAAATGAAAGATAATTCAATTTCCTATCCAATGAGGTATCTTACATGATGTTTGATAGGGGACCTGGTACCGTAACATGCCAAATAACGTCACTAGGTAGTATACATATTAGCTCTGTAATGAGTTTTTCACAATCAAACTAGTCTGAGGGTACCAAGGAATATTTGCACCACCATCTAAGGGTACCCAAATGAAAGATAATTCAATTTCCTATCCAATGAGGTATCTTACATGATGTTTGATAGGGGACCTGGTACCGTAACATGCCAAATAACGTCACTAGGTAGTATACATATTAGCTCTGAAATGAGTTGTTCACAATCAAACTAGTCTGAGGGTACCAAGGAATATTTGCACCACCATCTAAGGGTACCCAAATGAAAGATAATTCAATTTCCTATCCAATGAGGTATCTTACATGATGTTTGATAGGGGACCTGGTACCGTAACATGCCAAATAACGTCACTAGGTAGTATACATATTAGCTCTGAAATGAGTTTTTCACAATCAAACTAGTCTGAGGGTACCAAGGAATATTTGCACCACCATCTAAGGGTACCCAAATGAAAGATAATTCAATTTCCTATCCAATGAGGTATCTTACATGATGTTTGATAGGGGACCTGGTACCGTAAAATGCCAAATAACGTCACTAGGTAGTATACATATTAGCTCTGTAATGAGTTTTTCACAATCAAACTAGTCTGAGGGTACCAAGGAATATTTGCACCACCATCTAAGGGTACCCAAATGAAAGATAATTTAATTTCCTATCCAATGAGGTATCTTACATGATGTTTGATAGGGGACCTGGTACCGTAAAATGCCAAATAACGTCACTAGGTAGTATACATATTAGCTCTGTAATGAGTTTTTCACAATCAAACTAGTCTGAGGGTACCAAGGAATATTTGCAACACAATCTAAGGGTACCCAAATGAAAGATAATTCAATTTCCTATCCAATGAGGTATCTTACATGATGTTTGATAGGGGACCTGGTACCGTAACATGCCAAATAACGTCACTAGGTAGTATACATATTAGCTCTGAAATGATTTGTTCACAATCAAACTAGTCTGAGGGTCCCAAGGAATATTTGCACCACCATCTAAGGGTACCCAAATGAAAGATAATTCAATTTTCTATCCAATGAGGTATCTTACATGATGTTTGATAGAGGACCTGGTACCGTAACATGCCAAATAACGTCACTAGGTAGTATACATATTAGCTCTGTAATGAGTTTTTCACAATCAAACTAGTCTGAGGGTACCAAAGAATATTTGCACCACCATCTAAGGGTACCCAAATGAAAGATAATTCAATTTCCTATCCAATGAGGTATCTTACATGATGTTTGATAGGGGACCTGGTACCGTAACATGCCAAATAACGTCACTAGGTAGTATACATATTAGCTCTGAAATGAGTTGTTCACAATCAAACTAGTCTGAGGGTACCAAGGAATATTTGCACCACCATCTAAGGGTACCCAAATGAAAGATAATTCAATTTCCTATCCAATGAGGTATCTTACATGATGTTTGATAGGGGACCTGGTACCGTAACATGCCAAATAACGTCACTAGGTAGTATACATATTAGCTCTGAAATGAGTTTTTCACAATCAAACTAGTCTGAGGGTACCAAGGAATATTTGCACCACCATCTAAGGGTACCCAAATGAAAGATAATTAAATTTCCTATCCAATGAGGTATCTTACATGATGTTTGATAGGGGACCTGGTACCGTAAAATGCCAAATAACGTCACTAGGTAGTATACATATTAGCTCTGTAATGAGTTTTTCACAATCAAACTAGTCTGAGGGTACCAAGGAATATTTGCACCACCATCTAAGGGTACCCAAATGAAAGATAATTTAATTTCCTATCCAATGAGGTATCTTACATGATGTTTGATAGGGGACCTGGTACCGTAAAATGCCAAATAACGTCACTAGGTAGTATACATATTAGCTCTGTAATGAGTTTTTCACAATCAAACTAGTCTGAGGGTACCAAGGAATATTTGCAACACAATCTAAGGGTACCCAAATGAAAGATAATTCAATTTCCTATCCAATGAGGTATCTTACATGATGTTTGATAGGGGACCTGGTACCGTAACATGCCAAATAACGTCACTAGGTAGTATACATATTAGCTCTGAAATGATTTGTTCACAATCAAACTAGTCTGAGGGTCCCAAGGAATATTTGCACCACCATCTAAGGGTACCCAAATGAAAGATAATTCAATTTTCTATCCAATGAGGTATCTTACATGATGTTTGATAGAGGACCTGGTACCGTAACATGCCAAATAACGTCACTAGGTAGTATACATATTAGCTCTGTAATGAGTTTTTCACAATCAAACTAGTCTGAGGGTACCAAAGAATATTTGCACCACCATCTAAGGGTACCCAAATGAAAGATAATTCAATTTCCTATCCAATGAGGTATCTTACATGATGTTTGATAGGGGACCTGGTACCGTAACATGCCAAATAACGTCACTAGGTAGTATACATATTAGCTCTGAAATGAGTTGTTCACAATCAAACTAGTCTGAGGGTACCAAGGAATATTTGCACCACCATCTAAGGGTACCCAAATGAAAGATAATTCAATTTCCTATCCAATGAGGTATCTTACATGATGTTTGATAGGGGACCTGGTACCGTAACATGCCAAATAACGTCACTAGGTAGTATACATATTAGCTCTGAAATGAGTTTTTCACAATCAAACTAGTCTGAGGGTACCAAGGAATATTTGCACCACCATCTAAGGGTACCCAAATGAAAGATAATTCAATTTCCTATCCAATGAGGTATCTTACATGATGTTTGATAGGGGACCTGGTACCGTAAAATGCCAAATAACGTCACTAGGTAGTATACATATTAGCTCTGTAATGAGTTTTTCACAATCAAACTAGTCTGAGGGTACCAAGGAATATTTGCACCACCATCTAAGGGTACCCAAATGAAAGATAATTCAATTTCCTATCCAATGAGGTATCTTACATGATGTTTGATAGGGGACCTGGTACCGTAAAATGCCAAATAACGTCACTAGGTAGTATACATATTAGCTCTTTAATGAGTTTTTCACAATCAAACTAGTCTGAGGGTACCAAGGAATATTTGCACCACCATCTAAGGGTACCCAAATGAAAGATAATTCAATTTTCTATCCAATGAGGTATCTTACATGATGTTTGATAGAGGACCTGGTACCGTAACATGCCAAATAACGTCACTAGGTAGTATACATATTAGCTCTGTAATGAGTTTTTCACAATCAAACTAGTCTGAGGGTACCAAAGAATATTTGCACCACCATCTAAGGGTACCCAAATGAAAGATAATTCAATTTCCTATCCAATGAGGTATCTTACATGATGTTTGATAGGGGACCTGGTACCGTAACATGCCAAATAACGTCACTAGGTAGTATACATATTAGCTCTGTAATGAGTTTTTCACAATCAAACTAGTCTGAGGGTACCAAGGAATATTTGCACCACCATCTAAGGGTACCCAAATGAAAGATAATTCAATTTTCTATCCAATGAGGTATCTTACATGATGTTTGATAGAGGACCTGGTACCGTAACATGCCAAATAACGTCACTAGGTAGTATACATATTAGCTCTGTAATGAGTTTTTCACAATCAAACTAGTCTGAGGGTACCAAAGAATATTTGCACCACCATCTAAGGGTACCCAAATGAAAGATAATTCAATTTCCTATCCAATGAGGTATCTTACATGATGTTTGATAGGGGACCTGGTACCGTAACATGCCAAATAACGTCACTAGGTAGTATACATATTAGCTCTGAAATGAGTTTTTCACAATCAAACTAGTCTGAGGGTACCAAGGAATATTTGCACCACCATCTAAGGGTACCCAAATGAAAGATAATTCAATTTCCTATCCAATGAGGTATCTTACATGATGTTTGATAGGGGACCTGGTACCGTAACATGCCAAATAACGTCACTAGGTAGTATACATATTAGCTCTGTAATGAGTTTTTCACAATCAAACTAGTCTGAGGGTACCAAGGAATATTTGCACCACCATCTAAGGGTACCCAAATGAAAGATAATTCAATTTCCTATCCAATGAGGTATCTTACATGATGTTTGATAGGGGACCTGGTACCGTAACATGCCAAATAACGTCACTAGGTAGTATACATATTAGCTCTGTAATGAGTTTTTCACAATCAAACTAGTCTGAGGGTACCAAGGAATATTTGCACCACCATCTAAGGGTACCCAAATGAAAGATAATTCAATTTTCTATCCAATGAGGTATCTTACATGATGTTTGATAGATGACCTGGTACCGTAACATGCCAAATAACGTCACTAGGTAGTATACATATTAGCTCTGTAATGAGTTTTTCACAATCAAACTAGTCTGAGGGTACCAAATAATATTTGCACCACCATCTAAGGGTACCCAAATGAAAGATAATTCAATTTCCTATCCAATGAGGTATCTTACATGATGTTTGATAGGGGACCTGGTACCGTAACATGCCAAATAACGTCACTAGGTAGTATACATATTAGCTCTGAAATGAGTTTTTCACAATCAAACTAGTCTGAGGGTACCAAGGAATATTTGCACCACCATCTAAGGGTACCCAAATGAAAGATAATTCAATTTCCTATCCAATGAGGTATCTTACATGATGTTTGATAGGGGACCTGGTACCGTAACATGCCAAATAACGTCACTAGGTAGTATACATATTAGCTCTGTAATGAGTTTTTCACAATCAAACTAGTCTGAGGGTACCAAGGAATATTTGCACCACCATCTAAGGGTACCCAAATGAAAGATAATTCAATTTCCTATCCAATGAGGTATCTTACATGATGTTTGATAGGGCACCTGGTACCGTAACATGCCAAATAACGTCACTAGGTAGTATACATATTAGCTCTGTAATGAGTTTTTCACAATCAAACTAGTCTGAGGGTACCAAGGAATATTTGCACCACCATCTAAGGGTACCCAAATGAAAGATAATTCAATTTTCTATCCAATGAGGTATCTTACATGATGTTTGATAGAGGACCTGGTACCGTAACATGCCAAATAACGTCACTAGGTAGTATACATATTAGCTCTGTAATGAGTTTTTCACAGTCAAACTAGTCTGAGGGTACCAAAGAATATTTGCACCACCATCTAAGGGTACCCAAATGAAAGATAATTCAATTTCCTATCCAATGAGGTATCTTACATGATGTTTGATAGGGGACCTGGTACCGTAACATGCCAAATAACGTCACTAGGTAGTATACATATTAGCTCTGAAATGAGTTGTTCACAATCAAACTAGTCTGGGGTACCAAGGAATATTTGCACCACCATCTAAGGGTACCCAAATGAAAGATAATTCAATTTCCTATCCAATGAGGTATCTTACATGATGTTTGATAGGGGACCTGGTACCGTAACATGCCAAATAACGTCACTAGGTAGTATACATATTAGCTCTGTAATGAGTTTTTCACAATCAAACTAGTCTGAGGGTACCAAGGAATATTTGCACCACCATCTAAGGGTACCCAAATGAAAGATAATTCAATTTTCTATCCAATGAGGTATCTTACATGATGTTTGATAGGGGACCTGGTACCGTAAAATGCCAAATAACGTCACTAGGTAGTATACATATTAGCTCTGTAATGAGTTTTTCACAATCAAACTAGTCTGAGGGTACCAAGGAATATTTGCACCACCATCTAAGGGTACCCAAATGAAAGATAATTCAATTTTCTATCCAATGAGGTATCTTACATGATGTTTGATAGGGGACCTGGTACCGTAAAATGCCAAATAACGTCACTAGGTAGTATACATATTAGCTCTGTAATGAGTTTTTCACAATCAAACTAGTCTGAGGGTACCAAGGAATATTTGCACCACCATCTAAGGGTACCCAAATGAAAGATAATTCAATTTCCTATCCAATGAGGTATCTTACATGATGTTTGATAGGGGACCTGGTACCGTAAAATGCCAAATAACGTCACTAGGTAGTATACATATTAGCTCTTTAATGAGTTTTTCACAATCAAACTAGTCTGAGGGTACCAAGGAATATTTGCACCACCATCTAAGGGTACCCAAATGAAAGATAATTCAATTTTCTATCCAATGAGGTATCTTACATGATGTTTGATAGAGGACCTGGTACCGTAACATGCCAAATAACGTCACTAGGTAGTATACATATTAGCTCTGTAATGAGTTTTTCACAATCAAACTAGTCTGAGGGTACCAAAGAATATTTGCACCACCAACTAAGGGTACCCAAATGAAAGATAATTCAATTTCCTATCCAATGAGGTATCTTACATGATGTTTGATAGGGGACCTGGTACCGTAACATGCCAAATAACGTCACTAGGTAGTATACATATTAGCTCTGAAATGAGTTGTTCACAATCAAACTAGTCTGAGGGTACCAAGGAATATTTGCACCACCATCTAAGGGTACCCAAATGAAAGATAATTCAATTTCCTATCCAATGAGGTATCTTACATGATGTTTGATAGGGGACCTGGTACCGTAACATGCCAAATAACGTCACTAGGTAGTATACATATTAGCTCTGTAATGAGTTTTTCACAATCAAACTAGTCTGAGGGTACCAAGGAATATTTGCACCACCATCTAAGGGTACCCAAATGAAAGATAATTCAATTTCCTATCCAATGAGGTATCTTACATGATGTTTGATAGGGGACCTGGTACCGTAACATGCCAAATAACGTCACTAGGTAGTATACATATTAGCTCTGTAATGAGTTTTTCACAATCAAACTAGTCTGAGGGTACCAAGGAATATTTGCACCACCATCTAAGGGTACCCAAATGAAAGATAATTCAATTTTCTATCCAATGAGGTATCTTACATGATGTTTGATAGAGGACCTGGTACCGTAACATGCCAAATAACGTCACTAGGTAGTATACATATTAGCTCTGTAATGAGTTTTTCACAATCAAACTAGTCTGAGGGTACCAAAGAATATTTGCACCACCATCTAAGGGTACCCAAATGAAAGATAATTCAATTTCCTATCCAATGAGGTATCTTACATGATGTTTGATAGGGGACCTGGTACCGTAACATGCCAAATAACGTCACTAGGTAGTATACATATTAGCTCTGAAATGAGTTTTTCACAATCAAACTAGTCTGAGGGTACCAAGGAATATTTGCACCACCATCTAAGGGTACCCAAATGAAAGATAATTCAATTTCCTATCCAATGAGGTATCTTACATGATGTTTGATAGGGGACCTGGTACCGTAACATGCCAAATAACGTCACTAGGTAGTATACATATTAGCTCTGTAATGAGTTTTTCACAATCAAACTAGTCTGAGGGTACCAAGGAATATTTGCACCACCATCTAAGGGTACCCAAATGAAAGATAATTCAATTTCCTATCCAATGAGGTATCTTACATGATGTTTGATAGGGCACCTGGTACCGTAACATGCCAAATAACGTCACTAGGTAGTATACATATTAGCTCTGTAATGAGTTTTTCACAATCAAACTAGTCTGAGGGTACCAAGGAATATTTGCACCACAATCTAAGGGTACCTAAATGAAAGATAATTCAATTTTCTATCCAATGAGGTATATTACATGATGTTTGATAGAGGACCTGGTACCGTAACATGCCAAATAACGTCACTAGGTAGTATACATATTAGCTCTGTAATGAGTTTTTCACAGTAAAACTAGTCTGAGGGTACCAAAGAATATTTGCACCACCATCTAAGGGTACCCAAATGAAAGATAATTCAATTTCCTATCCAATGAGGTATCTTACATGATGTTTGATAGGGGACCTGGTACCGTAACATGCCAAATAACGTCACTAGGTAGTATACATATTAGCTCTGAAATGAGTTGTTCACAATCAAACTAGTCTGAGGGTACCAAGGAATATTTGCACCACCATCTAAGGGTACCCAAATGAAAGATAATTCAATTTCCTATCCAATGAGGTATCTTACATGATGTTTGATAGGGGACCTGGTACCGTAACATGCCAAATAACGTCACTAGGTAGTATACATATTAGCTCTGTAATGAGTTTTTCACAATCAAACTAGTCTGAGGGTACCAAGGAATATTTGCACCACCATCTAAGGGTACCCAAATGAAAGATAATTCAATTTTCTATCCAATGAGGTATCTTACATGATGTTTGATAGGGGACCTGGTACCGTAAAATGCCAAATAACGTCACTAGGTAGTATACATATTAGCTCTGTAATGAGTTTTTCACAATCAAACTAGTCTGAGGGTACCAAGGAATATTTGCACCACCATCTAAGGGTACCCAAATGAAAGATAATTCAATTTCCTATCCAATGAGGTATCTTACATGATGTTTGATAGAGGACCTGGTACCGTAACATGCCAAATAACGTCACTAGGTAGTATACATATTAGCTCTGTAATGAGTTTTTCACAATCAAACTAGTCTGAGGGTACCAAAGAATATTTGCACCACCATCTAAGGGTACCCAAATGAAAGATAATTCAATTTCCTATCCAATGAGGTATCTTACATGATGTTTGATAGGGGACCTGGTACCGTTACATGCCAAATAACGTCACTAGGTAGTATACATATTAGCTCTGAAATGAGTTTTTCACAATCAAACTAGTCTGAGGGTACCAAGGAATATTTGCACCACCATCTAAGGGTACCCAAATGAAAGATAATTCAATTTCCTATCCAATGAGGTATCTTACATGATGTTTGATAGGGGACCTGGTACCGTAACATGCCAAATAACGTCACTAGGTAGTATACATATTAGCTCTGTAATGAGTTTTTCACAATCAAACTAGTCTGAGGGTACCAAAGAATATTTGCACCACCATCTAAGGGTACCCAAATGAAAGATAATTCAATTTCCTATCCAATGAGGTATCTTACATGATGTTTGATAGGGGACCTGGTACCGTAACATGCCAAATAACGTCACTAGGTAGTATACATATTAGCTCTGAAATGAGTTTTTCACAATCAAACTAGTCTGAGGGTACCAAGGAATATTTGCACCACCATCTAAGGGTACCCAAATGAAAGATAATTCAATTTCCTATCCAATGAGGTATCTTACATGATGTTTGATAGGGGACCTGGTACCGTAACATGCCAAATAACGTCACTAGGTAGTATACATATTAGCTCTGTAATGAGTTTTTCACAATCAAACTAGTCTGAGGGTACCAAGGAATATTTGCACCACCATCTAAGGGTACCCAAATGAAAGATAATTCAATTTCCTATCCAATGAGGTATCTTACATGATGTTTGATAGGGGACCTGGTACCGTAAAATGCCAAATAACGTCACTAGGTAGTATACATATTAGCTCTGTAATGAGTTTTTCACAATCAAACTAGTCTGAGGGTACCAAGGAATATTTGCACCACCATCTAAGGGTACCCAAATGAAAGATAATTCAATTTTCTATCCAATGAGGTATCTGACATGATGTTTGATAGAGGACCTGGTACCGTAACATGCCAAATAACGTCACTAGGTAGTATACATATTAGCTCTGTAATGAGTTTTTCACAATCAAACTAGTCTGAGGGTACCAAAGAATATTTGCACCACCATCTAAGGGTACCCAAATGAAAGATAATTCAATTTCCTATCCAATGAGGTATCTTACATGATGTTTGATAGGGGACCTGGTACCGTAACATGCCAAATAACGTCACTAGGTAGTATACATATTAGCTCTGAAATGAGTTTTTCACAATCAAACTAGTCTGAGGGTACCAAGGAATATTTGCACCACCATCTAAGGGTACCCAAATGAAAGATAATTCAATTTCCTATCCAATGAGGTATCTTACATGATGTTTGATAGGGGACATGGTACCGTAAAATGCCAAATAACGTCACTAGGTAGTATACATATTAGCTCTGTAATGAGTTTTTCACAATCAAACTAGTCTGAGGGTACCAAGGAATATTTGCACCACCATCTAAGGGTACCCAAATGAAAGATAATTCAATTTTCTATCCAATGAGGTATCTTACATGATGTTTGATAGAGGACCTGGTACCGTAACATGCCAAATAACGTCACTAGGTAGTATACATATTAGCTCTGTAATGAGTTTTTCACAATCAAACTAGTCTGAGGGTACCAAAGAATATTTGCACCACCATCTAAAGGTACCCAAATGAAAGATAATTCAATTTCCTATCCAATGAGGTATCTTACATGATGTTTGATAGGGGACCTGGTACCGTAACATGCCAAATAACGTCACTAGGTAGTATACATATTAGCTCTGTAATGAGTTTTTCACAATCAAACTAGTCTGAGGGTACCAAGGAATATTTGCACCACCATCTAAGGGTACCCAAATGAAAGATAATTCAATTTCCTATCCAATGAGGTATCTTACATGATGTTTGATAGGGGACCTGGTACCGTAAAATGCCAAATAACGTCACTAGGTAGTATACATATTAGCTCTGTAATGAGTTTTTCACAATCAAACTAGTCTGAGGGTACCAAGGAATATTTGCACCACCATCTAAGGGTACCCAAATGAAAGATAATTCAATTTCCTATCCAATGAGGTATCTTACATGATGTTTGATAGGGGACCTGGTACCGTAACATGCCAAATAACGTCACTAGGTAGTATACATATTAGCTCTGAAATGAGTTGTTCACAATCAAACTAGTCTGAGGGTACCAAGGAATATTTGCACCACCATCTAAGGGTACCCAAATGAAAGATAATTCAATTTTCTATCCAATGAGGTATCTTACATGATGTTTGATAGAGGACCTGGTACCGTAACATGCCAAATAACGTCACTAGGTAGTATACATATTAGCTCTGTAATGAGTTTTTCACAATCAAACTAGTCTGAGGGTACCAAAGAATATTTGCACCACAATCTAAGGGTACCCAAATGAAAGATAATTCAATTTCCTATCCAATGAGGTATCTTACATGATGTTTGATAGGGGACCTGGTACCGTAACATGCCAAATAACGTCACTAGGTAGTATACATATTAGCTCTGAAATGAGTTTTTCACAATCAAACTAGTCTGAGGGTACCAAGGAATATTTGCACCACCATCTAAGGGTACCCAAATGAAAGATAATTCAATTTCCTATCCAATGAGGTATCTTACATGATGTTTGATAGGGGACCTGGTACCGTAAAATGCCAAATAACGTCACTAGGTAGTATACATATTAGCTCTGTAATGAGTTTTTCACAATCAAACTAGTCTGAGGGTACCAAGGAATATTTGCACCACCATCTAAGGGTACCCAAATGAAAGATAATTCAATTTCCTATCCAATGAGGTATCTTACATGATGTTTGATAGGGGACCTGGTACCGTAAAATGCCAAATAACGTCACTAGGTAGTATACATATTAGCTCTGTAATGAGTTTTTCACAATCAAACTAGTCTGAGGGTACCAAGGAATATTTGCACCACCATCTAAGGGTACCCAAATGAAAGATAATTCAATTTTCTATCCAATGAGGTATCTTACATGATGTTTGATAGAGGACCTGGTACCGTAACATGCCAAATAACGTCACTAGGTAGTATACATATTAGCTCTGTAATGAGTTTTTCACAATCAAACTAGTCTGAGGGTACCAAAGAATATTTGCACCACCATCTAAAGGTACCCAAATGAAAGATAATTCAATTTCCTATCCAATGAGGTATCTTACATGATGTTTGATAGGGGACCTGGTACCGTAACATGCCAAATAACGTCACTAGGTAGTATACATATTAGCTCTGTAATGAGTTTTTCACAATCAAACTAGTCTGAGGGTACCAAGGAATATTTGCACCACCATCTAAGGGTACCCAAATGAAAGATAATTCAATTTCCTATCCAATGAGGTATCTTACATGATGTTTGATAGGGGACCTGGTACCGTAAAATGCCAAATAACGTCACTAGGTAGTATACATATTAGCTCTGTAATGAGTTTTTCACAATCAAACTAGTCTGAGGGTACCAAGGAATATTTGCACCACCATCTAAGGGTACCCAAATGAAAGATAATTCAATTTCCTATCCAATGAGGTATCTTACATGATGTTTGATAGGGGACCTGGTACCGTAACATGCCAAATAACGTCACTAGGTAGTATACATATTAGCTCTGAAATGAGTTGTTCACAATCAAACTAGTCTGAGGGTACCAAGGAATATTTGCACCACCATCTAAGGGTACCCAAATGAAAGATAATTCAATTTTCTATCCAATGAGGTATCTTACATGATGTTTGATAGGGGACCTGGTACCGTAACATGCCAAATAACGTCACTAGGTAGTATACATATTAGCTCTGTAATGAGTTTTTCACAATCAAACTAGTCTGAGGGTACCAAAGAATATTTGCATCACCATCTAAGGGTACCCAAATGAAAGATAATTCAATTTCCTATCCAATGAGGTATCTTACATGATGTTTGATAGGGGACCTGGTACCGTAAAATGCCAAATAACGTCACTAGGTAGTATACATATTAGCTCTGTAATGAGTTTTTCACAATCAAACTAGTCTGAGGGTACCAAGGAATATTTGCACCACCATCTAAGGGTACCCAAATGAAAGATAATTCAATTTCCTATCCAATGAGGTATCTTACATGATGTTTGATAGGGGACCTGGTACCGTAAAATGCCAAATAACGTCACTAGGTAGTATACATATTAGCTCTGTAATGAGTTTTTCACAATCAAACTAGTCTGAGGGTACCAAGGAATATTTGCACCACCATCTAAGGGTACCCAAATGAAAGATAATTCAATTTTCTATCCAATGAGGTATCTTACATGATGTTTGATAGAGGACCTGGTACCGTAACATGCCAAATAACGTCACTAGGTAGTATACATATTAGCTCTGTAATGAGTTTTTCACAATCAAACTAGTCTGAGGGTACCAAGGAATATTTGCACCACCATCTAAGGGTACCCAAATGAAAGATAATTCAATTTCCTATCCAATGAGGTATCTTACATGATGTTTGATAGGGGACCTGGTACCGTAACATGCCAAATAACGTCACTAGGTAGTATACATATTAGCTCTGAAATGAGTTGTTCACAATCAAACTAGTCTGAGGGTACCAAGGAATATTTGCACCACCATCTAAGGGTACCCAAATGAAAGATAATTCAATTTTCTATCCAATGAGGTATCTTACATGATGTTTGATAGAGGACCTGGTACCGTAACATGCCAAATAACGTCACTAGGTAGTATACATATTAGCTCTGTAATGAGTTTTTCACAATCAAACTAGTCTGAGGGTACCAAGGAATATTTGCACCACCATCTAAGGGTACCCAAATGAAAGATAATTCAATTTCCTATCCAATGAGGTATCTTACATGATGTTTGATAGGGGACCTGGTACCGTAAAATGCCAAATAACGTCACTAGGTAGTATACATATTAGCTCTGTAATGAGTTTTTCACAATCAAACTAGTCTGAGGGTACCAAGGAATATTTGCACCACCATCTAAGGGTACCCAAATGAAAGATAATTCAATTTCCTATCCAATGAGGTATCTTACATGATGTTTGATAGGGGACCTGGTACCGTAAAATGCCAAATAACGTCACTAGGTAGTATACATATTAGCTCTGTAATGAGTTTTTCACAATCAAACTAGTCTGAGGGTACCAAGGAATATTTGCACCACCATCTAAGGGTACCCAAATGAAAGATAATTCAATTTTCTATCCAATGAGGTATCTTACATGATGTTTGATAGAGGACCTGGTACCGTAACATGCCAAATAACGTCACTAGGTAGTATACATATTAGCTCTGTAATGAGTTTTTCACAATCAAACTAGTCTGAGGGTACCAAAGAATATTTGCACCACCATCTAAGGGTACCCAAATGAAAGATAATTCAATTTCCTATCCAATGAGGTATCTTACATGATGTTTGATAGGGGACATGGTACCGTAACATGCCAAATAACGTCACTAGGTAGTATACATATTAGCTCTGAAATGAGTTGTTCACAATCAAACTAGTCTGAGGGTACCAAGGAATATTTGCACCACCATCTAAGGGTACCCAAATGAAAGATAATTCAATTTCCTATCCAATGAGGTATCTTACATGATGTTTGATAGGGGACCTGGTACCGTAACATGCCAAATAACGTCACTAGGTAGTATACATATTAGCTCTGAAATGAGTTTTTCACAATCAAACTAGTCTGAGGGTACCAAGGAATATTTGCACCACCATCTAAGGGTACCCAAATGAAAGATAATTCAATTTCCTATCCAATGAGGTATCTTACATGATGTTTGATAGGGGACCTGGTACCGTAACATGCCAAATAACGTCACTAGGTAGTATACATATTAGCTCTGTAATGAGTTTTTCACAATCAAACTAGTCTGAGGGTACCAAGGAATATTTGCACCACCATCTAAGGGTACCCAAATGAAAGATAATTCAATTTCCTATCCAATGAGGTATCTTACATGATGTTTGATAGGGGACCTGGTACCGTAACATGCCAAATAACGTCACTAGGTAGTATACATATTAGCTCTGTAATGAGTTTTTCACAATCAAACTAGTCTGAGGGTACCAAGGAATATTTGCACCACCATCTAAGGGTACCCAAATGAAAGATAATTCAATTTTCTATCCAATGAGGTATCTTACATGATGTTTGATAGAGGACCTGGTACCGTAACATGCCAAATAACGTCACTAGGTAGTATACATATTAGCTCTGTAATGAGTTTTTCACAATCAAACTAGTCTGAGGGTACCAAAGAATATTTGCACCACCATCTAAGGGTACCCAAATGAAAGATAATTCAATTTCCTATCCAATGAGGTATCTTACATGATGTTTGATAGGGGACCTGGTACCGTAACATGCCAAATAACGTCACTAGGTAGTATACATATTAGCTCTGAAAAGAGTTTTTCACAATCAAACTAGTCTGAGGGTACCAAGGAATATTTGCACCACCATCTAAGGGTACCCAAATGAAAGATAATTCAATTTCCTATCCAATGAGGTATCTTACATGATGTTTGATAGGGGACCTGGTACCGTAACATGCCAAATAACGTCACTAGGTAGTATACATATTAGCTCTGTAATGAGTTTTTCACAATCAAACTAGTCTGAGGGTACCAAGGAATATTTGCACCACCATCTAAGGGTACCCAAATGAAAGATAATTCAATTTCCTATCCAATGAGGTATCTTACATGATGTTTGATAGGGGACCTGGTACCGTAACATGCCAAATAACGTCACTAGGTAGTATACATATTAGCTCTGTAATGAGTTTTTCACAATCAAACTAGTCTGAGGGTACCAAGGAATATTTGCACCACCATCTAAGGGTACCCAAATGAAAGATAATTCAATTTCCTATCCAATGAGGTATCTTACATGATGTTTGATAGGGGACCTGGTACCGTAACATGCCAAATAACGTCACTAGGTAGTATACATATTAGCTCTGTAATGAGTTTTTCACAATCAAACTAGTCTGAGGGTACCAAAGAATATTTGCACCACCATCTAAGGGTACCCAAATGAAAGATAATTCAATTTCCTATCCAATGAGGTATCTTACATGATGTTTGATAGGGGACCTGGTACCGTAACATGCCAAATAACGTCACTAGGTAGTATACATATTAGCTCTGAAATGAGTTTTTCACAATCAAACTAGTCTGAGGGTACCAAGGAATATTTGCACCACCATCTAAGGGTACCCAAATGAAAGATAATTCAATTTCCTATCCAATGAGGTATCTTACATGATGTTTGATAGGGGACCTGGTACCGTAACATGCCAAATAACGTCACTAGGTAGTATACATATTAGCTCTGTAATGAGTTTTTCACAATCAAACTAGTCTGAGGGTACCAAAGAATATTTGCACCACCATCTAAGGGTACCCAAATGAAAGATAATTCAATTTCCTATCCAATGAGGTATCTTACATGATGTTTGATAGGGGACCTGGTACCGTAACATGCCAAATAACGTCACTAGGTAGTATACATATTAGCTCTGAAATGAGTTTTTCACAATCAAACTAGTCTGAGGGTACCAAGGAATATTTGCACCACCATCTAAGGGTACCCAAATGAAAGATAATTCAATTTCCTATCCAATGAGGTATCTTACATGATGTTTGATAGGGGACCTGGTACCGTAACATGCCAAATAACGTCACTAGGTAGTATACATATTAGCTCTGTAATGAGTTTTTCACAATCAAACTAGTCTGAGGGTACCAAGGAATATTTGCACCACCATCTAAGGGTACCCAAATGAAAGATAATTCAATTTCCTATCCAATGAGGTATCTTACATGATGTTTGATAGGGGACCTGGTACCGTAACATGCCAAATAACGTCACTAGGTAGTATACATATTAGCTCTGTAATGAGTTTTTCACAATCAAACTAGTCTGAGGGTACCAAGGAATATTTGCACCACCATCTAAGGGTACCCAAATGAAAGATAATTCAATTTCCTATCCAATGAGGTATCTTACATGATGTTTGATAGGGGACCTGGTACCGTAAAATGCCAAATAACGTCACTAGGTAGTATACATATTAGCTCTGTAATGAGTTTTTCACAATCAAACTAGTCTGAGGGTACCAAGGAATATTTGCACCACCATCTAAGGGTACCCAAATGAAAGATAATTCAATTTCCTATCCAATGAGGTATCTTACATGATGTTTGATAGGGGACCTGGTACCGTAACATGCCAAATAACGTCACTAGGTAGTATACATATTAGCTCTGTAATGAGTTTTTCACAATCAAACTAGTCTGAGGGTACCAAGGAATATTTGCACCACCATCTAAGGGTACCCAAATGAAAGATAATTCAATTTCCTATCCAATGAGGTATCTTACATGATGTTTGATAGGGGACCTGGTACCGTAACATGCCAAATAACGTCACTAGGTAGTATACATATTAGCTCTGTAATGAGTTTTTCACAATCAAACTAGTCTGAGGGTACCAAAGAATATTTGCAC
Organism: Gibbula magus; assembly: GCA_936450465.1. Classification (NCBI taxonomy): domain Eukaryota; kingdom Metazoa; phylum Mollusca; class Gastropoda; order Trochida; family Trochidae; genus Gibbula; species Gibbula magus. Next base: position 41,490,303 of record OW388298.1, read on the forward strand.
CACCATCTAAGGGTACCCAAATGAAAGATAATTCAATTTCCTATCCAATGAGGTATCTTACATGATGTTTGATAGGGGACCTGGTACCGTAACATGCCAAATAACGTCACTAGGTAGTATACATATTAGCTCTGAAATGAGTTTTTCACAATCAAACTAGTCTGAGGGTACCAAGGAATATTTGCACCACCATCTAAGGGTACCCAAATGAAAGATAATTCAATTTCCTATCCAATGAGGTATCTTACATGATGTTTGATAGGGGACCTGGTACCGTAACATGCCAAATAACGTCACTAGGTAGTATACATATTAGCTCTGTAATGAGTTTTTCACAATCAAACTAGTCTGAGGGTACCAAAGAATATTTGCACCACCATCTAAGGGTACCCAAATGAAAGATAATTCAATTTCCTATCCAATGAGGTATCTTACATGATGTTTGATAGGGGACCTGGTACCGTAACATGCCAAATAACGTCACTAGGTAGTATACATATTAGCTCTGAAATGAGTTTTTCACAATCAAACTAGTCTGAGGGTACCAAGGAATATTTGCACCACCATCTAAGGGTACCCAAATGAAAGATAATTCAATTTCCTATCCAATGAGGTATCTTACATGATGTTTGATAGGGGACCTGGTACCGTAACATGCCAAATAACGTCACTAGGTAGTATACATATTAGCTCTGTAATGAGTTTTTCACAATCAAACTAGTCTGAGGGTACCAAGGAATATTTGCACCACCATCTAAGGGTACCCAAATGAAAGATAATTCAATTTCCTATCCAATGAGGTATCTTACATGATGTTTGATAGGGGACCTGGTACCGTAAAATGCCAAATAACGTCACTAGGTAGTATACATATTAGCTCTGTAATGAGTTGTTCACAATCAAACTAGTCTGAGGGTACCAAGGAATATTTGCACCACCATCTAAGGGTACCCAAATGAAAGATAATTCAATTTTCTATCCAATGAGGTATCTGACATGATGTTTGATAGAGGACCTGGTACCGTAACATGCCAAATAACGTCACTAGGTAGTATACATATTAGCTCTGTAATGAGTTTTTCACAATCAAACTAGTCTGAGGGTACCAAAGAATATTTGCACCACCATCTAAGGGTACCCAAATGAAAGATAATTCAATTTCCTATCCAATGAGGTATCTTACATGATGTTTGATAGGGGACCTGGTACCGTAACATGCCAAATAACGTCACTAGGTAGTATACATATTAGCTCTGAAATGAGTTTTTCACAATCAAACTAGTCTGAGGGTACCAAGGAATATTTGCACCACCATCTAAGGGTACCCAAATGAAAGATAATTCAATTTCCTATCCAATGAGGTATCTTACATGATGTTTGATAGGGGACCTGGTACCGTAACATGCCAAATAACGTCACTAGGTAGTATACATATTAGCTCTGTAATGAGTTTTTCACAATCAAACTAGTCTGAGGGTACCAAAGAATATTTGCACCACAATCTAAGGGTACCCAAATGAAAGATAATTCAATTTCCTATCCAATGAGGTATCTTACATGATGTTTGATAGGGGACCTGGTACCGTAACATGCCAAATAACGTCACTAGGTAGTATACATATTAGCTCTGAAATGAGTTTTTCACAAACAAACTAGTCTGAGGGTACCAAGGAATATTTGCACCACCATCTAAGGGTACCCAAATGAAAGATAATTCAATTTCCTATCCAATGAGGTATCTTACATGATGTTTGATAGGGGACCTGGTACCGTAACATGCCAAATAACGTCACTAGGTAGTATACATATTAGCTCTGTAATGAGTTTTTCACAATCAAACTAGTCTGAGGGTACCAAGGAATATTTGCACCACCATCTAAGGGTACCCAAATGAAAGATAATTCAATTTCCTATCCAATGAGGTATCTTACATGATGTTTGATAGGGGACCTGGTACCGTAAAATGCCAAATAACGTCACTAGGTAGTATACATATTAGCTCTGTAATGAGTTTTTCACAATCAAACTAGTCTGAGGGTACCAAGGAATATTTGCACCACCATCTAAGGGTACCCAAATGAAAGATAATTCAATTTTCTATCCAATGAGGTATCTTACATGATGTTTGATAGGGGACCTGGTACCGTAAAATGCCAAATAACGTCACTAGGTAGTATACATATTAGCTCTGTAATGAGTTTTTCACAATCAAACTAGTCTGAGGGTACCAAAGAATATTTGCATCACCATCTAAGGGTACCCAAATGAAAGATAATTCAATTTCCTATCCAATGAGGTATCTTACATGATGTTTGATAGGGGACCTGGTACCGTAACATGCCAAATAACGTCACTAGGTAGTATACATATTAGCTCTGAAATGATTTTTTCACAATCAAACTAGTCTGAGGGTACCAAGGAATATTTGCACCACCATCTAAGGGTACCCAAATGAAAGATAATTCAATTTCCTATCCAATGAGGTATCTTACATGATGTTTGATAGGGGACCTGGTACCGTAACATGCCAAATAACGTCACTAGGTAGTATACATATTAGCTCTGTAATGAGTTTTTCACAATCAAACTAGTCTGAGGGTACCAAAGAATATTTGCATCACCATCTAAGGGTACCCAAATGAAAGATAATTCAATTTCCTATCCAATGAGGTATCTTACATGATGTTTGATAGGGGACCTGGTACCGTAACATGCCAAATAACGTCACTAGGTAGTATACATATTAGCTCTGAAATGAGTTTTTCACAATCAAACTAGTCTGAGGGTACCAAGGAATATTTGCACCACCATCTAAGGGTACCCAAATGAAAGATAATTCAATTTCCTATCCAATGAGGTATCTTACATGATGTTTGATAGGGGACCTGGTACCGTAACATGCCAAATAACGTCACTAGGTAGTATACATATTAGCTCTGTAATGAGTTTTTCACAATCAAACTAGTCTGAGGGTACCAAGGAATATTTGCACCACCATCTAAGGGTACCCAAATGAAAGATAATTCAATTTCCTATCCAATGAGGTATCTTACATGATGTTTGATAGGGGACCTGGTACCGTAAAATGCCAAATAACGTCACTAGGTAGTATACATATTAGCTCTGTAATGAGTTTTTCACAATCAAACTAGTCTGAGGGTACCAAAGAATATTTGCATCACCATCTAAGGGTACCCAAATGAAAGATAATTCAATTTCCTATCCAATGAGGTATCTTACATGATGTTTGATAGGGGACCTGGTACCGTAACATGCCAAATAACGTCACTAGGTAGTATACATATTAGCTCTGAAATGATTTTTTCACAATCAAACTAGTCTGAGGGTACCAAGGAATATTTGCACCACCATCTAAGGGTACCCAAATGAAAGATAATTCAATTTCCTATCCAATGAGGTATCTTACATGATGTTTGATAGGGGACCTGGTACCGTAACATGCCAAATAACGTCACTAGGTAGTATACATATTAGCTCTGTAATGAGTTTTTCACAATCAAACTAGTCTGAGGGTACCAAAGAATATTTGCACCACCATCTAAGGGTACCCAAATGAAAGATAATTCAATTTCCTATCCAATGAGGTATCTTACATGATGTTTGATAGGGGACCTGGTACCGTAACATGCCAAATAACGTCACTAGGTAGTATACATATTAGCTCTGAAATGAGTTTTTCACAATCAAACTAGTCTGAGGGTACCAAGGAATATTTGCACCACCATCTAAGGGTACCCAAATGAAAGATAATTCAATTTCCTATCCAATGAGGTATCTTACATGATGTTTGATAGGGGACCTGGTACCGTAACATGCCAAATAACGTCACTAGGTAGTATACATATTAGCTCTGTAATGAGTTTTTCACAATCAAACTAGTCTGAGGGTACCAAGGAATATTTGCACCACCATCTAAGGGTACCCAAATGAAAGATAATTCAATTTCCTATCCAATGAGGTATCTTACATGATGTTTGATAGGGGACCTGGTACCGTAAAATGCCAAATAACGTCACTAGGTAGTATACATATTAGCTCTGTAATGAGTTTTTCACAATCAAACTAGTCTGAGGGTACCAAAGAATATTTGCACCACCATCTAAGGGTACCCAAATGAAAGATAATTCAATTTCCTATCCAATGAGGTATCTTACAGGATGTTTGATAGGGGACCTGGTACCGTAACATGCCAAATAACGTCACTAGGTAGTATACATATTAGCTCTGAAATGAGTTTTTCACAATCAAACTAGTCTGAGGGTACCAAGGAATATTTGCACCACCATCTAAGGGTACCCAAATGAAAGATAATTCAATTTCCTATCCAATGAGGTATCTTACATGATGTTTGATAGGGGACCTGGTACCGTAACATGCCAAATAACGTCACTAGGTAGTATACATATTAGCTCTGTAATGAGTTTTTCACAATCAAACTAGTCTGAGGGTACCAAAGAATATTTGCACCACCATCTAAGGGTACCCAAATGAAAGATAATTCAATTTCCTATCCAATGAGGTATCTTACATGATGTTTGATAGGGGACCTGGTACCGTAACATGCCAAATAACGTCACTAGGTAGTATACATATTAGCTCTGAAATGAGTTTTTCACAATCAAACTAGTCTGAGGGTACCAAGGAATATTTGCACCACCATCTAAGGGTACCCAAATGAAAGATAATTCAATTTCCTATCCAATGAGGTATCTTACATGATGTTTGATAGGGGACCTGGTACCGTAACATGCCAAATAACGTCACTAGGTAGTATACATATTAGCTCTGTAATGAGTTTTTCACAATCAAACTAGTCTGAGGGTACCAAGGAATATTTGCACCACCATCTAAGGGTACCCAAATGAAAGATAATTCAATTTCCTATCCAATGAGGTATCTTACATGATGTTTGATAGGGGACCTGGTACCGTAAAATGCCAAATAACGTCACTAGGTAGTATACATATTAGCTCTGTAATGAGTTTTTCACAATCAAACTAGTCTGAGGGTACCAAGGAATTATTGCTCAGGGTTATTTGGGTTTTTAAACCCTCATCTTCATAAACAAATATACGCAAAATACGCAAAATATCTCAGTGTCAACGAGAAATGCAGCATACTTTATATCGAGCAGTGCTTATGAAAAAAGTAAACACTGCCACCTCCCACTGATTTCCGAGACCATATGTAACCAATTTCACTTCCTCATCTCCCTCAACCACTTCCAGGTCAAATTATCTGTGACCCTGGGCCGAGTGTTCATCATTTTCATTTTTCAATTTGCTTCCACATATTCAGATAAATAAACACCATAGCCCAAGTGTCGTCTTTTCATTTTGTTAATGTCTATTTACACTTTAAATATTGCCTCTGTGTCATCTATTTATTTTACTCACAAATAAGTGCATGACCTACTTGAAACAAAATTATCCCTCCCCAGCTTTCATTCATTAATCATGTCAATGCATGCGTTTCCCAAGCGCCGTTGGGCTATGGATTCCGTATCTCTGATATTAAATATGAATGTAATTGACAAGTTGTAGAAGAAAATTTACATCAATCAAACATTGACAATCAAATCATGTATTGAAAGTGTTAATGCCAAACATATTTCCCTAGTATACATCAGGTTCAAGTGACCGTAATTTACCTCACTTTGGTGTAGTGCCCGGCCCGTTGTTGATAAGATGTTGTACTACAGCTGCTGAACAAAAGTTTGTTACATTACTCTAAAATTTAGTGCAAATATCATGTAATTAAGGTTTGCTTAAGTGTCACTTATTCAACGACTTTTCAACCAAAACTTCTGATTTTTGGAGGAGATGAAGAACATTCATGTTCCTAACACATATTGAAATATGAAACCGATATTCATACAAGAACACGTTCAGGATGGATCTGTATAACACAAGGGTACAAAATACAAAAACTTACTTTTTTTTAAATTCTTATAAAATTTTCCTTTTTAGAATTATTTTTGTAATTAACATAAATAATGTCCCAAAGTTAACTTATTTAAACATTTTTGGTCAAAATGTTGCCAAAATGTGTTTATTTGATATTTTATTGCAAAACTAAGAAAATCATGAATTTTGTAGTTTGACCCCATTTGTCTTTGAGGTAGTGTCAGAATTGTCTCCGATGTACCACACATATGTACCTTGTATATGTATTGGAGATATGAACCCTTAACGTATTGAGCCAAAGGTATTGTCTGTAAAGTATTTTGCTTAGAAACAGTGACAATTTTCCAATTTCCAAAAATGATGATTTTACAATGGAAAATAGGTGTAATTTAACAAACTTTTGTTCAGCAGCTGTACAGACTTAAACGTAAGGTTCAAACTGAATGTCTAAAATATTTTGCAGTTGTTTGTGATAAACTGAAGGTCGTATTTGTTTCAAAGTTTAGGTTTTGTCCCTTAATTCTCAAACATCATTGATGAATTGAGTCTTGTCAAATGATACCCAAGTGTCAGTGATTCCAACCAATAATGTATAGTGTTTGAACAAATGAATAACTGTAATAAATCATTTTCGATGTGAGTTTTGGTGTCTGTTTGTTTGTGTGTTTTCTTCTACAGATGGGATGTGATATCGTATTTATACAGTGAATAACAATATAACGTAGGTATATGGAGATACAGACATTTAATCACAGTACACTAGGCGAAGCCATTACACATAGCTACATATCTGTGATATGTATTGTTTGATTTACAGTTGGTGTGATACTTATTCTATTTTAGAATGTTATAGCTAATTCAAAACCGAGTTATGTAAAAAGTAATATAGACATAGACAGTTTCAACTGAAATGGGAAGTACTAAAATATCCAACGAGATGATCCCCAAATATAAAATTTAAATGTCTAATTGCGACATGTATTTCCTTAATTGTAGCACCTTTGCTATATTGCCTCTAATTTACAACTTTACATAGATATGCATATCCTGTACCAGGTCCCCTATCAAACATCATGTAAGATACCTCATTGGATAGGAAATTGAATTATCTTTCATTTGGGTACCCTTAGATGGTGGTGCAAATATTCCTTGGTACCCTCAGACTAGTTTGATTGTGAAAAATTCAATACAGAGCTTATATGTATACTACCTAGTGACGTTATTTGGCATTTACCGGTACCAGGTCCCCTATCAAACATCATGTAAGATACCTCATGGATAGGAAATTGAATTATCTTTCATTTGGGTACCCTTAGATGGTGGTGCAAATATTCCTTGGTACCCTCAGACTAGTTTGATTGTGAAAAACTCATTACAGAGCTAATATGTATACTACCTAGTGACGTTATTTGGCATGTTACGGTACCAGGTCCCCTATCAAACATCATGTAAGATACCTCATTGGATAGGAAATTGAATTATCTTTCATTTGGGTACCCTTAGATGGTGGTGCACATATTCCTTGGTACCCTCAGACTAGTTTGATTGTGAAAAACTCATTTCAGAGCTAATATGTATACTACCTAGTGACGTTATTTGGCATGTTACGGTACCAGGTCCCCTATCAAACATCATGTAAGATACCTCATTGGATAGGAAATTGAATTATCTTTCATTTGGGTACCCTTAGATGGTGGTGCAAATATTCCTTGGTACCCTCAGACTAGTTTGATTGTGAAAAACTCATTACAGAGCTAATATGTATACTACCTAGTGACGTTATTTGGCATGTTACGGTACCAGGTCCCCTATCAAACATCATGTAAGATACCTCATTGGATAGGAAATTGAATTATCTTTCATTTGGGTACCCTTAGATGGTGGTGCAAATATTCCTTGGTACCCTCAGACTAGTTTGATTGTGAAAAACTCATTACAGAGCTAATATGTATTCTACCTAGTGACGTTATTTGGCATTATACGGTAGCAGGTCCCCTATCAAACATCATGTAAGATACCTCATTGGATAGGAAATTGAATTATCTTTCATTTGGGTACCCTTAGATGGTGGTGCAAATATTCCTTGGTACCCTCAGACTAGTTTGATTGTGAAAAACTCATTACAGAGCTAATATGTATACTACCTAGTGACGTTATTTGGCATGTTACGGTACCAGGTCCCCTATCAAACATCATGTAAGATACCTCATTGGATAGGAAATTGAATTATCTTTCATTTGGGTACCCTTAGATGGTGGTGCAAATATTCCTTGGTACCCTCAGACTAGTTTGATTGTGAAAAACTCATTACAGAGCTAATATGTATACTACCTAGTGACGTTATTTGGAATGTTACGGTACCAGGTCCCCTATCAAACATCATGTAAGATACCTCATTGGATAGGAAATTGAATTATCTTTCATTTGGGTACCCTTAGATGGTGGTGCAAATATTCCTTGGTACCCTCAGACTAGTTTGATTGTGAAAAACTCATTACAGAGCTAATATGTATACTACCTAGTGACGTTATTTGGCATTTTACGGTACCAGGTCCCCTATCAAACATCATGTAAGATACCTCATTAGATAGGAAATTGAATTATCTTTCATTTGGGTACCCTTAGATGGTGGTGCAAATATTCCTTGGTACCCTCAGACTAGTTTGATTGTGAAAAACTCATTACAGAGCTAATATGTATTCTACCTAGTGACGTTATTTGGCATTATACGGTACCAGGTCCCCTATCAAACATCATGTAAGATACCTCATTGGATAGGAAATTGAATTATCTTTCATTTGGGTACCCTTAGATGGTGGTGCAAATATTCCTTGGTACCCTCAGACTAGTTTGATTGTGAAAAACTCATTACAGAGCTAATATGTATACTACCTAGTGACGTTATTTGGCATGTTACGGTACCAGGTCCCCTATCAAACATCATGTAAGATACCTCATTGGATAGGAAATTGAATTATCTTTCATTTGGGTACCCTTAGATGGTGGTGCAAATATTCCTTGGTACCCTCAGACTAGTTTGATTGTGAAAAACTCATTACAGAGCTAATATGTATTCTACCTAGTGACGTTATTTGGCATTATACGGTACCAGGTCCCCTATCAAACATCATGTAAGATACCTCATTGGATAGGAAATTGAATTATCTTTCATTTGAGTACCCTTAGATGGTGGTGCAAATATTCCTTGGTACCCTCAGACTAGTTTGATTGTGAAAAACTCATTACAGAGCTAATATGTATACTACCTAGTGACGTTATTTGGCATGTTACGGTACCAGGTCCCCTATCAAACATCATGTAAGATACCTCATTGGATAGGAAATTGAATTATCTTTCATTTGGGTACCCTTAGATGGTGGTGCAAATATTCCTTGGTACCCTCAGACTAGTTTGATTGTGAAAAACTCATTACAGAGCTAATATGTATACTACCTAGTGACGTTATTTGGCATGTTACGGTACCAGGTCCCCTATCAAACATCATGTAAGATACCTCATTGTATAGGAAATTGAATTATCTTTCATTTGGTTACCCTTAGATGGTGGTGCAAATATGCCTTGGTACCCTCAGACTAGTTTGATTGTGAAAAACTCATTACAGAGCTAATATGTATACTACCTAGTGACGTTATTTGGCATGTTACAGTACCAGGTCCCCTATCAAACATCATGTAAGATACCTCATTGGATAGGAAATTGAATTATCTTTCATTTGGGTACCCTTAGATGGTGGTGCAAATATTCCTTGGTACCCTCAGACTAGTTTGATTGTGAAAAACTCATTTCAGAGCTAATATGTATACTACCTAGTGACGTTATTTGGCATGTTACGGTACCAGGTCCCCTATCAAACATCATGTAAGATACATCATTGGATAGGAAATTGAATTATCTTTCATTTGGGTACCCTTAGATGGTGGTGCAAATATTCCTTGGTACCCTCAGACTAGTTTGATTGTGAAAAACTCATTACAGAGCTAATATGTATACTACCTGGTGACGTTATTTGGCATTTTACGGTATCAGGTCCCCTATCAAACATCATGTAAGACACCTCATTGGATAGGAAATTGAATTATCTTTCATTTGGGTACCCTTAGATGGTGGTGCAAATATTCCTTGGTACCCTCAGACTAGTTTGATTGTGAAAAACTCAATACAGAGCTAATATGTATACTACCTGGTGACGTTATTTGGCATTTTACGGTATCAGGTCCCCTATCAAACATCATGTAAGACACCTCATTGGATAGGAAATTGAATTATCTTTCATTTGGGTACCCTTAGATGGTGGTGCAAATATTCCTTGGTACCCTCAGACTAGTTTGATTGTGAAAAACTCAATACAGAGCTAATATGTATACTACCTAGTGACGTTATTTGGCATTTTACGGTATCAGGTCCCCTATCAAACATCATGTAAGACACCTCATTGGATAGGAAATTGAATTATCTTTCATTTGGGTACCCTTAGATGGTGGTGCAAATATTCCTTGGTACCCTCAGACTAGTTTGATTATGAAAAACTCAATACAGAGCTAATATGTATACTACCTGGTGACGTTATTTGGCATTTTACGGTATCAGGTCCCCTATCAAACATCATGTAAGACACCTCATTGGATAGGAAATTGAATTATCTTTCATTTGGGTACCCTTAGATGGTGGTGCAAATATTCCTTGGTACCCTCAGACTAGTTTGATTGTGAAAAACTCAATACAGAGCTAATATGTATACTACCTGGTGACGTTATTTGGCATTTTACGGTATCAGGTCCCCTATCAAACATCATGTAAGACACCTCATTGGATAGGAAATTGAATTATCTTTCATTTGGGTACCCTTAGATGGTGGTGCAAATATTCCTTGGTACCCTCAGACTAGTTTGATTGTGAAAAACTCAATACAGAGCTAATATGTATACTACCTGGTGACGTTATTTGGCATTTTACGGTATCAGGTCCCCTATCAAGCATCATGTAAGACACCTCATTGGATAGGAAATTGAATTATCTTTCATTTGGGTACCCTTAGATGGTGGTGCAAATATTCCTTGGTACCCTCAGACTAGTTTGATTGTGAAAAACTCAATACAGAGCTAATATGTATACTACCTGGTGACGTTATTTGGCATTTTACGGTATCAGGTCCCCTATCAAACATCATGTAAGACACCTCATTGGATAGGAAATTGAATTATCTTTCATTTGGGTACCCTTAGATGGTGGTGCAAATATTCCTTGGTACCCTCAGACTAGTTTGATTGTGAAAAACTCAATACAGAGCTAATATGTATACTACCTGGTGACGTTATTTGGCATTTTACGGTATCAGGTCCCCTATCAAACATCATGTAAGACACCTCATTGGATAGGAAATTGAATTATCTTTCATTTGGGTACCCTTAGATGGTGGTGCAAATATTACTTGGTACCCTCAGACTAGTTTGATTGTGAAAAACTCAATACAGAGCTAATATGTATACTACCTGGTGACGTTATTTGGCATTTTACGGTATCAGGTCCCCTATCAAACATCATGTAAGACACCTCATTGGATAGGAAATTGAATTATCTTTCATTTGGGTACCCTTAGATGGTGGTGCAAATATTCCTTGGTACCCTCAGACTAGTTTGATTGTGAAAAACTCAATACAGAGCTAATATGTATACTACCTAGTGACGTTATTTGGCATTTTACGGTATCAGGTCCCCTATCAAACATCATGTAAGACACCTCATTGGATAGGAAATTGAATTATCTTTCATTTGGGTACCCTTAGATGGTGATGCAAATATTCCTTGGTACCCTCAGACTAGTTTGATTGTGAAAAACTCAATACAGAGCTAATATGTATACTACCTGGTGACGTTATTTGGCATTTTACGGTATCAGGTCCCCTATCAAACATCATGTAAGACACCTCATTGGATAGGAAATTGAATTATCTTTCATTTGGGTACCCTTAGATGGTGGTGCAAATATTCCTTGGTACCCACAGACTAGTTTGATTGTGAAAAACTCATTACAGAGCTAATATGTATACTACCTGGTGACGTTATTTGGCATTTTACGGTATCAGGTCCCCTATCAAACATCATGTAAGACACCTCATTGGATAGGAAATTGAATTATCTTTCATTTGGGTACCCTTAGATGGTGGTGCAAATATTCCTTGGTACCCTCAGACTAGTTTGATTGTGAAAAACTCAATACAGAGCTAATATGTATACTACCTGGTGACGTTATTTGGCATTTTACGGTATCAGGTCCCCTATCAAACATCATGTAAGACACCTCATTGGATAGGAAATTGAATTATCTTTCATTTGGGTACCCTTAGATGGTGGTGCAAATATTCCTTGGTACCCTCAGACTAGTTTGATTGTGAAAAACTCAATACAGAGCTAATATGTATACTACCTGGTGACGTTATTTGGCATTTTACGGTATCAGGTCCCCTATCAAACATCATGTAAGACACCTCATTGGATAGGAAATTGAATTATCTTTCATTTGGGTACCCTTAGATGGTGGTGCAAATATTCCTTGGTACCCTCAGACTAGTTTGATTGTGAAAAACTCAATACAGAGCTAATATGTATACTACCTGGTGACGTTATTTGGCATTTTACGGTATCAGGTCCCCTATCAAACATCATGTAAGACACCTCATTGGATAGGAAATTGAATTATCTTTCATTTGGGTACCCTTAGATGGTGGTGCAAATATTCCTTGGTACCCTCAGACTAGTTTGATTGTGAAAAACTCAATACAGAGCTAATATGTATACTACCTGGTGACGTTATTTGGCATTTTACGGTATCAGGTCCCCTATCAAACATCATGTAAGACACCTCATCGGATAGGAAATTGAATTATCTTTCATTTGGGTACCCTTAGATGGTGGTGCAAATATTCCTTGGTACCCTCAGACTAGTTTGATTGTGAAAAACTCAATACAGAGCTAATATGTATACTACCTGGTGACGTTATTTGGCATTTTACGGTATCAGGTCCCCTATCAAACATCATGTAAGACACCTCATTGGATAGGAAATTGAATTATCTTTCATTTGGGTACCCTTAGATGGTGGTGCAAATATTCCTTGGTACCCTCAGACTGGAAAAATCGAATGTCAAATGAATAAGTAACTGGAAAACTCGAATGTCCAATGTCCAATAACGAATAAGTAACCAACTTCACACTGCCGGTTTTTCGTTAGGGCTATCATCACAAGGGTCCATTGAGTTGGTCAAGAAAACAGTTCAAAAGATTGATAATATCAATGACTGGACCACAGCTTTTCTAATCTTTACAAGTATATATCTGGCGAAATTCCCTGATAAACACCAGCAGTTATTGAAATATATATGCCTTATTAGATTAGCAGCTCAGAGAGCTAGAGGGTATGGATGGCGTTCCTATGACGAACAGTTTAGAGCTAGGATGGCAAGGTTTCCTTTCGTTTCTTGGGGCAAAATTGACCATGATCTTTGGCTAGTTAATGTCTTGCCGCAACCATATTCACAAGCTGGGCCATATGGTCGCACTTTCAATGCTTCGGGTACATCCAGGCGTTTCATCAATAAAAGTAACAAGAGCCTGTGATGGGATTTTAACCTTCGTTCCTGTAGTAACCACATGTGCAGATTCTCCCACATTTGTATGACATGCCACAAAAACCATCCTTCAAAATCATGTCATCGCGACAAGAAGCCACAAGTGTGAACAGCGAAAGTGACCCACTTCCCCAGAAAGGGTTTTCACCAGTTATACTAGAGGTGCTAGAAGATAAGTTAGTTAATTACCAAAACAAATTGGAGGCCCGCGTTTTGTTGAAGGGATTTAAATATGGTTTTCGATGAGGATATGACGACCCTTCAAGACAAACACTTTCTAAGCATCCCCAAATTGTTAAACAAAAGCTTGATAATGAAGTAAGTCAAGGCAGAATGGCTGAACCTTTTACAACACTTCCTTTAAACAATTTCAGAATATCACCTATAGGATTAGTCCCTAAAAAGGAACCAGGTCAATTTCGTCATATTCAGCATTTGTCACATCCTCGGGGATCATCTGTCAATGACTTTATTGATGACAATTTAGCAACAGTGAATTATACATTGTTTGACGAAGCTATGTACATGGTTCAGGAATTTGAACGTGGGGCATTGTTAGACAAAGCTGATATCAAGAATGCATTTCGGTTGATACCAATTAACAACCAGGATTTCCCTCTGCTTGGCATTCAGTTTCAGAATAATTATTATGTAGATCTTTGCCTACCTATGGGATGTAAAGTGAGTTGTGCCATATTTGAAAAATTTGGAAATTTTCTTGAGTGGGCTACAAAAGTGCACCTGCAGAGAGGTCAGATTATTCACTATCTAGATGACTTTTTGATTGGAGGAAAAGCATGGGCAGAGGCTTTGGCATGTACTTTGATGGCAGATGGGCTTACGGCCAATGGCCGACACAATGGCATGTTGGAGGAATAACTCGTGACATAACATTCTTGGAATTTGTCCCATCTTAGTGGCAGTTAATATATGGGGAATTAATCTCAGAAATAAGAAAGTTTTATTTCACTCTGACAATGCAGCCGTTGTGGCAATTCTTAACAAGCTTACATCTTCTTCTCCCAGAGTGATGGTACTTGTCCGTTTATTTGTTTTACAGTGTCTCAAATTCAATCTTACTATTAAAGGTGCTCATATCCCTGGTAAATCCAGCCTCATAGCTGACTGTTTATCTCGTTTCAAGTTGCAGCAGTTCAGAAACCTGGCGCCAGAAGCAAACAAACATCCGACGGCAATCCCAGCTTGCCTTTGGCGGACATTGAGGCTGAAGCTTTTAGATTGCTAGAGAATTCCATTTCGGCCAGCTCCAAAAGGGCTTATGACAATGGAATTAACTCTTTCGAGCAGTTCCGGAACCGGTATAGTATTCAGCTGTGTTGGCCGGTACCTGTGAAACAGTTGCTACAATACATAGGCTATATGGCCCTGGAGGGTAAGGCACCATCAACTGTAGCTCAACACCTTTCGGCTCTTAGTCGTACGCACAAAATAAACTTTTGGCATGACCCTACCCTTTAATTAAGAAAATGGTAGCTGACATGAGGATGACAGAGAGGATGGTATTCATCTATCAGATATTGGTAATGCTATCTTCTTAAATACTTTGCAAGAATCCCTCACTACTCTTCTCTCCTAGTTTACTTTCATTTGGGGCAATCGTGTGGGTACAGTTTTTTGTGGCGGCATCCTTAACCCAAATGGTTAATATTTTATTGGTTTAAGGTCAGGAATCTGTCGCTGCGGTCTCCCGCGCAGATTAATTTCATGGGTTTTAACGTTTTAACGGGTTACGGCAATACAAGCAGTCTGTTAGCCGATGTGGAGGCCCTCGCTACTTTTCTGCTGTATCGCTAGGATCACCCCCACAGATTAATTTTATTCATCTTAGCGGGTTAGAGAAATACAAGCAAGTGGGTACAGGAATACAAGCAGTTTCTTAGCCGATGTGGAGGCCCTCGCTATGTTTTCTGCTGTATACGGGGGGGGGGGGGGGGGGGGGGGGACTTGGCCGAGAGAATGGAGTGTCGATGTGGAGGCCCTCGCACTTCATCTTTCATTGTCATGTGATCTGGTTCCACTGACCGCATGTCAGTGTGGTAGCCCACAATGGTGTGGGCTACTAGTATCTTCTTGCTTAGATACATATAAGGAAGGGAGCTTACCTATGGTTCACCTAATAAGCCTCTTTCTTGGATAAGGGGAAAAGGGGGAGGGGCTTGTCTATGGTTCCCCTAGCTAGTCCCTTCTAAATTAAGCTAAAGGGGGGAGGGGGTTTACTTATATTCTAGGTCCTTTTCAGATAAAGAGGTTAGGTACTTTGGGAGGGGTGTCGCTACAATTTTTCTTACTTGAATAAACTGCGCCCTTTTATTGCCAAATATTTTCTTTGTGCTTTTTTGTATTCCCATCTTTCCTTATTACAATTACTCTCCATGATAATAGATCCTAGTCAAGTACGCACATATAAGCCTTACAACCCTATCCTAACATCCTCAACATTTGTCTGTGTGCCTATCGACCCTTCAAGGGCATGTCATTAACTTTTCGATCAACTATCGACCCCAACGTCACTCAAGTATCATCAGATCAAAATGTATAATTTTGTTGTTGTTGATGTATTTTTACACACTGGATCTTTTGAAAATCGCAAAAACTTACAACGAAATGTTGGATCGAACCTGCAACCATATGGTTTCTGGTCGGGTGATCTAACCATTACATCACGGAAACTAGATGAGATGAGAGAGACTTCTTCATCACCAAATACGTAGTGTTCTTTGATTTGTTTGGATTGAGACTGTCATAAAGGTTTTGAACAGTTATAGATTTTAATCTTCAACTGGTGTACAAAATGTTAAGAATTATGTGAAAGTGTGTATTATATTTTGTATCAACCGGTGATATTCACAATGCAGTCAATTGAATTGGTTTGTACATTTCAGCGTGTTGCAAGTGCATCACGACTCGTTCAGGCCTGTGCAAGTTGACTGATATAGACACCGTTTTTTCGGACAAGGACAACCGTCGTTTTTACTCCAATATGTTTAACATAAGATCCCTAGAATTTAAACCAAAAGTCTTTTCATTCTGTATGTGGTTTGGTGTAGTGTTTAGCCAGTGTATAAAATAGTTACCGACGTCGACCTAACGGCCCTCTGTGTTCATGATTCACGTGCGCGAGGGTCATCTAACTTGAACACCTCGGTCTCAATCGGTAACTATTACTGAATGCATCTTTCTGTCAATGCATTGCCCATGAACTAAACTAGTTTAATCACCATATGTTTCACTTTGTATAACACATGACCTCAAGAAGTATAAGGTTCCTCTTGTATAAAACCAGATAAAACGGGAGGAATATAAATGTATCTGTATGTCTGCCCATGAACTAAGCTAACTTAATCACAGTGTTTCGCTATATGATACAAATACCCAAGAGGTATACATGACATTACTCTGTTTGATATAACTAAGATCGTCAGGATGAAACTGTCTCTCTCAAATTATTTACATCCACATAAACGTGCACATATCAGAAATATGACACGAGGTTTGATTTACCAGACCGTATGGTTTCAATCCAGTACAATACAGGCAAATTTAACACATGTGTTGCTAATGGTGTGAGTATTGTGGATAAATGTATGATTCTGAGAATGATGGTAAATACGACATTATACTTACTTAGCACAAAGATCCACTTGTCCCCTTGATTCAACCTGCACATCACCAGGTCATCAGAGGACTTCGGCACCATGCCGTCTCTCCAGGGGAGACTGTCATCTGAAACACATTAAATAGAATTTAAACACAAAAGAGAATGAGATTTAAAACGCGTTGCCAATATTTAATAGTGTAATTTATTTAACTCATTATTAAGTGCTAATAAGTTACTATACTTATGATATTTAAAATATTGAAATGAGTATCACGTTTTGTGTGTGGTACATTCTCGTGGCACTATCAAAAGCGCAAAACTCTATATGGCCATATAATTCATGAAAATAAGACTATGCTTGATGACGTGGCAAGATGGCCGACACAGGTGTGCATTGAATCTGCTCTCCAATCCTTCTATCTGAAACTTCTTATTTATGAGTTCTCTTGGCCCTAAACTACCCTAAATGTACTTGCAGACGACTGGTTACTCCAGTTATGCATAAACAAGCTTCAAAATCAAAAACTGATTGTAAAAGAAAGAAGAAGTTAAATTCGTCGGACACTAGCGTCAACACGAGTGACACACCATCAAGCAAGCGGGTACCCGACATGGAGGCGGAGAGTACAGCGAGACAACCCCAACAAGCGGTATCTACCCCTCAAGCATCACAGTACATGTACCAAATCCCAGGTCAGTTTCACCTGTTTGCAAGCCCGTACACTCTGTCAAATATACCCCTACCCACAAGCCCCGATAATTCAGCCATCATGGCGAAGCTTGACCAGATGGATAGAAAGCTATCAAAACTAGATGCAATAGAATCGGAAGTGTTATTGATCAAGACTAACATGTCAAAACTTGAAATTAAAGTACAAGAAATTGACACTCTGAAAACCAAAACACACGAGCTTGAAAGCGGGAGCCAATTCATGAGTGATAGTTTTGATCAGTGGACAGTGGATAAAGCGGCTATTATCTGTGATGTGCGGGATTTGAAGGAACAGGTCAGTGTATGTGTACCACAAATATCAGATCTTAAACATGAGAATCTAGTCCTGAAAGAAGCCCTAATTGATCAAAGGTGTCGTTCGATGAGGGACAATCTAATTTTCAATAACATCCCTGAAACAGAGCCTGAGTCCACACTTGAACACTGTGAGAGGGTTTTAAAGAACTTCATACGTGAACACCTAGACATTAATGCGGAATCGATGAGTTTCAAGCGGGTACACAGGATAGGCAAGCCTCGCCCACCCAGGTACCCAGGTGACACAGCCAAACCCCGCTCACTGATAGCGAAGTTCGTCTACACGAGGGAGAGGGACTCTGTAAAGGCTGCTGCAAGGAAACTGAAGGGCAAGCCGTACACTATCAACGAGAAGAAAGCCAGTATAGACGGGGTTTTCTAGTCCCACTCATGAAACAGGCTCGACAGAGGGGACAGCAAGCTTACATAGTGATGGACAAACTCTACATAGACCGTCAGCAACACACTGTACCCACCCCACCCCCCTCTAGGCCACCCCCGGTACCATCTATCAGGAGATAGGAAGACGCCAGTGGACAAGAGACTCAGTTGTGTTCGTGTTGTGATGGACTTAGCAAGGACTCTAATGCTTATCACACTTATATAAACAATCACATATGTTTAGAAAACACCTCGCAACTACTGAGAGTTAACAGTACAAGTGATATCACAAGTGATATTATAACTTGCGCCTTACCAAAATCAATTATTTATACAAAATCTGAAAATATTGACTTAGTTCATGTTTTTGACAATGACAAAGATAATATCGACGCAATAGAACATGATGTATCAGATGTGACTACTCCGCTCTATGAGGGTAAGGAAAATGGTGTTTATGTTCATAACTATAATACTGCCCAAACCGATGATAGTGATACTGATGTTACTGAAGTTCACGACAACAATGTTCATGATGTTGCTGTTGTTAATGTTGTTGTTGATGATGATGATGATGACGATGATGACGATGATGACGATGATGTTGATGTTGAAGATGATGAAGATGATGATGATGATGATGATGATGATAACGATGATGATAATGATGATGATGATCTAGAATACCCAATTTCTAATCTTCATTTTCTTAATCTAAATGTCTGTGGTTTAAGGAAAAGGGTTGACTATGATGAATTCAGAAGTATGATTCTAAAGAAAAATATTATAGGTTTCCAAGAGACTAAAACAGACTGTTTAGATGATATTAAGATAGATGGTTATAAACTCATATTAAAGCATAGACAAGGAGCATCTCGTAAATCAGGTGGAATTGGTATTGCAATAAGAGAAAACCTTATAGATTTTGTATCAGTTCTTGAAGAGGAAACTAATTATATTGTATGGATGAAACTATTCAAACTGATGTTCAGTATTGATCAAGATATGTATATTGGTGTTGTTTACCTCCCACCGGAAGGCTCGAAATATGTAAACTCTGATTCCTTTGATGAAATTGAACTATCGATACTTAAATCCCTATCCTTAAGTGACTATGTCTGCTTAATGGGTGATTTTAATGCACGAACTGGTTGTATGTGTAACTATCTTCCCATGGGCAATTTCCTTATGAAAGAGTTTGATATGGATGATGAGGAATTAAACAACGAGTTACAATCTCAGTGCCTCTTAGAAGCCCTGAACTTACCACTCGAAAGGTACTCACAAGTAATATTAATAATTTTGGTTTTAGATTTATAGAAATGTGCAAAAACCTAAACATGTTTGTGTGTAATGGAAGATTAGGGAGAGACAAGTATGTTGGCGAAGCCACCTGCAATGAAAAATCTTTGATTTATTATGTTATTTCTTCACCTATGTGTTTACCATTATTCCATCAATCTGATGTCATTGATTTCTCACCTTTCTATTCCGATGTACATTGTCCTATCCATTTCTCACTAAGTTCTTTCACATGTCCTCAAGAAAATGAATGTAACACAGTAAATCCATCCCTGAATGAAAGTTCGCACAGCTTACCAAAACGATATGATCCTTCGAAATCAGAACTGTTCTGTAGAAGTATTGATACTGAAGAAATCCAAAAATTACTTGAACGCACACAATACGAACATGCCAGTATGGCTGACCCAGTTTCTGTCGATGATATTGCAAACAGCATCGCGCGCGTGCTAGTGAAGGCTGCACGCAGTGCGTTTGGTGTAAGGCGTATTCGTACGAATGTTTCAAATGGAAAAAAGAAGGATAAACCCTGGTTCAATACAGAATGTAGAAATATGAGAAGAAAGTTCAATAAAGCTTAAACTAGATTTGATAAAACCGCAAATCCTATAAATAAATCTCTTTATCAGCAGATGTCGAAAGCGTACAAAAAATGTCTTAATAAAAATATTAGACAATACAAGCAGAAGACCACTGATAAAATCAGGAATGATATACAATATTCCCCAAAAGAATACTGGAAGCTACTTAACGATAATAAACGTGATAAAGAGGAATCTACCCCTGACATAGAAACTTTTTTTGACTTTTTCAGAAAATTAAACGACACTGACAATGATAATACTGAGAACTGTGATGATGTCCCATTCGATGAAACTATATTCGATAATGAAGTTCTGAATAAGGATATAACTGAGAAGGAAGTCAAATCTGCCATTAAACATTAAAAGGAAAAAGGAATAAGGCTTCGGAAATCGATCTAATTGAAAACTATTTTTTTAAAGATGCTGCAAATATTCTTACACCTCTTCTAACTTCGCTTTTTAACCTGGTCCTGAATACTGGTCATATTCCGGAATCATGGCTTTCTGGTATCATTCGGCATATATATAAGAAAAACAGTGATAGAAATAATCCCAACTCGTATAGACCAATAACGATACTTAGTTGTTTTGGAAAATTGTTTACGAGTATTCTCAATGAAAGACTTACATTATATACGGAAACCAATAATATACTCACACCTGCACAAGCAGGTTTTAGAAAAGGGTTCTCGACAGTCGATAACATGTTTATTTTGAATATAGTCTTAGAAATACTAAAATTATCTAAACGTAAACTCTATTGTGTGTTTGTCGATTTTACCAAGGCCTTTGATACCGTATGGCGCACAGGGTTATGGTATAAAATGCAACAACATGGTATGAATGGAAAATTCTTAACACTTGTTAAAAATATGTATCAAAATATAAAATCCTGTGTTAAGGCTGGAAATGTAATGTCACCATTCGTTCAATGTAAAAAGGGTGTACGACAAGGGGAAAACTTATCTCCGCTATTATTTTCCATTCTAGTAAATGATCTTGAATCTTCCTTATTAGAAAAAGGGTGCACAGGTGTGAACTTTGAACATTCTATAATGATGACATTTACATTTTGCTACAACTTATTATTTTGTCATACGCCGATGATGCTGTTATCTTCAGTGAATCTCAAAATGATTTACTAAATTCATTAGATAAATTTTATGAATATTGTACGAAGTGGAAACTTAATGTTAACTTATCTAAAACTAAGATAATAATTTTTGGAGGGGGGCCATCCAAAACGGCTAACTCAAAATTCTCCTTTTCACTGGGGGAAAATAAAATCGAAATAGAGTTTGGCCGAGAGCCACTGTACATCAAACTTTACAAACGAACCATTTCTTTTTGGCATAAAGCAGCAACAAATAATCTACACTGTAAACTTTCTTCACTGCTGTATAAATTTATTCCTACTTATAAGTTTGGATGTCAGCTTCGATGGATGTCATTTATTACTGAAATACTTGATAGCTGTGGGCTATCAGAAGTGTTTTTAAACCCACAGAATTTTCCCACATCATGGCTGGTTTCAAAGGTTGAAACTATACTAAGAGATCAGTTTTTACAACATTGGCGAAGCTCTATAGAGAGCAGTTCAAAAGGCATATTTTATAAATGCTTCAAATTTAAAATTTGCTTTGAGAATAACCTTTTTTTAACAAAGAATATATATTTTCCCATATTAAAACTGAGAACAAGTAATACTAATTTACCAATTGAAACCGGCCGATGGCAATTAATCCCAAAAGAAAACAGATTGTGCAAATTGTGTAATGCTAATGCTTTTGGAGACGAGTTTCATTACCTGTTTAAATGCGAAGCCCTGCTCCAACAACGTAATATATATATTTTGCCCCAAATATATAGAAATCAAGTTATGGTTAAGACACTATTATGCAATAAATCTTCTAAGCATTTAAAGAATCTGAAGTCATTTCTAAATGCATTGTTTAAATTGTTTAAGTAACCCCATGTCCAGTCACTTGCCATGTATATTATTACTATTTATGTATGTATATATTATTCTCATGGACCACCGTTGGTTGGTTGAGAAATAAACTGTTCTGTCTGTCTGTCTGCTTTGTTTTGATTTGGGCCTAAAATACTATACAATTATAGAATGGTGATGAGGTCAATACCTGTTTTTATGGACCCGAGAAAACAATATTGACCAATGACGAAGTCCGCGGTCAATATTGTTTTCTCGGGTCCATAAATACAGGTATAGACCGTCCATAATTGTTTTATTATGTATTTGACACACGAACGAAAAGAAAACAATGAAATACAGTCAAAAATTTAATTTGGTTTGAACAGCTGGATCTACGGTCAGATGACGTCATGGTTACAATAGCATGACGTCATGCAAAAATCGTTTGACGTCACTCAAGTCAATACGGCTTTTGGTCGGACGCGGCTGGAGTCAATATGCTTTTTCTGTCGATGGTCACGTGACCGCCCCTCGACCAATCAGATCACTTGAACAATATGCTCACAGAATAAAATGTCTTAATGAATGATTCTAAACATGCCAGAAAACATATATAGAGAATACTAAATGACATCCCGTTTAATAACATATTTATGAAACGAGTGAGTGGTTCAGTATTTAACAAGCAAAAGCGAGTAAGATACCGAAACCATTCAGGAGTTTCATTAATGTTATTAAATGGGACCGAGTTTAGTATTTTATTTATTACGCCCTGATTTAAGTTGCATGAACACGTCAATAAATGGGACAAACTTAATTGTGACCGCGGCGCTGATATTGTGACGTCACGTCAATCGCCAGCACGCGATGTTTTTACACAATGTGTAATAACATTGTAGATTTATTAAACCTAGATATTTTCCACGGGTGAGTAATACACATTATTATTACTCATATGGTTGGACGTTTGCCTAGCAACCATTAATAGTCTCACCACGACTTCCCTTATTTCGTCTGTGACTTCATAAAACGATTGTGACGTCACTATAGTTTGCCGTTGCAATGGAAGTGGCCCGTTTCCTGACTATTTTAACGTGAATCAAATGGAATAGAATGGGTAATAAGGAAATCATTACACTCGAAAGTGTGCCATATGACTTTTACGAAACTCATGCAAATTTGTGTATAACCCTCGTTCTCGATTGGGCAATACAAAAATTCACATTCATTTCGTAAAAGTCATATGACAAACTTCCTCGGGTAATAATCTCTGTCTATTTGCGCAGATGCAAAGACCAATTTACTAAAGTCAGAGGTCAATATTGATTCATCAGCCATCCTGCCAGCCACGGTTGTGAAAGATATAGGAGTGTACATCGACTCTAACCACACTATGGATTCACAAATTAACAACCTCTGCAAAGTCTGTTATCTCAGAAAAATTTGAAAATTTGCCAATTCCTCACAAAAGAGGCTGCACACATCTTAGTCAGGTATCTGGTCCTCTCTCGCCTGGAATATTGTAATGGTCATCTGCTGTATGGTCTCAGTACATCACAGCTCCACAGACTCCAAAAGATTCAACATACTGCTGCCCGGATTATATGTTTGACATCTAAATTTGACCATATCTTCCCATCACTATAATACCTACAATGGTTGCCCATCAAATATCGGATAGGTGGGAGATATACCCATACTTTTCCTCGTTAATTGAATGACACCCTACACGTTTCCGTGTGGGGCTCTTAAAGGTTAGATGAAATGACATATGGTCACTTTCGGATTCGTTGAAAAGGGGTTTCAATTTGACAATTGCTAGATTTTAAATTTTTGAAATCGACCCATAAATAACTTATATACGGCTTTTTTTAAAAGTGCCCAATTAAGCCCCGGCGACCAGAATGAAAATGGGCGGGGTGGTCACTGAAGCGTATCGGGCTGTGACGTACGTGAAGGAGCCTCTACATGGCCGCTAATCATAATTTAACGCGTTTTCCCCACTTTTAAACTGCTCATATAAGACAGAAAACTTCATCAAAACAACCCCAATTTTCGATAAACGGATTACTAAACTATTCAACTAGCGATTTTATATGGTTACAACAACCGGGGCGTGCTTTATTAGAGTGCATTCTGCGCTTTTGTATAGTATGTTTGTAGCAATTAATCGCGGAACTAGAAGGGAAGGTATGACAGTTCAAGTGACACTGAAACAAGGGAAGAAAATTATCGCGGGAATCGGGTGAACAGAGATTAAGTAGCATCAATTGATCAAAGTATGTTGAATAATCGGCATGTTAATTTTGTTTTGTATGTATTAATAAATAAATATATATGGTAGGTATAACTTCATATACACTGAACGATTGACTGTTCAAACAAGCGAGACAACGTTGCAGATTTATTAATAACATTTTGTCTTTAATATAAAAGATTACTGTATTTTGAGTTTGTCAATTAAAATATTCTATATATGATGTAATGGAATGCAAACCATTTTCACTTCACTTTCATGAATAAATAAATGAACTGTATTGGTCAACAAGCTCAATGAAATTTACATGAAGATTGCTCTATTGTGCACGCTAAACATATACACAGATTGATATAGACATCGAACATTATCGAATAAAAGAATTATGTTACCAGAAGCATTTTAATGAACATATCGTTAATGAAAACGAAATGGTTTAATTAATAGTCTGATAGCTTTTATGTGTCACTTCTGCACATCAACACACAATTCTCAGTTTAGCGGACCATATAGATGTTTCTTCCAGATCAAAGGGGAGAAGTGTTGTTACAGCACATTAGTTTACGCAATTAAGAAGCTGAGTATGTGAGAAGGAAGGAGTGTAATTATGTTTGTACAGATAACAAGTTTACTGGACCGACTCAGTTATATAACACAAGTCGGTGACCAGCATGTCATGTTTATTGCCAACGTCCTGTCTTGGTGACACACAATACACTTAACGCGACATTCAGTCTAGAAATTGTCAGCCAATGAACATAACTCTATCAAGTTATCCAATAAAAACTCTTGTTTAAATCTAATGTACCAATGAAATTATTTTTAGTGTAAAATCATCATAACTATTTGGTTTTCTATCTTGCCATTTGCGAAAAGACTTTGCTGAAAGAGGGTTATTATTTGACCATCTTCTGTTTCCAAGTACTGTCATTGATGGAATTATAGGTTAACATTTTGTGTCTAATGTGCATTTGGATATTCATATTGTCCTTTTGGATACGTTTATAAGGTAAGTTTCTTACATTAATTGACACTCTTGATGATTTGTCAATTTAATACGATGTTTATTTGATTATATTTGATTAACCACACATTTTATTGAAAACATTATCTTATAAACTATGAAATTCTGAATGTTTTAATGTGTAATAAGTGATAACTAAATCGTAAAATGTAACATTGGGATGCGATGTTTTCGTAGGTGGATTCGTAGACGTATTATTCTTTTGATGTTTTAAAATATGTGGTGAGTTATTTTGATTTTTGTAATGTACAGTTAGTAAATTAGGTTGTCGGTTGATTAACGATGTTTAAAAACAGGATGTTGTGAATTGCTTTTATTGTCGATGGCTTACAATAGGGTCTACTTCGCCGGCGTGCTTATCTCACGTTTGTTTTTTTATTTTAAACACAAACAATCTCTAACAAAAAATAACAACAACACCGACTATCTGATTTCGTTGTCTCATCTGTACTTCGTTCATATTATCATATCTTGGTTTCATTTTGTCATCTTATATATCATTAGCATTGATTTATCCTATGTCTACGAACGTCTATGAATCCACCGTCTCTCACTAGTTATACTAATTATATTTGATTTGATATATATAACGATATTTTGGTGCATTTGTAAAGTGAAACTTGATAACTAACATTACTCGAACATATTACACAGCAGAACAGCGATGTGGCATCATTGCAAAGCGTAGATACAACAGATTAACTGACCGATTCCCCAGTGTTTGCCATTGTAAATAGTAAGCGAATGTTTACACCCCGTCCCTTCACGTACGTCACTTCCGGTATCTTCCAACTCTCTAAGCCCCGCCCCATTTTTGGTTTGTTGGTCACGGGTGAAAAGAAGACGATGTTTTTGGGTGTTTTTAAGCCGCTCTAGTTTAATATAGGAACAACATATGGATTTTTTTTTTTGTCTCATTTTTCACAAAATAGTCTAATGAACCAATTGCAGTTAAGAATTCAATAGAAAATATTTTATTTCGGCCTTCCTTTAAGGGGCAAAGTTTCAACTGGCCTCATGGTGTAATAGTTAGTTCGTTCGGTCAGAAAACAACAGGACACAGGTTCGATCCCAGGTTTCATATGAAACATTTGTAAGTATTGTATATGTTCATATATCATCTGACATTTTATAAAGTATCATAACTTAGATTTTGAAATTTAGAAAACTGACTCCATTGATTTCCTCAGCTGTTAAAAAGGGTAGGTATATCAGAAAAAGTGTAGGTGTATCTGCATATACACCAACACTTGTAACAAAAGAAATCATAGCAACCAGAAGTTGGGTATAAATTTAAATAAATTGGCGCCTGAGTATTTTAAAGAAATCATCACACCTTACATCCCCTCTAAGACCCTAAGACTCGAAAATCAGTGCTTGATCAAAGTGCCACCATTCCAACTATCATCCTTTGGAAAAACAGATTTTTTCAATGAGCCACTGTTTTTCTTTGGAACTCCCATGGAAAGAAAGAAAACTCTTACTCAATTGATGCCTTCAAGCCAAACTTGAGACTTATATCTTTAGACAGGTTTATGATTAAATGTTCATAATTTGTTTAATCTTCATATGTATATACACAACCTACTCTGTACATAATTTATATCGCTTTTGTTGCGCCTCAAGCATGTATCAGTATATGGAAATGGCGCTATATAAATATCAATTATTATAATATTATTTGTTCTCATTTATTCAGAACTGTCAATCACAAATGGTCCATTGTTATATCAGGATGATTAAAGTTCTGGTAAATCACGTTATTTAAAGGCCTCTGAGGGCAATACACAACATGACGATGCTTTTAATAGTGAAGAAGCTCTCAATGACATAACATTTTGTAAGGTGAGTTTTAGAAATGCATATATAGAGATTACAGAACGAGTGAGTGTTGAATTTTGAAAATATTCTAACGAGAAATTTTTAAATGTTGTGATTTATTCACGAAATCGAGTGAATAAATTAAAACATTTAAAATATCACAAGTTTTGTGATATATTTTTTACATACGAACTCGATATTCATTTGAGACAAGTAGCGCGACATTACTGGTAATTGCTGGGTAATTAATCTATGTGGAGTCAAGCTGTAAAACAGTAAAAGTAAAGTCCCATTTTCTGTTACGCCCTCGTCAGCATCTACATAAAATATCACATTTAGACAATTATTATCACAGTGGTTGTCGTCATCAATGTCCTAAATCAAGATATGAGGAAGCACTTTAACAGTAAACACAGACGCTGTTGACGTCGACAGCGGTCGTCATTCCTTGACCGACTGTTTTCATACAGCCGTCCTTGCTGACCATTTCTACACGCAAGCTTCTTATTTTGAACTCCATACGTGTATATCTGGACGTTGATCATATAAAAAACTGATTATGCATGGCGATTCATGTAAAAACTATCTGCTTTTACTTCTAAAACACGGAATTCGTGTTGACAAAAAAACGGCGGTTGTAAAAAAAAGGGAGATAACTCTTACAAGACTAAATTGAAGCAAAATATTATTGTTATTTAATTATAAAATATTCGAGATCGTAACACGAATTCTCTTTTTTTAATTTTGCATATCTAGTTTTGCTATGATGCAACTTTATTAGTAGCAAAAATTAGATATAGGAACAAGATATGATGAACTGTGGTGAAGTGGTGAGAGGGATCGGCTGTATCAATCAGCATATGGCGAAAGAAGCTCTCAATGACATAACATTTTGTAAGGTGAGTTTTAGAAATGCATATATAGAGATTACAGAACGAGTGAGTGTTGAATTTTGAAAATATTCTAACGAGAAATTTTTAAATGTTGTGATTTATTCACGAAATCGAGTGAATAAATTAAAACATTTAAAATATCACAAGTTTTGTGATATATTTTTTACATACGAACTCGATATTCATTTGAGACAAGTAGCGCGACATTACTGGTAATTGCTGGGTAATTAATCTATGTGGAGTCAAGCTGTAAAACAGTAAAAGTAAAGTCCCGTTTTCTGTTACGCCCTCGTCAGCATCTACATAAAATATCACATCTAGACAATTTTTATCACAGTGGTTGTCGTCATCAATGTCCTAAATCAAGATATGAGGAAGCACTTTAACAGTAAACACAGACGCTGTTGACGTCGACAGCGGTCGTCATTCGTTGACCGACTGTTTTCATACAGCAGTCCTTGCTGACCATTTCTACACGCAAGCTTCTTATTTTGAACTCCATACGTGTATATCTGGACGTTGATCATATAAAAAACTGATTATGCATGGCGATTCATGTAAAAACTATCTGCTTTTACTTCTAAAACACAGAATTCGTGTTGACAAAAATACGGCGGTTGTAAAAAAAGGGAGATAACTCTTCCAAGACTAAATTGAAGCAAAATATTATTGTTATTTAATTATAAAATATTCGAGATCGTAACATGAATTCTCTTTTTTTAATTTTGCATATCTAGTTTTGCTATGATGCAACTTTATTAGTAGCAAAAATTAGATATAGGAACAAGATATGATGAACTGTGGTGAAGTGGTGAGAGGGATCGGCTGTATCAATCAGCATATGGCGAAAGTAGTATTATGACGTCACTATCGCTGAATAACTTGTTTTGGTTGCACATCACTCGTTGAATAACATTCAACTTGTTACACAACACTTGTTTCAAATAACCAAAACTATGTTATAAAGATATTCAGAACATTGATCTAATACATATATATATGTCTTTAAACACTATTGATAGACCTACTAATGTACTTTATATATTTCCTTTGGAAATAACGGCATGTTATTACAAGCATCATTATACAGTATTGACATATTACACAGAATATTACCTTGATCAGTGAGGTAGTCCAAGGGTGTGTATCCGAGGGAGTTTTGTTTCTTCATGTCTGTTTCAGGGATCTGCTTCAGCTGCTGTTGTAATTCGTCAGCATTGATTCCTCGCCTCCGACATATGAAGTGGAGTGGTGTGTTTCCGTACATGTCGGCCTTGTCTCCCTGATGGATCAATGTCAGAAAATCCTTCACCTGAAGTGATCTCTTACACAGAACATGGAATGGTGTTACTCCATTGTGATCCTGTGTGTTGATGTCTCCTTTTGCTGTGTTGACAATTTGGAGAACTACATCAAATTCTACATTTCTGTTGTCACATAAATGATGGAGTGGTGTAGTTCCATGTTCATCAGCTTTATTGAAGTCACCTTTCCCTTTTCCGATCACAAGATCTACAGTGTCCAATTGAAGGCCAGAGTATGCACATAAATAGTGCAATGGGGTGCTCTTATTCTGCTCACATTGGTTCAGATCACCTTCACACTCAGTGATAATCAACTTTATTTCTTCCATAGTAAATTTTCGCCATTTTGAAAGGTAGTGAAGAGGTGTCTGTCCGAACTGATCACACATATTAATGTCTCCTCTTCCTTCAGTGACGATCACTCGTATCATGTCCATGACCACTCCATGTTGTTCATCATCATCATCGTCGTCATCATCATCATCATCATCATCATCATCATCATCATCATCATCATCATCATCATCATCATCATCATCATCACTGCTGTTATCATCACTGCTGTCATCACCATCATCATCATCATCATCATCATCACCATCAGCAGCAGCAACAGAAGGAGCAGCAACAGAAGGATCAGCAGCAGTAGTAGAGTGCTTGGGCTGACAAATATAGTGGAGAGGTGTGTGTCCATATCGGTCACCAATATTAACATTACATCTCCCCTCAGTGATGATCACTCGTATAGCCTCCATGTGCCCACGATTGACATGCTTTGTTTTGCAGATAAAGTCAACAGGTTTTCTCCCACTCTTGTCTTGTATGTTCACATCAGCTCCAGCCTTCACTAAAGTCAGTACAGCAGTCAAGTGTCCACTCTTCAGAGCGGTCCACAACATGGTTTCTCCATCATCTCCTGGTTGGTTGATGAATTGTTTCTGAAAAAATGTAATAAAAGACTTTGTGATACCCTTTACACAAGCGCTACCGTTAACCTTGATAATGAAAGAAACATGTAATGGCTTTACCTTTACTTTTAATTTGATTAACAACTGAAAACCCTTTGACAGTTTGATTAAATAAATATCTTGGTCAAGTAGGAATATCATACAGTCAGATATAACCATTGTTCATTGCTAAATAATTTCCAACTTTGTAATTTCCACATATTCCCAAATTTTGATTGTCGAGACCATGGTCATGTGATCAAAATTTTCCCTTGCTTCGTTCACATGAGTTTGAACGAGGCTTTGACATTGGTCTTTGATTTAAGTATCATGATGGTTACCATTACTAAACTTTTACATTTGTATTTAACTAATGTAAAATTAAGAGAACACAGAACATTTCTAACACATTTCAAGCACCGTTGCTAACTAAAGTAATTACAACAAAACAAAAACTTCAAGTGGTCTACACTTAGGGCAGGGCTTTTCTTATGAACTAAATAATTGTTTCTTGGCATCACTAAGATGGTAAAGAGGTATTTCCTTTCACTTAATTAATAAGAGGTGCTTTTAGTTGTGTCGCACATATGCTTCACTTGGCCATAATTAGTTTTAAAAACTCAACATCAGTAATAAATGCCACTGTCAGTCAGCAGTAATGTGTTAAGTAGATCGATGATAAATAACCTTTTCAGAAAGTATTCTAGTCTAGAGATAGCATCATATCATAAGTCACAGCTATATATGTTAGTATTGTAGTTGTAATAATCATTGTCCACCATTTAATCAAATCTCTTTATCTATCTGATTATTTCAAATTCTTTGCTCTCAAAAATATAGATGATATACATTTTAAGTGTTTACCTTCTTATCTTTACGGACAAAGCGTGATGCAAGAACTTTGAGGAATGTTTTATTTGAACCTTTCTGGAAGAAAAAAGTTTTTTTACAAAATAGAGATAACTAAAATGAATGGTAATGTGATAACATTTTTATGCAACTAGTGAACGAGTATCAGACGAGTTTAATATCTTATTTATTACTCAACCCTACACATCAATATTTTACAAAACAGACAAACCAACAACCAGATGATCAGGAAAACCGTGTATGAATGTCAATCAGTTAAAACAAAAAAGATTGCTAATTGGCTGGTGTCTACTTATGCCATACGGCTACTAACACAAAAACAAAATAACTGTTGGTGACATAGTATCGATTAGATGTTTTGGGGAAATGACAAACAATAACAAACAATGCAAAATGTTAACATACTGTCCAACTGCCATGTGACTTCATCGGAAAGTGGCCGTTTGTTTGCATGAGATGTTAGCACACATGTGTAACCAACTCATTGTTATCTAATGAGGGATCTTAACACAGCTGGGTAATGAATTGTCAATACTAGTGTGTATAAAGTTGAAAAGTTTGTCACTGATTTATATGAAAGATAGACCAAAACTGCCCTTAGTTCAGAGATTAAATTATTGTAGCGGTACATACACTAAATATGCTATAGCTCAGCAGCATTCAACAAGACTAGTTTATGTCATACTAAACCACAATGCAGATGAACTCAAAAGCATAAACGCATTAATTAATGTCTCTGTTTCTTGTTTATAAAAGGTTTGTCTCCAGATATTTGGACATATATATAATGCCTAGCACTATGCCATACCACTTTTATTAAACATCAAATAAGATTGATTTAAATTTGAGTATGCTGTGTATCACTGTAAGCAAAAATATATAAAATAAATATGGCACACCAAGTGGAGTAATGCATGGATTCAATATAAATATTGTTCTGAAATGTTTTTAGATATAAATATCTGCACTTGAAATTGAAAAGGTTACTGTATTTAAAACACCAACACATTAAAAATATAATGAATCAACGATAAATATATTTATTGTTCAAACATGAATTCATTTAATCTATTAACCATATTATTCAACAATGATTTGATTATTTTAAGTAGAAAATCGAAGTCCATAAAACAACTATTCAACAGGAGTGCAAAACATTGATGAAAACCTTGATTAGTTAGTATTCTTCATTTTCGTTCATTTCAGATACTTTCACATATGAGTAAAACTATATGTTATGAAGAATGATAGATCTATACATGTGTAAACATTTCACAATTTACCCCTTTTTTATCTGTGTAGATGCAGCAGGAGACAAGAGCTTCACAGAATTCTCTACTCTGACAAAGTCTTTGTTGAAATACAGAGTAGTCTCCCTTGAGTACTTCTCTTTGGAACCTCCAAGCTAAGGTCTCCAATACATATTGGATTGGCTTCACATTGATGTAACACGGAGATATGCTGTTGTCGTCTCCATCAGATGTAGAGATGATCATCTTCTGTCGTACAACAGAAAGAGGTGCATACTGGACGCAGAACAAGGGATCAATTTCATTGATGACATTCAGTACACTCTCATACACAGACGGATGAGCAAACTTACAGATTCCATCCCTCCACACAGTGATATAACTGCCTTCTTGATCCTTTTCTACTTTTAATAAGTCTTGTCTTTGATCTAAATCATGTATGGTGTTGTTAATATTGAGGTGACCATGACTTTTTATCATCTCCTGGAATAGTTTTTTGCAGCTGCCTTGGTACAGATATCTGGTGGTCATGTCCAAAAACGTCAAAGGTGATTGAAAGAATTGTGTAATATCTACGTCATTGCCTTTTGATTTCAGATTGGAAAACATCTTACAGCAGTGTGGAAAGCCATGTGCTATATCCATATTGCAAACTCTCTGTTTGATGACAGGAGGTATTGTTATGTTTTCTTGTTCCAGATGGTAGTTCATAATCTTCAGTTTTTCATCAATCAAGTTCCTTTTACTTAGATCCAAGACACACTCCCTGTTGAAAATGTTACCTGCAAGATGTCCAAGATAAACCTTTGCCTCTTTAACAACGTTTACTCTGCTTATGAATATGACTTTGATCTTTGGTTTATCTCTTTTGATTAATCTTAACATTTTCTGTATGACATCACGCCAGCTCTTAATTAGCTGCTGATCGGCAAGGAATGCTCCAAATCTATCATCTAACATGATGACTCCATCTTCTTCCATCATAGCTATCTGATCATACTCTTCAGGTTTGTCGGGTGCGAATACTTGGACATTCTTTCGCAGGAACTCCTTCAACACTAGGAATCCTAGAGTTGTCTTTCCGTCTCCAGCATTCCCTGTTATTGTGACCCAATGCTGACCTGCCTTCAGTTTGTCGAGAACAATGTCCACAGCTGACACTCGGATCATGTTTGCTGTTACACATTCTACTTCAGCTTTTGTTCTTGCTGTCAAAATGAAAACCGATAATAATGATTTTACAACTTGTCCTATATCCCATTAATGGAATTTAGGTTTTCAATTAGTCTGCCTGTTTTATACAGACTTTAACTAGTTTTTGTTAACAATCAGTCAGTTTGTGCCATTTAAAATTGCCAATACTCTCAGAATGACTCTAAAATACAACATTGGGAGAAAGAAGTCTACAGATAAAATTGGAATTAAGTAGCACAAAGTGAAAGTCATTCTTCAATTCTATATTTCGATCTTTTAGGATTTTCTTTTTAATATTATGAACTATAACTATGTCTTGAAGTATATGCTTCAATGATTAAAGTACATTTCTATGCAAATTTACAATTATAGAGTGCTTAGTATTTTGTTATATTTGTTTGTCTCAGTATAAAACTTCAATTAAATATCAAATCACTTTACCTAAAAGTTTCTCCTGGTGGTTTGGTCCAATCACTGTGAAATAAAAATTATGAAATTTAAACTGAACTTTTTGCCAATAATTGTTTCAAAATAAAGATTATAATGTAATAAATGATAAACATTTTACAAAAGAGCATTGCTATATAATGTTTGACTCGTATTTCTCATTCAAGAACACTTTAAGACCACCCTGTGATGTTAATTCTGTCTCATGTTGAATAGGGTTTCTTGAATGCAGTATATTAAGGATAATACATAAACTCACGGGCAAAAGAAACGTCCCCATACAAAATACAAGATATTTCAATCATCGGGCGATAAATGCGACTGAAACAGCGTTACACCAGGTCTTCAGAACCCAACAATACTAAATATGAATTTTCAAAACATTATCTATTCATAACTCTGAGAAACACAAGTTTTAAGAAATGGTCGTTTTGGAATCTCCTTAACTAGACGAGATAGAAGCCTCAAAAAGCCAGTTTTGGCTTGTTTTGAGACGTCCTTCAGTAAAGACGCGTCAACAAATTTAAATCAAAGAAGGTTATTTATGTCGAGGATATCTTAAGTTAATTAAATTTCTACTTTTTCAATGTTTTAAACTTAAATACTAAATATTGTGGGCCAAAAACATCTTTAAAAAACGATTTTAGCACCCCATGTCAATTTGAACAGATGTAAAAATAAAAATTGCATACTCTGATGTATGAAATTGTGAATATTTCTTAAGAAAACATGTGGCTACCAAATACATACAAAATCTATTTTCTCCGACATCAATATTTCATTTTAAACTGTTTTCAAAATATGGTGACGTTTCTTTTGCCCGTGAGTTTATCAGGTGTAATTCTGGTCGTATCATGTTTCACTGTGAAAATTAAGATTATGTTTTATGTCACAGTCTTCCACAACAAAAATGACTGACTATCCTGAAATTGAGCATGCATTAGTGTGTTGACATTTGCGCTCTACAAGTGACATTAATATTATTAATTTGGAGATGAATAAATAATAAATAAATAATAGAAAGTTTTTAAGTAAGTGTCATTATCTATACTCACTGTAGCCAATTAAGTCCCTCTCAATTGATCACTCAACTAGATATTAACACTGACGAATAAAGAGAGTTACCTCCCCACCCTAGCTCTCAGCTAGGTGGCTTACCCAGTGATGTCATTCTTTCCTCCTGGAGCCTGGACGCAGCCAGCTCTTAGACACGCAGGAGGGGAGGCGGGAGTGATATTAAGACTGGTGAGTTATCAACGGTGAATTGATAACTCACCGTAGCCAGCATGCCACTGAAGGAGGCGTGCTGTGAGGTAACCTGAGAGCAGAAGAGGATAACTCGCCTCCTGAAGTTCATTGATTTAAGCGCACTTCAAAAAAGGGTAACAACCCCTTAATGTGATTGCGGGAAACCCCTGGTTGGATGCCCCAAGGAGGTCCGCTGCTTGACGAACACCTGAGGCCCAAATCTCAGGAATGTTGTCTTTTACCAAGAGGTGAAAAATGGTTGTCTCAGCCAACGCCTCATAAACGTCTGACTTAAGGTGATTCTAAAAGCTGCGAAGGAGTTCCACTGGAAGTCATAGAGCTTCCTAGTCAATTCCCTTATAGACAAGCCAAGCGTGTAGATGAAGAACCTGAGGGTTTTTGGCTTGTTTTGAGCGGAAGGGGGACCAGGTCCTGACATCATAGCCTCCTCAGCGGAATGTACCATGGCGTTGCCGGCCACTCTGGGGTTATGAGAAGAAGGCATAAAGATCGAGTTGTCTGAATTTTCAAGTATGACGGCAGCTGGTGATTTAGCCATGTTGGAAAGAGGTCTATTTGAGGTCTGTCGAACTGACGGCATAGACTCTCAAAAACCTTTGGATGCAACATCCACTCCGTGGCTTGTCCATACGAGACAGATCGTCCGCAAGAACAGTCTTGGCTCAAGGAATGTAGCGACAGGTCTTCCCTCTTACGTGTATGTGAGGTCAGAAGCCCCATCAGCCCCATAGGGCTCTGTTCAACAGGTCCTCGCCTTGTCCCATCCGTCTCTCGTGACCAGGGCCTTGTACTGTAGTGTGTTCAGGTGAACGCCTAGGAAGGTGAGTGACATTGTTGGTTGCAAGTCTGACTTGTCCAGATTGATGGCAACCAGAATTTAGACTGTTATTCGCTATTCGTTATTCGTCATTCGAATGTCGAATAGCAAATTTATTTGCTATTTGTCTTTCATATTGTTCATACATTTGAATGACGAAAAGCAAATTTATTTGCTATTCGTCTTTCAAAATGAAGTGATAAATGAATGACGAAAAACAAATTTATTTGCTATTCGTCTTTCATACTGTAATAAAAAAAGGAATGACGAAAAGCAAATTTATTTGATATTCGTCTTTCATAATATGCCGGAAAATGAATGACGAATAGCAAATGTTTTTGCTTTTCATCATTCGCCAATCGCCATTCAAACTCATTATGCAATTAGATAAATGAGGAAGGTTCCATACATTTCTCTAAGCTTTTTACCAGTTTTATGCGTAATAATTAATTTTTTTAAGATAATATTTTATTTTATCACCAGTTATAACCTGGGGATTTGCTCTTGGAACAATCTGAATTAGTGGGAAGACTTTTCCCCTAGAATGGACAAACTCAGAACAAATAGGACATACCTTTGGAATGAAAATGTGTGTGCAAAACCTTTAATTATTTTCTATAAATCACTCTTTGATCCCAAATAAGACTTAGTTTTAATAATTTAGAAAATAAAATAGCAAAATTTATTTCTGTTTGCTTTTCAAACTTTTTTTTCGCCTTTCGCCTTTCAATGACGAATAGCAAATTTGTTCGCCTTCGTTATTCGTCATTCGTCATTCGCCATTCAAACTCATTGCTCTCTTAGGTAAATGAGATCAGTTCCATACATTTCTGTAAGCCTTTAACAAGTTTGATGCCTACTAATGAAATATATAATCAATTATTTTATTTTAACACCAATTAAAGCCCGAGGATTTGCTCTGGGAGCAGTCTGAATTAGTGGGAAGACTTTCCCCCTAGAATGGAAAAGCTCAGAACAACTAGGACCTAACTTTGAAAAATATTTTTTTTACAAAACTTTTAATTATTTTCTATAAATCACTCTTTGATCCCAAACAACTCTTAGTTTTAATAATTTAGAAAATAATAGCAAAAGTTATTTCTTTTTTCTTTTCAACCTTTTTTTTCGCCTTTCGCCTTTGAATGTCGAATAGCAATTTTTTTCGCTTTACGTTATTTGTCATTTGCCATTCGCCATTCAAACTCATTATGCTCTTTAAGACTTAAGTAAATGAGGAAAGTTCCATACATTTCTCTAAGCTTTTTACCAGTTCCATGCCCAATAATTAAATATTTTAAGATAACATTTCATTTTATCCCCAGTTATAACCTGGGGATTTGCTCTGGGAGCAATATGAACAAGCAGACAGAGTCGGCCATATCCCCGGCCTTTGGAAAAATGTATTAAAGAATAGTTGTTGAATAACAGTGACTATGAACCTTTTTTCAACTAAACACAACACACAAAATTTCAGCTCCTTAGACATAGTGGTTCTGGAGAAGAAGACAAAATGCGAAAAGTTTACAGACGGCTTGACACCGTGCAATGCCATAAGCCCATCGGGCCTTTCAGGCACATCTACACATGATGATTGTTCCACACACCAAGTTTCGTTGAGATATGTCTTATAGTTTTCGAGTTCTGTTTCGGAAACGTAATTCTAGGTTGCATTTCTATGGAAACGGTAATAAAAATAACTGGAAGATGTTGAAAACCCCAAAAGGCACATCTACACATGATGATTGTTCCACACACCAAGTTTCGTTGAGATATGTCTTATGGTTTTCGAGTTCTGCTCCGAAAACAAAATTCTAAGTTATATTTCCATGGAAACGGTCAAAAAAAATAATTCGAAGACGTTGAAAACCACAAAATGCACATCTACACGTGATGATTGTTCCACACACCAAGTTTCGTTGAGATATGTCTTATAATTTTCGAGTTCTGTTCCGGAAACGTAATTCTAGGTTACATTTCTATGGAAACGGTAATAAAAATAACTCGAAGAAGTTGAAAACCCCAAAAGGCACATCTACACATGATGATTGTTCCACAGACCAAGTTTCGTTGAGATATGTCTGATGGTTTTCGAGTTCTGCTCCGGAAACGAAATTCTAAGTTACATTTCCATGGAAACGGTCAAAAAAAATAACTCGAAGAAGTTGAAAACCCGAAAAGGCACATCTACACATGATGATTGTTCCACAGACCAAGTTTCGTTGAGATATGTCTTATAGTTTCCGAGTTCTGTTCCGGAAACAAAATTCTAAGTTACATTTCCATGGAAACGGTCAAAAAAAATCATTCGAAGAAGTTGAAAACCACAAAATGCACATCTACACATGATGATTGTTCCACACACCAAGTTTCGTTGAGATATGTCTTATAGTTTTCGAGTTCTGTTCCGGAAACGTAATTCTAGGTTACATTTCTATGGAAACGGTAATAAAAATAACTGGAAGAAGTTGAAAACCCCAAAAGGCACATCTACACATGATGATTGTTCCACACACCAAGTTTTGTTGAGATATGTCTTATAGTTTCCGAGTTCTGTTCCGAAAACAAAATTCTAAGTTACATTTCCATGGAAACGGTAAAAAAAAATCATTCGAAGAAGTTGAAAACCACAAAATGCACATCTACACATGATGATTGTTCCACACACCAAGTTTCGTTGAGATGTGTCTTATAGTTTCCGAGTTCTGTTCCGGAAACAAAATTCTAGGTTACATTTCCATGGAAACGGTCAAAAAAAATCATTCGAAGAAGTTGAATACCACAAAATGCACATCTACACATGATGATTGTTCCACACACCAAGTTTCGTTGAGATATGTCTTATAGTTTTCGAGTTCTGTTCCGGAAACGTAATTCTAGGTTACATTTCTATGGAAACGGTAATAAAAATAACTCGAAGAAGTTGAAAACCCAAAAAGGCACATCTACACATGATGATTGTTCCACACACCAAGTTTCGTTGAGATATGTCTTATAGTTTCCGAGTTCTGTTCCGGAAACAAAATTCTAAGTTACATTTCCATGGAAACGGTCAAAAAAAATCATTCGAAGAAGTTGAAAACCACAAAATGCACATCTACACATGATGATTGTTCCACACACCAAGTTTCGTTGAGATGTGTCTTATAGTTTCCGAGTTCTGTTCCGGAAACAAAATTCTAGGTTACATTTCCATGGAAACGGTCAAAAAAAATCATTCGAAGAAGTTGAATACCACAAAATGCACATCTACACATGATGACTGTTCCACACACCAAGTTTCGTTGAGATATGTCTTATAGTTTTCGAGTTCTGTTCCGGAAACGTAATTCTAGGTTACATTTCTATGGAAACGGTAATAAAAATAACTCGAAGAAGTTGAAAACCCGAAAAGGCACATCTACACATGATGATTGTTCCACAGACCAAGTTTCGTTGAGATATGTCTTATAGTTTCCGAGTTCTGTTCCGGAAACAAAATTCTAAGTTACATTTCCATGGAAACGGTAAAAAAAAATCATTCGAAGAAGTTGAAAACCACAAAATGCACATCTACACATGATGATTGTTCCACACACCAAGTTTCGTTGAGATATGTCTAATAGTTTTCGAGTTCTGCTCCGGAAACAAAATCGGGACGGACGGACGGACGGACGGACGGACGGACGGAGCCCATTTCAATATCTCCCCCCCAACTATGTTGGTGGGGGATAATTAGTGGGAAGACTTTCTCCCTAGAATGGAAAAACTCAGAACACAAATAGGACCTTACTTTGAATCAAAATGTGTTCAAAATATTTAATTTGTTTCTATAAATCACACTTTGATCCAAAATAACACTTAGTTTTAATTATTGAGAATATAAAATAGCAAAAGTTATCTCTGTTTGCCTTTCCAATTTTTTTTTGCCTTTACCCTTTGAATGACGAATAGCAATTTTTTTTCGCTTTTCGTTATTCGTCATTTGTCATTTGCCATTCAAACTCATTATGCTCTTAGCTAAATGAGGAAAGTTCCATACATTTCTCTAAGCTTTTTACCAGTTTCATGCCTAATAATTCAAATTGAGTAACATCCTTATACATGTCCAGAAACCGAAACTACACATGCCATTTTCATGCACAGTAGTTATAACACCTCTTTAACATTATCAACCCAAAGTTGTCTGTTTGTCTGGTATAAACAAAGTTTCCAAAATTACGTTTGACTAATTGACGCGAGCCACAAGCGGTGCATTGTCTGATTTTCGATCAGAAATCGACACTTTTACCTTTATATTGTATGTTTACTGAGTCAACTATCATCAACATGGCAATTTTTGGTAACAGTCAGTTCTTTTCAAAAGATTAACATAATTTATAATGTTTGGCATATGTGACCCATAACAACACAATGGATGTACCTTTAAAGCCAAATAAACACAATGAAGGCATCATTAATGTATAATCCCTATAGTTCTTTTGAACCACAAACTGCACACGCGTTGTCTCTATGAGCATTCAGATTGAGTGGTAATATTGTGTAAACAATCTTTAAAATAGTTCCTGTATATCACATACATGTTTGTGCAAATTGTATGGCTTACACTTGGGATTGTAGATTCAAATTGAGTTTACATAGTCAATGTCAAATGTCAGATAGTATTATTAACTAACTAAGTTCGTATAGCGTCCAGCGATCACCCGGTAGGTCAGTGCTAGATTACCCGAAGTGTTACACGAAATGTGCTATGTGCTATGTGCTGAGCATTATAAGGATATAATAACGTCTGAGCTGGCACTACATTGG
Organism: Gibbula magus; assembly: GCA_936450465.1. Taxonomy (NCBI): domain Eukaryota; kingdom Metazoa; phylum Mollusca; class Gastropoda; order Trochida; family Trochidae; genus Gibbula; species Gibbula magus. Next base: position 41,531,603 of record OW388298.1, read on the forward strand.
GGATAGTTCAATGTACATGTTCAGCATTGTAACTCAAAAATAATGTGACGTCATAGACAATGTAGTCATTCTCTCTGAAGGCTAAATGACAAAACTTTACATACATTGATAATGAAGCTGAACTAACAAAGAAATAAGCTAAATAATGCTCATGAATCAATAAAAACGAATGTACATTGTTAGGTAAACCATGCGAATCCATTTCCCTTCGAGAGACAGTTTAAGGTGTTCACATTAAAATGGCCGATTTGACTGATGTAGCGATATTCAAACACTTAGAGTAGAGTTTTAAATATGGTACCATGATAGAATGGTCAACCATTTTGCTGTCTAAACTCTCAAATTCGCATGAGATGAATAAGTGCTACAGCGCCTTCAAGAAAAATGAACTCTCTTTTTATGTTCAGGGTAAATAATAAATTAATCTTTTCAAGAGACTGCACTACTAAAAATTAATACTACTAAACAAACAGTTCCACAATCCCATAGACAACTATTATAGCTATGTAAAGTAGCTATATAGTAGTTTATAGTTAACAATCTCAATGAATCATAAAAAGGGTAAAGAGGAAATGGAATTAAAATATAAAAGATATTATCTGTTACAAACCTGTATCTTGTATTAGGTTATTAATGTAGAATTTCCTTCTTTCAATTCAGATACATGATGGACATGGACATGATTTTTTGGTGATTATCTTACTCTTTTCACTTTCTGTTTACAGATGACTACATATTTATAGATATTATTTTGGGTGGATAAAAAAACACAATGTCTCCTTTTTCTTTGTTTTGATTATTAAGGATTCAACGCTACAGCGCTGAATTCTTATTGTTATTGTGAAGAGTTATTATTATTCCACCGATTGTTTTACCCAGCAATTCAACCAGAAGGAATGTACATAATGCAAGCAAACTTGTCCCGCCCATTAAAGGTCCAGTCCGAATCTACACTTTTTTTTAACATTGGAAAGATTTTCAAAATGCAGCTAGAGACTTGCATTTTTTTAAAAAAAATACGCAATGACACAGCGAACACAAAAGTAAATCATGACAAATGCTTGGGTCACGTAGTTTCGCCGCAATATTTGTTTTTTTTCGCACTATTGAAAATATCCTGCTCCCTTTTCCTTTGACAATTTCCTCCTCTGACGATATAAATCAAGGCTCTATGTCGCAATACTGTTTCCCCAGTTAGTACTAGAAATCTGGAAAAATTTGCCCGAAGTGCAAACTTCAAACCTCAAAAGCTCAAAGACTAAATAAGATCATTTCATAAACCTTCACCTAAATGTGAATTCTCGAAGATATCGTTATGTTTAATAGCTAATTTTGAAGTAGAGTTAAAACAATTTTATAGTTAAGCTTCAAACACCGCAAATGTAATCTAAGGGTCCGAAAATAAGCATGTTAAAGTATTTTCCTGAATATTCAGAAGTACATAACGCATTAATTATGTATGCAATCTAAATGATAATTAGATCTACTTAAGCCGAAATTACAGAACAATGTTTTCTATGCTACACAGTCCATAGTATGAAAATATTAACCGTTATCTTAATCATGAGAAACATACTTAATGTAGGCGTCCATTAATATGTGATTTTTCCATCGAGGCCACGCACCTCCAGCTATAGACTGTGTAAAAGTCGATTTTTTTTATTCTCTTGTTATTTTTTTTCACCTGGTTTCAGCCACTACGAGAGCCCACAGTATGAATGTTTTGGTCCAATCATTACGGTCCAGTTCGAATCTAAATGTCCCTTTTTAACATGGCAAAACAAATCAAAATGTAGACAGAATTTAGAATTTTTGCAATAACGATGCAAGGATTAAAGTACATCATGGCGAAAATCACGTGCCGCCATTTTGATTTTGTTTACAAATATGCCATTTTGACATTGGAAATTTGGGTTTCAATAATGCTACATACATGTTAGAGACTTTCAGCTTTCTTCAAAAGATGCGCAATTACAATAGAAAGATGGTTATCTTCATTGTATTTGATTCATTCATGTTCATTTAATGTTTTTCTTTCTTTTACTTTAAAAAAAAAAGTATTCCCACATGGATTTTACAGCTGATATACAGTATCTCATGTGCTTGTAATACAAGAACTTTCTACAGCTCAATCAGCAATATACTGTGAACGGCAATATTTTTCTCACTTTAGATATGACATCAGCCAAAGCCTTTTTACTTGTAATAATTATGTGTCATATCAAAACAACAAATTAAAATGGCTACAGTTAATTGTAGAGGATTAGCTTATATTCTATAGTCTTTAGAAGACATTCATATAGGAAAGGAATATATAGACTTAATGAAAAATGAATTGGGTTTGCAAAGTATAATTGCACCATGTAGATCTAACTCAAGTGGAATGTCTGTACTTTTTAACAGTAATATTGATCTAAATATACATACAACAAACGAAGATGATGGATGAAATTATATAATTGCTGATATAACCATTCGGGGGAAAAGATGTACACTTACAAACAAACACTGATGATTCTATTATATTTGAAAGCATTTGTTATTATGACAATGAATCCATAGCTATAGATGAAAATATAAAAATATTACAATCCCAAGGCAAGAAATATGGTTTAAATAAGATTGAATCACTTGATCTTGTAGATGTTATGAAAGAGCTTAATCTAGAGACAATTCCATGACAACAAGATTTAATTTCTTTTAAATACCTCAGGACTTCTTAAATCTTACAAACTTTTGCTATTTTATTTTCTAAATTATTAAAACTAAGTCTTATTTGTGATCAAAGAGTGATTTATAGAAAATAATTAAAGGTTTTGCACACATTTTCATTCCAAAGGTATGTCCTATTTGTTCTGAGTTTGTCCATTCTAGGGGGAAAGTCTGCCCACTAATTCATGATTTGCTCCCAGAGCAAATCCCCAGATGATAACTGGTGATAAAATGAAATAGTATCTTAAAATATTTATTTATTAGTCATGAAAGTTTAGAGAGATGTATTGCATAAAAGCTTAGAGAAATGTATGGAACTTTCCTCATTTACCTAAAAGCATAATGAGTTGGAATGGCGAATGGCGAATGACGAATGATGAATGACGAATAACGAAAAGCGAAAAAATTTGCTATTCTTCATTCAAAGGCGAAAGGCGAAAAAAAAGTTTGAAAAGCAAACAGAAATAACTTTTGCAATTTTATTTTCTAAATTATTAAAACTAACAGTTATTTGGGATCAAAGAGTGATTTATAGAAAATAATTAAAAGTTTTGTAAAAAAAAATATTATTCAAAGTTAGGTCCTACTTGTTCTGAGTTTTCTATTCTAGTGGGAAAGTCTTCCCACTAATTCAGACTGCTCCCAGAACAATTCTCGGGCTTTAATTGGTGTAAAAATAAAATATTTGATTAAATATTTCATTAGTAGGCATCAAACTTGTTAAAAGCTTACAGAAATGTATGGAACTGATTTCATTTACCTAAGAGAGCAATGAGTTTGAATGGCGAATGACGAATGACGAATAATGAAAAGCGAAAACATTTGCTATTCGTCATTGAAAGGCGAAAGGCGAAAAAAAAGTTTGAAAAGCATACAGAAATAACTTTTGCTATTTTATTTTCTAAATTATTAAAACTAAGTCTTATTTGGGATCAAAGAGTGATTTATAGAAAATAATTAAAAGTTTTGTAAAAAAAATATTATTCAAAGTTAGGTCCTTTTTGTTCTGAGTTTTACATTCTAGGGGGACGTTTGCTATTTTATTTTCTAAATTATTAAAACTAAGTCTTATTTGGGATCAAAGAGTGATTTATAGAAAATAATTAAAGGTTTTGCACACACATTTTGATTCAAAGTTAGGTCCTATTTGTTCTGAGTTTTTCCATTCTAGGGGAAAATTCTTCCCACTGATTCAGATTGCTCCCAGAGCAAATCCCCAGGTTAAAACTGGTGATAAAAGAAAATGTTATCTTAAAAATATTTAATTATTAGGCATGAAACTGGTAAAAAGCTTAGAGAAATGTATGGCACCTTCCTAATTTATCTAAGTGCATAATGAGTTTGAATGGCGATTGGCGAATGGCAATGACGAAAAGCAAAAACATTTGCTATTCGTCATTCATTTTCCGGCATATTATGAAAGACTAATATCAGATAAATTTGCTTTTCGTCATTCATTTTTCATCACAGTAGGAAAGACGAATAGCAAATAAATTTGTTTTTCGTCATTCATTTATCACTTCATTACGAAAGACGAATAGCAAATAAATTTGCTTTTCGTCATTCAAATGTGTGAACAATATGAAAGACGAATAGCAAATAAATTTGCTATTCGACAATCGAATGACAAATAACGAACAGCTAATAACAGTCTAAATTCTGGTTGCCCAGATGGATCAGCCAAACCGGCCGGCTGCACAACCTGATCACAAAGCCCTGCTGGTCCTCGAGAACAGACGGGGAATGGTGATGAAGGAACCCATCATTTAGGTACAATGCGAATTGCATTCCTTGACTGTGCAAGAACTGGACTACGGGCTGTGTAACTCGGGTGAACAGCCAAGGAGTTACAGGAATGTGAATGTGCAGGTAGGCTTCCTGAAGATCGAGGGATATCATCGAGTCCGAGGACTCCAGTAATCGCATAACTTACGGCACAGTCAAGAGTCGAAAATATGGCGGCCGAACAAGGTAGGATTGGTTTCACTCCTTCAAATCATGAATCAGCTGCCGTTTGTTCGAGTTGCTCATCCCTTGCTGTTGTTGCTGATTGGGGATCCATTTCGGCCTGGGACCCTTGTTAGGCCAACCCCTTGTCTAAAGGACACGCTGCCGGTCCTAGAGATGGCAAAAACGGCAAAAGGGCTCAGACTCCAGATGGTTAGTCAGCTCTTGTTACTGACTAACAGAGGGCATCCCCAATCTGTCCATCAAACAACATCAAAGAGTCTTAAGACGACTCTGAATCTCAACTGGTAAGTCAGAATTTGACAGAAAACCTGATGTTTGTAAGCCCAGCCGAAATGCGCGCAGCACCTGAGCCACTCTCCCTGTCACTCAGCCAAAACCATGGTCAAGCCATTTGGCCCCGTCATACCTCCCAGCATGCCTGGCTTGACAGGCGTGGGCAATCGAGTCGGCCACGCCTAAGATGGACCTGCCCTCCTTGTCGAGGTGAATCAGGTGGCTATCCGACACCGCGTGAGAGACCATGGTAGCAACCGATGTCGTCATCCAAGACAGGTCCACTAACAGTAAGGGCAGCATTTGACAACCAGGCGCGGATGGGGTGATTGTGGAGGAATGATATTTCGCTGCATCCTGAAAGACCCGTCGTGGCTTAAAGACCATCCGGCTACTGCAAGGTACGTTCTCCTCAGAGAGGGTCTCCATCTTCACCCTCTTTGCCAGTGAAGGGTATTTTTCGACCTCCTGGAGCATGGACCCGTACCACTCCGCCATTGTCATCATCTGTTACAGTGGGTCTTGCAACTGTTCGTCCGCAGAGACGTCCGCAATGAGCGACATTAGCGGAGGTCTGGAAGGGCCGATGAATTCACTCCCTTCCTCACGCTGACCCATTGAACTGTGAGACAACGCTGCCGAGATATCTGAAGGCCCAGACCCGACTGGGGAGACGTTTGGGCTCCAAGGCGTTTTGGGTGACGCCGGCGCTGGAGGCCTCGGAGACAGCGAGGATGAGTCCCTTTGCATACTGCGGCTGGGTGACTCTGGCACTGTTGTACCACCCAGCCTGGCGTCAATCAAGGAGGACCCCATCTCCTTGATGGTACCCAGAATGGACTCTGTCAGTACCTTAGTGTTAAAGCCCGACAAACTATAGGAGAGCAGACTTGCTTCTTCTTCTGCTTCGAACTGCCGCCTGCCCTCTCGCGAGTTGCAAGCTTCTCGTTCCGATTTCCTGATGCCTGCTCGGTAAGCTTTGTGCTGACCTAGCGAGGGGGACAGGCACAACAGTCATCCTCCGCACACGACTCATGGCAGAGGTGACAACAGAAGTGGGGTTCATAGAGAGAAGACTTTCATTTCCTACAACGTCCGCAGAACCCAGAGTACTGCAACGCCTGCAGAACCCAGAGTAGGATGAAGCCTTAGTAGACACGAGCAGATGTCAAGTCATACAAGTCAAATGACGTTACGACACAGCAGGCCAGACGATGGCCCCTGTCAACAACGATGGAATGGCCGTCCACAATCAGACGACGCGAGAGCAACGAAGCTCTATTCTAGACGATGTCAGAACAACAACTTCACCTAGACGACAGACTGCTAAGTCGAGTAGACAATGACTGAAGCCTGATTGCCTACAACGCTCCTGTCTGCCCAGGTGAAGAAAGCTAAAAACCAATCAGACGGCATCGACTCGAGATGGGGTCGTTTTGAAACAAGTTCGTTTCTAAATAGGTTTGTTTCGAAACACGAGTGATGAATGCCTAACACCAACCAGAGAGCGTCGTTTCGAAACCAAGGTGATGAAGCCTAACACCAACCAGAAGGTGTCGTTTTAAAAACCTTGTCGGAGGGAGGCGAACGACGGACAGAAGACAGAGTGTCTGACAGTCAAAGGAGCGGCAGTCAGACGACACAAGGATGAAATGACGCAACCAGCAGGTAGCGCCAGCCCTGCGAGACAATAACAGCAGTCTGCGCACAAGCAAGCACTTGCAGCACGGCTTGAAATGACACGATCCGAGTCAACACAGCCAAGTGAGTTGATCTAGATAACCCCGCTGCAGTGAAGCTACTCTAAGACCCAAACGAGGGTAGAGGGTACAAGAGTAATACACTCAAAAAGAGAAGATTGCACTGAATCTAGACAACCTGACTTCCAGCTAGAATATATGGACTGGAAACTACCAAGAAACTATAAACTTTACATTGTAGTTTCCTGTCGGTTTCCATTCATGAAATTAACAATTAATGACTCTATTTGATGGAAACTAACATGAAACTATCAAGTGAAGTTTCCTGTTAGTTTCCATTCCTGAAAGTAGTAATTAACTAGATGAGCGTTTGCGGGACACTGCAAAAGCAGAGCAGCCCCGAAACTTAGGCCTTCTCATCAGCATCAATAAAATGGGAATTTTTTAAAACAAAATTGTTTTCATTATTCGAGTTATTACTAACAAGTTGAATCATCACTGAGGTCACTTTTCATAAGTTTGTTCTTTAAACATATTTCTGATTTCAAAATTGGATCAAAGGATTAACGTGGCCTTATCCAATATCTCATGACCTTGAACTTTGACCTTCAAGGTCACACCATCAATGATCACTTTTCATTGTGCATAACAATCATGCAATGACCCAAACTGTTCATAGTTAAAATAAGGCATATTCACAAAAGCATGCTTAATGTATATGAAGTGTTAAAACCTTCTTGGAAAAAAGTTATTTAGTGATTTCAGAACTGGTCACCATGACCAAACTTCGTGACCTTGACCTTTGATCTTCAAGGTCACACAGACAATGATCACTTTTCGTTGTGTATAACAATCATGTAATGATTCAAAGTGTTAATAGTTGAAATAAGACATTTTCGCAAAAGCATGCTTAAGTCGTGCCCTCGCTGTGACCTTGACCTTTGACGGATGTTAGCGAAAACCTTTTCAAATCTTGGTCTTTCTACATAGTTATACACAAAATAAGAGCCTGATAGCACAAATATTTTTCAAGTTATCGCGTTTACAAGGATTTTTTTAGCGATTTCAAAACTCGTGACTTTGAACTTTGACCTTGAATGTGAACATGTCAAAAATATTCCACAGGGGTAAAGGTAAGAAGTTATGTATATGAATTCTCAAAACATTCTTGGAAAAAAGTTATAGCCAATAAAAAACGCGGCGGTGGCGATGGAAACTGCGCAAAAACTGATAGGAGCCTCGACTTAGTCGGGGCTGCTAATGATTCTGTTGATTCAGTTCGATTTAGGATTATAAACAAAGAACAGTAAATCTAGTTAGTTTTACTTCGTTAACTGAAGCATATAGGACATGAATGAACATGGAAAGCGGTATTGGTCTATCTTAATACGCACATAGGATCTGCTTAAGGAGATATGTGACGATGAAATCCAATGTTTTAGAATTTGTTTTTTTTTTAAAATAGCAAGTTCATTACGTCTTTTATCCAAAAGTATAAGAAATTTTGGGGGTCACAGAACAATTTAAAGAGTTATTGACATGATTAATAATACACCTGTCGGCAAATTACGTCATTTTTACTGATATAGCGTATTTAAATTAAGCGCTCGCTTTCAACGAATAAACTCTGAATACTTTCAGATACATTTCAATCACATACGAGGATGTACATGTATGACAAATATATATTTTGAAAATTAATGATGCTGGAAATAGAAATAAAATTAAATTAAGTACTTTTTCGTGTTTCGCATGTTCAATAGGATTTGTCACTAACACACATATTTTAGATATTGCTAAAACTTTAATATGATGTGCGCAGTTAACTGAACAATCGATTTCAGAATTAATTATAAGGGGTCACCAAACGCTTTTCATCACTTTAACGTAATTTTTTAAATTACCTACATAAACGTAAAAACCTGACGTCACTGCAGTTTTGACGATTTCAAGTGTAACTTTGACGGGCTATCGTGTAATTATTATTTAATACACCAACAGTCTTAGAGTGCATATCGGAAGAACAAATATCAGTTAATCATACAGGGCAATTTAAATTCATAACTTGCTTGAGATATGTTTGTAATTGGAATAATACATGGAGTAATATATTTACCGAGAATATAGGTGACGATAACCTCATGCGGCATGTCGTAAAATGACCGTTAAAAATGCTTTACGGTAAATTTAAGCGATTTCCGTTAGCGTACTGATAAGCCTCTACTCCTAAAAACATAAAGCACATATTTAAAGACTTATTTACAACTATACATTGTTGTCAAAAAATGTTACCGTAAGTGAATTCAATTTCTGGGTCCCATCTCTCCTTAAGTATAACCTGCACTTATGAACTAAGCCACATTTGGCAGGGAAAATTTATCAATGTAGGCTGTTAACCTATTATACTTTTTTATGATACAAAGCACATCAGTATTACGTATGTTGTCGCAATTAAGTAAATGGAGCCTCCAACATCCATGTCACTCGACTGTCACCCTACTACTGTTACTGTTACTAGACTCGTGCAGCAATATCGTCAGACAAGTCAGAGTTCAGATCTAGACAGGCCAAGATCCGGCTGACCAAGGGTAACAACTGCCCAGGACGAGGGGTATCTGCGCACGTTGCATCTCAGAAACTGCTTCCTGACGGAGACATCATCAGTGGCATATGCCTTGGGTCACCATGTTAACCAATTCAGGGTGGCTAGACGACTGATGTCCTATGGTATCAAGGCTAACAGACCTTTCCGGGGACAGATCTTGACAGCCAAACATCTTCAACGAAGACTGAGATGGACGAGGACGGTTCGACATTGGTAGCGACGTGAGTGGCAGAGGGTGCTTTTCTCTGTTCAAAGCAGATGGATCATCGTATTTGTCAACGACAACAAGCTCGAACAAACCGCCAACAACTTGTTCAAGCTCTGCAAAAAGAATGGCAGTGCATTCCACGTGCTGACGTCAGACGTCTGACCTTCTCCATGCGCAGGAGGGTGTACGCTTGCATTATGACAAGGGGAGGCCATACACATTACTAATGTGATTGGTATTTGATACACTGAAGATGGATTTCCCTGCACCTGCTGTTGTTGTTACAGTGAACTTTGACTTGTCTATTATCAAAGACTGTCGTTTAGACACCGAAAGTTATTTGTTGCATTTTTTTAATGAATTTGATATTGTCACATGTTATTGTTGAATGAACGTTTTGGTTTATGGATTTTTTCCACAATAAGGTTTTTCACCTACAGTAGCGTTTCTTTTGCTCGTCAGTTTAGATCTGGTTGTAACCAAGTGTCAACTATAACATCTAATCGGAGTTGAAACCTACAATAAACTTATTCATGGAAACCAGGTAGATCCCACTTGGAGGAGCGGGTAATTAGTTGCAATTGATAATATCTGGATACTGGTGTCCAGTTTCAGTTTTGACGTAAATCATAATGAAACGGAAACCAAGTGGAAATAATGGTTTCCAATGGTATTCTTCTCATGTTCAGTGCTCTGAAAGTCAGCTCGTGTTTGCTGTGTTCTTGAAGAAGTTTCAGTTTGATGTTATGAACTGACTTTTATTTCAGATAAAAAGAACCTACCTGTCGTGTTCCCCATCCCTCCATGAACAATGCCAGCAACATTTGCTGTCTCTACGTTTCCTCCTGTAACGCCCGTCACGTTGATATGACCTTCTGCCATTTTTCTGAAGAATGAAAACAATATTAAAGTCACCAACTCGACCAGCGATAAAACTCTTCAACTTCACAGGAAATACACTCTATCTCTTTCATTCTTGTATCCTAGGTTTCATTCATAGATGCTGATCTGAAACTGAACTGAACATATTTACTATATTATTCTGCGTATTTAATATGCTTAAATTTAAGATTAATGCATAGTTTCTGAATATACAATTTATTTATCTGTCTATTAAAAAAACAAAATGTACAACACATGGAAATAACGACAATAAACATTTTATCGTTTGAGAAATTTGAGAAAAGGGTTAACAGTTACACTTTTTGGAAAATGCCCGTTAAAGGTTGTTTTTATATATGGACAATTATCATCGCATCCATATAAAAAGAGAAGATAGATTATGTAAACAATGTAATATGAAGGTATGAGAACGTGAACACCATTTTACTTGTGTGTCCATTATATGATAAATTACATAGAAAATAAATAACTATATTGTAATGGCCACTAGCCGATGTCCATTTGACTTGCTATTTTTAGAAATGTAAACACATGGCTAATTAACATAGAGCTGTCTGTCAATGAGCTTGGTAAATATCCATCGGCATTTTTTACTTATCTTCTACTACATCTGTTCAACGCGCTTTAGCATTTAGAATGTTTATAGTGTCACATCATCTCTCTCGCCGATCTGTAAAAGTTATCGATGGCCGCCATTTTACTTGTCAAGTTAGTGGTTGTTTGGACCGTATTTTATTGTCATGTTTATTCATAGCAGATAATTATCTCAACAACTATAAATGTTTCTTTGCTATCTAAAGGCATCTGTAAAAGGTATATGGGGTGAAGTAATTATTCCTGTGGTTTATTAGTTTTTGGAAACGTATTTTGGAACAAGGTTATCTTGTATTCATGCGCGAGGGCGAATGACTCGCTGACTGTAAATAATTGTTTATTCCAGCGGAGCATCAAATCATAAATATATGCTCCGCATAAATTATCGTTTTAACTAATGCTCCGCTGATTTTAACCGGAGCAGAGCATGCTCCCCAGTGTTTATTCAGTAATTGTAATAACTATACGGAAGTAAACTATAACCTTCCACTACATTGCAATTCCCAGATGAATTGCATCACGTGACCAACCCTATATAAGCAGCGACGGCACCGCTGTTTGTCACTATGCTTTTGCCTGCGAGTCAAAGAGCTTCATAAGGGAGCTATTCAAAATTCATGAAACCCCCTTTCGATCGACTTTGGTTCTATTTGGAAAACATAATTATTTGGTAAAGAAATAATTTGATAAGTATTACTTCTGGAATTTTCTGCTCTACACTGCTACACAGTAATATTAACCTTTGTCACTTTTAAGCCAAATATATTCAAGCCAGACATGAACTAATGAGTGTTACATTTTATATTAATTGTTGAAATACATGTTTTGCTGACTGAAATAAAATCACATTGAATTTATTCAGCTTGTTCGTGGTTCATGGTAAGGTGGCTTACAATATTATGTCCATCCTTCTACAGATACAAATTCATCTTTATTAAACTGAAAAGTGCGGCAAGGCCATGGTCACAAGGTCAAATATGACGACCTAATCTGAAAGGTCTCATCACAAGGTATGCACATGCCAAGTATGAAAGCCCTAACTCTGAGCAATTCAAAGTTATGGCCAAGGTTAAAGTTTTTGTGGACAAACGCACGGACAGACGGACGGACAGACGGACAGGTGAAAAACAATATACCCCCGGAATCTCCCATTCGGGGGCATAAAAATGAGGTAGAAAAGTTATATATTTTCAGTCGTGACTCCGCCACTCGTGAAAATATAACCTTTCTACCTCACTCGATGAGATAAACATTGTATTAGTCAAGAAGAGACAGATATTATATTTATTATATGATATTATCCATGTAATTACGTCTGAAAAGGGTCGTTTTCACGCCAATAGGCCGTAAGGAACAGCCCGTCACCAAAGTAACACTGTGACGTCATAAACCAAATCGCCGCGCGAGACTATTGTTTTATGACGTCACATTATATCAGTCACCACTCGCAGTGAAAATATAAGTTATTTTCACTGTAGCTTGATAGACAGTTTATTTCACTGATAAATCCCAGTATTTCATTGCTCGACATATAATAAAAAGTAGTAACCAATCCAAATGTACAATATTTAGCATAATTGACACACTTACAACTATTTGAGTTATGACTAAGAAATATGTCCCAAAGTTCGAAATACATATTTAGCTAAAATCTATCATTATGTATCGCGGTATTAAGCTATTTTGTCTCACAACTCATTATAATAAACAAACTAACTTTTTAATATACCAGAACAATATTCTTATACTATCAGTGATTCCAAAAACTGTAATAAATAATGTATGACACTTTCAAAACGTGTTATTATAAGTGCTTTTGACACCTCAATCTCAGAAATGGCCGTCCCAAATTGAAATTTCTATCAGTTATTTCTCATAACTCTTAAATATTCAAGCTAAAGCCCCTGTCACACTTCAGCGTATCCTCATTCCTTACGAGTTGAGTTTGGATATTTCTTTCATACGCGGCCGTACGCACTATACGCTGCTCATTGGCATCTTGTACGTTTAAGGTCGTTTCTTGTACGTCGTCATATACGCATAGACCATGATACGCAACTCATAAGTTATTCATACGCAATGCATCGATTTTCCATCAGTCGAGTGCGGTACACGTACGTTACAAATACCTAATGGATATGCACTCCATACAAAGTATTTGCTGTTCTCTCGAGCCACATATGAATTGCGTATGACAGACGTACACATAGTGTACTTTGACCAAATAAAGCACGCATGCTTAACGAACTCAATACAAATGTCAACACATTATACGCATTATAACCGTGTTCCTTCGATTGCACAGCGTATTGTCCTCATGTAGAAAGTATGATAAGCATACACATCAAGCACACATATCGTACATGGCAGACAACACACGAAATGATTTGATGTTCCTTAATCATTCATTTGTGTGGCATTATATATCGGTGTGCTCTATAATATATTCTTTTAAAACAGATGCATAATGTATGCATAAGGGTTTCAATGTCAACATGGACACAATTCTTAGATTTCAGAAGGTATGCAAGATATTCTAACAAATTACTTAATTCAATTGCCAAGGTGAAACATAGAATCGTTGCCACTATAGGTCATCAGGCCTTGCATGTGAAATAATAGTACGTTTTTGATTAAACGTAATTATTTATACTTAACTGTTGACCAGACCTACTATGCCTTACCTCCTATAGGTAATGCTATTTCAACCTTAACACAGACGAACTTGAAAGTGGAGTAAGGGATGCGTAAAATCCCTATCCAAGGGCAGGTAAGTCTGCCAGGTCTCGTGACGTCACTACCGGAATAAACCACTCTCCGAAAGTCCCAAAGGGCAAGACAGACCAAGAGGGGAGGATGGGAGGGCCTAGAGCGTAGGTCTGGTCAACAGGTAAGTATAAATAATTACGTTTAATCAAAAACGTACTATTATTTAAATACCTATCTGTTGACCAGACCTACTATGCCTAGAATCCCACCGCAAGGAGGCGAGTTAGTAGATATTTGGTAGAGACGGGACCAGCAGCCAGCCCTGAGTGTAAGCTAACCTACGAGTCCTCCATCAAGCGATGAGGACAAGGTACAGCCCGGGAGATACTATCTCTACCGCTGAACGGATCGAAGAGACAACCCAGCCACTCAACTTCAGATCAACACATTACCCCCCAACCCCAACAGGGAGGGGGTGTAAGCGAAGCTAAGGAAAAAACCAACACCAGACAAGGAGCTAGGAACATAAACAAGTTTTATTTACAATGAACCTCAAAGCTTCTAAGAGGGTTGAACCCTTCTTGGTCTGGTTGGGGGGACCACCTTCGCCCGTGCGAACACTTGTGGCCCCAGCCTAGAGATGCCCTCAAGATCAGCTGTGGAGACATCCCGTAGGTAATGGTTGGCGAAGACCTCTGACGAACGCCAAAAACACCCCGCAGTGGTTGCAGTGGTAAGCCATCGTGGCTGACACTGCCGGATCTCATGAGGGTTGGACCGCGAAGGGGGAGGCAGGTCCGCGGCCTTGTACGCATCGATGACCGCCGACCTCAGGTACACCCCCAACGCTCGCTTATCTAGCTCCTTAGTACTTCTCGGCGAATGAGGTAAAAACAGACGACGCCTGCCATCTCTAAACCTGCGGGTACGTTGAATGTACACCCTCAGGGACCTCACCGGACACAGAGAGAGATCCGACTCATCTGAGTCAGAACCCAAAGCCGGAAAGAGAAAGTACGGCCCGCTTCATCAGCCGCCTGGTTTTTGCAGACAGTCGGGAGCTAAACCAAGAAAGGCTGAACCTCCCTCCCTGACCTCAAAGCGCAGAAGGTCCGCTTGCAAGGCATGGATCTCAGAAATCCGCGCTGCGGAGGCCAAGGCCATCAGAAAAATGACCTTGACGGTGAGAGGGAGGAGGGGTACGTCAGCAAGCGGTTCATACGTATCGGAGCGAAGATGGTTGAGCACAATTGCTAAGTCCCACTCAGGAGCATGAAGCTTTGTCCTGCCGTCCACAGAACGGAAAGTTTTGACGAGGTCCTTGAGTACCGACACATCCAACCCTGGTGACCTCCTCCTGAGTACGGAGAGGACAGCAGACATGTTGGTGTTAATCGATGACGCCTTAAGATGCCTGGAGTTGCGTAGGTTTACCAAGTACTCCGCCACCTGAGGAACTGAGGCCTCCGCCGGGATGAAATCCCTCTGAACACAGAATGAGGCGAAGGCCTGCCACTGGAAATCATAGAGTTTCCTAGTGGTCTTCCAATGAGAGGTAGCTATGGCATTGGCGACGCACCTTGAGTATCCACTGCTCCTTAGCCCTCTCTTAATAAGCGTGAAGGCAGAACACCTGAGGGTTCTCGTGTAACCTTCCGCTTAGCCTGCTGAGGAGCAGATCCCTCCGCGACTGAATCGGAACAGGTTCCTGAAGACAGAGTCGCCGGAGAGGAACGAACCACGGTCGGGCTGGCCAACACGGGGCAACCAGAAGAAGACGAAGAACCCGAGTTGTCCCTATCTTGGCTACAACTTGGGAGAGGATGGCCGGTGGCGGAAAAGCATAGGCGTCCATCCTCTCCCACTCTAACGAGAGCGCGTCTAAGCCCATCGCTAGGGGGTCCGGTACTGGAGAGACATAGGTCGGAAACTGGTGATTTAGACATGTCGTGAACAGGTCTATTAGAGGAGCGCCGAATTGAAGACACAACCCCTTGAAAACCACCAGATTCAGTTGCCACTCCGTCGGAGGAGGGGCATCTGGTCGCGATAGTGCATCCGCCAAGATGTTTTTGGCACCTGGAATGTGGACTGCTCGAATGTCCAGGTCCACCTCGTCCACCAGTTCGAGCGCGTAGCAGAGACTCTGTCCTGGTGGACCCCTGCTTGTTGATCGACGTTGAAACGATGGAGATCTGGGGTTAAAGCTATGGCATGACGGCAAAGCGTCTCCCTGATGTTGGGGTTCAGTAACACCTGTAACGGGCGAAGGAAGAGCCTCCCCCTGCGGGTGAGGTCCTGAGCAGATGTTAGTAACCCAAACACTCTTTGCCACTGATGAAGCGCGCGATCCATCAGACGATCGTAACGAGCCATCCGCTCCCTCGCGACGAACCCGCGGAACAGCTGAGTGTCTAGGATGGCCCCTAGGAACTTTAGGCGAGTCGCCGGAACCAAGTCCGACTTCTCTAAGTTCACTAACCACCCCAGACGACGGAACAGGTCTATCATGAACCTGAGCTGCGGCTCGAGCACGACAGGAGAACGGTCGTGAGCGAGCCCATCGTCCAAATACATCAGGAACTGAATGTCGCACTGATGCAGGAATTGGACGATAGGCTGAGTCACCCGTGTGAATAGCCAGGGGGCGGACGAGATCCCGAACGGTGGAACGTTCCACTGAAAGTGTCTCCCGTCCAGAATGAAACGGAGGTACCTGCGATCCCGATAGTGAATTGTAACATGCAGGTACGCATCCTGGGGATCGAGAGACACCATGCAGTCTGAGCGCTCTAGAGATTGCATCACAGAGGGAAGCGTCAATAGTCGAAAATATGGTGGCCGAACGAGGTAGGAGCGGTTGAATACCTTCAAATTGTGAATGAGCCGCCATTTTTTCGAATTCTTTTTGGGTATGACGAATACTGGGGAGTAAAATCCGGGCGTAAGATGCGGGGTCAGGACCTCCTGCACCGCCCCTTTGGAGATTAAAATCTCCACCTGTTCCAACGTAAATTGGAGCCGGTCCTTTGCTAAGGGACGCTCCGTTGGAGCACAGGTAAGAGGCGGGGGGATGAGACGGGAATGCTGAACCCCTGACCCAGAATCCGACAAACGAATGGGTCTAACCCCAACTGCACCCAGTTGCTGACGTAGTCCCCCCATCGAACCCTCCGACACTGTAACGAGTGGAGGAGGAAGAAGAGGGGGTGACCTCGGGGATCCGACCCGCAAACAAGGATTCAGAGTGGGCAGGGGCTTGTCGGAGAAAAGATTTCTGATCCGCGCTGATCCCCGAACGGTGTAGGAAATTGTCCCTACGTAGCACTGTAATGCCCAAAGAATTCCGTGAAGCAAATAACTTGATCTGCACAAGATCCGCCACCACGTTGCCGAATGCTTTGAACAGCACCGGGTCACCCAACTCCATGCCAGCCTGTTTGGCACAGGTAAGCATCGTCTGACAGGTGAACGCCACGTTGTTGCCCAACCCTGACACTGTGCGAGCTCCTCTGTCGAAATGTGTAAGTTTGCTCTCTATTCATGTTAGAATGCCTTTTATAAGTGGTTTATGAAAAAAACATCTGCAAATATTCCTGATTTAGAAATAGGCTAGGTTACTGCACCTAGGTTGACTGTAGGTCACATAGATCATAATATATCATATGTATAACATGAAGCTCCGATTACATGGTTTCCCAGTTAATAATAGCACTTTATTGTCCGCAATACAAAATACATAGGAAATTTGGTTTGTGCAGTTTGCACCCGGCAGCCACAGAGCAGCGCCAGTTCAAGCGTTGTTCTATCCTTTTAATGCTGAACGCCAAGCAAGGAAGCAACAACTCCCATCTTTTAACGTCTTTTGGTATGACGCGGCTGGGAATCGAACCCCGACCTACCGGGTGATGAGCGGACGCTCTACCAACTGAGCTACATCCCCGAAGGAGCATGGTACCTAAAGTTTAACTGATTTTTTTCTCTCACTTTTTTAATAAATGCTTTGATATTGGCTGGTTTGGAAGATGAAATAATTGATACCATTAGGGATGCTTTGGATATCTCATCTGAGTCATGATATTTAGTTACTTCAATCACCGTTTCTCCTATTCTCCCAAATGGCTGTGAGGTTTAGAGCTGTATGTAAGCTAAAGTTATGGAAAGGGAAACTTAATTATTTTAAAATATACTATATGTGAAAATGTCAACTCCATCAGCATTCTCATGTGGCAAATTGGCTACATTTCACTTAAAAGTTAATCTGCTTGTCACGGTTGTTAAATATTGGTTTAAAATTTTGAAGTTCATCGGATCGATATATAGTTTTGTTATACCATGCATTACTGAATGCTTCAGAATGCTAAAGATGAGAACCCTGTACGATACAAGTACAAGTACATGGGAGGTGTTGATCGGGCCGACCAGATGTTGTCGTACACGCCGTTCCGAGTGAAGACCCTTAAGTGGTGGAAACAGGTTTGGTTTCACGTTCTCAACGTTGCCTTGTTGAACTCTTATATCATTTATAAAGAATATAGCAAAGATAAACCTCTCAAAACAAGTCAGGAATACAGGAAGGCTTTGGCGCAACATACAGTAACATTTGCGGACAAGGAACAACTTCCATCGCTGTGCAGACGTCCTCGTGGTCGGCCGAGCACAAGCGACGAGAGTGTCATTCTTCTTCATGGACGTCACTTTACGACGATTCGTGCTGTTGGAAAGAATAAAAACATCACAAGGATGTGTGTGGTATGCTCTATGGCAAAACGCGCGGTCCTCGCAAAACAGATAGGAGAAGGCAATGCACCAGTAAGGAAAAGAAAACGAGTAGGCAGAGAGTCTTCTTATGAATGTACAGATTGCAATGTACCTTCCTTTCGCACGCTATAGCTTCCGAACTAAGTTGCGCATTTTTTCTTTTTACATCATCGTAATGAGAAATAAATTTTCTTTAATTCCATGTATCATTTGTATATGCGGACCGAAAAGTAAACATGCGGCAAGTGATGCGCCAGGTGTCGCAGAAAGTTAGTTTTTCAAAAATCAATTCTCTAAGTACTGGGGGTGCCTTCCTTACGCTCTCCATATATTGTGAACCATTTGACATGTTCCAATAATTTGTATATCATTGTAAAGAGGAATAAATTGTCTAAAAGTACACATGGGTATGCGCGCAAAGGATTTACGATTTTATAAAGCTGGAAATAAAAACAAACTTTACACCGCGCAACATGTATTGCGTTCGCCGTGGTGATAACTGTATGCTGTGCTCATTAGTACCAATAAGTTCCATGCGCGCTCGGCTCTGGTACCCTCGAGGGGGTAACGTTACTGTAATTAGCCCAGTCCCGGGGGGACCAAGCAGTGCCAGTAATTTGGTGTGTGTCAGGAGGCATTCACGTGGTACTGTCGGGGTAGCGTCACTCTCCTTTCGTTCGTTATATTTTCTTAACCATAGGTCGTATTCTAATACATTTTATGTCACTGTAAAGAGGAATATATTTTTGTATTGCAAATCCCCGTTGTATACCATTCTCATGCATGTTAATCCCCCTGATTGAGTCTCCTCACCATTGTTTTGTTTGCTATATAAATGTACCATATTTTGTTATTTCCTTATATTCCACCTGATGAAGGAGTGAGTATGTACTCCGAAACGTCGTGTATTTTCACATTAAAGAAGTTGTTATCCAGAAAATCTTCATGTTCTTAGGAATAAATTGGTTTCAAGTACATATAAATTTCACAATATGCGCGCTCAGGAGTTTTGATTTCATAAAGCTGGAAATAAATACAAACTTTTGATGACAATATAATTATAACCAAAGGTCGCATTCTAATAATTTTTATATCATTGTAAAGACAAACATGTCTTCAAGTCCATATATAAATTTCAGTAGCGCGTTTACCAACTTGACCACTTATGTGAAAGTGCTATTTTCATTAAAAGTACCATTTTTTTTAAAATCCGTAAAACAAGTAATTTTATTGCCTAATATATGTGCTTATTTTGAGAACCCCATTATTTAGCCACATTGTATGTTTTAACTCATTTATGTACATCAGATGAAACTTAATTTTTAGAATACACTTACATCAAAATCTAGTCAAAACAAACAATAATTTTCAGGATATGTTCTCAAATTATGTTTAAGAGGTAGCTCATTTGGACACAATACAGACTTACTTGAAACCTTACTTAAATAGTTTGATGATGCCAAGAGACCTGTAAACTGACTTACCATTTGATATATTTTTTATTAAAAATTAATTTATTAACTGGAAAACTGGCGTAAATGAAATGCATTAAACATAGATTATACAATTTATTTTAAGGTCTATAACTTCAATAACTTTTGCAATTTCCGTACGAATACATTGATCTATTCTAAATTTGAAACAAACTAGTAGAAAATTATAGAACCCATGATAGATCTGCAACAGTACATTGTTGACATTATGGTATTATGTTTACATATATAAATAAATCACGTCGAAGGCTACTTACTGGCTACTAACTTTTTGATTTGCCGAGTCGATGCGACCTTGGTTGTCAGCATTAACAAGGTCAAGGGTGGCCTCAAATACCAGACGATAACATAATATGAATATGAAAAGCATCAAATAGCTCTTGAAAATACTACACCGCTTGGAAATAGTCTTACATTCAAAACGTTGGTTTTTAATGATACTTTTGTACATTCAGGACGATGTTTGAGAATAGCAAGGAAACTGTTTAAAATTAAATCATAACGAACCAATATCATATTCCGCGTTATGTTCAAATGACATGCTGTGACAGGGAAGTGTCGCCCTAATGACGTGTTCGCTATAACACACACACACATACACACACACACCCAAACACACACACACACACATGCACACATACATCCCAACTAGAATCAATAAATGATGTACTACATATTGTCTCTAGATGGCTAATTGCATACCTTGGAACCAGAATTAAACAAGCAAGATGTGTTTGTTAAACACGGATGCCCCCGGATGCCAAGTATGAAAGCCCTAGCTCTGAACAATCTAAAGTTATGGCCAAGGTTAAAGTTTTTGTGGACAAACACACGGACGGACATACTTTTTAATATATTATTGGCAATATATGTGGATGTCTTGGTAGATTATGTAAATAGTGTTTCATTCCCATACTATCGACAATATACACTGAAGGGCAACATAATTTTCCCTGTAGAAAATGTTATACATGAAAGTATGCAGAATATGAAAAGCAATATTGAACAGCACAGAGGATCGTATCTGGTGTACACGTGCAGTAAAACTCAACATCAGTTGAATTTTGCGAAAAAACTTGTGCATAGATATTAGGTTTCATGTGCGAGAAGAGTATTAAATGCGTGGCACACACTATATATTGGAAGTAATATAAAAACCCAAAGGTTTACTGCCGTTAATGACAGAAGAGATAGAGAAAGAGAGAGACAGAGAGAGTGGGTGCTGCAAACCAGGGCCACAGCCCCTCAAGTTGCGAGAACGTTCAGCTGCAGATTAGTCACCATCAGGATAGTTCGTCATTGCTTCTAACAGACAGGGCAGACCACATACAGACCCGGGCAGACAGACAAGGGACATACAGAACCGGGGCAGACAGACAAGGGACATACAGACCCGGGACAGACAGACAAGGGACAAACAGACCAGGGACAGACAGACCAGGGGCAGATAGACCCGGGGCAGACAGGTCCCGGATAACAATGGCGCGGGAAGTTATTGTAGGCTATCTGAGAGAGTGTTTCTGAACCGTGACATCATCAGCGGCAACGGCACTGAGTAGCCAGCTCAGTTGTAGGACAGGTTCTAGAAGCCTCTGCACCTTGGGATCAGAACATATCGGGAAATGGTACTGAGTCGCCAGCTCAGTTGTAGGACAGTTGCTAGAAGCCTCTGTACCTTGGGATCAGAACATACCGGAAAATGGTACTGAGTCGCCAGCTCAGTTGTAGGACAGTTTCTAGAAGCCTGTGTACCTTGGGATCAGAACATATCGGGAAATGGTACTGAGTCGCCAGCTCAGTTGTAGGACAGTTTCTAGAAGCCTGTGTACCTTGGGATCAGAACATATCGGGAAATGGTACTGAGTCGCCAGCTCAGTTGTTGGACAGTTTCTAGAAGCCTCTGTACCTTGGGATCAGAACATATCGGGAAATGGTACTGAGTCGCCAGCTCAGTTGTAGGACAGTTTCTAGAAGCCTCTGTACCTTGGGATCAGAACATACCGGGAAATGGTACTGAGTCGCCAGCTCAGTTGTTGGACAGTTTCTAGAAGCCTCTGTACCTTGGGATCAGAACATACCGGGAAATGGTACTGAGTCGCCAGCTCAGTTGTTGGACAGTTTCTAGAAGCCTCTGTACCTTGGGATCAGAACATATCGGGAAATGGTACTGAGTCGCCAGCTCAGTTGTTGGACAGTTTCTAGAAGCCTCTGTACCTTGGGATCAGAACATATCGGGAATTGGTACTGAGTCGCCAGCTCAGTTGTAGGACAGTTGCTAGAAGCCTCTGTACCTTGGGATCAGAACATATTGGGAAATGGTAATGAGTCGCCAGCTCAGTTAACGTTGTAGGACAGTTTCTAGAAGCGTCTGTACCTTGGGATCAGAACATATCGGGAAATGGTACTGAGTCGCCAGCTCAGTTGTAGGACAGTTTCTAGAAGCCTCTGTACCTTGGGATCAGAACATATCGGGAAATAGTACTGAGTCGCCAGCTCAGTTGTAGGACAGTTTCTAGAAGCCTCTGTACCATGGGATCAGAACATATCGGGAAATGGTACTGAGTCGCCAGCTCAGTTGTAGGACAGTTTCTAGAAGCCTCTGTACCATGGGATCAGAACATATCTGGAAATGGTACTGAGTCGCCAGCTCAGTTGTAGGACAGTTGCTAGAAGCCTCTGTACCATGGGATCAGAACATATCTGGAAATGGTACTGAGTCGCCAGCTCAGTTGTAGGACAGTTGCTAGAAGCCTCTGTACCTTGGGATCAGAACATATCGGGTAATGGTAATGAGTCGCCAGCTCAGTTGTAGGACATTTTGCTAGGAGCCTCTGTACCTTGGGATCACAACAAATCGGGAAATGGTACTGAGTCGCCAGCTCAGTTGTTGGACAGTTGCTAGAAGCCTCTGTACCTTGGGATCAGAACATATCGGGAAATGGTACTGAGCAACATACATCGGCAACTGTGGTTATATGGGCGACACAAATATGACGTTGGCAGTTACGTGACAGGTGCCAGGTGCTTTGTTTCAGATGGAGACTGATTCGCCATATGAAGAGTCGATGGAAGAGTGGGGGGCTACAGGCGGACAGGTGAAAGTTGCTGTGTCAGGAACCAGAACTGGGTGGTTGGGAGAGTGTATGGTCTGGGTGGTATTTGTGGCGACCAACAGGCAGGTCTTGTTGTTGTAAACGCCGCCAATCTGGTGTTACATAGACCAGGTAGTGAGACCAGTTGTCCTTCCATTTCTGCAGCCACAACAACCATACTGCCCCACAACATGTTGCTAGGATAGTGAATAACTTCCTCAACACGAAAATCTACAGACATGTCGCCCATAGATCACTTGTTTGACCACCTTGACAGGCGATTTGGGGGTCGACAAAACGCCAACCAACAAAAAAGGGTGGCTCAGGCACTCACTGACGTCATCAAAGGGCGAAGACGTGTCTTTTCCTGTATCAATGCCAGAGACTGACACACTCGGTATAAGAGACTCAATTTGATGAATTTTGACACGTTTGTTATAATGTTTCCGTTTTGTCCACATATCACATGATATAAATGCTATTGTTTAAACGTTGTAATTTCGTATCTTACACATGCTTAAAATATTTGTTGATATGATATCACTTTCAAAACTTTCATTGACTTCGTTAGTTTTATATAAATCTTAATCACAACAAGGCAGATTAGTTTATACCCGCCAGTGTATGTGGAGATATTGGTATAATATGTTGTTACGTTCCCATTCCAATGATTCTCTATATGGATTTGTTGGTGGAGGAAGTAACTTGCATAGCAAATCATACGGATTTAAACTTTCTATTGTATTAACATTAATCTCTGAGTCTAATAAGTGGACATTAATAACACAATGACGAATTTCTTGATTGAATAAAGGACAAGTTATTTTAAGTTTATATTGATATTATCTACAATCGCATAACTTGATTGAATAAAAACACTAAAACTTAAAATGCATTAATCACTGAATTAGGTACCAACATTATCAACAGCTTAAACAACACATTTTATTCTATTTTTGATGATTATCGTTAGAAGCTGCTATACTTTTTAATTCCATTTTTAACATGACCCCTTATCGAGTCTATGTGTAGATAAAATACATTAAAACATAAAACTCACATTGGATCTAATCTAGAGAGTGTACCATTGCGAAACATATTCATATTTAACATGAATGAATTATAAATAAGGTTAACAAAGAAATGAATTCGATTTACCTTATTCCAAAACTATGTACTTTGTTGTATCAACGAGACATGCAATATGACGCAAATGCACCTCCCCTTAACAAAGGACAGGTATGATTCAGTCAGGGACATTATATACAGGCGCCTAGTCAAAATGTGCGTTGGACCATGACAAGGGGAGCTCCGCGAGCTAATTGCTTAGTTGCTAGTCCCTCTATAGAATGTCGCTCATAAACACTGACCTAGAGGTACAACAGTAATTGATATGCACGCCTTGGTCTATGCTGATAAGGGGTGCAACGTCTAGCTTGTTGAAATACAGATTTACAGGTACTTAAATTTATATCGGTTACACTGTCGGAACACTTATATAACTTAGTAAGGAGACTCAGTGAATACTTGAAAACTTTGGTTTTATAGTGTTGAGAAGGATTATCATTGCATATTGGAATACTTGGGTATTATACAGTATTGGGAAGGAGATTTAGTGAATATTGGAATAGTTTGGTATTGTATAGTATTGGGAAGGAGATTCGGTGAATATTCGAGTACTTGGTTAGTTCAGTTTTGAGAAAGAGATTCAACAAGAACTTGAATACTTTACTGTAATAGTGTTTGGGAGCATACTCAGTGAATATTTGAATACTCCAGTAGTACAATATTCGGAAGAAGACTTAGTGAAATGTTTACTACTTTTACAGTATTGGGAATAAATATTTATTTAAATTATTTCTTTTAAAAAATCATTTATGCATTATACTCTTTGTTAATCAAATTTTGGTGATAAACGTCTCTAAAAGTAGGGTTTTGTTTAGAGTATCCAGGCGTTTAGGAGCAGAACTCGAGAACTGTTTTAGTCATATTGAATGCGCTCGACTGATTCCACTGTTTAGGAGCAGAACTCGAGAACTGTTTTAGTCATATTGAATGCGCTCGACTGATTCCCGAGGAACGTGCAGGTTTTGAAGCAGGTCAAAAGTATTGAAACGGTTCAGAGTTCAATCTATATTGATTACTCCAGATCTAGGCTACGCCACAGTACGTAGTGAAGCCATATTAATGCAGAGTGAAATATGATACATTTTATTACTATATGTTTGATAGATCTTAAGCTACCAGCCTTAATATTCTCCTAGTGGAGAGTCAACTTGTTTAAATTGCTTATTTGTTAGGTCTTGCAAAATCTCGCGCTATCTATATTACAGTGATATACGTTTAAACCAATATAGTTCTGATAATCTCACATGACTTTAAGTGTTGAACCTTTAAACTAATATAGTTCTCATAACCTCAGATGTATCGAACTGGTTTACCTTTAATCAAAATATATTTCTGATAACATCAAATGACGTTTAATGATAAACCTTTAAATTAATAAAGCTCTGACAATCTCATTTAAATTAAATTAAAGGAAGGCCGAAATGAATTATTTTTTTATTGAATTCTTAACTGCAATTGATTCATAAGACTATTTTGTGAAAACGATACCACCAAAAAATCCATATGTTGTTCCTACATGTATATTTAAATACAGCGAAGTAAACTTTGCCAAACATCGTCTGCTTTTCCCCCGAGAGCAACAAACCAAACATTGGGCGGGGCTTAGAGAGTTGGAAGATACCGGAAGTGACGTACGTGAAGGGACGGGGTGTAAACATTCGCTTACTATTACAATGGCAAACACTGGGGAATCGGCCAGTTAACCCGTTATATCTACGCTTTGCAATAATGCCACATCGTTGTTCTGCTGTAAATTGTTCGAGTGATGTTAGTTATAAAGTTTCACTTTACAAATGTTCCAAAATATTGTTATATATGTAAAATATAATTGATATGAATAGTGAAAGACGGTGGATTCATAGATGTAAACATAGGATAAATCAATGATAATGAAATATAAGATGACAAAATGAAACAAAGATATGATAATATAAACGAAGTATAGTTGAGACTTCGAAATCAGATTGTCGGTGTTGTATTTTTTTTTTTTTTGGAGAATGTTTTTGTTTAAAATAAAACAACAAACGTGAGGTTAGCAGACTTCGGCGAAGTAGACCCTACGGTAAGCCATTGACAACCAATACATCACAACATCTTGATTTTTTAATCTACCGACAACCTAATTTACTAACAGTACATTGCGACAATCAAAGCAACTCACCACAACACCGCATCCAAATGTTACATTTTATGATTTAGTTATCACTTATTAACACATTAAAACAGAATTAATTCAGAATCTAATAGATAATAAAATAATGTTTTCAATAAAATGTGTGGTTAATCAAATCAAATAAACATCGTATTAAATTGACATTTCAGCAAGAGTGTCAATTAATGTAAGAAACTTACCTTATAAACGTATCCAAGACATGCTATTTGTTATATAATTGAATCGGTCAAGTAAACTTGTTTTCTGTATAAACATAATTACACTCCTTCCTTCTCTCATACTCAGCTTCTTGATTGAGTAAACTAATTTGCGGTAACAACACTTCTCCCCTTTGATCTGGAAGAAACATCTATATTGTACACTAAACTGAACATCTGGCGTTAGTGTGCACATAAAGACTAGTTATTAAACCATTTCGTTTTCATTTACGAGATGTGCATTAAT
Organism: Gibbula magus; assembly: GCA_936450465.1. Lineage (NCBI taxonomy): Eukaryota > Metazoa > Mollusca > Gastropoda > Trochida > Trochidae > Gibbula > Gibbula magus. The sequence continues at coordinate 41,558,369 of OW388298.1, forward strand.
CTGCTACTGGTGACATAATTCTTTCATTCGATAATGTTCGTTGTCAATATCAATCTGTGTTATCATAATGTATATGTTTGCGTGTACAAATGAGCAATATTCATGTTAATTTCATTGAACTTGTTGACCAATCTAGTTCATGTATTTATTCATGAAAGTGAAGTGAACATGGTTTGCATTGTATTACATCATATATATAATATTTTAATTGACAAACTTCAAATACAGTAATATTTTATATTAAATACACATATTATATATATATATATATATATATATATATATATATATATATATATATATATATATATATATATTATTTATAAATCTGCAATGTTGTATCGCTTATTTGAACAGCCAATCGTTCAGTGTTTATAAAACTATAGCTACCATATTACTTTATTATTATTTCGTTTTCATTTACGAGATGTGCATTAATCTGCTACTGGTGACATAATTCTTTCATTCGATAATGTTCGTTGTCAATATCAATCTGTGTTATCATAATGTATATGTTTGCGTGTACAAATGAGCAATATTCATGTTAATTTCATTGAACTTGTTGACCAATCTAGTTCATGTATTTATTCATGAAAGTGAAGTGAACATGGTTTGCATTGTATTACATCATATATATAATATTTTAATTGACAAACTTCAAATACAGTAATATTTTATATTAAATACACATATTATATATATATATATATATATATATATATATTATTATTTATAAATCTGCAATGTTGTATCGCTTATTTGAACAGCCAATCGTTCAGTGTTTATAAAACTATAGCTACCATATTACTTTATTTATTAATACACAAAAAAAAAATTAACCTACCGATTATGGAACATAATTTTATCAATTGGTGCTACTTAATCTCTCTTCGCCCCGATTTCCGCGAGAGTCTTCTTCTCTTGTGTCAATGTCACTTGAACTGTCATTTGGTCCATGCAGGTTAGGCAAGGCATCGGTCACGTAAATGACGCAGCTTGAAGACAAACACTCCATGGAAAGTGAAATGACAGCAGTTCCACGGTTTATTGCTACAAACATACTATACATAAGCGCAGAATGCACTCCAATCCAACAGGCCCCAGTCGTTGTAACCATATGACATCGCTAGTTCAATAGTTAAGTAATCCGTTTATCGAAAATGTGGGTTGTTTTGATGAAGTCTAATATGAGCAGTTAAAAAGTTGGGAAAACGCGTTAAATTAAGATTACCGGCCATAGTGAGACTCCTCCACGGGTTTATTCTGAAATTGTCGACAATTTAACTGGTATGAAAACACTGCAGGCAGGCAGATGCCGACAGTCTCCACGCACTGCTGGCTGGATACAATAGGATTAAACTGTTGTTTTAGTCACTTGGGTAGCACAAAATTCGGAAGCGATAGACAAACGAAATACGTATTCTGTCATTTATTTCGCATTAAATGTGAACATTTCACTGTATAATATATACAAGATATATGCACTAGAATAAATATAGCACATAACTTGGAAGCAACAGACAAACGGAATACATATTCAGTAATTTATTTCACATTATATATAAACATTTCACTTTTATATAATACATACAAGATATATACACTAGAATAAATATAGCACTAGAATAATATATCACAGATTTAGAGGTCAGTTTTAGATACAATACAATTTTTAATAATTCCATACGATGTACAATTTGATGTATTTAATTTAATTTTAGCAAGTGGGATGCTGCATCTGCATACTCCATCAGGGGAAGGACCCCGATGGTCAGACGGTTCTTGAGGTTGTTGAGGCGTGTGTCCAAGTTCTGATATTTGGTCCTCTTGGCAGGGAGTTTCTGACCAGCTCTGTACTGTACCAAGCGAGTTTCTGCTCGTCGAGCAGGAATTTGGCCATCTCAAAGACATTCGGATGTGCCTTGTTGATGACCTTCTTCATCCGTCCATGCCATCCCTATTTAAGGTGGTTGTTGGTGCGTGGGCCGTCTGTCTCGAAGTGGTTCCAAGAAGGAAGGTCGCCCTCAACCCACTGCGTGGTGATGTAGTCCGTCAACTGGAGACATCTGTCGTCTTGAGGCATTGTCGCTAGTGTCTCTAGCCAAGCTTCCTCGACCTGAAATTATAAAAAACCCACATTAATATTGAATTCATGTCCCGACATTATATAGTGACAATTATTGGTTACACTAAGTAAATTGAGTGAACTCATCATATGTTTGGATTAACTAGGTAAATTGGGTGTAAAGTAAGTGAACTCCACTGACTAATCGGTGAACACATCTCAATCCTGTTTCGCACTTGAGTTCAACTTTCAGTGACACCCACACTTTAATCCGTTGAAACAACATCACAAAAACAACACGCCACATCAAAGGATTTTTTGGGTCGACCCCAACTGTCGACAATTTCAGAACACACCCCTCCACGTACGTTACAGCACGATACGCTTCAGTGATCACCGCCCGCCCACTTTCATTCTGGTTGCCGGGGCTTAGTTAGGCACTTTTTTTAAAAAGCCGTATATGAGTAATTTATGGGTCGATTTCAGAAATTTAAAATCGAGCAATTGTCAAATTGAAACCTCTTTTCAAAGAATACGAATGTGACCATATGTCATTTCATCTAACCTTTAATGAGACAAAACTAACTATAAGAAATATTATGTGTCGGTTTATCCGGAAATAGCTTACTCTTGTAGTTACTATATGTTGAAATGTCCTCAAGATTTCACAATAAAAAGCCAATGTATACAAATTGAGATGTTGCACACTGTTATTTGACAAAATCATCACTATAACCAATGACTACACAATTAGAAGGAATTCGGTATTCTGCAATAATGCTTTGCTTTGAAGGAATTTGGTATATATCCTGTAATAATACTCCGTTTTGAAATAGTTTGGAATTCTGCAAAAATGCTCCGTTTTCAAGGAATGTGGTATCTGCATTAATGTTCTATTTTGAAGGAATTCGTTATTCTGCAATCTTGCTCTGTTTTGAAGGAATTCACAGAGAAATAGTAAGTTATTCGCTACTGTCGTTTTCCGAAACTTAACTTTTCAGATTCTTCAAAATGAACAAAACATTAACTGACTAATTTACAATTAAAGGACATATGTTATACACGTACAGTTAAGCAAGAAACAAAATACCCCCTTTCTAGAAATTTCTAGAAAATTTGTAGTGCGTAGTTCCTTTTTAAAATCAACTTTATTAGTAAAGCGGATATTGGATGTTGAAATGTTCCTACTCTACCATGCTTCCTCATTTCCTGTCATGCATGACCTAAGCATTAATTAACTAATGGGAACTGAAGGGAAAAGTTGACTATGAACTATGCATTTACATATATGTCGTTAATTCTTTTACACCATTGTGCATTTATCATACTTTCATTCTCTCTCTTCCCCTGGCATAGGCTCTATTAACAAATTTACCTGACATATTGTTTCCTTGATGTGAACATCCATTCTCTTGTTCAACAATAAAGACTGATAAATTACAAGGGCATTCAACTGTGTAAAGAAGATATGATTTAAACTTCCATTGCATTAGAAATCGATTACTTTTCCCGATCTGTTGTACATTTAAGTGAATGCAATAGTGGGGATGAAGACAAAGTGGTTACATAATATTGTGTCCGTGAATAGAATAATTAATTGGCTTGGTATATAGAATATATTACCCTTTTGGAAAGATTATCGAATAATATGGAATACAGACTTTGTTATCTTTGCTGTTACAACATTTACGATTCCAATATTAATTCAAATACTAAATTGTTTCTATTGTATTCTTTTCAATTGAAAATAAGATGTATGTCAAAATTGCAGTACGCCAGACAGATATCTTCACAAACAATATATATGTTTACATGGATATAGTTCTCTTTTGTTACATGTAATAATATACAGGACTTACATTTTCCAAAAGTTTGTATATGAATGTATAGTGAATTCCTATTTTGAAGTATACTGTCAATATACTGTATATCTATTTAAATATCGGTTTAATCTTAATATGTGTCCCTACTTATAAGTTCATAATAATCTGTGTCAACTGCAACATGTTTAAATTGCAATGTCCTTTTAGATTATTAGATTGTGAAATGAAGAGAAACAATTAAAGTTGTCTTTTTTTTAATCTTGTATCAATTTGTAATTTTTTGTGTTGAGTATATGTTAACAATTGGTTATACTGGATATTGGAGACAACCTGTGTGCGCAGGTAAGAAACTATTACTATTACAAAATGTATTTCTGCCCCGTGGATAACATCTTTGTGAAGGTTTTATAAGATAAAAATCAATGTCCGGTGGCTAATTCATTATATCTTTAAAATATTAAACTTAAAACAAAATGAAGTAAACATGGACTTTATCTTCCACTTAATCCGTGCATGTGGAAAGACGTAAAAGTGGAATACATTAGATACAAAAAATCGAATATTACTGAGATGCTGTGATCAAATATTTTTGTTTTCTTACTTTTATAAATTTTAAAAATCAATTTCAAAATATAAGAAGGAGAACGAGTTCTATTGATATACAACTTCTTTATTGCAGAAGTGCGACCTTTCAATGTAGATTCCAACACCGTTATCAAGCTACATCGAGACGTTGAACTCCTGCAATAAAGAAGTTGTATATCCATAGAGCTCGTTCTCCTTCATCTAACCAACTTCTAAATGAAAGAAGTTCGATATATGTGTTAAAGAATCACTGGATAGAAACTGAGAAGCGTTATGTTTAAAAAGACTGTTATAACAATTCCTCTATAGCAATAACTACTAAAAAGTACTGTTGGAGATGTAAGTGAAATGCATTTTCGATAATTTATATATTAAAGACAAAATTAAATCGTGAATTTTACCATCCTGTCACCAATTTTGCATTATCCAAACACGATTTATGTAATCAATTCGAATCAATTAGTCTCCAATTCCAAGATCTTGAGATGACACTGTTAGATTATTGACAGAAGGGGTGCATGCAAAATCTACATTAAATTCGATTAAGTCCGGCGTCCGTCCGTCCGTCTGTAAACTTTTCGCATTTTCATCTTCTTCTAAAGAACCACTTATTCTAGGGAGCTGAAATTGTGGATGCAGACTCCTTGGCTAATGGGGATTCTAAATTGTAGATTTGAAATGGGGTCACAGGGGTCACAACCCCAAAAACCTTTTTTCATCTTCTTCTCCAGTTCCAAATGTTCTGGAGAGCTGAAACGTTGTGTGCAGACTCCTTGGCTAATGCAGATATTAAATTGTAGATTTCATTATCCCGTGACCTCAAATGGATTCACAGGGGTCACAATCCCAAAAACCTATTTTCATCTTCTTCTCAAGTTCTCGATGGGCTTATAGCCTGGCATGGTGTCCGGCGTCCGTCCGTCCGTCCATCCGTCTCTCTGTAAACTTTTCGCATGTTCATCTTCTTCTCCAGAACCACTTGATCTAGGGAGTTGAAATTGTGTGTGCAGACTCCTTGGCTAATGGAGATTCTAAATTATAAATGTTATGACCCCGTGACCTCAAATGGGGTCACAGGGGTCATAATCCCAACAACCTATTTTCATCTTCTTCTCCAGTTCCCAAAGGTCTAGAGAGCTGAACAGTTGTGTGCAGACTCCTTGGCTAATAGGAATTCTAAATTGTAGATTTCATGACCCCGTGACCTCAAATGGGGTAACAGGGGTCACAACCCCAAAAACCTATTTTCATCTTCTTCCCCAGTTCCAAATGGTCTGGAGAGCTGAACCGATGTGTGCAGACTCCTTGGCTAATGGAGATACTAAATTGTAGATTTCATGACCCCATGACCTCAAATGGGGTCACAGTGGTCACAATCCCAAAAACCTATTTTCATCTTCTTCTCCAGTTCCAAAAGGTCTAGAGAGCTGAAAAGTCGTGTGCAGACTCGTTGGCTAATGAGGATTCTAAATGATAGATTTTGTGATCTTGCGACCTCAAGTATATGTCACAGACGTCATGATCTGAAAAGCTATTCATCTTGAGATTGTATGTGCTCTTTAAAGGGAGGTCATTTGAAGGAAACAAAGGTAATGAATTAAATGTTCAAGTGTGTCTTTATTTGTATTTGTAGGGGGCCTCAAAGATGGGTAAGGGTCAGATGGGTAAGGTCTCCGTATAAAGTGCATTTAAAATGTGTTTAAAATGTTAATTAGAATATAAAGAATGATGAGCTACAGAGCCAATGGCTTTATTTTTTCAAATAGTGACGTGATGTGCATGAACCTGCAACAAACACAGCCTATTATAATGTTGTTGTTATCAATAATGAGTGTATTTCACGTTTTGGTGACGAACTTTCTGAAGTTATAAATGACACATAATGTTTTATTTCATTCAGGTGTCTTCATGATTTTACTCATGATTAAATGTACTAAAACAGTTGATGCAACGCCGGGGTTTTACTGTTGCCCCTGGGGTTGATGAAAAAAATAGTTGACCATACGCAACTATTAGTCCCGCTGTGCACAGCCATGTGCATACCAACTGTCAACTGGTGATACATTTCAACGTCTATTTCTTGCATGTCTAATACCTTTTGTTCTGTTCGGTTGTACACGCCATGTACATGTGTCGCTCGGTTGATTTCACAAGGACAGACTTCTGGGGGTGAGTGTAACTAGTAATTGTAAAGGAAATTGGAGTAGAGGGTTGTTTTGACGGTGTCATGTTCCAATGATGATGGTCATGTCAAGCTGACATTGTCCGGTTCATATTTTAGTGATTTAAACAAAATATGTCCAGATGTTACAGTGATTGATAAACATTGCTATTTTCTCTATATGACTGATCTTATACATATCGCTCCCCTTGACGTGGACTGTATTTATACTTTATTACACACAACATACATTATAAAACAAATATAAAAGAAATTCACATAACAGTTACAGAGTATGTTCGGTGAATGTGTTTTCTGAAGTATTGGGATCGTTTACTTTAGTCAATAAGAAACTAGATCAACAATATGTAAGTTAGTATTATGAAATTATTCACTATTTCTGCAAAGAATAGTTTTTAAATTGGTTTAAACATGTGTTATTCATTAAAATGGATGGGCAAGCAAGCTGAGAGCTCATGTCAACGCTTCAATAAAAATTACAAATGTGACATAAAAGAAGCAAAAATTACGATGATAGCGAGGGAAGGTATAAATATGACGTTTTAATCCTTTTCAAATTCCCTAATAATTGTTGCATCGAGGCATGATATTTTGGAAAATACTGATGACCGTTTCATCCAAAAACATGTACTTGTTGTATTTCGATTATCGTTTTATTAATATATCAAAATCAGACATGAGCTATGGTATTACACATTTAAAAAAAGTCTATAAGAGATTATTGTTGACTAACATGTTTGGACGGTGTCAAAGCAATGAAACTAGTAATTGTTTTGTAAAATGGCTCATGATATAGAATGTAGAATGTCAATGATCGTAAATTTGTCACAATGTATTCATTGAAATGTGTACAGGATCAGTTTGAGTTGTTAGTCTATCGCTGAGGTCTCACTTAAACCCACTTACATTGTCTATAATCATAATTCTTCTACACAAACACATACTTACTTTTATCGTCGCTGAATATCCTTCATTGGTTAACTCGCCAGCTACAAAAGATCACTGCATGGGCAGTACAATTTAAGCTTAAAACAGGGACTGGTGTAATAAGACTGCCCCTGAGCTGTTCAGCTGGGCGCGTTATAACAAGGAGTCCACGAAACTAAACATAGATATCCTGCTATTCTAGTTGAGTGACATTGTTGAAATTTACAAATTATGGCAAAGTCAACATGTAGTTTGGGAAAGAAAGAAATATTTGAATAACTCATAAAAAATAAAAATTCGAAATTTCTAAAAATTTCTAGAAATTTCTAGATACGCACTAGAAAGTTTCTTGAAATGTTCTAGAAACTTTCTAGATACGCACTAGAAACTTTCTATATACGCACAAATAAGTATTCAAGGGTATACAGTGTGTTTGATAAGAATGTCTATTTTGGCTAAAACATGCTTCACATATAAAGACAACTGGACAATAACATTTTATTATTAGTTTGCAACATTGATATATAGGCATCCCTTGGTTGTCTTCCCAGAAAATGAGGTGGCATATATTTTTGTCGTAATTAGATATAACAAGGACATACTAATGTCAAATGCATGTCATTCTCTATACCGAAAAAACATAAAGGACAACTTCTTGTTTGATACTTTATAGACGATTTTCTTCCCTCATTAATCATTAAACCTAAATGAATCCTTACGGACATTGTTCTTAAACTGTATGTTGTACTTATTGATAAATATTTTTTTCTGGCTGAAGTAGCGTTTTAAAGGTCCTGTAATATTCATATCAAGAGCTTGAATCTAGGGTCGATGACCATTCTTGACTAAACAAATATATTGATCTACGGCGAAACTCACTGATATATCGGTTCATGTTACCAATTGTCTGAGACACCCACATGAGAAAACAATAAATTCCTGATATCAGTTGTCCAATTATGTTTTCCTAAATAATGCAGATTTAAAAGCATATTGTGGGCTAATTTCGGAAAACGTTGGTCATGCACACTTATACTGTCGAGTAGTTCCTGTTCAGAGATAGGAGGCTGTCTAGTTGATGTCTCTTTATTAAAATCTGCCGATTTAGTTTCATCCACGAATGCTATATCTAATGTAATATCGTTCGAATACACGTCTTTAAAATAACTCCACCACTCGATTTTTGTTATGCTGTTTCCTGCCGAATTTCTTTTTTTTTGTGTGGAAATGACAGATATTTTTCCAAAAAGCAGATAGGTCGTTTATAGATCGTACAAGTTTTGTTTGTCTGCGCATTTCATATCCAGTCTATATTTTCGACAACAAGCTTTGTACGTATTTCTACTGATGCAATATTTCTGTCTGTCGTAATTGATAAGGTAACTCCGAATCTTCAAAAACTTTTAAGAGCATTCCGTTTCGCGTTTCTTCAATTTGTATTTTGAGTACTTTCTCGGGGTTTGCGATTTACATCTTTGAGCATACACTCGGCTGAAGTCGACAAAAGTTTTACGAGGTCATATATGGCTCCATTTACATCTGTATCGATTGTCTCCAAAACAATATTCCCGAACAAATTGAAATGTCCCCTTACGTTCGATAAGAAAGTGCTTGTGGAATTATCAGTCCAAACAATTCTCTTGGCATTTGTGGTATTAATACAGTCATTCGTGTTCTGATTTATACGTGGGAACTTGCAAGTTAACTCAAGAGGAAATATAAGTGGTCACATTCATGTCGCTCACCGACAGTCAACATGTCAATGAATTGGAAGAAATCCGGCGGAGGAGGAATAAATAATATTATTATGAAATAATCATTGACACTAGAACCTCGCACAATACGTGTATTCCCCGTGTAAGTCACCATAAACCCTCCCATTAACACTAAACAACTGAAATGCATCACCTATATCTAGTAGTTTGTGTCCAAATGTATTTGTAACCATATCGCGTGACTTCATATTATCCATATCTACATCATCATCTTCAGGAAATGGAAATGGTCTATGTATAATATCATCATGTAGAGATACAGAGGGGTTATCTGCATCACCTGTTTGGGAATTTAGATCACCACATAAAACATGTGAATCTCCAAGTTCCGACTGTTTATCAAATAAAAACTCCTCAAGTTTATCTAGATTACAGTTTGTATCAGCATGGTTATAATAGGGCGAGCCTTCAGGTGGTATGTATGTCCACATCAAATTAACATGTTTATAATAGGGCGAGCCTTCAGGTGGTATGTATGTCCACATCAATTAACATGTTTATAATAGGACGAGCCTTCAGGTGGTACGTATGTCCACATCATATTAACATGTTTATAATAGGGCGAACCTTCAGGTGGTATGTATGTGCACATCAAATTAACATGGTTATAACAGGGCGAGCCTTCAGCTGGTATGTATGTGCACACCAAGTTAACATGGCTATAATAGGGCGAGCCTTCAGGTGGTATTTATATGAACATCAAATTAACATGGTTATAATAGGGCGAGCCTTCAGGTGGTGTGTATGTGCACACCAAATTAACATGGTTATAATAGGGCGAGCCTTCAGATGGTATGTATGTGCACACCAAATTAACATGGTTATAATAGGGCGAGCCTTCAGGTGGTATGTATGTGCACCTGGTATGTATGTGCACACCAAATTAACATGATTATAATAGGGCGAGCCTTCAGGTGGTATGTATGTGCACACCAAATTAACATGGTTATAATAGGGCGAGCCTTCAGGTGGTATGTATGTGCACACCAAATTAACATGGTTATAATAGGGCGAGCCTTCAGGTGGTATGTATGTGCACACCAAATTAACATGGTTATAATAGGGCGAGCCTTCAGGTGGTATGTATGTGCACACCAAATTAACATGGTTATAATAGGGCGAGCCTTCAGGTGGTATGTATGTGCACACCAAATTAACATGGTTATAATAGGGCGAGCCTTCAGCTGGTATGCATGCGCACACCAAATTAACATGGTTATAATAGGGCGAGCCTTCAGGTGGTATGTATGTGCACACCAAATTAACATGGTTATAATAGGGCGAGCCTTCAGGTGGTATGTATGTGCACACCAAATTAACATGGTTATAATAGGGCGAGCCTTCAGGTGGTATGTATATGCACACCAAATTAACATGTTTATAATAGGGCGAGCCTTCAGCTGGTATGCATATGCACATCAAATTAACATGGTTATAATAGGGCGAGCCTTCAGGTGGTATGTATGTGCACACCAAATTAACATGGTTATAATAGGGCGAGCCTTCAGGTGGTATGTATGTGCACACCAAATTAACATGGTTATAATAGGGCGAGCCTTCAGGTGGTATGTATGTGCACACCAAATTAACATGGTTATAATAGGGCGAGCCTTCAGGTGGTATGTATATGCACACCAAATTAACATGTTTATAATAGGGCGAGCCTTCAGCTGGTATGCATATGCACATCAAATTAACATGGTTATAATAGGGCGAGCCTTCAGGTGGTATGTATGTGCACACCAAATTAACATGGTTATAATAGGGCGAGCCTTCAGGTGGTATGTATATGCACACCAAATTAACATGGTTATAATAGGGCGAGCCTTCAGGTGGTATGTATGTGCACATCAAATTAACATGGTTATAATAGGGCGAGCCTTCAGGTGGTATGTATGTGCACACCAAATTAACATGGTTATAATAGGGCGAGCCTTCAGGTGGTATGTATGTGCACACCAAATTAACATGGTTATAATAGGGCGAGCCTTCAGGTGGTATGTATATGCACACCAAATTAACATGGTTATAATAGGGCGAGCCTTCAGGTGGTATGTATGTGCACACCAAATTAACATGGTTATAATAGGGCGAGCCTTCAGGTGGTATGTATGTGCACACCAAATTAACATGGTTATAATAGGGCGAGCCTTCAGGTGGTATGTATGTGCACACCAAATTAACATGGTTATAATAGGGCGAGCCTTCAGGTGGTATGTATGTGCACACCAAATTAACATGGTTATAATAGGGCGAGCCTTCAGGTGGTATGTATGTGCACACCAAATTGACATGTTTATAATAGGGCGAGCCTTCAGGTGGTATGTATGTGCACACCAAATTAACATGGTTATAATAGGGCGAGCCTTCAGGTGGTATGTATATGCACACCAACTTAACATGTTTATAATAGGGCGAGCCTTCAGCTGGTATGCATATGCACATCAAATTAACATGGTTATAATAGGGCGAGCCTTCAGGTGGTATGTATGTGCACACCAAATTAACATGGTTATAATACGGCGAGCCTTCAGGTGGTATGTATATGCACCTGGTATGTATGTGCACATCAATTTAACATGTTTATAATAGGGCGAGCCTTCAGGTGGTATGTATGTGCACACCAAATTAACATGGTTATAATAGGGCGAGCCTTCAGGTGGTATGTATATGCACACCAAATTAACATGTTTATAATAGGGCGAGCCTTCAGGTGGTATGTATGTGCACACCAAATTAACATGTTTATAATAGGGCGAGCCTTCAGGTGGTATGTATGTGCACACCAAATTAACATGGTTATAATAGGGCGAGCCTTCAGGTGGTATGTATATGCACACCAAATTAACATGTTTATAATAGGTCGAGCCTTCAGGTGGTATGTATATGCACACCAAATTGACATGTTTATAATAGGGCGAGCCTTCAGGTGGTATGTATGTGCACACCAAATTAACATGGTTATAATAGGGCGAGCCTTCAGGTGGTATGTATATGCACACCAAATTAACATGTTTATAATAGGGCGAGCCTTCAGCTGGTATGCATATGCACATCAAATTAACATGGTTGTAATAGGGCGAGCCTTCAGGTGGTATGTATGTGCACACCAAATTAACATGGTTATAATACGGCGAGCCTTCAGGTGGTATGTATATGCACCTGGTATGTATGTGCACACCAAATTAACATGGTTATAATAGGGCGAGCCTTCAGGTGGTATGTATATGCACACCAAATTAACATGTTTATAATAGGGCGAGCCTTCAGCTGGTATGCATATGCACATCAAATTAACATGGTTATAATAGGGCGAGCCTTCAGGTGGTATGTATGTGCACACCAAATTAACATGGTTATAATACGGCGAGCCTTCAGGTGGTATGTATATGCACCTGGTATGTATGTGCACATCAATTTAACATGTTTATAATAGGGCGAGCCTTCAGGTGGTATGTATGTGCACACCAAATTAACATGGTTATAATAGGGCGAGCCTTCAGGTGGTATGTATATGCACACCAAATTAACATGTTTATAATAGGGCGAGCCTTCAGGTGGTATGTATGTGCACACCAAATTAACATGTTTATAATAGGGCGAGCCTTCAGGTGGTATGTATGTGCACACCAAATTAACATGGTTATAATACGGCGAGCCTTCAGGTGGTATGTATATGCACCTGGTATGTATGTGCACATCAATTTAACATGTTTATAATAGGGCGAGCCTTCAGGTGGTATGTATGTGCACACCAAATTAACATGGTTATAATAGGGCGAGCCTTCAGGTGGTATGTATATGCACACCAAATTAACATGGTTATAATACGGCGAGCCTTCAGGTGGTATGTATATGCACCTGGTATGTATGTGCACACCAAATTAACATGTTTATAATAGGGCGAGCCTTCAGGTGGTATGTATGTGCACACCAAATTAACATGGTTATAATAGGGCGAGCCTTCAGGTGGTATGTATATGCACACCAAATTAACATGTTTATAATAGGTCGAGCCTTCAGGTGGTATGTATATGCACACCAAATTGACATGTTTATAATAGGGCGAGCCTTCAGGTGGTATGTATGTGCACACCAAATTAACATGGTTATAATAGGGCGAGCCTTCAGGTGGTATGTATATGCACACCAAATTAACATGTTCATAATAGGGCGAGCCTTCAGCTGGTATGCATATGCACATCAAATTAACATGGTTATAATAGGGCGAGCCTTCAGGTGGTATGTAAGTGCACACCAAATTAACATGGTTATAATAGGGCGAGCCTTCAGGTGGTATGTATGTGCACACCAAATTAACATGATTATAATAGGGCGAGCCTTCAGCTGGTATGTATGTGCACACCAAATTAACATGGTTATAATAGGGCGAGCCTTCAGGTGGTATGTATGTGCACACCAAATTAACATGGTTATAATAGGGCGAGCCTTCAGGTGGTATGTATGTGCACACCAAATTAACATGGTTATAATAGGGCGAGCCTTCAGGTGGTATGTATATGCACACCAAATTAACATGGTTATAATAGGGCAAGCCTTCAGGTGGTATGTATGTGCACACCAAATTAACATGGTTATAATAGGGCGAACCTTCAGGTGGTATGTATATGCACACCAAATTAACATGTTTATAATAGGGCGAGCCTTCAGGTGGTATGTATGTGCACACCAAATTAACATGGTTATAATAGGGCGAGCCTTCAGCTGGTATGCATGCGCACACCAAATTAACATGGTTATAATAGGGCGAGCCTTCAGGTGGTATGTATGTGCACACCAAATTAACATGGTTATAATAGGGCGAGCCTTCAGGTGGTATGTATGTGCACACCAAATTAACATGGTTATAATAGGGCGAGCCTTCAGGTTGTATGTATATGCACACCAAATTAACATGGTTATAATAGGGCGAGCCTTCAGGTGGTATGTATATGCACACCAAATTAACATGTTTATAATAGGGCGAGCCTTCAGGTGGCATGTATGTGCACACCAAATTAACATGGTTATAATAGGGCGAGCCTTCAGCTGGTATGCATGCGCACACCAAATTAACATGGTTATAATAGGGCGAGCCTTCAGGTGGTATGTATGTGCACACCAAATTAACATGGTTATAATAGGGCGAGCCTTCAGGTGGTATGTAAGTGCCACCAAATTAACATGGTTATAATAGGACGAGCCTTCAGGTGGTATGTATATGCACACCAAATTAACATGGTTATAATAGGGCGAGCCTTCAGGTGGTATGTATATGCACACCAAATTAACATGGTTATAATAGGGCGAGCCTTCAGCTGGTATGTATGTGCACACCAAATTAACATGGTTATAATAGGGCGAGCCTTCAGGTGGTATGTATGTGCACACCAAATTAACATGGTTATAATAGGGCGAGCCTTCAGGTGGTATGTATGTGCACCTGGTATGTATGTGCACACCAAATTAACATGATTATAATAGGGCGAGCCTTCAGCTGGTATGTATGTGCACACCAAATTAACATGGTTATAATAGGGCGAGCCTTCAGGTGGTATGTATGTGCACACCAAATTAACATGGTTATAATAGGGCGAGCCTTCAGCTGGTATGTATGTGCACACCAAATTAACATGGTTATAATAGGGCGAGCCTTCAGGTGGTATGTATGTGCACACCAAATTGACATGTTTATAATAGGGCGAGCCTTCAGGTGGTATGTATGTGCACACCAAATTAACATGGTTATAATAGGGCGAGCCTTCAGGTGGTATGTATATGCACACCAAATTAACATGTTTATAATAGGGCGAGCCTTCAGCTGGTATGCATATGCACATCAAATTAACATGGTTATAATAGGGCGAGCCTTCAGGTGGTATGTATATGCACACCAAATTAACATGTTTATAATAGGGCGAGCCTTCAGGTGGTATGTATGTGCACACCAAATTAACATGGTTATAATAGGGCGAGCCTTCAGCTGGTATGCATGCGCACACCAAATTAACATGGTTATAATAGGGCGAGCCTTCAGGTGGTATGTATGTGCACACCAAATTAACATGGTTATAATAGGGCGAGCCTTCAGGTGGTATGTAAGTGCCACCAAATTAACATGGTTATAATAGGACGAGCCTTCAGGTGGTATGTATATGCACACCAAATTAACATGGTTATAATAGGGCGAGCCTTCAGGTGGTATGTATATGCACACCAAATTAACATGGTTATAATAGGGCGAGCCTTCAGCTGGTATGTATGTGCACACCAAATTAACATGGTTATAATAGGGCGAGCCTTCAGGTGGTATGTATGTGCACACCAAATTAACATGGTTATAATAGGGCGAGCCTTCAGGTGGTATGTATGTGCACCTGGTATGTATGTGCACACCAAATTAACATGATTATAATAGGGCGAGCCTTCAGCTGGTATGTATGTGCACACCAAATTAACATGGTTATAATAGGGCGAGCCTTCAGGTGGTATGTATGTGCACACCAAATTAACATGGTTATAATAGGGCGAGCCTTCAGCTGGTATGTATGTGCACACCAAATTAACATGGTTATAATAGGGCGAGCCTTCAGGTGGTATGTATGTGCACACCAAATTGACATGTTTATAATAGGGCGAGCCTTCAGATGGTATGTATGTGCACACCAAATTAACATGGTTATAATAGGGCGAGCCTTCAGGTGGTATGTATATGCACACCAAATTAACATGTTTATAATAGGGCGAGCCTTCAGCTGGTATGCATATGCACATCAAATTAACATGGTTATAATAGGGCGAGCCTTCAGGTGGTATGTATGTGCACACCAAATTAAAATGGTTATAATAGGGCGAGCCTTCAGGTGGTATGTATATGCACCTGGTATGTATGTGCACATCAATTTAACATGTTTATAATAGGGCGAGCCGTCAGCTGGTATGTATGTGCACACCAAATTAACATGGTTATAATAGGGCGAGCCTTCAGGTGGTATGTATATGCACACCAAATTAACATGGTTATAATAGGGCGAGCCTTCAGGTGGTATGTATATGCACACCAAATTAACATGTTTATAATAGGTCGAGCCTTCAGGTGGTATGTATATGCACACCAAATTGACATGTTTATAATAGGGCGAGCCTTCAGGTGGTATGTATGTGCACACCAAATTAACATGTTTATAATAGGGCGAGCCTTCAGGTGGTATGTATATGCACACCAAATTAACATGTTTATAATAGGGCGAGCCTTCAGGTGGTATGTATGTGCACACCAAATTAACATGTTCATAATAGGGCGAGCCTTCAGCTGGTATGCATATGCACATCAAATTAACATGGTTATAATAGGGCGAGCCTTCAGGTGGTATGTAAGTGCACACCAAATTAACATGGTTATAATAGGGCGAGCCTTCAGGTGGTATGTATGTGCACACCAAATTAACATGGTTATAATAGGGCGAGCCTTCAGGTGGTATGTATGTGCACACCAAATTAACATGTTTATAATAGGGCGAGCCTTCAGCTGGTATGTTTATGCACATCAAATTAACATGGTTATAATAGGGCGAGCCTTCAGCTGGTATGCATATTAATATAGGGGTAACCCTGTTTATCAATCCCCCTTTCCGTGTACCATCTGGAAATAAATACTGTTTAAATCATATGCACATCAAATTAACATGGTTATAATAGGGCGAGCCTTCAGGTGGTATGTATGTGCACACCAAATTAACATGGTTATAATAGGGCGAGCCTTCAGCTGGTATGCATATGCACATCAAATTAACATGGTTATAATAGGGCGAGCCTTCAGCTGGTATGTATGTGCACACCAAATTAACATGGTTATAATAGGGCGAGCCTTCAGCTGGTATGCATATGCACATCAAATTAACATGGTTATAATAGGGCGAGCCTTCAGCTGGTATGTATGTGCACACCAAATTAACATGGTTATAATAGGGCGAGCCTTCAGCTGGTATGCATATGCACATCAAATTAACATGGTTATAATAGGGCGAGCCTTCAGCTGGTATGTATGTGCACACCAAATTGACATGTTTATAATAGGGCGAGCCTTCAGGTGGTATGTATGTGCACATCAAATTAACATGGTTATAATAGAGCGAGTCTTCAGGTGGTGTGTATGTGCACACCAAATTAACATGGTTATAATAGGGCGAGCCTTCAGATGGTATGTATGTGCACACCAAATTAACATGGTTATAATAGGGCGAGCCTTCAGGTGGTATGTATGTGCACCTGGTATGTATGTGCATACCAAATTAACATGGTTATAATAGGGCGAGCCTTCAGCTGGTATGTATGTGCACACCAAATTAACATGGTTATAATAGGGCGAGCCTTCAGGTGATATGTATGTGCACACCAAATTAACATGGTTATTATAGGGCGAGCCTTCAGATGGTATGTATGTGCACACCAAATTAACATGGTTATAATAGGGCGAGCCTTCAGGTGGTATGTATGTGCACCTGGTATGTATGTGCACACCAAATTAACATGATTATAATAGGGCGAGCCTTCAGCTGGTATGTATGTGCACACCAAATTAACATGGTTATAATAGGGCGAGCCTTCAGGTGGTATGTATGTGCACACCAAATTAACATGGTTATAATAGGGCGAGCCTTCAGCTGGTATGTATGCGCACACCAAATTAACATGGTTATAATAGGGCGAGCCTTCAGGTTGTATGTATGTGCACACCAAATTAACATGGTTATAATAGGGCGAGCCTTCAGCTGGTATGTATGCGCACACAAAATTAACATGGTTATAATAGGGCGAGCCTTCAGGTGGTATGTATGTGTACATCAAATTAACATGGTTATAATAGGGCGAGCCTTCAGGTGGTATGTATGTGCACATCAAATTAACATGGTTATAATAGGGCGAGCCTTCAGGTGGTATGTATGTGCACATCAAATTAACATGGTTATAATAGGGCGAGCCTTCAGGTGGTATGTATGTGCACACCAACTTAACATGGTTATAATAGGGCGAGCCTTCAGGTGGTATGTATGTGTACATCAAATTAACATGGTTATAATAGGGCGAGCCTTCAGGTGGTATGTATGTGCACATCAAATTAACATGGTTATAATAGGGCGAGTCTTCAGGTGGTATGTATGTGCACATCAAATTAACATGGTTATAATAGGGCGAGCCTTCAGGTGGTATGTATGTGCACACCAAATTAACATGGTTATTATAGGGCGAGCCTTCAGGTGGTATGTATGTGCACACCAAATTAACATGGTTATAATAGGGCGAGCCTTCAGGTGGTATGTATGTGCACACCAAATTAACACGTTTATAATAGGGCGAGCCTTCAGGTGGTATGTATGTGCACACCAAATTAACATGGTTATAATAGGGCGAGCCTTCAGGTGGTATGTATATGCACACCAAATTAACATGGTTATAATAGGGCGAGCCTTCAGCTGGTATGTATGTGCACATCAAATTAACATGGTTATAATAGGGCGAACCTTCAGCTGGTATGTATATGCACATCAAATTAACATGTTTATCAATAACAAATAAAGTGTTTGATATATGTTTACATATGAAATTATAAAATTCTCTAGTTATCAACTATCAAAACTTGCTAACTGACTGATGTATAAACACGCACACACCTCCCGAAAGTCTGCCTTATTTAGACAGTTTCACAGCAGAAATGACGTAAATTTCATAATCAACTAACCAGTTCATGTCGTAATTAGAATCAACAAACATTTCGCAAAGACAGACAATCATAAACTTCTTATATAATCTATAAAGTCATCATCTTCTGCTTTGTTATTTAGTCTGTTTGTATTCCAACACAGAAATGGAAAAGATTTATTGTGCTAGCTGTGTAAAGTGGGCGTTACGCCGGTGTCCACTATCATGAGTACCCTGTGAGATATGATCCGGGCCTCGGCCTACATCCTATGGTTGGGCGGTGTGCGACCTCGTTTGTCGCTGACGTTGACGTGACATTAAGTCACTGGAGATGCCTAATCCCGCTGCCTTGAATGTAGGGCTTGCTTTCAAGGATCGCACTTTATCATCGGACAAGTATAACTTCAGGATCATCGAGCGTCTTGAAGCATTAACCCGCTTGACGCCAAGTCTGTGTGCGCCAAGTCTGTGTGCGCGAATAACGTCAGACCTCTTCCATGTTTTGAAGGTAGCGTGCTCATTAAGAGTGTTCAACGCTGTTTGCTTGTATGCCATAGACTTCTCCTCGCCGTTCACCTCGGGTATACCATGAATTATTATGTTGTCCCGTCTACCGTATGATTCAAATCGGTCTAGTTTGGCGTCTACGCTTGACATGCTTTTCATCACTGCTCTTAGCGAGAGCATCGACATTTTATTGTGTCAATGTCACGAGATGTTCACACTTCGAATTAACAGCCTTAATGTCATTCCGCAGATAAGAAATCTGTGAACTGAGGTCTTGTTTGGTGATGGCTAGCTCTGTTTTTATATTCTGGATTGCGCTGAGTAAGTTATCCTGAACTTGTTCAAGTGTGACTGGTCTCGGGTTTGTCTCAACATCATTAGAGCACATTAAACGCTGCACTGCCACGGGAAGATCGTCGTCCCAGAGTAGGCACAGAGCACTAGGAAATATCACTTGATCACATACAAGCGATATCTCCTGTGGATCCCAGTTCTGGATGATAAATCTGATTCCTGAACTCGATCATGATACCGATAAAAGATGTCAATACAAAATTTCCCCTTTCAGCTTTGGTTCTTGAGGTATGTATGCCCTCGAGCCTCACACCAAATCAGGTGATCCTATCTTAAATAATTTCCCGAGAAAAGCAGTCTCATTTGGAGATACCGTGAACAGAATGAAACTACGGAACACGGGTAATCACTCAGGAAAATATAATTGCACGCTTCTCATTTTCAAACTCCATCAAGGTATTAATACCATCAAGCCACACAACAAATTTTATATCCTATCTTAAATAGATTCTGAGAAAAAACTGTGCCCTTTATCTCGGACGGATGTACACACACACATGCGCGGATGGAGAGAGGGAGAAAAGCCGCGAACAGGAGACTTTCTATATGGAAACAGCAAATCTACATGGATGTAGCCTATAGGGTCTACATAGGTATATGTCAAACACTATTTCTAAGCGATACACGCCCCTATGATCCAAGAGTAGATACAGCTATTTTAGATAGAGGGAGGACCCATTTCCAGGAGTCAAACATGGTCTCACAGGGGATGACACAGGACCTTGAGTCATTTCTCCAAACCCAGTTTACACTCTAACAGACAACAGAACACATAAATGCATATCACATAGGGCACCCCGGTGCGCTACACATCTGACATGTAAAGGCTTGAAATTCAAACTCTGTACATGACGTATTGTTCTGGTCAGCTTGTCAATCTTCCTATTAGGTACACTCAATAACATGGATGAAGTGTCAATATGCAACCTAACCACTCCAAGGACTGTGAAGGCGACCACCACGACTTGTCCACCTTTGGTACAAAACCGGAAGCTATTATATCGCCTTTAACTGCCGAACCTATTGTGAGAGTCCCCGAGTTCGAATCTCCTGAGAGAAAAACATCATCGAGAAATGTAATTATTCTATAGCATTCTGCCCTCCATTTCTTAACAAGCTATCTTGTAACATTCGTGTACACATAGGGTGCCGAGGTCAACCCAAGTGACAAAACCATAAACTTGTAAAATATATCTTTCCACCTCTCTGTCCAAGCAAAACCGAGGAACCCTGTATGAGGGGTTAATATATCAATGTGGTGATGTGCCGAATGTATATCAAATTTCACCAAATAATCATTATGGTGTATACAGGTTTTCAAAGTTTTCAAACATAATTATTCACTTATGACAAGTCGAGAATCAACCTACTTTTTGCCAGGAGACTGCATTGATACAGTGAGTGGGTTGACAAGACTTTGCACGAGAAATCGCTATTATCATCATCAGAGTTGTCAGCAAGCTCGTTCGTTGTGTATTGTCGCAAGGTCTCCCATCCTCCCTCAGACGAATCGTATATGCTTATTCCGTAACTTCAGCCTCTCATACTCACCAAACAACGTGCTCTAGAGATTGGATAGTCTCTTGGTTAAAATTGTATTGGATTTTATACCCTTCCTTCGACCACACGATCACACCTATGAGCGTGGACAACTCCTCTGTCTTGGGTTACATACCCTGGAGAAAGCAATTTCCTTCTTATTCATTCTTCAACCGAAGGAAATATCATTTCTTTACGCTTTTTAAACGTACACAAATTTGAAATACAGCTAGTGATGTAATTCCAAATGTAACAATGATATAAGTATGTGCATGTAACAGAGAAGGCCAATTGTTTGATTTAACACAGGGCTCTATCAAACTTTACATATTCATATTAAACATATCAGCCATCTTTATTAGTTTCCCAAAGACCCACATTTCACAAACATGTGTATAATGACATATTCCGTTAGCTGTCATTCAACACTTTTAGATTAAAATTAGTTATTCTCAAATTAAATATTTACCATTGCCTGTACATGCTCCAATAGAGACAAATAAAAAACACCAAAAACTCTTCATTTCCATTAACGGAGGACTCTTTTTGTGGAAAGACTCCTTACAGAAAGAACTCACATGTGTCTCCTTACGCATTTCAAACACTGTTTAGAGTTCACAGGAGACACGGGTTGTATACACGAGGGATGAGTATTTTTTTTTGCATATTTTGTTTGCTCAAATGTGCTATTTATTATTAAAGTTTATACAATGTTTTGTTATGTCAGAGGGTCAAACATCCCATTTCACGACCCGTTGAACTGTATAAACAGAAAACGGTTATGAGAGAAACGGTATTGAGAGAAAATTGTCTAACGTATCGAGCAACAGTGTGAGAGGTAGATTTGTAGGTCTTATGCGACTTTGTTCAGAGTTCAGACAGCAAGATGGTTGGCAATTTTATCATAATATCATATTCAAAACTCTACTTTGAGTGTTTAGACATCGCTACATCAGTCAGATCACTTGAACCAACTTCGAGTGGCCATTTTAACGTGAACACGTAGGGGAATGGCCGCACATTGTACATTCGTTTAAGAACTCTTTTTTTTATTGATTCAGGAGTATTATTTAGCCATTGGTAACACGTATATACATTTTCTCGAGATCAGTTTATTTCAGTAAGAAAAACGTGCTACAGGGCCTTTAAACATATTTTATTCGCTAAGGAAAAGATATGGAAAATGTTAATGAAACTATCCTCTCTTGGTATGTAAAGTATTATAAACAGAGATGGCAGAAGTTGATGCGAAAGAATGACAAGCAAAAAAGTCACTCGTGAAAATATCACTTTCTCACTCCACTCGATGAGATAGAAATGATATTCGGCAAAAACAATGAAATAGTCTATTTATTATATAACTTTAATCTGCACAAAACAACGTAAAACGTGACATTGAAAGCTGAGAGCGGTCTTGATTGTCATAATCCTAACAACTCCCCGTTATACTTTCACGGTAAATGCAGTGAGAAAATAATTCGACTGAAATAAGTCGATATTTGAAACAGGACAATGTTTTGCAAACTAAATCTGTTGTTTATTTACGGTACCATCTAGTCAAGTGAAAATTCCTAAGACATTGAAAAACGCAAGTTTTATCGTTGTTTCAAACGCGAAGTGATACTCATCATCCTGCGAGTGACGTTCGTTATTGTCTGTCACTTACCTCTCGCCTCACCAAGTTTTTCACGAGTAAAAGAACTACTATGCAACATATCAACAATAAATGAAGTTCAGAGTGTTTAGGAATATTGAATATGATATTAACACCACAAAAGGTCAACAGTCATTGACTGAAACATCATAACATTGGCGTTCACCGTAAGACGTGGAAAGCAAGGGAGGTAATCACTTAACAAAGGGAGATAATTCATTTCAAAGGGAGACAATCATCAAAAGTAATTCCGCCCACACGTTAGTCACTGCAGTGAAAATATGAGTTATATTTTCACTGCAGTGAAAATATGACTTTCTACTGCTTATGTGCAAATATGGATTATATTTTCATCGTATAATCACATATTTCATTGCTAGTTATATAATAAAGAACAATGTTATAATTAATGTTATACACAATTTTTTGTCTCACTGATGAACGACTTTACTTTATTAAATATTTGGTCATTTTGACACGCTGATAGGTCTGCACAAATTTCTAACAAATGAACAACCTTGCCAAGATGACATCATCATTGTAGGAATGCATTTAAAAACTTTTAGACAAACTTTGGTATGTGCAATAATGTAAGACGACACAAAACGATTTTCTCGATATTTCACTCTCCTATCTAGCCTATTTTAGGATAAATTTCAGAACAAGGATTTGATTTCAAAGGGCTGTATTTTCCTGAAAAAATTAGCAGATGAACATGTTTGAAATTTAGTTAAGATGATACTGAAGAGATACTCCGACTTTGTTTCAGTCGTATTTATCACTTCCGGATTAACATTTTTTAAATTGCTGGTCAGTTTGCTTTAGCCTCCATCATACATAATAGGTGCCGTACTTCAACGAATACAAACCAGGTCTCGTATAAAAGCCGGGTCTCAAATATAATCCAACCGCTGTATCGAAGGTATCGAAGGTGATTTTAAAGGCGCTGTAGCACGTTGTTCTTCCTGAAATAAAGTGCTCTCGCGAAAATTTAAATAAGTGTTACCAATGGCTAACTAACATTCCTGAATCAATAAAGATTTCTGCGAATGTACATGGTTTGGTTCAGCCATGCGAGTCCATTTACCTTCCAGCGGCCATGTAAATGTGTTCAAATCAAAATGGCCGCTCGAAGGAAGTTCAAGTGATCTCGCTGATGTAGCGATACCTTAACACTCAGGGTGGAATTTTAATTATGACAACATGATTGAATGGTCAACCATCTTGCTGTCTGAACTCTCAAACTCGCTTGAGATTTACAAATCTACGTCTAACACTGAGAGTTACATACCATACATTTTCTTCCAACACGGATAACAGTTGTCTGTGGATAGCCTACAGCTTATATAGTGACATGTTTTACTGTTTAACCACAGGATATGCCCCCATAACGTACCGCCGATCATTAATTCTGTTTCATACTAATAGGAAATGGCAAACACTGTTCTATAACTAAAAATACGTCCACCAGCTGAGTCTCAGAGTGACCTTTTGTACCTTACCTGTGCCTCTGACGTAACGATATATTGTATAATCTTTAATAATAAATGGTTAATTTGAGAAAGCATTATTTGCAAAAAAAGTGCTACGGCGCCTTTAAGGCCCCATACTTCCTTGAATAAAACCACAACTAGGTAAAACTAGCTGTAATGTTACATGTCCCCTAAGTCCGTAATAACGAGACGTATAACATTACATCTAGTTTTAATTATATTGATACAACCCGGGCTTAAAAAAAACCGGGGTTGTATTCGAAGAAATACGGTATAAGCAAGTCTAATGTGCAACTAGTTAACGTACGTGCTTCGACCCATGGCATAACCTCCAAAGTTTCATTGTCTAAAAGTGAAGGGGTTTTATTTTTTTAACAACAAGATACATCATATGTAAGGAAAGCGTTATTGGAGGAATGTGCCACCAGTAATGAATTCAAATAGATACATTTATATCGATATTATGTAACGTTCATTGATGTTTTTAATGTTGGCGATAAATGGCAATTGTTCACATTCAATTATCGAAACATCGACCATCTATAATCGGCGCGTGACGTCATAATCTTTTTGGTTGACGTCACAAGGTTTGCCGCGCGACTGCAATAGCGGGTGACCCTTTTGTAAGTGAGCGCCACTAACAACGATTTTCTTGCAATTCAGCGCTATTTACACCATTGAGTAATAAATAAATTACTAACCTCGGTCCCGTTTTATAACATGTTCACTCATTTCATAAGCATGTTATCAAACGGGACATCGTTTAGTATTATATATGTAACTTATGTTGTAAGTATGGAAAGGGATGAATTTTCCGGAAAACACTGGTAACCACATTTTGCTCGTGTTTCACGTGCTGCACGTGCGCCACGCTCTTCCAATGCTTTTTGCCCGGCCTCCTTTCTTCAAGTCGGGGCAAATCCTAACACGTGAAGGCTAATTCCAAACTGGGTTCGTTATTTCTGAAAGTACAAGCTAAAGCAATACGCTGCGTTGCGCTGCTCCCTATTAATTAGTTATGAAATGGGTTGTTGTGTTTTTTGCACTTATTTAAATCTATTTGTGTATTACGTGTTTGATCCATGCGAAATTTAAATTTGCAGTTATGAATAATAATATCTTCCATCTTTCTTTATCAATAGGGATTTATTTGAATACGCAAATTCATTTCCTTGCAAGAATTGAACACAAACTATTTCTAAGTAAATTAATTTAAAAAGGTAGGCTACACATGCAGAAAATGAATAATAAAATGTTATGCATTGAAACATATACCATTGATAGAATGCATTCAAAACTTATGCTTTTACAAACAGTGTCATCTACACAATTATTAAAGGAAAGATGCAATGCAATGTAGTAGCTATCTAGCCGCCCCGTCTGTCGCTTATCACAGTCACGTCTCAGTGAGCATTTCAAAATGAATCGCCCAACTAATTGCGGTAGTGTTAAAATGGGTGAATTAAAATCGTCTTAATTATCAATTGCAAGTGTATATTGTCTCGAGTTTATGCTCAATTGATTCCGATATACAATATACGTAGAGGTAATCATCTGTCATTCTTGATAAAAATGCATTTCATCAGATCTTTAACACACATTTTGAATATATCAGTAAAAGTAATTAGTTTTGAAAAAATACAATTACATTAACTGAATTATAACATGGTTATATTTGGATAACACTACCTAATCAACTGAATTGTTGCCGATTCTACCGAAAGTAATGTCTCTGACACTAAGATTAAGAGGTAAGTAGTTGAAGTTTAGTATGTTTAACTGTGGATAGACGTTTCTTGTGATATTACGGTGCAACGGAGTAGGTTATAGTTAGATGTTGGACGAGTTGACATATATTTCTTTATCTAGATATGTGATTAGAATTATTTGATATCCATACAAGTTGTCTAGAATTTTTGACAGTATACTTTAGTGCTACGTGTGCACCGTGCTGAAAGCATTGCATGAAAAGGAAGACTTAGTTCTTTAGAATGTATAATGTTTACCTGGATGCAGGGACATTATTGTGGCTGGAAAGTTGTGTGGCTTTCGTGGGTAGGGTTTGAACCTTTTTCATTTCCATGCAACGAAATTTCCAAACAAATACCAGTGAGAACATTTTCACCAGTCCACCATTCCTTAGAAATAGCACAAGCGCAGAATTACATACTTCTCACTTGCAACTACAATTAAGTGATGAAGCATACATGCGTTCGGTGAATTGTTTTTCCCAACGGTTTAAATAAGTAAGTAGTAAGTTTAGACTTTTCAAATCATTAAAAAACACAAACAACGCGACATGTATCAATCTGCTTTTTTATTTGAATTCAATCAATTGAAGTAGTTACTCATCTCATCCAACATACTACTGATAAAATGCCTTTGATTATATAACATTACTTACTGATAGTGTATTGATAATATATTTATTATTCGATCCATCCAAATGAAAATCACTTTGAATTCAAACTTTTCATATTACCCACTATTTTAATCCCTTGAAATCACATTTACAGACATCACTAGGATTATACTTACACTAGTCTTCTGCCTCCCGTGCATCTAACATTTGAACATGTGTCGACAACAGCTTTCAATAATAATAATAACCTAAACTGTCAACATCTTCTCGAAACGTGTACATATGATGTCGAGATAGATTTAGTTCAGAACTGGTATAAACTGACTGATAACGGGACTGAACAGACTGAAAACGTTATAAACGGGCAATATTATCACCATCTAAACGTGGCACCAACTGTCAGAGGACAGTGTAAAGACTAGATGGACTTCCTGAGAAATGTCTGTAAACATACTGGATCGTAGTATGGAAAGTTATGCATAAAAGTTTCCCGTTTCTGTCCCGTTCGAGGTATTTTTACAATAATTTTGGACGGGGTAGAACGTAGTGAGAACCACATAGGTCTAACTCAAGCCCGAGTCACACTTACTTTAATTTACATAGTTTAACTAGTTCATTGAACGTAGCCACAAAAACCCTAACTTGATGGAACTTTGTGCATTTTTCGCAACTACGTTAACGTTTCATTACAACATTGCTCACTACTACGTGTACCTAGTAAGGCGTTGTTTATCGTAGTTCAGCGTAATTATACTTACTTGGGCGTAGTTAGACTATAGGAACTTACTTTAACGTCAATGCGCCAATAACAAACCTAGCAAAACGTTATTTAAATGTGTTGATAACGTAGACATCTAGTTTTCTGTTCTGAAATGTTCTTCAACTTAAATGATACTAGTGTAGTTTACTGTAGTATAACGTAGTCAAACGTAGTACGACGTACTGGAATGTATTTAAACGTAGTAGGGACTTAAATACCTAGTAAGGTGTAGTTATTCATGGACAAGTTGTAATACGTTTAATTACATTCTTAACTAGGTTTAACAACAATGAACTAAGTTCAAATTTGCAATTCACTACGTCTTAGTACATTCAACTAGGTTTCTTAAAACGTAGTTTGAAAAAAGCTAAGCTTTGAAAATGTTCAAAAGTTAAATCACAAACTACGTCTATGTCTACGTTTTGAATACGGATAACCACGGATTACTAGGCTAATGTACAGTTAACTACGTTACCTACACCTAGGTCATCATTTACATCAGTTACTCAACTAAACAGTGGCTAGATAGAACAGTGGATAATATTTATAGTATTGCTCTATTTTCCTTAATGATGGATTAACATACATGACTTTGGGCTCGTTTGAATGTTGTTTATCAGAACAATATGATCATTACATTGAATATTTCACCATTGTCCTTAAAGCGATACACTACTTTGACAGTTAGCCGTTGTCACGCCCTTATATTTGGTTTTCATGAAAATGAAAATCGGGATTGGAAAACAAGCAAAAGTTGCTTTTGTAAATGCTGCTCCCGATAATGGTTTCCTCCCATTATATTGTCGCTTTGGAGGTAGAACATGCAGTTCTGGAGGAGAAGTCGAAATGTACAAGTTTACAGACGACATATGACATTAGAATTGCTGTCATGATGATGAATAACGATGGATCAAAGAACAGCAAAATGTACAAATGTAACTACCAACATCAAAATGGAAAGTTTCGAGTTTTGATTAAGATATGTGAGTGTAAAATGGAGTATACAGTTTGCACCTTTGTCCATGTTTCCAGTTATTGGTGATCTATTGAAAATCTGGTTGAAAACTTCTTTTTTTAATGTTCAATATGGGAAATATTATAATGAAATGAAATAGAGTGGTCAGCATGTGCTTTGTATCCTATTCACATATAGGTGTAACTTTAAAACACATCATGGTTGAAAATTGTCTACAGTTTGCATGGTGGTATGTAAGAACAGGAAGATTTTCTGGTAATAACTTCTTTAATCTGAAAATACGCGATGTCTTAGAGTATATACTCACTTCTTCACCAGGTGGAATGTAATGAATTAACAAAATTAGTTATATCTAATTATATCTAATTCCTATATGTTGTTAATACAGGAATAAAACATAATTAAGTTGAGACATAATACTATATAGTAGCGTTTTTCTCATTTCATGTAAGCAAAAAAATAAAGAATAATCTCAGGATGAAACCATAAATATCGTTATATAATTTTAATCTGTAAAATTGTATTGGTTATAAATAATTTATAATTGATAAAAAAACAGTGGATATGTGATACCACGGACTTCAATTACAGTAGTTATTTAATAAGTCGGTGGTGATACGCATTGTCTCGAATTTAGTGCAAAAAGTTTTAAGAGACAACATGACAAAAATGTGTCAAAAGTCATAACTATGACTAGCGCTAAAGACATATTTCAAGACGTTTTCAGGTCAAGTGACACTAAACCACGTTATCTCATCAATATTCGGACGCACGGATGGATGGACAGACGAACAGACGGACGGAGCTCATTCTATGTCCCCGACAACTTCACTGTGGCGGGGATAGTTATGCTTAAAGTACACCATTTACAAAGAATTTCATTATGAGAAGTTCTCTAATTCACGTCACTCCAAGCTATGGACAGACATGTACACAGTCAGACGGACAAACTATAGGACGAACAGACAGACACGTTCCTGAACTCTCTCCTTATTTTAAAAACCATTGCACTAATAATTACATTACTACAGATTTTATTTATTTTTATTTAATGAACCATACATATTCATTTACAATATGTCTGTTGAGTAAATGATGGATAAATAAACAAGTAATAATACATTCGGTTAAACAAGGTCAACATTTATTTTACAATTTATTTTCCAAATCCCTTCGACAGTAAAATGCTCTATAAAACTGCCCCGTCTCGCTAAACTTGACATTGATGGTTTTGGAAATAGACATCGTGCACGTGCAGCTCGTGCTCTTCTCGTCTGGTTTCATAACCTTAACGCCAGTCGTCTTGCAGAGAGCAGCGAGTTTTATAACTAAAAATTGTCTTCAAACAAGACTCGATCTGAGAAACTTATTTTCACTGATAACAGATTTAATTAACAGAATTAAAATATATACCTATAAATCATCTATTGATGTTTTGTTATGAAATAATGTTCAATTTCTCTCAATATGTCAAACCAATTATAATTCACACATATTAATATAGGCATACCATGATACAACTTCCAAACACAAGGCATAATTGGTGCCAGTCTCCATTACTGCCTGATTTAGGCTTTGCAGTATTTCCTCAATATATATGTGCTAAGAAATTTGGGCCCACTATGCATTTCAGGTGCAGCGACCAACTGTCTTGGCACGGCATGGCTTGGGAAATACTGCGAGGCCTAAATCAGCATATAATACACACAAATATAGATAAACAATCATAATAAAGTAAAGAAAACAGAAATATATAATTGTTGTTATCAAAATAAGAATTGTTGATGGAAGTTTTAAAATATATCTGTTGGCTCTGTAGCTCATCGGGCATTGCGTCATTCCTACTTCATTGTTCTTTATTTGTAGATATTTTGTCACATCCAGATTTGAGGGTGGTCAGGACCAAATAAATAAAAACTGTTATAACACAACTTCTTCCCTTCCTTATAGTAACACAGCTTCAGAGTCAGACACCACCCGCCATCACTGAGCACTGACTGTTTCAACGACTAACGAACCCACGTTCTGCTGCCGTGTGTTATAATAACACATCTTCTTTGTTTCCTTAGAGTAGAACACCCTCAGATTCAGGCACCAACCACCAGCACTGAGCACCCAATGTCCCAACAACTTACCAACTTACGTTCTGCCGTCCTGTGTTGTAACATATCTTATTCCCTAACTTTGAATAGCACACCCTCAGAGCCAGGCACCCGCCACCAGCACTGAGCACTGAATGTCTCAACGACTTATCAACAAACGTCCCGATGTGGTTTGTTATAACACGTCTTCTTTCCATTCTTATAGTAGAACACCCTCATAGTCAGACACCACCTCCGGCACTGTGCACTGAATGTCTCAACAATTTAACTTATGAACCAACGTTCCGATGATGTGTGTTATAACACATCTTATTCCCTTCCTTATAATGGTACACCCTCAGAGTCAGGCACCATGGTATTTCCTATCAATTAAGTGCGTAGTACACTCTATATGATTGTATGAATACAAAACAAATTCAACATGATGCTTAAACTCCACTATTTACAAAGCATTTCATTATGAGAACATTTCCTGACTCCAACACATCACTCAAAGCTATGGACAGATATGTACACAGTCGGACGGACAAACTAAAGGACGCACAGACAGACACGTTTCTGAACTCTCTCCTTATTTCAAATACATTTATACTATCAATAACTATAACAACAAATATTTTTATTTAATACACAACACAGATACATTTCGAATATGTTGAATAAATAAAAGATAAAAACAATTTATTTTAAAAAATGAAAACAAGGTCAATTATTATTGATATTGCTTTCTAACTCATTTCTTAGTTCAAACGCTAGCTGAAGCAAAGTTCTCTCTAAAACAACCCTGTCTCGCTAAACCGGACATTGATGGGTTTGGAAATAGACATCGGGCACGTGCAAATCGTGCTCTTCTCTTTTGGTTATAATTACATAACGTTAACATCAGCCGTCTTGCTGAGAGAGGCAAGTTTTATAACGTGACATTGTCAAAATGGAATCGATCTGAGAGCAAATATTTTCATGAATGTCAAGACATTTTTTATCATAACAAAATATATACAAATGTGCATATATCATTTTTTATTGATGTTGTGATATCATATAATATTCAATAGCAAAGTGGTGTAGTTGTAGGCCCGCTGACCTCTCCCCTAACGTTGGGTTCGAGTCCCGGCTGAGAAACCAACAATTTTTAACAATGGACTCAAACTGTGTTGTGTTCATGGGTAAGGGGGAGGGTTGCAACCAGTACTACCTGAACGCACATTCGCAAATTTGGTGCCTTATGGCCTTTGAATATATCTTTACTCTGTTATTGGATTAGGTGGTCTTTAAGCGG
The DNA here is from genome assembly GCA_936450465.1 of Gibbula magus. Classification (NCBI taxonomy): domain Eukaryota; kingdom Metazoa; phylum Mollusca; class Gastropoda; order Trochida; family Trochidae; genus Gibbula; species Gibbula magus. The sequence continues at coordinate 41,590,451 of OW388298.1, forward strand.
CTGGTGTAATGCTATTTTAGCTTTACCTTCATCTCAAATTGAGAATATATGCTGGAAATGTTGGGCACATATACAACGCTTGTATGTAACGGTCCCCATTGCCTCAGATTAATTCATGAATATATAAGAGTAAATCAATCAATACAAGAAGACCAATGTACAGCCAGCACTGCAGTTATTGGTCCCCATTGCCTCAGATTAATTCATGAATATATAAGAGTAAATCAATCAATACAAGAGAACCAGTGTACAGCCAGCACTGCAGTTATTGGTCCCCATTGCCTCAGATTAATTCATGAATATACAAGAGTAAATCAATCAATACAAGAGAACCAGTGTACAGCCAGCACTGCAGTTATTGGTCCCCATTGCCTCAGATTAATTCATGAATATATAAGAGTAAATCAATCAATACAAGAGAACCAATGTACAGCCAGCACTGCAGTTATTGGTCCCCATTGCCTCAGATTAATTCATGAATATATAAGAGTAAATCAATCAATACAAGAGAACCAATGTACAGCCAGTACTGCAGTTATTGGTCCCCATTGCCTCATATTAATTCATGAATATATAAGAGTAAATCAATCAATACAAGAGAACCAATGTACAGCCAGCACTGCAGTTATTGGTCCCCATTGCCTCAGATTAATTCATGAATATACAAGAGTAAATCAATCAATACAAGAGAACCAGTGTACAGCCAGCACTGCAGTTATTGGTCCCCATTGCCTCAGATTAATTCATGAATATATAAGAGTAAATCAATCAATAGAAGAGAACCAATGTACAGCCAGCTCTGCAGTTATTGGACACCTGCAAAATTATGTTTGGTCAATTGACTCATCAGTGTCCTGTTTTCGATCATGAATCGCTACTTTCACATTTATATTATAACTATACTGATTTAAATTTTCAGCAACACACAGTATTTCTCAGTATATCGTTTGACAAAAGGTGACTCCGACAACGTACTCCACTCCTCAATAATTATTACTCGCTGTGTAAGATACTGAAGTGTAATATTATCATTCTAACATGACACTATATTTAGAATGAAAATACTGCTTTCTGATTGGTTCCACGTATCAATTTCGCAAGCTCGGTTTGAAATTAAATTTAGGGGTAAAAAATGCACAACATACAACCCCAAAATATAAAACAGAATGGATGTATCTCCTAATTATTACTCGCTGTGTAAGATACTGCAGTGTAATATTTATACAGCAATATTAAACTTGTGTGATATCGCTGAAAGTATGACGTCACAACAGCCAGCAGTTGTGACGTCACAATGGTCATACACAATCGCAATGGTACATCAATCGTGGAAGTCTCTGCCTCAGCACACTGGCGGCCGCTTGGTTTCAAGTTCTTGGTATCGGCTGAATGGTTAAGCTACTTGGACATTGAGTGTTGCCTTAAAGAGTAATGTTTCCCGTTTGCAAAATAAGGATATTGTTCCATAAGAACAGTTTTACTGCTTCTGTTTGACATGTATTATCAACCAGATTTGTTTACAACTTCAAATGCCAGTCATAACACGAACCAGATGGATCAATAGCTTACTTTAGTATTGCTGCATTCCTTAACTTTTCTGTGCTAGAACATCAGATCACAATATGAAGTTCAGGATCAGCGCGTCACTACACTAGCACAGAAAAGATAAAGAAATGCAGCAAAGCTTAGATAAGCTATTGGTCGAAAATGGTGCGAGGTTTGAGGGAGTAGACATTATTTATGTGTCATGTTAAACAATGTACTTGCTTACGTAAGTGTTATTGAGCTTATGTTGTTATTAAACAGCTGAGTGAACTAAGTGCAATGTAGATGAAGTGTCTTGCCCAGGGACACAATACAATATGAGGTCAAGGCCATACATGTCTGGTTTCTCCATTAGGATTCGCAATCGTCCATTGGGAGACAAGAAAGTGAACAAGAGTGCTCCATATACCCCTCCAACTCAAAATGCAGAATTTTCACCAGAGGGATAAGTATATGTTTAGCAACATGTACATTTGGTTAAATGATCAAAGATATGCGATGACAAACCTTCTATACATCGTCTATAGTTTAAGGTTGTGTCTGTGGAAGCTGGTACTCAATATCCAACCCAAAGATGAGACATCGGTATATCTCCAGTACTGGTCAGAGATTATGCCTCAATCCCGGTTAAGCGGCGGTCACAACCCGCCGTACTTGCAAGTACGTGCTGTCTACGTGCAAAAACGTGTGTAAAATAGTGGTAGCCGTACATTGTAAGTACCGACACCGTACGGATTTGGGAGCACGCAGACACGCCGTAATGGTTTGAGTGCATGCAGAACTTTCGCTGCGTGCGAGCTGTGTGCGACTACGTATTTTTCACAAGTACGACGTCCGTACTTGCACTCTTTGGACGCTGTACGCACAACGCCCGGACTCTGTGCGTGTTTTAAGTTTTTCACATGGACACATAGTCCACGGACGACACACTTAGCACGTGCGTGCTTCGCTCGTAACAAGTGCGTTGTCAGTGCGTAGTCCGTGCTAACTCGACACTCCCCCAGTTCAACTGACAAATAAGCATGCAACACTCACGTTGCCAGTGCCGAGTAAGCACTTGCACCGCAAGTACAACGTACGTTGTGCGCACTTTTTTTCTGCAGATATTATGCGCTGCCATTTGAAGCTGCTCTTACAGCATCAGAAGCGGGAGTCTCTGAGTTGAATGGGCGGCATCTTGAGGCAGCAGCACTGAGAGAGAACATCTGAAGATCGCCCTATACCCCTACCCCCTGGGTGCCTGAAATAGGGTTGAAAAACCTAAGTTCATTGCACTTGCACGCACTTACACCGTGCGTACCGTAAGTACGGCATCCGTACGATAACGTGGCAATCGTACGTCACACGCAAGGTGTAAGTACGTTGTAAGCACTTACAACGCACTTACCACGTGTGCAACGTACGATGCACGTAGCAGATCACGGCAAGGCATTTCGTGCGGGAAACGTACTTACACCTTGCATGCGACGTGCGTTGATTTTGCTACCTCCCTGTGTTTCCCACTTCCTCCCCACGTTTTTCAGAAACGTGGCCTCCCCAAAAAACGTACGGACAAAAAAACGCATGGTGGGTTGGGACCCACTTATACACATGTCTTGAATATACCCCACTCCAATTTGTGCTTATTGCCCTCATTGAGTAATATAAGCCTTGCTGCACTGCACAACTTTTCTGTGCAAGTGTGGTACAGCACAATGTTCAGGCGCAGCATGCACTTAAATAAGCACAGGGAAATTAAGGAAATAAGGACGTAGGCTGGCGCAAGTTATGCCTCTTGCGGATGAAAGTTGGAGATACACCAGACGGTACAAGGATACAATGCCTTCCAGGTATTAGTAATCATGCATACCCACATATTTGGAATATACCAAACAATACCAGGATGACAATAAGCCGCGTTAAGCACTTAGTTGTCTTGAACAAATACATCTATGGTATTAGTGCCAGTGTTGTCGACATTGCATCTAGGTATTTGCATGTAAGCTTTACAAAGTAATGATTTCACCACCTAAAGTGTATCTATTACAGTATAATGTTCGAGCTACATATACGAATTATCAACAGTTCTCCATATATTTGTAACTTATTAAATGTGTTGGTTAACAGTCTCTGAAAGATCTTCTGTTTCATGTGTGAACTCGGAAATATTATGAACGACCCAAGAAATGTGACTGTGAAATTTGTGGTGAGAGTTTGACACTGCAATCAAAGGGAGATAACTCTCATTAAGTGTTGGAGAGTGTTCATCATACTCGGCAAACTTGCAATCATATCAGCTCGATGTAAATGTGGATAGGTTTCAGTTGATTTATCTGTAGTTTGTTGTGTGTTTCAGCATCTATAGGGGACGGGGAGGAATGGAGGGGGTTAAGTGTGTCATGAGGAGATGGGGTTGTTTTGGACGGGGTTGTTATGGGATTTGGATTTGTGGAGATGAGATTTTTCCCGTCATAATGATGGGTTTTAATTTAAAACGTTACACTTATCGAAAACTTTTTACAAAATGCATGACTATGTTAAAGAGTTCACTTGACTTGTTGACCTTGTTATTTAATTATTTTTATGTAAGTGGTCAAGTATGGAGTTGTCTACACCTATTTAGCTTAATTTTACCTTCATCTCATAATACATACGTCAGTCTTCACCAGTTGGGAACATATATAAATGTCGTAGCCCTGTGTGCCCCAGTTTAATTTTGATATATCATGAATATTTTTCGAATAGTAAATCATTAATAGAAGTGAGTGAGTGAGTGAGTTGGTGTTTAACGCCGCTTTCAAGAGTATTTCACTTATATCATGGCTGCTAGTATTATGGCAGGGAGAAAGCCCGCATCGCCATGTGGCTATGCTTTGCGGTGAAACCTGCGAGCACATTAATAGAAGTAGACCAGCGTAGAAACAGCAGTGTACTTATTGGATACTAACACTGTGAGAGTGTTTGTGAAGAAACAACCTTAACCTTCATTTCTATAAATTTATTTCAAAGTTAGTAATCTTTATTGGAGAGTTCACCACTTATTGAGCTTTACCTTCATCTCACAATACATACATCAGGCATCACAATATGGGAACATATATAAATGGTGTGTACACAGGAAGCTTGCCTCTATCCGTTCCTGTCTGCCCCAGTTTTATTCTGATTTATCATGAATACTTCCTGAAAAGTAAATAATTAGTTGGAGAAGACCAGCGTTCAAACAGAACTGCGTTTATTGTATACGGCAACGGTGAGAGTTCATGTGAACAAAATGAAAAGCACCCTTAAACTTTCATTCTAAAAACTTATGATTGCATACAGATTTCTGTATAACGGAACATCTCAAGATGCAAATACAAAAAGTCGAGACACAAACTACTAGAAGGTGGAGTCCTGAATTGTATGATGCCAGGGGTTGATAGAATGGCATGAATAAATATTATTTCCATCTGCAAAAGAAAGCAATGATAATACTAGCCAATCATACAGTATAAACAAGACTTACATTTAGTCTCAGAAATATTTTGTTTGTCACGAAAACACCATTTTACAAACAATTCAAATATATATACCAAATGGAGCCCTAGAGCTGATTAATCTAGACTTGCTTTAATTTTCTAGACTGGGTTGGTCGTCAATTCAATATTTTGCTCTAGGGCCTGGATGAGAAACTAAGTATATACAAGTGCATTGCATTTCTAAGCGATGGCTGACATATTGTTAATGCGTACAGAACATTCCCGAGGAAAATATAACTGTTCACCTGTCAGGCGCTCAAGGGTCAAATTCTGACGATCATTGTATCATACCAGATAGCAGATTTACTATTGGATGGATAGAAACATTCTTTAAACGAAGTAACTTTCCCAGGGTGAAAATACGAGTTTCTCAAACCTAGTCTCTGTGTAAGAAAGGATCTCAGCCTATAAAATGTTGAGATTACCCAGCAATGAAACGGGTCAACAATCCAGGGAGCCGCGCCCATTGTTGTTGCTTTACTCGTAGTGGTCCACCGAGTATTGACAGTGCCATGTGACAATACAAACAGAGCAAACAAACTCAACAACATCATGATATGTTATTGACAGTGCCATGTGACAATACAAACAGAACAAACAAACTCAACAACATCATGATATGTTATTGACAGTGCCATGTGACAATACAAACAGAGCAAACAAACTCAACAACATCATGATATGTTATTGACAGTGTCATGTGACAATACAAACAGAACAAACAAACTCAACAACATCATGATATGTTATTGACAGTGCCATGTGACAATACAAACAGAACAAACAAACTCAACAACATCATGATATGTTATTGACAGTGCCATGTGACAATACAAACAGAGCAAACAAACTCAACAACATCATGATATGTTATTGACAGTGTCATGTGACAATACAAACAGAGCAAACAAACTCAACAACATCATGATATGTTATTGACAGTGCCATGTGACAATACAAACAGAGCAAACAAACTCAACAACATCATGATATGTTATTGACAGTGCCATGTGACAATACAAACAGAGCAAACAAACTCAACAACATCATGATATGTTATTGACAGTGTCATGTGACAATACAAACAGAACAAACAAACTCAACAACATCATGATATGTTATTGACAGTGCCATGTGACAATACAAACAGAACAAACAAACTCAACAACATCATGATATGTTATTGACAGTGCCATGTGACAATACAAACAGAGCAAACAAACTCAACAACATCATGATATGTTATTGACAGTGTCATGTGACAATACAAACAGAACAAACAAACTCAACAACATCATGATATGTTATTGACAGTGCCATGTGACAATACAAACAGAACAAACAAACTCAACAACATCATGATATGTTATTGACAGTGCCATGTGACAATACAAACAGAGCAAACAAACTCAACAACATCATGATATGTTATTGACAGTGCCATGTGACAATACAAACAGAACAAACAAACTCAACAACATCATGATATGTTATTGACAGTGCCATGTGACAATACAAACAGAGCAAACACACTCAACAACATCATGATATGTTATTGACAGTGCCATGTGACAATACAAACAGAGCAAACAAACTCAACAACATCATGATATGTTATTGACAGTGTCATGTGACAATACAAACAGAACAAACAAACTCAACAACATCATGATATGTTATTGACAGTGCCATGTGACAATACAAACAGAACAAACAAACTCAACAACATCATGATATGTTATTGACAGTGCCATGTGACAATACAAACAGAGCAAACAAACTCAACAACATCATGATATGTTATTGACAGTGTCATGTGACAATACAAACAGAACAAACAAACTCAACAACATCATGATATGTTATTGACAGTGCCATGTGACAATACAAACAGAACAAACAAACTCAACAACATCATGATATGTTATTGACAGTGCCATGTGACAATACAAACAGAGCAAACAAACTCAACAACATCATGATATGTTATTGACAGTGCCATGTGACAATACAAACAGAACAAACAAACTCAACAACATCATGATATGTTATTGACAGTGCCATGTGACAATACAAACAGAGCAAACACACTCAACAACATCATGATATGTTATTGACAGTGCCATGTGACAATACAAACAGAGCAAACAAACTCAACAACATCATGATATGTTATTGACAGTGTCATGTGACAATACAAACAGAACAAACAAACTCAACAACATCATGATATGTTATTGACAGTGCCATGTGACAATACAAACAGAGCAAACAAACTCAACAACATCATGATATGTTATTGACAGTGCCATGTGACAATACAAACAGAACAAACACACTCAACAACATCATGATATGTTATTGACAGTGCCATGTGACAATACAAACAGAGCAAACAAACTCAACAACATCATGATATGTTATTGACAGTGCCATGTGACAATACAAACAGAACAAACAAACTCAACAACATCATGATATGTTATTGACAGTGCCATGTGACAATACAAACAGAGCAAACAAACTCAACAACATCATGATATGTTATTGACAGTGCCATGTGACAATACATACAGAACAAACAAACTCAACAACATCATGATATGTTATTGACAGTGCCATGTGACAATACAAACAGAACAAACAAACTCAACAACATCATGATATGTTATTGACAGTGCCATGTGACAATACAAACAGAGCAAACAAACTCAACAACATCATGATATGTTATTGACAGTGTCATGTGACAATACAAACAGAACAAACAAACTCAACAACATCATGATATGTTATTGACAGTGCCATGTGACAATACAAACAGAACAAACAAACTCAACAACATCATGATATGTTATTGACAGTGCCATGTGACAATACAAACAGAGCAAACAAACTCAACAACATCATGATATGTTATTGACAGTGCCATGTGACAATACAAACAGAACAAACAAACTCAACAACATCATGATATGTTATTGACAGTGCCATGTGACAATACAAACAGAACAAACAAACTCAACAACATCATGATATGTTATTGACAGTGCCATGTGACAATACAAACAGAGCAAACAAACTCAACAACATCATGATATGTTATTGACAGTGCCATGTGACAATACATACAGAACAAACAAACTCAACAACATCATGATATGTTATTGACAGTGCCATGTGACAATACAAACAGAGCAAACAAACTCAACAACATCATGATATGTTATTGACAGTGCCATGTGACAATACAAACAGAACAAACAAACTCAACAACATCATGATATGTTATTGACAGTGCCATGTGACAATACAAACAGAACAAACAAACTCAACAACATCATGATATGTTATTGACAGTGCCATGTGACAATACAAACAGAGCAAACAAACTCAACAACATCATGATATGTTATTGACAGTGCCATGTGACAATACAAACAGAGCAAACAAACTCAACAACATCATGATATGTTATTGACAGTGCCATGTGACAATACAAACAGAGCAAACAAACTCAACAACATCATGATATGTTATTGACAGTGCCATGTGACAATACAAACAGAACAAACAAACTCAACAACATCATGATATGTTATTGACAGTGCCATGTGACAACACAAACAGAGCAAACAAACTCAACAACATCATGATATGTTATTGACAGTGCCATGTGACAATACAAACAGAACAAACAAACTCAACAACATCATGATATGTTATTGACAGTGCCATGTGACAATACAAACAGAGCAAACAAACTCAACAACATCATGATATGTTATTGACAGTGCCATGTGACAATACAAACAGAGCAAACAAACTCAACAACATCATGATATGTTATTGACAGTGTCATGTGACAATACAAACAGAACAAACAAACTCAACAACATCATGATATGTTATTGACAGTGCCATGTGACAATACAAACAGAGCAAACAAACTCAACAACATCATGATATGTTATTGACAGTGCCATGTGACAATACAAACAGAACAAACAAACTCAACAACATCATGATATGTTATTGACAGTGCCATGTGACAATACAAACAGAACAAACAAACTCAACAACATCATGATATGTTATTGACAGTGCCATGTGACAATACAAACAGAGCAAACAAACTCAACAACATCATGATATGTTATTGACAGTGCCATGTGACAATACAAACAGAACAAACAAACTCAACAACATCATGATATGTTATTGACAGTGCCATGTGACAATACAAACAGAACAAACAAACTCAACAACATCATGATATGTTATTGACAGTGCCATGTGACAATACAAACAGAGCAAACAAACTCAACAACATCATGATATGTTATTGACAGTGCCATGTGACAATACATACAGAACAAACAAACTCAACAACATCATGATATGTTATTGACAGTGCCATGTGACAATACAAACAGAACAAACAAACTCAACAACATCATGATATGTTATTGACAGTGCCATGTGACAATACAAACAGAACAAACAAACTCAACAACATCATGATATGTTATTGACAGTGTCATGTGACAATACAAACAGAACAAACAAACTCAACAACATCATGATATGTTATTGACAGTGCCATGTGACAATACAAACAGAACAAACAAACTCAACAACATCATGATATGTTATTGACAGTGCCATGTGACAATACAAACAGAGCAAACAAACTCAACAACATCATGATATGTTATTGACAGTGCCATGTGACAATACAAACAGAACAAACAAACTCAACAACATCATGATATGTTATTGACAGTGCCATGTGACAATACAAACAGAACAAACAAACTCAACAACATCATGATATGTTATTAACAGTGCCATGTGACAATACAAACAGAGCAAACAAACTCAACAACATCATGATATGTTATTGACAGTGCCATGTGACAATACAAACAGAGCAAACAAACTCAACAACATCATGATATGTTATTGAAAGTGCCATGTGACAATACAAACAGAGCAAACAAACTCAACAACATCATGATATGTTATTGACAGTGCCATGTGACAATACAAACAGAACAAACAAACTCAACAACATCATGATATGTTATTGACAGTGTCATGTGACAATACAAACAGAACAAACAAACTCAACAACATCATGATATGTTATTGACAGTGCCATGTGACAATACAAACAGAACAAACAAACTCAACAACATCATGATATGTTATTGACAGTGCCATGTGACAATACAAACAGAGCAAACAAACTCAACAACATCATGATATGTTATTGACAGTGCCATGTGACAATACAAACAGATCAAACAAACTCAACAACATCATGATATGTTATTGACAGTGCCATGTGACAATACAAACAGAACAAACAAACTCAACAACATCATGATATGTTATTGACAGTGCCATGTGACAATACAAACAGAGCAAACAAACTCAACAACATCATGATATGTTATTGACAGTGCCATGTGACAATACAAACAGAGCAAACAAACTCAACAACATCATGATATGTTATTGACAGTGCCATGTGACAATACAAACAGAGCAAACAAACTCAACAACATCATGATATGTTATTGACAGTGCCATGTGACAATACAAACAGAACAAACAAACTCAACAACATCATGATATGTTATTGACAGTGCCATGTGACAATACAAACAGAGCAAACAAACTCAACAACATCATGATATGTTATTGACAGTGCCATGTGACAATACAAACAGAGCAAACAAACTCAACAACATCATGATATGTTATTGACAGTGTCATGTGACAATACAAACAGAACAAACAAACTCAACAACATCATGATATGTTATTGACAGTGCCATGTGACAATACAAACAGAACAAACAAACTCAACAACATCATGATATGTTATTGACAGTGCCATGTGACAATACAAACAGAGCAAACAAACTCAACAACATCATGATATGTTATTGACAGTGTCATGTGACAATACAAACAGAACAAACAAACTCAACAACATCATGATATGTTATTGACAGTGCCATGTGACAATACAAACAGAACAAACAAACTCAACAACGTCATGAAATGTTATTGACAGTGCCATGTGACAATACAAACAGAACAAACAAACTCAACAACGTCATGATATGTTATTGACAGTGCCATGTGACAATACAAACAGAACAAACAAACTCAACAACATCATGATATGTTATTGACAGTGCCATGTGACAATACAAACAGAGCAAACAAACTCAACAAAACCATGATATGTTATTGACAGTGCCATGTGACAATACAAACAGAACAAACAAACTCAACAACATCATGATATGTTATTGACAGTGCCATGTGAGAATACAAACAAAACAAACAAACTCAACAACATCACGATGTGTTATTCCATTGGAACTTTCAAAAACGATATCCAACAGTCACTATTTCAGCTATGTGTGCTTTCAGTGCCATTTGTTAGATAGAAAAAAGCCCGACTCCCAAGGCTAAACACATTATAAATACTTCTCTCAGTGGTATTCTAACAAGTGGAAGTCACACAAGAACATTAATATTACAAACTGTTAAAGTAGGCAGAAGTTGTATCATCCCATTCTGTAACAGTCAAACTTAAAACCATACAGTAATCTGTATCGAAACGTCAAACTCTCAGAATAAAGAAGCTGAAGCTGAGAAATTGAAATTTTTTACAAAGTAGCCCGTTCTCCCAGTAAGTTGACAGGACCCTGCACTTGCTGCACGCTTTTCACAAACTATCCCGGGTGTTCCTTGCCGTTGCTACGCAACTGAAACTCCCGGCACAATTTACTTGTCCAAATCGTCTGCATATTCGTGTGTCTGTAAAATGAGTTGAATTGATTAATTGTTAAAGACCATACAATATTTCACTTTCCTAAAATGTCCCTATTTAATCCTACCTTTTATTTTAATTTATTTATTTGCTTAAAATAAAAAATGGGGACTCATGTTGCAGCGTGGGGATGAGACTCAACCAATGTTGCAGCGTGGGGAGGAGACTCGACCCATGTTGCAGCGTGGGGATGAGACTCAACCCATGTTGCAGCGTGGGGATGAGACTCAACCCATGATGCAGCGTGGGGATGAGATTCAACCCATGTTACAGCGTGGGGAGGAGACTCAACCCATGTTGCAGCGTGGGGATGAGACTCAACCCATGTTACAGCGTGGGGAGGAGATTTAACCCATGTTGCAGCGTGGGGATGAGACTCAACCCATGTTCCAGCGTGGGGAGGAGACTCAACCCATGTTGCAGCGTGGGGATGAGACTCAACCCATGTTGCAGCGTGGGGAAGAGACTCAACCCATGTTGCAGCGTGGGGAGGAGACTCAACCTATGTTGCAGCGTGAGGAGGAGACTCAACCCATGTTGCAGCGTGGGGAGAAGACTCAACCCATGTTGCAGCGTGGGGAGAAGATTCAACCCATGTTGCAACGTGGGGATGAGACTCAACCAGTGTCTCAGCGTGAGGATCAGACTCAACTCATGTTGCAGCGTGGGGATGAGACCCAACTCATGTCTCAGCGTGGGGATGAGACTCAACCCATGTTGCAGCGTGGGGAGGAGACTCAACTCATGTTGCAGCGTGGGGATGAGACTCAACCCATGTTACAGCGTGGGGAGGAGACTCAACCCATGTTGCAGCGTGGGGATGAGACTCAACCCATGTTGCAGCGTGGGGAGAAGATTCAAAACCCATGTTGCAGCGTGGGGAGAAGACTCAACCCATGTTGCAGCGTGGGGATGAGACTCAACCAGTGTCTCAGCGTGGGGATCAGACTCTACTCATGTTGCAGCGTGGGGATGAGACCCAACTCATGTCTCAGCGTGGGGATGAGACTCAACCCATGTTGCAGCGTGGGGAGGAGACTCAACCCATGTTGCAGTGTGGGGATGAGACTCAACCCATGTTGCAGCGTGGGGAAGAGACTCAACCTATGTTGCAGCGTGGGGAGGAGACTCAACGTATTTTGCAGCGTGAGGAGGAGACTCAACCCATGTTGCAGCGTGGGGAGAAGACTCAACCCATGTTGCAGCGTGGGGAGAAGACTCAACCCATGTTGCAGCGTGGGGATGAGACTCAACCAGTGTCTCAGCGTGGGGATCAGACTCTACTCATTTTGCAGCGTGGGGATGAGACCCAACTCATGTCTCAGCGTGGGGATGAGACTCAACCCATGTTGCAGCGTGGGGAGGAGACTCAACCCATGTTGCAGTGTGAGGATGAGACTCAACCCATGTTGCAGCGTGGGGAAGAGACTCAACCTATGTTGCAGCGTGGGGAGGAGACTCAACGTATGTTGCAGCGTGAGGAGGAGACTCAACCCATGTTGCAGCGTGGGGAGAAGACTCAACCCATGTTGCAGCGTGGGGAGAAGACTCAACCCATGTTGCAGCGTGGGGATGAGACTCAACCCATGTTGCAGCGTGGGGAGGAGACTCAACCTATGTTACAGCGTGGGGAGGAGACTCAACTCATGTTGCAGCGTGGGGATGAGACCCAACTCATGTCTCAGCGTGGGGATGAGACTCAACCCATGTTGCAGCGTGGGGAGGAGACTCAACCTATGTTACAGCGTGGGGAGGAGACTCAACCCATGTTGCAGCGTGGGGAGAAGACTCAACCCATGTCTCAGCGTGGGGATGAGACTCAACCAATGCCTCAGCGTGGGGATCAGACTCAACCCATGTTGCAGCGTGGGGATGAGACCCAACTCATGTCTCAGTGTAGGGAAGGAACTAAACCAATATCTCAGTGTAGGGAAGGGATTTAACCCATGTCTCAGTATAGGGAAGGAACTAAACCAATATCTCAGTGTAGGGAAGGTATTCAACCCATGTCTCAGTGTAGAGAAGGAACTAAACCAATATCTCAATGTAGGGAAGGGATTCAACCCATGTCGCAGTGTAGGGAAGGAACTAAACCAATATCTCAGTGTAGTGAAGGGGCTCGAACCATGTCTCAGTGTAGGGAAGGAACTAAACCAATATCTCAGTGTAGGGAAGGGATTCAACCCATGTCTCAGTATAGGGAAGGAACTAAACCAATATCTCAGTGTAGGGAAGGGAATTAACCCATGTCTCAGTGTAGGGAAGGAACTAAACCAATATCTCAGTGTAGGGAAGAGACTCGAACCATGTCTCAGTGTAGGGAAGGAACTAAACCAATATCTCAATGTAGGGAAGAGATTCAACCCATGTCTCAGTGTAGGGAAGGAACTAAACCAATATCTCAGTGTAGGGAAGGGATTCGACCCATGTCGCAGTGTAGGGAAGGAACTAAACCAATATCTCAGTGTAGGGAAGGGATTTAACCCATGTCTCAGTGTAGGGAAGGGATTTAACCCATGTCTCAGTGTAGGGAAGGGATTTAACCCATTTCTCAGTGTAGTGAAGGGATTTAATCCATGTCTCAGTGTAGGGAAGGGATTTAACCAATGTCCCAGTGTAGGGAAGGGATTTAACCCATGTCTCAGTGTAGGGAAGGAACTAAGCCAATATCTCAGTGTAGGGAAAGGATTTAACCCATGTCTCAGTGTAGGGAAGGAATTAAACCAATATCTCATTGTAGGGAAGGGATTTAACCCATGTCTCAGTGTAGGGAAGGAACTAAGCCAATATCTCAGTGTAGTTAAGAGGCTCGAACCATGTCTCAGTGTATGGAAGGAACTAAACCAATATCTCAGTGTACGGAAGGGATTCAACCCATGTCTCAGTGTAGAGAAGGAACTAAACCAATATCTCAATGTAGGGAAGGGATTTAACCCATGTCTCAGTGTAGGGAAGGAACTTAATCAATATCTCAGTGTAGGGAAGGGATTCAACCCATGTCTCAGTGTAGGGAAGGAACCACACCAATATATCATTGTAGGGAAGGGATTCAACCCATGTCTCAGTGTAGAGAAGGAACTAAACCAATATCTCAATGTAGGGAAGGGATTCAACCCATGTCTCAGTGTAGAGAAGGAACTAAACCAATATCTCAGTATAGGGAAGGGATTCAACCCCTGTCTCAGTGTAGGGAAGGAACTAAACCAATATCTCAGTGTAGGGAAGGGATTCAACCCATGCCTCAGTGTAGGGAAGGAACTACACCAATATCTCATTGTAGGGAAGGGATTTAACCCATGTCTCAGTGTAGGGAAGGAACTAAGCCAATATCTCAATGTAGGGAACGGATTCAACCCATGTCTCAGTGTATAGAAGGAACTTAACCAATATCTCAATGTAGGGAAGGGATTCAACCCATGTCTCAGTGTAGAGAAGGAACTAAACCAATATCTCAGTGTAGGGAAGGGATTCAACCCATGTCTCAGTGTAGGGAAGGAACTAAACCAATATCTCAGTGTAGGGAAGGAACTAAACCAATATCTCAGTGTAGGGAAGGGATTTAACCCATGTATCAGTGTAGAGAAGGAATTAAACCAATATCTCATTGTAGGGAAGGGATTTAACCCATGTCTCAGTGTAATGAAGGGATTAAACCCATGCCTCAGTGTAGGGAAGGAGCTAAACCAATATCTCAGTGTAGGGAAGGAACTAAACCAATATTTCAGTGTAGGGAAGGAACTGAACCAATACCTCAGTGTAGGGAAGGAACTAAACCAATATTTCAGTGTAGGGAAGGAACTGAACCAATATCTCAGTTTAGGGAAGGGATTTAACCCATGTCTCAGTGTAATGAAGGGATTTAACCCATGTCTCAGTGTAGTGAAGGAGCTAAACCAATATCTCAGTGTAGGGAAGGAACTAAACCAATATTTCAGTGTAGGGAAGGGATTTAACCCATGTCTCAGTGTAGGGAAGGGATTTAACCCATTTCTCAGTGTAGGGAAGGGATTTAATCCATGTCTCAGTGTAGGGAAGGGATTTAACCAATGTCCCAGTGTAGGGAAGGGATTTAACCCATGTCTCAGTGTAGGGAAGGAACTAAGCCAATATCTCAGTGTAGGGAAAGGATTTAACCCATGTCTCACTGTAGGGAAGGAATTAAACCAATATCTCATTGTAGGGAAGGGATTTAACCCATGTCTCAGTGTAGGGAAGGAACTAAGCCAATATCTCAGTGTAGTTAAGAGGCTCGAACCATGTCTCAGTGTATGGAAGGAACTAAACCAAAATCTCAGTGTAGGGAAGGGATTCAACCCATGTCTCAGTGTAGAGAAGGAACTAAACCAATATCTCAATGTAGGGAAGGGATTCAACCCATGTCTCAGTGTAGAGAAGGAACTAAACCAATATCTCAGTGTAGGGAAGGGATTCAACCCCTGTCTCAGTGTAGGGAAGGAACTAAACCAATATCTCAGTGTAGGGAAGGGATTCAACCCATGCCTCAGTGTAGGGAAGGAACTACACCAATATCTCATTGTAGGGAAGGGATTTAACCCATGTCTCAGTGTAGGGAAGGAACTAAGCCAATATCTCAATGTAGGGAACGGATTCAACCCATGTCTCAGTGTATAGAAGGAACTTAACCAATATCTCAATGTAGGGAAGGGATTCAACCCATGTCTCAGTGTAGAGAAGGAACTAAACCAATATCTCAGTGTAGGGAAGGGATTCAACCCATGTCTCAGTGTAGGGAAGGAACTAAACCAATATCTCAGAGTAGGGAAGGAACTAAACCAATATCTCAGTGTAGGGAAGGGATTTAACACATGTATCAGTGTAGAGAAGGAATTAAACCAATATCACATTGTAGGGAAGGGATTTAACCCATGTCTCAGTGTAATGAAGGGATTTAACCCATGTCTCAGTGTAGGGAAGGAGCTAAACCAATATCTCAGTGTAGGGAAGGAACTAAACCAATATTTCAGTGTAGGGAAGGAACTGAACCAATACCTCAGTGTAGGGAAGGAACTAAACCAATATTTCAGTGTAGGGAAGGAACTGAACCAATATCTCAGTGTAGGGAAGGGATTTAACCCATGTCTCAGTGTAATGAAGGGATTTAACCCATGTCTCAGTGTAGTGAAGGAGCTAAACCAATATCTCAGTGTAGGGAAGGAACTAAACCAATATTTCAGTGTAGGGAAGGGATTTAACCCATGTCTCAGTGTAGGGAAGGAACTGAACCAATATCTCAGTGTAGGGAAGGAGCTAAACCAATATCTCAGTGTAGGGAAGCGATTTAACCCATGTCTCAGTGTAGGGAAGGGATTTAACCCATGTCTCAGTGTAGGGAAGAAACTAAACCAATATCTCAATGTAGGGAAGGGATTTAATCCATTTCTCAGTGTAGAGAAGGAATTAAACCAATATATCAGTGTAGGGAAGAGATTTAACCCATTTCTCAGTGTAGGAAAGGAACTAAACCAATATCTCAGTGTAGGGAAGAGACTCGACCCATGTCTCAGTGTAGGGAATGAACTAAACCAATATCTCAGTGTAGGGAAGGGATTTAACCCATGTCTCAGTGTAGGGAAGGGATTTAACCCATGTCTCAGTGTAGGGAAGGAACTAAACCAATATCTCAGTGTAGGGAAGGGATTTAACCCATGTCTCAGTGTAGGGAAGGAACTTAACCAATATCTCAGTGTAGGGAAGGGATTTAACCCATGTCTCAGTGTAATGAAGGGATTTAACCCATGTCTCAGTGTAGGGAAGGAGCTAAACCAATATCTCAGTGTAGGGAAGGAACTAAACCAATATTTCAGTGTAGGGAAGGGATTTAACCCATGTCTCAGTGTAGGGAAGGAACTGAACCAATATCTCAGTGTAGGGAAGGAGCTAAACCAATATCTCAGTGTAGGGAAGCGATTTAACCCATGTCTCAGTGTAGGGAAGGGATTTAACCCATGTCTCAGTGTAGGGAAGGAACTAAACCAATATATCAGTGTAGGGAAGGGATTTAACCCATGTCTCAGTGTAGAGAAGGAATTAAACCAATATCTCAGTGTAGGGAAGAGATTTAACCCATTTCTCAGTGTAGGAAAGGAACTAAACCAATATCTCAGTGTAGGGAAGAGACTCGACCCATGTCTCAGTGTAGGGAAGGAACAAAACCAATATCTCAGTGTAGGGAAGGGATTTAACCCATGTCTCAGTGTAGGGAAGGGATTTAACCCATGTCTCAGTGTAGGGAAGGAACTTAACCAATATCTCAGTGTAGGGAAGGGATTTAACCAATGTCTCAGTGTAATGAAGGGATTTCACCCATGTCTCAGTGTAGGGAAGGAGCTAAACCAATATCTCAGTGTAGGGAAGGAACTAAACCAATATTTCAGTGTAGGGAAGGGATTTAACCCATGTCTCAGTGTAGGGAAGGAACTGAACCAATATCTCAGTGTAGGGAAGGAGCTAAACCAATATCTCAGTGTAGGGAAGCGATTTAACCCATGTCTCAGTGTAGGGAAGGGATTTAACCCCTGTCTCAGTGTAGGGAAGGAACTAAACCAATATCTCAGTGTAGGGAAGAGACTCGACCCATGTCTCAGTGTAGGGAAGGAACTAAACCAATATCTCAGTGTAGGGAAGGAACTTGACCAATATCTCAGTGTAGGGAAGGGATTTAACCCATGTCTCAGTGTAATGAAGGGATTTCACCCATGTCTCAGTGTAGGGAAGGAGCTAAACCAATATCTCAGTGTAGGGAAGGAACTAAACCAATATTTCAGTGTAGGGAAGGGATTTAACCCATGTCTCAGTGTAGGGAAGGAACTGAACCAATATCTCAGTGTAGGGAAGGAGCTAAACCAATATCTCAGTGTAGGGAAGCGATTTAACCCATGTCTCAGTGTAGGGAAGGGATTTAACCCCTGTCTCAGTGTAGGGAAGGAACTAAACCAATATCTCAGTGTAGGGAAGGGATTTAACCCATGTCTCAGTGTAGAGAAGGAATTAAACCAATATCTCAGTGTAGGGAAGAGATTTAACCCATTTCTCAGTGTAGGGAAGGAACTAAACCAATATCTCAGTGTAGGGAAGAGACTCGACCCATGTCTCAGTGTAGGGAAGGAACTAAACCAATATCTCAGTGTAGGGAAGGGATTTAACCCATGTCCCAGTGTAGAGAAGGAACTAAACCAATATCTCAGTGTAGGGAAGGGATTCAACCCATGTCTCAGTGTAGGGAAGGGATTTAACCCATGTCTCTGTGTAAAGAAGGGATTTAACCCATGTCTCACTGCAAGGAGACTCAACCCATGTCTCACTGCAAGGAGACTCAACCCATGTCTCACTGCAAGGAGATTCAACCCTTGTCTCACTGCAAGGAGACTTAACCCATGTCTCAGTGTAAGGAAGGAACTAAGCCAATATCTCAGTGTAGGGAAGGGATTTAACCCATGTCTCAGTGTAGAGAAGGGATTTAACCCATGTCTCACTGCAAGGAGACTCAACCCATGCCTCACTGCAAGGAGACTCAACCCATGTCTCACTGCAAGGAGACTCAACCCATGTCTCAGTGTAGGGAAGAGATTCAACCCATGTGTCAGTGTAGGGAAGGAACTAAACCAATATCTCATTGTAGGGAAGGGATTTAACCTATGTCTCAGTGTAGGGAAGGAACCACACCAATATATCATTGTAGGGAAGGGATTCAACCCATGTCTCAGTGTAGGGAAGGGATTTAACCCATGTCTCAGTGTAGGGAAGGAATTAAACCAATATCTCAATGTAGGGAAGGGATTAAACCCATGTCTCAGTGTAGGGAAGGAACTAAACCAATATCTCAGTGTAGGGAAGGGATTCAACCCATGTCTCAGTGTAGGGAAGGAACTAAACCAATATCTCAGTGTAGGGAAGGGATTTAACCCATGTCTCAGTGTAGGGAAGGAACTAAACCAATATCTCAGTGTAGGGAAGGAATTAAACCAATATCTCAGTGTAGGGAAGGGATTTAACCCATGTATCAGTGTAGAGAAGGAATTAAACCAATATCTCATTGTAGGGAATTGATTTAACCCATGTCTCAGTGTAGGGAAGGAACTAAGCCAATATCTCAGTGTAGTGAAGAGGCTCGAACCATGTCTCAGTGTATGGAAGGATCTAAACCAATATCTCAGTGTAGGGAAGGGATTCAACCCATGTCTCAGTGTAGGGAAGGAGCTAAACCAATATCTCAGTGTAGGGAAGGGATTTAACCCATGTCTCAGTGTAGGGAAGGAGCTAAACCAATATCTCAGTGTAGGGAAGCGATCTAACCCATGTCTCAGTGTAGGGAAGGGATTTAACCCATGTCTCAGTGTAGAGAAGGAATTAAACCAATATCTCAGTGTAGGGAAGAGATTTAACCCATTTCTCAGTGTAGGGAAGGAGCTAAACCAATATCTCAGTGTAGGGAAGCGATTTAACCCATGTCTCAGTGTAGGGAAGGGATTTAACCCATGTCTCAGTGTAGAGAAGGAATTAAACCAATATCTCAGTGTAGGGAAGAGATTTAACCCATTTCTCAGTGTAGGGAAGGAGCTAAACCAATATCTCAGTGTAGGGAAGGGATTCAACCCATGTCTCAGTGTAGGGAAGGGATTTAACCCATGTCTCTGTGTAAAGAAGGGATTTAACCCATGTCTCACTGCAAGGAGACTCAACCCATGTCTCACTGCAAGGAGACTCAACCCATGTCTCACTGCAAGGAGATTCAACCCTTGTCTCACTGCAAGGAGACTTAACCCATGTCTCAGTGTAAGGAAGGAACTAAGCCAATATCTCAGTGTAGGGAAGGGATTTAACCCATGTCTCAGTGTAGAGAAGGGATTTAACCCATGTCTCACTGCAAGGAGACTCAACCCATGCCTCACTGCAAGGAGACTCAACCCATGTCTCACTGCAAGGAGACTCAACCCATGTCTCAGTGTAGGGAAGAGATTCAACCCATGTGTCAGTGTAGGGAAGGAACTAAACCAATATCTCATTGTAGGGAAGGGATTTAACCTATGTCTCAGTGTAGGGAAGGAACCACACCAATATATCATTGTAGGGAAGGGATTCAACCCATGTCTCAGTGTAGAGAAGGGATTTAACCCATGTCTCAGTGTAGGGAAGGAATTAAACCAATATCTCAATGTAGGGAAGGGATTAAACCCATGTCTCAGTGTAGGGAAGGAACTAAACCAATATCTCAGTGTAGGGAAGGGATTCAACCCATGTCTCAGTGTAGGGAAGGAACTAAACCAATATCTCAGTGTAGGGAAGGGATTTAACCCATGTCTCAGTGTAGGGAAGGAACTAAACCAATATCTCAGTGTAGGGAAGGAATTAAACCAATATCTCAGTGTAGGGAAGGGATTTAACCCATGTATCAGTGTAGAGAAGGAATTAAACCAATATCTCATTGTAGGGAATTGATTTAACCCATGTCTCAGTGTAGGGAAGGAACTAAGCCAATATCTCAGTGTAGTGAAGAGGCTCGAACCATGTCTCAGTGTATGGAAGGATCTAAACCAATATCTCAGTGTAGGGAAGGGATTCAACCCATGTCTCAGTGTAGGGAAGGAGCTAAACCAATATCTCAGTGTAGGGAAGGGATTTAACCCATGTCTCAGTGTAGGGAAGGAGCTAAACCAATATCTCAGTGTAGGGAAGCGATTTAACCCATGTCTCAGTGTAGGGAAGGGATTTAACCCATGTCTCAGTGTAGAGAAGGAATTAAACCAATATCTCAGTGTAGGGAAGAGATTTAACCCATTTCTCAGTGTAGGGAAGGAGCTAAACCAATATCTCAGTGTAGGGAAGCGATTTAACCCATGTCTCAGTGTAGGGAAGGGATTTAACCCATGTCTCAGTGTAGAGAAGGAATTAAACCAATATCTCAGTGTAGGGAAGGGATTCAACCCATGTCTCAATGTAGTGAAGGAGCTAAACCAATATCTCAGTGTAGGGAAGGAACTAAACCAATATTTCAGTGTAGGGAAGGGATTTAACCCATGTCTCAGTGTAGGGAAGGGATTTAACCCATTTCTCAGTGTAGGGAAGGGATTTAATCCATGTCTCAGTGTAGGGAAGGCATTTAACCAATGTCCCAGTGTAGGGAAGGGATTTAACCCATGTCTCAGTGTAGGGAAGGAACTTAGCCAATATCTCAGTGTAGGGAAAGGATTTAACCCATGTCTCAGTGTAGGGAAGGAATTAAACCAATATCTCATTGTAGGGAAGGGATTTACCCATGTCTCAGTGTAGGGAAGGAACTAAGCCAATATCTCAGTGTAGTTAAGAGGCTCGAACCATGTCTCAGTGTATGGAAGGAACTAAACCAATATCTCAGTGTACGGAAGGGATTCAACCCATGTCTCAGTGTAGAGAAGGAACTAAACCAATATCTCAATGTAGGGAAGGGATTTAACCCATGTCTCAGTGTAGGGAAGGAACTTAATCAATATCTCAGTGTAGGGAAGGGATTCAACCCATGTCTCAGTGTAGGGAAGGAACCACACCAATATATCATTGTAGGGAAGGGATTCAACCCATGTCTCAGTGTAGAGAAGGAACTAAACCAATATCTCAATGTAGGGAAGGGATTCAACCCATGTCTCAGTGTAGAGAAGGAACTAAACCAATATCTCAGTGTAGGGAAGGGATTCAACCCATGTCTCAGTGTATAGAAGGAACTTAACCAATATCTCAATGTAGGGAAGGGATTCAACCCATGTCTCAGTGTAGAGAAGGAACTAAACCAATATCTCAGTGTAGGGAAGGGATTCAACCCATGTCTCAGTGTAGGGAAGGAACTAAACCAATATCTCAGTGTAGGGAAGGAACTAAACCAATATCTCAGTGTAGGGAAGGGATTTAACCCATGTATCAGTGTAGAGAAGGAATTAAACCAATATCTCATTGTAGGGAAGGGATTTAACCCATGTCTCAGTGTAATGAAGGGATTTAACCCATGTCTCAGTGTAGGGAAGGAGCTAAACCAATATCTCAGTGTAGGGAAGGAACTAAACCAATATTTCAGTGTAGGGAAGGAACTGAACCAATACCTCAGTGTAGGGAAGGAACTAAACCAATATTTCAGTGTAGGGAAGGAACTGAACCAATATCTCAGTGTAGGGAAGGGATTTAACCCATGTCTCAGTGTAATGAAGGGATTTAACCCATGTCTCAGTGTAGTGAAGGAGCTAAACCAATATCTCAGTGTAGGGAAGGAACTAAACCAATATTTCAGTGTAGGGAAGGGATTTAACCCATGTCTCAGTGTAGGGAAGGAACTGAACCAATATCTCAGTGTAGGGAAGGAGCTAAACCAATATCTCAGTGTAGGGAAGCGATTTAACCCATGTCTCAGTGTAGGGAAGGGATTTAACCCATGTCTCAGTGTAGGGAAGGAACTAAACCAATATTTCAGTGTAGGGAAGGGATTTAACCCATGTCTCAGTGTAGAGAAGGAATTAAACCAATATCTCAGTGTAGGGAAGAGATTTAACCCATTTCTCAGTGTAGGAAAGGAACTAAACCAATATCTCAGTGTAGGGAAGAGACTCGACCCATGTCTCAGTGTAGGGAAGGAACTAAACCAATATCTCAGTGTAGGGAAGGGATTTAACCCATGTCTCAGTGTAGGGAAGGGATTTAACCCATGTCTCAGTGTAGGGAAGGAACTAAACCAATATCTCAGTGTAGGGAAGGGATTTAACCCATGTATCAGTGTAGGGAAGGAACTTAACCAATATCTCAGTGTAGGGAAGGGATTTAACCCATGTCTCAGTGTAATGAAGGGATTTAACCCATGTCTCAGTGTAGGGAAGGAGCTAAACCAATATCTCAGTGTAGGGAAGGAACTAAACCAATATTTCAGTGTAGGGAAGGGATTTAACCCATGTCTCAGTGTAGGGAAGGAACTGAACCAATATCTCAGTGTAGGGAAGGAGCTAAACCAATATCTCAGTGTAGGGAAGCGATTTAACCCATGTCTCAGTGTAGGGAAGGGATTTAACCCATGTCTCAGTGTAGGGAAGGAACTAAACCAATATATCAGTGTAGGGAAGGGATTTAACCCATGTCTCAGTGTAGAGAAGGAACTAAACCAATATCTCAGTGTAGGGAAGAGATTTAACCCATTTCTCAGTGTAGGAAAGGAACTAAACCAATATCTCAGTGTAGGGAAGAGACTCGACCCATGTCTCAGTGTAGGGAAGGAACAAAACCAATATCTCAGTGTAGGGAAGGGATTTAACCCATGTCTCAGTGTAGGGAAGGGATTTAACCCATGTCTCAGTGTAGGGAAGGAACTTAACCAATATCTCAGTGTAGGGAAGGGATTTAACCCATGTCTCAGTGTAATGAAGGGATTTCAC
Source organism: Gibbula magus (assembly GCA_936450465.1). Classification (NCBI taxonomy): domain Eukaryota; kingdom Metazoa; phylum Mollusca; class Gastropoda; order Trochida; family Trochidae; genus Gibbula; species Gibbula magus. The sequence continues at coordinate 41,614,750 of OW388298.1, forward strand.
CCATGTCTCAGTGTAGGGAAGGAGCTAAACCAATATCTCAGTGTAGGGAAGGAACTAAACCAATATTTCAGTGTAGGGAAGGGATTTAACCCATGTCTCAGTGTAGGGAAGGAACTGAACCAATATCTCAGTGTAGGGAAGGAGCTAAACCAATATCTCAGTGTAGGGAAGCGATTTAACCCATGTCTCAGTGTAGGGAAGGGATTTAACCCATGTCTCAGTGTAGGGAAGGAACTAAACCAATATATCAGTGTAGGGAAGGGATTTAACCCATGTCTCAGTGTAGAGAAGGAATTAAACCAATATCTCAGTGTAGGGAAGAGATTTAACCCATTTCTCAGTGTAGGAAAGGAACTAAACCAATATCTCAGTGTAGGGAAGAGACTCGACCCATGTCTCAGTGTAGGGAAGGAACAAAACCAATATCTCAGTGTAGGGAAGGGATTTAACCCATGTCTCAGTGTAGGGAAGGGATTTAACCCATGTCTCAGTGTAGGGAAGGAACTAAACCAATATCTCAGTGTAGGGAAGGGATTTAACCCATGTCTCAGTGTAGGGAAGGAACTTAACCAATATCTCAGTGTAGGGAAGGGATTTAACCCATGTCTCAGTGTAATGAAGGGATTTCACCCATGTCTCAGTGTAGGGAAGGAGCTAAACCAATATCTCAGTGTAGGGAAGGAACTAAACCAATATTTCAGTGTAGGGAAGGGATTTAACCCATGTCTCAGTGTAGGGAAGGAACTGAACCAATATCTCAGTGTAGGGAAGGAGCTAAACCAATATCTCAGTGTAGCGAAGCGATTTAACCCATGTCTCAGTTTAGGGAAGGGATTTAACCCCTGTCTCAGTGTAGGGAAGGAACTAAACCAATATCTCAGTGTAGGGAAGGGATTTAACCCATGTCTCAGTGTAGAGAAGGAATTAAACCAATATCTCAGTGTAGGGAAGAGATTTAACCCATTTCTCAGTGTAGGGAAGGAACTAAACCAATATCTCAGTGTAGGGAAGAGACTCGACCCATGTCTCAGTGTAGGGAAGGAACTAAACCAATACCTCAGTGTAGGGAAGGGATTTAACCCATGTCTCAGTGTAGAGAAGGAACTAAACCAATATCTCAGTGTAGGGAAGGGATTCAACCCATGTCTCAGTGTAGGGAAGGGATTTAACCCATGTCTCTGTGTAAAGAAGGGATTTAACCCATGTCTCACTGCAAGGAGACTCAACCCATGTCTCACTGCAAGGAGACTCAACCCATGTCTCACTGCAAGGAGATTCAACCCTTGTCTCACTGCAAGGAGACTTAACCCATGTCTCAGTGTAAGGAAGGAACTAAGCCAATATCTCAGTGTAGGGAAGGGATTTAACCCATGTCTCAGTGTAGAGAAGGGATTTAACCCATGTCTCACTGCAAGGAGACTCAACCCATGCCTCACTGCAAGGAGACTCAACCCATGTCTCACTGCAAGGAGACTCAACCCATGTCTCAGTGTAGGGAAGAGATTCAACCCATGTGTCAGTGTAGGGAAGGAACTAAACCTATATCTCATTGTAGGGAAGGGATTTAACCTATGTCTCAGTGTAGGGAAGGAACCACACCAATATATCATTGTAGGGAAGGGATTCAACCCATGTCTCAGTGTAGAGAAGGGATTTAACCCATGTCTCAGTGTAGGGAAGGAATTAAACCAATATCTCAATGTAGGGAAGGGATTAAACCCATGTCTCAGTGTAGGGAAGGAACTAAACCAATATCTCAGTGTAGGGAAGGGATTCAACCAATGTCTCAGTGTAGGGAAGGAACTACACCAATATCTCAGTGTAGGGAAGGGATTTAACCCATGTCTCAGTGTAGGGAAGGAACTAAACCAATATCTCAGTGTAGGGAAGGAACTAAACCAATATCTCAGTGTAGGGAAGGGATTTAACCCATGTATCAGTGTAGAGAAGGAATTAAACCAATATCTCATTGTAGGGAATTGATTTAACCCATGTCTCAGTGTAGGGAAGGAACTAAGCCAATATCTCAGTGTAGTGAAGAGGCTCGAACCATGTCTCAGTGTATGGAAGGATCTAAACCAATATCTCAGTGTAGGGAAGGGATTCAACCCATGTCTCAGTGTAGGGAAGGAGCTAAACCAATATCTCAGTGTAGGGAAGGGATTTAACCCATGTCTCAGTGTAGGGAAGGAGCTAAACCAATATCTCAGTGTAGGGAAGCGATTTAACCCATGTCTCAGTGTAGGGAAGGGATTTAACCCATGTCTCAGTGTAGGGAAGGAACTAAACCAATATCTCAGTGTAGGGAAGGGATTTAACCCATGTCTCAGTGTAGAGAAGGAATTAAACCAATATCTCAGTGTAGGGAAGAGATTTAACCCATTTCTCAGTGTAGGGAAGGAACTAAGCCAATATCTCAGTGTAGTGAAGAGGCTCGAACCATGTCTCAGTGTATGGAAGGATCTAAACCAATATCTCAGTGTAGGGAAGGGATTCAACCCATGTCTCAGTGTACAGAAGGAACTAAACCAATATCTCAATGTAGGGAAGGGATTTAACCCATGTCTCAGTGTAGGGAAGGAACTTAATCAATATCTCAGTGCAGGGAAGGGATTCAACCCATGTCTCAGTGTAGGGAAGGAACCACACCAATATATCATTGTAGGGAAGGGATTCAACCCATGTCTCAGTGTAGGGAAGGAACCACACCAATATATCATTGTAGGGAAGGGATTCAACCCATGTCTCAGTGTAGAGAAGGAACTAAACCAATATCTCAGTGTAGGGAAGGGATTCAACCCATGTCTCAGTGTAGGGAAGGAACTAAACCAATATCTCAGTGTAGGGAAGAGACTCGACCCATGTCTCAGTGTAGGGAAGGAACTAAACCAATATCTCAGTGTAGGGAAGGGATTTAACCCATGTCTCAGTGTAGGGAAGGGATTTAACCCATGTCTCAGTGTAGGGAAGGAACTAAACCAATATCTCAGTGTAGGGAAGGGATTTAACCCATGTCTCAGTGTAGGGAAGGAACTTAACCAATATCTCAGTGTAGGGAAGGGATTTAACCCATGTCTCAGTGTAATGAAGGGATTTAACCCATGTCTCAGTGTAGGGAAGGAGCTAAACCAATATCTCAGTGTAGGGAAGGAACTAAACCAATATTTCAGTGTAGGGAAGGGATTTAACCCATGTCTCAGTGTAGGGAAGGAACTGAACCAATATCTCAGTGAAGGGAAGGAGCTAAACCAATATCTCAGTGTAGGGAAGCGATTTAACCCATGTCTCAGTGTAGGGAAGGGATTTAACCCATGTCTCAGTGTAGGGAAGGAACTAAACCAATATCTCAGTGTAGGGAAGGGATTTAACCCATGTCTCAGTGTAGAGAAGGGATTAAACCAATATCTCAGTGTAGGGAAGAGATTTAACCCATTTCTCAGTGTAGGGAAGGAACTAAACCAATATCTCAGTGTAGGGAAGAGACTCGACCCATGTCTCAGTGTAGGGAAGGAACTAAACCAATACCTCAGTGTAGGGAAGGGATTTAACCCATGTCCCAGTGTAGAGAAGGAACTAAACCAATATCTCAGTGTGGGGAAGGGATTCAACCCATGTCTCAGTGTAGGGAAGGGATTTAACCCATGTCTCTGTGTAGACAAGGGATTTAACCCATGTCTCACTGCAAGGAGACTCAACCCATGTCTCACTGCAAGGACACCCAACCCATGTCTCACTGCAAGGAGATTCAACCCTTGTCTCACTGCAAGGAGACTTAACCCATGTCTCAGTGTAAGGAAGGAACTAAGCCAATATCTCAGTGTAGGGAAGGGATTTAACCCATGTCTCAGTGTAGAGAAGGGATTTAACCCATGTCTCACTGCAAGGAGACTCAACCCATGCCTCACTGCAATGAGACTCAACCCATGTCTCACTGCAAGGAGACTCAACCCATGTCTCAGTGTAGGGAAGAGATTCAACCCATGTCTCAGTGTAGGGAAGGAACTAAACCAATATCTCATTGTAGGGAAGGGATTTAACCTATGTCTCAGTGTAGGGAAGGAACTAAACCAATATCTCAGTGTAGGGAAGGGATTCAACCCATGTCTCAGTGTAGGGAAGGAACCACACCAATATATCATTGTAGGGAAGGGATTCAACCCATGTCTCAGTGTAGAGAAGGGATTTAACCCATGTCTCAGTGTAGGGAAGGAATTAAACCAATATCTCAATGTAGGGAAGGGATTCAACCCATGTCTCAGTGTAGGGAAGGAACTACACCACTATCTCATTGTAGGGAAGGGATTTAACCCATGTCTCAGTGTAGGGAAGGAACTAAACCAATATCTCAGTGTAGGGAAGGAACTAAACCAATATCTCAGTGTAGGGAAGGGATTTAACCCATGTATCAGGGTAGAGAAGGAACTAAACCAATATCTCATTGTAGGGAAGGGATTTAACCCATGTCTCAGTGTAGGGAAGGAACTAAGCCAATATCTCAGTGTAGTGAAGAGGCTCGAACCATGTCTCAGTGTATGGAAGGATCTAAACCAATATCTCAGTGTAGGGAAGGGATTCAACCCATGTCTCAGTGTAGAGAAGGAACTAAACCAATATCTCAATGTAGGGAAGGGATTTAACCCATGTCTCAGTGTAGGGAAGGAACTTAATCAATATCTCAGTGCAGGGAAGGGATTCAACCCATGTCTCAGTGTAGGGAAGGAACCACACCAATATATCATTGTAGGGAAGGGATTCAACCCATGTCTCAGTGTAGAGAAGGAACTAAACCAATATCTCAATGTAGGGAAGGGATTCAACCCATGTCTCAGTGTAGAGAAGGAACTTAACCAATATCTCAATGTAGGGAAGGGATTCAACCCATGTCTCAGTGTAGAGAAGGAACTAAACCAATATCTCAGTGTAGGGAAGGGATTCAACCCATGTCTCAGTGAAGGGAAGGAACTAAACCAATATCTCAGTGTAGGGAAGGGATTCAACCCATGCCTCAGTGTAGGGAAGGAACTACACCAATATCTCATTGTAGGGAAGGGATTTAACCCATGTCTCAGTGTAGGGAAGGAACTAAGCCAATATCTCAATGTAGGGAAGGGATTCAACCCATGTCTCAGTGTATAGAAGGAACTTAACCAATATCTCAATGTAGGGAAGGGATTCAACCCATGTCTCAGTGTAGAGAAGGAACTAAACCAATATCTCAGTGTAGGGAAGGAACTAAACCAATATCTCAGTGTAGGGAAGGGATTTAACCCATGTATCAGTGTAGAGAAGGAATTAAACCAATATCTCATTGTAGGGAAGGGATTTAACCCATGTCTCAGTGTAGGGAAGGAAATAAACCGATGTCTCAGTGTAGGGAAGGAACTAAACCAATATCTCAGTGTAGGGAAGGGATTTAACCCATGTATCAGTGTAGAGAAGGAATTAAACCAATATCTCATTGTAGGGTAGGGATTTAACCCATGTCTCAGTGTAGGGAAGGGATTTAACCCATGTCTCAGTGTAGGGAAGGAACTAAACCAATATCTCAGTGTAGGGAAGAGACTCGACCGATGTCTCAGTGTAGGGAAGGAACTAAACCAATATCTCAGTGTAGGGAAGGGATTTAACCCATGTCTCAGTGTAATGAAGGGATTTAACCCATGTCTCAGTGTAGGGAAGGAGCTAAACCAATATCTCAGTGTAGGGAAGGAACTAAACCAATATTTCAGTGTAGGGAAGGGATTTAACCCATGTCTCAGTGTAGGGAAGGAACTGAACCAATATCTCAGTGTAGGGAAGGAGCTAAACCAATATCTCAGTGTAGGGAAGCGATTTAACCCATGTCTCAGTGTAGGGAAGGGATTTAACCCATGTCTCAGTGTAGGGAAGGAACTAAACCAATATATCAGTGTAGGGAAGGGATTTAACCCATGTCTCAGTGTAGAGAAGGAATTAAACCAATATCTCAGTGTAGGGAAGAGATTTAACCCATTTCTCAGTGTAGGAAAGGAACTAAACCAATATCTCAGTGTAGGGAAGAGACTCGACCCATGTCTCAGTGTAGGGAAGGAACTAAACCAATATCTCAGTGTAGGGAAGGGATTTAACCCATGTCTCAGTGTAGGGAAGGGATTTAACCCATGTCTTAGTCTAGGGAAGGAACTAAACCAATATCTCAGTGTAGGGAAGGGTTTTAACCCATGTCTCAGTGTAGGGAAGGAACTAAACCAATATCTCAGTGTAGGGAAGGGATTTAACCCATGTCTCAGTGTAATGAAGGTATTTAACCCATGTCTCAGTGTAGGGAAGGAGCTAAACCAATATCTCAGTGTAGGGAAGGAACTAAACCAATATTTCAGTGTAGGGAAGGGATTTAACCCATGTCTCAGTGTAGGGAAGGAACTGAACCAATATCTCAGTGTAGGGAAGGAGCTAAACCAATATCTCAGTGTAGGGAAGCGATTTAACCCATGTCTCAGTGTAGGGAAGGGATTTAACCCATGTCTCAGTGTAGAGAAGGAACTAAACCAATATCTCAGTGTAGGGAAGGGATTTAACCCATGTCTCAGTGTAGAGAAGGAATTAAACCAATATCTCAGTGTAGGGAAGAGATTTAACCCATTTCTCAGTGTAGGGAAGGAACTAAACCAATATCTCAGTGTAGGGAAGAGACTCGACCCATGTCTCAGTGTAGGGAAGGAACTAAACCAATACCTCAGTGTAGGGAAGGGATTTAACCCATGTCCCAGTGTAGAGAAGGAACTAAACCAATATCTCAGTGTAGGGAAGGGATTCAACCCATGTCTCAGTGTAGGGAAGGAACTACACCAATATCTCATTGTAGGGAAGGGATTTAACCCATGTCTCAGTGTAGGGAAGGAACTAAACCAATATCTCAGTGTAGGGAAGGAATTAAACCAATATCTCAGTGTAGGGAAGGGATTTAACCCATGTATCAGTGTAGAGAAGGAATTAAACCAATATATCATTGTAGGGAAGGGATTTAACCCATGTCTCAGTGTAGGGAAGGAACTAAGCCAATATCTCAGTGTAGTGAAGAGGCTCGAACCATGTCTCAGTGTATGGAAGGATCTAAACCAATATCTCAGTTTATTGAAGGGATTCAACCCATGTCTCAGTGTAGAGAAGGAACTAAACCAATATCTCAATGTAGGGAAGGGATTTAACCCATGTCTCAGTGTAGGGAAGGAACTTAATCAATATCTCAGTGCAGGGAAGGGATTCAACCCATGTCTCAGTGTAGGGAAGGAACCACACCAATATATCATTCTAGGGAAGGGATTCAACCCATGTCTCAGTGTAGAGAAGGAACTAAACCAATATCTCAATGTAGGGAAGGGATTCAACCCATGTCTCAGTGTAGAGAAGGAACTTAACCAATATCTCAATGTAGGGAAGGGATTCAACCCATGTCTCAGTGTAGAGAAGGAACTAAACCAATATCTCAGTGTAGGGAAGGGATTCAACCCATGTCTCAGTGTAGGGAAGGAACTAAACCAATATCTCAGTGTAGGGAAGGGATTCAACCCATGCCTCAGTGTAGGGAAGGAACTACACCAATATCTCATTGTAGGGAAGGGATTTAACCCATGTCTCAGTGTAGGGAAGGAACTAAGCCAATATCTCAATGTAGGGAAGGGATTTAACTCATGTCTCAGTGTAGAGAAGGAACTAAACCAATATCTCAGTGTAGGGAAGGGATTCAACCCATGTCTCAGTGTAGGGAAGGAACTAAACCAATATCTCAGTGTAGGGAAGGGATTTAACCCATGTATCAGTGTAGAGAAGGAATTAAACCAATATCTCATTGTAGGGAAGGGATTTAACCCATGTCTCAGTGTAGGGAAGGAACTTAACCCATGTCTCAGTGTAGGGAAGGAACTAAACCAATATCTCAGTGTAGGGAAGGGATTTAACCCATGTATCAGTGTAGAGAAGGAATTAAACCAATATCTCATTGTAGGGTAAGGATTTAACCCATGTATCAGTGTAGAGAAGGAATTAAACCAATATCTCAGTGTAGGGAAGAGATTTAACCCATTTCTCAGTGTAGGAAAGGAACTAAACCAATATCTCAGTGTAGGGAAGAAACTCGACCCATGTCTCAGTGTAGGGAAGGAACTAAACCAATATATCAGTGTAGGGAAGGGATTTAACCCATGTCTCAGTGTAGGGAAGGGATTTAACCCATGTCTCAGTGTAGGGAAGGAACTAAACCAATATCTCAGTGTAGGGAAGGGATTTAACCCATGTCTCAGTGTAGGGAAGGAACTTAACCAATATCTCAGTGTAGGGAAGGGATTTAACCCATGCCTCAGTGTAGGGAAGGAACTGAACCAATATCTCAGTGTAGGGAAGGGATTCAACCCATGTCTCAGTGTAGGGAAGGAACTAAACCAATATCTCAGTGTAGGGAAGGGATTCAACCCATGTCTCAGTGTAGGGAAGGAACTAAACCAATATCTCAGTGTAGGGAAGGGATTTAACCCATGTATCAGTGTAGAGAAGGAATTAAACCAATATCTCATTGTAGGGAAGGGATTTAACCCATGTCTCAGTGTAGGGAAGGAACTTAACCCATGTATCAGTGTAGGGAAGGAACTAAACCAATATCTCAGTGTAGGGAAGGGATTTAACCCATGTATCAGTGTAGAGAAGGAATTAAACCAATATCTCATTGTAGGGTAAGGATTTAACCCATGTCTCAGTGTAGGGAAGGGATTTAACCCATGTCTCAGTGTAGGGAAGGAACTAAACCAATATCTCAGTGTAGGGAAGAGACTCGACCGATGTCTCAGTGTAGGGAAGGAACTAAACCAATATCTCAGTGTAGGGAAGGGATTTAACCCATGTCTCAGTGTAATGAAGGGATTTAACCCATGTCTCAGTGTAGGGAAGGAGCTAAACCAATATCTCAGTGTAGGGAAGGAACTAAACCAATATTTCAGTGTAGGGAAGGAACTGAACCAATATCTCAGTGTAGGAAAGGAACTAAACCAATATCTCAGTGTAGGGAAGGGATTTAACCCATGTCTCAGTGTAATGAAGGGATTTAACCCATGTCTCAGTGTAGGGAAGGAGCTAAACCAATATCTCAGTGTAGGGAAGGAACTAAGCCAATATTTCAGTGTAGGGAAGGGATTTAACCCATGTCTCAGTGTAGGGAAGGAACTGAACCAATATCTCAGTGTAGGGAAGGAGCTAAACCAATATCTCAGTGTAGGGAAGCGATTTAACCCATGTCTCAGTGTAGGGAAGGGATTTAACCCATGTCTAAGTGTAGGGAAGAAACTAAACCAATATATCAGTGTAGGGAAGGGATTTAACCCATGTCTCAGTGTAGAGAAGGAATTAAACCAATATCTCAGTGTAGGGAAGAGATTTAACCCATTTCTCAGTGTAGGAAAGGAACTAAACCAATATCTCAGTGTAGGGAAGAAACTCGACCCATGTCTCAGTGTAGGGAAGGGATTTAACCCATGTCTCAGTGTAGGGAAGGGATTTAACCCATGTCTCAGTGTAGGGAAGGGATTTAACCCATGTCTCAGTGTAGGGAAGGAACTAAACCAATATCTCAGTGTAGGGAAGGGATTTAACCCATGTCTCAGTGTAGGGAAGGAACTAAACCAATATCTCAGTGTAGGGAAGGGATTTAACCCATGTCTCAGTGTAGGGAAGGAACTGAACCAATATCTCAGTGTAGGGAAGGAGCTAAACCAATATCTCAGTGTAGGGAAGCGATTTAACCCATGTCTCAGTGTAGGGAAGGGATTTAACCCATGTCTCAGTGTAGGGAAGGAACTAAACCAATATCTCAGTGTAGGGAAGGGATTTAACCCATGTCTCAGTGTAGAGAAGGAATTAAACCAATATCTCAGTGTAGGGAAGAGATTTAACCCATTTCTCAGTGTAGGGAAGGAACTAAACCAATATCTCAGTGTAGGGAAGAGACTCGACCCATGTCTCAGTGTAGGGAAGGAACTAAACCAATACCTCAGTGTAGGGAAGGGATTTAACCCATGTCCCAGTGTAGAGAAGGAACTAAACCAACATCTCAGTGTAGGGAAGGGATTCAACCCATGCCTCAGTGTAGGGAAGGAACTACACCAATATCTCAGTGTAGGGAAGGGATTCAACCCATGCCTCAGTGTAGGGAAGGAACTACACCAATATCTCATTGTAGGGAAGGGATTTAACCCATGTCTCAGTGTAGGGAAGGAACTAAGCCAATATCTCAATGTAGGGAAGGGATTCAACCCATGTCTCAGTGTATAGAAGGAACTTAACCAATATCTCAATGTAGGGAAGGGATTCAACCCATGTCTCAGTGTAGAGAAGGAACTAAACCAATATCTCAGTGTAGGGAAGGGATTCAACCCATGTCTCAGTGTAGGGAAGGAACTAAACCAATATCTCAGTGTAGGGAAGGGATTTAACCCATGTATCAGTGTAGAGAAGGAATTAAACCAATATCTCATTGTAGGGAAGGGATTTAACCCATGTCTCAGTGTAGGGAAGGAACTTAACCCATGTCTCAGTGTAGGGAAGGAACTAAACCAATATCTCAGTGTAGGGAAGGGATTTAACCCATGTATAAGTGTAGAGAAGGAATTAAACCAATATCTCATTGTAGGGTAAGGATTTAACCCATGTCTCAGTGTAGGGAAGGGATTTAACCCATGTCTCAGTGTAGGGAAGGAACTAAACCAATATCTCAGTGTAGGGAAGAGACTCGACCGATGTCTCAGTGTAGGGAAGGAACTAAACCAATATCTCAGTGTAGGGAAGGGATTTAACCCATGTCTCAGTGTAATGAAGGGATTTAACCCATGTCTCAGTGTAGGGAAGGAGCTAAACCAATATCTCAGTGTAGGGAAGGAACTAAACCAATATTTCAGTGTAGGGAAGGGATTTAACCCATGTCTCAGTGTAGGGAAGGAACTGAACCAATATCTCAGTGTAGGGAAGGAGCTAAACCAATATCTCAGTGTAGGGAAGCGATTTAACCCATGTCTCAGTGTAGGGAAGGGATTTAACCCATGTCTCAGTGTAGGGAAGAAACTAAACCAATATATCAGTGTAGGGAAGGGATTTAACCCATGTCTCAGTGTAGAGAAGGAATTAAACCAATATCTCAGTGTAGGGAAGAGATTTAACCCATTTCTCAGTGTAGGAAAGGAACTAAACCAATATCTCAGTGTAGGGAAGGGATTCAACCCATGTCTCAGTGTATAGAAGGAACTTAACCAATATCTCAATGTAGGGAAGGGATTCAACCCATGTCTCAGTGTAGAGAAGGAACTAAACCAATATCTCAGTGTAGGGAAGGGATTCAACCCATGTCTCAGTGTAGGGAAGGAACTAAACCAATATCTCAGTGTAGGGAAGGGATTTAACCCATGTATCAGTGTAGAGAAGGAATTAAACCAATATCTCATTGTAGGGAAGGGATTTAACCCATGTCTCAGTGTAGGGAAGGAACTTAACCCATGTCTCAGTGTAGGGAAGGAACTAAACCAATATCTCAGTGTAGGGAAGGGATTTAACCCATGTATAAGTGTAGAGAAGGAATTAAACCAATATCTCATTGTAGGGTAAGGATTTAACCCATGTCTCAGTGTAGGGAAGGGATTTAACCCATGTCTCAGTGTAGGGAAGGAACTAAACCAATATCTCAGTGTAGGGAAGAGACTCGACCGATGTCTCAGTGTAGGGAAGGAACTAAACCAATATCTCAGTGTAGGGAAGGGATTTAACCCATGTCTCAGTGTAATGAAGGGATTTAACCCATGTCTCAGTGTAGGGAAGGAGCTAAACCAATATCTCAGTGTAGGGAAGGAACTAAACCAATATTTCAGTGTAGGGAAGGAACTGAACCAATATCTCAGTGTAGGAAAGGAACTAAACCAATATCTCAGTGTAGGGAAGGGATTTAACCCATGTCTCAGTGTAATGAAGGGATTTAACCCATGTCTCAGTGTAGGGAAGGAGCTAAACCAATATCTCAGTGTAGGGAAGGAACTAAACCAATATTTCAGTGTAGGGAAGGGATTTAACCCATGTCTCAGTGTAGGGAAGGAACTGAACCAATATCTCAGTGTAGGGAAGGAGCTAAACCAATATCTCAGTGTAGGGAAGCGATTTAACCCATGTCTCAGTGTAGGGAAGGGATTTAACCCATGTCTCAGTGTAGGGAAGGAACTAAACCAATATATCAGTGTAGGGAAGGGATTTAACCCATGTCTCAGTGTAGAGAAGGAATTAAACCAATATCTCAGTGTAGGGAAGAGATTTAACCCATTTCTCAGTGTAGGAAAGGAACTAAACCAATATCTCAGTGTAGGGAAGAAACTCGACCCATGTCTCAGTGTAGGGAAGGAACTTAACCAATATATCAGTGTAGGGAAGGGATTTAACCCATGTCTCAGTGTAGGGAAGGGATTTAACCCATGTCTCAGTGTAGGGAAGGAACTAAACCAATATCTCAGTGTAGGGAAGGGATTTAACCCATGTCTCAGTGTAGGGAAGGAACTAAACCAATATCTCAGTGTAGGGAAGGGATTTAACCCATGTCTCAGTGTAGGGAAGGAACTGAACCAATATCTCAGTGTAGGGAAGGAGCTAAACCAATATCTCAGTGTAGGGAAGCGATTTAACCCATGTCTCAGTGTAGGGAAGGGATTTAACCCATGTCTCAGTGTAGGGAAGGAACTAAACCAATATCTCAGTGTAGGGAAGGGATTTAACCCATGTCTCAGTGTAGAGAAGGAATTAAACCAATATCTCAGTGTAGGGAAGAGATTTAACCCATTTCTCAGTGTAGGGAAGGAACTAAACCAATATCTCAGTGTAGGGAAGAGACTCGACCCATGTCTCAGTGTAGGGAAGGAACTAAACCAATACCTCAGTGTAGGGAAGGGATTTAACCCATGTCCCAGTGTAGAGAAGGAACTAAACCAATATCTCAGTGTAGGGAAGGGATTCAACCCATGCCTCAGTGTAGGGAAGGAACTACACCAATATCTCAGTGTAGGGAAGGGATTCAACCCATGCCTCAGTGTAGGGAAGGAACTACACCAATATCTCATTGTAGGGAAGGGATTTAACCCATGTCTCAGTGTAGGGAAGGAACTAAGCCAATATCTCAATGTAGGGAAGGGATTCAACCCATGTCTCAGTGTATAGAAGGAACTTAACCAATATCTCAATGTAGGGAAGGGATTCAACCCATGTCTCAGTGTAGAGAAGGAACTAAACCAATATCTCAGTGTAGGGAAGGGATTCAACCCATGTCTCAGTGTAGGGAAGGAACTAAACCAATATCTCAGTGTAGGGAAGGGATTTAACCCATGTATCAGTGTAGAGAAGGAATTAAACCAATATCTCATTGTAGGGAAGGGATTTAACCCATGTCTCAGTGTAGGGAAGGAACTTAACCGATGTCTCAGTGTAGGGAAGGAACTAAACCAATATCTCAGTGTAGGGAAGGGATTTAACCCATGTATAAGTGTAGAGAAGGAATTAAACCAATATCTCATTGTAGGGTAAGGATTTAACCCATGTCTCAGTGTAGGGAAGGGATTTAACCCATGTCTCAGTGTAGGGAAGGAACTAAACCAATATCTCAGTGTAGGGAAGAGACTCGACCGATGTCTCAGTGTAGGGAAGGAACTAAACCAATATCTCAGTGTAGGGAAGGGATTTAACCCATGTCTAAGTGTAATGAAGGGATTTAACCCATGTCTCAGTGTAGGGAAGGAGCTAAACCAATATCTCAGTGTAGGGAAGGAACTAAACCAATATTTCAGTGTAGGGAAGGAACTGAACCAATATCTCAGTGTAGGAAAGGAACTAAACCAATATCTCAGTGTAGGGAAGGGATTTAACCCATGTCTCAGTGTAATGAAGGGATTTAACCCATGTCTCAGTGTAGGGAAGGAGCTAAACCAATATCTCAGTGTAGGGAAGGAACTAAACCAATATTTCAGTGTAGGGAAGGGATTTAACCCATGTCTCAGTGTAGGGAAGGAACTGAACCAATATCTCAGTGTAGGGAAGGAGCTAAACCAATATCTCAGTGTAGGGAAGCGATTTAACCCATGTCTCAGTGTAGGGAAGGGATTTAACCCATGTCTCAGTGTAATGAAGGGATTTAACCCATGTCTCAGTGTAGGGAAGGGATTTAACCCATGTCTCAGTGTAGGGAAGGAACTAAACCAATATATCAGTGTAGGGAAGGGATTTAACCCATGTCTCAGTGTAGAGAACTAATTAAACCAATATCTCAGTGTAGGGAAGAGATTTAACCCATTTCTCAGTGTAGGAAAGGAACTAAACCAATATCTCAGTGTAGGGAAGAAACTCGACCCATGTCTCAGTGTAGGGAAGGAACTAAACCAATATCTCAGTGTAGGGAAGGGATTTAACCCATGTCTCAGTGTAGGGAAGGAACTAAACCAATATCTCAGTGTAGGGAAGGGATTTAACCCATGTCTCAGTGTAGGGAAGGAACTAAACCAATATCTCAGTGTAGGGAAGGGATTTAACCCATGCCTCAGTGTAGGGAAGGAACTGAACCAATATCTCAGTGTAGGGAAGGAGCTAAACCAATATCTCAGTGTAGGGAAGCGATTTAACCCATGTCTCAGTGTAGGGAAGGGATTTAACCCATGTCTCAGTGTAGAGAAGGAATTAAACCAATATCTCAGTGTAGGGAAGGGATTTAACCCATGTCTCAGTGTAGAGAAGGAATTAAACCAATATCTCAGTGTAGGGAAGAGATTTAATCCATTTCTCAGTGTAGGGAAGGAACTAAACCAATATATCAGTGTAGGGAAGAGACTCGACCCATGTCTCAGTGTAGGGAAGGGATTTAACCCATGTCTCAGTGTAGAGAAGGAATTAAACCAATATCTCAGTGTAGGGAAGGGATTTAACCCATGTCTCAGTGTAGAGAAGGAATTAAACCAATATCTCAGTGTAGGGAAGAGATTTAATCCATTTCTCAGTGTAGGGAAGGAACTAAACCAATATATCAGTGTAGGGAAGAGACTCGACCCATGTCTCAGTGTAGGGAAGGAACTAAACCAATATCTCAGTGTAGGGAAGGGATTTAACCCATGTCTCAGTGTAGGGAAGGAACTAAACCAATACCTCAGTGTAGGGAAGGGATTTAACCCATGTCCCAGTGTAGAGAAGGAACTAAACCAATATCTCAGTGTAGGGAAGGGATTCAACCCATGTCTCAGTGTAGGGAAGGAACTACACCAATATCTCATTGTAGGGAAGGGATTTAACCCATGTCTCAGTGTAGGGAAGGAACTAAACCAATATCTCAGTGTAGGGAAGGAACTAAACCAATATCTCAATGTAGGGAAGGGATTTAACCAATGTATCAGTGTAGAGAAGGAATTAAACCAATATCTCATTGTAGGGAAGGGATTTAACCCATGTCTCAGTGTAGGGAAGGAACTAAGCCAATATCTCAGTGTAGTGAAGAGGCTCGAACCATGTCTCAGTGCATGGAAGGATCTAAACCAATATCTCAGTGTATTGAAGGGATTCAACCCATGTCTCAGTGTAGGGAAGGAACTACACCAATATCTCAGTGTAGGGAAGGGATTCAACCCATGTCTCAGTGTAGAGAAGGAACTAAACCAATATCTCAATGTAGGGAAGGGATTTAACCCATGTCTCAGTGTAGGGAAGGAACTTAATCAATATCTCAGTGCAGGGAAGGGATTCAACCCATGTCTCAGTGTAGGGAGGGAACCACACCAATATATCATTGTAGGGAAGGGATTCAACCCATGTCTCAGTGTAGAGAAGGAACTAAACCAATATCTCAATGTAGGGAAGGGATTCAACCCATGTCTCAGTGTAGAGAAGGAACTTAACCAATATCTCAATGTAGGGAAGGGATTCAACCCATGTCTCAGTGTAGAGAAGGAACTAAACCAATATCTCAGTGTATGGAAGGGATTCAACCCATGTCTCAGTGTAGGGAAGGAACTAAACCAATATCTCAGTGTAGGGAAGGGATTCAACCCATGCCTCAGTGTAGGGAAGGAACTACACCAATATCTCATTGTAGGGAAGGGATTTAACCCATGTCTCAGTGTAGGGAAGGAACTAAGCCAATATCTCAATGTAGGGAAGGGATTCAACCCATGTCTCAGGGTATAGAAGGAACTTAACCAATATCTCAATGTAGGGAAGGGATTCAACCCATGTCTCAGTGTAGAGAAGGAACTAAACCAATATCTCAGTGTAGGGAAGGGATTCAACCCATGTCTCAGTGTAGGGAAGGAACTAAACCAATATCTCAGTGTAGGGAAGGAACTAAACCAATATCTCAGTGTAGGGAAGAGATTTAACCCATGTATCAGTGTAGAGAAGGAATTAAACCAATATCTCATTGTAGGGAAGGGATTTAACGAATGTCTCAGTGTAGGGAAGGAACTAAACCAATATCTCAGTGTAGGGAAGGAACTAAACCAATATCTCGGTGTAGGGAAGGGATTTAACCCATGTATCAGTGTAGAGAAGGAATTAAACCAATATCTCATTGTAGGGTAGGGATTTAACCCATGTCTCAGTGTAGGGAAGGGATTTAACCCATGTCTCAGTGTAGGGAAGGAACTAAACCAATATCTCAGTGTAGGGAAGAGACTCGACCGATGTCTCAGTGTTGGGAAGGAACTAAACCAATATCTCAGTGTAGGGAAGAGATTTAACCCATGTCTCAGTTTAATGAAGGGATTTAACCCATGTCTCAGTGTAGGGAAGGAGCTAAACCAATATTTCAGTGTAGGGAAGGAACTAAACCAATATTTCAGTGTAGGGAAGGAACTGAACCAATATCTCAGTGTAGGAAAGGAACTAAACCAATATCTCAGTGTAGGGAAGGGATTTAACCCATGTCTCAGTGTAATGAAGGGATTTAACCCATGTCTCAGTGTAGGGAAGGAGCTAAACCAATATCTCAGTGTAGGGAAGGAACTAAACCAATATTTCAGTGTAGGGAAGGGATTTAACCCATGTCTCAGTGTAGGGAAGGAACTGAACCAATATCTCAGTGTAGGGAAGGAGCTTAACCAATATCTCAGTGTAGGGAAGCGATTTAACCCATGTCTCAGTGTAGGGAAGGGATTTAACCCATGTCTCAGTGTAGGGAAGGAACTAAACCAATATATCAGTGTAGGGAAGGGATTTAACCCATGTCTCAGTGTAGAGAAGGAATTAAACCAATATCTCAGTGTAGGGAAGAGATTTAACCCATTTCTCAGTGTAGGAAAGGAATTAAACCAATATCTCAGTGTAGGGAAGAGACTCGACCCATGTCTCAGTGTAGGGAAGGAACTAAACCAATATCTCAGTGTAGGGAAGGGATTTAACCCATGTCTCAGTGTAGGGAAGGGATTTAACCCATGTCTCAGTGTAGGGAAGGAACTAAACCAATATCTCAGTGTAGGGAAGGGATTTAACCCATGTCTCAGTGTAGGGAAGGAACTAAACCAATATCTAAGTGTAGGGAAGGGATTTAACCCATGTCTCAGTGTAATGAAGGGATTTAACCCATGTCTCAGTGTAGGGAAGGAGCTAAACCAATATCTCAGTGTAGGGAAGGAACTAAACCAATATTTCAGTGTAGGGAAGGGATTTAACCCATGTCTCAGTGTAAGGAAGGAACTGAACCAATATCTCAGTGTAGGGAAGGAACTAAACCAATATCTCAGTGTAGGGAAGGGATTCAACCCATGCCTCAGTGTAGGGAAGGAACTACACCAATATCTCATTGTAGGGAAGGGATTTAACCCATGTCTCAGTGTAGGGAAGGAACTAAGCCAATATCTCAATGTAGGGAAGGGATTCAACCCATGTCTCAGGGTATAGAAGGAACTTAACCAATATCTCAATGTAGGGAAGGGATTCAACCCATGTCTCAGTGTAGAGAAGGAACTAAACCAATATCTCAGTGTAGGGAAGGGATTCAACCCATGTCTCAGTGTAGGGAAGGAACTAAACCAATATCTCAGTGTAGGGAAGGAACTAAACCAATATCTCAGTGTAGGGAAGAGATTTAACCCATGTATCAGTGTAGAGAAGGAATTAAACCAATATCTCATTGTAGGGAAGGGATTTAACGAATGTCTCAGTGTAGGGAAGGAACTAAACCAATATCTCAGTGTAGGGAAGGAACTAAACCAATATCTCGGTGTAGGGAAGGGATTTAACCCATGTATCAGTGTAGAGAAGGAATTAAACCAATATCTCATTGTAGGGTAGGGATTTAACCCATGTCTCAGTGTAGGGAAGGGATTTAACCCATGTCTCAGTGTAGGGAAGGAACTAAACCAATATCTCAGTGTAGGGAAGAGACTCGACCGATGTCTCAGTGTTGGGAAGGAACTAAACCAATATCTCAGTGTAGGGAAGAGATTTAACCCATGTCTCAGTTTAATGAAGGGATTTAACCCATGTCTCAGTGTAGGGAAGGAGCTAAACCAATATTTCAGTGTAGGGAAGGAACTAAACCAATATTTCAGTGTAGGGAAGGAACTGAACCAATATCTCAGTGTAGGGAAGGAACTAAACCAATATCTCAGTGTAGGGAAGGGATTTAACCCATGTCTCAGTGTAATGAAGGGATTTAACCCATGTCTCAGTGTAGGGAAGGAGCTAAACCAATATCTCAGTGTAGGGAAGGAACTAAACCAATATTTCAGTGTAGGGAAGGGATTTAACCCATGTCTCAGTGTAGGGAAGGAACTGAACCAATATCTCAGTGTAGGGAAGGAGCTTAACCAATATCTCAGTGTAGGGAAGCGATTTAACCCATGTCTCAGTGTAGGGAAGGGATTTAACCCATGTCTCAGTGTAGGGAAGGAACTAAACCAATATATCAGTGTAGGGAAGGGATTTAACCCATGTCTCAGTGTAGAGAAGGAATTAAACCAATATCTCAGTGTAGGGAAGAGATTTAACCCATTTCTCAGTGTAGGAAAGGAATTAAACCAATATCTCAGTGTAGGGAAGAGACTCGACCCATGTCTCAGTGTAGGGAAGGAACTAAACCAATATCTCAGTGTAGGGAAGGGATTTAACCCATGTCTCAGTGTAGGGAAGGGATTTAACCCATGTCTCAGTGTAGGGAAGGAACTAAACCAATATCTCAGTGTAGGGAAGGGATTTAACCCATGTCTCAGTGTAGGGAAGGAACTAAACCAATATCTAAGTGTAGGGAAGGGATTTAACCCATGTCTCAGTGTAATGAAGGGATTTAACCCATGTCTCAGTGTAGGGAAGGAGCTAAACCAATATCTCAGTGTAGGGAAGGAACTAAACCAATATTTCAGTGTAGGGAAGGGATTTAACCCATGTCTCAGTGTAAGGAAGGAACTGAACCAATATCTCAGTGTAGGGAAGGAGCTAAACCAATATCTCAGTGTAGGGAAGCGATTTAACCCATGTCTCAGTGTAGGGAAGGGATTTAACCCATGGCTCAGTGTAGGGAAAGAACTAAACCAATATCTCAGTGTAGGGAAGGGATTTAACCCATGTCTCAGTGTAGAGAAGGAATTCAACCAATATCTCAGTGTAGGGAAGAGATTTAACCCATTTCTCAGTGTAGGGAAGGAACTAAACCAATATCTCAGTGTAGGGAAGAGACTCGACCCATGTCTCAGTGTAGGGAAGGAACTAAACCAATACCTCAGCGTAGGGAAGGGATTTAACCCATGTCCCAGTGTAGAGAAGGAACTAAACCAATATCTCAGTGTAGGGAAGGGATTCAACCCATGTCTCAGTGTAGGGAAGGGATTTAACCCATGTCTCTGTGTAGAGAAGGGATTTAACCCATGTCTCACTGCAAGGAGACTCAACCCATGTCTCACTGCAAGGAGACTCAACCCATGTCTCACTGCAAGGAGATTCAACCCTTGTCTCACTGCAAGGAGACGTAACCCATGTCTCAGTGTAAGGAAGGAACTAAGCCAATATCTCAGTGTAGGGAAGGGATTTAACCCATGTCTCAGTGTAGAGAAGGGATTTAACCCATGTCTCACTGCAAGGAGACTCAACCCATGTCTCACTGCAAGGAGACTCAACCCATGTCTCACTGCAAGGAGACTCAACCCATGTCTCAGTGTAGGGAAGAGATTCAACCCATGTGTCAGTGTAGGGAAGGAACTAAACCAATATCTCATTGTAGGGAAGGGATTTAACCTATGTCTCAGTGTAGGGAAGGAACCACACCAATATATCATTGTAGGGAAGGGATTCAACCCATGTCTCAGTGTAGAGAAGGGATTTAACCCATGTCTCAGTGTAGGGAAGGAACTAAACCAATATCTCAGTGTAGGGAAGGGATTTAACCCATGTCTCAGTGTAGAGAAGGAATTAAACCAATATCTCAGTGTAGGGAAGAGATTTAACCCATTTCTCAGTGTAGGGAAGGAACTAAACCAATATCTCAGTGTAGGGAAGAGACTCGACCCATGTCTCAGTGTAGGGAAGGAACTAAACCAATACATCAGTGTAGGGAAGGGATTTAACCCATGTCCCAGTGTAGAGAAGGAACTAAACCAATATCTCAGTGTAGGGAAGGGATTCAACCCATGTCTCAGTGTAGGGAAGGGATTTAACCCATGTCTCTGTGTAGAGAAGGGATTTAACCCATGTCTCACTGCAAGGAGACTCAACCCATGTCTCACTGCAAGGAGACTCAACCCATGTCTCACTGCAAGGAAATTCAACCCTTGTCTCACTGCAAGGAGACTTAACCCATGTCTCAGTGTAAGGAAGGAACTAAGCCAATATCTCAATGTAGGGAAGGGATTTAACCCATGTCTCAGTGTAGAGAAGGGATTTAACCCATGTCTCACTGCAAGGAGACTCAACCCATGTCTCACTGCAAGGAGACTCAACCCATGTCTCACTGCAAGGAGACTCAACCCATGTCTCGGTGCAGGGAAGAGATTCAATCCATGTGTCAGTGTAGGGAAGGAACTAAACCAATATCTCATTGTAGGGAAGGGATTTAACCTATGTCTCAGTGTAGGGAAGGAACCACACCAATATATCATTGTAGGGAAGGGATTCAACCCATGTCTCAGTGTAGAGAAGGAACTAAACCAATATCTCAATGTAGGGAAGGGATTAAACCCATGTCTCAGTGTAGAGAAGGAACTAAACCAATATCTCAGTGTAGGGAAGGGATTCAACCCATGTCTCAGTGTAAGGAAGGAACTAAACCAATATCTCAGTGTAGGGAAGGGATTCAACCCATGTCTCAGTGTAGGGAAGGAACTACACCAATATCTCATTGTAGGGAAGGGATTTAACCCATGTCTCAGTGTAGGGAAGGAACTAAACGAATATCTCAATGTAGGGAAGGGATTTAACCCATGTCTCATTGTCGGGAAGAGATGTAACCCATTCCTCAGTGTAGGGAAGGAACTAAACCAATATCTCAGTGTAGGGAAGAGACTCGACCCATGTCTCAGTGTAGGGAAGGAACTAAACCAATATCTCAGTGTAGGTAAGGAACTGAACCAATATCTCAGTGTAGGGAAGCGATTTAACACATGTCTCAGTGTAGGGAAGGGATTTAACTCATGTCTCAGTGTAGGGAAGGAACAAAACCAATATCTCAGTGTAGGGAAGAGACTCGACCAATGTCTCAGTGTAGGGAAGGAACTAAACCAATATCTCAGTGTAGGGAATGAGCTAAACCAATATCTCAGTGTAGGGAAGGGATTTAACCCATGTCTCAGTGTAGAGAAGGAACTAAACCAATACCTCAGTGTAGGGAAGGGATTTAACCCATGTCCCAGTGTAGAGAAGGAACTAAACCAATATCTCAGTGTAGGGAAGGGATATAACCCATGTCTCAGTGTAGGGAAGGAACTACACCAATATCTCATTGTAGGGAAGGGATTTAACCCATGTCTCAGTGTAGGGAAGGAACTAAACCAATATCTCAGTGAAGGGAAGGGATTTAACCCATGTCTTAGTGTAGGGAAGGAACCACACCAATATATCATTTTAGGGAAGGGATTCAACCCATGTCTCAGTGTAGAGAAGGAACTAAACCAATATCTCAATGTAGGGAAGGGATTCAACCCATGTCTCAGTGTAGAGAAGGAACTAAACCAATATCTCAGGGTAGGGAAGGGATTCAACCCATGTCTCAGTGTAGGGAAGGAACTAAACCAATATCTCAGTGTAGGAAAGGGATTCAACCCATGTCTCAGTGTAGGGAAGGAACTTCACCAATATCTCATTGTAGGGAAGGGATTTAACCCATGTCTCAGTGTAGGGAAGGATCTAAACCAATGTCTCAGTGAAGGGAAGGGATTTAACCCATGTCTCAGTGTAGAGAAGGAATTAAACCAATATCTCATTGTAGGGAAGAGATTTAACCCATTTCTCAGTGTAGGGAAGAGACTAAACCAATATCTCAGTGTAGGGAAGGGATTTAACCCATGTCTCAGTGTAGGGAAGCAACTAAACCAATATCTCAGTGTAGGGAAGGGATTTAACCCATGTCTCAGTGTAGGGAAGGAACTAAATCAATATCTCAGTGTAGGGAAGCGATTTAACCCATGTCTCAGTGTAGGGAAGGGATTTAACCCATGTCTCAGTGTAGGGAAGGAACTAAACCAATATCTCACTGTAGGGAAGGGATTCAACCCATGTCTCAGTGTACGGAATGGATTTAACCCATGTCTCAGTGTACAGAAGGAACTAAACCAATATCTAAGTGTAGGGAAGGAGCTAAACCAATATCTCAGTGTAGGGAAGGGATTTAACCCATGTCTCAGTGTAGGGAAGGAACTAAACCAATACCTCAGTGTAGGGAAGGGATTCAACCCATGTCTCAGTGTAGGGAAGGGATTTAACCCATGTCTCAGTGTAGGGAAGGAACTAAACCAATACCTCAGTGTAGAGAAGGAACTAAACCAATATCTCAGTGTAGGGAAGGGATTTAACCCATGTCTCAGTGTAGGGAAGGAACTAAACCAATACCTCAGTGTAGAGATGGAACTAAACCAATACCTCAGTGTAGGGAAGGGATTTAACCCATGTCTCAGTGTAGGGAAGGAACAAAACCAATATCTCAGTGTAGGGAAGGGATTTAACCCATGTCTCAGTGTAGAGAAGGAACTAAACCAATATCTCAGTGTAGGGAAGAGACTCGACCCATGTCTCAGTGTAGGGAAGGAACTAAACCAATATCTCAGTGTACGGAAGGGATTCAACCCATGTCTCAGTGTAGAGAAGGAACTAAACCAATATCTCAGTGTAGGGAAGGGATTTAACCCATGTCTCACTGCAAGGAGACTCAACCCATGTCTCACTGCAAGGAGACTCAACCCATGTCTCACTTCAAGGAGACTCAATCCATGTCTCACTGCAAGGAGACTTAACCCATGTCTCAGTGTAAGGAAGGAACTAAGCCAATATCTCAGTGTAGGGAAGGGATTTAACCCGTGTCTCAGTGTAGGGAAGGAACTAAAGCAATATCTCAGTGTAGGGAAGGAGCTTAACCAATATCTTAGTGTAGGGAAGGGATTTAACCAATGTCTCAGTGTAGGGAAGGAACTAAACCAATATCTCAGTGTAGGGAAGGGATTTAGCCCATGTCTCAGTGAAGAGAAGGAACAAACCAATATCTCAGTGTAGGGAAGGGATTTAACCCATGTCTCAGTGTAGGGAAGGAACTAAACCAATATCTCAGTGTAGGGAAGGGATTTAACCCATGTCTCAGTGTAGGGAAGGAACTAAATCAATATCTCAGTGTAGGGAAGCGATTTAACCCATGTCTCAGTGTAGGGAAGGGATTTAACCCATGTCTCAGTGTAGGGAAGGAACTAAACCAATATCTCACTGTAGGGAAGGGATTCAACCTATGTCTCAGTGTACGGAATGGATTTAACCCATGTCTCAGTGTACGGAAGGAACTAAACCAATATCTTAGTGTAGGGAAGGAGCTAAACCAATATCTCAGTGTAGGGAAGGGATTTAACCCATGTCTCAGTGTAGGGAAGGAACTAAACCAATACCTCAGTGTAGGGAAGGGATTCAACCCATGTCTCAGTGTAGGGAAGGGATTTAACCCATGTCTCAGTGTAGGGAAGGAACTAAACCAATACCTCAGTGTAGAGAAGGAACTAAACCAATATCTCAGTGTAGGGAAGGGATTTAACCCATGTCCCAGTGTAGAGAAGGAACTAGACCAATATCTCAGTGTAGGGAAGGGATTCAACCCATGTCTCAGTGTAGGGAAGGGATTTAACCCATGTCTCTGTGTAGAGAAGGGATTTAACCCATGTCTCACTGCAAGGAGACTCAACCCATGTCTCACTGCAAGGAGACTCAACCCATGTCTCACTGCAAGGAGATTCAACCCTTGTCTCACTGCAAGGAGACTTAACCCATGTCTCAGTGTAAGGAAGGAACTAAGCCAATATCTCAGTGTAGGGAAGGGATTTAACCCATGTCTCAGTGTAGAGAAGGGATTTAACCCATGTCTCACTGCAAGGAGACTCAACCCATGTCTCACTGCAAGGAGACTCAACCCATGTCTCACTGCAAGGAGACTCAACCCATGTCTCAGTGCAGGGAAGAGATTCAACCCATGTGTCAGTGTAGGGAAGGAACTAAACCAATATCTCATTGTAGGGAAGGGATTTAACCTATGTCTCAGTGTAGGGAAGGAACCACACCAATATATCATTGTAGGGAAGGGATTCAACCCATGTCTCAGTGTAGAGAAGGAACTAAACCAATATCTCAATGTAGGGAAGGGATTAAACCCATGTCTCAGTGTAGAGAAGGAACTAAACCAATATCTCAGTGTAGGGAAGGGATTCAACCCATGTCTCAGTGTAAGGAAGGAACTAAACCAATATCTCAGTGTAGGGAAGGGATTCAACCCATGTCTCAGTGTAGGGAAGGAACTACACCAATATCTCATTGTAGGGAAGGGATTTAACCCATGTCTCAGTGTAGGGAAGGAACTAAACGAATATCTCAATGTAGGGAAGGGATTTAACCCATGTCTCAGTGTAGAGAAGGAATTAAACCAATGTCTCATTGTAGGGAAGAGATGTAACCCATTCCTCAGTGTAGGGAAGGAACTAAACCAATATCTCAGTGTAGGGAAGAGACTCGACCCATGTCTCAGTGTAGGGAAGGAACTAAACCAATATCTCAGTGTAGGTAAGGAACTGAACCAATATCTCAGTGTAGGGAAGGGATTTTACCCATGTCTCAGTGTAGGGAAGAAACTAAACCAATATCTCAGTGTAGGGAAGGAGCTAAACCAATATCTCAGTGTAGGGAAGCGATTTAACACATGTCTCAGTGTAGGGAAGGGATTTAACTCATGTCTCAGTGTAGGGAAGGAACAAAACCAATATCTCAGTGTAGGGAAGAGACTCGACCAATGTCTCAGTGTAGGGAAGGAACTAAACCAATATCTCAGTGTAGGGAATGAGCTAAACCAATATCTCAGTGTAGGGAAGGGATTTAACCCACGTCTCAGTGTAGAGAAGGAACTAAACCAATACCTCAGTGTAGGGAAGGGATTTAACCCATGTCCCAGTGTAGAGAAGGAACTAAACCAATATCTCAGTGTAGGGAAGGGATACAACCCATGTCTCAGTGTAGGGAAGGAACTACACCAATATCTCATTGTAGGGAAGGGATTTAACCCATGTCTCAGTGTAGGGAAGGAACTAAACCAATATCTCAGTGAAGGGAAGGGATTTAACCCATGTCTTAGTGTAGGGAAGGAACCACACCAATATATCATTTTAGGGAAGGGATTCAACCCATGTCTCAGTGTAGAGAAGGTACTAAACCAATATCTCAATGTAGGGAAGGGATTCAACCCATGTCTCAGTGTAGAGAAGGAACTAAACCAATATCTCAGTGTAGGGAAGGGATTCAACCCATGTCTCAGTGTAGGGAAGGAACTAAACCAATATCTCAGTGTAGGAAAGGGATTCAACCCATGTCTCAGTGTAGGGAAGGAACTTCACCAATATCTCATTGTAGGGAAGGGATTTAACCCATGTCTCAGTGTAGGGAAGGAACTAAACCAATGTCTCAGTGAAGGGAAGGGATTTAACCCATGTCTCAGTGTAGAGAAGGAATTACACCAATATCTCATTGTAGGGAAGAGATTTAACCCATTTCTCAGTGTAGGGAAGAGACTAAACCAATATCTCAGTGTAGGGAAGGGATTTAACCCATGTCTCAGTGTAGGGAAGCAACTAAACCAATATCTCAGTGTAGGGAAGGGATTTAACCCATGTCTCAGTGTAGGGAAGGAACTAAATCAATATCTCAGTGTAGGGAAGCGATTTAACCCATGTCTCAGTGTAGGGAAGGGATTTAACCCATGTCTCAGTGTAGGGAAGGAACTAAACCAATATCTCACTGTAGGGAAGGGATTCAACCCATGTCTCAGTGTACGGAATGGATTTAACCCATGTCTCAGTGTACAGAAGGAACTAAACCAATATCTTAGTGTAGGGAAGGAGCTAAACCAATATCTCAATGTAGGGAAGGGATTTAACCCATGTCTCAGTGTAGGGAAGGAACTAAACCAATACCTCAGTGTAGGGAAGGGATTCAACCCATGTCTCAGTGTAGGGAAGGGATTTAACCCATGTCTCAGTGTAGGGAAGGAACTAAACCAATACCTCAGTGTAGAGAAGGAACTAAACCAATATCTCAGTGTAGGGAAGGGATTTAACCCATGTCTCAGTGTAGGGAAGGAACTAAACCAATACCTCAGTGTAGAGAAGGAACTAAACCAATACCTCAGTGTAGGGAAGGGATTTAACCCATGTCTCAGTGTAGGGAAGGAACTAAACCAATATCTCAGTGTAGGGAAGGGATTTAACCCATGTCTCAGTGTAGAGAAGGAACTAAACCAATATCTCAGTGTAGGGAAGAGACTCGACCCATGTCTCAGTGTAGGGAAGGAACTAAACCAATATCTCAGTGTACGGAAGGGATTCAACCCATGTCTCAGTGTAGAGAAGGAACTAAACCAATATCTCAGTGTAGGGAAGGGATTTAACCCATGTCTCACTGCAAGGAGACTCAACCCATGTCTCACTGCAAGGAGACTCAACCCATGTCTCACTTCAAGGAGACTCAACCCATGTCTCACTGCAAGGAGACTTAACCCATGTCTCAGTGTAAGGAAGGAACTAAGCCAATATCTCAGTGTAGGGAAGGGATTTAACCCATGTCTCAGTGTAGGGAAGGAACTAAAGCAATATCTCAGTGTAGGAAAGGAGCTTAACCAATATCTTAGTGTAGGGAAGGGATTTAACCCATGTCTCAGTGTAGGGAAGGAACTAAACCAATATCTCAGTGTAGGGAAGGGATTTAGCCCATGTCTCAGTGAAGAGAAGGAACAAACCAATATCTCAGTGTAGGGAAGGGATTTAACCCATGTCTCAGTGTAGGGAAGCAACTAAACCAATATCTCAGTGTAGGGAAGGGATTTAACCCATGTCTCAGTGTAGGGAAGCAACTAAACCAATATCTCAGTGTAGGGAAGGGATTTAACCCACGTCTCAGTGTAGGGAAGGAACTAAATCAATATCTCAGTGTAGGGAAGCGATTTAACCAATGTCTCAGTGTAGGGAAGGGATTTAACCCATGTCTCAGTGTAGGGAAGGAACTTAACCAATATCTCACTGTAGGGAAGGGATTCAACCCATGTCTCAGTGTACGGAATGGATTTAACCCATGTCTCAGTGTACGGAAGGAACTAAACCAATATCTTAGTGTAGGGAAGGAGCTAAACCAATATCTCAGTGTAGGGAAGGGATTTAACCCATGTCTCAGTGTAGGGAAGGAACTAAACCAATATCTCAGTGTAGGGAAGGGATTTAACCCATGTCTCAGTGTAGGGAAGGAACTAAACCAATATCTCAGTGTAGGGAAGGGATTTAACCCATGCCTCAGTGTAGGGAAGGAACTGAACCAATATCTCAGTGTAGGGAAGGAGCTAAACCAATATCTCAGTGTAGGGAAGGGATTCAACCCATGTCTCAGTGTAGGGAAGGGATTTAACCCATGTCTCAGTGTAGGGAAGGAACTAAACCAATACCTCAGTGTAGAGAAGGAACTAAACCAATATCTCAGTGTAGGGAAGGGATTTAACCCATGTCTCAGTGTAGGGAAGGAACTAAACCAATATCTCAGTGTAGGGAAGCGATTTAACCCATGTCTCAGTGTAGGGAAGTAACTAAACCAATACCTCAGTGTAGAGAAGGAACTAAACCAATATCTCAGTGTAGGGAAGGGATTTAACCCATGTCTCAGTGTAGGGAAGGGATTTAACCCATGTCTCAGTGTAGGGAAGGAACAAAACCAATATCTCAGTGTAGGGAAGGAACAAAACCAATACCTCAGTGTAGGGAAGGGATTTAACCCATGTCTCAGTGTAGGGAAGGAACAAAACCAATATCTCAGTGTAGGGAAGGAACTAAACCAATATCTCAGTGTAGGGAAGGGATTTAACCCATGTCTCAGTGTAGGGAAGGAACTAAACCAATATCTCAGTGTAGGGAAGCGATTTAACCCATGTCTCAGTGTAGGGAAGGAACTAAACCAATACCTCAGTGTAGAGAAGGAACTAAACCAATATCTCAGTGTAGGGAAGGAACTAAACCAATATCTCAGTGTAGGGAAGGGATTTAACCCATGTCTCAGTGTAGAGAAGGAACTAAACCAATATCTCAGTGTAGGGAAGGGATTCAACCCATGTCTCAGTGTAAGGAAGGAACTAAACCAATATCTCAGTGTAGGGAAGGGATTCAACCCATGTCTCAGTGTAGGGAAGGAACTACACCAAGATCTCATTGTAGGGAAGGGATTTAACCCATGTCTCAGTGTAGGGAAGGAACTAAACGAATATCTCAATGTAGGGAAGGGATTTAACCCATGTCTCAGTGTAGAGAAGGAATTAAACCAATGTCTCATTGTAGGGAAGAGATGTAACCCATTCCTCAGTGTAGGGAAGGAACTAAACCAATATCTCAGTGTAGGGAAGAGACTCGACCCATGTCTCAGTGTAGGGAAGGAACTAAACCAATATCTCAGTGTAGGTAAGGAACTGAACCAATATCTCAGTGTAGGGAAGGGATTTTACCCATGTCTCAGTGTAGGGAAGGAACTAAACCAATATCTCAGTGTAGGGAAGGAGCTAAACCAATATCTCAGTGTAGGGAAGCGATTTAACACATGTCTCAGTGTAGGGAAGGGATTTAACTCATGTCTCAGTGTAGGGAAGGAACAAAACCAATATCTCAGTGTAGGGAAGAGACTCGACCAATGTCTCAGTGTAGGGAAGGAACTAAACCAATATCTCAGTGTAGGGAATGAGCTAAACCAATATCTCAGTGTAGGGAAGGGATTTAACCCACGTCTCAGTGTAGAGAAGGAACTAAACCAATACCTCAGTGTAGGGAAGGGATTTAACCCATGTCCCAGTGTAGAGAAGGAACTAAACCAATATCTCAGTGTAGGGAAGGGATACAACCCATGTCTCAGTGTAGGGAAGGAACTACACCAATATCTCATTGTAGGGAAGGGATTTAACCCATGTCTCAGTGTAGGGAAGGAACTAAACCAATATCTCAGTGAAGGGAAGGGATTTAACCCATGTCTTAGTGTAGGGAAGGAACCACACCAATATATCATTTTAGGGAAGGGATTCAACCCATGTCTCAGTGTAGAGAAGGTACTAAACCAATATCTCAATATAGGGAAGGGATTCAACCCATGTCTCAGTGTAGAGAAGGAACTAAACCAATATCTCAGTGTAGGGAAGGGATTCAACCCATGTCTCAGTGTAGGGAAGGAACTAAACCAATATCTCAGTGTAGGAAAGGGATTCA
Organism: Gibbula magus; assembly: GCA_936450465.1. Taxonomy (NCBI): domain Eukaryota; kingdom Metazoa; phylum Mollusca; class Gastropoda; order Trochida; family Trochidae; genus Gibbula; species Gibbula magus. The sequence goes on from OW388298.1 coordinate 41,644,707, forward strand.
ACCCATGTCTCAGTGTAGGGAAGGAACTTCACCAATATCTCATTGTAGGGAAGGGATTTAACCCATGTCTCAGTGTAGGGAAGGAACTAAACCAATGTCTCAGTGAAGGGAAGGGATTTAACCCATGTCTCAGTGTAGAGAAGGAATTACACCAATATCTCATTGTAGGGAAGAGATTTAACCCATTTCTCAGTGTAGGGAAGAGACTAAACCAATATCTCAGTGTAGGGAAGGGATTTAACCCATGTCTCAGTGTAGGGAAGCAACTAAACCAATATCTCAGTGTAGGGAAGGGATTTAACCCATGTCTCAGTGTAGGGAAGGAACTAAATCAATATCTCAGTGTAGGGAAGCGATTTAACCCATGTCTCAGTGTAGGGAAGGGATTTAACCCATGTCTCAGTGTAGGGAAGGAACTAAACCAATATCTCACTGTAGGGAAGGGATTCAACCCATGTCTCAGTGTACGGAATGGATTTAACCCATGTCTCAGTGTACAGAAGGAACTAAACCAATATCTTAGTGTAGGGAAGGAGCTAAACCAATATCTCAGTGTAGGGAAGGGATTTAACCCATGTCTCAGTGTAGGGAAGGAACTAAACCAATACCTCAGTGTAGGGAAGGGATTCAACCCATGTCTCAGTGTAGGGAAGGGATTTAACCCATGTCTCAGTGTAGGGAAGGAACTAAACCAATACCTCAGTGTAGAGAAGGAACTAAACCAATATCTCAGTGTAGGGAAGGGATTTAACCCATGTCTCAGTGTAGGGAAGGAACTAAACCAATACCTCAGTGTAGAGAAGGAACTAAACCAATACCTCAGTGTAGGGAAGGGATTTAACCCATGTCTCAGTGTAGGGAAGGAACTAAACCAATATCTCAGTGTAGGGAAGGGATTTAACCCATGTCTCAGTGTAGAGAAGGAACTAAACCAATATCTCAGTGTAGGGAAGAGACTCGACCCATGTCTCAGTGTAGGGAAGGAACTAAACCAATATCTCAGTGTACGGAAGGGATTCAACCCATGTCTCAGTGTAGAGAAGGAACTAAACCAATATCTCAGTGTAGGGAAGGGATTTAACCCATGTCTCACTGCAAGGAGACTCAACCCATGTCTCACTTCAAGGAGACTCAACCCATGTCTCACTGCAAGGAGACTTAACCCATGTCTCAGTGTAAGGAAGGAACTAAGCCAATATCTCAGTGTAGGGAAGGGATTTAACCCATGTCTCAGTGTAGGGAAGGAACTAAAGCAATATCTCAGTGTAGGAAAGGAGCTTAACCAATATCTTAGTGTAGGGAAGGGATTTAACCAATGTCTCAGTGTAGGGAAGGAACTAAACCAATATCTCAGTGTAGGGAAGGGATTTAGCCCATGTCTCAGTGAAGAGAAGGAACAAACCAATATCTCAGTGTAGGGAAGGGATTTAACCCATGTCTCAGTGTAGGGAAGCAACTAAACCAATATCTCAGTGTAGGGAAGGGATTTAACCCATGTCTCAGTGTAGGGAAGCAACTAAACCAATATCTCAGTGTAGGGAAGGGATTTAACCCACGTCTCAGTGTAGGGAAGGAACTAAATCAATATCTCAGTGTAGGGAAGCGATTTAACCAATGTCTCAGTGTAGGGAAGGGATTTAACCCATGTCTCAGTGTAGGGAAGGAACTTAACCAATATCTCACTGTAGGGAAGGGATTCAACCCATGTCTCAGTGTACGGAATGGATTTAACCCATGTCTCAGTGTACGGAAGGAACTAAACCAATATCTTAGTGTAGGGAAGGAGCTAAACCAATATCTCAGTGTAGGGAAGGGATTTAACCCATGTCTCAGTGTAGGGAAGGAACTAAACCAATACCTCAGTGTAGGGAAGGGATTCAACCCATGTCTCAGTGTAGGGAAGGGATTTAACCCATGTCTCAGTGTAGGGAAGGAACTAAACCAATACCTCAGTGTAGAGAAGGAACTAAACCAATATCTCAGTGTAGGGAAGGGATTTAACCCATGTCTCAGTGTAGGGAAGGAACTAAACCAATATCTCAGTGTAGGGAAGGGATTTAACCCATGTCTCAGTGTAGGGAAGTAACTAAACCAATACCTCAGTGTAGAGAAGGAACTAAACCAATATCTCAGTGTAGGGAAGGGATTTAACCCATGTCTCAGTGTAGGGAAGGGATTTAACCCATGTCTCAGTGTAGGGAAGGAACAAAACCAATATCTCAGTGTAGGGAAGGAACAAAACCAATACCTCAGTGTAGGGAAGGGATTTAACCCATGTCTCAGTGTAGGGAAGGAACTAAACCAATATCTCAGTGTAGGGAAGGAACTAAACCAATATCTCAGTGTAGGGAAGGGATTTAACCCATGTCTCAGTGTAGGGAAGGAACTAAACCAATATCTCAGTGTAGGGAAGCGATTTAACCCATGTCTCAGTGTAGGGAAGGAACTAAACCAATACCTCAGTGTAGAGAAGGAACTAAACCAATATCTCAGTGTAGGGAAGGAACTAAACCAATATCTCAGTGTAGGGAAGGGATTTAACCCATGTCTCAGTGTAGGGAAGGAACTAAACCAATATCTCAGTGTAGGGAAGGAACTAAACCAATATCTCAGTGTAGGGAAGGGATTTAACCCATGTCTCAGTGTAGGGAAGGAACTAAACCAATATCTCAGTGTAGGGAAGGGATTTAACCCATGTCTCAGTGTAGGGAAGGAACTAAACCAATACCTCAGTGTAGAGAAGGAACTAAACCAATATCTCAGTGTAGGGAAGGAACTAAACCAATATCTCAGTGTAGGGAAGGAACTAAACCAATATCTCAGTGTAGGGAAGGGATTTAACCCATGTCTCAGTGTAGGGAAGGAACTAAACCAATACCTCAGTGTAGAGAAGGAACTAAACCAATATCTCAGTGTAGGGAAGGAACTAAACCAATATCTCACTGTAGGGAAGGGATTTAACCCATGTCTCAGTGTAGGGAAGGAACAAAACCAATACCTCAGTGTAGAGAAGGAACTAAACCAATATCTCAGTGTAGGGAAGGAACTAAACCAATATCTCAGTGTAGGGAAGGGATTTAACCCATGTCTCAGTGTAGAGAAGGAACAAAACCAGTACCTCAGTGTAGAGAAGGAACTAAACCAATATCTCAGTGTAGGGAAGGGATTTAACCCATGTCTCAGTGTAGGGAAGGAACTAAACCAATACCTCAGTGTAGAGAAGGAACTAAACCAATATCTCAGTGTAGGGAAGGGATTTAACCCATGTCTCAGTGTAGGGAAGGAACAAAACCAATATCTCAGTGTAGGGAAGGGATTCAACCCATGTCTCAGTGTAGAGAAGGAACTAAACCAATATCTCAGTGTAGGGAAGGGATTTAACCCATGTCTCACTGCAAGGAGACTCAACCCATGTCTCACTGCAAGGAGACTCAACCCATGTCTCACTTCAAGGAGACTCAACCCATGTCTCACTGCAATTAGACTTAACCCATGTCTCAGTGTAAGGAAGGAACTAAGCCAATATCTCAGTGTAGGGAAGGGATTTAACCCATGTCTCAGTGTAGGGAAGGAACTAAAGCAATATCTCAGTGTAGGGAAGGAGCTTAACCAATATCTTAGTGTAGGGAAGGGATTTAACCCATGTCTCAGTGTAGGGAAGGAACTAAACCAATATCTCAGTGTAGGGAAGGGATTTAACCCATGTCTCAGTGAAGAGAAGGAACTAAACCAATATCTCAGTGTAGGGAAGGGATTTAACCCATGTCTCAGTGTAGGGAAGGAACTAAACCAATATCTCAGTGTAGAGAAGGAACAAAACCAATACCTCAGTGTAGGGAAGGAACAAAACCAATATCTCAGTGTAGAGAAGGAACAAAACCAATACCTCAGTGTAGGGAAGGGATTCAAACCATGTCTCAGTGTAGGGAAGGAACTAGACCAATATCTCAGTGTAGGGAAGGGATTTAACCCATGTCTCAGTGAAGAGAAGGAACTAAACCAATATCTCAGTGTAGGGAAGGGATTTAACCCATGTCTCAGTGTAGGGAAGGAACTAAACCAATATCTCAGTGTAGGGAAGGGATTTAACCCATGTCTCAGTGAAGAGAAGGAACTTAACCAATATCTCAGTGTAGGGAAGGGATTTAACCCATGTCTCAGTGTAGGGAAGGAACTAAACCAATACCTCAGTGTAGGGAAGGAACTAAACCAATACCTCAGTGTAGGGAAGGAACAAAACCAATACCTCAGTGTAGGGAAGGAACAAAACCAATACCTCAGTGTAGAGAAGGAACTAAACCAATATCTCAGTGTAGGGAAGGAACTAAACCAATATCTCAGTGTAGGGAAGGAACTAAACCAATATCTCAGTGTAGGGAAGGGATTTAACCCATGTCTCAGTGTAGGGAAGGAACTAAACCAATATCTCAGTGTAGGGAAGGAACTAAACCAATATCTCAGTGTAGGGAAGGAACTAAACCAATATCTCAGTGTAGGGAAGGAACTAAACCAATATCTCAGTGTAGGGAAGGGATTTAACCCATGTCTCAGTGTAGGGAAGGAACTAAACCAATACCTCAGTGTAGAGAAGGAACTAAACCAATATCTCAGTGTAGGGAAGGAACTAAACCAATATCTCAGTGTAGGGAAGGAACTAAACCAATATCTCACTGTAGGGAAGGGATTTAACCCATGTCTCATTGTAGGGAAGGAACAAAACCAATACCTCAGTGTAGAGAAGGAACTAAACCAATATCTCAGTGTAGGGAAGGAACTAAACCAATATCTCAGTGTAGGGAAGGGATTTAACCCATGTCTCAGTGTAGAGAAGGAACAAAACCAATACCTCAGTGTAGAGAAGGAACTAAACCAATATCTCAGTGTAGGGAAGGGATTTAACCCATGTCTCAGTGTAGGGAAGGAACTAAACCAATACCTCAGTGTAGAGAAGGAACTAAAACAATATCTCAGTGTAGGGAAGGGATTTAACCCATGTCTCAGTGTAGGGAAGGAACTAAACCAATACCTCAGTGTAGAGAAGGAACTAAAACAATATCTCAGTGTAGGGAAGGGATTTAACCCATGTCTCAGTGTAGGGAAGGAACAAAACCAATATCTCAGTGTAGGGAAGGGATTCAACCCATGTCTCAGTGTAGGGAAGGAACTACACCAAGATCTCATTGTAGGGAAGGGATTTAACCCATGTCTCAGTGTAGGGAAGGAACTAAACGAATATCTCAATGTAGGGAAGGGATTTAACCCATGTCTCAGTGTAGAGAAGGAATTAAACCAATGTCTCATTGTAGGGAAGAGATGTAACCCATTCCTCAGTGTAGGGAAGGAACTAAACCAATATCTCAGTGTAGGGAAGAGACTCGACCCATGTCTCAGTGTAGGGAAGGAACTAAACCAATATCTCAGTGTAGGTAAGGAACTGAACCAATATCTCAGTGTAGGGAAGGGATTTTACCCATGTCTCAGTGTAGGGAAGAAACTAAACCAATATCTCAGTGTAGGGAAGGAGCTAAACCAATATCTCAGTGTAGGGAAGCGATTTAACACATGTCTCAGTGTAGGGAAGGGATTTAACTCATGTCTCAGTGTAGGGAAGGAACAAAACCAATATCTCAGTGTAGGGAAGAGACTCGACCAATGTCTCAGTGTAGGGAAGGAACTAAACCAATATCTCAGTGTAGGGAATGAGCTAAACCAATATCTCAGTGTAGGGAAGGGATTTAACCCATGTCTCAGTGTAGAGAAGGAACTAAACCAATACCTCAGTGTAGGGAAGGGATTTAACCCATGTCCCAGTGTAGAGAAGGAACTAAACCAATATCTCAGTGTAGGGAAGGGATACAACCCATGTCTCAGTGTAGGGAAGGAACTACACCAATATCTCATTGTAGGGAAGGGATTTAACCCATGTCTCAGTGTAGGGAAGGAACTAAACCAATATCTCAGTGAAGGGAAGGGATTTAACCCATGTCTTAGTGTAGGGAAGGAACCACACCAATATATCATTTTAGGGAAGGGATTCAACCCATGTCTCAGTGTAGAGAAGGTACTAAACCAATATCTCAATATAGGGAAGGGATTCAACCCATGTCTCAGTGTAGAGAAGGAACTAAACCAATATCTCAGTGTAGGGAAGGGATTCAACCCATGTCTCAGTGTAGGGAAGGAACTAAACCAATATCTCAGTGTAGGAAAGGGATTCAACCCATGTCTCAGTGTAGGGAAGGAACTTCACCAATATCTCATTGTAGGGAAGGGATTTAACCCATGTCTCAGTGTAGGGAAGGAACTAAACCAATGTCTCAGTGAAGGGAAGGGATTTAACCCATGTCTCAGTGTAGAGAAGGAATTACACCAATATCTCATTGTAGGGAAGAGATTTAACCCATTTCTCAGTGTAGGGAAGAGACTAAACCAATATCTCAGTGTAGGGAAGGGATTTAACCCATGTCTCAGTGTAGGGAAGCAACTAAACCAATATCTCAGTGTAGGGAAGGGATTTAACCCATGTCTCAGTGTAGGGAAGGAACTAAATCAATATCTCAGTGTAGGGAAGCGATTTAACCCATGTCTCAGTGTAGGGAAGGGATTTAACCCATGTCTCAGTGTAGGGAAGGAACTAAACCAATATCTCACTGTAGGGAAGGGATTCAACCCATGTCTCAGTGTACGGAATGGATTTAACCCATGTCTCAGTTTACAGAAGGAACTAAACCAATATCTTAGTGTAGGGAAGGAGCTAAACCAATATCTCAGTGTAGGGAAGGGATTTAACCCATGTCTCAGTGTAGGGAAGGAACTAAACCAATACCTCAGTGTAGGGAAGGGATTCAACCCATGTCTCAGTGTAGGGAAGGGATTTAACCCATGTCTCAGTGTAGGGAAGGAACTAAACCAATACCTCAGTGTAGAGAAGGAACTAAACCAATATCTCAGTGTAGGGAAGGGATTTAACCCATGTCTCAGTGTAGGGAAGGAACTAAACCAATACCTCAGTGTAGAGAAGGAACTAAACCAATACCTCAGTGTAGGGAAGGGATTTAACCCATGTCTCAGTGTAGGGAAGGAACAAAACCAATATCTCAGTGTAGGGAAGGGATTTAACCCATGTCTCAGTGTAGGGAAGGAACTAAACCAATATCTCAGTGTAGGGAAGAGACTCGACCCATGTCTCAGTGTAGGGAAGGAACTAAACCAATATCTCAGTGTAGGGAAGGGATTCAACCCATGTCTCAGTGTAGAGAAGGAACTAAACCAATATCTCAGTGTAGGGAAGGGATTTAACCCATGTCTCACTGCAAGGAGACTCAACCCATGTCTCACTGCAAGGAGACTCAACCCATGTCTCACTTCAAGGAGACTCAACCCATGTCTCACTGCAAGGAGACTTAACCCATGTCTCAGTGTAAGGAAGGAACTAAGCCAATATCTCAGTGTAGGGAAGGGATTTAACCCATGTCTCAGTGTAGGGAAGGAACTAAAGCAATATCTCAGTGTAGGAAAGGAGCTTAACCAATATCTTAGTGTAGGGAAGGGATTTAACCCATGTCTCAGTGTAGGGAAGGAACTAAACCAATATCTCAGTGTAGGGAAGGGATTTAGCCCATGTCTCAGTGAAGAGAAGGAACAAACCAATATCTCAGTGTAGGGAAGGGATTTAACCCATGTCTCAGTGTAGGGAAGCAACTAAACCAATATCTCAGTGTAGGGAAGGGATTTAACCCATGTCTCAGTGTAGGGAAGCAACTAAACCAATATCTCAGTGTAGGGAAGGGATTTAACCCACGTCTCAGTGTAGGGAAGGAACTAAATCAATATCTCAGTGTAGGGAAGCGATTTAACCAATGTCTCAGTGTAGGGAAGGGATTTAACCCATGTCTCAGTGTAGGGAAGGAACTTAACCAATATCTCACTGTAGGGAAGGGATTCAACCCATGTCTCAGTGTACGGAATGGATTTAACCCATGTCTCAGTGTTCGGAAGGAACTAAACCAATATCTTAGTGTAGGGAAGGAGCTAAACCAATATCTCAGTGTAGGGAAGGGATTTAACCCATGTCTCAGTGTAGGGAAGGAACTAAACCAATACCTCAGTGTAGGGAAGGGATTCAACCCATGTCTCAGTGTAGGGAAGGGATTTAACCCATGTCTCAGTGTAGGGAAGGAACTAAACCAATACCTCAGTGTAGAGAAGGAACTAAACCAATATCTCAGTGTAGGGAAGGGATTTAACCCATGTCTCAGTGTAGGGAAGGAACTAAACCAATATCTCAGTGTAGGGAAGGGATTTAACCCATGTCTCAGTGTAGGGAAGGAACTAAACCAATACCTCAGTGTAGAGAAGGAACTAAACCAATATCTCAGTGTAGGGAAGGGATTTAACCCATGTCTCAGTGTAGGGAAGGGATTTAACCCATGTCTCAGTGTAGGGAAGGAACAAAACCAATATCTCAGTGTAGGGAAGGAACAAAACCAATACCTCAGTGTAGGGAAGGGATTTAACCCATGTCTCAGTGTAGGGAAGGAACTAAACCAATATCTCAGTGTAGGGAAGGAACTAAACCAATATCTCAGTGTAGGGAAGGGATTTAACCCATGTCTCAGTGTAGGGAAGGAACTAAACCAATATCTCAGTGTAGGGAAGCGATTTAACCCATGTCTCAGTGTAGGGAAGGAACTAAACCAATACCTCAGTGTAGAGAAGGAACTAAACCAATATCTCAGTGTAGGGAAGGAACTAAACCAATATCTCAGTGTAGGGAAGGGATTTAACCCATGTCTCAGTGTAGGGAAGGAACTAAACCAATATCTCAGTGTAGGGAAGGAACTAAACCAATATCTCAGTGTAGGGAAGGGATTTAACCCATGTCTCAGTGTAGGGAAGGAACTAAACCAATATCTCAGTGTAGGGAAGGGATTTAACCCATGTCTCAGTGTAGGGAAGGAACTAAACCAATACCTCAGTGTAGGGAAGGAACTAAACCAATATCTCAGTGTAGGGAAGGAACTAAACCAATATCTCAGTGTAGGGAAGGAACTAAACCAATATCTCAGTGTAGGGAAGGGATTTAACCCATGTCTCAGTGTAGGGAAGGAACTAAACCAATACCTCAGTGTAGAGAAGGAACTAAACCAATATCTCAGTGTAGGGAAGGAACTAAACCAATATCTCACTGTAGGGAAGGGATTTAACCCATGTCTCAGTGTAGGGAAGGAACAAAACCAATACCTCAGTGTAGAGAAGGAACTAAACCAATATCTCAGTGTAGGGAAGGAACTAAACCAATATCTCAGTGTAGGGAAGGGATTTAACCCATGTCTCAGTGTAGAGAAGGAACAAAACCAGTACCTCAGTGTAGAGAAGGAACTAAACCAATATCTCAGTGTAGGGAAGGGATTTAACCCATGTCTCAGTGTAGGGAAGGAACTAAACCAATACCTCAGTGTAGAGAAGGAACTAAACCAATATCTCAGTGTAGGGAAGGGATTTAACCCATGTCTCAGTGTAGGGAAGGAACTAAACCAATATCTCAGTGTAGGGAAGGGATTCAACCCATGTCTCAGTGTAGAGAAGGAACTAAACCAATATCTCAGTGTAGGGAAGGGATTTAACCCATGTCTCACTGCAAGGAGACTCAACCCATGTCTCACTGCAAGGAGACTCAACCCATGTCTCACTTCAAGGAGACTCAACCCATGTCTCACTGCAATTAGACTTAACCCATGTCTCAGTGTAAGGAAGGAACTAAGCCAATATCTCAGTGTAGGGAAGGGATTTAACCCATGTCTCAGTGTAGGGAAGGAACTAAAGCAATATCTCAGTGTAGGGAAGGAGCTTAACCAATATCTTAGTGTAGGGAAGGGATTTAACCCATGTCTCAGTGTAGGGAAGGAACTAAACCAATATCTCAGTGTAGGGAAGGGATTTAACCCATGTCTCAGTGAAGAGAAGGAACTAAACCAATATCTCAGTGTAGGGAAGGGATTTAACCCATGTCTCAGTGTAGGGAAGGAACTAAACCAATATCTCAGTGTAGAGAAGGAACAAAACCAATACCTCAGTGTAGGGAAGGAACAAAACCAATATCTCAGTGTAGAGAAGGAACAAAACCAATACCTCAGTGTAGGGAAGGGATTCAAACCATGTCTCAGTGTAGGGAAGGAACTAAACCAATATCTCAGTGTAGGGAAGGGATTTAACCCATGTCTCAGTGAAGAGAAGGAACTAAACCAATATCTCAGTGTAGGGAAGGGATTTAACCCATGTCTCAGTGTAGGGAAGGAACTAAACCAATATCTCAGTGTAGGGAAGGGATTTAACCCATGTCTCAGTGAAGAGAAGGAACTTAACCAATATCTCAGTGTAGGGAAGGGATTTAACCCATGTCTCAGTGTAGGGAAGGAACTAAACCAATACCTCAGTGTAGGGAAGGAACTAAACCAATACCTCAGTGTAGGGAAGGAACAAAACCAATACCTCAGTGTAGGGAAGGAACAAAACCAATACCTCAGTGTAGAGAAGGAACTAAACCAATATCTCAGTGTAGGGAAGGAACTAAACCAATATCTCAGTGTAGGGAAGGAACTAAACCAATATCTCAGTGTAGGGAAGGGATTTAACCCATGTCTCAGTGTAGGGAAGGAACTAAACCAATATCTCAGTGTAGGGAAGGAACTAAACCAATATCTCAGTGTAGGGAAGGAACTAAACCAATATCTCAGTGTAGGGAAGGAACTAAACCAATATCTCAGTGTAGGGAAGGGATTTAACCCATGTCTCAGTGTAGGGAAGGAACTAAACCAATACCTCAGTGTAGAGAAGGAACTAAACCAATATCTCAGTGTAGGGAAGGAACTAAACCAATATCTCACTGTAGGGAAGGGATTTAACCCATGTCTCATTGTAGGGAAGGAACAAAACCAATACCTCAGTGTAGAGAAGGAACTAAACCAATATCTCAGTGTAGGGAAGGAACTAAACCAATATCTCAGTGTAGGGAAGGGATTTAACCCATGTCTCAGTGTAGAGAAGGAACAAAACCAATACCTCAGTGTAGAGAAGGAACTAAACCAATATCTCAGTGTAGGGAAGGGATTTAACCCATGTCTCAGTGTAGGGAAGGAACTAAACCAATACCTCAGTGTAGAGAAGGAACTAAAACAATATCTCAGTGTAGGGAAGGGATTTAACCCATGTCTCAGTGTAGGGAAGGAACAAAACCAATATCTCAGTGTAGGGAAGGGATTCAACCCATGTCTCATTGTAGAGAAGGAACTAAACCAATATCTCAGTGTAGGGAAGGGATTTAACCCATGTCTCACTGCAAGGAGACTCAACCCATGTCTCACTGCAAGGAGACTCAACCCATGTCTCACTTCAAGGAGACTCAACCCATGTCTCACTGCAAGGAGACTTAACCCATGTCTCAGTGTAAGGAAGGAACTAAGCCAATATCTCAGTGTAGGGAAGGGATTTAACCCATGTCTCAGTGTAGGGAAGGAACTAAAGCAATATCTCAGTGTAGGGAAGGGATTTAACCCATGTCTCAGTGAAGAGAAGGAACTAAACCAATATCTCAGTGTAGGGAAGGGATTTAACCCATGTCTCAGTGTAGGGAAGGAACTAAACCAATATCTCAGTGTAGGGAAGGGATTTAACCCATGTCTCAGTGAAGAGAAGGAACTAAACCAATATCTCAGTGTAGGGAAGGGATTTAACCCATGTCTCAGTGTAGGGAAGGAGTTTAACCAATATCTTAGTGTAGGGAAGGGATTTAACCCATGTCTCAGTGTAGGGAAGGAACTAAACCAATATCTCAGTGTAGGGAAGGGATTTAACCCATGTCTCAGTGAAGAGAAGGAACTAAACCAATATCTCAGTGTAGGGAAGGGATTTAACCCATGTCTCAGTGTAGGGAAGGAACTAAACCAATATCTCAGTGTAGGGAAGGGATTTAACCCATGTCTCAGTGTTAGGAAGAGATTTAACCCATATCTCAGTGTAGGGAAGGAACAAAACCAATATCTCAGTGTAGGGAAGGGATTTAACCCATGTCTCAGTGTAGGGAAGGGATTTAACCCATGTCTCAGTGTAGAGAAGGAACTAAACCAATATCTCAGTGTAGGGAAGGGATTTAACCCATGTCTCACTGCAAGGAGACTCAACCCATGTCTCACTGCAAGGAGAATCAACCCATGTCTCACTGCAAGGAGACTCAACCCATGTCTCACTGCAAGGAGACTTAACCCATGTCTCAGTGTAAGGAAGGAACTAAGCCAATATCTCAGTGTAGGGAAGAGATTCAACCCATGTCTCAGTGTAGGGAAGGAACTAAACAAATATCTCAGTGTAGGGAAGGGATTTAACCCATGTCTCATTGTAGAGAAGGAATTAAACCAATATCTCATTGTAAGGAAGAGATTTAACCCATTTCTCAGTGTAGGGAAGGAACTAAACCAATATCTCAGTGTAGGGAAGGGATTCAACCCATGTCTCAGTGTAGGGAAGGGATTTAACCAATGTCTCAGTGTAGGGAAGGAACTAAACCAATATCTCAGTATAGGGAAGGAGCTAAACCAATATCTCAGTGTAGGGAAGGGATTTAACCCATGTCTCAGTGTAGGGAAGGAACTAAACCAATACCTCAGTGTAGGGAAGGAACTAAACCAATACCTCAGTGTAGGGAAGGGATTTAACCCATGTCTCAGTGTAGAGAAGGAACTAAACCAATATCTCAGTGTAGGGAAGGAACAAAACCAATATCTCAGTGTAGGGAAGGGATTTAACCCATGTCTCAGTGTAGGGAAGGAATTAAACCAATATCTCAGTGTAGGGAAGGGATTTAACCCATGTCTCAGTGTAGGGAAGGGATTTAACCCATGTCTCAGTGTAGTGAAGGAATTAAACCAATATCTCAGTGTAGGGAAGGGATTTAACCCATGTCTCAGTGTAGGGAAGGAATTAAACCAATATCTCAGTGTAGGGAAGGGATTTAACCTATTTCTCAGTGTAGGGAAGGAACAAAACCAATATCTCAGTGTAGGGAAGGAACAAAACCAATATCTCAGTGTAGAGAAGGAACAAAACCAATACCTCAGTGTAGGGAAGGGATTTAACCCATGTCTCAGTGTAGGGAAGGAATTAAACCAATATCTCATTGTAAGGAAGAGATTTAACCCATTTCTCAGTGTAGGGAAGGTTCTAAACCAATATCTCAGTGTAGGGAAGGGATTTAACCCATGTCTCAGTGTAGGGAAGGGATTTAACCCATGTCTCAGTGTAGGGAAGGAACTAAACCAATATCTCAGTGTAGGGAAGGAGCTAAACCAATGTCTCAGTGTAGGGAAGGGATTTAACCCATGTCTCAGTGTAGGGAAGGAACTAAACCAAAACCTCAGTGTAGGGAAGGGATTTAACCCATGTCTCTGTGTAGAGAAGGGATTTAACCCATGTCTCACTGCAAGGAGACTCAACCCATGTCTCACTGCAAGGAGACTCCACCCATGTCTCATTGCAAGGAGACTCAACCCATGTCTCACTGCAAGGAGACTCAACCCATGTCTCAGTGTAGGGAAGAGATTCAATCCATGTCTCAGTGTAGGGAAGGAACTAAACCAATATCTCAGTGTAGGGAAGGGATTCAACCCATGTCTCAGTGTAGGGAAGGAACTAAACCAATATCTCAGTGTAGGGAAGGGATTTAACCCATGTCTCAGTGTAGGGAGACTCAACCCATGTCTCACTGCACAGAGGAGACTCGACCCATGTCTCACTGCAAGGAGACTCAACCCATGTCTCACTGCAAGGAGACCCAACCCATGTCTCACTGCAAGGAGACTCAACCCATGTCTCAGTGTAGAGGCAAACACACAGCCCCTGTCTTATTGTATACACTGACTCAACCCATGTATCACTGCACTGAGGAGACTCGACCCATGTCTCACTGCAAGGAGACTCAACCCATGTCTCACTGCAAGGAGACTCAACCCATGTCTCACTGCAAGGAGATTCAACCCATGTCCCAGTGTAGAGGCAAACACACCGCCCCTGTCTCATTGTATACACTGATCAGAAGAAATTATGCCATCAGATTCAGTAACATTCATACTTAAATCATACAATAATCCCATACAATAAAGAAGTTGTTATCCATAAAACATTGTTCTCATTAGACATACATGCTTGCAAGACTATCTTCACATTGTTTGACATCGTTTTTGTCGAGGTCATGATGGCTGAATGGATAGATTCTTGGTACAGCCAGTTCCTGTGGTCGATGCCTGACACTGAGGATGTGGTAACAAAGTTCAAGAATTTGTACTATTTCAGATTGTGTTATCCTTTATGTAAAATGGTTGTTGTTGAAAGGTAAAATATCTAAATTTATCATCCAAAACTGGGTTCCACAGGAGATATTGCTAGTATGAGATCAAGCGATATCACCTAGGAGATATCGTTTTGTCAGTAGATTTTGAACAATGCCCTGTTGGCGTCAGCTACATGACATCACAATGATTTTGCATCATCAAGTAATGACATCACAATGCCATGACGTCATAATCATGATGACGTCACAATGCTATGACATCACAGCACTGGAAGTCAAATGGCAGTTTTTTGTTCAGAATTATTCATTTTTATTAAAAACTAATGAATAATGATTTTGGATGATAAATAGAATCTCACCCTCGTGTCTTCTGATATCAAGCCTCGGATATTTGTAACTTTTATCAACTCGTGTTGATATATTTGATATCAGAAGACACTTGGGTGAGATTCTCATGTATACTTAATTAAAAATAGTATAGATCATTTTTAAATAACTATATTCTCCAATGTCGGTAAAAAAGAAAGAAATGCTATTGCCCGCTTTGCCTTTCAATTAGTAATCCGTTATGTACTCTAACATGGCAGACGTTTCCAATAAAAAAAATAGCTTATAAACAATTATTTTACCCCGAGTATTTAAATTATATATAGCAGACAGTCATGATACGCAACATCTAGGTAAAGGGAGATCACTCTTTTGTTGAGTGGCCTATTTTTACAGACAAACGTGTTCTGTGACAGTTTTTACATATAACTATATATATAAAGTTTTGAAAAATATTAAGCATGTTTTTAACCTAGAAAGAAACATTGATCAAATCAAGCTGTGGACTGCTGACAGAGGGAGCAATATCATATAGCAAACCTTTGTGTCCAGTGGAATCATATTCATATGTGATTGATGTGTTTATATGGGTGACATAGTGCAGTGTTAAGCATGCTTGGTTAAGGATCAAGTGGTTCGGGGTTCGAATCCCGCCAGGGGCACGGTGACTTTGTCTGCAGTTGACTTTGTCTTTTGTCTTTGTCTTTGTCTTTGTCTGTAGTAACTGTTCTACACGCAGTACGTACAGTGTTGTGTGATGCTACAATGAATTTCACTGCAGTACCATATTTTCCTAGTTGCAGCAGATGCTCACAGGTTTCATTGCAATGGATAACCATCATGGTGTTGTCTCCTTTCTACCTGCAATGATACTAGCAGCCGTGAACAATATTAATTTTTGCAAAATTAAACCTTAAACCACCTCACCTCACCTCAAAACAAACGAAAAACACCCAGTTTTTAAACTTTACTTCAATCAATAAAAAACAGAAACATATAATGCAGAATGGCAAAATCAATACCCAAGAGGGAATGTCATATATTATTTTGTAAAATAGTTACTGTAACATGATCGTTTGCTGGCAGTTTGATATCCCGGCGATTGTCTCTATTTCTTTGCTATTAATTGTGCAGAAAGCCTGGATCACAAATAATAGAAAGGTGCCGGTATCACCAATGTTAATGTAAATGCATTAACTTTATAACATATAAATGAAATGAAACATGATTCAGTATAAAAGTTGACTTTCTTGATTTTATATTCTTCATAATTGGTAATGAAACTGACTGGAATAGATGGTTTGAGAAGTTGATACTTTCGCACTGAGTAACCCGTCTGTCCGTTAGCTGACGTGGTTCTGCACGTGATGCACGTGTGGCCGGGTGTACTTGTGACCAAGTTGTTCGGCACTGGGCCGCGTTGATCAAGACAGACAATGATGATGATGAAATGAGTTTATTGTTGATGGGGCTGCTGCTGAGGTATATCTGTAATAGGGAAATGATGTTTCCACCTCAGCAACAGCAATTGGAGTCATAAAATTTAACAATCATATAAATAATATTTTAAACAATTAATATCAAATAATTTAAATATCACATTTGTATTGCCACAAATATATCACAGAGAATTCAAATAATTAAATACTAATTCTACACTTTGAAATTACATTATTATAAAAGCACATGGTTTAGCCATGTTTATTCGAACTATCAATTTATTCACTAAAATCTATATATTATCATTTAAATATTACTTTAATAAATTACAAAGATTATGTTTAAAGACATTATGCACCTTATTAAAGAAATTTATAAAGTCATGAGGCGGATGGAAATAGATTAAGAAATGGCCATACCTGTAATAGGGAAATGATGTTTCCACCTCAGCAACAGCAATTGGAGTGAGGTGGAAAACAGGTAGGCAGAGGAAGTGAGGACAGAGGACACAGTGGCCAATTAGGAGACAGGTAACACATCAAAGGAATCCTTTGATGTGACCTATAAATAGAATAGGGAAAGCCCACTAGTTGGGGAAGACAGCTAAAAATAGATCAGAAGTGAAGGGAAATCCTTGTTGACAAGGCTCCAGAAACAGAAGAGAAAAGGTGGGAATGTTAAGAGGCGGCGTTAACGGCAAACACAGACAATTTGGGACAATGAACATTTAACACATAATGAATTGATGAAATGATGAAATGATGACCATAATTCTTGATGATAGAGGCATTATATGAAATATGCCCTGTCACACACGCTTTTCACAAACTATCCCCGGGAGCTCTCTGCCGTTGCTAGGCAAATGAATCCCAAGCCACAGTTTACTTGTTGAAATCGTCCCACATATTTGTGTATTTCTAAAATGAAATGAATTGAATAATTAAACAAAACACATATATTTTTTTACTTTCCTAGAATCTTCTTATTTAATCATAGCTTTCAATTTAATTTATTCATAAGCTTAATTATAAGGTACAACATTTATTTTACCGAATATGTCAAATTAGTTATACATTCTGACATTAACATGGCAGATGTATTCGACAACACTTGTTGACAAACACAAATTGAACCGACAGGGATTACCATTATTAAAGGTCGAGCGAGTTATATACACAGGAACTCGATATCGTAAGTAAAACATAGGTAAAACGTAGGTAAAACAAACCTACCCCCTATATAATACTCTTTATTATATAGGGGGTAGGTTTGTTTTACCTACGTTTTACTTATGTTTCACTTACGATATCGAGTTCCTGTGGTCATGATGTGCAATATATAGCTAAGGGGAGATAACTCCATTATAACCGTTTCAGACGCAATTGTTCTATGACAACGGGAAGATGTCTGTCCATTTCACAATAAAAGAGACAATATTTGTATTTGTTTGTAAGGTTTACAATTCATTTAAACTAAATATTTAATGTATATTTATTCTCAACTTTTTTTTTATAATTGCAATTTTAGAAAGTATTTTACAATCTACATATATACAAACTAAACGAGATCACATATATGTGTTTTATATTTTAATACGTCTTAATATGTAATGCATATTTAAACACTTTAATAATTATATATGTAAACTGACACTTATATGGATATATATGTGTGAACTAACCATAACTTTCATTCTGTCAGGGACATAATACAGAATAGACATTCTATAGAGTGTCGCTGATTCTGTGAACGTTGAGTTTGTATATATCTGCAACCCCTTTATCGCTCCTAGCTCACCCTGTCACAATTATCACAAATACTCCACACACACTGTAAACAAGTCAGGATAAAGTTCCCCCCATCATGTGACGCATTGACATGTAAAAATTTCCACAAAGTTAGACAATTTTCACTGTATTATTTTAGTGGTTGTTTAGTATGGGTTGATTAATATTACCTCCCTTTGTTGTTTTTCTCGTTCCGACACATGCGCCAGCCAGCAGCGATCGAGTCTCATTTCATACATTTCTGAGCATGTATGCCTCCTACAAGACGTAAGTTTGATTTTACATGCCATAGAAGTCATTCCTCATAATATTGCAATTATTAGTTTGTGATGTCATTTGTATTTTATACATATATAACATGTATAAGATAAATGTGCATCGTTTTAGCTGTGAGGCTCAATATGAGTGGGATGAGGCTCTGTACTAGGGGGTAATGTTATATAGTTATGCCAACATCGCTAATTTTATGAGGCTCTGTACTAGGGGGTACTGTTATAGAGTTATGCCAACATCGCTAATTTTATGAGGCTCTGTACTAGGGGATAATGTTATATAGTTAATGCCTGCATCTCTAATTTTATGAGGCTCTGTACTAGGGGGTAATGTTATATAGTTAATGTCTGCATCTCTAATTTTATGAGGCTATCACAGTGCTACCACATGTATAAATGTATTATTTGCAATTTGATATTTTCCTATATATTTTGTTTATCATATAGACCCGATGGTGACATTCTATTTGCTTTAGGGCTATGAAGTCATTGGTCCTATCAATCCCTTAAATAGAGCCCAGTCTCAGTGACAAGAGGCAGATAGATAGCAGATAGCAGGCAGATAGATAGCAGATAGCAGGCAGATAGAGAAGAAGATAGGACGAGATAGTAAGGGAGAGTGGACCAGCAGAGACTAGACCCCAGGGGAGACTTACAAAGCTTCCTTGGCGGTCACTATGTCGCTGCTGCCATCACCATCATCAGCTGTATATGTATTATGTAACAACCACCATGATGTAACAACCAAATAAACATCTCCATGACGTCATCATCATATGTGTCTCTCATCATGTGCTCTCCCAAGAACATCCGAGGTTGGCTCCCATAGCATCAAGCTAATTCCCTGGGATAAACGACGCAGGCAGGCGTTGGCTCGCAAGATGGTAATGCCTATTGTCTGGCGGGCCGGCGCCAAACTTTGTGTTAAGGCTCTGTACTAGGGTGTAATACACGATGTTGTAAATTTAAGCCATCTTAGCTGTTGCTAAAAATAGCGCCGCTCGCCGCAGATGCGTGCCCACATTTCGACAGGAAGTTTATGTAGTCGCAGTTTCCTTCAGTAATCGTATCATTTTTGCGCAATATTTCCAGCTGTTTAAATCGTTTTTATGTGAGATTTTATTGGATGGCAGATTTAAGTATTATGAACCTAGATAATTTTAGATAATGGAGTGCCACACCAGTGACGACTTTCATTTAGCTTTGTAAAAAAACACTGATGGGACGGATGGTGAACTCGTGGCCATGTATCCCAGTTTCACCGGTTTTCGGCGACATAAGAGCAATTCGCCGTAGAAGTTAAATCCCGTTAAAATAATAAAAATATTTTTCATTCATGTCAATCTACATAACTTTGGGAAAACTCACTAATATGATTTATAATTCTATCGGCATCATCGGCCGGAAAAGACTGCCATGATAATATATTTGGCATCCTGTGCATTACGTCACCTGTTTTCGGCGGTGATGTTCTACAGCAAATAATATGGTGTTCCGTTATTTGCAGGAACCCAAAGAGGCAAAAAGACATTGTCTTATTACTTAGAATCAACCAGAATTAGATAAAAAGAAGTTTTGTTTTATTTTATTTCCATTTTTTCGGTACATTTCCATTCACTTAAAACAGCATTGACATAAAATACATTCGCATATAGACCTCTCCACGGAGCAGTGCGTCACGACGCTCTCAGTTACCTCCCTTTGTGGTGGCGCTAGCGTCGTCCGCTATTAAGCGGCTGCAAAATGACGTTTTACGTTAGGGCATGGGTCTAAAGCTGTAGCTTGTCTCTAAAATAACTTTAATTCCAAGTTTTGGGTGAAGGCAGAAACAATATATCAATTTAATCCTGACTGTTTACTGCTTCCAAAAATTCAATGTTTCATCGGATACTTGTTCATTATGAAATTAGGGCATGTTAAAGTGAAGAATCAGCATGCATTTTCACAAAAGGTCTTAGTTATGGAAAAACTTATTTTTAAAAAACAAAAGTTCTTAATATATTTCCACATATTACATATCTTCTGAAAGAGAAATGTTGTTCTGGTCCAACTGGGTTTCTTATGTAAAGATAATATATTTTTGCAAAATAAAATTCATAAAAATGCATTTTTTCTCAAACTGTTGTAGCCTACATTTCATTTATGATTTGAAATGGTAATGAATCATTTAGCCCCGATTCAATTCATGATATAAGAAACAGATGTATGCGTAACAATGAGATTTGGATTTTTTAAAAACTACATCAATTTTCAAGATAGTTATTTATATTTCTGTAATATGGGTGATATTTAACGTTACTTAATATTATTTTTAACATTTCTCATATAATCTGCAATCAAGTAACAACTGTTTCTTCTTAAAAACGTTACAAACGCATTATGGAATGATATGTTATAAAAATGTAGATTATTGAAAGAGGAAATATATAATTGTTATATACCCCCTATTCTCGCAATGGCATAAAAAGCCTATGTAAAAATAATTGCAAACATGGTAAACTATAATTATGCAGCGATACACAAATTGTACGTGAGAAATTAAAGTTTTCTTAAAGGTGTGCTAAGTCTTTTCGCCTAAGATATCCATTCTCTGTAGAAGCAGTTAAAGGTCTGTGTGTTTAATGAACATAAATTTGATGATTAAAAAGAGTTTTTTAAAACTTACGTTTTTCCCTTTGCTTAACGTTTTCACAGGGGGTAAGCCCTGTCCATGCTAAACCGGAAGTTGGCAGTCGTCAACAACCATTTTCTCGACAGACAGTAGTTTTTCAACAGGGGTGGGTCCCGAAATTGGTTAGTTTTGAACATTTTCCATTGATTGACGTTAACAATATCAACATGTCTCAACCTTGAATAGCTATAGTTTACAATCGCTACATCTGTGGAACATGACATGTAATAAATAATTAAGAATTTTAACATTTCGGAACGAATCAATCGACGTCAGAGAGAAAATCCGCGAAAAGGCGACTTTCTACATGAATACAGCAAATCTACATGGATGTGGTCGATATTTTACGTAGTTTTAAG
Source organism: Gibbula magus (assembly GCA_936450465.1). Taxonomy (NCBI): domain Eukaryota; kingdom Metazoa; phylum Mollusca; class Gastropoda; order Trochida; family Trochidae; genus Gibbula; species Gibbula magus. The sequence continues at coordinate 41,665,904 of OW388298.1, forward strand.
TTGAATATGATAATCTAGGACTTGTATCAACGTGATAGCATTCACAGATTAACCCTTAACCTGTCACACCTTCTCAGGTTACAAATAGAAGGGTTAACAGTTAAACAAGAATGACTAGAATGACGCCCAGCCCCAATAGTGTAGGGGAGTTAGGGTAAACCAGATGTGAAAGTTGACATAGTCTGGAATCTACCTGAAAGAGATGGATCTAGATATCTAAGATATGCATTACTCTTCCAATACCCCAATTCCTGAATAGTAGGACCTGGTAAACCCTTGTGTGCTGCCCACTGGGCTCCACCTCTGCGACAAGAGTGGCCCGTCAGTACAAAGTAAAAAGGAGACTTTCTAGCAACATGAAATTCAAACAACTCAGAAAGGGCGCTAACCAGGCACAAAACGCTACCTTTCAAATCTGGCAAACTAATTTGAATAGATCTTTGGCGAAATTGCAAAGTTTTTGTCCACTTTAAAGTAATAAGTGCTCCCTCTGAACAATAAGATACATCACCCACACAGATTACCTTATCTTTGTTAGCCCTTGATTTAACCTCAAAGTTAGATGCTCTCAGCAAACCATAGAAACCAATCATACATCCTATCCAAACTGAACAATGTAAAACTTCACTCACAAAGAGAGAACAATGAACTCTAACTAATAGCTCTGGCGTTACAGGTTCTGCCCCCTTTTGGGCCTCACCTAACACTCTCCGCATACCCGTTAAGAAATGTTGTGGTAACCAACTAGCAAAAGGATCGCCCTCCCCTTGCTGCCTGTACAAGGTTCTAACAATACAGATATATGATTTAATAGATGCAATACAGAGATTCTTGAAATCAGCTAAATAGCATAAATACAAACAGGCATCTTCTTGAGACAAAGGAACTTCAACAATGTTCAACATATCACAAAAATTCAAGTAGCATCTCAAGTGATGCCTATAAGTAGATTTAGTGCTATCAGCCCATCCCTTGCTTTGGAAGTACGTGACAGACTCCTCCAGACTCGTGCGTATCACCTCTCTGCCTCCATCTGAAATTAATGAACTTGATTGACATGTGCTCACTTAATTCTTCAAGTGAAAATGGGACTAAGCCAAGCTGATACATAGGAACTAGACTGTAAAAATGTGACAAATTACCCTGTGAATGCAGACTTGACAAAGTGTGCTATAACATTATCTTTGCCTGCAACATGCACAGCCTTAACTGAGAAATTATGAAATGCACACAACCAAAACATATAACGGAGACTGTCCATTACACCCTGCATTTTTGAGGCAACCTTATTAATCGCTGCCTTAGCAGCTATATTGTCTGTATATTCTCAAGTAGGGGAGCCCATCTGTCCAACGATTCAATAATCGCTAGTGTCTCTTTCACATTGATGTGACAGTCCTTCAGGTGTGGACGATCCAACGCCCAATTAACGTAAAAATAGTCACCATTGAAATAACCAGCCCCACCTTCATTACACATGTCTGTCTGTAAGGTGGTAATGGGTAGCTTGTCCAAGAAAGATACACAACCATTAAAGGTACACATGAATGATAGCCACCAGTCAATATCTATCTGAAATTCCTGAAACAGTTTAATTTTGTGGCGCTGCTTCCCAACTATCTTATTGCAGTCCATCACTCTGCGTAAGAAGGTTCTCCCTCCACGCACCACTTGTGAAGCCCAATTTAGTTTTCCATTTAAAGTTTCAAGTTCTCACTTGGACGCTCTTGTTTTATTTTTAGCTCATCAGGCCTGAAAGTCCCGATGGGCTTATGGCATGGCATGGTGTCCGGCATCCATCCATCCATCCCTCCATCCGTAAACTTTTCGCTTTTTCGACTTCTTCTCCAGAACCAATGATTCCACAGAGCTGAAAATTTATTTGCAGACTCCTTGGCCAATGGGGATTCTAAATTGTAGATTTCGTGACCCCATGACCCCAAATGGGGTCACAGGGGTCACATCCTTGAAAACCTATTTTCATCTTCTTCTTCAGTTCCAAAAGGTCTAGAGAGCTGAAAAGCTGTGTGCAGACTCCTTGACCAATGGGGATTCTATATTGTAGATTTCGTGACCCCTTGACCCCAAATGGGGTCACAGGGGTCACATCCTTAAAAACCTATTTTCATCTTCTTCTCCAGTTCCAAAAGGTCTAGAGAGCTGAAAAGTTGTGTGCAGACTCCTTGACCAATGGGGATTCTAAATTGTAGATTTCGTGATCCCGTGACTCCAAATGGGGTCACAGTGGTCATGATCTAAGAACCTATCTTTTGCTTTTAAACAATAACTTAAATAACTTAAATATTCAACTTTAGATAGTAAATCAATGAAATCCTGATGAGCTACAGAGCCCATGGCTCTATTTTTGAATCGTTGCAACAGTTCCATGAAAGATTCGATTTTCTTATGTGGTAGCGACAAAGTCAAGTCCCTCGTCTTAATCAGTATGCCCAGAAAAACTAATTCCTGGGATGGTCGCTCCACCTTGTTCCAGTTTATATAGAACCCTAACTGTCTCAATACCGACACTAGAATATTGAGACCTCTAACACATGCATCAAATGTTTTCTCAATACCGACACTAGAATATTGAGACCTCTAAGACATGCATCTAATGTTTTCTCAATACCGACACTAGAATATTGAGACCTCTAACACATGCATCAAATGTTTTCTCAATACCGACACTAGAATATTGAGACCTCTAAGACATGCATCAAATGTTTTCTCAATACCGACACTAGAATATTGAGACCTCCAAGACATGCATCAAATGTTTTCTCAATTACAAGAAAGTCATCAAAATACAAAGATAACACACATCATACCAATATGACATAATGCGACACACTGCACTTGAAAGTCTTTGAAATATCTGGGGTGATTTAGAACATCCAAATGGCAATTTATGATCCCGCAAATACCTGATATGGTGTGAACCAGTAAACTGCCATGCAATACCTGTATATCTACGGCACTTTACACTTATGTCTACAGACCTATATGCACTTTTCAGATCTACCTTAGCTAAGTAATTTCCTTCTGTGATCTTATCACACACCTCACGTAGATCCATATATGAACAAGACTTGTCCAAAACATAGGAGTTCAAACCACCGTTCGAAGGCAAACTGGCATTATGAATCAGTCTAATAGAATTTCCATCCTTAGGAATTGCTCCTAAAGCAGAGACAATAGCTGGTTTCTGCTTTGTGAAAGAGTAATTCCCCTTCTCTATCTCTTCCAGTAATTGCTGCTCAACTTTGTCACTATTCACCATTGGGACCGATGGTTCGGTTGAAATACTCGTTTGATATCTGTATCAAATATGTCCACAATATCGAAAACATTCCTAACTCCTTCTAAAATATATAATCTATCAAAATCACTTTCTGGTAACAAACTCTGCCATGCGTGCAAGTGTAATGAACCACACTTGCCCCTTAATGTCTCAGTCCGTTTTTTGGGGGTTGATTGTTCTCATGTAAACCTGGAATTCTTCCATGGTTCGCCGCAGTGTGATTAGAGGAATAACACAAAGCGCAATTATGCATCATTTGACATTCACTTTCACTTCTTATGCACCCTTCACCATTGAATTTCCTACAAATTTCCCTTCCATCCGGCATGAAAGGTCCTCTCCGCTTAGCCGTCCCTCCTCCTGGTCTAAAGTTGTTGCTAAAGTTGTTACTAAAGTTGCTGGAGTGGTTGAGGTTGCCCATCTCCTTCAGTGCTGACCCTGTCGCATTCTGTTGTTTCGGGATTAAGTAGAAGTTCCTTACTTCTGGCAGGGATGCTCTCCATTCAAAACCATCCTTTGCTTGTCTCTCGCGGTATTCCTTGTCGTACAGTAGGACGCTGTTCCAGACGTTGTTTGTAGCTAGTCTCATAATGGTTTGAATGTAATGCAGGTAGCCTGACTTGTTCACAGAGTCCATTTCCAACAATATCTGTATGTTAGCATAAACCCATTGTTCAAGTGTAACTATACCCAATGAGCTCTTCCGTGGGCCCCCCACGTGGACCTGGGCTCCCCACCTATATCCATCACTCTACCCTCGTCAAGGATGTCTAACGGATTCGTCCAAACATAGTCAACAATGTTCTTAGCCTTCGATTTCCTGTTACCTGCTGCAGGTGTGTCTGGTCGCTCTCCCCGCTCTGCACTGTTGCCACCCTGAACTTGGATGGTAGGCCTATCAGATGCTGCTTCCCTGATTTGTCGTTCTTATTCATCCTTCCGCTTCGTCAGCTGCAATTTTTCTAGGTGTTGTTCTAGTTGTTTCACCGTACTTTGCAATTCTAACACTTCTGTTTTGTACTGCATAGAAACTTGTCCTGACTCACACTGCCTTGATGTCGGCGTTTTCCCGCCATTTTTCCTGTCCGACATAGACAACGACGCCACTGGCGTGGAGTCTCGACCTCTCGACGCTCCAAAAAGATGGTCATCGCCTGGTTCTTCCTCCTTCAATGCCCTTATTATGTCCCCTAGTTTTTCCCTGGCGTTTGCTCGCTTTTCTCGCTGAGACATGGTTGGATTTATACGGTTACGATGCTGGTTAGCCGTCCTGCTGTCTGCTTGCAAATAGTCGCCATGCTGCAATGGAAACGAGGCTGCCGAATATATAAAACCCGGAATAGCCTATAAAAACCGTAATGCGCTAAACCCGGAAGAGAAAAAATTGATAAATCATTATATAAATTATTTACAAAATGTACTTCTTTCATATTCATCACATATAGACAGCTTATTTTGTAGATATCCTGTCGTTTATAATTATTTAAGCTTGTTTGGTACAATAGTTTAATGGATCTGTTTTCATTTATTTCAGCTAGATGATAATCACATCCCTGTTGACTTCTTGCGTGGTGACGTTACAGTGAATGAATCAAGGCATCTCTTATTTGCTACCGACCGACAGCTTTCCGAACTATGCAAGGTTAGACATTGGTTTCTTGATGCTACGTTCAAAGTTGTGTACAGACTCCTTAGCCAATGGGGATTCTAAATTGCAGATTTCGGGATCCTGCGACCCCTCATGTAGGTCACAGAGGTCATGACCTGAAAAGCTATTTTCATCTTGAGATTTTATGTGCTCTTCAAAGCGAGGTAATTTAAAGGAAACAACAGTGACAAATTTAATCTTCAATTGTGTCTTTATTTGTAGGGGATTTTATCTCTGGCCTCAAAGACAGGTCAGAGGGGTAAGGACCTTATTCTCTCAATTTAAAGTGCTTCCTATTTCTTGTACCTCTCACCTTGAAGTTGACATTTTGAATTCGTTAATGTATATAAAGATTGATGAACTACAGAGCCAATGGCTCAATTTTTATCAATATTGGAAATGCTCACTTCTAGAACATGTCATTCTGATCAAGAGTCCTATATTGCAGTATTGCATGTCAAGCATCCCCTCCTACATTTGATATTGCCGCTGTGCATTCAAGGATTAAGGTAAAAAAACTATGTCAATGACCGGTCCTTGCAAGCGACTGCACTGTGTCAGTAACTCTACAGCAGAGTTTCACTGCGACTTCCCGTATATCGTCGTCTGTTATGTCATAAAATGATTGTTTGTGACGTCACTGTAGCTTGTGGTCGCAAGGGAGGTGGGCCTTTTCCTGGCTTATTTTATGCGAATTAAATGAAGTAGAATTGGCATTACAGAAACTTGTGCAAATTTGTGTATAACCCTCGGTCTCACTTTGGCAATAAAATATGCACATGTGGTACGACACACTTCCTCGGGTAATAATCTCTATGTCTGCAGCATTTCAAATCAAACAAATTTAGAGTGCAAAAATGACTTAATCACTTTATTTTATTGTGACAGATGTTTTCTTTATACGAACGTATATTAACATTTTATTATTTTGTTGTCATCACGCAAAAACAGATCTTTAAAATCATTAAAGTTTGTCCTATGATAAATACTTATTCATCAATTGTCATAGGGTAAAAATGTCCAATATTTCGATGTAGATATCTATTTTCTGGAATTTATAAGATTATCAATAGTATACCTTTTTTTCAGGCATTGATTTTATTTTTTTTGAAGACTGTAAGCATTGTTAGTCATTAATCAAAATATCAATTTTCAATAACCGTATAAATCAACAATGGTGTTGACATCATTGCTTGGTTGGTTGGTGCATGTTTATGACGTGTGGGATCAGGTCAGGTATTGTAATAATACTGAAACCTTGTGTTTAATTTGGGGCTGAACGGAAGTTTGCAAGATTTAGATGTTTTCAGGGGTGCGTTCAATGCTTCCAAAGTCTATCCTAACTCCTCTGATTACTTCATTTGGGTGCGTTCCATTCAGTTGATAATTCTACTCAGAGTACTCCAAACGAAAGGACCGTGATCAGACCGTGCTCGGAGTTTGCTCTGAGCTACTCCTCGTAATCATGTGGAGCAGACTGAGCAGCTAAGGTGTCGATCTACGAATGAACCCCCCATAATAGTGACAATTTTATTTGTCTTATATAAAATCATGAAAACAGCTTTATCTTCATGAATAATATTTTGTCAATCCAGGGATCGAAATTAATATTTTTCAAAGTGTGCCATGTGGGCACTCTCATAGTATTTCAAGTGTGCCATTTCAATGTTAGATGTGCCTTTGAAATTCAAAATACCATGGTCTATGAAAGTTAAAACTGAACCATATAACACTCCAAGACTTGAAGTGCAAGATTTTATGTTGATCATTTAATGGCTATATTGTTGTATAATATGTACTATTCATTGAGTTAAATCATTAAATAAAATTGATTATGATAAGTTAAATCAAAATGTGACCGGTGTATTCACTGAGTAGTCTTTTTAAATGATAATTAAGAATTTTAAATCCTATGTGTATTTTGGAGCAACGAGAAAAGCAGAATTTGTTATTACAAAAATGTTTGGGAAATGTTTTAACTTGACCACGCTTGTCACAAGACATTCTAATCGATAAATGGGAATGAGTTATTTTCACACTTCTCAAATTATTCACTTACTGTACTTATGAAATACTTTTATCAATAATGATGTTACATCTTATATTATCTTTTATCAATGATTTAAATTTTCGTAAAGGAAAAGGCAGCAATCACTTCCGTGTGAGTCTATAAATAGATATCACTTTGACTGTCAACATGGTAATGCTACACTATGAATTGAGCTTGTATTCAATTTTCTGATTGGCTAAGAAAAGGGAAGTCCCAAAGTTAACCAATGATAGAGCTTATGACATCTGGATGTTTGCTGGGGAGACCTGAAACAGTCACTTGACTAATGATAAGTTTTATAACATCTGGATGTTTACTGGGGAGACTTGAAACAGTCACTTGACCTAGTTCTTTTTTTTGGTAGGGATGACCAGGATATTTCCTTGCATTTTCATTTTGGTAAGAGTCATTTACTTATCAAAAGATTATTTACTGTTGGAATTTTATGACAGATGTTAGCTTTTACATACAAATATATTTCAGTTTTAAAAATCAGAATTTATAATGAAATTGTTTCAAAGTTTGTGACTTGTTAATCCCTACAAAACAAATGGACTCAACCAAACACTCACAGACGACTGAGGAGGTTATTGATTTTATTTTTCGTAGATAATCAACTTAATATTGAATTAAATTAGATAATTAAATTATTATTATTATTTATAAATTGTTGGTAAATAATATTTAAGAAGTGTGTAACATAATTTCTTTTTCAAATTGGTGCTAAACATCGACTTTTGCTTCATGCGGTGCAAACCAAGGCTGTCCGTGTTCCTCCCTCGCCATCCTTTATTTCAACCAATCAGCATGCTCACTTCCTTAGATACCGATACGGCGAAAAGGAACAGCCAAAGATCAAACAGCATGTAAATAATGATAGCGGGGACGATGTTTAGAATTTGAGTTCATATAAACTGACAGTTGACTTGACAGTTTTGTGAAAATTTAACAAAATATTCAAAATTTTAACGGTGACAAAATACTATGATACATTATTGATAATAATCAAGTGTGCCATAAGGGCATGCAGGTAAAAATTTACCCGTGCCATTACGATTTTAACTGTGCCCTCGGCACGATGGCACTAATAATTTCGAACCCTGCAATCATTGTAGTATATATAAAAGTAATTAATTTCACCAAATGACATCACTCAGGAAATGACCTTTGACCTTGCTCTAAAATGTATTTCGTGTTATTCCTTTCAACGAGAGCAGAGCAGTGATCTGCGCTTGTTCCGAACATGCGAAAGGAGCTCACCCCTGGATTCCTGTGACAGTCAATAATAAATGGTGTTTTTTATCCCACCCGTATGTAATACCGTGGGATTTAGTTAACGCCCCGTCCGTCTGTCCGTCCGTCTGTCTGTCCGTAATCATTTCGTTTCCGGAGCACTGCTCCAAAACCGTTCATCATATCTTCCTGAAACTTTGCATGTGTATTACCCACTAACTGAAGTGGTGCCTTTTGATATTTTCACATATTTTCTGAAATTGTTTTTCTTTTTCTGTTTCCATAGAAACATGAGAGGGATGTTGGTTGTTGTTGATTTTGACTGATTCTGGAGCAGAATTCTAAAACCCTTAACATACCTGAAACTCAGCATCTGTAATACCCACTAACTCAAGTACGGTAGTAGATACACAAGTATCTGTCAAAGATGTGTTTTACAAATTTTGTGGAACCGGTGGGATATGTCATCTTCTGATGACTCTTGTTTATCAATAAGTATTGACTTTTGCTGAAAATTTACATTTACCGGTAATGGTAATTATACCCCTGCTGTAGTTGATATATGAATATGACATTCATTCTGTTCGTCATTCCGTCTGTCCTTTCATCAACTAAATTTTTCAGAAAATGTTTGGTATACATCAAGTAAACTTTGTACAGTTGTTAAGCATGTTCTCCCCATAATGTGTGGCCCATTTGCAGTTTTCAGAGATTTAAAAGTTTTGGTCATTTCTATGTAAACGTCACTCTTTTTAGCCAATCCACATGATCAGGCCTGATCAAAAAGCCAAATTGGTTTATGGCATGGGCGGTCTTCTGTAAGGTGTCGTCAGTTGTCTGTCATGAGTCGTCAGTAAATTCTTCGACATCTCAAAAACCTCTGCACCCCGTCCCCGAAAGCTAAAATTATGTGGAGAGGTACCTTTCACGTAGGGGATAAAAGTTTGTACATTTGGTCCTGACCCCCTCAAATATTGGCACGGCAGGCATTATCCGAATAACCTTCAAAACCAGTTTGCATATGAAGCTGAAGTATTCAAATTTACAACTGTTCGTCATAGGAAAGTCAAATTTGCAATTCTGTGTATTGAATACAGACCAGAACTCTTTGGAATGGGATGTGTGTAGTTGATTGGGGCAGTGATATGGTTAAGTTGATCATTGGGCCGGCTGGAGTCCATTTCGTTGAGTAACAGCCAAGCCCAGTTAGTTAATGAGAAGATAAGAGGGAGGAATTGGATACAACTGTCCTTCAAACTTTGAGGGGGATTATTGTTATCGCCTGCCGGGGGGGGGGAAGGAGTAGGGGGAGGGGGGAGATATTGAAATGGGCTCTGTCCATCCTAAAATCGTTTCCAAAGCAGAACTAAAAGAACGTAGGGCACAGCTCAATGAAACTTTATTTCCAATGGCTGAGGATGTTGATGATATCGTCTGTCTGCTTGTTTTTCCTTTTATTGAATGAATTGCAGTCATGGAATGACATATCATGGATTAAAATTTTTATAACTTATATTCTTTCAGCAGAATCTGTGCACGACAAAAAGAATTCCATGCCGCAAACAATCCTTACACAGTGAACTCGAAATCAAAGAACTCTTCAATGTGGAGGAAATAACCCATACGTGATGATCCCGAAGTTTGAGAACTCTTCAATATGGAGGAAGGCATCGATTATCTCCCTTGTTCTCAATATCCTCTCATCCACCATGAACTCTTGTCAAGGGGAGGTAATCCAGCTAGCACTGCATAGGAACCAAGGGGAGAGAACTTTACGACACAGATGTGCGGTTGGTTGACGTGACTGCAGACAATATGCACGGAGAGTCAGGGGAAGGGTATTACATCAAGATGATGATCGGGATCCCTCCACAACAGGTGCTTGTGATGATGACGATGTTTTATTCATAATGAATTTTATGATTGCAATTAATCCCTTTAAAGGGGCTGTAGCACATAAATTGCAAATTTTATTTTTAGCTCATCTGGCCTGAAAGGCCCAATGGGTTTATGGCATGGTGTTGATCCGTCCGTCCGTCCGTCCGTCCGCCCGTAAAGGTTTCGTCTTCTTCTCCAGACATAATTATGACTCTAGAGAGCTGAAATTTGACTCCTTGACTAATGGGGATTCTAAATTGTAGATTTTGTGACCCCGTGACTCTAAATGGAGTCACAGGGGTCACAACCTTAAAAACCTACTTTCATCTTCTTCTCCAGTTCCAAAAGGTCTAGAGAGCTGACAAGTTGTGTGCAGACTCCTTGGTCAATGGGAATTCTAAATTGTAGATTTGGTGACCCCTTGACCCCAAATAGGGTCACAGGGGTCACAACCTTCAAAAAATATTTTCCTCTTCTTCTCCAGTTCCAAAAGGTCTAGAGATCTGAAATGTTGTTCGCAGACTCCTTGGCCAATGGGGATTCTAAATTGTAGAATGTGTGGCCCAGTGGCCTCAAATAGGGTCACAGTTCCTCAATGAATGTGAACAGCTGCCCTGGCCCAAGCAAGTCTGGATATGCGTTTTGACCTTCTAACTGATTGTATCGGGTGTCAGTTGTGTCACTGCACAGCAAGTGAGTGAGAGGGTAATTATCTCAGCGGTTGACTAGCAGAGTATGGCCAGGGGATCAGAGTTGGGAGACTTTGTTGACTCTAAAAAGGAATTTTGGAGGGAAGGAGAGGCTATGGTTAAGGCTTTGTGTTATAGTTCTCTACAGGTTTGCAAAATACCTAACTAGTAACTATAGAAGAAGAGAAAAATAATCATCAAATGTTTTATCATTTTGTGTCATGATATGGTGATTATGTCTACACCATTTGAATTGGAAGTCACCTTCTCTTGAAGATCCATGCAGTCATAGTGCTTTATCTGGAGAAAATGTCAGTCTTCAACATCAAACTATACAAACCCTGATGAGCTACAGAGCCCATGGCTCTATTTTTCAGTTTCTGCACAGCTTGTTTCATCTCATCTATTGTGACGATGTTCATGATGATGTCCAGGTCTTCTTCAGCCTCAGTGATGTTTGCTAACTCTTGAGGGTCCGGTATGTTCAGGATTTGTTGAAAATGTTCCTTCCATCTTTCAAGTTTCTTCTGTTCGCTTGTGATTGTTGTGCCATCGGATCCATCTATGGGGAAATCCTGGTTTGGTGACCACACAGTTTCCTAGTTATTTGGTAAACGGTCGTCATGTCTCTTTGTTCTGCAGCCTGTTCTGCTTGATCAGCCAGTTGGTCTGTATACAGTCTTCAGGCAGTCATCATTCCCTGAACGACATGAGTTTTTATTTGGGAAATTGCGATATCTTGCAACTTTCTTAATAAGAAAAAGGATGACTTTAATCAGCCTACGTCATACGTTACTGAACACAACACACTGAGTAGAGGTTATCTGTGTTTTCTTAAAGGGAATGTAGCACGTTTTTTGCCAAAAATATGTTTTCAAATTTCCCATTGATAATGATACGCAGATAGTGTTTAACTATTAGTAAAAATATTTTTCAAATACATTTCATCAACTTATTTGAGCGTAAATGTGCTACTGTCTCTTTAACTAATACCATGTTTATCCCATTGAATGAGGCAGAGAGTTTATAATATTTTCACGAGTGACGCAGCTATGAATTAAAATATAGACAGCTTATCAACCTCATGAGATGAGATCTAGCTATACCGGGGATGTAACTCAGTTGGTAGAGTGTCCGCTCATCACCCGGAAGGCCGGGGTTCGATTCCCGGTCGTGTCATACCAAAAGACGTTAGAAGATGGGAGTTGCTGCTTCCTTGCTTGACTCTCAGCATTATAAGGACAGAACAACACTTGAACTGGCGCTGCACTGAGGCTGCCGGGTGCAAAATGCACAAACCAAATTTCCTATGTACTTTCTATTGCGGACAATAAAGTGTTATTATTATTATTAAACATGGTATTAGTAAAAGACAGATAATCTATTATATATAATATTATATAACATAATATTTTTCTCAGAGTGTGAATAATATTCTTTGTTTGTGCGTGATCTAGCAGTTACGAAGACAGCGGATCTTCTGTCTACGTTCCCTACACCCAGGGGGACTGGACCGGTGATCTCAGGACAGACTTGTCCAGATCGCATCTCTCCCTAATGTGAGCGTCACGTGGAACATTGCGTTCTTCACCGGCTTGTCTAACTTCTTCCTCAACACCTCCGACTGGCAGGGGGTCATTGGTTTTGCCTACCAGGAAATATCAAGGGTAGGTAACTCGTACCTGTACTGTGCACTCCCTTTAAACTTACAGCGGACCAGTAAGAAAAGTTGGTAAGAGCTATGTCGAATTAGAGGAATTATCCCATATGAAATGAATATACATGTAAGTATACAGAGAGTGTTGGATGTCAGGGATGTAGACTTTGAGCAAGTACTGTTCGTGTTCAAATTCTTGTGAGGGTTTTGTCTTCTGTGCCAAAACACAGTGGATGTGTTAGGTTTCTGAGTGAGAGATTCAGTGTTCGAAACCAACACCCCCCCCCCCCCCCCCCCCCCCCCCCCACACACTTTTGAAAAATACATAGATCATCCTATGGAAGAGAGCTGTTATATCCAGGGGCAGGATAGCCCAGTGTTTAGCGCGTTTGATTTGGGATCAAGACAGCCGGGTTTGAATCCCGCCAGGGGCTCGGCAACATTGTCTGCTGTAGAGAACTGTTCTACATGCAGTAAGATTTGAGTGCAAAGCGTCACTTAATTTCATTGCAATACCACCCATGGTTCGCTAGTTTCAGCCAATGCTTGCAGGTTTCACCGCAGTATATAGCCACAATGGTGTTGCAGGCTTTCTCTCTGCAATAATACCATTAGCCAGAGATATAATCTTGGAAAGGGCGTAAAACCTCAACCTAAAATTCCTTTTGATTTTTAGCTCATCAGGCCTGAAAGGCCCGATGGTCTTATGGCATGGCGTCCGTCCATCCGTCCGTCCGTCTGTCCATCCGTAAACTTTTAGCTTTTTCAACATCTGTTCCAGAACCAATGACTCTAGAGAGCCGACATTTTATGTACAGATTCCTTGGTTGACGAGGATTCTAAATTGTAGATTTGGTGACCCTGGGGCCCCAAATAAGGTCCTCACAGGCCATGACCTAAAAACCTACTTTCATCTTCTTCCCCGGAACAAAAAGACCTTAAAGGCTGTAATATTGTGTGTAGACTCTTTAGCCAGTGGATATTCCAAATTGTAGATTTGGTGACCCTGTGAACCCAAATAAGAGCCTCACAGGCCATGGCCTTAAAAACCTAAGGCTGTAATATTGTGCGTTTATTAGCATTTGAGTTCTTGGGCTCGAATATTCACTAAGGTCATAAAACTAGTATTTTCCTTATTAAGAATTGCAGGAATAACATGTTTAGGGCACAAAGATGATAATTTTCCCAACAACGAGAGTGCTGATATGCTTAGAGAACACACTGAGTTTAGTGTCAAGCAGTTAAACCCAACACATGAAATACATGAAATTCCTTGGATTCTGGTTGAATTCTATAAGCATGTCTGTTATTATTGATGATGACAAATCTGTTGGGATACAGAAGAGAGTTAATCTCTCTTCAGGCTATTCAGATCAGAAAAGTAGCACAGTTCATTGGAATGGTAGTTGCATCTTTGCCAGCAGTTAAAGGGAAAGTTCTATCAACGATCTATCGGCAGCATCCACCATCTTGGATCCTTGACATTTCGTGAAATGAAAACACGCTATATTAACCCAATTTTATTTTTTTTGTTATAATAAAACATATTCACTGATAGAATATTCACATAGTAACACATAATGTATCATAAAAGTAATAAACACTATGCTGTTAGGCCGTAGCGAAGTTTTCCCCACTCATAGCGCCGATGGCTTCAATTCTCATTGTTTTGATTTTCAACAAATGTGCGTTTGGTTTTATCAAATTGTCAAATGTAAAGTCATCAAAGTATTAACTTCATTAATATCTTTTAATTTGACTGTGTTTTAATCATATAGTAATAGCACATATGTGTAAACAGGGATATCCGCTCGAATTGCGTTTCCAAAAAAAATACCCCGATAGAACCCTCCTTTTAAGTTTAGGAAACTGCATTACAGAAAATTAGAAAGAGAAAAAATTGCTGCATTACAAACCCATACTTGGGATTTTCTAGACAAGCCATTCTTGAAATTCAGTGGTGGATTGCACATACACATAACAGTTCTAGGGATATTCTGCCAGCTTTACCAGACATTCAGATTCAAACTGACGCTAGGGTTGGGGCGTTTGTTGTCTTGGAAATATGGCAAATTGGAGATGGTCAATGGAAGAGAAAAGAGAGCATATTAATGTTCTAGAAATGAAGGCAATTGACTTAGGACTTAAATCATTCTCCTCAATATTGACCTTCAAGACTGTCTGATAATTCAACTGCAGTCAGCTACATTAATGAAATGGGCGCTCAGATAAATGTGATAGGATGGCTACTGTTATCTGGAATTGGTGCATTGATAGAAACATTGATCTTCTGGCGTCCCACATAACAGGTACACACAATGTCAATGCTGATCGAGCCTCAAGATACTTCTCTGATAGAACGGAATGGACATTATCGGATGATATGTTTGACACTGTTAAGGCAATCCACCCTGAGACAATGACCATAGATTTTTTGCATCTAGAGTAATTGCTATGCTAGATAGATATTGTAGCTGGAAACATGATCCAGGAGCTTGTCATATAGACTCATTCACTATGCACTGGTCAAATGAAGTTATCTATGCCTTTCCACCATTTTGTTTGGTAGGGAGAGTTGTTCGTAAAATTATTCAGGATGAATCTTGTGGTGTAGTAGTTGCACCCATTTGGCCTGCCCAGTCATGGTTTACTGAATTGATTAACCTTGTTGTTGACAGGCCAAGGAAGATCACTCGGGCTCGAGCAGTTCTCCACCTACCGTGGGACAAGGCAACTCATCCCACTATGAAGAACCTCAGACTCGGAGTATTTCCAGTGTCTTGGACACCTGGGAGAAGGCTAGAATTTCAGTGGACGCTGCCAGAATTCTCTGGGCATCATTCAAGCCAAGTACGAGGAAACAGTGTTATTGGGACAGGTGGTTCCACTTTTGTGTTGAGAGACAGACTGATCCAGTTTTTGCTAATGTTGTTATAGAATTTCTTCTGTCACTCTTCCAGACTGGATTGAGTTATAGTTGAGTGCTATTTCTGAGTGCACTGAGTGCTATTTCTGTGATTGTGCAGTGCGGGAATCGAAGTATTGGAGAGCATCCATTGGTTACTCGATTCTTGAAAGGTGTGTTTCTTCCGAGACCAGTAAGACCGAAGTATTCAGAGATTTGGGATGTTAAGCAGATTTTTCAAATGTTGAAAAAACTGTCTCCAGTCAGGAGATTGTCCCTGAAGCAATTATCAATCAAACTTGTGTTATTGTTAGTTAATGTCACAGCCCAGAGAGGGCAGACTCTTTGGTTTTTGGACTTGAACAACATGAATATTTCTCAGAATTGTGGGAAAGTTATCTTTTATTTGAGAGAACATGTCAAACAATCGAGACTGGATAAAACTTTTGATCAGATTAAGGTGAAAGCGTACCTTCCGGATAGGAGGCTGTGCCCAGTTACGGTACTTAACAAGTATGTATCTAGGACTGATTCCTTGAGAGGAGAAGAGTCTAAACTTTTCACTCAAATCATTAAACCCCATAATAGGGTTTCTCGAGACACTCTTAGCAGATGGATCAGAACAGGGATTGAGTGGACAGGAATTGATACTCATAAATACTCTGCTCATAGCACTCGGGCGGCCGCTACTTCGGCTGCACATTCTCTTATGGTGCCATTATCTGAAATTTTGAATAAGGCTGGCTGGGACTCAGAAATGTGGCTGTGGGGTCAATTCCTTTGATTTTGGATTAAAATTGTCTTGATTTTGATTTTGTTGATTTTGTAGATATTGCCTCTTGACTAACTTGCAGTCATTTGGTATTTTGAGTGTGAGCTATGCTTGGCAGATCCGGCTTTGAAGTCTCATGGGACCTGAATCACGTGACTGATAGAGTAGAATTTAACAGCTAAACGAGACTTACCTTGTACCAATCAGTCTTCAGTGATGAGGAGGTAACATGCCGTCCCTTTTACCCTTCCCTTCTTAGTCTCGAGATCTGTCTCGCAGACTTCAAAGACTGATACGCATGGGCAACCTGCAATCTCATGTTGCCTCCTCATCACTGAAGACTGATTGGTAGAAGTACAGTCCAACTTCACCTTACAAGGTAAGTCTCGTTTAACTGTTAGATCATGTAGGAAAATGTCTTAGAATTACTAAGTGTAAGTTTCTCAAACTATTTCTTATAGTTTAATTTACAAATAACAAACTTCTGCTTTTCGCGTCTTGGGACTTCGAAACCAATGCAAAGTGCCATATCATTGTGAACATCATCCATGTTTATCTTGGAAATGCTAGCTCCTGATTGGTCAGATCCTGGAGTGACCACTCTTTGACCTAAGATCCATGAATACTAATGAGCTAGCTGACGTTCACAGATGGCTGAACTCGGCATTGGTAGCAAAGCCAGTGAAACTTAAAAGTTCTCGCAACACGAAAACTTTCCAAAGAACAAACAGAGAAGTTTATGGAAAACACAAGAGATTTTTAAGAGTAACAATAATAATTTATTCACAAGACATGAAGTTATATGCAAAGGTGATAAAACATTACTTTTATGAAAAACCTAACATTGTGCGTCCTTTTCGTGACGTCTTAGTACTAAAATTTGCCAACTGAACTTTAATAAATACTTGGTAAGTTTTCCTCAAAATAATTAATAAAGACACTTAGAAAATTTTGCATAAAGATCTACTATTAAAAAATCAGGGATTGTTTAAAATAACGTTTGGGGTACTGGTATCTCATACAGCAGGTGTTGAAAACAATTGAAGCAAATAATATGAGGGATAGAAACACGAAAGAGACGAGGAAAAAGACCCACCAGCAGAATAAATCACATTTTTGCCAGCAATACATCCATGAAATCATAACATCCAAAAAGTTTAGATTTAATTTGAAACATATTGGTTAGACAACATTTACTGTCAAAACCATTCAGAAATTAAAATGAATCTTATGATAGTAACATTAATGAGATATGAGATATATCAATTAATTACATAATCCCAAATAAGATTTTTGTTGAAATTCTTTGTTCTGATTCTTTGATAAATGACAATATTGCTAGTCCACATGTACATGATCTAGTTCTTGTAAAATTAACATATTGAACTCGGTCTAGTAAAAATCTACCCTGATCATAGGGCCGATACTAGTTGTATTTTATGTTCAAAAGATATCTCTTCATGCCAGAAGATTGTGTATTAACATGGATAACTTATATTTCATTAAATAGGACTGAATTATGCAAGCTGCACATTTATTATTCATGTCAAACGATGTTTCAATGTTTGTAAACAAGACACTAAGGGTCGCGTCACATGTCAATCCACAACTCGTCTAAATATCCTTCTACACATTAGTCAGGTGAAAATTCCTTCAAACATGGTTTATTTATGACCAATACTCACAATTAATGCTATTTATGTGGTTAAATTACTTTAAAATATTGAAAAACTACGCGCTGCAAATGTTGAAGCGATTGGAGGCACATCCTGGTCTCCGCGCTTAGTTGCCCTGTGCTTCACTATCCTGTTGAGCTGCAGAGCCCATGGCTATATTTTGTCACATCCAATTGAAAGTGATGTCTCAGGAATCCACGGCTACCATGAATTTCATGCAATTCTGGTTTTGCCCACGTAATGTGCTTAAGCCCAAAATTGAAAATTCATTAAAATAACCTCCATTAAAATATGAAAATATAAAAAAGATAAAAAATATTACAAAATGTATCTACTAGACTGAGTTCAATATCAATTCAATGAATATGTTTATTTTTCAAGAACTAGATCATGTATGTGGACTAGCAATATTGTCATTTATCAATGTATTACCAGTTTTGCCATCTTAAGCCCAAAATGGAAAATTCATTAAAGGAAACTCAATTAAACATGAAAATAAAAAAAAGATACAAATTATTACAAAATGTATCAGGTGTCACTTAACTTATTTCCCTGTGTATGTTGTAGAAGTGCAGAAATACACATACAGTTAGATTTACTCAGGTAAATAAACAATATTATAGAGGCAGTTGACCAAACATTTAAAAAACTAAATAGGCCTAACTGAAATAGGTAATAACAGTTTAAGTCACATCTCAAGTGTTTTATCATTCAAACATGGATTGCACAGTAGATGTCACTTGTGCGAGATCAATAATAATAATATATACATTACAGATAATTGCTACAATCAAAACGTCATGTAGTGCTATTTCAGTCTCAGTGTCACTGATGACACAAATGACAACAGAAAACTATTCTGTATTGAGAAATTGTTTTAGATCTGTGCATGTATACAAAAGCATTTTGATACAAATATAGCCATTGGCTCTGTAGTTCATGGGGACTTGAATGATATAGTTTAGAGCTACCCCCACCTATGAAGTAGTGGGCATATATAGCGCTCAGCCTGTCCGTCCGTCCATCCAGTGTCCATCCAGTGTCCGTCCGGTGTCCGAGCATGCTTGAGCTTTGTACACTTCAATTTTTTTGTAAGAAACTTTTGATATTTTACCGATAAAGTTTGATAGAGATTATAGAGTAGTGCATTTGAAGAAATGTATTATCCTGAACGCAATATGCATGTTGTTAATTTTAATTAAGAAATGTTCTGTTTCAAAATACAGTTTCATTAAGTAGACTTTAGATATTTGTTGACTGTATTCACCTGATGGCCTAGATGTTCTAATCAACTGAAGTAATTTACATATTTTATGTTAATTTTTCGAAAAATCTTTTATAGTGAATATTTTAATCAATAGTGATAAGAGATTGTGTGTTATAGAAGCGCCAAGGTGTAATATATAAGGAACCGTTTAGCCTTAATTATTACTATAATTTGCCAAATGATTTAATATCAGGCCATATTTATGGGGTTTGACAATGTTGTTTTAGTCCAAAAGGCCCAAAAAATGTCATTTTTGCAACTTGCAAAATCAAACTTTTTTGTATCTATATTTGTTCTTAAATATCTGGATTTCCGTTTAAATCTCGATTTTGGTCCCCCCCAAAAAATTTCATGCTGGGAAAAAGTGCCCATCCGGTTCCTACTCCTATGCCACAGGGCTAGTAGAAGCTAACATTCAGTAGCCAGGACCCATATTTTTCAATGTTAATGTAGGGCACTTACGACTATCTTAGCGCTAAGAGAGCTTCGAAAATATGGGCCCTGCTGTCACTTTTACTAGTCTCGGGCCGAAGGACTAGTGTTAATTTCTAGTCCTGCATATAAGATGAATATAATAGCATTTAGTACTCAAAGCTAAATGCCTTTATGATGGGGATAACAAGCTTTATCTTTATTATCCATTTCCCTTTCCTTTCCATGCACGCATACCTTCATACCCCACGTCACTTCCCATACGTCATCATATGATGTCATATCTTCTGCATCAACCGCCATCTCAACTTCTCCACCACTTTCTCTCCTTCGTAATATATAAGGGACCATTTAGCCTTAATTATTACTATAATTTGCCAAATGATATAATATCAGGCCATATTTATGGGGTTTGACAATGTTGTTTTAGTCCAAAAGGCCCAAAAAATGTCATTTTTGCAACTTGCAAAATCAAAGTTTTTCTATCTATATTTTTTCTTAAATATCTGGATTTACGTTTAACGCTTTGTCGAGATTTCAGTGGCACAGGTTCCGTGTGGTAGCACCAGCAACAGAGACGCAACCATCCCCGCTTCCAGACAACCTTTGGACCACCTGACAACGGAAGCGGAACGCTTGATACATCTTTCGCTAGCACACAACACATGGTCAACGTACCAAGCAGGGGTCGACGCGCTGCAGACGTTCAGGACAGCACACGGGATACCAGAAATATGGCCAGTACCATTACATGATCTTGTTCATTTCATTGCTAATTTGTATATATGTCTGGGCATGCCCCAAGTACAGTAAAAACCTACATTTCTGGAATTTCCACATGGCACAAGCTGCGCGATGTGGCAGATAATACAGGCCACTTTATCATTACCAAAATGATACAAGGTATGTATAAATCCAGTCCAAGACGGGACACACGTAAACCAATCACTCTTGAGCTGTTGCAGGTAATCGTAACAAATCTAAGGTCAGTATGTTCATCAACTTATGGATCCTCCTTTTTGCAAGCTGTATAATGTTTGGCATTTTTCGGATTTTTCCGGGTAAGTGAACTAGTTCAAACTGGACACCAACAACCCGGTTTCCGGGCTGAAGATGTCCCCATAGAAGTTGGCAACCTCCTGGTTACTCTCCGCCACTCCAAGTCGGACAGACTTGCTAAAGGCATAACAATCAGCATCTCCAGCTCTCCAACACACAGCTTGTGCCCAGTTGCAGCATACAGAGCATATGTGCAAAACCGCACGAAGGGAGCACAGCAAGCCTTTGACCAAACCCCAATAACAAGGTATCAGTTCCAAGCAATCTTAAAGAAAGCTCTTTCCTTCAGTGGGATCGACACTTCTGCCTACACCTCCCATTCTTTCAGGATCGGAGCAGTGACAACCGCAGGATGTAAGGGTTGAAGTTCAGATCTAATTCAGCACTTTGGTCGGTGGGGATCTGGGTGTTATAAATCGTATATACGCATACCATTCTTCATATAACAAATTCATAACAATATCATTCTCCCTCATTGTCCATCATTCTCCTGTGATTGTCTTGTGTGTTTCAGTGTGGCTAATTGGGTCAAGCTGGACCGGAGCAACATCCTTTGGTTGGCAAGGGGCGGGATGAGATGGGAGGAACTCCCACATGCGTTCGTCCGTCAACTGGCCAGGAAAACCGAGGACCCCAAGGCCATCGTCATCCATCTTGGGTCCAATGACCTTGGTCAGGTGCCTGTTAACTGTTTCACGAGATGGAGCCTACCATCCTGCGTATCAAGCTGCTCCTGCCAGACACCACCATCATATGGTCGGACATGCTACCTCGCCGTTACTAGCACCTGGCCAGATGCCCAATCAGGCTCGAGAAAACTCGGGCTAAGCTCAACAGGAGGGTGGGTAATGTGTTTAGGGGTATGGGAGGATACAGGTCCTCCATCCCCAGTTCTACGGCAGAGACAGGGACCTGTATGCCTTCGAGGGCGTACACCTCTCGCGGAGAGGCATAGAACTTTTTGCCAGAAACATAACCCAAGCCTTGGACTCTCTAACCTAATCTTTTCTTTTTATACCCCCGCTACGAAGTAAGCGGGGGTATAGAGCGGTCATTCTGTCCGTCTGTCTGTCCTTCCGTCCGGTCAATTTTCTCAAAAACCGCCAAAGGTACATCAACCAAACTTTGTACAGTTGTTAACCATGTTCTTTTGATCGCGCACAGACAATTTTCCATGGAAACGTCACTTTTTGGACTTAGTTTTATTGTGTTCAATCGAGACAAGTTTTCTCTGAAACTATTAGATCTAGATGAATGAAATTTAACATGTAGGTAGTCCAGATGATACTCTTCATCGAGTTCACAGTCCAGTTCCGAAATTTTATTTTTTACAGAGTTGTTAAGCCCTTGAATCTGTAATTGAACTTTTTGAAAATTAAGTTACCTGAAAAATATTACATCTGGGAAAATGAAATTTTGTAATAACAAAGCCAGTTCCCAAAATTATTTTGGACAATATTATGATGATGCTTGAAGCTATTTTTTAAACATATATAGTACCCTTCACATCTATAATTCTCAATGGACGGATAGCAGATGGCAGGGGAATGTGAGCCATGCTCACTTTTTTCTTGTTTCAGATTGTAAATACTCCCCCGTCTCTTTGTTTTGTAAATGGTAGGGAAGCTGGTGAGCTTATTACTTATCATGGCCTGGGTGTGGGGTAGCACTTATGGCGGGGTGCTCCTCAGCTGCTGTTATATTTGGCTGCATGTCTAAAATTTCACTGTTAGGATCTGCTGCTTTACAGCAGGGATCAGGTATATTATCCCCGTCGCTTCACGGCAGGTGAATAGGGTTTGCTTTACAGTAAACAGGTGGCTTGGCAACCTATTTGCTCGGCTCTGTATTATTTATACTTGGTGCCTGGCAGCGTTAGCACCTTGGCAAGGTTTTCCTAGCAACGGTAGTTACTAGGGCAGCGTTAGCACCTTGGCAAGGTTTTCCTAGCAACGGTAGTTACTAGGGCAGTGGTAGCTGCAGGTGCATAATTCAGCAGCAGCCCTCGAGCGCCCCACACACTAGGCTATTTAACCAATATCTCTCTTTATTATTCTATCCCAACTGGGCGAAGTATCTCCGGTCATATATTTGCTATGAGAAGAAGTCAAATAGAATGTGAAATAGGACAAGTGTTTACATACTGGCATTTAAAGTTTTTAATATTGTTAATGACTAACATATTTTAAAAGCTTTTAGAACTCTGCAGTACCTAAATCAAGTACAACCATTATTTATAATGTAAGTGCATTCCTACAAATAGCATCTAAGATTTCTTGTCTTGTCCAGTTTGTAGATATCTGTTTCATATCCACATTTTGTAGAACATATTTACATTGATAGTTGAGTTGTGTTTCAGAACGGCCACTTTGATGTTATTCCAATTTGTAATAAACCAAAAATGTTAAACATAAGTTTAAACTGTGAATTTGTGGTCTTGTTTTTCATGTTATGCAGTAGTGAATACAATGGTGATCCATTGAAATAGATATTTGAAACTTTTTGTTCTAATCATTGTTAGTTACAGGGAGGAGAATAACACATTTTACGTCCGCTTCACTGAACAAGTTGTGATCAGTAACAGACATTTCTCAGTGTTTAAATTTGTGAAATTATTCTTAAAAAGTGATCAAAACATGAACTAATGTATATTTGTTCTTCACATTAAGTGAAAATAAAAATAATGAGAGTATTTTCAAACAAAAAACTGTAACTTTTACACACTTCAGTACATTCAACAATCTATCTTACAGGTCAGGTTTTACTGGCAAATCCAAAGAAAAAATATATAAACAATGTTTTAAATTATGAAGATGTGGACTTGTTTTTCACGTTATGGTTTGATAAATACAATTTTAATACTTTGAAACAAATATTTGACAAATCGTCTGTTTGTTCCAAGGAGAACTTCACTGAACCAGATGTGATTACTGACAGACATTTTTAGAGTTCAGATTTGAGAATTTATCTTTTTAAAACTGATTCAAAAGTGTTCAAATGTGTATTTGTTATTCATATTAGGTCAAAAGATAAACACTGAGAACATTTTCAATCATATATCACCTACTTTTTTACACATCGGTTTATTTACAGTTCTATCTTACAGATCAAGTTACAGCTAAAAATAGAACAACAGATCAGATCAAGTCATAGCTAAAAATAGAACAACACGTTATTCTGTCAAACTAAATCACATATTTGTTTTTACATATTTACAACATATCAAAACAACATCAAAGTTTGTTTAATCAAACAAGGCCTGTTGAATAAGATCTATTTTCTGGTCAGTGATGGAAATCTCGCGTCCGCTGACCAGTCTCATTCTTGTAGCACAGTCGCTGTCTGGATCAACGTAAAACATGGGGAAAACCCACTCGGTGAACTTGACGTTCTCTTTACACAACAGCTTCCCCCTCTCAACATCAATGAGGGCCACTCTCCCCCGTCTCACATCTAACAATAAACCAAACTTGAAGCTTAGTTTGTCACCATATGTGGGACGGGAGAGAGTGACACACTCACCAACCTGATGTTCACTGTCCTCCTGATCTCTCCTCCTCCTCACCTGGATACAGATTCTGTCTGGGTGAAGGCCACATCTGCCCATCACACCTACACAGAGAGAGTTGAGGAGATCAGAAACCCAGTGCCCCTTGTCCAGATTCCCCCGTCCAACAACAACCCCCATCTCTAGCAGGGGCCACACGACACTCTCCTTCCAAGTAAGTGTGTTGTGTGTCTCCCAGTAAGATGAGAAGGAGAAAGGGGAGGGGGAGGGAGGGACGGGGACCGGACGACTACAAGTCCCCTCGAACTTCAAGAATTGTCCCGGTCTGTCTTTGTCTCCACTCTTCTCCATGTTGTTCAGCTCAAGTCCGTCTACAACTTGTAGCTGTCTGTGAACTCTCTTTGTGTCGAGAGTCATGGCGGGACCTGCAAATATACAACTTTGTTGTCATCAAAACATAAACAAATGACATCTTGAAATGTTTATTTTGTTCTTTTAGATACACTGATGATAAAATATTTGATAATGATTAAAAAAAATTTAAACTTTGATTGCTACTTAAAACCGACCATAAATCAGGATTATTTAGAGCTGATTTTTCTGTAAATAAACACTTTCTGTTTTCCAAAAATATACAAATGACATCTTGAAATGTTTATTTTAGTGTTTTAAACAATTTGATGATATAATATTTGATAATTGTGACAAAAAATAAAAACTTTGTTTGACTCTCTAATTGATAATACAGTTGATTTTACCGACAGTCGGTTTTCAAATGAATGGGTTTTCATTGAACATAAAACAAATTGTTGTAACTTAAATGTATACAAATGTCATCTTAAAACTTCTATTTTACTATTTCAAACACTTTGATGATAAAATATTTAATAATTGAGAACATTTTTTAAAACTTTGTTTGCTGCTCATACTGACAAATAATCCAGTTACTTTCTCAGAGCTGAGAGTCGCGGTCGGTGAATAAAAACAATTGTGATCAAAATTCGTTGTCAAAACATATCAAGATGGCATCTTGAAATGTTTATTTTAATATAACAAATATTTTGATGATAAATATATTTATGATTCAGAAAAAATATACAAATTTTGTTTGCCACTCAAACTGACAAATAAGCTACAAATACACAAAATCTGAATTATTAGAGCGGATTTTTCTGTAAATAACCAAACTTGTGTTATCCAAACGTATGCAAATGACATCTTGAAATGTTTATTTCTATATTTTAGATAACTTGATAAGAGAATTATTAATCATTACGACAAAAATATACAGTTTGTATCTAGCTCTAATAAACAATACAATTGATTTGTAGACAGTCGGTTTTATCAGAGCTGAGCGGCATTGCGAGAATTGTAACTTCACGAACTTTTAATGTATAATATATGCACAAATGCCATCTTGAAATTATTATTTTTATATTTCAAAGACTTTGATGATAAAATATTCAATAATTGTGTAAATGTTTAAAATCGATGTTTGCCTCTCAAACTAACAAATAAGCTACAGTGTCAGAGCCGAGTGTCATGGCGGGATTTGTCAGATCAATACAAACACTTAAAGCAAATACGCTGTTGATATATCCACCTGCAATGAAATATTAAGTTTTAGTTTTCAAATAATTTGAGGTTTGAGCTGAATTGTGTGCAAAAATAGTATATATATTCCCCTCTCGAATTGATTGAACTTGATAATGCCTACAGCAGATACCTCACGGTGATTGCCTAATTTACATTAAACATATAAACCAATTTGTTCTGATGATAATATACATACATTACACCTTCTGTAAAGTGGAACTGCACCCAAACCTTACTGCCTGTAGAACAGTTGACTACTGCAGACAAAGTTCCCGTGCCCCCGGCGGGATTCGAACCACATACCTCTTGATCCGAAGCCGAACGCACTAATAACCACTGCCCTATCTCGCCCCCGTTTGTGTTTAAATCTAAAATGGTTTTTTTCTACAACTTTGTAGGAGGATATCACAAAAAGCTTTGAACAGACATTCACTGTGGTAATCATGTGTGTTTGAGATTTAGACAATGCTTCGCTGGTGATAATGGTCATTATAAGTGAATATATTTATATAGTGCAATATTCAGAAGCTTATTCCGGTTCGTAGCATAACAACATCTTTACTCTGGTATAAGGACAGACATCGTTCTTATTTCAGTTTAAGCTATCTGCATGAGAAGGCAGAAGAACTGCTGTATATTTACATGTTCTAATTTTACAAGTTTTTAATTATGAAATTAGAAATTGATAAAATATCCAGAAAGTAACACATTTTTTATGACAAGACTGTCTTGTTATGCTAAGAGTCCCACATTCGCAGCGCCGGTGAGGTGATATGGGGTTTGTCACCGCTTTCAAGAATATTTCCCTTATATCACGGCGGTAGTATTATTACAACAACGCCATTGTAGCTATGCATTGCGATGAAACCTGGGTGCATCGGCTGGAACTTGTGAACAGTGGGTAGTACTGAACGGAAATTCTGTGTAGTATTGCACATTAACGGTGCATCCGTTGTGTTTCATAAACTTAAACGTGGTTTTAATACATTCCAACATACCATGTGTGCTGGTTACAGTACACATAATTTCACTCAATTTGCATATTCATCCCATATCGCCAAACATATTATCATTACAAGTTTCCAATTAAAATCGAAAAACATAATTATGCATGTGCAGAAACCGAAACTACACGCCCCATTAACATGCACAGCAGTTATATGAACCATGTAACATTATCAACCCCTTTTTGTCTGTTGCAAATAAGATTCCAAAATAACGTTTCACTAATTGGCGGGTGTCAATCAAGGTGTTTTGTCCGGTTTTCGATCAGAAATCACTACTTTTACATTCATATCTTCAATGTACTCAGCTGACTATCACCAACATAGTAGTTTTTGGTAACAGTCAGTACTTCTCTATAAAATAACACCATTTATAGCGTTTTGAAAATGTGACCCCTAACAACAAAATTGATGTACCTTCAACCTTACTGCATGTGGAAAGGTTTCAACAACAAAGTTGCAGAGTCCGTGGCGGGATTCGAACTCCAGACCTAGCTCCTGATACGCGACATACGCAAACCACTGCGGCATTCCACCGTCAAAATGTTTCATTGTCTATAACGTTTAAATCAATGTGCAAATTGTCTAAATGTATCCTTTAATATTAAAAGAAATAGCTGTTATTAACACTTATACAAATCATATATTGACATGTTTACAGTTGTATTTAATTAATCTAAAGGCCTGAATTGAGAGATTATTATTTCCTCAAGTATACACTAAAGATCAACAACACTGATACAAATACATCAATAAAATTAACAATTTACAAATTGGAGTATGCGCACACATATTTACAAAACTGTTAGACAAGAATAGTCGCCAGTTGACACTCAACATGTGTATACTAGCTCTATAATACAATTATGAAGAGGTTTTGTTAACAAAATATATTCGCAATGACAAGCCATATATATGCAGCATAGGTAACAAAGCAGATTAATCATTAAGTGTAATACTCTAACAGGTGGCGTCTTATTTTGAAAACCTATATTGAACAGTTTAGAACAATGGTTTCCCAAGTGTCGTGTTCAATATATCGATTACAATCAGTTGTAGATCCTAGAAGGAAAGCTAACATGTCTGTTTCGTCTTGTAATTCAAATGCAACATACGTTTCCCCCTCAAGAAAATCTATCATAAACGTAATTGTTTCTTACACAGTTAAAGGTACATCCATTGTGTTTCATAACATTTTATTTGGCTTTAATAATAATAATAATATATTGCATTTGATAATGCGCCACATCCACCCAAATGAGTGCTCTGTACGTTCAAACTCATCACATGTGCCGTCTAAAATACAAATAAATTCACTCGGCTTGCATATTTATCCCCAATCGCCAAATTAAATATATCATAATTACTAGTATCCAATTAAAATTGAGTAACATCATTACGCATGTGCAGAGACCGAAACTGCACGCCCCATTGGCCTTGACAGTAGTTATATGACCTATTTAACATTATCAACTCAAATTTGTCTTTTTGTCTGTTATAAATAAGATTCCAAAATTACGTTTGACTCATTGACGCGCGCCACACGCTGTGCATTGTCCGGTTTTCGATCATACATCACTACTTTTACCTTTATATCGTCAATATGCTAAGTCTACTATCATAAAAATTGTAGTTTTTGGTAACAGTCGGTACCTCTCAAGAAAGTAACACTATTTATAACGTTTGCAATATGTGACCCCCAACAACACAATGGATGTTCACATTGTAACAATATATGAGTAAGATGAGGAAGGTATGTTAATGGCAAAGTTTGCACTCTGTAGAAATGTATCATTCTAATTGCCAGAGAATATGGTAGGTTAGTTTTTTGTGAACACGTTGGTATAGACACATATAAATTTGCATTAAAGGATTTTCTCATAATCCATGAATGTTCCTCGTAACTATGTACATATGTACATTCAATTCGTCGCCATTCATGTTTTGAGGTGGGGGATACACCTGTACGTGTAATATATGTTTCAACATGTACATTTAGATTATGTTTTGAGAGTATTGATAGCAGATCATTGCAGATTGCCGGGGATGTTGTGGATGTTGAAATTGCTGCACACAATATATTTAAGTATAAGTTGTTATAGGAAAGCTTGCATAGGCGTCCAAAATATATGAGTTTACATTTACCAGTATATCCAAAAAGAGTCCACAATCCCAAATTGCAATAGTATAGTCTGTTGATTATCTGTTATCAAGCCCGTGTACAATACGAGCAAAATATCGCTGCGTAAGTTTAAGTGTATAAGGTTATATTTCACAACCATAGAGACTTGTTGTAAGTATCATTCTCAACCAGATTTTAACACATATAAATGGGTGGAGTTGAGAATGATAAAGTCTCACTGATCTAAAAGAATTTACATTTTGTCTTGCTTTCTGACACTTATCAATTCGTGTTTTTGTTGATAATATATAAGTAAGAAGATCGCCATTGTTGATTCAGATTGAGAAAGAAGGTGTTTTTGTTTCCATTGAAGACTTTTTGAGGGATTGTGAGTCAACCGCCATATGACGCAACAGGTCTAATGATGATTGTAAGCCTTTTGGTTATTCGCTCTTAGAGTAGTATCGTCAGCAAACAAGACAGCAGGAACAGCATACCATATACACAAATGCCGCAATTAACTTCTCTGAGAGAGGTGATTAGATCACTCATAAAAACAAGGAAGAACCAAGCAGAAATAACCCTTCTTTGACCAACACCTTGTTTGAGAACAATTTGTCTGATCTCTCACCTTGATATAAGACAAAGCATTCACTGTTAGTATAGCAGTGATGTAGGAGATCACATGTTTTACCTCTTATTCCAAATTTATATAATTTTTAGAATAGTCCATCGTGCCAAATGCGGTCAACAGCTTTTTCATTATCAAGAAACGAGGCAAAAACAGGCGATTCTCTATGCATATAAAATACATTCCATTAGTGTGAAAGCAGATATTACAGCCGGAAGCCGAAATCTGGTTTTGTTACAACTAATATTTGTTCAATTCCATTGAGTAATAGCGTTTCAAATACATTTCCACAATATACTCAAAGGAAATCAAATATATATATAAACTCCCTTTTTCTAGAATGAAGTCAGTGAACCGTATCTCCTGAACATCTCACTGACCACTTGAGTGTATCTCTGAATCAAATACACACGTCAGTGTATTCAGATTGAAATAACAGTACTGGCGACAATACACAGACGTACTATTTTTTAAATGGTTTATTGTTATAACCACACAGACTGCCCCTTGACAATATATACAATACTTAACAATGGTTTGGTATTTTAAGAGCGAAAGCGAGTTAAATACCAATGTCATTCACTCGTTTCATAAACATGTTATCAAACGGGACCGTATTTTATTTATTATTCAATGATGTAAATAGCGCTGAATTGCAAGAAAATCGTTGTAAGTGACGATCACTTGCAAATAGGTCACCCGCTATTGCAGTCGCGTGGCTAACATTGTGACGTCAGCCAAAAACGACAAGGACGTCACGCACTGATTATGACGATACGGCAGCACGCGGTGGTAGCACATGTGTGTGTAACCAACTCATCGTTATCTAATGAGTGATCTCACCACGGTTGAGTAATAAACACACATATCCCAGATACATATCCCGGCTTGCCTATCACTTCAAGTCAACATAAAACACAGAAATAATGATATAATACATAGAATATCTGCTTTTCCTTCACAAATGCCATGTTTATCTCATCAAGTGAGGTAGAAAAGTTATTATATTTTACCCGTGGCTGTGTCACTCGTGAAATAGCTACTTTTCTACCTCACTCGATGAGATAACATGGTATTTGTCAAAGAAAAACATATCCTCTTTATACTTTGGGTATTCATTAGACAGCAGGTTTGTTGCATTTGGGTATGGTTCGGGAAGAAGGGCTCAATACAACTAATGTTTGTCCATAAGTCATATCTTAAATGTGCACATACGTAACAATCAGTTAAAGCATGGATTTCATCTTCAATTTGTTTAGCGTCAGACATCGTACATACTATTGCTTTAATTAAAGAAATATAAGATTACAGTGAGGATATAAACAACAATGAGTTTTAATATAACTTTATTGTTTAATCACACAGACGCTCTACCACAGAACGTTGACTCCCTTGCTAATCACCCCTGTACAGGGCCATGTTCAATAAACGTTTAAAAGTAATCGCTCAATGAGAGATTACTTTTAGACCTCTCTTGAACGTGATTGCTCAATGTAGCGCTACGTAGCAAAGCGAGCAAGCCGCGAGGCATCGATCCGTGTCGTAGAGGAGGGAATGAGCGTTCATTGAGTGCTCAATTCGCTCAATTGAGCTATTATAATCGCTCACTGTAATGGAACAGACGGCAGATGTCATACCTAAGGCAAGTGGTTCCCAAATGATCGGAAACTGTCCAGTTATGTACAAGAACCCTGATTGTTTAAATATGTGTATGTGCATAGGTGATGTACGCGCGCGTGTCTCTTATACAACTATTTGGCGGCCTCTGCATGGATACTCTTTTAAACCTTTGTAATTTCCCAAATTTAAGCCAGTCACTCAAACTGTCCTTGGGCTAGTGTAAATTGAGCTGACCTGGGTGACCAAGATTGCAGTGGTTTATGGTAATCAGAGCTTCATGTTATGTAATGATATCATGTTCAACAGAGCACTGAAAAGCAGCTGGTCAGTACCGGCTCGTTAGACCAAACTTTATTAATGGCTCTTATTTTGCACACAGTCGTGGGGCAGGACTTCTAAGAGTCCCCCAGGGCTGTTTTGGGAGGAGGTTTGGTTTAACTTGTAGAGGGAATGGGTCAGGATATATTTTATGGTTTTGTGTGTTGGTTCTCTACATGTAGTCCGGACAACTTTAAGCATAGTAATTTTAGTAGAAAATATTTTTCCTCACCGATTTCTTTACCATTTTGTAACATGATTTGGTAAAGATGTCTCAGTGCTACCATTTGAATTGGAAGAGTCACCTTTTCTTAAAGATAATTTCAGTAATTGTGATACTTGGACAACCAATTTTCTTAAAAGTAGTGTTTTATGCACGGACACTTAATAATTTTGGTGTCCATTGCTTTTTTAAAGGTCATGTCAAGGGATTGAACTTTTTCTAGAGAATAATCTATTTCCGACTTAAAAAATATATACCCTGATGAGCTACAGAGGCCATTGCTCTATTTTGAATTGTTCCCATAACTTACATGTAGTTACACGCAGCATATCTCAACGAATGGTTCAACAATCAGATGGTTCAACAGAATGGTTACATGCAGTGGTGAATGTCAACGTCACTGTCTATCTATATATACAAATACCCCCCCCCCCCCCCCCCCCCCCCACACACACACATATTAGTGGGAATAATAGAGACCATTTATCAGAGAAATTCTCAAAATGATTGTTTCTTCTGGATACTAATATGAATATATATGAATTTTTCAACAGTAAAAATATCTTTCAAATTTTTAAGAAATTAGAAACTTTTGGAATTATTTTCTTTAAGGAACATGTACAAATATATCTTTAAGCCGAAAAGAATATATGAAATAGCAGTGAGTTGCTTTTTAACATTCCAAACCAGACTAAGGGTTTTGTTATTTCAAAAGTCTTTGTGGTTTGGCTTATCCAGTTTTCAAGTTCTTTGATCTTGTTTGGATTACATCATATTCAAAGTATATTTGACATAAACTTTCATTATTGACATTACAGAAATTACAAATGTCCTTGTCAACAAGTTTCATTTTTAATAGCGGGGTATATAGTATTCAGCTCCTTACGTACGTCCGTGCGCCTCGTTTCTTATTAGCGGGATATCTCATCACCACTGAACCACTGCACCTGGAGTCGACACCAGTCGATTTGGCTGACCTCGACCTTATTTTCAAGTCAATACCATACTTTGATTGTTTATCAAATGTTGTTAGCATGATATCTCATGAACCACTGCACTTAGAGTCTTTCAATTTGGTACCAGTCTTCATGTGTGTCCATCCTTTTAGCTCATTCCTTGATTGTGGCGGGGGACATGGTCAAGTTGGTGTCAATTACTTGTTTGTATAGATAATTCTGTGCAAAAATTTAAAATGAAAATCTAAGAGTTTAATTTACATCTTTCAAATTCCTTCTGCAAGTATTTTAATCATATGCAAATTAAAAAAATATATATATATATAATATCTGTTGTTGTATATATATAGATGTAAAGGTTAAATGTTCATGGTTTATGTGTTAGATATCCTTGAAAAAATGACAAGCTGAAGATGGGTCTTCCTATAAGTTCATTACCAACCGGTTTCACATCCTTAATGATCATCAGGGTAGCGTATGCATTGGGGGGACTTGATTTGCCCGCAACCCGATTGTGAAGCGGCGACGCACATGATTCAGGCGGGCGGGTGTTCAATATCGCCCGCCGGGGTAGCCCGGTTGACCCGGTTTCAAATGAGCGGGCTATCGCGGGCGATAATGGCGGCATACGGACCAAACTCGTTTTTGCAAATTTGAAAATATCGTATATCTTTCCATCTAAAAATTTACAATACAATTATTTATAAGAGTACTGAAGGGAAAGACTAATGTAGCAAACTTTTCTAGCAGAAGTAATAATATTGTTCATTGTTGTCGAGATATCGTTGTCATTTTCGCAAACACTTTAGGAAAGTTTGATTATTAGTTGCAGGGCAACTAAGTTGGCTCTGATGGTTGCCATAACAATAACCCGGATCAACTGGATATGGTTCGTCTGCTCGGATCACCCGGATAGCCCGGTCACATGACCGGGTTATATCGGGCTATGCCCGAGATAGTGCAAATCAAGTGCCCCCGTGTTGCTAATGATGTAGCATTCTGGTTCCCGGAGTCTGTTGCGCTGCGTAACCGGCGACTGGCTTAATCTATGATTAATCACAACCTGGTTCCCTGGCCTCGTTCCGCGTGCGCTACAGTGAGCGCACGCGGAACGAGGCCAGGGAACCAGGTTGTGATTAATCATAGATAAGCCAGTCGCCGGTTACGCAGCGCAACAGACTCCGGGAACCAGAATGATGATGTAGCGTCATCAATGACAAGGGACGTAATTCATGACGTCATATGCATACCACTAAAAAATTATACAGTAAATGCGACGTCAACATGATTTCATATTAGGTACGGTTTAATTTAGGGGCATAGCCTTCAATAAAGAATCGTTCTTTTATTTTCCTCAGCTCTTCATTCTCTGTGCGCATTTTGTAAATTGGACAGATTGTGAACTGGGGATTGCAATTCTTTGCGCATTCATCTATATGTGCGCTAAGGGGTATATACATCTATAAATTGGGGTTGTAATCTGTTGTTTATGTACTCGCACTCTCGCTCTTAGTGCATCCCCCGTTTGACCAATATACTATTCACCACAACCAGCGCATGTTATTACATGTATTAGATTTCTAGAGGCGCAAGACATATTTGCCATTATTTTGAATTTTGAATTATTCCTAAAGGTGAATGAATTTATCTCCAAAATGTGTGAACATGTGCCGCAATTCGGTCTATTACATTTCGTGATACTTCCACCTAACATAGGTTTTTGATCAATTAAGCACGCTTTTGATAACAATTGTTTCAGATTTTTACTCTGCCGTTTACTGTTTATCGTGTTAGTACCTTTTAGGGCATGCTTTAGTTTTGGGCATGTGTCTAGCGCCTGTACATAGTTTCTCACTTTTGGATAAATGTTTGGATTACAGGGGTTAAATGTAGTGATAATAGGTAAGGCCGCCAAATTGTTTTCCTGTTCCCTTTGTTTTAGAAGCTCTTCTCGGTTAAAAGAACGGGTCTTCGATATAGCGTCCACAATTATGTTGTCAGGATAACCTCACTTTTAATAATTTCTCTAATTCTCTAATTCTCTTAGCCTTAAGTCTCGAATAGTAGAGTCTGATACTATCGTACATATTATACGGGCTAGGGAATATAGAATGCTATTTTTGATGTGGCGTGGGTGACAGGATCTGTAGTCCAAATATTGTTTGGAATCTGTAGGCTTGTAATAGATATCCGTTTCTATTTTTCCCGACTTAATAGATACCATTACATCTAAGAATGCTAACTTTTCATTGCTGTCTTCCATTGTAAATGATAGACTTGGATATAGGTTTGAAGTATATTATGTAGATCCTTAAAGGCATCATTGTCTCGAGTCCATAATATAAAACAGTCATCTAAGAATCATTTCCAATTTCTTTTGAATTCATTTTCGAATTCCTCTCCAAAGTTTTGGCCAATCTTACGATATAATGACTCTTCTAGGTACCCTAGTACAAGTGTCGCGTAAGTTGGCACCATTTTCGTCCCCATGGCTGTCCCCTTTATTTGTTTATAATAATTTTCATTAAAATGAAAATTATTATTGGACAGAATAAATTTCACACTTTCTAAAATGAAATCTTTTGAAATTCTCTCAGGTAATTCATGGGAATATTTATTCAACCAATAACGAATTGCTTCTATACCTAAGTCGTGTGGGATATTTGAATAGAGGTTAGTCACATCAAACGATACTAATTTGGTATTTTGATGTGTAGTAGAAGGGAGATGGTTATGAAAATATGTTGTGTCTCTTAAATAGCTTTCACATGTTTTGTTAATGGTTTTAAGAGAATATCTACAAAGTTGCTAAGTCTATGTGTTGGGCATTGGGTTTCCGCTATTATTGGTCTTAGTTTCAGATCCGTAGGGGGCGGCAATTTAACATAGGCTGATTTTGAATGTTGGCAACCTTCTTTTATATCTACACTTTTATGAACTTTTGGTAATCCATAGAAGTTACTGGTCTTGGATTCAAAATTAGTTAAGTAATCTTGTTCCTTATCTGTAAGGCAGGGAGAGTAAGAGTTAACTAATCTCTTTAACTTTGAAAATGTTTCAGTATCTGACCTGTGGTTTACTTGGTCATACTAATTTGTATCACCAATGGTTGATAAGGCAAGGTTTTTATAATAGGGTTTATCCATGATTATAATTGCTCCTCCCTTATCAGCTTCTTTAATAATGATTGAATCATTTTCTGATAATGATTTAATAGCCTTGCGTTCATTCAGATTAATTTTTGATTTCACATGTTCTGCTTGTTCACAATGTTTTAATTCTTTAATTTGTTGATTGTTCTATCTAAGATTCTATTTCTCCCCAGATAACACACCCCCTAGTGGGCCACTAGTGGCAGGTAGCTAGTGGCTTGCCACTGGTGGGTAGCAAGTGGCCCACCGGTGTGATAGCTAATGATAGCTATCTTACTATTGAAGGTTTTAAGCTATACACTCAAAACAGGAGAACAGTTACTAGACGATCTGGGGGTATAGCACTTGGTGTTAGAGATAAATACTCACAATACGTTTCTCCAGTAGATAATCAAAGTGATTATATATATTGGTTTAAGGTGGCAAGGTAACTGTTTGATTTAGATCAGGATCTCTTCATTGGAGTCACATACCTACCACCTGAAGGTTCTAAATATGCCGGTGATAATGTATTCACACTTATTGAACAATCTATATTACTATCGTTATTATATATGTTGTTTTAATTGGAGATTTTAATGCCAGAACCTCAAATGTACTAGATTATTGTGTGATAGACAGATTTATCATGGATGAATTCGGTCTTGATGCAAATGAACTAAATTTTGAAATGAATCCTAGATTGTTCTTTGATACTTTAGATATACCTAACCTTAGATATTCAATGGACAAAGGAAATATTAACAACTATGGTAAAGGTCTCATTGATTTGTGCAAGGAATTAAATCTTTATATCTGCAACGGCCGACTAGGCAAGGATAAGTATATAGGGGAAAATACGTGTAATGATAAAAGTGCAATCGACTATGTTATTTCATCACCTAAATGTTTATCTTTATTCTCAAATTTCGAAGTTCTTGAATTTTCACCCCTCTACTCTGATGTACACTCACCAGTTACTTTCTCGCTCAATAAAATCCCCTCCTCAGAGAGCGATAATGCTGTGATAAGTGATACCAACCGAGATGTCACTCAGTCAAGAGATGTTACTAAACCAAAAAAGTATGACATTGATAAGTTACCTGAATTTAGGAATAGTATTGATACCCAACAGATAAATAATTTGCGTCTCAGAGCTGACCTAGCTGTTAGAGGTCATGGTGACCTGCGAAGTGAGGTCAACTGTTTAGCTAATGAGGTCACGCACGTGCTTTGTAGCGCAGCTTGTAATACGTTTGGGACCAGAACCAACCGCTCGTACAAACAGCATTTTGAGAGGAAGAAACAAGTAAACAAACCCTGGTTCAATACTCAATGCAAAGAAAAACGAAAATGTTATCTTAAAGCGAAAAGACGCTATAAGAAATCACAAAATAAACTTAACCAGTGTTACTTTAAATATTATGCTAAAATGTACAAGAAATGCTTGAACAATCATATTAAACGATTTAAAAACAGAACAAGTGAAATGCTAAGAAATCAGCAGATGTACTCGCCCAAAGAATTTTGGAAAGTATTACAGCCTGGTAAGGATAACTCTGTTAAAGGTCCCCACCCTAGTCTAAATGATTTTTATACATTCTTTAGGGAAATAAACGAGAATGGCCACTCAGATGACGATGTCCCACCTGAAACCGAATTTATGTCATATGATAATGAATGTTTAAATTGTGATATTACTATCCAAGAAATCGAGAAAGCTGTTAAATCTCTGAAACGATGTAAAAGCAGCGGTGTAGATTTAATTGAGAACGAATACCTCGTAGATACTTTTGAGATTATGGGATCATTCTACGTCTCTTTCTTTAATTTAATATTAACGTCTGGTCAAATCCCTGAATCCTGGCTAACAGGTGTTATCTATAAAAAGAAAGGTGATCCAGCTAACCCCAACTCGTATCGACCCATAACTATTCTCAGCTGCTTTGGAAAACTATTTACGTCAGTCTTAAATAGGAGACTGAATACATTCCTTGAATCAAATGATATATTATCACAGGCACAA
Source organism: Gibbula magus (assembly GCA_936450465.1). Taxonomy (NCBI): domain Eukaryota; kingdom Metazoa; phylum Mollusca; class Gastropoda; order Trochida; family Trochidae; genus Gibbula; species Gibbula magus. The sequence continues at coordinate 41,703,606 of OW388298.1, forward strand.
GCAGGTTTTAGGGAACATTTCTCAACAATTGATAATATCTTTGCACTCCATATTTTATCTCAAATTCTTAAGAATTCCAAAAAGAAATTATACTGTGCGTTTATCGATTTTACTAAAGCGTTTGATAACGTTTGGAGAGTTGGTCTCTGGCATAAATTGTTAATGTATAATATTGATGGAAAATTCTTTAACTTAGTCCGAAATATGTATAGCAATATAAAGTCGTGCGTCAAGGTAGATGATATTCACTCTGAATATTTCTTTAGTTACCGTGGTGTTCGCCAAGGAGAAAATCTTTCGCCTCTCTTATTCTCGATTTTCCTTAATGATCTAGAAGATTTTTTGAGTCAGCAAGGGTGTGAGGGTGTGACAATCGACAGCAGTAATGCTGATTATATTGATATATGTATTAAGCTATTCATACTTTTATATGCTGACGATACTGTCCTTCTGGGAGAAACTCCCCTTAAACTTCAATCTTCATTAGATAGCTTTCGTCAGTATTGTGAACAATGGAAATTGGATGTAAATATCTCTAAAACTAAGATTGTAATATTTGGAGGGGGTGTAGCAGCCAAATCCAAATTATCCTTCCACTTTGGAGATCAATCTATTGAAATCTCAGACTGTTACACTTATCTTGGAATAAATTTTCATAGGAATAGAAGAATGATTATTGCAATGAAAACCCTTGTAACGAGCGCAACAAAGGCTATGTTTGCTCTTCTTAAGAGATCACGTAATGTTTTTTACCTTTAGACTCTCTTCTTAAAGCTTTTGATGTGATGATTCTCCCAATTTTAACATACGGCTCTGAAGTATGGGGGTATGAAAACCTAGACATTATTGAAAAAGTTCATCTAAAATTTTTGAAGTTAGCAGCAGGTTTACGACCATCAACACCCAACTTCATGGTTTATGGTGAGCTCGGAAGATTCCCCCTGAAAATTGATGTAGCCCTAAAAATGATAAAATTTTGGTATAAACTAGAAACAACTGATATCCCAACGAAATACTCATCAAACCTATTTAGACTTTTGAAATATAATGATTCCCTTAATGTTTGTAATCCCTGGTTCTGTTTTATCAAAACGCTTTTTAATCATTGTGGACTGACAAATTTATTTTATAACCCCATGTGTTACTCAATTAACTATATTGTAACATTAGTAGAGCGAGTATCAAAATATCAATTCATACAGAGATGGCAATGCGATGTCTCCAGCAGCTCTAAAGGATACTATTATAAGTTTTTTAAACACTCAATATCTTTTGAACCATACCTTTTATTATCTAAATCTATAGCCTACCCTATATTGCTATTCAGAACAAGTAACCATTATTAACCAGTTGAAACTGGCCGCTGGAAAGGCATCACACGCGAAAACAGAAATTGCCCTCTCTGTAACTCCCCATCAATAGCAGACGAGTTCCACTATTTATTTAAATGTTCAGCTTTTACCAATGTAAGAACCATGTATATACCAGAATATTTATGTACCTTTCCAAATATACATGAAATAAAATCATTACTATGTACAAAAAAACTCTCAGTACTAAAAGGAGTATCCAAATTTATCGCTATTGTAAATGCTAAAATGAAAAGAATTATGTAAACTGACCTTCACATATTGTATCTAATTCATTGTTATATATTATATATGTGCTCTTGTACCACCGTCGGTGGATATACAGAGAATAAAGAATTGAAAATTGAATAAAGAATTGGTAACTGGTGGCTGATAGCTGGTGGCTTGCCACTGGTGGGTAGCAAGTGGCCCACCGGTAGTGGCTTGCCACTGGTGGGTAGCAAGTGGCCCACCAGCGTGGTAGCAGGTGGGCCACTGGTGGCTGATAACCACTAGTGGCTGCCACCGGTGGCCCACCTTCTATCAGCTGGACAAACTACTAGTGGGCCACTAGAGACGGTACTAGTGGCCCACCAGTGGTCCACCAGTTGTGTGTTATCTGGGTCCCTGCCTTAGGAGTAATTTTACTCTTACGAGGTGCGTTCAATAAGTGTTGCAACTTCGATATAAAACCAACTCGCGTTGTCAATTTTTTACTTTTATTTTTCAATATAGTTACCCTTCACCTCAATACACTTATTCCATTTCTCTTTAAGACTTTTGATGCCGCTTTTGTAGAAGTCTTCCCTTTGCCCCCCTAACCACACCTCTGTGGCAGCTTTGACGTCTTCGTCATCCCGGAAGTGCCTTCCACGTAGGGCGGATTTCAGGTTTCTAAACAGGAAGTAGTCACTTGGGGCTAGGTCTGGGCTGTAGGGTGGGTGGTTAAGCTGTTCGAATCCACAATCACGTATAGCGGCCTGTGCAACTCTTGACTTGTGGACTGGAGCGTTGTCATGCAAAATCAGAACACCACGTGTCGAATTGTCTTTCGCAATTCTTGCATTAGGTTGGCATAATATTGACCATTCATTGTAGTTTTGGTTGGCAAGTAATCAATAAATAATTTGCCTTTTGCATCCCAAAAGATTGTCGCCATAACCTTGCCAGCTGATGGTTGAGTGCGAAACTTCAGGGGAGGCGGTGAACTCGGGTGCTTCCATTGCTTGGATTCCAGTTTAGTTTCCGGGTCCCAGTGGTGGATCCAGATTTTGTCACCTGTCACCAGACGAGACAAAAACCTGGCTTCATCTGCATTAAACCGATCCAGGAGCTCCATGCAACTTTCGGTTCTTTTCTGGCGATCTTGTGCTGTGAGGTTTCTGGGTACCCATCTTGCAGATACCTTGGACATACCAAGATGGTCATGAATTATTTTTTCAACACTTCCAACTGATATCTGGAATTCCAAAGACAGTTCAGAAACTTTAACACGGCGGTCAGCTAAAATTCGTCTTTCGATAGCGGCAATAACTTCCGGTCGGGTGACTTCAGATGGCCTGCCTGACCGTGGGTCATCGTCTAAGGACTCCCTGCCCCGCTTGAACTGAAGAGACCAGCGACAAACTGTTGAAAAGTTAGGAGCATCCTTACCCATCACATTACACATACGATTATGTATTTCTGTAGCTTTTCATCCCTCTTTAGTAAGGAACTTGATCACAGCGCGTTGTTCATGTTTGAGAGAATCCATGATTATGGAGACCCCTAGGTCAGCGCAGCTATTATATCTAAATAATTGTTATGTCTAGAAATTGTTTTGACATGTGTCAATGTTATGTTTTGACTATAGTAACACCTGCTATAAGCTGACACTGTTTATGTAAACACCAATGCCCCGCTTGCAACACTTATTGAACGCCCCTCGTATTACGAACTATTGAAACATCATTGTTTGAATATGAATTTTCTGTGTCATCATTTGGGTCTGGACTATAATATTCTAAAAGTCTTAATTTTCTAGAAAAATCTTGAATATCTTTTTCAAGTTCTTGTGGGTCTCCTTTGGTTGGTGTTCGGGTAAATTTCATTCCCTTTAACAGAACGTTGATTTCACTATCACAAAGGTCCACATTTGAAAGATTGATGATTTTTGGTTCTATTGTGGAACCTCCCCCCTGAGGAGGTTCCTGTTCCCTAAAAAATCATCAGCGTTTCTTCTTCTGGTGGGCCCGCCTCCTCGTCCTCTACGTGGGATCCTGTTGGAGGGATTGTTGTATCCACGTCCACGTCCACGGGGGTACTCACGTGCAGGACCAGGTCTCCATTCCGTGAATCTCTCTTGTCTTGCAGATCCTCGGAATCCTGTATTTCGGCCTCTACTATAGCCGCGTCCTCGGGGTCTGCTGTAGCTCTGTCCTCGAACTCTATATGAGCTTTGGAATGGGCGATGTGTGTAGTTCGAGGGTTGTCTGAGTTTTGGATTCGGCTTGTTTCTAAATGCTGATCTTGATCGGGACCTTGATCGAGAGGTTTTTCTTTCACCAACTTTTGTTTGTTGGTTGTGCTTGGGTTTTCTTGTCCCGAATTTGACTGCAGGTCTTTTGGCATTATGTGGTTCAGACTTTACTGCCTCTGCATAACTTTTCTTTGCATCTTGGTTTACAGTTACAAATGAATTTGTAGTGTTTTCTGTTTCTTTGGATGCGTATTTAGTAAGCCACTTTATGTTCTTTTCAAGTCACTTTGCAGAAATGTCTTCCTGAAGTTTGCAGGATTCATTCCACATTTCTAGTAAGGACTCTTGAATTTTTGTTTTAATTGAGTCCAGAACTCTTTTCTCACGAAGGCGTTGTTGTTCTTCTGGTTCACTTTTGATGGGAGAAATTTTGAATTTTTCTGGAATTATTTTTCTCTCATCTGTGATCCAGTAGTTCACTGTATAATTTTTTAGTGTTATGCATATGACGTCATGAATTACGTCCCTTACCATTGATGACGCTTCATCATTAGCAACACAATGTATAAGCTACCCTGATGATCACTATGTTGTGAAACCGTTTGGTAATGAACTTATATGAAGACCCATCTTCAGCTTGTCTTTTTTTCAAGGATATATATATATATATATATATATATAACTATATCAGGTGAATTCACCTGATGAGACCCGTAATGGTCGAAAGCATGCTTGTGAATCTGATTAAATCATCGTAATTTCTTCGAACATTTTATTTTTTCTATATGAGACCTTGGAGTTGGAAGATGTTTTAAACTGTTTATATAATATATAATATCTGTTGTTGTATATCGTGTCTCTTATACAACTATGTGTCGGCCTCTGCAATTGTGTTTTATGAATTCATGCAAAAGACCACCGACATATACATTAGAATAATTGTCCACAATGGGAACGAATGTGAGTTAGGCAAGGTTAGTTTTCCGCTCCATTGATGTAGTGGTTCCAGGACAAAATTACCAATGGCCCCCACTAAAGTGGAAAAGAATGTCAAAAGTATACTAATTGAGAGTATGTTCATAAACATTTTATGGACTAGTACTACTTGTACATTCAATGGGTCGAAAGTTTTATTTGTTGATGATTCTTGAGAACTGCCGCACCTACATGTAGGTCAAAGACAAGATTAATGACTTTGATATTTATATCAAAATCATTTCTTCAATACCCATTACAACTCAATTCTACTCATTAGACGGAGTTCATTGATTCAATACTTACCGGATTTAATTATCAAACAACGATTTGATATAAGCTAATGAATGCAAGTGATCTTATGTTTACTCATAAATAACTTTAACAGGAGCCCCCTGTCATGATCAAATACAATTTGGGGTGAAATTCAGGGAGATTTACTTTCAAACATCGATATTATATTGTGATTGGAATAAAGAGGGATACCAAACACAAATATCATTTGATATAATTCAACAATGTATAGTATGTAAGCCGAACAAACATTCTTTATCAATCATTAGAACGTCCTTAGTGAACAAACCCATTTAGATTATGAATAAATGATGATCAATGATAATGGTGATGGTTAACTTACCACTTACCACCACCGTGTAATTTCAGAACTTTTACTTTTCTAACCTGACAGGGTTATTCACTTTGAATCAAAGATTACACCTTATGGAGGCTCATTATTTGTATGATTACTGCCACGCTAGGTTGAATTTATGAAAATGTTGAAAATAATAAAACTTATGTAGTGTTAGAATGTTTACAGAGTAACAAATAACTTAAGATTAAAGGGGCAGTTGCACGTTTTTTGCAAAATTTATTTTTTCAAATTTACCATTTATAATGATAGTTTATTTCATTTAAATTAACTTTAGAGGGTAAAACATCTTATTACACAAACCAATTATCTGTAGTGGTAAAAACTATGTTGCGTATAAAGCAAAAATTGCATGGTGGCCATTTTATTGTAAACACAATTTATTATTTTGTATTACAAAAACGATTCCCATGGCTTAACCAAAACATGTACACTCATTTTAAACTTTATTTTCGGAAGAGAGAAGGATGTTTTACTATTGGTGAAATTATTTTTCCAATACATTTCATCAACTTATTTGAGCGAAAAAACGTGCTACTGCCTCTTTAAGCTATTAAACAAGGTTTTGTTGTGCCGTAACAAAGTGTTCAGCACTCGTAGCGCCTATGTTTAACTTCACTTCTCACTTTTTGAATGAATGTGTAGTAGTCTTTGTCAAGTTTTCAAATATAAAGTCATACGAATATACCCATCAGTAATAAATATGTTTCACCTGGATTGTGCAATAAGCACATACAGTATTAATAATAAATGTATGCAGGAATGTCCTCTCGAGTTTCGTTTTCACCCAGATAGAACCCTCGCTTTAAATGGTTTTAATTAGGTTGATGGACATTTAGAATTTAAGATTTTTAAGTTCAAACTCAACTCTTTTTTTTCTCTCCATCGGCGTTACATGAGATAATCAAGATATCAGCTTATTGAACAGATAAAACCTCTTTCCTAAATACATTAAATAAATGCCTGACAGAATGTCCTCTTTCAAATATCCACCAATTCCTTCTTTTGATCGACTTGTAACATGACGATATAGTGCCTTGTCGGATATATTAATATCACTGTCCATATATAACAAGTAACAACAAATGAATCGAGGTCAGAGGAAGATCAACTTCTTTTTGTTGCAATTTCGACCTTTCGGTAACATCAACTTCTGGAATGCCTCCATTATTTTTATTGGCAAAAGATAGTTATATGACATGATTCTTAATATTGTAAACTTAGCATATTTCTCGAAATCAAATAACTGATAACATTATTCTCACAAGAAACACTTCGTTATACAGTTACATAAAATTTAGTTTACAAGTACGCCCATTTTACACCTCATATTGATACGACATATTGCTGACTGATTTTTAGCTCTTCAGGCCTGAAAGGCCCGATGGGCTTATGGCTTGGGATGGCGTCCGTCCATCCGTCCGTCCGTCCGTCCGTCCGTCCGTCCGTAAACCCTCCGTAAACTTTTCACTTTTTCGACTTCTTCTCCAGAACCAATAACTCTAGAGAGCTGACTCCTTGGCCAATGGGGATTCTAAATTGTAGATTTGGTGACCCTGTGACCCCAAATAAGGGCCCAAGGGGTCATAACCTTAAAAGCTATTTTCATCTTCTTCTCGAAAACCAATGACTCCAGAGAGCTGAAATTTTATGTACAGACTCCTTGGCCAATGGGGATTCTAAATTGTAGATTTGGTGACCATGTGACCCCAAATAAGGGCCACAGGGGTAATAAGCTAAAGGGCTATTTTCATCTTCTTCTCCAGAACCAATGACTCCAGAGAGCTGAAATCATATGTACAGACTCCTCGGCCAATGGGGATTCTAAATTGTAGATTTGGTGACCCTGTGGCCCCAAATAAGGGCCTCACAGGCCATTACCTAAAATCCTGTTTTCATCTTTTTCTCCGGAACAAAAATACCTAGAAGGCTGTAATATTGTATGCAAACTCTTTAGCCAATGGGGATTCTAACTTGTAAATTTTGTGACCCTGAGACCCCAAATATGGGCCACAGCCTAAAAAAACTGTCGAAATTGAATTTTGAACTGATATTTTATGTGCACTTCTTTCACTTTATTTGAAATGTATGTCGACTTGAAATAACAATCTACATTGTGGAAATGTTTGTCAAATTGATGTAATCAATGTGAAATGAGAACTGTTGAATAGCCTATGAAATGAAAATTGTGACAAGTCATAAAGGACTAAATTGAAGAGGAGTTAAGAATTCTTTTATTTTACATGAGATATGTGAACTGCATATGACTGGTGATGAAATGATAAGATAAGATTATTTTCATCTTTTTCTCCATAACGAAAAGACCTAGAAGGTTGTCATGTTGTGTAAAGAGTCTTTAGCTAATGGAGATTCTAAATTGTAGATTTGGTGACCCTGTGACCCCAAATAAGGGCCTCACAGGCCATTACCAAAAATATTGTTTTCATCTTTTTCTCCAGAACAAAAAGATCTAGAAGGCTGTAATATTGTATGCAAACTCTTTAGCCAATGGGGATTCAAACTTGTAAATTTGGTGACCCTGTGACCCCAAATATGGGCCAAAGCCTAAAAAAACCCTTTGAAAATGAATTTTGAACTGATATTTTATGACACTTCAACCACTTTATTTGAAATGTATGTCGACTTTAGATAACAATCTACATTGTGGACATGTTTGTCAAATTGATGTAATCAATGTGAAATGAGAACTATTGAATAGCCTATGAACTGAAAATTGTGACAAGGCATAAAGGACTAAATTGAAGAGGAGTTAAGAATTCTTTTATTTTATATGAGATATGTGAACTGCATATGACTGGTGATGAAATGATAATATTATTTTCATCTTCTTCTCCAGAACGAAAAGACCTAGAAGGTTGTCATGTTTTGTAATGAGTCTTTAGCCAATGGAGATTCTAAATTGTAGATTTGGTGACCCTGTGGCCCCAAATAAGGGCCTCACAGGCCATTACCTAAAATCCTGTTTTCATCTTTTTCTCCGGAACAAAAAGATCTAGAAGGCTGTAATATTGTATGCAAACTCTTTAGCCAATGGGGATTCAAACTTGTAAATTTGGTGACCCTGTGACCCCAAATATGGGCCACAGCCTAAAAAAAAGCTTTGAAAATGAATTTTGAACTGATATTTTATGACACTTCAATCACAATGATTTGAAATATATGTCTACTTTAGATAACAATCTACATTGTGGACATGTTTGTCAAATTGATGTAATCAATGTGAAATGAGAACTATTGAATAGCCTATGAACTGAAAATTGTGACAAGGCATAAAGGACTAAATTGAAGAGGAGTTAAGAATTCATTTATTTTACATGAGATATGTGAACTGCATATGACTGGTGATGAAATGATAAGATAAGATTATTTTCATCTTCTTCTCCAGAACGAAAAGACCTAGAAGGTTGTCATGTTGTGTAAAGAGTCTTTAGCCAATGGATATTCTAAATTGTAGATTTGGTGACCCAGTGGCCCCAAATAAGAGCCCCGCAGGCCATAACCTAAAATCCTGTTTTCATCCAGAACAAACTAGAAGGAATATTTTGTTCAGAATGTTTAGATGTTTGGATGACAAGGCTTAGAACCGAGATTGTTTAGCCAAGGTGATTCAAAATTGTACTATATACCATGAGATTCATCACATTGCCTGTTCTTATACAGTTAGATCAGTGCTGCCAGTGTTCAGTGCAAGCAAGAGTCTATTACATAATTTGGCGGTAAAACACAAAAACACAGCTGGCTTGTAACCAGAGCCAAGGGGTCAGAATATTGCATAATCTCCTGTGTGTTGACCTTGCTGAGTGCTCTCTCTCAATTTCAAGACTAAGATTTGTCAGGGTTAGGGATTTTGCATTATATTGAGACAACATATTTCTGTCTTCATCATCAAATAAAATAAACTCTGATGAGCTACAGAGCCCATGGCTCTATTTTTATGTTTTTAACATGTATGCATGAACATACAATATACACAATGTTTATGTTTAATAATGAGCGTATTTCAAGTTCTGGGGACGAACTGTGCACGTGTCATGGTAAGTAAAACATTTGAATAGAATACAATGTCAAATATATAACAGAATTGTCCTTTTCAAATACACATCCGATCCCTTGATCAGGATTTTTAAAACTTGGTCGACTTTATAAACAGTCACTCCCTTATAACAGTGTATATGATAACATTGTAGAGTTTCCAATGTTGAGAACCAGACGCATTTCCAACAGGTTGTTTTTATTCTTATTTGAGAATATCACTTTTAAAACACGTTTTTGCTAAGATTTAAATTTATGATTGTTTATATTGTGTTTTAATCTGTCATATCGCCGAATTGCAGGCACTATACAGTGCGTGAGTTTGTAGCTTTATGTAACGTGTTAATGTTGTTAAAGCCGTGCTGAGTTGTGAGTGGGGAGAAAAAATGAGATTTGGAATGGGTTAAGTTAGAGATAGGAGGAGGGAATGGTTTTAACTTGAAGGTTTGTGTGTTGTTGGATTTTCATATTCAGGACAGAAGGTGTGTCGGTGAACTTGTCTTTCTTATTTAACAAAGGGACAGTAATAACATGTTTGATCGACATGTCAATGGATACATTAAAGTAAAGTCGCCCTTATTGCATGTGTGTTTATGCCATCCTTCATTTACTATCTTGCAGTACGTTACGCATGATATGGCAAATTTGTCTCCTTTATCTGCTGTTTAAAGGCATTGGTATGATGTAATGAATATACTATTTTCTCAGTTTACATGAATATGAAGCAAAAAAACTAACATTTTAAAACGGACAATATTCAAGAGCAGATAATTCAAGTTCTAGGACAAAATTAAATATTTAGACTCGTTTAAATGAGCTATCACACATGTCTGTACCTAATGCCGTTAGTGAGGGGAAGATTTTCAAAGAAGAACACCCTCAAAATCGTGAAATTTCAGTACATTATCAGTTTTTGTCAAATTATTACCAGGAGTGACTGTTTTCAGTTATATGGACTATAGTATTGTCTTACTCTCTTGAAAATGTCCTAAAATTTGTCACTGTGATAAAAGCATTTCGGGTTCACTTATGAAATATGCATATTTCTATTCTTCTATACGTTAGCTATGTTATGAAAAACATTAACGTCTTCAATGTGAGTATCCTAAGAGAAAATTTGCTTTAAATATGCATGAGGTCGGCACATTTTAAAGAAACGCTAAAATCAATGTTGGGCCGAAATCACGTGACCTACGATTTTACTATGAGTTACTTTTTTGTTCACCTTGTTAAAATGGGTCTTTTAAAAACAATTGCAAGTCTCCAGCTAAATTTTGCCCATGTTAAAAATCGAAATTTAGAATCGAACTGGACTTTTAATGGTTGGGCCGATTGAACCAAAAAGATGCGATATGAAACGCAGTAAGGGCTATCATCCTGCAAATTAAAGTCTGGTTGCACTAACTTCATTCCTTCTTGTAGACGTGCTGCAGACAAAATCGCTGGTAGAGTAATACACGCCAATCTCAATAAGGATGAAGGATTTAGTACCGAAGTACAGGGAAGTTATAAATATATATTAATTACACACACTCGTTCCTACGTCTCTTGAATGACATGTAAATACCAAGGAAACTTTAAACAAGAGCCATCTGGAGAGATGGCGTATTCCTCCGGCCCAACATAAATTAAATACTCAATTTTAGCAGTGTATATATAACTAGAAGGTGTTTTTGCTCATAAAAAGTGATATGCCAAAATATGAATAGGGAAACCCCAATCATATCGTGTTTTGCAATAATGTTGAGATCTACCCTGAACTATTAAATTAATATCAGTTTATTAAATATAATCGTTCAGTGCAAACCTATACTGGATTGCGTAACACTCTACTTCTAGAATACAAATATATAAAGAAGCTCTAGCACGTTTTTCTTACTGAAAACAATTATCTCACAAAAAGGTAAATTAGTTTTTTCAATGGCTAAATAATACTCCCGAATCCATAAAAAGAGTTCTAAAACGAATGTAATTTTTTTGGTTTAGCCATGCGATACCTAGACACTCAAAGTAGAGTTTTTAATATGGAACCATGATAGAATGGTCAATTATCTTGTTGTCTGAACTCTCAAATTCGCATGAGACCTACAAATCTACCTCTCACACTGAAGAGTTCCACACCACTATCACTTTATACGTCGCACCATTTTATTTCAATAGCGATAACCTTTTTCTATGGATGCAGGCTTATCGGATCGTGTAATGCAATGTCTTACCCTCTATCATAACAATACATTGTATCTTTGATGATAAATGGCAAATTTGAGAAAACCAAATACAGCTACAGCGTCTTGAAAGCTTCTTAACGATCATATATACTACCATATATGTATACATCATATCATATACACGAAATCTGTGATGGGCATTCTAGAAGTTGAGGTGATGAAGAATGAAGAACAATTTTATGGATACACAACTTCTTTATTCTATGTCGAAACGTCGCCTACATATAATAAAGAAGTTACATATTCAAATACTCAAGAGTTTACTTACACTATATTACGTATACATGCGTTTAATACAATTGTGAAAATGCCAGATATGATAAAGGGGTCCAGGCTTTACAGAAATTATCTCCTACGTGGGAGATACTAAGTCCTAAGTAGGAGATAGTATCACGATATTTTTCATTGTGACACTAATACGGTTCCGTAAACATGATATTGGGAGGCAGTATACCACATTTGGTGAGGATTGGCCAAGTAGTTTTAGAGATTTGCTCCGGAAACTAACCCTTCCCTCAAAATAGACAAAGTCCAAATTGTTACCATGGAATTTCTGTTAAAAGCTTCAACCCCCAAAATGCACATATACATGATATGGGGAGGCTATATACCATATTTGTGAAAATTGGCCTAATAGTTTTCGAGTACTGCTCCGGAAACGATGTGATCACTGATGAACGGACAGACGGGCGGACGAACAGACACACAGACGGAGCCAACGACTATACCCCCCCCCCCCCCCCCCCCCCCACCCCCCAGGGGGATAGTAATTTGAATGCATATATCTGTCAATGTATTGCCCATGACAAAAGCTAGCTTAATCACCATGTGTTTCGCTATATTATATTATATTTACCTAGCACAACGATCCACTTGTCCCCTTGATTCACCCTGCACATCACCAGGTCAACAGAGGACCTCTGCACCATTCCATCTCTCCAGGGAAGACTGTCATCTGATAAACATTCAATAGAATTTAAACACAAAGAGAATGAGATTTAAAACGCATTGCCAATATATAATAGTGTGATTTATTTAACTCATTATAGCTCAAAGTGCTCATATGTTAGTATACTTATGATATTTAAAATATTGAAATGAGTATCACATTTTATGTGTGGTACATTCTCGTGGCACTATCAAAAGCGCAAAACTCTATATGGCCATATAATTTATGAAAATACGACTCTGCTTTGTTTTGATTTGGGGCCTAAATACAATGTCTTAATGAATGATTCTAAACATACCGGAAAACTTAGAGAATACTAAATGACATTTAATAACATATTTATAAAACGAGTGAGTGGTTTGGTATTTGACGAGCGAAAGCGAGCTAGATACTGATACCATTCACGAGTTTCATAAATATGTTATTAAATGGAACCAAGTTTAGTATTTTATTTATTACAAGCTGATTTAAATGGTCGAGCTCATCAATAAATGGGACAAACTTCATTGCGACCACGGCGCTGATATTGTGATGTCATGTTTTAACCATTATGACGTCACCTCAATCGAAAGCCCGCTATGTTATTACACTCATTTGTAATAACATTGCAGATTTATTAAACTGTGATATTTTCAACGGGTGAGTAATAGAATTATTATTACCCATATGGTTGAAAATAACCAAGTTAATATTATTGATATGAGTACATGTGCACAATTCACGTTTGCCTAGCAACCATTGTCTCACTGCGACGTCTGTGACGTCATAAAATGATTGTGATGTCACTATACTTTGCCGTCGCAATGGAAGTGGGCCGTTTCCTGACTATTTTAACGCGAATCAAAGGGAACAAAATGTGTAATAAGGAAATTATTACACTCGAAAGTGTGCCGTATGACTTTTACGAAACTCGTGCAAATTTATCATATGACACACTTTTCTGGTAATAATCTCTATCTATTTGGCCAGATGAAACAACCAATTTACTAATGTCAGAGGTCAATATTGATTCATCAGCCAGCCTGCATGCCAGCCACGATCGTGAAATATCTAGGAGTGTACATGTACTCTAACCTCTTTATGGATTCACAAATTAACAACCTCTGCAAAGTCTGTTAACTCAGAACAATTGGAAGCAGTCGCAAATTCATCACAAGAGAGGCTGCACACATCTTAGTCAGGTATCTTGTCCTCTCTCGCCTGCATTATTGTAACAGTAGATTGTATGGTCTCAGTACATCGCAGCTCCACAGGTGAGAGATATACCCTACACTTTTCCCCGTGGGGCCCTCACGAGGCATAGCCGAGTAAGGCTCCACAGGGAAAAGTGTAGGGTATCATTTTGTAGAGGTTGTTCCTACTAGCTTGGAATAGTGGGATGTCCCTTTCACTCAGTTGGTAGAGCGTCTGACTCTCAGCCGGAGGTCCCGGGTTCGAATCCCCCTGGATGTTGAAATTTGTATTTTCACTCCTGCTACAAATGTGATACTCGAGGAAAAGTATGGGTATATTTGTTGTATACTCCACTTACGGTCGAGTGTAAAGGGATAATATTTCATAATATTTCTAAACAAATATAGCTGTAAACAAGCTTGTGAAACACACAACCCAAATACGGCCTCATCTGTGATAACTCCCGGGTACGCTCAGCCCGTGCTGCGTTGTATTCTTACTCATGTTTGGGGCTCAAAATTTATTTGATATGGCCCAATGACGGTATTGTCAACGCAGACGCCCCTGTATCTCGCTGAAATGTATAGATAACGCAACGGCATGGCTAATGTCAACAAGGCCAAGGTTTAGAGAAAACAGAAGCAACTTTCAGTAATGTTAAGACATTTTGCATAAAAAATTAAATAATATTCTTAAGAAATAGAGAGATTTGTGATATTATATCACGTATTATAATAACCTTATTCATTTGGTCATGAAAAAAATGGTAAGTTATGGTTAGTTCGTTCGGCCAGAAAGCAACAGGACACAGGTTCGATCCCAGGTTTAAAATGAAACATTTGTAAATTTCGTATATGTTCATATATAATCTGACATTTTATAAAGTATCATTACTAAGATTTGGAAATTTAGAAAACTGACTCCATTAATTTCTCAGTTGTTAAAATGTGTAGGTATATCAGAAAAAAGTGTAGGTGTATCTGCTAATACACCTACACTTGTAACAAAATAAACCATAGCAACGAGACCGGAAGTGGGGTATACATTTCAAGATCCTATGATTCGTGTACAAAAGTTTCAATAACCTGGCGCCTTAGCATCTCACAGAAATCATCACACCTTATATCCCTTCTCAAACCCTAAGATCCCAAAATCAGTGCTTGATCAATGTGCCACCGTTCCAGCTATCATCCTATGGAAAATATTCTTTCAATATGCCGCTGCTTTCTTTGGAACTCCCTTCCCATGGAAATCAAAAACTCTAACTCAAATGATGCCTTCAAGCCAAACTTGAGACTTATTTCTTCAGACAGGCTTATGATTAAATGTTCAGACCTTCTTCAAGCTTCATCTGTATATACTCAACCTACTCTGTGCATAAGTAAAATAATCTTTGTTGCGCCTTGAGCATGTATCTGTATATGAAAATGGCGCTATATAAATATCCATTATTATTATATTATTAATTCTCGTTTACACAGAACTGTCAATCACAAATCGTCCATTGTCAATTAGGATGATTAAAGTTTTAGTAAATCACATGTATTTAATGGCCTCTGAGGGTAATATACAACATGATGATGATTTTACTAGTGAAGAAACTCTCAATGAAATAATGTTATGTAAGATGAATTTTGGAAATGCATATATACATATGTCCTGAAACACTGTTGATATTTAACAAGTTATAATAATTTACTTTCAATAGTTATTTTGGGGATTTACATATTACACAGACTATTACCTTGGTCAGTAAGGTAGTCCAAGGGTGTGTGTCCGATGGAGTTTTGTTTCTTCATGTCTGTTTCAGGGATCTGCTTCAGCTGTTGTTGCAAGTTATCAGCATTGTTTCCTAGCATCCTACATAGGAAGTGGAGTGGTGTGTTCCCGTACATGTCGGCGTTGTCTCCCTGATGGATCAATGTCAGAATATCCTTTATCTGATGTGATCTCTTACACAGAACATGGAGCGGTGTTACTCCATTGTGATCCTTCTTGTTGATGTCTCCCTTTGCTGTGTTGACAATTTGGCGGATTACATCAAATTCAACCTGTACGTTGCCGCACAGATGATGGAGTGGTGTAGTTCCATGTTCATCAGCTTTATTGAAGTCACCTTTCCCTTTTCCGATCACTAGATCTACGTTGTCCAGTTGAAGGCCAGAGCACGCACATAAATAGTGCAGTGGGGTACTCGTATTCTGCTCACATTGGTTCAGATCACCTTTAAACTCAGTGAGAATACACTTAATTTCCTCTGCAGTAAATGTTCGATATTTGAATAGATAGTGGAGAGGTGTATGTCCATAATAATCACAGATATTAACGTTCCCTCCTCTTTCAGTGATGATTTTTTGTATAGTTTCCATATCCACACGGTGTTCTTCATCACCATCATCACCACAATCATCACCATCATCATCATCATCATCATCATCATCATCATCAGCATCATCACCATCATTATTATCATCAGCATCAACATCATCAGCATCATCATCATCATCATCATCATCATCATCATCATCATCATCAGCGTCAACATCATCAGCGGCAGAAGAAGGAGTCAGAACAATTGAGTGACACAGAAAGTGTAACGGTGTCTTCCCATTCTGATCAGGGATATTAACGTCCCCTCTTCCTTCAATGATGATCTCTCCTATAGTGTCCATTTTCACGTGGTGTTTATCATTATCATCACCACTACCAGTAGCAGCAGCAGCAGCAGTAGTAGCAGCAGTAGCAGCAGTATCAGCAGTAGCAGCAGTAGCAGCAGTAGAGGCCTTGAGCTGACAGAGATAATGTACTGCTGTTCTCCCACTCTCGTCCTTCATGTTCACTTCAGCTCCAGCCTTCACTAAAGTTAACACAGCAGTCAATTGTCTACTCTTTAGAGCTGTCCACAACATGGTTTTTCCATTCTGTCCTGGTTGGTTGATGAATCGTTTTGAATCATCCTGAAAAACAAACCAAATGTAGTTAAGGGATTTACCATGTGTTAAATGAATGAATGTGTTAATTGAATTGATTCTGAACAAAGCATGATCAAGAATTTCCAACTGCACTCTTTAAACCTAGGATTTGTTCTCAGGCACATTTACACTTATGTTTCTTTGGTTACCTTAAATAATGTGAATGATTTTTAGATACAAATTGTATTGTTGATTGATTATTTGCTTGGCTATCCTAGTAACATACTAAACGACTAAAACGACATTTTAAATGTTTATTTAGCGTTGAATACTATAACATGTGTTTTTATTTAATTCTTGATTTTATAAATACTCTTTATGATTGATGAATCAATACTTGTTTTTATTCTGAATATTGAACTATTTTTGTAAACAAGCATAGGCTGACTAATATTTATTGATGCTATCCTTCTCACTATCAGGGTTGCTGTTTCTATGAATACATAGTATTGAGGATACCTTTATGTACAATATAATACCAAATTTAACAATTTCTTTACATATCAGTATTAGTTAATGTCCTACCTCTTCAATAGTTTTCCTGTTGATTATTTCTAAAATCACATGCTAAAATCCTTTTGATTGAAAGGTCAAATCATTGTCTCTGATTCTTGTTGATACATATTTTATTTTCAGATAGTTATCGACTTTTACAAAGCTTATTCACTTTTATTTCTCAAGAAAACAATGACCAATTAGTGTAATTAAGGCGGTTTATCTACAATTAAGTAATAACTTTATCACTTACAAACAGAAGAAATCAAGGACAACGTGATGACAAATTACATTTCGCCTACGATTACTTCATTTTCCTTAAAATGAAAAATGAAATAATTTTTTTAAATATAATTAATTGTAGTCTCCACATTATGCTGAAACAATAATTAATATAAATATCCATTGAAAGTCTTTTATTAGAGTCAATAACATTCATGAAAACTATTAAGATCGCTATTTCCGGTTGATTCACTTGCACACGGTAACCACGTACATAATGCGTCATCATTACTTTAATGATAATGCGTGCCTTTATTGTTGCTCCTGGTTGTATGAAAATCTGTTTTATTAAAAAAAGTTTTCTGATCTAGCACTGATCGAAAGCTGATCATGTGACATGACAACTTCTGACATTGAACTATATTATGCAGAAATGGTGGTGCAACTTCATAATGCTATAATATTGTTAAACTATTCATTGAAGTTTTTACGAAATCTGATAAGATATCTGGTTTTATTCTGGCCGACAGTGTACCATCTTGATAGCAATGTCATTATTTAACCATTACGGCAGTACATCTATGTTACTAATGTGTGACCATAATGAATAAGTAATTCTGACTAAAGTGAACCTGATCACTTTAATGTTTTTAATATATGATAGCATAGTCCCCCAGATCTTCACCGCCCTTGGCTACCCTTATGGAGCATTGATGTATTCAAAAGATTCACTGGGACCGCTTATGTGTGAGATATGAATATAATCTACTGAACATTTCTTGGAAACTGATTAACACTTTGTTTTTCATTAACGAATTGGATTGGTTAACAAGCTGTAATAGATTATCTGAATACAGCTCCCACAGTGTTGACATTAACGTTAAAACGAACTTGTTGAACCATTCCAAAATAAACTGTGACCTTGAGAATTTGTCTCCCTCATTGGAGGCTTTGTTTAAGATATGAAGAGAATCTAGTGATTGTTTTTTGAGATATCCAACTGTCAAGAATAAAATTACATCTAGTTGTGACCTCGAAATGAAAGTCATGGTCCCTACACTCAATGGGATACTTCCTCTTACTGTGGTTAATATGGACATTATACAGTAAATAGTTTTTTAGTTATTCCATTCCATGCACAATATTTTATCAGTTTCTTTGTGACAAACGCTTTTATGATGCCAATTTACAAATACGTCGAGTAAATAATTGATGAATATTTAGATGGTCAAAGTACACACTACAGTAGTCAGAGGTAAGTAAAGTCGATCAGTTTGATTTATCCATTGATTTTTCAAGGTTGATTATTTATGTCAACGATGGCTTAGACCAAATGTTTGTTTTTAAAGGCAGATGTCTATTGATGGATTTAAGGTACATAAAACACGAGTTAACATATGTTGAAACAAAACAATTGATGAATAGTAAGGATAGTTAGTATTGTATTTACACATTCAAATCAGACATTTAAGTATTTCAATCAAATAAAAATATTTATTGGATTTACCAAGAATTGAGATGATAGATACATATGTACAATTCATCACTGTTTACCTTTTTTTCATCTGTGTGGACACAGCAGGAGACAAGGGCTTCACAGAATTCTCTACTCTGACAAAGTCTGTGTTCGAATACAGAGTAATCTCCCTTGAGTACTTCTCTTTGGAACCTCCTACCTAAGGTCTCCAATACAACTTGGATTGGCTTCAAGATGATGTAACAAGGTGATCTCCTACTGTCATCTTCATCAGATGTGGAGATGATCATCTTCTGTCGTATAACAGAAAGAGTTGCAAACTGAACGCAGTACAGAGGGTCAATTTCATTGATGACATTCAGTACACTCTCATACACAGATGGGTGAGCAAAGTGACAGATCCCATTCCTCCACCTAGTGATATAGCTGCCTTCTTGCTCCTTCTCTACTTGAAGAAGTTTCTGTCTTTGGTCTTCATCCTTAACAGAGTAAACATTAAACTCCCCGTCATTCTTGATCATCAACTGGAACAAGTCCTTACAGTTGTCATTGTACAAAACCTTCGTTGTCATGTCCAGAAACTTCAGAGGAGATTCAAAGAATTCCTCAATGCCAACATTAAATCCATTTGACTTAAGCTTTGAATACATCTTGCTGCAGTGGGGGAACCCATGCGCTATGTCTTTGTTGGAAACTTTCTTTTTTAGTTCTTGATTTACATCAGTCACTTTCTCATGGTGCAGGTGGTATTCGAGAATATCCAGTCGTTCGTCAGTCACTTTTCTTTTACTGAGGTCCACAACACATGTCGGGTCAAACATCGTTTCACTGAATTGTCCAAGATGCACCCTAGATTCATTCACGACGTTCTTTCTGCTTACAAAGATGACACAGGTTTTGAGTTTATCATTTTCATTGAAGCTTAAGAATTTTCTTATTATGTCTAGCCAACCCTTTATCAGCTGATGATCTGCAAGAAATGCACCGAATCTATCATCAAACATGATGACTCTTTCTTCTCTCATCTTTGATATCAGATCAAACTCTTCAGGTTTGTCGACCGTAAAGACGTGGACATCATTCTGCAGGAACTCCTTCAGCACCAGGTAGCCTAGAGTCGTCTTGCCGTCTCCAGCATTCCCTGTTATGGTGACCCATCGCCGCCCTGCTTTCAGTTTGTCCGAAACGATGTCCACAGCAGACACTCGAACCATCCCGGCTGTGATCAAGTCTATTTCATCCCTGGTTCTATCTAAAATAGACAAACTGAGTAATTAAAAATGTTCGTAATGTCTATTAATATAATGATTTAAAAGGAAGTTGATGAAATGTTGAGTTAACTCTTTCCTTTTTAAGTAATATTGTTTCTAATCATTTAGTACAAAACATGTAGTTCAAAAATGCGATTCTTGATTCATGATAATTCAGATTTCAAGGTGTGCAACATTGATAGTACAAGACTTGGCTTGTGAAATTATGTTATTATGGAACACACATAACTGAAAATAACAATAACAAATACAGCTATATTTTGTAATATAATACACACAAATTTTAAATGACTGTAATACTAAAATAAAGTTACCCTTCAGACGCTGTATTAGCACGGTTTCGTCTGGCAGCAGTTGAAGCACCCCTGTAAACCATGTCAGAGTCAGATACTTAAGAAATAGATTTCATAATATCTTTGTTCACTGGCTTATAAACGGTTTGAAATGTGCAAGTTAAACTGGTATACATGCAATTTTAAGCGATTTTCTAATCAGTAAATACACTTTTGAATATAAAAAATCTCTGCAAAAAATGTACAGTGAATGATAAAACAAATGTTTAGTATTGTCTTAGATCAGGCGCTAAGCTCTGCCCACAATAATACCGCATCACTTATGTGTCACCCCGCGCAAAATGTAGTTCACTGGAAATATGATTAAAGTATTTATTTTTTTGTTCTAACATGCTGTTTTAATAAAACTTTCTATCTAACTACAATTATAATTCATGTTGTCAGGTTTTTAAAAAGTTTAACCAAGAAAAAAGCATTTGATAGCGGTGTCATAATTGCGCAATGATACAGTGATAAAGTAGTACTGCAGGTTATTTTTTGTAAAGCGTATGTTGTATGAATATTTGTTAGAGTATGAAGGTTATCCTTTTCAGCTGTCAATCTGTATACCAGTCACATGACTTTGTTTAATCCAATCAGCAGAGAGCATATTGCTTAAATTTCAAAGTCTGAATTTATTATACTTTATTTTCATCAATATCATATTGAGCGATCGTACTTGCTTTAAGAGTAACCAAACATAGCAGTTTGTTTTGATAGGTTGAAATAATGTTGTGTTTTTGTTTCAAGCAAATCATCAATTTTGGACCAGTTACTTTTCAATATATTGCATCCATTCAGTAATTAAAGAAGTGTTTATAGAATGTCCTCACAGATACCACATGGAACACTATCATTATATACCCAAGTTCCAATAATGTAAGATCCTAAGAATCAACTGATAATGTACATATATACATGTTACATTGTAGTATGGTACACTGGCTATGTGGCATTTGGGAGGAGATTTATTAATTATTGTCCTTTGATGTTCTGAACAATGGTTCTAGTTTTTTTATTCCTAACTTTGTCGAGTCTCTTTTACCATCTCAAATTGTAACATATCAAAACATCCTCTACGCGTTGTTCTATTCCCTGCTACAATTTCGAGAAAAAATATATAAAATATCTGCATTTGATTGGACAAAGCATTCAATAATGTTGTCTTCCCATTACTCTTTTGAAACCTAGTATGTGAAACAATCATTGTGTTGTTTTTCTCACACTCTTTTCACAATCAATTTGGTAGAGCAAACATACAAAATAAACATTTATGCATATACAAATACCTGACAGTCAAACGAAAACTAAAAAGTGGCATCATTCATATCCTGGTAAACTATGTTTGATATATTTGTAAAATAAGCTAAGTCTTGGTCTAATTGTGCAATTTTTTTTTTTTTTATCAACTTTGCCTATTAGAAAACGTGGTTATATTACTTAGGTGAGTGTTATTTCCTCTTGTTTTTACAACATAAATTGAAATGCATTTGCAATGCTTTATGAAGCAATTGTAGATTTGGTGACCCTGTGACCATTGCACTTTCTCTAGAGAACCGTCTGTACAAACCCTAATGAGCTACAGAGCCCACGGCTCTATTTTTTACTTGGAATGACAATGTTAGTTTAAAACCTTGTGAAATCACTCAAATCGATGAGTAACCTAAGGAAACCCATGACATTTCACAGACGGTGCTGTCTTACAGGCATAAACCTATTCTTATGCAGGGTTTAGATCCTATGGGTTAGTTCACATTGACATTGAAATGAGCTTGAGACTAATGGTTTCAGATATGTTTAATATTTTACAGATAGGATTATAACGCAGCTACTACCCAGATAACACACAACTGGTGGACCACTGGTGGGCCACTAGTACCTGCTCCAGTGGCCCACTTGTAGTTTGTCCAGCTGATAGAAGGTGGGCCACCGGTGGCAGCCACGAGTGGCTATCTGCCACCAGCGGCCCACCTGCTACCACGCTGGTGGGCCACTTGCTACCCACCAGTGGCACGCCACTACCGGTGGGCCACTTGCTACCCACCAGTGGCAAGCCACCAGCTTTCTGCCACCAGTTGCCCAGTAGCTATCATACCGGTGGGCCACTTGCTAGCCACCAGTGGCAAGCCACTAGCTACCTGCCACAAGTGGCCCACTAGGGGGTGTGTTATCTGGGTAACAAGCTAAATAAACGATATATGAAATGCAAGTTTGAGCATGACACTGCCTAACGACACTACCTAATGACACTACCTAATGACGTTGTCTAATGACACTGCCTTATTAAAATACCTAATGACACTGCCTAATGAAACTGCCTAATGACACTGCCTAATGAAACTGCCTAGTGACCGGTATATTGTTCTTGTTTGGGCTTCTTCTTTTCACAGTTTCATAGTAAGATAATGATGCCAATAATGTTACTTATATACACGTCATACTATGGATATCAATGTTTTAATTATGATTGACTCGATCTGTTTTGTTTGATTTGTAATAAACTGATCTAATGAAATAAGTTACCTGTCTTGTTGTGCAGGAGAGGCTGAGCGACATCCGCAGTACGGTTTGTACCTGTAAACATATCACAAACGTATATTCAATGTAGGTGTAGGTCAATACTAAAGCTTTTAAAAGATTGTAACATAATATAAAATATCCTTCAGAAAACAACCGAAAGGCAACAAAAACACATATCTTGGTATTTGAGATTGTCCACAAAACTGTTTAGTTAGTTGTTATCTTATTATTTTTACAGGAGATTAAGGATCGTAGTTACCAACAAATCATGCAATATATCGGATGTTGATTTTATCTAATGGACTATCATCTGTAAGATACTGACATATAAATACACATACCGCTCTCATCTAGTTCTGTACTTGGTGTGTTGAACCTGCAACAAGACGGTATTGATGTTACCTAAACAGAAACACTACTGAACACTCGATTACTACACTCCTTATCACAGACTTCGGCAATCAACCATTATTCATTCAAACCTCGGTATGAAACAATGAAACAGAAGTAACATATCTACAGCAAGCATGCATGTAGATGCTCCGAGATAATTTATTTTCGGAAATTGATAAACAAAACGTGTTTCGTTAGAGACTAAGGTCACCAACTGTATGATCTTCATTTGAGAAGAATCTAATACAAGGTATTACAGACTTCTACATCAATTACATCATACTACTTTGACATCATATTTTGAATTGTCACAAGTTATAATCTATTGATTTAAACATATTTATTCATGAAATGTATACATGACTGGATTGGCCAACAATCCATTCACGTATACATTTATAATCTATTCAATAATCTATTATATATAACTTCTATAGCGCCGAGGTTCAACTAGACTGTTCACGGGAGCTTTATAATAAACATCAAACACTAAAGATGACATTTATGTTTGTAGAAAGACACCTTCACCTTCAACACAACCTGTACCAGGTACCCGTGTGTACTGCTTCCTGTACAAAGGTACATCTTTATGAGCTCATCAACCACCCAGAGTGACACGATAACTAATTCAACTGATATCTCAGTGTGGCAAGGAATCCCCCTTTAAATTCTAAGGCTAGCAGCAATGAAGCGCGCCACCCAATATTACTGAACGATGCTGATAACTAGTTATGCACAGTAGAGCATGTCACCACTACATGTACAAGGAGTCAGATAATATTCTCTTGATATAAGGTTATATGATGCGGTGGTATGGGGTTTTAAAGTATTTGATGTTATCGAAAAAGTTCATTTGTATGAATGTAAAAAATTCCTGGGTGTAAAAACAGCCACTTCTAATTGTATGGTTTATGGAGAATTGTACATAGCGTCTAATATAAAATATTCCAAACGATCGAAAACCGGACAATGCACAGCGTGTGGCGCGCGCCAATGAGTCAAACGTAATTTTGGAATATTATTTAAAACAGACAATATAACATCTTTTAGTTGATAATGTTGAATAGGTCATATAACTATTGTGCATGTAAATGGAACATGCAGTTTCGGTTTCTGGACATGCAAAATGATGTTACTCGATTTTAATTGGAAATTAGTAATTATGATATATTAGCCATTTGGGGAAGAATATGCAAGCTGAGTGAATTTGTTTGTATTGTAAACAACTCATATGGTGAGTTTGAGCGTATTAAAGCCAACTATTTTTTTTATGAAACACAATAGATGTACCTTTAAGGTTATTAAAAATGCCTTCATATAGAATACCAAGAAAATGTTATGATATGATGTTACTTTATGATAGCTATAATTATATTTATCTATGTTAGGTAAAACTAACTAGGTAACACACATGAAACACTTGTTATCATCTATCAGCTTCGGTAATGACTGGCATCCTTAATGTGTAGAATCCCACTCTCATTTTGTCTCCTTAGTAAAACAAAGACTTAAAGATATATTTCTGCAACATTGGTTAACTAGTCTATTATTTTCTAACAAATGTTCCTCCTTCAAAATGTTAAAAGATTCAATTCATGCAGAACATTACCTTCCGATCTTGACAATAAGGACATATAAATCTTCATTGGCAAGACTACGCTGCTCTTCGCATGATTTATATTGAAACTGGGAGGTATAAAGATATTAAGAAAATAGAATATGTCAAATGTGCAATTTGAATTGTGTCGAAGATGAGTATCATTTTGTGCGTGTTTGCCCAGAATACTTATCGTTAAGAACTGTATATATAAAGAAATACTATTATGAACACCCTGAAACTTTTAAGTTTATATCATTGATGAAAACGTCTAGTAAAATTAAATTAGACAATTTGTTCATCTACATCCATAAAGCTTTCATACTTGGACAAAGTGCGTTATTATCCAAAACATGTATAAATGTAATATGTACTACAGGCTTGTCGCCTTTCAGTATGAAAATTAAGATTGATTGATATAAGGTTGTAGTTGATGACCCATTAAGGCTTCTTTATCAACAAATGTTGTCAATGTTGTAACAAAACAAAGGTACATGTTAATTGATTACAAATACAACTATTACCTTCTAGTTCGACGTCTTCTCCAGATAACAGCAGCGGCTATCAACCCAGCAACAATGCTGAAACACAAGTTTCATTTAATCCAAGTTATATCACAAACCTCAGATTGATCAAGACTGTTACCAGTATCATGTAACTGAGATTATTTGACAGCAGTATGGTAAAGTTAAGTTCATGTTATATTCGATTGCGTTAAAGGCGCTGTAGCACGTTTTTTTCAAATTTTATTTTTTCAAATTTCTCATTTATAATGATTATTTATGTCATTTATATTTACTTTAGAGGGTGAAACATCTTATTACACAAACCAATGATCCGTAGTGGTAATAACGGTGTTGCGTATAAAGCCAAAATTGCATGGCGGCCATTTTATTGTGAACACATTTTATTATATTCGAATGACAAAAAAAAATCCCATGGCTTTACGGAACCATGTACACTCATTTGCAACTTGATGTTCCGAAGAGAGAAGGGTGTTTTACTATTGTTGACATTATTAATCAAATACATTTCATCGACTTATTTCAGCAAAAAAACGTGCTACAGCGCCTTCAAGGAAACATTTCACTCTCTCTGACCTTCACTATGCTTCAACCAGTTCAGTTATAGTTAATCATAGGTTCATAAGCGAACTACTGGTTGGATCATCTACTTCATTACACAAGGAGGTTCATATTTACAAAACAGGTTTGAATTTGAGTATTGCTCGAGTGAGAGTTATGCAAAGTTTTAGTTTCATAAGAGTCCTAAAGTACACTTCCTGGGGGAGGAAGTTATTTATTACTCATTGTTTTCCATTTGATAAGCATCAGAAAACGGCTCTCTTCTCTTTGGCGTCCAGCTACAACGACGCTACGAATAATTATTCTAAGTGTTATTATAGAAAACGGAATATAAGTATGACTACGCCAGATGAAACAAGGTTACTAAGCAACAAAGTATGATCATATACCGAAAATATCAACTCGGTTATTCTAAACCATATGGATATTAAACATCACGATTATCAGATGAAATGAAATACACAACTCACACAACGACTAGAGTGATGGGTACAGCAATGGCCACAGTCGTCTGGGTTTCTGAAACCAAGAAATAAAATTAATACTTCTGCGATAGGCATTCCATACTGTCAGAAAACTTGCTGCTTTTAATATCTGTATTGAAGTGAATATGACATTTTGGTTTCTATCTTCTCAGCTCCCACTAATGTATTAGTCACATTTGTGAGAGGACACTTGAGGTTTTATAACCAAACCTCTACACCAAATCTATTCAGTCAGAATCAGGTATACACTCAGCCGCAAAAGAAACGTCACCGCATTTTCAACAGAGTAAAAAACGAAATACCGCTGCCAGAGAAAATCAATTTTCAATGGTTTGTATAGGGACATGATTTGTAAAGAGGTACCCGCAATTTCATACATAAGAATATAATTCATTTATTTGTATGTCTATACACTTGGGGTGTTGACATCGCTTCCTCAGAATGTTTTTTGGCCAGAATGTTTGGCATTTAACTTTAAACTTCATGAAAAAATAAATTTAATTAGCAAAAGATATGGTCGACATAAATAATCTTCTTGGAATTAAATTTGTTGACACGTCTTTACTGTAGGATGTCATAAAACAAGCCAAAATAGGCCTTTTTGACTCTCCTATCTCGTCTAGTTAAGGAGATTTGAAACAACGATTTCTTAAAAAGTGTGTTTCTCAGAAATATAAAGAGATAATGTTTTAAGATTTCAACTGTAGGTTAATTGCCTTCTGAAGACATGAACTATCTCTCTTTCAGTCATGTTTATCATTCGTGGGTGAAATTATCTTGTATTTTGTATGGTGACAATTCTTTTGCGGTTGAGTGTATTTGTACTTCAGAGTGTCGGCCGATATACAAAGATTAAAAGGTGTACACTTATATATATATATATATATATATATATATATATATAGTATGTAAAATGATAGTATCATTGTCCACAGCAGGGAATATTTTGTCAATTATTTTAAAGGAAACCAAAGGAAAGTCTTAAAAAACAAATTGAAAATTAACAAATGTGAGAGTGAAATATCTATATCTAGGTCTCGTTATACATAAACTCTATGTCAATATAACTGGTTATCTAAAGGAGGCACCACACACTATGAAAATTGCACTACAATTTCATGAAAATTGGTCATAAGATAGATTGCATACTGACTCTTACAAAGAAACTGAACAAGGGTACATCACCATTGAAACTGTTTTACTTAGTTGCGCATGATGGGGACATCACAATATATTTTCTCCTGACTATTATAACTTGCTTGATAACGATGCTAGTATCTGCATCGAGACGTCGCACTCATAGCAATAAAGAAGTTGACGAGAACTTGAACTCATTCATTGAACAAGTGGTAATTTAGATGAGGCACAAATAGGCGTGACATTGGGACCTATTGAAGGAGAAACAAATAAGTAATTACATTAACTATTGATTAGACTGTTTGTCATATTAACAGTCGTGTTGTTAAAGGGATAATAAAATCACCCCTGCACAATTTATGATATATAATTAATGTCTATTCAAGTCAAAGGCCATAGACCCAAATGACATACATTTACAAAATCAACACATTGTGTTTTACATAAACAAATAAAGAAATATAAAGAGAATATATGAAAAGACAATGGAAAAGGAAATGGTGAAAAAGTATATCTAGCTATTGCATAATCGCAATATGCGCTGAAAACATACTCACCAGTACTTGTGTGTCTTTCACAAATGTCTAAGTTGGGTATGTAACCACTGATGCATCCAGATGTACAGACTCCGTTGTGTTGGTTACAGATCCCGCCAACACAGAAGATGTTACAGATGTAGCTACAGTTCAGGCCGTGATATCCAGACACACATCCAGCAGAACATTCTCCTGTTGCTCTGTTACATCTCCCGGACAGACAGTGTTCACTACACGTGTAGTTACAGTTCAATCCATGATATCCAGACACACATCCAGCAGAACATTCTCCTGTTGCTCGGTTACATCCTCCTGGTTTCTCACAGCCAGCTGAACATGGACTTTCACACGAGTCTCTATAAAATCCAACCGGACATTTCTCTGAAATCATGGTGGATAAAGTCATGTAGGTTCATGAACTACCAAAATTAATTGTTCATATAAAACGAGAACATTTGTCATCTTACATTTAAAATATCATCTGGTCGTGTTGTGATGTTCAAAAAAATAGTGAAGGAAGCCTTTCGGAGAATATAATAAATGCGTGTTTACAGTACATATGGTCATTATTTAACGTGCTATTACCGTTTCTGTGACCCTAGCTATTAATTGCCTGTCAACTGATCACTCGACCACATTACACAGATAAAACAGCACGAGAATTGCCTACCTGCTCCACGCCACATGGTCAAACCTCATACGGACTTTGTCTGTTCTCTGAGCTCTCGGATTTTCTCTGTGGTTACGCATTTTCCTACTCTGTTAATCAGGTTGTGTAGCTTGTTTAGCTTTCTTCTCTCTTCCTCTGTCTCTCACGGTTCAAGGGCTGGTTTTTGTGCAATGATAACTTGGGCAGTAGTTTGCGACAGTTTTTGAGTGCTGCTGATTTAGGACAGACATGGTGCACGTGATGCGCATAGGTAGACTGATCTTCTCGTGTCGCTCGTGCTGGGAGAATGGGAGGCGTGCTTTTTGCATTTTGCTTCACCATCCACATTGGTGGTGTTAAGTTCACCCCGCTGGGTGACAGATTGAGACTTATCCGTGAGCAGGGCACTGGCAAATGAACTGTTTGTCCACTCCACTTTTTGGACCTAGATTTACTCTGGTTCCCCTGCTAGAATATATATGACAGGTGGGACGAACATCTGACCAATCCATTAGCAGGTAGTCAGTGCTGTTGGGCCCCAATTTCGCCTCTGTCAGGGCGTAGGACGCGTGGGACGGACCTCTGTTCGCTCAACTAGCGGACAGTTAATCTTGTGAGACATTGGGCTGTGGGTCTCTGCTCCATTAACTATGTCAGGAAGAATTTTACCTCCACCATCGCCTCATCAGCTCCCAGCCGTCTGATCACATCGATTGTTTTGTCAGACTGCCAGCTCTCCACCCTCCTCGTCTCCGTGTCAATCATTCCGCTCAGCCTTCCAATGCTGGACGATGACAGCCAGTGTGTCGCTGCCCCCTCCATCCCACATCAGGTCTTGGACAACCACCTTGTACACATCGACAAGGAGGCCCAGTCCATCCTGGGGACAGGACACACGCATGCAGGGGCATTACAGTGAAGACGGAGACCACTCTTTTTCCGGGGGTTTGAGGCGAACATACCTCCCGGCAAAAGTTCACAAGCATCTCAGGTCGGCCCCAGCCACTGTCTCTACCCTCTTCACCAGAGACATGAGGTGAAACAACAGGATTTGGCAAACATGCTGATGGGGTAGTGGAGGTCCAACTACTCGAACCCCAAAACGAGGAAGCAAGCGGGCCAGTCAACTGATGGCTGATATGTCCATGTGGTTTGTGGGCTGGAGATCTCGAGGCTTAGGCGCTTTCTCCGGCCCCTTCCCAGGTGGGAGAACTCCCAGAAGAAATGGTACAAGAAGGGGAAGGGACCCAACACCTCAAAGAAGCGGTGAGTCGTGGTGCCAGCGTCAGCTTCTTCCATGGGATGGCCCAGTAGGTAGCTGTCCGTCGCAGTTTGCAGCGAACTGGCATCAGTTACACTTAGACCCATTCGTTTGTCAGATCCTTGGGCGGGGTTTCAAGATCCCTGTTCCCTCTCCATGCCCTGCAACCCTGTGGAACGCCTGCTGCAGTGGACAGGCTATAACTGATGGTGGAACATGTGGAATTTCTCATCACCAAGGAGTCAAAGGAGGGAATTCCGCTTCAGAACCTCATAACAGGGTTCTATACCCCAATGTTGGTTCGGCCAAAGAAAGACGCAAGGAAATGGCAGCTTATACACAACATGTCAGACTTCAACCGCTCCTTCAAAGTGCAGTCACCAGATTTTCGTCTCTTGACTGTGTCGTCAGTCATGCTGATGTTGGAGCCTTTTGACTCCCTTGATCTGCAGGACATGCACTTGCACAATGCCATTTTCCAGAGCGTTTGTTCCCTTAGAGCGGATGGAGAGAATAGACACACTGATGGACCGGGTCTCAGCGGAGCTCTTCTGCTTTACTTGTGGCAGCGGATCATGAGAGGCAGGCTACAGTTGAGGTCGTTCCCGGTTTCGTTCCCCTGTTTTCCTCCCCCTCCTCCGAGTCGATTCACTCAGGCGCCCTTTCACTCAAGGTGTCGCGGGGAAAGTATACAACTTCTGTGTTGCTTTATCTGTTTAATCTGGTCAATTGATCAATTGACAGGCAATTGAGGGCTACGGTGAGTGACGGTAACCACAGACAATTATCTTTATTCAAAAACGTACACTTTCACTAAACTTAAACTCTCATGTCATGTTGGATCTTATTTATCAGATAAACAGATAATCTTAAACAAATGCGTTCTTTCATCAAATATAGTATAATAGATTGTGTACTAATCGATACAAGGTAGCAGACATGTTACGATCAATGTTATCTCAGACTTTTTTCATATGTCTTTCAACATATATAGATATAAATAACTCGAGATATTTTAACCGACGAACAGTGATGAACACGACTGAAACATAGTTACACCACGACTCTTAAAGCCAACTAAACTTAATTGGTAATTTTGAAAACATTATCTGTTCATTTTTCTGAAAAAGTTAGCTTTAAAGAAAAACACATTGTTTTAGAATCTCCTTAACCTGGCGAATTAGGAAAATGAAATATGCCTTACTGGCTTGTTTTATGATATCATACAGCAACAATGCCTCATCGATTTAAAGTCCACGAAGGCCCATTATGCCCACCAATCTTGTAACTACATAAGTTATATATATTTACCTTAAAGACCAAACAATGTCCAAACAGACCGTGGCAATAGCACTTTCAACACAACATGTGTGTTTGAACAGAATAACATTATTCTACCTGCTATCTGTTTCACTTTAACACCCAGGACATCACAGCCTACCACCTACTGTGGTATCCTTGGCTATTGTGAGTCCCAGCCGGTAATTGCAAGTTAAATAATAGGATGAACAGAACGGAGTTTGAACAGAATAACCCAACGTTATTCTTAAGTACTGATTTGAAATCGTTGTTTCGCCATCAATAATACGGTGTCAGAACATTGTTATGGTTTGACAGCATATACATCTGGGGAAAAGTTAAGCACCGCTAATTTGACTAGATAAATCTTCAACAATGGATTACGTGACAAATGCAAAGCCAACAACTGGGAATGGGTATTTCTGTCCTTGTTACGAAACCATGTGACAAAAACAGTTGACAAAACAATAGTGTTATTTCCAAGTTGACTTTGACACGCCAAAACATCTTGCATCATGCAAATGAAGTTACTAGTTGTCGAAATGCATGTGGATTTGTTTGAGTTCTATACCGCAATTAAACAAAATTCTGTGCTTGAGAGGGTTCATAACAGACCGTATGTCATAATTTGGCAACTTTTATTGAATTTGCCTATTTCCAAAGATTCTGAAGGTGCATATATACTGTTGTAACAAGTAACTTTAGTTAGACATTTACGAGAGTTCTCTTGAAAGAATGGAATAAATCACATTGCCAAAACAAAATTTAATTTAATATTTCAGTAGAACAAAACATGTTTTGGACACCAAAATACCAGGAACTCATAGACGCTAATAACATCAAAAGTAGCGCAACGTTATGTGAATGAAAGTGTCTTTCTGTTACTGCTGGATAATGATTCTACCATATCATATAACTAGTTTTACTGACACATTGATTCTTTCTTATAAGACATTTTTTATGGTGAAAAAACTTGGCGGTGCTTAACTTTTCCCCAGGTGTATATATTGTCGTGCAACTAATGACGTCAAATCATTGTAAACAATTTTTTGAATTCTGAAAACTCTTTGATCAAGTAAAAACTCCTAGGCGACAATGTTTGATCTTAAACAATATATCCTTTCAAACAAATTATGAGAGAAAATAAGAATCAGTACCTTCAGTTTGACATCTTTCACACCCGGACAGACAGGAGTCCACGATGTTGTCTGCTCGGGTGAAACACCCGGTGCACTTCCGCTTACACCTATCCCCATAGTATCCTCGTCTGCAACTGAGGCACTCTCCAGTCTCTCTGTCACATTTGCTGTACCTCGGACTACATAGCTTACCACAGTCAGCTCCATAACGACGTTCAGGACAGAGAGTCACATTGCAGGAATCACACTGTCTGCCACACGTCTCACAGTCACCTGGACACACCACTTCACACTTGATATCACAGTAGCCCTGTTTACATCCATCTGTGCAGGTGATTGTTCCCGAATCTATGTGGACATGGCAGGCATCGTTCAAACATTGAGGCGGACAGTCTTCATCACAGTATTCACCCAGATACCCAGCTACACAGCCGATGATACACTCACCGTTGTCATGACATCGTTCTTCTAGACATGTTGAACACAGTCCAGACACCAGCGAGTGACAGGTCACCAGAACGAGGCAAACTGATAAAAGACACCCAAATACATTAATATGCTAAGGCCTATTATCTCAACTCATTATAGTATACTTTAAATTGGTAACTTATTTCAATCAATATAATGTAATACTTACAGAAGAAGAAAGGTCAACATCTCATTATGACCTTTCCTTTGAGTCAACATATTTAAGTGGGAACGTCTCTGGGAGTCATAACTAACTCATGTCAGCAATTCACTCGGAGTCAGTATTATTGACGGAAATGACTTCCTTAAAATTCATGTAGGAACTTCCCTGTGATTCGACATCTCGTGTAGCATATAAGTCCTTGGATTCAACAATATTTGCAAGAACTTTCATTTGAGTCAACAACTCATGAAGGAACATCCTTAAAATGTTCAGCTCGGATATAATTAGATTTAGTTTTTTTTAGAGAGAACTGTTCTATATGCCAAATGATTTGACCTTAGTCAGGCGCTCGTCAAATTTTGCTACTGTAAAGAACTGTTTTTTTTTAGAGAGAACTGTTCTATATGCCAAATGATTTGGGGGGGGGGGGGGGGGGGCTTCTGTAGAGAATTATTCTACATTCAGAAAGGTTTAATCCTTGTCGGGGGCTCGTCAACTTTGGCTACTGTAGAGAGCTGTTCTACATTCAGAAAGGTTTAATCCTAGTAGGGGGCTCGTCAACTGTGTCAACGATAGAGAACTGTTCTAAATTCAGAAAAGGTTTAATCCTTGCCCGGGCCTAGTCAACGTTGTCTACGGTAGAGAACTGATCTACATTCAGAAAGGTTTGGGTGCAATGCTACTTTATATTTCGACACAGTACAACCAATTATTTACTAGTTGAATCCGATGCTTGCGGGTTTGACAGAATTGTATAGCCACAATGGTGTTGCGGACATTCTCCCTGCAATGATACTGGCTGTCGTTATATAAGTAAAAGTGCTCTCCAAAGCAGAGTTAAACCCCACATCAGTTCACCTTTAATCGCCCCTTTTAAACATTAGAAATGTTGACTATCTAAGGTCATAGATAGTTATTATGTTAATGAGTAAGTTCATACGAGAGACTAGTTCCTCAAAACAAGGAAATTATATCCAACTAATCAGACAAATAATACAAATGGTTTCACTTGCTGTCTCAGTCGTTCTGCATGGCGTTTTAACCATGTGCCTTCCAGAGACTGCTGTGCTATTTGTTGCATGTGTCTTTTACGGTATGTAAATCTAGTTATTTCATCTACTAACCACTTGTTACAGTGGTCTTGGTACGTATTTCTGGTCATTTCATCTAGAAACCATATGTTACATGGGTATTCTACAGAATATAGATCTAGATCTTTCATCTACTTACCTCTTGTTATATGTGTTTTTAGAGGACGTGTATGAAGTTCTTACGTCTACTAACCACTTTTACATTGGTCTTCTATTGTAGTAGATCTAGTTATGTCGTCTACCAACCATTTGTTACATGGTGGCACGTGGTCCTGTGCATAGCTCAGTTGACCGCTATCAGTACAATTCAGCAAAAATGGGCGCGGCTCGCCGCATGGGTGGGTTACCCGCTACATTGCTGGATAAACTGAGAGTTTTAGTTTTTGTGGTGTCACCCTGGGTAAGTGACTTAGTTCGAAGTGTGCCTCTATGGTAGTAGATCTAGTTATGTCCTCTACTAACCAGGTGTTACATGGGTCTTCTACAAAATCTTCTACAAAATCTAGTTATGTCGTCTACTAAGCACATGGTATGTAGATCTAGATATTTCATCTTTCAACCACATGTATAATGTGTCCTCTACAGTATGTAGATAGAGCTTTCTGTCATCAAGTCACAACATATTATACCCACATTGTATCTAAAAAATCCTACTTGAAATGTTCAAGATATGCTTACGAAACTCTTAGATTAAGAGATGAGATACTAACTTAATTTATTAGAAGCAACTTTTATACTACATTTATAAGGTATGCTAACGAGCAAACAAGCAAGCAGAATGCTTACCAAATATTCTTCCCTCGGTAATCATCTCCAGCTTTCAGGTTGTGAACTGAAACATAAGAATGTTAAATTTAAATATCTGAATTGATCCCCAAATTAGCTTTATTCATTGATCATTTATAATTCATCTGTAATTAATGTTGATCGGATACTTGTTTTTATGAACGTTTCACGATAACAACGTGATCATACATGTATAGATGTCTTTATTCAGGTACTTAGAAGGCCTATAGTACATAATATACATTGCAAAAAATTGCAAAAATATTTAACATATAAAATGTGTTCTATGTACAAATGCATAAAATATATACATGGAAAGTAAAGATTTTTCTTGAGAGTTTGAACTATTCAACAATATTGCTAATTTAAATTGACTAGGATGTACATGATATTTCTTTTCTTTTATATATTTATTTCGGATGTTACTGTATATTGGACACACAAGAAGGAAATGGTTATCATCTTCAACTTCATCTAACTTACAAAATTTACCAATTCTGTCTTCCCTACTAATGTTTGTTTCTGCCTTTCTCAATTAACAGATCATGTGATGAACATCTAAAACAAGCTAAGCTAACCCTATACTTTTTTTGCGCTAAGACATGATAGATATAATTCGGTATTGATATTGTCTTTAGAAATATAGTTTAGGTTACATTTGCTTGAAATGTTAATCTTTTCTTGCCGGTTTTGGCGATATATATATTTAAGTCGTTGATTAAACAAATTTAATGAAGTTACACCGTGCCCTTGATTTGCCATATATTTCCAAAACCAATTGCAAAAAGTAATTGTTTGAGTTTAGACATCTAATTTTTACGACCGTTTCAATCGTATAAAAGCATCATTTCATAACATTTTTTGGGTAAGCAGTTTGATGGCATATTTAATAAATTTAACCAATATCGAATTACTTTACAATATGAGTTGATGTATAAAGGGAACCTGCCACATTCTCCATACACCATAATGTTCGGTGTATTTTGTTTAACACCCAAGCACCCAAATTCGCCATAAATACTTTGACTTGTCCAAATTCGTCACTTAAGATATATAATGGAAAAAAATGAAAACTGTAGTTTTGAAAAGTTTGATCCATAGTCACTGTTGTTGTAAACTTTTTATTGGTTTAACTATGAGATATATAGTGATTATTACCCGAGGAAGTGTGTTGTATGACTTTTACGAAACGAGTGTGAACTTTTGTATTTTGAATATTGTATTCTTTTCCATTTGATTCGCAGAAAATAGTCAGGAAAATGCCCACTTCTCTTGCAACAGTAATAAATGTCTCACACTGATATATATTCATGCTCTTGTATATATTTTACTCATAATATTTATAAACATTTGTTAACTTCTTTGTATACTGCCCAAAATTGGTATTTTCTGTACAATAAATATATTGTATCTTGTATCTTGGTAAGCTACGGTGACGTCACGAACAATAGTTTTATGACGTCACAGACGACGAAATAAGGGATGTCGCGGTTAAAAGGTTTCTAGGCAAATGTGTGCACACGTGCTCATATCAATAATATAAACTCATTTATCTTTAACCATATGGGTAATAAAAAAAAGAGTATTACTCACCCGTTGAAGATATCAATGTTTAATATATCTACAATGTAACGACACATTGTGTAATAACATCCCATGTTTAATCATTAAAATATGATGCACAATTGTCAGTGCCATGGTCGCAATGGGATGTGTCACATTTATCGAGAAGTTTATACACCTGCGAGTATTAAGCAGGTATTACAAAACATACAAAACTCTGGTTTGATAACAGTTCTGTCGGTATCTAACTAGCTTTCGCTCGTTACATACCAAACTATTCAATCCTTTCATAATAAGTTATTAAACGGGACGTCCGTTTGTATTGTCTATTTATGTTATGACACATTCATCAGTCTTTTCAGTTAATCAGTAAATGAAAATGCAAAAATATCTAGTTTTCACGTTGATACAATGCTTAAAAGACACCCAATATTATGTGATATTTGCACAAGCACACAAATAGGTGTTTTTGGATGAAGCTAAATGAATTCTCTATTTAAATTCATGTTCTTGTTAAATAAGTGGTTTACAGGAGAATATTTTAATGAAAAATTCATTGTTATCATTAGCTAAGGAATTATAACCTTTTATACGCATTCCCAAGAGACTAACTAGTGTTTTAATGAACTTTAACAAATAAAAATAATAAGGAAAGGGCAATTTTTAAACTATATTCATTCAATATGCTTCTGGAAATTTGAATTTATCATTGCTTTTCCTCACTCGAACATTGTGGTGATTATTTTTGTTGACATTCTGTTATTCACAATTTATGAATACAATGCTATTTTCATTTTCATTTATCAATAATTCATGTCAAGAGAATAATGATAACAATAAAAACTCGTGGGATATATGCATAGTAAGAATTATTGTTAATTATTTTAGATTGACAGGATCAAAGAAAAAGGGAAATCTACAGAATGTATCTGACTATCAGACTAAAAATCGGTTTGATTCTAAACAAAGAAAGAAGCTCGACAACACGCTCCTTGTCACCTTATGTGTTGTTTTTGTTTTGGTTAATCCTGCAAAACGTCTAATACATATTCAAGAATATAATAAAATAAATTAAACATGGTGTTAAAGTTTGCTATTTGATTTATTGCCAAGTATCAGAATGTTATCACAGCATTATGTAAATATGGATTGAAACAATCATTATGTAGATGACCAGTGAATGATTGGTGTTATTGTCATGATTATTATCAATACGAGTATAGGTATATATTAAAATACTTATCTTTAAATGATTCTGAATCAGATAAATCAGCTCCAAACATGACAATACACACTATTGTCCAAGAATTCAACAAGTTATAAAATGATTGCAGCTGTCCAGTCATGAGAAAAACTAAAATCTTTCAAATAGTCATTTGCTTCATGACTAAAGTAAACGTAATAAGTTCTTATGCTAGTAATTTGAAATAATAAAAGAATATTTTAAATTACATGTTTGAAATTACTTTTTATACATCTTGCCAAAAGAACTCATTGTTAAGTGATTGGAGACTATATTTGCTTTGATATTTAATATTCAGGAAAATTACCATCGTCGGTATTTGAAAGATATATATGTTTGTTATATATAATGACGTATTAAGTAAACCATCATCTCTTTCCCACCAACAATATATGCAAGTCAAGACAAATTAAATTGTCAGGAAATGAAGAACACTCGGCCTTGAGGATGTAGAAATCTGACCTTTGACCGTAACAGGATACTTTAGTTTGTGTATGATCAATATATTCTAAATATCTATTCAACGGAGATTGTGTTTGAAATGTGACATTTCGGTTATCAACAAAAATAATTATCATCATTTAAGTCATACATGACAAAGCTTATATTGGCGTTGTCGCAGGCAGAATCGTCGTTCTCATGTCAACACGTTTTGGACATTTCCGCATGTTTGTCTGAGGTTGGCAGGGACGGTTTGCAGACGGCGGGGCTTAATGAATCGGTCTTTTATTATCACTCATATATTTAAATGTGTAGTCAAATGGAGAGACACGTGACTATGTATTTTAGATATTCGCTGTAAAGGAATGTATTCCTCGGTTTAAATCATCTGTTAACATATACTGAGTGGTATATAATTTTTATTCATTTAACAAGTCACAAACCAGAATTTCCGTACACTTAATTGTCATGATACCAATGTTTTAATCAGCTTCTGGATCGCAAACCTGTCCCGAGAACTGTAAACAAGCTAAAAGCCCGACTCTCAGCACGTGTAATGCAGACACAGGTGCCTGCTCCCGAGGATGTCTGTCTGGATACTATGGAGAGATGTGCAACACAGCGTGTGATGTTAACTGTCAGGGAGGGACATGTCAGCAGCGGGGTGGAACTTGCAAGTGTGAACCTGGATACACGTTTAACACTGACTCGTGTGAACGTAATAAAGGTAAAACACAAACTGTACAATGGAAGATTATAGTTTATCTACATCAATATCAATGAAAAGAGGCTACATGTTTTATTCCCCCTCTTGTTCACAATAAGTTGTTAATTGAGCAAATCGTCGTTACAGCAAGTTAAACAAGAGACTATTGAGCAATGACGTTACAATTGGATAAACATCCATGCACATACCATATTAACAATAATTTAGCAAGTTCATATTTTATTTCCCTAGATATGAAATGCACACGGAACAAGAACTGTTTAAACAACTTATGCAGGTCAGTGAGAAGAGATGAGTGTTTGAGTGGCTGCAGACCTGGCTGGTTCGGAGCTTCATGTCAAGAAAAGTGTTCAGAACATTGCGTCTGTGATCGAGAGACAGGAACGTGTACCAGTTGTGAAGCAGGATGGTATGGAGGTGAGTGCGGGTCTCTGTGCAGCACGGGGTGTGCAGAATCCAACAAAGGCTGTGAAAGAAACGGAACCTGTAGCCGAGGATGTAGCAAGGGCTATTATGGAGACACGTGTGAGTTTATCTGCCCAAATGAATGTAAGGACAGTTTCTGCATATATAATGGGACCTGTGGCGCCTGTATGGTTGGATTCTACGGGGAAGTCTGTCATCTGACTTGTGAGGGATGTATAGACGGTGTCTGTGATATTTACACAGGAAAATGCGCTAATGGATGTAATATTGGTTACTATGGAGACACGTGTACGTTAAACTGCCCGGATGGATGTTTATGCACAGCTAACGGTAGTTGTTACACCTGTAAGAACGGCTTCTATGGGGAACTCTGTGGAGAAAAGTGTGACGGATGCAAAGATGGAGTCTGTGATGAGACAACTGGAGCATGTTCCAAGGGATGTGAAAGCGGTTTCTATGGGACGTCCTGTACCCTGAGATGCAACCATTGTGAAGGGAATTGTGATATTGACACTGGGGAATGTGCTCATGAAGGTATTCTATTGATCTGGCTTCTCTTAAACATTTGATGCAACTTTGATGCAAAGTAAAGAGACAAATTTAAACAGATTGTCATTTAGACCAACTATAAAAATGTGTGTTTACTTTCAGTTGGGAGCGGAGACGGATTGCAGTACTGGGTTGGTGGAGCAGTGGCTGTCGTCATTGTTGTATTTGCAGCAGTTTTGGCTTACTTGTCCCGTCGCTTGAAACGGTAAGTGTTTGGTGGATGAATGTATTATGAGATTTAATAATAAGGATGCGGCAAATTTTAGGGACAGTAAAAACTGTTATGCACACAAATACACCTTATTCGCCAATTTCACATAAACTATTAAATTGTGTGAAATTGAACCTGAATTTATCCTTCACATCTTTAATGATTTAAATGGTGCCAGTACATTTGTGAAGGACATGGTTATGATTGTCAACAATATATTTCGGTTCATGTACTATTTACATTTGCCATATTCAATGCAGGGAAATTATGTTGTCCTTTCAGGATGCACGGTGTAATCTACAACAGTGTGAAGTGGCGGAGGCGTCCTCCCTCTGCTGTACAAGATACACGTCTTGCTGCTGTACAAGATACAAGTTCCGGTGTTGTACAAGATACAAGTTCCGGTGTCGTACAAGATACAAATCCTGTTGTTGAACAAGCTGCATGTCCTGTTGCTGCTCCTGGATACGCTGCAGTTGATGACGAAGTGACAGTTACTCCTCCAAGAGGTTGTCTCCGTCCTATCAGACAAACCAGCTACATACGACCTAGACACAGTGGAGACTCTACAGACAACCTTCAGATACAACCCCAGGCGGCAGCTGCTCCATCTCCAGACAGACGACTGCACGACGTTCTACGACGCTCTGATGAGTGGTCGGATAGACCAGACAGCTACGTGATGCCACATTACATCGAGATCAACGAGGATCTCATGGTGTCCCTTCCACAACCCTCTCAAGGAGCTGAAGGACCCGCCCCAGTCGTCAACAACTCCTCATTCTCTGTTGTAGCTGATGTACATGTACAGGTGGAAGATCCTGATAGTGGAAATGCAACTGGAGGCGACATCAACATTCCCCTTATTGCTCAATGCTTCGGGAACACTGAGACTGAGGACTCGACATCTGACGAGGAACCCCGACCTGATGTTGAGAATTACGACCATCCATTTAGAGACG
Source organism: Gibbula magus (assembly GCA_936450465.1). NCBI lineage: Eukaryota > Metazoa > Mollusca > Gastropoda > Trochida > Trochidae > Gibbula > Gibbula magus. Next base: position 41,744,940 of record OW388298.1, read on the forward strand.
ACTATGAGCAGTCGTAATAATGGTTCCATGGAAAACGTGTACGACATCGAAATACTATAGAAGTTCCAAATACTTATTTTTCAATCTAAAAACCAGAAATCGTGCATTGTAGATTTGATAACTTTATTGTCACTCTTAAAGACACAGTAGCACAGTGTTTACATGTCGAATATATTCAAATTTATCATGTATAATACATGTTTATGCAGAGCTAAATCTCAGAATCCTTTAACTGTCTGAAGATGTGCTTACCCTGTTTCATTTACTTATTTTAAAAATTATTTTTATACTTGGTGACTCAAAGGCCCGTTAAGAGAACCACGCGAGGCATCCCCCTAGCAACTTTGTTCATCTCCTTTTCAAGAAGTGAAGCTATTGTTTTCATTTTTTATAATATCCATTTCATATAAACTCATGTTAAGCATAAATCTGTTTTCCCAGATGATGATATAATGGAGTGATCTTTTCTAACTGAAGTTAGAAAATCATCTGAACAATCAAGATTTTTAGGTTCAGAACTCAGAGTTGGATATTAATTGTGGGTAAATTATTATTGAACCGCATTACTGCCAGTATTGGGAAAAGTACAAATAACATCTATTTAGATGATAATTTTGTTCTAATTAGATGGTAGTTCGTATTGCTGCCAGTAGTGGGATAATTATACATAACATCTAATTAGAAAATTATACATATCATATAAGTAGATGATAGTTTCATCTAATTTGATGATAGTGTCATCTAATTAGATGATAGATTTGTTCTAATTAGATGATAATTTCATCTAATTAAATGGAAGTTTCATCTACTTAGATGATAGTTTCATCGCATGTAACATCTAATTAGATGATAGTTTCATCTAATTAGATTAGCTAGAGCTGTAACAATATATTTTAGAAAGATGCATATTTTGGAATCCACCTCAACCTGGGGAGGCACTACCCCTACCTATACTGAACAAGATCGCTTCTGTAACCTCTGGGGAGGGGCTAATAAGTAGGCTTAGGTAAGTAAGTAAGATGGTTAGAATTGAGATTTGTGGATAACTATTAATACATTTGGTTACATTGTAATAACGTAGGCGACCATTACCATCAATTCGAACTGTATTTTTACAGGGAAAATGAAAGAACACGCATGTGTGTGAACCCTGGGTACGGGGAAATCTCGTTTAACTGTAAATGTCAGCTGTACAATATTGTATTTCAACAAACTCTTTCAGAATGGTTTTCATATTCCCGGTGCGTGTTGTAAAGTAAACAGATGACATGTATCAACAACAAGATCATAAATACACCCATCAGGACGTATTTCAGTTTCAACTCCTTGTAATAAATATATCCTTCTTGAAAATCAGTTGTATCGTGTTCGCAGTGAGACCTCACCTTGGTATGTCCTTGAGTCAGTTTTATTGCTCTGAAGTGCAACAGTGTATGGATTTGATTAGCATTAATTAAAGGGACACACTAGTGTTGTAGATGTTAGACACAATCTACCAGAGAGAAACCCAGATAAGACACGGCCCTTATTAAAGTAACTTGTTCCTACTTTTTGTTTTAATAACAAGATTCCAACTGTTAAATACATTAAGCTTAAGTCCGGCCATTAGAAGATGCAAATATGACTTCGTTTCCATACCACTGATTATAGTCCTTCAGATTCAATGCTACTTCTCTATGGAATCCACTGTTAAATCTACTTGTTGACAGTCTCTATACAGAACAGACAGTTCTCACCCTTTGACATCGCATAAATCAGGACAATTGTTTTACCCTGGTCTGTCTATGTTCCAGGATTGTATAACTTTCATAGAACATATACTTTTCTATTTCTATAAATTATTTGTTAACTTATTCAGTGTTTTTTTTATATATCGCCTCTGCATATGGTTCACATACTGCACAAGATGCGTTAAATATCTATTTAACTCACTCCTCTATCGTTATGCCTCAATCCTGTAAAAAGCGAAATCAATATCTCTGCATAGCTGCAGTACACTTTATGAGGGGTGCTAGTGCATATAAATCTGCCACATGTCACGTGTCACGTATTGCTTTCTGCTCGGTGCTTGACTACCTTAGTATGTTTGCTTCATATTGAAACCACTCGCTTATCAGTGTTACTTGACTGAATTGTGATCCAAGTATATTTCATTTAAAATAAATAATTTAAATTAGGTTTTCTCATATATGTGTTGTGCTTGTCCAAAACATCATTTCAAGACGTCAACGAACTTGAAACTTTACTATGAACATATTAAACGTATATCAAACTGGACTGGACACATATTTATATTTTAAAATTCATTTTAAAAGGTCAAACGCACCAGAATAGGGAATGATGATACTATAATCAACTTATCCTTGCATTAAACTATTTCTGTCACATCTTACACGATTTCAAAATAAATTGCATAACAGAATGAGAGACACTACACACATTGCACTGTAATGACTGATGTTGGGACAACCATCCCCAGCAGTAAACTTGCATAACAGAATGAGAGACACTACACACTGTGTCCTGTATGTGCTGATGTTGGGACAACCATCCCCATCAGTAAACTTGCATCGCAGAATGAGACACTACACACTGTGTCCTGTAAGGACTGATGTTGGGACAACCATCCCTATCAGTAAACTTGCATCACAGAATGAGAGACACTACACACTGTGCACTGTAAGGACTGATGTTGGGACAACCATCCCTATCAGTAAACTTGCATCACAGAATGAGAGACACTACGCACTGTGCACTGTAAGGACTGATGTTGGGACAACCATCCCTATCAGTAAACTTGCATCACAGAATGAGAGACACTACGCACTGTGCACTGTAAGGACTGATGTTGGGACAACAATCCCTATCAGTAAACTTGCATCACAGAATGAGAGACACTACGCACTGTGCACTGTAAGGACTGATGTTGGGACAACCATCCCTATCAGTAAACTTGCATCACAGAATGAGAGACACTACACACTGTGCACTGTAAGGACTGATGTTGGGACAACCATCCCTATCAGTAAACTTCCATCACAGAATGAGTAACACTACACACTGTGTCATGTATGTACTGATGTTGGGACAACCATCCCCATCAGTAAACTTGCATCACAGAATGAGTCACTACACAATGTGTCCTGTAAGGACTGATGTTGGGACAACCATCCCCATCAGTAAACATGCATAACAGAATGAGAGACACTACACACTGTGCACTGTAAGGACTGATGTTGGGACAACAATCCCTATCAGTAAACTTGCATCACAGAATGAGAGACACTACGCACTGTGCACTGTAAGGACTGATGTTGGGACAACCATCCCTATCAGTAAAATTGCATCACAGAATGAGAGACACTACACACTGTGCTCTGTAAGGACTGATGTTGGGACAACAATCCCTATCAGTAAACTTGCATCACAGAATGAGAGACACTACGCACTGTGCACTGTAAGGACTGATGTTGGGACAACAATCCCTTTCAGTAAACTTGCATCACAGAATGAGAGACACTACGCACTGTGCACTGTAAGGACTGATGTTGGGACAACCATCCCTATCAGTAAACTTGCATCACAGAATGAGAGACACTACACACTGTGTCATGTATGTACTAATGTTGGGACAACCATCCCCATCAGTAAACTTGCATAACAGAATGAGAGACACTACACACTGTGCACTGTAAGGACTGATGTTGGGACAACCATCCCCATCAGTAAACTTGCATCACAGAATGAGACACTACACACTGTGTCATGTAATGACTGATGTTGGGACAACCATCCCCATCAGTAAACTTGCATCACAGAATGAGAGACACTACACACTGTGCACTGTAAGGACTGATGTTGGGACAACCATCCCCATCAGTAAACTTGCATAACAGAATGAGAGACACTACACACTGTGCACTGTAAGGACTGATGTTGGGACAACAATCCCCATCAGTAAACTTGCATCACAGAATGAGACACTACACACTGTGTCATGTATGTACTGATGTTGGGACAACCATCCCCATCAGTAAACTTGCATAACAGAATGAGAGACACTACACACTGTGCACTGTAAGGACTGATGTTGGAACAACCATCCCCATCAGTAAACTTGCATAACAGAATGAGAGACACTACACACTGTGCACTGTAAGGACTGATGTTGGGACAACCACCCCTATCAGTAAACTTGCATCACAGAATGAGAGACACTACACACTGTGCACTGTAAGGACTGATGTTGGGACAACCATCCCTATCAGTAAACTTGCATCACAGAATGAGAGACACTACACACTGTGCACTGTACGGACTGATGTTGGGACAACCATCCCTATCAGTAAACTTCCATCACAGAATGAGTGACACTACACACTGTGTCATGTATGTACTGATGTTGGGACAACCATCCCCATCAGTAAACTTGCATCACAGAATGAGTCACTACACAATGTGTCCTGTAAGGACTGATGTTGGGACAACCATCCCCATCAGTAAACATGCATAACAGAATGAGAGACACTACACACTGTGCACTGTAAGGACTGATGTTGGGACAACAATCCCTATCAGTAAACTTGCATCACAGAATGAGAGACACTACGCACTGTGCACTGTAAGGACTGATGTTGGGACAACCATCCCTATCAGTAAACTTGCATCACAGAATGAGAGACACTACACACTGTGTCATGTATGTACTAATGTTGGGACAACCATCCCCATCAGTAAACTTGCATAACAGAATAAGAGACACTACACACTGTGCACTGTAAGGACTGATGTTGGGACAACCATCCCCATCAGTAAACTTGCATCACAGAATGAGACACTACACACTGTGTCATGTAATGACTGATGTTGGGACAACCATCCCCATCAGTAAACTTGCATCACAGAATGAGAGACACTACACACTGTGCACTGTAAGGACTGATGTTGGGACAACCATCCCCATCAGTAAACTTGCATAACAGAATGAGAGACACTACACACTGTGCACTGTAAGGACTGATGTTGGGACAACAATCCCCATCAGGAAACTTGCATCACAGAATGAGACACTACACACTGTGTCATGTATGTACTGATGTTGGGACAACCATCCCCATCAGTAAACTTGCATAACAGAATGAGAGACACTACACACTGTGCTCTGTAAGGACTGATGTTGGAACAACCATCCCCATCAGTAAACTTGCATAACAGAATGAGAGACACTACACACTGTGCACTGTAAGGACTTATGTTGGGACAACCACCCCTATCAGTAAACTTGCATCACAGAATGAGAGACACTACACACTGTGCACTGTAAGGACTGATGTTGGGACAACCATCCCTATCAGTAAACTTGCATCACAGAATGAGAGACACTACACACTGTGCACTGTACGGACTGATGTTGGGACAACCATCCCTATCAGTAAACTTCCATCACAGAATGAGTGACACTACACACTGTGTCATGTATGTACTGATGTTGGGACAACCATCCCCATCAGTAAACTTGCATCACAGAATGAGTCACTACACAATGTGTCCTGTAAGGACTGATGTTGGGACAACCATCCCCATCAGTAAACATGCATAACAGAATGAGAGACACTACACACTGTGCACTGTAAGGACTGATGTTGGGACAACAATCCCTATCAGTAAACTTGCATAAAAGAATGAGAGACACTACGCACTGTGCACTGTAAGGACTGATGTTGGGACAACCATCCCTATCAGTAAACTTGCATCACAGAATGAGAGACACTACACACTGTGTCATGTATGTACTTATGGTTGTTGGGACAACCATCCCCATCAGTAAACTTGCATAACAGAATGAGAGACACTACACAATGTGCACTGTAAGGACTGATGTTGGGACAACCATCCCCATCAGTAAACTTGCATAACAGAATGAGAGACACTACACACTGTGCACTGTAAGGACTGATGTTGGGACAACCATCCCTATCAGTAAACTTCCATCACAGAATGAGAGACACTACACACTGTGCACTGTAAGGACTGATGTTGGGACAACCATCCCCATCAGTAAACTTGCATCACAGAATGAGACACTACACACTGTGTCATGTAATGACTGATGTTGGGACAACCATCCCCATCAGTAAACTTGCATCACAGAATGAGAGACACTACACACTGTGCACTGTAAGGACTGATGTTGGGACAACCATCCCCATCAGTAAACTTGCATCACAGAATGAGACACTACACACTGTGTCCTGTAAGGACTGATGTTGGGACAACCATCCCCATCAGAAAACTTGCATAACAGAATGAGAGACACTACACACTGTGTCATGTATGTACTGATGTTGGGACAACCATCCCCATCAGTAAACTTGCATAACAGAATGAGAGACACTACACACTGTGCACTGTAAGGACTGATGTTGGAACAACCATCCCCATCAGTAAACTTACATAACAGAATGAGAGACACTACACACTGTGCACTGTAAGGACTGATGTTGGGACAACCACCCCTATCAGTAAACTTGCATCACAGAATGAGAGACACTACACACTGTGCACTGTAAGGACTGATGTTGGGACAACCATCCCTATCAGTAAACTTCCATCACAGAATGAGAGACACTACACACTGTGTCATGTATGTACTGATGTTGGGACAATCATCCCCATCAGTAAACTTGCATCACAGAATGAGACACTACACACTGTGTCTTGTAATGACTGATGTTTGGACAACCATCCCCATCAGTAAACATGCATAACAGAATGAGAGACACTACACACTGTGCACTGTAAGGACTGATGTTGGGACAACCATCCCCATCAGTAAACTTGCATCACAGAATGAGAGACACTAAGCACTGTGCACTGTAAGGACTGATGTTGGGACAACCATCCCTATCAGTAAACTTCCATCACAGAATGAGAGACACTAAACACTGTGTCATGTATGTACTGATGTTGGGACAATCATCCCCATCAGTAAACTTGCATCACAGAATGAGACACTACACACTGTGTCTTGTAATGACTGATGTTGGGACAACCATCCCCATCAGTAAACTTGCATAACAGAATGAGAGACACTACACACTGTGCACTGTAAGGACTGATGTTGGGACAACCATCCCCATCAGTAAACTTGCATCACAGAATGAGAGACACTAAGCACTGTGCACTGTAAGGACTGATGTTGGGACAACCATCCCTATCAGTAAACTTCCATCACAGAATGAGAGACACTACACACTGTGTCATGTATGTACTAATGTTGGGACAAGCATCCCCATCAGTAAACTTGCATAACAGAATGAGAGACACTACACACTGTGCACTGTAAGGACTGATGTTGGGACAACCATCCCCATCAGTAAACTTGCATAACAGAATGAGACACTACACACTGTGTCCTGTAAGGACTGATGTTGGGACAACCATCCCCATCAGTAAACTTGCATAACAGAATGAGAGACACTACACACTGTGTCATGTATGTACTGATGTTGGGACAACCATCCCCATCAGTAAACTTGCATCACAGAATGAGATTCTATACAATGTGTCTTGTAATGACTGATGTTGGGACAACCATCCCCATCAGTAAACTTGCATAACAGAATGAGAGACACTACACACTGTGCACTGTAAGGACTGATGTTGGGACAACCATCCCCATCAGTAAACTTGCATCACAGAATGAGAGACACTAAGCACTGTGCACTGTAAGGACTGATGTTGGGACAACCATCCCTATCAGTAAACTTCCATCACAGAATGAGAGACACTACACACTGTGTCATGTATGTACTAATGTTGGGACAAGCATCCCCATCAGTAAACTTGCATAACAGAATGAGAGACACTACACACTGTGCACTGTAAGGACTGATGTTGGGACAACCATCCCCATCAGTAAACTTGCATCACAGAATGAGACACTACACACTGTGTCCTGTAAGGACTGATGTTGGGACAACCATCCCCATCAGTAAACTTGCATAACAGAATGAGAGACACTACACACTGTGTCATGTATGTACTGATGTTGGGACAACCATCCCCATCAGTAAACTTGCATCACAGAATGAGATTCTAAACAATGTGTCCTGTAATGACTGATGTTGGGACAACCATCCCCATCAGTAAACTTGCATAACAGAATGAGAGACACTACACACTGTGCACTGTAAGGACTGATGTTGGGACAACCCTCCCTATGAGTAAACTTGCATCACAGAATGAGATACACTACAAACTGTGCACTGTAAGGACTGATGTTGGGACAACCATCCCTATCAGTAAACTTGCATAAAAGAATGAGAGACACTACACACTGTGAACTGTAAGGACTGATATTTGGACAACCATCCCCATCAGTAAACTTGCATCACAGAATGAGACACTACACACTGTGTCCTGTAAGGACTGATGTTGGGACAACCATCCCCATCAGTAAACTTGCATAACAGAATGAGAGACACTACACACTGTGCACTGTAAGGACTGATGTTGGGACAACCATCCCCATCAGAAAACTTGCATCACAGAATGAGAGACACTACACACTGTGTCATGTATGTACTGATGTTGGGACAACCATCCCCATCAGTAAACTTGCATCACAGAATGAGACACTACACACAGTGTCCTGTAATGACTGATGTTGGGACAACCATCCCGATCAGTAAACTAGCATAACAGAATGACGGACACTACACACTGTGCACTGTAAGGACTGATGTTGGGACAACCATCCCCAGCAGTAAACTTGCATAACAGAATGAGAGACACTACACACTTCGCACTGTAATGACTGATGTTGGGACAACCATCCCCAGCAGTAAACTTGCATAACAGAATGAGAGACACTACACACTGTGTCCTGTATGTGCTGATGTTATGACAACCATCCCCATCAGTAAACTTGCATCGCAGAATGAGACACTACACACTGTGTCCTGTAAGGACTGATGTTGGGACAACCATCCCTATCAGTAAACTTGCGTAACAGAATGAGAGACACTACACACTGTGCACTGTAAGGACTGATGTTGGAACAACCATCCCCATCAGTAAACTTGCATAACAGAATGAGAGACACTACACACTGTGCACTGTAAGGACTGATGTTGGAACAACCATCCCCATCAGTAAACTTGCATCATAGAATGAGAGACACTACACAATGTGTCCTGTAAGGGCTGATGTTGGGACAACCATCCCCTTCAGTAAACTTGCATCACAGAATGAGAGACACTACACACTGTGCACTGTAATGACTGATGTTGGGACAACCATCCCAATCAGTAAACTTGCATCACAGAATGAGACACTACACACTGTGCACTGTAAGGACTGATGTTGGGACAACCAACTCCATCAGTAAACTTGCATCACAGAATGAGAGACACTACACACTGTGCACTGTAAGGACTGATGTTGGGACAACCATCCCCATCAGTAAACTTGCATAACAGAATGAGACACTACACACTGTGCACTGTAAGGACTGATGTTGGGACAATCATCCCCATCAGTAAACTTGCATCACAGAATGAGAGACACTACAAACTGTGCACTGTAAGGACTGATGTTGGGACAACCATCCCTATCAGTAAACTTCCATCACAGAATGAGAGACACTACACACTGTGTCATGTATGTAAGAGATAGAGGACGAGTAGCAGTACATTATCGGGATATAAATGTACGGGTTTGAGAGGGTTGGGCGAGGCGTTAGCCGAGCCTAACCTTCTCAAACCCGTACATTTATATCCCGATAATGTACTGCTGCGAGTTCTCTATCTATCTTAGAGCACAGTCAAATTCTTGAGTCGTCAATAAAATGTCTTAAAATGAAGTTATTTCAAATATTTTGTCAACAAATTTGGGAAACATTCGCTCGAACACAACATGCAAAACATTGACATCTCTCATTTTCATATGCAAATGTTAGGGACATTGACGTCAGCTTCGGCACTGTGAACACTGAATTTCTGAAATTGTCCGAGGTGCATGAGGCGTACATTTTATATAAAGCGTACGAGTCGTGCTACAGCATAAGCGTCGTGCTTGAATCACGCATATGCATGATTTAAGCACGTTTTTATTCAGTAACATTGAGCAGTAATACATTTCATTGCCTATAAAGACTGAGAGGTTTGTGGAATGAATCAGTTCACACAATGGCTTCATCAAGGACAAGTACACTATTCATTCAGGAAAGGTAACTTTTCTTTTTTACTCCTTACTTTTTAAACTCTTTAATTTTAAAATTCCAAATAATGTTCATTAAATCGGTTTATTTAATAACAGTTACCGTTTTTTTCGATTTCAATTTTTTTACCAACACGATTAGTTGTTTGTTGAGCTGTTTTTATCAATATGCGAGTTCTTTTATCTATTGTTCATATATGCTAGTGTGCATCCCGTCTATATTGCATATACATTATTTCAGGTTACTGCAGCAAAGGAACTCGCACTGTCTGTAGGAAAGAATGTAACGTCGTACTGTGACGAAACAGGAGTTTCAGTGAGATGACAATACAGCCTCCATCCTCTAACACTCCAAGAAGGTAATTTGATATCACTTTCTTATTTCTCATTTTTATGTCGTTCTATATAACATTTTGAATATTATTTTTTATATCGTGGTTGAAAATATATAAAACACTGGTACCATGGTTTGAAGCTTGTCATTGTTTCACTTACTCGTAATATAAATGAAATACACATGAAAATTCCAAAATGACCTCACATTACTTGCTTTATTTACATGCTTTTGTTGTTCTTTTAGGAGTACCAAGCTCCGTAATACTGAAGACCCCCATCAACGGAAGCGACTATTTCCTTTCGGAAAGGGAACTCAGCAGGTCATTTGTCAATGTAATAAGTGTTTAATTGTTTATTATCTCCATAAATAAAACAATCAGTTGACATTGTTTGTTGTTTTTATGGAAGTCTGTGAACCAGTTTATGAGCATGATACCCGAACGCAACCAGACAACCGTACATCTATCGGGATATAAATGTACTCCACGTGACCACAATACACTCATATGATTGGACGAAAGCATTTGACTGTGCTCTAAGTACTAATGTTGGGACAACCATCCCTATCAGTAAACTTGCATAACAGAATGAGAGACACTACACAATGTGTCCTGTAAGGACTGATGTTGGGACAATCATCCCCAGCAGTACACTTGCATCACAGAATGAGAGACACTACACACTATGCACTGTAATGACTGATGTTGGGACAACCATCCCCATCAGGAAACTTGCATCACAGAATGAGACACTACACACTGTGCACTGTAATGACTGATGTTGGGACAACCATCCCCAGCAGTAAACTTGCATCACAGAATGAGAGACACTACACACTGTGCACTGTAATGACTGATGTTGGGACAACCATCCCCATCAGTAAACTTGCATCACAGAATGAGACACTACACACTGTGCACTGTAAGGACTGATGTTGGGACAACCAACTCCATCAGTAAACTTGCATCACAGAATGAGAGACACTACACACTGTGCACTGTAAGGACTATTGTTTGGACAACCATCCCCATCAGTAAACTTGCATCACAGAATGAGAGACACTACACACTGTGCACTGTAAGGACTGATGTTGGGACAACCATCCCCATCAGTAAACTTGCATCACAGAATGAGACACTACACACTGTGCACTGTAAGGACTGATGTTGGGACAACCATCCCCATCAGTAAACTTGCATCACAGAATGAGAGACACTACACACTGTGCACTGTAAGGACTGATGTTTGGACAACCATCCCCATCAGTAAACTTGCATCACAGAATGAGAGACACTACACACTGTGCACTGTAAGGACTGATGTTTGGACAACCATCCCCATCAGTAAACTTGCATAACAGAATGAGACACTACACACTGTGTCCTGTAAGGACTGATGTTGGGACAACCATCCCCATCAGTAATCTTGCATAACAGAATGAGACACTACACACTGTGTCCTGTAAGGACTGATGTTGGGACAACCATCCCCATCAGTAAACTTGCATCACAGAATGAGAGACACTACACACTGTGCACTGTAAGGACTGATGTTTGGACAACCATCCCCATCAGTAAACTTGCATCACAGAATGAGAGACACTACACACTGTGCACTGTAAGGACTGATGTTTGGACAACCATCCCCATCAGTAAACTTGCATAACAGAATGAGACACTACACACTGTGTCCTGTAAGGACTGATGTTGGGACAACCATCCCCATCAGTAAACTTGCATAACAGAATGAGACACTACACACTGTGTCCTGTAAGGACTGATGTTGGGACAACCATCCCCATCAGTAAACTTGCATCACAGAATGAGACACTACACACTGTGTCCTGTAAGGACTGATGTTGGGACAACCATCCCCATCAGTAAACTTGCATTACAGAATGAGAGACACTACACACTGTGCACTGTAAGGACTGATGTTCGAACAACCATCCCCATCAGTAAACTTGCATAACAGAATGAGAGACACTACACACTGTGCCCTGTAAGGATTGATGTTGGGACAACCATCCCTATCAGTAAACTTGCATCACAGAATGAGAGACACTACACACTGTGCACTTTAAGGACTGATGTTGGGACAACCATCCCAATCAGTAAACTTGCATCACAGAATGAGAGACACTACACACTGTGCACTGTAAGGACTGATGTTGGGACAACAATCCCTATCAGTAAACTTCCATCACAGAATGAGACACTACACACTGTGTCCTGTAAGGACAGATGTTGGGACAACCATCCCCATCAGTAAACTTGCATAACAGAATGAGAGACACTACACACTATGCACTGTAAGGACTGATGTTGGGACAACCATCCCAATCAGTAAACTTGCATAACAGAATGAGAGACACTACACACTGTGCACTGTAAGGACTGATGTTGGGACAACCATCCCCATCTGTAAACTTGCATCACAGAATGAGACACTACACACTGTGTCCTGTAAGGACTGATGTTGGGACAACCATCCCCATCAGTAAACTTGCATAACAGAATGAGAGACACTACACACTGTGTCATGTATGTACTGATGTTGGGACAACCATCCCCATCAGTAAACTTGCATCGCAGAATGAGACACTACACACTGTGTCATGTAAGGACTGATGTTGGGACAACCATCCCCATCAGTAAACTTGCATCACAGAATGAGAGACCCTACACATTGTGCACTGTAAGGACTGATGTTTGGACAACCATCCCCATCAGTAAACTTGCATCACAGAATGAGAAACTACACACTGTGTCCTGTAAGGACTGATGTTGGGACAACCATCCCCATCAGTAAACTAGCATCACAGAATGAGACACTACACACTGTTTCCTGTAAGGACTGATGTTGGGACAACCATCCCCATCAGTAAACTTGCATAACAGAATGAGAGACACTACACACTGTGTCATGTATGCACTGATGTTGGGACAACCATCCCCATCAGTAAACTTGCATCACGGAATGAGACACTAAACAATGTGTCCTGTAATGACTGATGTTGGGACAACCATCCCCATCAGTAAACTTGCATCACAGAATGAGAGACACTACACACTGTGCACTGTAAGGACTGATGTTGGGACAACCCTCCCTATCAGTAAACTTGCATCACAGAATGAGAGACACTACACACTGTGCACTGTAAGGACTGATGTTGGGACAACCATCCCTATCAGTAAACTTGCATAACAGAATGAGAGACACTACACACTGTGCACTGGAAGGACTGATGTTGGGACAACCATCCCCATCAGTAAACTTGCATCACAGAATTAGAGACACTACACACTGTGCACTGTAAGGACTGATGTTGGGACAACCATCCCTATCAGTAAACTTGCATCACAGAATGAGAGACACTACACAGTGTGTCATGTATGTACTGATGTTGGGACAACCATCTCCATCAGTAAACTTGCATCACAGAATGAGACACTACACACTGTTTCCTGTAAGGACTGATGTTGGGACAACCATCCCCATCAGTAAACTTGCATAACAGAATGAGAGACACTACACACTGTGTCATGTATGTACTGATGTTGGGACAACCATCCCCATCAGTAAACTTGCATAACAGAATGAGAGACACTACACACTGTGCACTGTAAGGACTGATGTTGGGACAACCATCCCCATCAGTAAACTTGCATCACAGAATTAGAGACACTACACTCTGTGCACTGTAAGGACTGATGTTGGGACAACCATCCCTATCAGTAAACTTGCATCACAGAATGAGAGACACTACACACTGTGTCATGTATGTACTGATGTTGGGACAACCATCTCCATCAGTAAACTTGCATCACAGAATGAGACACTACACACTGTGCACTGTAATGACTGATGTTGGGACAACCATCCCGATCAGTAAATTAGCATAACAGAATGAGGGACACTACACACTGTGCACTGTAAGGACTGATGTTGGGACAACCATCCCCAGCAGTAAACTTGCATCACAGAATGAGAGACACTACACACTGTGCACTGTAATGACTGATGTTGGGACAACCATCCCCATCTGTAAACTTGCATCACAGAATGAGACACTACACACTGTGTCCTGTAAGGACTGATGTTGGGACAACCATCCCCATCATTAAACTTGCATAACAGAATGAGAGACACTACACACTGTGTCATGTATGTACTGATGTTGGGACAACCATCCCCATCAGTAAACTTGCATCGCAGAATGAGACACTACACACTGTGTCATGTAAGGACTCATGTTGGGACAACCATCCCCATCAGTAAACTTGCATCACAGAATGAGAGACCCTACACATTGTGCACTGTAAGGACTGATGTTTGGACAACCATCCCCATCAGTAAACTTGCATCACAGAATGAGAAACTACACACTGTGTCCTGTAAGGACTGATGTTGGGACAACCATCCCCATCAGTAAACTTGCATAACAGAATGAGAGACACTACACACTGTGTCATGTATGCACTGATGTTGGGACAACCATCCCCATCAGTAAACTTGCATCACGGAATGAGACACTAAACAATGTGTCCTGTAATGACTGATGTTGGGACAACCATCCCCATCAGTAAACTTGCATCACAGAATGAGAGACACTACACACTGTGCACTGTAAGGACTGATGTTGGGACAACCCTCCCTATAAGTAAACTTGCATCACAGAATGAGAGACACTACACACTGTGCACTGTAAGGACTGATGTTGGGACAACCATCCCTATCAGTAAACTTGCATAACAGAATGAGAGACACTACACACTGTGCACTGGAAGGACTGATATTTGGACAACCATCCCCATCAGTAAACTTGCATCACAGAATGAGACACTACACACTGTGTCATGTATGTACTGATGTTGGGACAACCATCCCCATCAGTAAACTTGCATAACAGAATGAGAGACACTACACACTGTGCACTGTAAGGACTGATGTTGGGACAACCATCCCCATCAGTAAACTTGCATCACAGAATTAGAGACACTACACACTGTGCACTGTAAGGACTGATGTTGGGACAACCATCCCTATCAGTAAACTTGCATCACAGAATGAGAGACACTACACACTGTGTCATGTATGTACTGATGTTGGGACAACCATCTCCATCAGTAAACTTGCATCACAGAATGAGAGACACTACACACTGTGCACTGTAAGGACTGATGTTGGGACAACCATCCCTATCAGTAAACTTGCGTAACAGAATGAGAGACACTACACACTGTGCACTGGAAGGACTGATATTTGGACAACCATCCCCATCAGTAAACTTGCATCACAGAATGAGACACTACACACTGTGTCATGTATGTACTGATGTTGGGACAACCATCCCCATCAGTAAACTTGCATAACAGAATGAGAGACACTACACACTGTGCACTGTAAGGACTGATGTTGGGACAACCATCCCCATCAGTAAACTTGCATCACAGAATTAGAGACACTACACACTGTGCACTGTAAGGACTGATGTTGGGACAACCATCCCTATCAGTAAACTTGCATCACAGAATGAGAGACACTACACACTGTGTCATGTATGTACTGATGTTGGGACAACCATCTCCATCAGTAAACTTGCATCACAGAATGAGACACTACACACTGTGCCCTGTAATGACTGATGTTGGGACAACCATCCCGATCAGTAAATTAGCATAACAGAATGAGGGACACTACACACTGTGCACTGTAAGGACTGATGTTGGGACAACCATCCCCATCAGTAAACTTGCATCACAGAATGAGAGACACTACACACTGTGCACTGTAATGACTGATGTTGGGACAACCATCCCCAGCAGTAAACTTGCATAACAGAATGAGAGACACTACACACTGTGTCCTGTATGTGCTGATGTTGGGACAACCATCCCCATCAGTAAACTTGCATCGCAGAATGAGACACTACACACTGTGCACTGTAAGGACTGATGTTGGGACAACCATCCCTATCAGTAAACTTGCATCACAGAATGAGAGACACTACACACTGTGCACTGTAAGGACTGATGTTGGGACAATCATCCCTATCAGTAAACTTGCATAACAGAATGAGAGACACTACACACTGTGCACTGTAAGGACTGATGTTGGGACAACCATCCCTATCAGTAAACTTGCATCACAGAATGAGAGACACTACACACTGTGCACTGTAAAGACTGATTTTGGGACAACCATCCCTATCAGTAAAATTGCATAAGAGAATGAGAGACACTACACACTGTGCATTGTAAGGACTGATATTTGGACAACCATCCCCATCAGTAAATTAGCATAACAGAATGAGAGACACTACACACTGTGCACTGTAAGGACTGATGTTGGGACAACCATCCCCAGCAGTAAACTTGCATCACAGAATGAGAAACACTACAAACTTTGCACTGTAATGACTGATGTTGGGACAACCATCCCTATCAGTAAACTTGCATCACAGAATGAGAGACACTACACACTGTGCACTGTAAGGACTGATGTTGGGACAACCATCCCTATCAGTAAAATTGCATAACAGAATGAGAGACACTACACACTGTGCACTGTAAGGACTGATATTTGGACAACCATCCCCATCAGTAAACTTGCATCGCAGAATGAGAGACACTACACACTGTGTCCTGTAAGGACTGATATTTGGACAACCATCCCCATCAGTAAACTTGCATAACAGAATGAGAGACACTACACACTGTGCACTGTAAGGACTGATGTTGGGACAACCATCCCCAGCAGTAAACTTGCATCACAGAATGAGAAACACTACAAACTTTGCACTGTAATGACTGATGTTGGGACAACCATCCCCAGCAGTAAACTTGCATAACAGAATGAGAGACACTACACACTGTGTCCTGTATGTGCTGATGTTGGGACAACCATCCCCATCAGTAAACTTGCATCGCAGAATGAGACACTACACACTGTGCACTGTAAGGACTGATGTTGGGACAACCATCCCCAGCAGTAAACTTGCATCACATAATGAGAGACACTACACACTGTGCACTGTAAGGACTGATGTTGGGACAACCATCCCCATCAGTAAACTTGCATAACAGAATGAGAGACACTACACACTGTGCACTGTAAGGACTGATGTTGGGACAACCATCCCCATCAGTAAACTTCCATAACAGAATGAGAGACACTACACACTGTGCACTGTAAGGACTGATGTTGGGACAACCATCCCTATCAGTAAACTTGCATCACAGAATGAGAGACACTACACACTGTGCACTGTAAGGACTGCTGTTGGGACAACCATCCCTATCAGTAAACTTCCATCACAGAATGAGAGACACTACACACTGTGTCATGTATGTACTGATGTTGGGACAACCATCCCCATCAGTAAACTTGCATCACAGAATGAGACACTACACACTGTGTCATGTAATGACTGATGTTGGGACAACCATCCCCATCAGTAAACTTGCATCACAGAATGAGAGACACTACACACTGTGCACTGTAAGGACTGATGTTGGGACAACCATCCCCATCAGTAAACTTGCATAACAGAATGAGAGACACTACACACTGTGCACTGTAAGGACTGATGTTGGGACAACCATCCTTATCAGTAAACTTGCATCACAGAATGAGAGACACTACACACTGTGCACTGTAAGGACTGCTGTTGGGACAACCATCCCTATCAGTAAACTTCCATCACAGAATGAGAGACACTACACACTGTGCACTGTAAGGACTGATGTTGGGACAACCATCCCCATCAGTAAACTTGCATAACAGAATGAGAGACACTACACACTGTGCACTGTAAGGACTGATGTTGGGACAACCATCCCTATCAGTAAACTTGCATCACAGAATGAGAGACACTACACACTGTGCACTGTAAGGACTGCTGTTGGGACAACCATCCCTATCAGTAAACTTCCATCACAGAATGAGAGACACTACACACTGTGTCATGTATGTACTGATGTTGGGACAACCATCCCCATCAGTAAACTTGCATCACAGAATGAGACACTACACACTGTGTCATGTAATGACTGATGTTGGGACAACCATCCCCATCAGTAAACTTGCATCACAGAATGAGAGACACTACACACTGTGGGATGTAAGGACTGATGTTGGGACAACCATCCCCATCAGTAAACTTGCATAACAGAATGAGAGACACTACACACTGTGCACTGTAAGGACTGATGTTGGGACAACCATCCCCATCAGTAAACTTGCATCACAGAATGAGAGACACTACACACTGTGCACTGTAAGGATTGATGTTAGGACAACCATCCCCATCAGTAAACGTGCATAACAGAATGAGAGACACTACACACTGTGCACTGTAAGGACTGATGTTGGGACAACCATCCCTATCAGTAAACTTGCATAACAGAATGAGAGACACTACACACTGTGTCCTGTAAGGACTGATGTTGGGACAACCATCCCCATCAGTAAACTTGCATAACAGAATGAGAGACACTACACACTGTGCACTGTAAGGACTGATGTTGGGACAACCACCCCCATCAGTAAACTTGCATCACAGAATGAGATACACTACACACTGTGCACTGTAAGGACTGATGTTGGGACAACCATCCCTATCAGTTAACTTCCATCACAGAATGAGAGACACTACACACTGTGTCATGTATGTACTGATGTTGGGACAACCATCCCCATCAGTAAACT
Source organism: Gibbula magus (assembly GCA_936450465.1). Taxonomy (NCBI): domain Eukaryota; kingdom Metazoa; phylum Mollusca; class Gastropoda; order Trochida; family Trochidae; genus Gibbula; species Gibbula magus. Next base: position 41,764,209 of record OW388298.1, read on the forward strand.
TGCATCACAGAATGAGACACTACACACTGTGTCCTGTAATGACTGATGTTGGGACAACCATCCCGATCAGTAAACTAGCATAACACAATGAGGGACACTACACACTGTGCACTGTAAGGACTGATGTTGGGACAACCATCCCAAGCAGTAAACTTGCATCACAGAATGAGAGACACTACAAACTGTGCACTGTAATGACTGATGTTGAGACAACCATCCCCAGCAGTAAACTTGCATAACAGAATGAGAGACACTACACACTGTGTCCTGTATGTGCTGATGTTTGGACAACCATCCCCATCAGTAAACTTGCATCGCAGAATGAGACACTACACACTGTGCACTGTAAGGACTGATGTTGGGACAACCATCCCCAGCAGTAAACTTGCATCACAGAATGAGAGACACTACACACTGTGCACTGTAAGGACTGATGTTGGGACAACCATCCCCATCAGTAAACTTGCATAACAGAATGAGAGACACTACACACTGTGCACTGTAAGGACTGATGTTTGGACAACCATCCCTATCAGTAAACTTGCATCACAGAATGAGAGACACTACACACTGTGCACTGTAAGGACTGATGTTGGGACAACCATCCTTATCTGTAAACTTGCATCACAGAATGAGAGACACTACACACTGTGCACTGTAAGGACTGCTGTTGGGACAACCATCCCTATCAGTAAACTTCCATCACAGAATGAGAGACACTACACACTGTGCACTGTAAGGACTGATGTTGGGACAACCATCCCCATCAGTAAACTTGCATAACAGAATGAGAGACACTACACACTGTGCACTGTAAGGACTGATGTTGGGACAACCATCCCCATCAGTAAACTTGCATAACAGAATGAGAGACACTACACACTGTGCACTGTAAGGACTGATGTTGGGACAACCATCCCTATCAGTAAACTTGCATCACAGAATGAGAGACACTACACACTGTGCACTGTAAGGACTGATATTTGGACAACCATCACCATCAGTAAACTTGAATCGCAGAATGAGAGACACTACACACTGTGTCCTGTAAGGACTGATGTTGGGACAACCATCCCCATCAGTAAACTTGCATAACAGAATGAGAGACACTACACACTGTGCACTGTAAAAACTGATGTTGGGACAACCATCCCCATCAGTAAACTTGCATCACAGAATGAGAGACACTACACACTGTGCACTGTAAGGACTGATGTTGGGACAACCATCCCTATCAGTAAACTTCCATCACAGAATGAGAGACACTTCACACTGTGTCATGTATGTACTGATGTTGGGACAACCATCTCCATCAGTAAACTTGCATCACAGAATGAGACACTACACACTGTGTCCTGTAAAGACTGATGTTGGGACAACCATCCCGATCAGTAAACTAGCATAACAGAATGAGTGACACTACACACTGTGCACTGTAAGGACTGATGTTGGGACAACCATCACCAGCAGTAAACTTGCATCACAGAATGAGAGACACTACAAACTGTGCACTGTAATGACTGATGTTGGGACAACCATCCCCAGCAGTAAACTTGCATAACAGAATGAGAGACACTACACACTGTGTCATGTATGTGCTGATGTTGGGACAACCATCCCCATCAGTAAACTTGCATCGCAGAATGAGACACTACACACTGTGCACTGTAAGGACTGATGTTGGGACAACCATCCCCAGCAGTAAACTTGCATCACAGAATGAGAGACACTACACACTGTGCACTGTAAGGACTGATGTTGGGACAACCATCCCCATCAGTAAACTTCCATAACAGAATGAGAGACACTACACACTGTGCACTGTAAGGACTGATGTTGGGACAACCATCCCTATCAGTAAACTTGCATCACAGAATGAGAGACACTACACACTGTGCACTGTAATGACTGATGTTGGGACAACCATCCCCATCAGTAAACTTGCATCACAGAATGAGAGACACTACACACTGTGCACTGTAAGGACTGATGTTGGGACAACCATCCCCATCAGTAAACTTGCATAACAGAATGAGAGACACTACACACTGTGCACTGTAAGGACTGATGTTGGGACAACCATCCTTATCAGTAAACTTGCATCACAGAATGAGAGACACTACACACTGTGCACTGTAAGGACTGCTGTTGGGACAACCATCCCTATCAGTAAACTTCCATCACAGAATGAGAGACACTACACACTGTGCACTGTAAGGACTGATGTTGGGACAACCATCCCCATCAGTAAACTTGCATAACAGAATGAGAGACACTACACACTGTGCACTGTAAGGACTGATGTTGGGACAACCATCCCTATCAGTAAACTTGCATCACAGAATGAGAGACACTACACACTGTGCACTGTAAGGACTGCTGTTGGGACAACCATCCCTATCAGTAAACTTCCATCACAGAATGAGAGACACTACACACTGTGTCATGTATGTACTGATGTTGGGACAACCATCCCCATCAGTAAACTTGCATCACAGAATGAGACACTACACACTGTGTCATGTAATGACTGATGTTGGGACAACCATCCCCATCAGTAAACTTGCATCACAGAATGAGAGACACTACACACTGTGGGATGTAAGGACTGATGTTGGGACAACCATCCCCATCAGTAAACTTGCATAACAGAATGAGAGACACTACACACTGTGCACTGTAAGGACTGATGTTGGGACAACCATCCCCATCAGTAAACTTGCATCACAGAATGAGAGACACTACACACTGTGCACTGTAAGGATTGATGTTAGGACAACCATCCCCATCAGTAAACGTGCATAACAGAATGAGAGACACTACACACTGTGCACTGTAAGGACTGATGTTGGGACAACCATCCCTATCAGTAAACTTGCATAACAGAATGAGAGACACTACACACTGTGTCCTGTAAGGACTGATGTTGGGACAACCATCCCCATCAGTAAACTTGCATAACAGAATGAGAGACACTACACACTGTGCACTGTAAGGACTGATGTTGGGACAACCACCCCCATCAGTAAACTTGCATCACAGAATGAGATACACTACACACTGTGCACTGTAAGGACTGATGTTGGGACAACCATCCCTATCAGTTAACTTCCATCACAGAATGAGAGACACTACACACTGTGTCATGTATGTACTGATGTTGGGACAACCATCCCCATCAGTAAACTTGCATCACAGAATGAGACACTACACACTGTGTCCTGTAATGACTGATGTTGGGACAACCATCCCGATCAGTAAACTAGCATAACACAATGAGGGACACTACACACTGTGCACTGTAAGGACTGATGTTGGGACAACCATCCCCAGCAGTAAACTTGCATCACAGAATGAGAGACACTACAAACTGTGCACTGTAATGACTGATGTTGAGACAACCATCCCCAGCAGTAAACTTGCATAACAGAATGAGAGACACTACACACTGTGTCCTGTATGTGCTGATGTTTGGACAACCATCCCCATCAGTAAACTTGCATCGCAGAATGAGACACTACACACTGTGCACTGTAAGGACTGATGTTGGGACAACCATCCCCAGCAGTAAACTTGCATCACAGAATGAGAGACACTACACACTGTGCACTGTAAGGACTGATGTTGGGACAACCATCCCCATCAGTAAACTTGCATAACAGAATGAGAGACACTACACACTGTGCACTGTAAGGACTGATGTTTGGACAACCATCCCTATCAGTAAACTTGCATCACAGAATGAGAGACACTACACACTGTGCACTGTAAGGACTGATGTTGGGACAACCATCCTTATCTGTAAACTTGCATCACAGAATGAGAGACACTACACACTGTGCACTGTAAGGACTGCTGTTGGGACAACCATCCCTATCAGTAAACTTCCATCACAGAATGAGAGACACTACACACTGTGCACTGTAAGGACTGATGTTGGGACAACCATCCCCATCAGTAAACTTGCATAACAGAATGAGAGACACTACACACTGTGCACTGTAAGGACTGATGTTGGGACAACCATCCCCATCAGTAAACTTGCATAACAGAATGAGAGACACTACACACTGTGCACTGTAAGGACTGATGTTGGGACAACCATCCCTATCAGTAAACTTGCATAACAGAATGAGAGACACTACACACTGTGCACTGTAAGGACTGATATTTGGACAACCATCACCATCAGTAAACTTGAATCGCAGAATGAGAGACACTACACACTGTGTCCTGTAAGGACTGATGTTGGGACAACCATCCCCATCAGTAAACTTGCATAACAGAATGAGAGACACTACACACTGTGCACTGTAAAAACTGATGTTGGGACAACCATCCCCATCAGTAAACTTGCATCACAGAATGAGAGACACTACACACTGTGCACTGTAAGGACTGATGTTGGGACAACCATCCCTATCAGTAAACTTCCATCACAGAATGAGAGACACTTCACACTGTGTCATGTATGTACTGATGTTGGGACAACCATCTCCATCAGTAAACTTGCATCACAGAATGAGACACTACACACTGTGTCCTGTAAAGACTGATGTTGGGACAACCATCCCGATCAGTAAACTAGCATAACAGAATGAGTGACACTACACACTGTGCACTGTAAGGACTGATGTTGGGACAACCATCACCAGCAGTAAACTTGCATCACAGAATGAGAGACACTACAAACTGTGCACTGTAATGACTGATGTTGGGACAACCATCCCCAGCAGTAAACTTGCATAACAGAATGAGAGACACTACACACTGTGTCATGTATGTGCTGATGTTGGGACAACCATCCCCATCAGTAAACTTGCATCGCAGAATGAGACACTACACACTGTGCACTGTAAGGACTGATGTTGGGACAACCATCCCCAGCAGTAAACTTGCATCACAGAATGAGAGACACTACACACTGTGCACTGTAAGGACTGATGTTGGGACAACCATCCCCATCAGTAAACTTCCATAACAGAATGAGAGACACTACACACTGTGCACTGTAAGGACTGATGTTGGGACAACCATCCCTATCAGTAAACTTGCATCACAGAATGAGAGACACTACACACTGTGCACTGTAAGGACTGATGTTGGGACAACCATCCCTATCAGTAAACTTCCATCACAGAATGAGAGACACTACACACTGTGTCATGTATGTACTGATGTTGGGACAACCATCCCCATCAGTAAACTTGCATCACAGAATGAGACACTACACACTGTGTCATGTAATGACTGATGTTGGGACAACCATCCCCATCAGTAAACTTGCATCACAGAATGAGAGACACTACACACTGTGCACTGTAAGGACTGATGTTGGGACAACCATCCCCATCAGTAAACTTGCATAACAGAATGAGAGACACTACACACTGTGCACTGTAAGGACTGATGTTGGGACAACCATCCTTATCAGTAAACTTGCATCACAGAATGAGAGACACTACACACTGTGCACTGTAAGGACTGCTGTTGGGACAACCATCCCTATCAGTAAACTTCCATCACAGAATGAGAGACACTACACACTGTGCACTGTAAGGACTGATGTTGGGACAACCATCCCCATCAGTAAACTTGCATAACAGAATGAGAGACACTACACACTGTGCACTGTAAGGACTGATGTTGGGACAACCATCCCCATCAGTAAACTTGCATAACAGAATGAGAGACACTACACACTGTGCACTGTAAGGACTGCTGTTGGGACAACCATCCCTATCAGTAAACTTCCATCACAGAATGAGAGACACTACACACTGTGCACTGTAAGGACTGATGTTGGGACAACCATCCCCATCAGTAAACTTGCATAACAGAATGAGAGACACTACACACTGTGCACTGTAAGGACTGATGTTGGGACAACCATCCCCATCAGTAAACTTGCATAACAGAATGAGAGACACTACACACTGTGCACTGTAAGGACTGATATTTGGACAACCATCACCATCAGTAAACTTGAATCGCAGAATGAGAGACACTACACACTGTGTCCTGTAAGGACTGATGTTGGGACAACCATCCCCATCAGTAAACTTGCATAACAGAATGAGAGACACTACACACTGTGCACTGTAAGGACTGATGTTGGGACAACCATCCCCATCAGTAAACTTGCATAACAGAATGAGAGACACTACACACTGTGCACTGTAAGGACTGATGTTGGGACAACCATCCCCATCAGTAAACTTGCATAACAGAATGAGAGACACTACACACTGTGCACTGTAAGGACTGATGTTGGGACAACCATCCCTATCAGTAAACTTGCATAACAGAATGAGAGACACTACACACTGTGCACTGTAAGGACTGATATTTGGACAACCATCACCATCAGTAAACTTGAATCGCAGAATGAGAGACACTACACACTGTGTCCTGTAAGGACTGATGTTGGGACAACCATCCCCATCAGTAAACTTGCATAACAGAATGAGAGACACTACACACTGTGCACTGTAAAAACTGATGTTGGGACAACCATCCCCATCAGTAAACTTGCATCACAGAATGAGAGACACTACACACTGTGCACTGTAAGGACTGATGTTGGGACAACCATCCCTATCAGTAAACTTCCATCACAGAATGAGAGACACTTCACACTGTGTCATGTATGTACTGATGTTGGGACAACCATCTCCATCAGTAAACTTGCATCACAGAATGAGACACTACACACTGTGTCCTGTAAAGACTGATGTTGGGACAACCATCCCGATCAGTAAACTAGCATAACAGAATGAGTGACACTACACACTGTGCACTGTAAGGACTGATGTTGGGACAACCATCACCAGCAGTAAACTTGCATCACAGAATGAGAGACACTACAAACTGTGCACTGTAATGACTGATGTTGGGACAACCATCCCCAGCAGTAAACTTGCATAACAGAATGAGAGACACTACACACTGTGTCATGTATGTGCTGATGTTGGGACAACCATCCCCATCAGTAAACTTGCATCGCAGAATGAGACACTACACACTGTGCACTGTAAGGACTGATGTTGGGACAACCATCCCCAGCAGTAAACTTGCATCACAGAATGAGAGACACTACACACTGTGCACTGTAAGGACTGATGTTGGGACAACCATCCCCATCAGTAAACTTCCATAACAGAATGAGAGACACTACACACTGTGCACTGTAAGGACTGATGTTGGGACAACCATCCCTATCAGTAAACTTGCATCACAGAATGAGAGACACTACACACTGTGCACTGTAAGGACTGATGTTGGGACAACCATCCCTATCAGTAAACTTCCATCACAGAATGAGAGACACTACACACTGTGTCATGTATGTACTGATGTTGGGACAACCATCCCCATCAGTAAACTTGCATCACAGAATGAGACACTACACACTGTGTCATGTAATGACTGATGTTGGGACAACCATCCCCATCAGTAAACTTGCATCACAGAATGAGAGACACTACACACTGTGCACTGTAAGGACTGATGTTGGGACAACCATCCCCATCAGTAAACTTGCATCACAGAAGGAGAGACACTACACACTGTGCACTGTAAGGACTGATGTTGGGACAACCATCCTTATCAGTAAACTTGCATCACAGAATGAGAGACACTACACACTGTGCACTGTAAGGACTGATGTTGGGACAACCATCCCCATCAGTAAACTTCCATCACAGAATGAGAGACACTACACACTGTGCACTGTAAGGACTGATGTTGGGACAACCATCCCCATCAGTAAACTTGCATAACAGAATGAGAGACACTACACACTGTGCACTGTAAGGACTGATGTTGGGACAACCATCCCCATCAGTAAACTTGCATAACAGAATGAGAGACACTACACACTGTGCACTGTAAGGACTGCTGTTGGGACAACCATCCCTATCAGTAAACTTCCATCACAGAATGAGAGACACTACACACTGTGCACTGTAAGGACTGATGTTGGGACAACCATCCCCATCAGTAAACTTGCATAACAGAATGAGAGACACTACACACTGTGCACTGTAAGGACTGATGTTGGGACAACCATCCCCATCAGTAAACTTGCATAACAGAATGAGAGACACTACACACTGTGCACTGTAAGGACTGATATTTGGACAACCATCACCATCAGTAAACTTGAATCGCAGAATGAGAGACACTACACACTGTGTCCTGTAAGGACTGATGTTGGGACAACCATCCCCATCAGTAAACTTGCATAACAGAATGAGAGACACTACACACTGTGCACTGTAAAAACTGATGTTGGGACAACCATCCCCATCAGTAAACTTGCATCACAGAATGAGAGACACTACACACTGTGCACTGTAAGGACTGATGTTGGGACAACCATCCCTATCAGTAAACTTCCATCACAGAATGAGAGACACTTCACACTGTGTCATGTATGCACTGATGTTGGGACAACCATCTCCATCAGTAAACTTGCATCACAGAATGAGACACTACACATTGTGTCCTGTAAAGACTGATGTTGGGACAACCATCCCGATCAGTAAACTAGCATAACAGAATGAGTGACACTACACACTGTGCACTGTAAGGACTGATGTTGGGACAACCATCACCAGCAGTAAACTTGCATCACAGAATGAGAGACACTACAAACTGTGCACTGTAATGACTGATGTTGGGACAACCATCCCCAGCAGTAAACTTGCATAACAGAATGAGAGACACTACACACTGTGTCATGTATGTGCTGATGTTGGGACAACCATCCCCAGCAGTAAACTTGCATCACAGAATGAGAGACACTACACACTGTGCACTGTAAGGACTGATGTTGGGACAACCATCCCCATCAGTAAACTTCCATAACAGAATGAGAGACACTACACACTGTGCACTGTAAGGACTGATGTTGGGACAACCATCCCTATCAGTAAACTTGCATCACAGAATGAGAGACACTACACACTGTGCACTGTAAGGACTGCTGTTGGGACAACCATCCCTATCAGTAAACTTCCATCACAGAATGAGAGACACTACACACGGTGTCATGCATGTACTGATGTTGGGACAACCATCCCCATCAGTAAACTTGCATCACAGAATGAGACACTACACACTGTGTCATGTAATGACTGATGTTGGGACAACCATCCCCATCAGTAAACTTGCATCACAGAATGAGAGACACTACACACTGTGCACTGTAAGGACTGATGTTGGGACAACCATCCCCATCAGTAAACTTGCATAACAGAATGAGAGACACTACACACTGTGCACTGTAAGGACTGATGTTGGGACAACCATCCTTATCAGTAAACTTGCATCACAGAATGAGAGACACTACACACTGTGCACTGTAAGGACTGCTGTTGGGACAACCATCCCTATCAGTAAACTTCCATCACAGAATGAGAGACACTACACACTGTGCACTGTAAGGACTGATGTTGGGACAACCATCCCCATCAGTAAACTTGCATAACAGAATGAGAGACACTACACACTGTGCACTGTAAGGACTGATGTTGGGACAACCATCCCCATCAGTAAACTTGCATCACAGAATGAGAGACACTACACACTGTGCACTGTAAGGACTGATGTTGGGACAACCATCCCTATCAGTAAACTTGCATAACAGAATGAGAGACACTACACACTGTGCACTGTAAGGACTGATATTTGGACAACCATCACCATCAGTAAACTTGAATCGCAGAATGAGAGACACTACACACTGTGTCCTGTAAGGACTGATGTTGGGACAACCATCCCCATCAGTAAACTTGCATAACAGAATGAGAGACACTACACACTGTGCACTGTAAAAACTGATGTTGGGACAACCATCCCCATCAGTAAACTTGCATCACAGAATGAGAGACACTACACACTGTGCACTGTAAGGACTGATGTTGGGACAACCATCCCTATCAGTAAACTTCCATCACAGAATGAGAGACACTTCACACTGTGTCATGTATGCACTGATGTTGGGACAACCATCTCCATCAGTAAACTTGCATCACAGAATGAGACACTACACATTGTGTCCTGTAAAGACTGATGTTGGGACAACCATCCCGATCAGTAAACTAGCATAACAGAATGAGTGACACTACACACTGTGCACTGTAAGGACTGATGTTGGGACAACCATCACCAGCAGTAAACTTGCATCACAGAATGAGAGACACTACAAACTGTGCACTGTAATGACTGATGTTGGGACAACCATCCCCAGCAGTAAACTTGCATAACAGAATGAGAGACACTACACACTGTGTCATGTATGTGCTGATGTTGGGACAACCATCCCCATCAGTAAACTTGCATCGCAGAATGAGACACTACACACTGTGCACTGTAAGGACTGATGTTGGGACAACCATCCCCAGCAGTAAACTTGCATCACAGAATGAGACACTACACACTGTGCACTGTAAGGACTGATGTTGGGACAACCATCCCCAGCAGTAAACTTGCATCGCAGAATGAGACACTACACACTGTGCACTGTAAGGACTGATGTTGGGACAACCATCCCCAGCAGTAAACTTGCATCACAGAATGAGAGACACTACACACTGTGCACTGTAAGGACTGATGTTGGGACAACCATCCCCATCAGTAAACTTCCATAACAGAATGAGAGACACTACACACTGTGCACTGTAAGGACTGATGTTGGGACAACCATCCCTATCAGTAAACTTGCATCACAGAATGAGAGACACTACACACTGTGCACTGTAAGGACTGCTGTTGGGACAACCATCCCCATCAGTAAACTTCCATCACAGAATGAGAGACACTACACACTGTGTCATGTATGTACTGATGTTGGGACAACCATCCCCATCAGTAAACTTGCATCACAGAATGAGACACTACACACTGTGTCATGTAATGACTGATGTTGGGACAACCATCCCCATCAGTAAACTTGCATCACAGAATGAGAGACACTACACACTGTGCACTGTAAGGACTGATGTTGGGACAACCATCCCCATCAGTAAACTTGCATAACAGAATGAGAGACACTACACACTGTGCACTGTAAGGACTGATGTTGGGACAACCATCCCCATCAGTAAACTTGCATAACAGAATGAGAACCACTACACACTGTGCACTGTAAGGACTGATGTTGGGACAACCATCCCCATCAGTAAACTTGCATAACAGAATGAGAGACACTACACACTGTGCACTGTAAGGACTGATGTTGGGACAACCATCCCCATCAGTAAACTTGCATCACAGAATGAGACACTACACACTGTGCACTGTAAGGACTGATGTTGGGACAACCATCCCAAGCAGTAAACTTGCATCGCAGAATGAGACACTACACACTGTGCACTGTAAGGACTGATGTTGGGACAACCATCCCCAGCAGTAAACTTGCATCACAGAATGAGAGACACTACACACTGTGCACTGTAAGGACTGATGTTGGGACAACCATCCCCATCAGTAAACTTCCATAACAGAATGAGAGACACTACACACTGTGCACTGTAAGGACTGATGTTGGGACAACCATCCCTATCAGTAAACTTGCATCACAGAATGAGAGACACTACACACTGTGCAATGTAAGGACTGCTGTTGGGACAACCATCCCCATCAGTAAACTTCCATCACAGAATGAGAGACACTACACACTGTGTCATGTATGTACTGATGTTGGGACAACCATCCCCATCAGTAAACTTGCATCACAGAATGAGACACTACACACTGTGTCATGTAATGACTGATGTTGGGACAACCATCCCCATCAGTAAACTTGCATCACAGAATGAGAGACACTACACACTGTGCACTGTAAGGACTGATGTTGGGACAACCATCCCCATCAGTAAACTTGCATAACAGAATGAGAGACACTACACACTGTGCACTGTAAGGACTGATGTTGGGACAACCATCCCCATCAGTAAACTTGCATAACAGAATGAGAACCACTACACACTGTGCACTGTAAGGACTGATGTTGGGACAACCATCCCCATCAGTAAACTTGCATAACAGAATGAGAGACACTACACACTGTGCACTGTAAGGACTGATGTTGGGACAACCATCCCCATCAGTAAACTTGCATCACAGAATGAGAGACACTACACACTGTGTCATGTATGAACTGATGTTGGGACAACCATCCCCATCAGTAAACTTGCATCACAGAATAAGACACTACAAACTGTGTCCTGTAAGGACTGATGTTAGGACAACCATCCCCATCAGTAAACGTGCATAACAGAATGAGAGACACTACACACTGTTCACTGTAAGGACTGATGTTGGGACAACCATCCCTATCAGTAAACTTGCATAACAGAATGAGAGACACTACACACTGTGCACTGTAAGGACTGATGTTGGGACAACCATCCCCATCTGTAAACTTGCATCACAGAATGAGACACTACACACTGTGTCCTGTATGTACTGATGTTGGGACAACCATCCCCATCAGTAAACTTGCATAACAGAATGAGAGACACTACACACTGTGTCATATATGTACTGATGTTGGGACAACCATCCCCATCAGTAAACTTGCATAACAGAATGAGAACCAGTACACACTGTGCACTGTAAGGACTGATGTTGGGACAACCATCCCTATCAGTAAACTTGCATAACAGAATGAGAGACACTACACACTGTGCACTGTAAGGACTGATGTTGGGACAACTATTCCTATCAGTAAACTTGCATCGCAGAATGAGAACCACTACACACTGTGCACTGTAAGGACTGATGTTGGGACAACCATCCCCATCAGTAAACTTGCATCACAGAATGAGACACTACACACTGTGCACTGTAAGGACTGATGTTGGGACAACCATCCCAAGCAGTAAACTTGCATCGCAGAATGAGACACTACACACTGTGCACTGTAAGGACTGATGTTGGGACAACCATCCCCAGCAGTAAACTTGCATCACAGAATGAGAGACACTACACACTGTGCACTGTAAGGACTGATGTTGGGACAACCATCCCCATCAGTAAACTTCCATAACAGAATGAGAGACACTACACACTGTGCACTGTAAGGACTGATGTTGGGACAACCATCCCTATCAGTAAACTTGCATCACAGAATGAGAGACACTACACACTGTGCAATGTAAGGACTGCTGTTGGGACAACCATCCCCATCAGTAAACTTCCATCACAGAATGAGAGACACTACACACTGTGTCATGTATGTACTGATGTTGGGACAACCATCCCCATCAGTAAACTTGCATCACAGAATGAGACACTACACACTGTGTCATGTAATGACTGATGTTGGGACAACCATCCCCATCAGTAAACTTGCATCACAGAATGAGAGACACTACACACTGTGCACTGTAAGGACTGATGTTGGGACAACCATCCCCATCAGTAAACTTGCATAACAGAATGAGAGACACTACACACTGTGCACTGTAAGGACTGATGTTGGGACAACCATCCCCATCAGTAAACTTGCATAACAGAATGAGAACCACTACACACTGTGCACTGTAAGGACTGATGTTGGGACAACCATCCCCATCAGTAAACTTGCATAACAGAATGAGAGACACTACACACTGTGCACTGTAAGGACTGATGTTGGGACAACCATCCCCATCAGTAAACTTGCATCACAGAATGAGAGACACTACACACTGTGTCATGTATGAACTGATGTTGGGACAACCATCCCCATCAGTAAACTTGCATCACAGAATAAGACACTACAAACTGTGTCCTGTAAGGACTGATGTTAGGACAACCATCCCCATCAGTAAACGTGCATAACAGAATGAGAGACACTACACACTGTTCACTGTAAGGACTGATGTTGGGACAACCATCCCTATCAGTAAACTTGCATAACAGAATGAGAGACACTACACACTGTGCACTGTAAGGACTGATGTTGGGACAACCATCCCCATCTGTAAACTTGCATCACAGAATGAGACACTACACACTGTGTCCTGTATGTACTGATGTTGGGACAACCATCCCCATCAGTAAACTTGCATAACAGAATGAGAGACACTACACACTGTGTCATATATGTACTGATGTTGGGACAACCATCCCCATCAGTAAACTTGCATAACAGAATGAGAACCAGTACACACTGTGCACTGTAAGGACTGATGTTGGGACAACCATCCCTATCAGTAAACTTGCATAACAGAATGAGAGACACTACACACTGTGCACTGTAAGGACTGATGTTGGGACAACTATTCCTATCAGTAAACTTGCATCGCAGAATGAGAACCACTACACACTGTGCACTGTAAGGACTGATGTTGGGACAACCATCCCTATCAGTAAACTTGCATCACAGAATGAGAGACACTACACACTGTGCACTGTAAGGACTGCTGTTGGGACAACCATCCCCATCAGTAAACTTCCATCACAGAATGAGAGACACTACACACTGTGTCATGTATGTACTGATGTTGGGACAACCATCCCCATCAGTAAACTTGCATCACAGAATGAGAGACACTACACACTGTGCACTGTAAGGACTGCTGTTGGGACAACCATCCCCATCAGTAAACTTCCATCACAGAATGAGAGACACTACACACTGTGTCATGTATGTACTGATGTTGGGACAACCATCCCCATCAGTAAACTTGCATCACAGAATGAGACACTACACACTGTGTCATGTAATGACTGATGTTGGGACAACCATCCCCATCAGTAAACTTGCATCAAAGAATGAGAGACACTACACACTGTGCACTGTAAGGACTGATGTTGGGACAACCATCCCCATCAGTAAACTTGCATAACAGAATGAGAGACACTACACACTGTGCACTGTAAGGACTGATGTTGGGACAACCATCCCTATCAGTAAACTTGCATCACAGAATGAGAGACACTACACACTGTGCACTGTAAGGACTGATGTTGGGACAACCATCCCCATCAGTAAACTTGCATCACAGAATGAGACACTACACACTGTGTCCTGTAAGGACTGATGTTAGGACAACCATCCCCATCAGTAAACGTGCATAACAGAATGAGAGACACTACACACTGTGAACTGTAAGGACTGATGTTGGGACAACCATCCCAATCAGTAAACTTGCATAACAGAATGAGAGACACTACACACTGTGCACTGTAAGGACTGATGTTGGGACAACCATCCCAATCAGTAAACTTGCATAACAGAATGAGAGACACTACACACTGTGCACTGTAAGGACTGATGTTGGGACAACCATCCCAATCAGTAAACTTGCATAACAGAATGAGAGACACTACACACTGTGCACTGTAAGGACTGATGTTGGGACAACCATCCCAATCAGTAAACTTGCATAACAGAATGAGAGACACTACACACTGTGCACTGTAAGGACTGATGTTAGGACAACCATCCCCATCAGTAAACTTGCATAACAGAATGAGAGACACTACACACTGTGCACTGTAAGGACTGATGTTGGGACAACCATCCCCATCAGTAAACGTGCATAACAGAATGAGAGACACTACACACTGTGCACTGTAAGGACTGATGTTAGGACAACCATCCCCATCAGTAAACTTGCATCGCAGAATGAGAGACACTACACACTGTGCACTGTAAGGACTGATGTTGGGACAACCATCCCAATCAGTAAACTTGCATAACAGAATGAGAGACACTACACACTGTGCACTGTAAGGACTGATGTTGGGACAACCATCCCAATCAGTAAACTTGCATAACAGAATGAGAGACACTACACACTGTGCACTGTAAGGACTGATGTTAGGACAACCATCCCCATCAGTAAACTTGCATCGCAGAATGAGAGACACTACACACTGTGCACTGTAAGGACTGATGTTGGGACAACCATCCCCATCAGTAAACTTGCATAACAGAATGAGAGAAACTACACACTGTGCACTGTAAGGACTGATGTTGGGACAACCATCCCCATCTGTAAACTTGCATCACAGAATGAGACACTACACACTGTGTCCTGTAAGGACTGATGTTGGGACAACCATCCCCATCAGTAAACTTTCATCACAGAATGAGAGACACTACTCACTGTGCAATGTAAGGACTAATGTTGGTACAACCATCCCCATCAGTAAACTTGCATCACAGAATGAGAGACACTACACACTGTGCACTGTAAGGACTGATGTTGGGACAACCATCCCCATCAGTAAACTTGCATCACAGAATGAGAGACACTACACACTGTGCACTGTAAGGACTGATGTTGGAACAACCATCCCCATCAGTAAACTTGCATCACAGAATGAGAGACACTACACACTGTGCACTGTAAGGACTGATGTTGGGACAACCATCCCCATCTGTAAACTTGCATCACAGAATGAGACACTACACACTGTGTCCTGTAAGGACTGATGTTGGGACAACCATCCCCATCAGTAAACTTGCATCACAGAATGAGAGACACTACTCACTGTGCACTGTAAGGACTAATGTTGGTACAACCATCCCCATCAGTAAACTTGCATCACAGAATGAGAGACAATACACACTGTGCACTGTAAGGACTGATGTTGGGACAACCATCCCTATCAGTAAACTTGCATCACAGAATGAGAGACACTACACACTGTGCACTGTAAGGACTGATGTTGGGACAACCATCCCCAGCAGTAAACTTGCATCGCAGAATGAGAACCACTACACACTGTGCACTGTAAGGACTGATGTTGGGACAACCATCCCCATCAGTAAACTTGCATAACAGAATGAGAGACACTACACACTGTGTCATGTATGTACTGATGTTGGGACAACCATCCCCATCAGTAAACTTGCATCACAGAATGAGACACTAAACACTGTGTCCTGTAATGACTGATGTTGGGACAACCATCCCCATCAGTAAACTTGCATAACAGAATGAGAGACACTACACACTGTGCACTGTAAGGACTGATGTTGGGACAACCATCCCCATCAGTAAACTTGCATTACAGAATGAGAGACACTACACACTGTGCACTGTAAGGACTGATGTTGGGACAACCATCCCTATTAGTAAACTTGCATCACAGAATGAGAGACAATACACACTGTGCACTGTAAGGACTGATGTTGGGACAACCATCCCTATCAGTAAACTTGCATAACAGAATGAGAGACACTACACACTGTGCACTGTAAGGACTGATGTTGGGACAACCATCCCTATCAGTAAACTTGCATCGCAGAATGAGAACCACTACACACTGTGCACTGTAAGGACTGATGTTGGGACAACCATCCCTATCAGTAAACTTGCATCACAGAATGAGAGACACTACACACTGTGCACTGTAAGGACTGATGTTGGGACAATCATCCCCATCAGTAAACTTGCATAACAGAATGAGAGACACTACACACTGTGCACTGTAAGGACTGATGTTGGGACAACCATCCCTATCAGTAAACTTGCATCACAGAATGAGAGACACTACACACTGTGCACTGTAAGGACTGATGTTGGGACAACCATCCCCATCAGTAAACTTGCATAACAGAATGAGAGACACTACACACTGTGTCCTGTAAGGACTGATGTTGGGACAACCATCCCCATCAGTAAACTTGCATCACAGAATGAGAGACACTACACACTGTGCACTGTAAGGACTGATGTTGGGACAACCATCCCCATCAGTAAACTTGCATCACAGAATGAGACACTACACACTGTGTCCTGTAAGGACTGATGTTGGGACAACCATCCCCATCAGTAAACTTGCATAACAGAATGAGAGACACTACACACTGTGCACTGTAAGGACTGATGTTGGGACAACCATCCCTATCAGTAAACTTGTATCACAGAATGAGAGACACTACACACTGTGCACTGTAAGGACTGATGTTGGGACAACCATCCCCATCAGTAAACTTGCATCACAGAATGAGACACTACACACTGTGTCCTGTAAGGACTGATGTTGGGACAACCATCCCCATCAGTAAACTTGCATAACAGAATGAGAGACACTACACACTGTGCACTGTAAGGACTGATGTTGGGACAACCATCCCCATCAGTAAACTTGCATTACAGAATGAGACACTACACACTGTGTCCTGTAAGGACTGATGTTGGGACAACCATCCCCATCATTAAACTTGCATAACAGAATGAGAGACACTACACACTGTGTCATGTATGAACTGATGTTGGGACAACCATCCCCATCAGTAAACTTGCATCACAGAATGAGAAACTACACACTGTGTCCTGTAAGGACTGATGTTAGGACAACCATCCCTATCAGTAAACTTGCATCACAGAATGAGAGACACTACACACTGTGCACTGTAAGGACTGATGTTGGGACAACCATCCCCATCTGTAAACTTGCATCACAAAATGAGACACTACACACTGTGTCCTGTAAGGACTGATGTTGGGACAACCATCCCCATCAGTAAACGTGCATAACAGAATGAGAGACACTACACACTGTGCACTGTAAGGACTGATGTTGGGACAACCATCCCAATCAGTAAACTTGCATAACAGAATGAGAGACACTACACACTGTGCACTGTAAGGACTGATGTTGGGACAACCATCCCAATCAGTAAACTTGCATAACAGAATGAGAGACACTACACACTGTGCACTGTAAGGACTGATGTTGGGACAACCATCCCAATCAGTAAACGTGCATAACAGAATGAGAGACACTACACACTGTGCACTGTAAGGACTGATGTTAGGACAACCATCCCCATCAGTAAACTTGCATCGCAGAATGAGAGACACTACACACTGTGCACTGTAAGGACTGATGTTGGGACAACCATCCCAATCAGTAAACTTGCATAACAGAATGAGAGACACTACACACTGTGCACTGTAAGGACTGATGTTGGGACAACCATCCCAATCAGTAAACTTGCATAACAGAATGAGAGACACTACACACTGTGCACTGTAAGGACTGATGTTAGGACAACCATCCCCATCAGTAAACTTGCATCGCAGAATGAGAGACACTACACACTGTGCACTGTAAGGACTGATGTTGGGACAACCATCCCCATCAGTAAACTTGCATAACAGAATGAGAGAAACTACACACTGTGCACTGTAAGGACTGATGTTGGGACAACCATCCCCATCTGTAAACTTGCATCACAGAATGAGACACTACACACTGTGTCCTGTAAGGACTGATGTTGGGACAACCATCCCCATCAGTAAACTTTCATCACAGAATGAGAGACACTACTCACTGTGCAATGTAAGGACTAATGTTGGTACAACCATCCCCATCAGTAAACTTGCATCACAGAATGAGAGACACTACACACTGTGCACTGTAAGGACTGATGTTGGGACAACCATCCCCATCAGTAAACTTGCATCACAGAATGAGAGACACTACACACTGTGCACTGTAAGGACTGATGTTGGAACAACCATCCCCATCAGTAAACTTGCATCACAGAATGAGAGACACTACACACTGTGCACTGTAAGGACTGATGTTGGGACAACCATCCCCATCTGTTAACTTGCATCACAGAATGAGACACTACACACTGTGTCCTGTAAGGACTGATGTTGGGACAACCATCCCCATCAGTAAACTTGCATCACAGAATGAGAGACACTACTCACTGTGCACTGTAAGGACTAATGTTGGTACAACCATCCCCATCAGTAAACTTGCATCACAGAATGAGAGACACTACACACTGTGCACTGTAAGGACTGATGTTGGAACAACCATCCCCATCAGTAAACTTGCATCACAGAATGAGAGACACTACACACTGTGCACTGTAAGGACTGATGTTGGAACAACCATCCCCATCATTAAACGTGCATAACAGAATGAGAGACACTACACACTGTGCACTGTAAGGACTGATGTTGGAACAACCATCCTCATCAGTAAACTTGCATCACAGAATGAGAGACACTACACACTGTGCACTGTAAGGACTGATGTTGGAACAACCATCCCAATCAGTAAACTTGCATCACAGAATGAGAGACACTACACACTGTGCACTGTAAGGACTGATGTTGGAACAACCATCCCCATCTGTAAACTTGCATCACAGAATGAGAGACACTACTCACTGTGCACTGTAAGGACTAATGTTGGTACAACCATCCCCATCAGTAAACTTGCATCACAGAATGAGAGACACTACACACTGTGCACTGTAAGGACTGATGTTGGAACAACCATCCCAATCAGTAAACTTGCATAACAGAATGAGAGACACTACACACTGTGCACTGTAAGGACTGATGTTGGGACAACCATCTCCATCAGTAAACTTGCATAACAGAATGAGAGAAACTACACACTGTGCACTGTAAGGACTGATGTTGGGACAACCATCCCCATCTGTAAATTTGCATCACAGAATGAGACACTACACACTGTGTCCTGTAAGGACTGATGTTGGGACAACCATCCCCATCAGTAAACTTGCATAACAGAATGAGAGACACTACACACTGTGTCATGTATGTACTGATGTTGGGACAACCATCCCCATCAGTAAACTTGCATTACAGAATGAGAGACACTACACACTGTGCACTGTAAGGACTGATGTTGGGACAACCATCCCCATCAGTAAACTTACATCACAGAATGAGAGACACTACACACTGTGCACTGTAAGGACTGATGTTGGGACAACCATCCCTATCAGTAAACTTCCATCACAGAATGAGAGACACTACACACTGTGTCATGTATGTACTGATGTTGGGACAACCATCCCCATCAGTAAACTTGCATCACAGAATGAGACACTACACACTGTGTCCTGTAATGACTGATGTTGGGACAACCATCTCGATCAGTAAACTAGCATAACAGAATGAGGGACACTACACACTGTGTCATGTATGTACTGATGTTGGGACAACCATCCCTATCAGTAAACTTGCATCACAGAATGAGAGACACTACACACTGTGCACTGTAAGGACTGATGTTGGGACAACCATCCCCATCAGTAAACTTGCATAACAGAATGAGGGACACTACACACTGTGCACTGTAAGGACTGATGTTGGGACAACCATCCCCAGCAGTAAACTTGCATCACAGAATGAGAGACACTACACACTGTGCACTGTAATGACTGATGTTGGGACAACCATCCCCAGCAGTAAACTTGCGTAACAGAATGAGAGACACTACACACTGTGTCCTGTATGTGCTGATGTTGGGACAACCATCAGCATCAGTAAACTTGCATCACAGAATGAGAACCACTACACACTGTGTCCTGTAAGGACTGATGTTGGGACAACCATCCCCATCAGTAAACTTGCATAACAGAATGAGAGACACTACACACTGTGTCATGTATGTACTGATGTTGGGACAACCATCCCCATCAGTAAACTTGCATTACAGAATGAGAGACACTACACACTGTGCACTGTAAGGACTGATGTTGGGACAACCATCCCCATCAGTAAACTTACATCACAGAATGAGAGACACTACACACTGTGCACTGTAAGGACTGATGTTGGGACAACCATCCCTATCAGTAAACTTCCATCACAGAATGAGAGACACTACACACTGTGTCATGTATGTACTGATGTTGGGACAACCATCCCCATCAGTAAACTTGCATCACAGAATGAGACACTACACACTGTGTCCTGTAATGACTGATGTTGGGACAACCATCTCGATCAGTAAACTAGCATAACAGAATGAGGGACACTACACACTGTGTCATGTATGAACTGATGTTGGGACAACCATCCCTATCAGTAAACTTGCATCACAGAATGAGAGACACTACACACTGTGCACTGTAAGGACTGATGTTGGGACAACCATCCCCATCAGTAAACTTGCATAACAGAATGAGGGACACTACACACTGTGCACTGTAAGGACTGATGTTGGGACAACCATCCCCAGCAGTAAACTTGCATCACAGAATGAGAGACACTACACACTGTGCACTGTAATGACTGATGTTGGGACAACCATCCCCAGCAGTAAACTTGCGTAACAGAATGAGAGACACTACACACTGTGTCCTGTATGTGCTGATGTTGGGACAACCATCCCCATCAGTAAACTTGCATCGCAGAATGAGAACCACTACACACTGTGCACTGTAAGGACTGATGTTGGGACAACCATCCCTATCAGTAAACTTGCATAACAGAATGAGAGACACTACACAATGTGCACTGTAAGGACTGATGTTGGAACAACTATCCCTATCAGTAAACTTGCATCGCAGAATGAGAACCACTACACACTGTGCACTGTAGGGACTGATGTTGGGACAACCATCCCTATCAGTAAACTTGCATCACAGAATGAGAGACACTACACACTGTGCACTGTAAGGACTGATGTTGGGACAACCATCCCCATCAGTAAACTTGCATAACAGAATGAGAGACACTACACACTGTGCACTGTAAGGACTGATGTTGGGACAACCATCCCTATCAGTAAACTTGCATCACAGAATGAGAGACACTACACACTGTGCACTGTAAGGACTGATGTTGGGACAACCATCCCCATCAGTAAACTTGCATCACAGAATGAGACACTACACACTGTGTCCTGTAAGGACTGATGTTGGGACAACCATCCCCATCAGTAAACTTGCATAACAGAATGAGAGACACTACACACTGTGTCATGTATGTACTGATGTTGGGACAACCATCCCCATCAGTAAACTTGCATCACAGAATGAGACACTAAACACTGTGTCCTGTAATGACTGATGTTGGGACAACCATCCCCATCAGTAAACTTGCATAACAGAATGAGAGACACTACACACTGTGCACTGTAAGGACTGATGTTGGGACAACCATCCCCATCAGTAAACTTGCATTACAGAATGAGAGACAATACACACTGTGCACTGTAAGGACTGATGTTGGGACAACCATCCCTATCAGTAAACTTGCATAACAGAATGAGAGACACTACACACTGTGCACTGTAAGGACTGATGTTGGGACAACCATCCCTATCAGTAAACTTGCATCGCAGAATGAGAACCACTACACACTGTGCACTGTAAGGACTGATGTTGGGACAACCATCCCTATCAGTAAACTTGCATCACAGAATGAGAGACACTACACACTGTGCACTGTAAGGACTGATGTTGGGACAATCATCCCCATCAGTAAACTTGCATAACAGAATGAGAGACACTACACACTGTGCACTGTAAGGACTGATGTTGGGACAACCATCCCTATCAGTAAACTTGCATCACAGAATGAGAGACACTACACACTGTGTCCTGTAAGGACTGATGTTGGGACAACCATCCCCATCAGTAAACTTGCATCACAGAATGAGAGACACTACACACTGTGCACTGTAAGGACTGATGTTGGGACAACCATCCCCATCAGTAAACTTGCATCACAGAATGAGACACTACACACTGTGTCCTGTAAGGACTGATGTTGGGACAACCATCCCCATCAGTAAACTTGCATAACAGAATGAGAGACACTACACACTGTGCACTGTAAGGACTGATGTTGGGACAACCATCCCTATCAGTAAACTTGCATCACAGAATGAGAGACACTACACACTGTGCACTGTAAGGACTGATGTTGGGACAACCATCCCCATCAGTAAACTTGCATCACAGAATGAGACACTACACACTGTGTCCTGTAAGGACTGATGTTGGGACAACCATCCCCATCAGTAAACTTGCATAACAGAATGAGAGACACTACACACTGTGCACTGTAAGGACTGATGTTGGGACAACCATCCCCATCAGTAAACTTGCATTACAGAATGAGACACTACACACTGTGTCCTGTAAGGACTGATGTTGGGACAACCATCCCCATCATTAAACTTGCATAACAGAATGAGAGACACTACACACTGTGTCATGTATGAACTGATGTTGGGACAACCATCCCCATCAGTAAACTTGCATCACAGAATGAGAAACTACACACTGTGTCCTGTAAGGACTGATGTTAGGACAACCATCCCTATCAGTAAACTTGCATCACAGAATGAGAGACACTACACACTGTGCACTGTAAGGACTGATGTTGGGACAACCATCCCCATCTGTAAACTTGCATCACAAAATGAGACACTACACACTGTGTCCTGTAAGGACTGATGTTGGGACAACCATCCCCATCAGTAAACGTGCATAACAGAATGAGAGACACTACACACTGTGCACTGTAAGGACTGATGTTGGGACAACCATCCCTATCAGTAAACTTGCATCACAGAATGAGAGACACTACACACTGTGCACTGTAAGGACTGATGTTGGGACAACCATCCTCATCTGTAAACTTGCATCACAAAATGAGACACTACACACTGTGTCCTGTAAGGACTGATGTTGGGACAACCATCCCCATCAGTAAACTTGCATAACAGAATGAGAGACACTACACACTGTGTCATGTATGTACTGATGTTGGGACAACCATCCCCATCAGTAAACTTGCATAACAGAATGAGAACCACTACACACTGTGCACTGTAAGGACTGATGTTGGGACAACCATCCCCATCATTAAACTTGCATAACAGAATGAGAGACACTACACACTGTGTCATGTATGAACTGATGTTGGGACAACCATCCCCATCAGTAAACTTGCATCACAGAATGAGAAACTACACACTGTGTCCTGTAAGGACTGATGTTAGGACAACCATCCCTATCAGTAAACTTGCATCACAGAATGAGAGACACTACACACTGTGCACTGTAAGGACTGATGTTGGGACAACCATCCCCATCTGTAAACTTGCATCACAAAATGAGACACTACACACTGTGTCCTGTAAGGACTGATGTTGGGACAACCATCCCCATCAGTAAACGTGCATAACAGAATGAGAGACACTACACACTGTGCACTGTAAGGACTGATGTTGGGACAACCATCCCTATCAGTAAACTTGCATCACAGAATGAGAGACACTACACACTGTGCACTGTAAGGACTGATGTTGGGACAACCATCCCCATCTGTAAACTTGCATCACAAAATGAGACACTACACACTGTGTCCTGTAAGGACTGATGTTGGGACAACCATCCCCATCATTAAACGTGCATAACAGAATGAGAGACACTACACACTGTGTCATGTATGTACTGATGTTGGGACAACCATCCCCATCAGTAAACTTGCATAACAGAATGAGAACCACTACACACTGTGCACTGTAAGGACTGCTGTTGGGACAACCATCCCTATCAGTAAACTTGCATAACAGAATGAGAGACACTACACACTGTGCATTGTAAGGACTGATGTTGGGACAACCATCCCCATCAGTAAACTTGCATAACAGAATGAGAGACACTACACACTGTGTCATGTATGTACTGATGTTGGGACAACCATCCCCATCAGTAAACTTGCATAACAGAATGAGAACCACTACACACTGTGCACTGTAAGGACTGATGTTGGGACAACCATCCCCATCAGTAAACGTGCATAACAGAATGAGAGACACTACACACTGTGCACTGTAAGGACTGATGTTGGGACAACTATCCCTATCAGTAAACTTGCATCGCAGAATGAGAACCACTACACACTGTGCACTGTAAGGACTGATGTTGGGACAACCATCCCTATCAGTAAACTTGCATCACAGAATGAGAGACACTACACACTGTGCACTGTAAGGACTGATGTTGGGACAACCATCCCCATCAGTAAACTTGCATAACAGAATGACAGACACTACACACTGTGCACTGTAAGGACTGATGTTGGGACAACTATCCCTATCAGTAAACTTGCATCGCAGAATGAGAACCACTACACACTGTGCACTGTAAGGACTGATGTTGGGACAACCATCCCTATCAGTAAACTTGCATCACAGAATGAGAGACACTACACACTGTGCACTGTAAGGACTGATGTTGGGACAACCATCCCCATCAGTAAACTTGCATCACAGAATGAGAACCACTACACACTGTGCACTGTAAGGACTGATGTTAGGACAACCATCCCCATCAGTAAACGTGCATAACAGAATGAGAGACACTACACACTGTGCACTGTAAGGACTGATGTTAGGACAACCATCCCCATCAGTAAACGTGCATAACAGAATGAGAGACACTACACACTGTCTCCTGTAAGGACTGATGTTTGGACAACCATCCCCATCAGTAAACTTGCATAACAGAATGAGAACCACTACACACTGTGCACTGTAAGGACTGATGTTAGGACAACCATCCCCATCAGTAAACGTGCATAACAGAATGAGAGACACTACACACTGTGCACTGTAAGGACTGATGTTGGGACAACCATCCCCATCAGTAAACTTGCATCACAGAATGAGAACCACTACACACTGTGCACTGTAAGGACTGATGTTAGGACAACCATCCCCATCAGTAAACGTGCATAACAGAATGAGAGACACTACACACTGTGCACTGTAAGGACTGATGTTGGGACAACCATCTCGATCAGTAAACTTGCATAACAGAATGAGAGACACTACACACTGTGTCATGTATGTACTGATGTTGGGACAACCATCCCCATCAGTAAACTTGCATCACAGAATGAGACACTACACACTGTGTCCTGTAATGATTGATGTTGGGACAACCATCCCCATCAGTAAACTTGCATAACAGAATGAGAGACACTACACACTGTGCACTGTAAGGACTGATGTTGGGACAACCATCCCCATCAGTAAACTTGCATTACAGAATGAGAGACACTTCACACTGTGCACTGTAAGGACTGATGTTGGGACAACCATCCCTATTAGTAAACTTCCATCACAGAATGAGAGACACTACACACTGTGTCATGTATGTACTGATGTTGGGACAACCATCCCCATCAGTAAACTTGCATCACAGAATGAGACACTACACACTGTGTCCTGTAATGACTGATGTTGGGACAACCATCCCCATCAGTAAACTAGCATAACAGAATGAGGGACACTACTCACTGTGTCATGTATGTACTGATGTTGGGACAACCATCCCCATCAGTAAACTTGCATCGCAGAATGAGACACTACACACTGTGCACTGTAAGGACTGATGTTGGGACAACCATCCCCAGCAGTAAAGTTGCATCACAGAATGAGAGACACTACACACTGTGTCCTGTAATGACTGATGTTGGGACAACCATCTCGATCAGTAAACTAGCATAACAGAATGAGAGACACTACACACTGTGCACTGTAAGGACTGATGTTGGGACAACCATCCCCAGCAGTAAAGTTGCATCACAGAATGAGAGACACTACACACTGTGCACTGTAATGACTGATGTTGGGACAACCATCCCCAGCAGTAAACTTGCGTAACAGAATGAGAGACACTACACACTGTGTCCTGTATGTGCTGATGTTGGGACAACCATCCCCATCAGTAAACTTGCATCGCAGAATGAGAACCACTACACACTGTGCACTGTAAAGACTGATGTTGGGACAACCATCCCTATCAGTAAACTTGCATAACAGAATGAGAGACACTACACACTGTGCACTGTAAGGACTGATGTTGGGACAACTATCCCTATCAGTAAACTTGCATCGCAGAATGAGAACCACTACACCCTGTGCACTGTAAGGACTGATGTTGGGACAACCATCCCTATCAGTAAACTTGCATCACAGAATGAGAGACACTACACACTGTGCACTGTAAGGACTGATGTTGGGACAACCATCCCCATCAGTAAACTTGCATAACAGAATGAGAGACACTACACACTGTGCACTGTAACGACTGATGTTGGGACAACCATCCCTATCAGTAAACTTGCATCACAGAATGAGAGACACTACACACTGTGCACTGTAAGGACTGATGTTGGGACAACCATCCCCATCAGTAAACTTGCATAACAGAATGAGAGACACTACACACTGTGCACTGTAAGGACTGATGTTGGGACAACCATCCCTATCAGTAAACTTGCATCACAGAATGAGAGACACTACACACTGTGCACTGTAAGGACTGATGTTGGGACAACCATCCCCAGCAGTAAACGTGCGTAACAGAATGAGAGACATTACACACTGTGCACTGTAAGGACTGATGTTGGGACAACCATCCCCATCAGTAAACTTGCATCGCAAAATGAGAACCACTACACACTGTGCACTGTAAGGACTGATGTTGGGACAACCATCCCTATCAGTAAACTTGCATCACAGAATGAGAGACACTACACACTGTGCACTGTAAGGACTGATGTTGGGACAACCATCCCCATCAGTAAACTTGCATAACAGAATGAGAGACACTACACACTGTGCACTGTAAGGACTGATGTTGGGACAACCATCCCTATCAGTAAACTTGCATAACAGAATGAGAGACACTACAAACTGTGCACTGTAAGGACTGATGTTGGGACAACCATCCCCATCAGTAAACTTGCATTACAGAATGAGAGACACTACACACTGTGCACTGTAAGGACTGATGTTGGGACAACCATCCCTATCAGTAAACTTCCATCACAGAATGAGAGACACTACACACTGTGTCATGTATGTACTGATGTTGGGACAACCATCCCCATCAGTAAACTTGCATCACAGAATGAGACACTACACACTGTGTCCTGTAAAGACTGATGTTGGGACAACCATCTCGATCAGTAAACTAGCATAACAGAATGAGGGACACTACACACTGTGCACTGTAAGGACTGATGTTGGGACAACCATCCCCAGCAGTAAACTTGCATCGCAGAATGAGAACCACTACACACTGTGCACTGTAAGGACTGATGTTGGGACAACCATCCCTATCAGTAAACTTGCATCACAGAATGAGAGACACTACACACTGTGTCATGTATGTACTGATGTTGGGACAACTATCCCTATCAGAAAACTTGCATCGCAGAATGAGAACCACTACACACTGTGCACTGTAAGGACTGATGTTGGGACAACCATCCCCATCAGTAAACGTGCATAACAGAATGAGAGACACTACACACTGTGCACTGTAAGGACTGATGTTGGGACAACCATCCCCAGCAGTAAACTTGCATCACAGAATGAGAGACACTACACACTGTGCACTGTAATGACTGATGTTGGGACAACCATCCCCAGCAGTAAACTTGCATCACAGAATGAGAGACACTACACACTGTGTCCTGTATGTACTGATGTTGGGACAACCATCCCCATCAGTAAACTTGCATCGCAGAATGAGACACTACACACTGTGTCATGTAAGGACTGATGTTGGGACAACCATCCCTATCAGTAAACTTGCATCACAGAATGAGAGACCCTACACACTGTGCACTGTAAGGACTGATGTTGGGACAACCATCCCCATCAGTAAACTTGCACTACACACTGTGTCCTGTAAGGACTTATGTTGGGACAACCATCCCCATCAGTAAACTTGCATCACAGAATGAGTGAGATTACACACTGTGTCCTGCAAGGACTGATGTTGGGACAACCACCGTCATCAGTTTAACTGATACATAGCAAACAGTTATAAGGTCGTGTACATACTGTCAAATCTATTTCTTTAATAATGAAAATAAACCAATATGGAATATATTAAAAATAATCACAAATCATCACATATCGGTGGTAATATAAAACTGACGAAAGAGATTATGTTTGCCCCGGCTTATATCAGAAAGGTATACTATTCATCTTCTAATTTCTTTGAACGAAGACACTTTTTACCTGGGATATAATAACAGTCAAATATGTATCCAAGATGAATGATTTGGTCAATAATTTGGTTTAGAACATTTTAAACATTAATCAACAAGGGATTTGGTTCTGTAAAGACATAAAGTCTAGATTGTTTGTATTTGTTGCAACAAGAGAATACCAATGAAGGTAAGCTATGAAAGAACAAAACTTAATAAATTATGTGCTTCTAAAGATTTTTCTAGCCTAATATATTAGTAAACTTTATAAATAACGTGTTTTTAAACATTTGTGCTTTGTTATTTTCTCTAGACGAATATAACACTAGACTGAAAAAAACAATGTGCTTCTTAACTTTTCACGATACAAATGTACCACTAGATTTAATAAATAATGGGTTTCTTATTTTTTCTCCAAACCAATAAATCATTACACGTAATAAATAATGTGCTTCTTAACATTTATCGATATGAATATATCACTAGACTGAATGCGTAATGAGCTCTTAACTTTTCTTTTTACGAATATATCACTTTACTTAATAAATAACTGATTTATAATTAGACTGAATGAAATAAGTGATTATTAACTTTTTCTCAATAAAGATATCACATCACTACACTTAATGTTTTGATTCTCAACTTCTTCGATACACATATATCACTAGACTTACTGAATAATGTGCTTCTCTACTGTTCTCGATACGAATTTATAATAAGACTGAATAAACAAAATGCTTCTTATCATTTCTCTATAAAAATATTTCAATAGCCTTAATGAAAACTGTGCTTTTTAACTATTCTCTGGAGGAATATATCACTAGACTTTATAAGTAATGTGCTTCTTAATATATCTCTAGACTTTATAAGTAATGTGCTTCTTAAATGTTCTTAAGATGGATATAGTACTAAACTAAATACATAATGTGCTGTTAACTTTTAGGTAGTTGTCAAAGCACACACACATACACACACATACATCCCAACTAGAATCAATAAATGATGTACTACATATTGTCTCTAGATGGCTAATTGCATACCTTTGAACCAGAATTAAACAAGCAAGATGTGTTTGTTAAACACGAATGCCACCGGATGCCAAGTATGAATGCCCTAGGTCTGAGCAATCCAAAGTTATGGCCAATGTTAAAGTTTTTGTGGACAAACACACGGACGGACGGACGGACAGACTTTTTAATATATTATTGGTAATATATGTGGATGCTTCGGTAGATTATGTAAATATTGTTTCATTTCCATTCTATCGACAATATACACTGAAGGGCAAAATAATCTTCCCTGTAGAAAATGTTATACATGAAAGTATGCATAATATGAACGTTTTTTTTATTTAAGCAATATTGAACAGCACAGATGATCGTATCTGCTGTACACGTGCAGTAAAACTCAACATCAGTTGAATTTTGCGAAAAGCTTGTGCATAGATATTAGGTTTCATGTGCGAGAAGAGTATGAAATGCGTGGCACACACTATATATTGGAAGTAATATAAAACCCAAAGGTTTACTGCCGTTAATGACAGAGGAGATAGAACAGAGAGAGGCAGAGATAGGGGGTGCTGCAAATCGGGGCCTCAGCCTGTCAAGTTGCGAGAACGTTCAGCTGCAGATTAGTCACCATCAGGAAAGTTCGTCATTGCTTTTAAAAGACAGGGCAGACCACATACAGAGCAGAGGCAGCCAGACAAGGGACATACAGACCCGGGGCAGACAGACAAGGGACATACAGACCCGGGACAGACAGACAAGGGACAGACAGACCAGGGACAGACAGACCAGGGGCAGATATACCCGGGGCAGACAGGTCACGGATAACAATGGCGCGGGAAGTTATTGTAGGCTATCTGAGAGGTGTCTATGGTGTTCGCGCTTGGGTCCCGAGGAGAGCGGACGTGTTTTTTGGGAGCTCCGAACAAATGATAGTGCTACACTAAATATCATTACCCAGTCTACTATCGTGATAAAGGACTTTCGTTATCACTTGGAATTATCGAAATGTTTGCAATGCAAAAGGATTATATACAGTGTGACCCGAATTCACAATTTGGACAGGACCCGGCTCAAAATGTGCAAAGCAGCGTACATACCCAAATACATGGACCACAAGGTCAGGTCAGTTCAGATCCGAATATCAGCAATAGTTGGTTTAAAACTTTGTGTGACCAAATGAAACATCTTACGGGCATGGTTCACGTTGTACAAGAACGAATGCAGCATATTGAAGGTTTTGACAAGAAACTTACTAGTATCGATAATAAGCTCACTTCTCTAGAAGTTACACTTAGGGAGACTACTCTACGTGTCGACAGACTAGATGCCTGTGTCAGAACAACTAGTGCTAAGTGTGACGAACTGGCTAAAGAAAACCTTAATCATAAACAGCGCCTCCGCGACGTTGAAAACCATAGTGGTGAAGAAAGAGATAGATTGTCTAGAGACATTGATGATGCCTACTATCAGATAGACTCTATTCAGGTGGAACAGAGAGATATGAAAGAAACTGTGCTTGATCTAAAAGTACGCTCTATGAGGGATAATCTTCTCTTCCATGGAATTCCTGAAATGCCAGGAGAAGAGCCACGCGATGTTGTTCAAAAGTTTGTGAAGGACAACCTTAAGTGTGATGTAAATGTCCAACTTGTGCGCGCTCATAGAACGGGACCACGTCAGTCTAACAGGCCCAGGACACTTGTTGCGAAATTTGCAAACTCTGATGAACGTTGGCAAGTGTTAACCAGTACAAGAGCACTAAAAGATACACCCTATGGAGTCAGTGAACAATTCCCCCAAGAGATCGTCAGTAGACGAAAGGAACTTCTACCACTATTTAGAGAGGCACGGCGCCGAGGCTGCAAAGCGAATCTGTCAGTTGATAGGCTGTACATCGATGGCAGACGATGTTTTCCTGGAGAGGACCCGTTCGAATCCCAGCCATTCGAGGACAACCGTCCACCCAACAGAAGCACCTACGCTAACGCCGTGAGACACACACAGCCGAACAAGTTCCGCAAAATAGACGACGACAAACATGACTAGGTTTGTGATGAAAGTATATCAACTTGTGACAATGGTAGTCAAGTCACTCGAAAAGAAACCCATAATACACAAACTGACGGATATAATGATGAACTCAATCTTTTATATATTAATGTATGTGGACTAAGAAGACGATTAACTGTCCCAGAATTTAATCAATTCATATGTGCGTACAGTATTCTGTGTTTCGTTGAAACTAAACTTGATGACTGTGATACTATTGAAATACCAGACTATGACATATTCTACAACAACAGAACTCCTGTTACAAACAGACGCTCTGGTGGTATACTAGTTGCTATCAGAACTGATATCAGTAAATACTTCAAAACAGTTGAAGTAAAATCGGACTATGTGCTCATCTTTGAAACTTCAAGTGATTATTTCCATTTTAAATTTCAAAATAGCCCCACTGACTATGTATATATTGGAGTTACCTATATACCCCCTGAAGGATCAAGGTACTATGACGAGGACACTTTTTCAGAGTTGAACTCATCAATACAGTCTATACGTGATAGTCTGTTCTTAATCGGAGATATAAATGCCCGTACAGGAACATTGGAAGACTATGTGTTATGTGAACATGATGTCGTAACTGAAGATCTGCTCCCACTAGACGTGTGTGATTTTATGAATGATGTTGAGAAATTACAGGCATTAAGTATTCCAATTCAAAGATGTAACGAAGATAAGGGCAGAGTTAACTCTCATGGATATAAATTACTTGATTTTTGTAAAAATAACAATGTGTATATTTTGAATGGACGGATGGGAGAAGACAGAGCTATTGGTAGAGTCACTTGTAAAGGTGTAAGCACTGTTGATTACGCCATAGCAAGCGCTGATATTTGTCAGACCGTTGGTGATTTAAAAGTTCACGACTTTGACCCATTGTTCTCAGATATTCACTCCCCAATCTCTGCTTCGTTTAAGACAAAGCCTTTTGTTGTAAATACTACTACTCCGAGTGCACATAATGTAACTCCTGAGGTCAGGAGATGGAACAAAGCACGTGCGAGTGAGTACGTTGAAGCTGTAGCTAACTCTGATTTAGTTATACAATCTATTGTAAATGTTCTTAATGAGGGCTCTGATGACCCACTCGATGTAATTACTTATGTCAATGATGCCATAAGCAATGTATTTGTTTCTACAGCGGGTGAAGTTTTTGGCTTTAAGTGTAAAAAGCAATCACGTCGACATTCATTCAAAAAGCGTATTAATCAACCCTGGTTTGGCAAACAATGCAAAATTTTACGTGGAAAATACTTTGAGGCAAAACGATTATTTCAAAATTGTAAAACACTTCAGAATAAATCTAGATTGATAAATGCCAGTAAACACTACAAAAAATGTATTTTAACATTCTCTAACAGGCATACTAAATCCATCCAAGATAAATTATCCCAACTTCGAAAAAATGATCCACGTTCTTTTTGGAAAATGCTCAAAAAAAGTAAAAAAGAAACGGGCCCAGAACAATCTCCACATATTAATTCATTTTTTGAATTTTTTAAATCTCAAAATGACGAGCCAGCTTTTGACGATGGCGTTGATGAAACCATTCCTCAAGTCGACACTGGGAATAGCACTATACTCAACTCTGAAATTACTAGCGAAGAGATAAAATCATGTGTTAAAAATCTTAAAAACAATAAAGCTCCCGGAATTGACAATGTTATAAATGAATATATTACTTCTACTATTGATGTTTTCATAGATATTTATGTAAAACTTTTTAATATTGTTCTTGACACTGGAATATTCCCAGATAAATGGTTAACTGGTATCATCAAACCAATATACAAAAATAAAGGCGATCCTCAAAACCCTAATAATTACAGACCTATAACATTACTGAGCTGTTTTGGAAAACTTTTCACGTCTATTTTAAACATTCGATTAAATCAATTCATTGAAACAAACCAAATTCTCTCCGAGGCTCAGGCTGGTTTCAGAAAAGGATATTCGCCTACAGATCATATTTTCACTTTGTACCATCTTTCGGAACTGTTAAAATGCCGCAAAAAGAAACTTTATTGCGCATTTATTGATTTTCAAAAAGCATTTGATACCGTCTGGAGATCAGGGCTCTGGCAAAAACTGTTGCAAAATAACATATCTGGAAAATGCTTCAAGGTCATTTTTAACATGTACCAAAATATAAAATCCTGTGTTTGTAACGGCGGTAATTATTCTGACTTCTATTTGTGCAAGCAAGGTGTCCGCCAAGGAGAGAATTTGTCTCCTATTTTGTTTTCACTTTTTCTCAACGATCTTGAAGATGCATTAGCTTCAGATTCATGTTCCGGTTTACAACTAAACCCTGTTGATTTTCATAACCGCCTAGATACACTTATTACACTCTTTGCATTATTATATGCTGATGATACAGTACTTATGTCTTCAGACCCAAATGATTTACAAAAAATGTTGGATTCTTTTAACAATTACTGTAACAAATGGAGGCTTAAAATCAACGCATCCAAATCTAAAATTTTAATTTTCGGTGGTTCCAAAAAAGAATATAAAAGAAATTTTAATATTGGAGTAACCATTCTTGATAATGTAGATTGCTATCCTTATCTCGGAATATCACTTCAGAAAAATAATAAATTCACTAAAACCAAAAGTTTGTTGGTTGAAAAGGCTACAAAGGCAATGTTTTTCGTATTAAGTCAAGGAAGAAAACTTAAACTTTCTGTTTACTGTCATTTGAAATTATTTGATTGTATGATTACCCCAATTCTTTTATATGGATGTGAAGTCTGGGGTTTTGAAAATGCGTCCTGTTTTGAAAATGTCCATCTACGATTCCTTAAATATTTGTCGTCATTGCGCAAAGGTACCCCCAACTACATGGTCTATGGCGAGTTTGGTCGATTCCCGCTTGTAAATATTATTAAATGCAGAATGGTATGTTTTTGGGCAAAAATTCTGACTGGTAAATCGTCAAAATTGTGCCTTCTTGTTTATAAATTGTTATTTAATGATTTTCTTTTTTGCAAATGTTCACACAAATGGATATGTTATATCAAACAAATTTTTGATGATCTT
Organism: Gibbula magus; assembly: GCA_936450465.1. Classification (NCBI taxonomy): domain Eukaryota; kingdom Metazoa; phylum Mollusca; class Gastropoda; order Trochida; family Trochidae; genus Gibbula; species Gibbula magus. Next base: position 41,800,090 of record OW388298.1, read on the forward strand.
GGACTGAGTTTTGTTTGGAAATCTCAAAATTTCAAAAGTACCATTTGGCTAAAATCTATAGTTAAAAGCAAATTAAAAGATATTTTTCAGCAAAATTGGTTATCAACAATTGAAAATTCTTCCAAAGCAACTATATACAATATCTTCAAAAATCCATCTCTCCAGTTTGAACAATACCTACATTTTTTTAATTACAATAACTTGTTAAGATTTCGAACAGCTAATCACTTTCTGCCAATCGAGACCGGTAGATGGAAAAATATCCCAGTTCATGAAAGAAAATGTACTCTTTGTAATTTAAACGATCTTGGGGACGAATTTCACTATTTATTTGTTTGTCCTATATTACAAACAGAAAGAGAAAAGTATATTCACAAATTTTATTACAATAGGCCAAATATGTACAAAATGAATATTTTATTTAATTGTACTAAGCTAGGAACTTTAAGAAAACTCTCAAATTTTTGTAAAATCATTATGTCTTTGTTCAAGAAATAGATTTTATAATCATATGTACCTTTATACCAGCTGTACATACCTATTATATTGTATATTGTATCAATGTATATATGTTTATGTACCTCTTATGCTGCTGTTTGCAGCCTGAGTTCTTGAATAAAGTTCAGTTCAGTTCAGAGACTGCTTCTTAACCGTGACATCATCAGCGCAACGGCACTGAGTCGCCAGCTCAGTTGTAGGACAGTTTCTAGAAGCCTCTGTACCTTGGGATCAGAACATATCGGGAAATGGTACTGAGCAACAGACATCGGCAACTGTGGTTATATGGGCGACACAAATATGACATTGGCAGTTACATGACAGGTGCCAGGTGCTTTGTTTCAGATGGAAACTGATTCGCCATATCAAGAGTCGATGGAAGAGTGGGGGTTTACAGGCGGACAGGTGAAAGTATGGCCAGTTGCTGTGTCAGGAAACAGAACTTGGGGTTGGGGGAGTGTATGGTCTGGGTGGTATTTGTGGCGACCAACAGGCAGGTCTTGTTGTTGTAAACGCCGCCAATCTGGTGTTACATAGACCAGGTAGTGAGACCAGTTGTCCTTCCATTTCTGCAGCCACAACAACCATACTGCCCCACAACATGTTGCTAGGATAGTGAATAACTTCCTCAACACGAAAATCTACAGACATGTCGCCCATAGATCACTTGTGGGACCACTTTGACAGGCGATTTGGGGGTCGACAAAACGCTCAGGCACTCACTGACGTCATCAAAGGGCGAAGACGCGTCTTTTCCTGTATCAATGCCAGAGATTGACACACTCGGTATAAGAGACTCAATTTGATGAATTTTGACACGTTTGTTATAATGTTTCCGTTTTGTCCACATATCACATGAGATAAATGCTATTGTTTAAACGTTGTAATTTCATATCTTACACATGCTTAAAATATTTGTTGATATGATATCACTTTCAAAACTTTCATTGACTTTGTTAGTTTTGTATAAATCTTATTTCACAACAAGGCAGATTATTTTATACCCGCCAGTGTATGTGGAGATTTTGGTATAATATGTTGTTACGTTCCCATACCGATGATACTCTATATGGATTTGTTGGTGGAGGAAGTAACTTGCATAGCAAATCATACGGGTTTAAACTTTCTATGGTATTAACATTAATCTCTGAGTCTAAGAAGTGGACCTTAATGACACAATGACGAATTTATTGAATGAATTGTAAGTAAGTATTAGTTTTTATTGATATTATCTACAATCGCATAACTTGCTTGACTAAAAACTAAAATTTTAAAATGCATTGATCACTGAATTCGATACCAAAATTATCAACAGCTTAAACAGCACTTCTTGTTTTTATGTTTGATGAATATCGTTAGAAACTGGTTACTATACTTTTTAATTCCATTTTTAACATGACCCCTTATCGAGTCTTTGTATAGATAAAATACATTAAAACATAAAACTCACATTGGATCTTATCTAGAGAGTGTTACATTGCTAAACATATTCACAATGAAACATGAATGAAATTATAAATAAGGTTAACAAAGAAATGAATTCGATTTACCTTATTCCACAACTATGTACTGTGTTGTTTCACCGAGACATACACCATGACGCATATGCACCGCCCCTTAACAAAGGACAGGTATCAACCAGGTAAACACTGACCTAGAGCTACAACAGGTATTGATCTGCACACCTTGGTCTCTGCTGATAAGGGGTGCAAAGTCTAGCTTGTTGCAATAAAGATTTATAGGTACTTAAATTTATATCGGTTACACTGTCGGGAACACTTAGAGAAGTTAGTAAGGAGACTCAGTGAATACTTGAAAACTTTGGTATTATAGTGATATAGTGAACATTGGAATATTTTGGTAGTATAAACTATTGGGAAGAAGATTCGGTGAATATTCGAGTACTTGAGTATTATACAGTATTGGGAAGGAGATTCAGCGAATATTAGAATACTTGGTTAGTTCAGTTTTGGATAGGAGATTCAACTTGAATACTTTAGTATAATAGTGTTTGGGAGCATACTTTTTGTTTATAAAAATTTATTGATAAAAGTCTCCAAAAGTAGGATTTTGTTTAGAGTATCCAGGTGTTTAGTTATAGAAACCGAGAATTGTTCCCGTTATATTGATTGCGCTCTACGGATTTCTCAGGAAAGTGATTAAAAGAGAAAAGACTATGCAAACTTTACCGGCACTTCATCGCAGGTCGAAAGATTTGAAACGGTTCAAAGTCCAATCTATATTGATTACTCCAGATCTAGGCTACGCCACAGTACGTAGTGAAGCGATATTATGACATGCACATATATGCAGAGTGAAATAGTTTGAATCATTTATAGTTTATAAAGGGTATAGTGAACACACCGACATATAGAAGGGGATCGTTTGGATTGGGTTAGTGTTTGAGGGAAGCTTATTATTTAATGAATGATAGGCAAGGGGCAGTTTATTTACCCCTGCTTTTGTTTGAACAAGTGAAAGACCAATGAGTACATGCATATGTTGGTTTGTGTTGAAGTTCTTCTTTGTTTAGGTATTGCACATCAGTCAGGTTACTTGAACTACTTCGAATGGCCATTATAATGTGAACTCCTAAGAATGGCCACTCGTTTTAAATTGGACTCGCATGGCCTAACTGAAACATGATTATTTGTTTTAGAACTCTTTATTTATTTAACAGAATTATAAAACCATTGCTAACAATTATTTACCTTTTTGTGAGATCGCTACATTTCAGAAAGATCAGCGTGCTACGGCGTCTTTAAGCCAACATAGTTCTGAAAATCTCACATGATTTCAAGTGGTTTACCTTTGAAAGAAAACAGTTCTATTTACCTCACATGACTTAAACAGCTGCAACTCGCGGTTAGGCAGTAACACACATAATTAACCAAGGGTGGACCGAAGCCAGGCATTTGCTCTAGCAGGGTGAGGTGAAACACAAGAAAGTGAACCGAAGCCAGGCAGTTGCTCTAGCAGGGTGAGATGAAACACAAGAGGGGTGAACCGAAGCCAGGCAGTGGCTCTAGCAGAATGAGGTGAAACACAAGAGGCGTGAACCGAAGCCAGGCAGTTGCTCCAGCAGGGTGAGATGAAACACAAGAGGGGTGGACCGAAGCCAGGCAGTGGCTCTAGCAGAATGAGGTGAAACACAAGAGGCGTGAACCGAAGCCAGGCAGTTGCTCCAGCAGGGTGAGATGAAACACGAGAGGGGTTAACCGAAGCCAGGCAGTTGCTCTAGCAGGGTGAGGGGGAAACACAAGAGAGGTGAACCGAAGCCAGGCAGTTGCTCTAGCAGGGTGAGGTGAAACACAAGAGGCGTGAACTGAAACCAGGCGGTTGCTCTAGCAGGGTAAGGTGAAACACAAAAGGGGTGAACCGAAGCAAGGCAGTGGCTCCAGCAGGGTGAGGTGAAACACAAAAGGGGTTAACCGAAGCCAGGCAGTTGCTCTAGCAGGGTGAGGTGAAACACAAGAGGCGTGAACTGAAACCAGGCGGTTGCTCTAGCAGGGTGAGGTGAAACACAAAAGGGGTTAACCGAAGCCAGGCAGTTGCTCTAGCAGGGTGAGGTGAAACACAAGAGGGGTGAACCGAAGCCAGGCAGTGGCTCTAGCAGAGTGAGGTGAAACACAAGAGGCGTGAACCGAAGCCAGGCAGTTGCTCCAGCAGGGTGAGATGAAACACAAGAGGGGTGAACCGAAGCCAGGCAGTGGCTCTAGCAGAGTGAGGTATAACACAAGAGGCGTGAACCGAAGCCAGGCAGCTGCTCTAGCAGGGTGAGATGAAACACAAGAAAGTGAACCGAAGCCAGGCAGTTGCTCTAGCAGGGTGAGATGAAACACAAGAGGCGTGAACCAAAGCCAGGCAGTGGCTCTAGCAGAGTGAGGTGAAACACAAGAGGCGTGAACCGAAGCCAGGCAGTTGCTCTAGCAGGGTGAGATGAAACACAAGAAAGTGAACCGAAGCCAGGCAGTTGCTCTAGCAGGGTGAGATGAAACACAAGAGGCGTGAACCGAAGCCAGGCAGTTGCTCCAGCAGGGTGAGATGAAACACAAGAGGGGTGAACCGAAGCCAGGCAGTGGCTCCAGCAGGGTGAGATGAAACACAAGAGGGGTGAACCGAAGCCAGGCAGTGGCTCTAGCAGAGTGAGATGAAACACAAGAGGGGTGAACCGAAGCTAGGCAGTTGCTCTAGCAGGGTGAGATGAAACACAAGAGGGGTGAACCGAAGCCAGGCAGTGGCTCTAGCAGAGTGAGGTGAAACACAAGAGGGGTGGAACGAAGCCAGGCAGTTGCTCTAGCAGGATGAGGTGAAACACAAAAGGCGTGAACCGAAGCCAGGCAGTTGCTCTAGCAGGGTGAGGTGAAACACAAAAGGCGTGAACCGAAGCCAGGCAGTGGCTCTAGCAGGGTGAGGTGAAACACAAAAGGCGTGAACCGAAGCCAGGCAGTTGCTCTAGCAGAGTGAGGTGAAACACAAGAGGGGTGGAACGAAGCCAGGCAGTTGCTCTAGCAGGATGAGGTGAAACACAAGAGGGGTGAACCGAAGCCAGGCAGTTGCTCCAGGAGGGTGAGGAAAATGGTGCTCTAGCACGGTGAGGAGAAACACAAGAGGGGTGAACCGAAGCTAGGCAGTTGCTCTAGCAGGGTGAGGGGGAAACACAAGAGAGGTGAACCGAAGCCAGGCAGTTGCTCTAGCAGGGTGAGGTGAAACACAAGAGGCGTGAACTGAAACCAGGCGGTTGCTCTAGCAGGGTAAGGTGAAACACAAAAGGGGTGAACCGAAGCCAGGCAGTGGCTCCAGCAGGGTGAGGTGAAACACAAAAGGGGTTAACCGAAGCCAGGCAGTTGCTCTAGCAGGGTGAGGTGAAACACAAGAGGCGTGAACTGAAACCAGGCGGTTGCTCTAGCAGGGTGAGGTGAAACACAAAAGGGGTTAACCGAAGCCAGGCAGTTGCTCTAGCAGGGTGAGGTGAAACACAAGAGGGGTGAACCGAAGCTAGGCAGTTGCTCTAGCAGGGTGAGGTGAAACACAAAATGGGAGATCCCCGAAGCCTGGCAGTTGCTCTAGCAGGGTGAGGTGAAACACAAAAGGGGTTAACCGAAGCCAGGCAGTTGCTCTAGCAGGGTGAGGTGAAACACAAGAGGCGTGAACTGAAACCAGGCGGTTGCTCTAGCAGGGTGAGGTGAAACACAAAAGGGGTTAACCGAAGCCAGGCAGTTGCTCTAGCAGGGTGAGGTGAAACACAAGAGGGGTGAACCGAAGCTAGGCAGTTGCTCTAGCAGGGTGAGGTGAAACACAAAATGGGAGAACCGAAGCCTGGCAGTTGCTCTAGCAGGGTGAGGTGAAACACAAAAGGGGTTAACCGAAGCCAGGCAGTTGCTCTAGCAGGGAGAGGTGAAACACAAGAGGCGTGAACTGAAACCAGGCGGTTGCTCTAGCAGGGTGAGGTGAAACACAAAATGGGAGAACCGAAGCCTGGCAGTTGCTCTAGCAGGGTGAGGTGAAACACAAGAGGGGTGAACCGAAGCTAGGCAGTTGCTCTAGCAGGGTGAGGGGAAACACAAGAGGGGTGAACCGAAGCCAGGCAGTTGCTCTAGCAGGGTGAGGTGAAACACAAGAGGCGTGAACTGAAACCAGGCGGTTGCTCTAGCAGGGTGAGGTGAAACACAAAATGGGAGAACCGAAGCCTGGCAGTTGCTCTAGCTACATGTCCTAGATGAAATGATATCATGTATTCTTTGGTTTAGTACATAGTTTCAACATGTGTAATCAACAAGGGATGTGGTTCGGTAAAGACATAAAGTTGTTTCTTTTTCAAAAGGAGAATAACAATGAAGACAAAGTATAAAAGAAACTAAACATATAAATTAAATGCTTCCTTTTCTATTGACGAAGATATTACTAGATTAAATAAATAATGGGCTGCTTAGTCTTTAGGATCATAAGTAAAACAACACACAAACTGGCTATATCCAAAACACAAGAACCACACTCAATAAATATTGCGCTTCTTAACGTTTTCCTCGTTACATACATCCACATGACACACATCGAATAAGAGATGCATATAAAACAGGCACACGAACTAGAATAAATAAATGATGTATTACACATATTGTCTCTAGATGGCAGACATACCATCCATTGATCACTTGTAAGACCAACTTGACAGGCGATGTGGGGCTCAACATAACCCGCCAATCAACCTACAACAGGTGGCTTAAGCTCTCATCAGACACACTGTTGCAATGTCTGAGATGGACACACTCGGTATTAGAGACTCAATTTGATGAACTTCCTGGCTGCAAATATTGGCACCTTTATAATATGAAATTTCCTTTTGAATCCCACCAGCATTTCATCACAATATGTGTACATACTCTTGTTTAAACGTTCTACTTTCATACCTTACACTTACCTAAATGATTTATTAATGTGATATCACTTTCAAACTTCTCATTGACTGTGTTACATTTAATATATCTGTTTGTAGATATTTTGGTAAATATATTGTAACGTTCCCATACTGTTGATGCTGTTTTTTGGTGGAAGACGGAGCTTCAAAATGACGATTGTGTTTAATTAATACAAAACAGAAAATATACGGTTCTATTCATTTTCATTATATGCTGAACTGGAAAACCTAAAACTTCAAATGCATTAATTACTGAATATGCTGCCAAACTAACAACAGCTCAACATTATATCTTACTTTTTATTTGAAGATTATCCTTAGACCGGCTGTTCTAAGTTTAATTCCATCTTTAACACAAACCTTAATTATTCAATGTTACCGATGGAACCAACACTGATTGTATTTGAGTGTTCGTTTATATGACGTAACATATGCACAGATAAAGAGGTAAACTTCACAATAGATCTAATCTAGAGAGAGTACCGTTGTTCAACATATTCATATTGAACTATGACAGAAATTATTATGAACGAATAAGGTTGACCAACAAATGAATTAGATTTACCTTATTCCAAAACTATGGACTTTGTCCTTACGCATATACACCTTCCCTCACTGCACAGGTAGGAGCCAGGTAAACACTGGTAAACACTGATATCCAGGTACAACAATTAATGATCTCCACACCCGGGTCTGCTGTTTAGCAAAGTCTAGCATGTTGAAATATAGATTTACAAGTACTTAAATCTATATCGGTAACAGCGTCGATAATACTTCGTTTAAAGTTTATCAGACGACTTTGAATAGCAGACTCGGTATATATTTCAAAAGTTGGATTTTAACAGTATCTCAGAGAGAGATAGTTTGAGTTGAGTCTTTAGGGAAGAATATTATTTAATGATTGATAGGCAAGGGGCAGTTTCTTTTTGTACAAATTAAATATATGGTTACATGTTGGATTATACTGAAGTTATTGTGTGTGGTTTAAATTCGAAAATTTGGGGTATTTAGTCGCTGTTATATTTGGTGTCGTTTGCAAAATAGTATGGCAGAGCATTAGTATCTCACTGGGTTGTTTAGTTGTGTGTTTCCTTAGTTAAAGGTCTGAATTTGCTTCCATGAATTTTCGGATTCAGTGTCAGTTTAACTGTTTAAGCTTCTCGAAGAATACTTCTTTGTCTTGCTTTGATGTAGTGATTGGTTTGATACATATGATTGGAAGATGTGATAAGTTAGCTTTGATTAAGCCGAGATACATCTGAACACGTTTGTTTGATTCTTTGTAAGTCGTGAAGTGCTGTGATGGTTTGTTCTGGTATACAGACTGAGATTGAAATTAATGAGTGCACCATCATTTGTAAACTAACTCTTCTTAGTCATTGTTTTCCTCACTAAATTATACAATAGTTTTCCAGTAATATCATATATTTTTTTATTGTGTTTAGGTCGCATCAATGTTGCTTATTCTCTATAGCTTTTAATCTGCTGACCTCAAGTCAATAATGTATTGTATGAATATACTCTAAGAACTAATTATAAACAACACATGTGAATAAACCAAAAACAAACACAGATGTGAATATGTCCTTAAGTGAAAACCCTTTTAACTAATATAAATTGGTTCTGATAACCTCTCAATTCTCCAGGTGATAACCCTTTTAACTAATATAAATTGGTTCTGATAAGTTCACAATTCCCCAGGTGATAAACCTGTCAACCAGGGGACAAATCTAACAATAAGTATAAAGAAGGATATGATCCGAGTAAGCCGAGTCATATAATGTATTTGGATGATAACAACGTTAACCTTTATGGTTGGGCTATGAGTCACTATCTACTATCTATTTAAGTGAGTGAAGTATAACTTTGACATTTTAAAAGTGCCTAAAAATTTGAAGAAGGGATATATCACAGGACAAAAATAGGTGGAATCCACTTGCCAGTTCCTTCCGGATTCTCCCGGATAAAATTGAGTATATGAGTATATTAAATTTCTAGAAACAGTTAATGTATAATTTTTCTTATAAGGGCATGAACAAATATATGGAAATAGATGTGCAGTTTTATACACTGACACAGACTCTTTGCTACTAGAAATACAAACAGATGGTGTTAACGAAGACATGAAGGAAAACATCGACTTGTACGATACCAACGATTTTGGTTTTAAAAAAAAACAAAGTACACAGTGTACAACATAAACAGTTTTTAGGTAAGATGAAAGATGGACCTGGAGTACCTATGTGTATATGTGCGATATATGCCGAAGATGTAGTGTATACAAATATTCTAAACAGATTTAAGAAAGCTAAAGGAAGTAACAAGTATAGAATTATATTTACTTTGAACAATATAACGAGGTATTATTTGGTAAATAAGACTTTTTGACACGGAATGAATACTTTGAGAAGTGAAGGGCATAACATGTACGCAATGAGAATAAATAATTATTCCTTGTGACCCTAATTGAGCTGATCCGGCAGGCGGATTCCACCATTTTATGTCCTGTGTATTGTAGAACTTGATTTAGAATATCCGAGAGAAATATTGGTCATAATACTTATCCTTTAGGTCCGGAAAATAAAATAGCATGAAAGTATCATTACATATACAGAAACATGTAAAAGCTGATACGTTTTAACAGTGGCGGCCATTTTGAATTTAGCGGCCATCTTGGATCGAAATTGACTTGGCTCTCAGACCAAATTTAATCAAAATACCATAAGCTATCTGTGTGAAAATTCTGGTACTTTTCACCCAAAGTGCACAATTGACCTGATATTCTGCACCATTCTGCCTGACTACATGTCACATAAATCCTTCTTTAGAATAGTTGATGCTAAGATTAGCCCAATTCTTCTTTACGGTTCTGAGATTTGTGAACTTCAAACCTTTGGTGTAAGAGAAAAGATACATTTGTATGCTATTAAAAGATTTCTCGGCGTGAAAGTTACTACTTCAAATATATGGTTTATGGTGAATGTGGCAGATTTCCGTTATACGTAGAATCAAAAGTAAAAGTAATAAGATATTGGTTGAAAATACTAAATATGCCAACCAATAGATTGCCAAAAATGTGTTATAATGTGATGATTTTATATGATAAAAATGGAAAATGTAATTGGGTTACAGACGTTGAAATTTTGTTCTTTTCAACTGGTTTCGGTAATATAAAGAATGCTGCTGTCATGCTGTAGTCAAACATCGTGTCTATTTATAGAAAATTTAAGTAACTCGGTTCATGTCGGGTTTCTTCGACTGATGTCGGCAGCCTGTAGATCAGTGTCACTATTTCGAGGTTCATTTAACATGTACATTTCTTCCGAATGATTAATGACCTTGACATTCAGTCTTCACCAGTGACAAGCATACGAGTAAAAACATTCAGTTAATTTAAAAAGCCACGCAAGAAAAGTCCTTTGACAATGAAAGGGAAATAAAATAATCAGAAAATCTTACAATTTAGTGCAGAAGAGGAGAAAGTGACCGACTGACATGTTTATCACGGATGAATAGATAAGAGAACTGGAGATTTACGAACAGACTTTTCTTGAGTTCAAGATTTACTTCAAACATGTACAATAACAACCTAGTGGTTCATTCAGTTGTAATTAGGTCTTGAAATCATTTTCATGATAGCAAGTAAATGGAATTTTAGAAGTTAGCAGACATATGTACTTGTGGTAGTTGGGAAATAAATTGTAAATATTTCTGTTTGAATTTTATTTCTACCGTAATGCCCTGCACTGAACTGAATTAAATAGTTAGTATAGTTTTACATTGAATAATTGTGATAAAGGAAATAGTTCATTATCTGAAAATAATTCTGTTTTAAAACTACATTAAATCTTAGGATTTCTATTGTTTGTCGACTGAAATTGAAAATAATTGAAATTACTAATATGTGCTAATAGGTTTGCTTCATTATCGTTTGTAAATTATAATGATAACATTCATAATTTATTTATATCATTATAATACGGAGTATTGTTTTAGAACATCAAATATACGATTCTCGGAAGTCAACATCTTTTAAAGGAAGTTCATCATGACTAGACCTCCTGTAAATGCATTATACCAGTAACCAATTAGTATGATGTTAAAATAAATGATTTATGGAGTTTATTATTAAGGACCCGAAATCATTCAGTGTTGGGCAAGTTTGCAGTTTGCGATTTACAAGTTTGCAGTTTACAAATAAACAATATTATTTCCATCCGAGCTATAAATAATATACATTTGAAAACTGAGACTAAGGCCCTTTTCTCATGCACGAATTTACATACATGAGTAAATTTACACACTATGTAAATATACATACACGTGTAATAGTAAATTTACTTTTTGTACTCATGTAGTTAAACAATATGTTGTATTTGTCAATTACATACAGCCACGTTATACATTATATAAACGAAAAGGTATGAATAGATTCATTCTCGCACCAGATTTCGTGATGTAAGACTTCTTACCTCCAAAAGGAGAAGGGATTTCTCCTTTTTTCAGGGTACATACATTGTCCTGAGTCTTGTTCAAGAAAAGAGAGTATGGTTAAAAGAGAAGACAAGGGTTTGGTGGTGTCATATGTTTATCGCATGAAAATATTACCCGATATGATGAGGTAATAAGTGTAGGATAAAACATGACCAGCGGGCATTATCTAAAAGTATGCCCGATTCAGCGGGAAAAGCCCACGGGTCGATGATAAAATTTGCAAAGATTCCTTCCTTTGGCGCTTGTACTCCGCTTCTTTTTGCATTTTCAGTAGGTCCTTTTCAGGGTGTACAACCGCAACTTTCACTCTCTCATGTCCCTGATTCTTCATTTCTCTGGAAATTGTTTGATAAATGGTCACATGACAGAATTTGCATGGGAAGTATATGTAAATTAACATTTACATGACCTCTTGAGGTGATGTAAATTTGCTCCTCGTGCAAAAATACTCATGTATGTAATTACATTCTCATGACACTTTTACATACTCCAAATACATTTACATACATACGTAAATTTACTCACCTAAGTAAAGGTGTGCATGAGAAAGGGGCCTAACACATACATTTTTATACATAAATACAACAAGGAAGACTGTTTGTGGTTGAATCTTTATTTCACAGAAACTATCGCAATAGCTATCGCAATAGTCTCAATAGTCTATCGCATCGCAATAGTTGGTTGCAATAGACTATCGCTATCGTGATAGTCCCTCAGGGGTCAATAGTCACCCCTACCATATATATGCACACTACACAGTTTCAACAAATGATGTGCGTCATGGTCTGGTTTTCGGTCATAACTTGCGATTTTTCATCTATATAGTTTCACTATACTGGAGGAACTAGCATTAAATTGACAATGTTCAACAACAATCAATATTCCTAACATACTCAGTGGCTTTTTAATTTAAACATTGATGTTTAACTAGATCTATCATAGGTGTAGAGAATGTAAACTTATTGTTAGTACCAGTAACTGGAATCGGCTGAATGGTTTTAAAGCTGATAGGACATTCATTGTTGATCAAAGTGTCCGGAGTAGGAGTTATGTTTCGATTAAAGATAATACGTAAATGGTCCCACAATGACAGTGTTATTGGTAATGTTTGACAAGTAATATGAAACAAACCGAACGTTCCTCGCAAGTCAAAGCACGTGCCAGTTAGATGACTAGCTTATTTAAGCCTACTACGCTAGCATCGAAAGGTTAAGGAGCCATGAATCACTATAGATCCGTAGATTCAATTTCCAGGTACCTGTCTAAACAAAAACAGCGGACACAGCTTTGGGGGGGGGGGGGGGGGGGGGGGGGGGGGGGGGGGGGGGTGCACGTTTCTAGACCTGGGGAGAGGGGGAGAAGTGGTGGCTTTTTAATTTTAGTTGTTCATTATTATTTTTAACTATACATCGAACTTCCTTATGGGGGGGGTGGGGGGGGGGGGGGACACACACACACACATGGATCCACCATGCCCGGCCATGGAAGCACAGTATACTATCCATCTACTATATTTGCGTTTCCCTATTTTCAGGCTAGGGATATCAATGAAGGTTATGGTGACACACCTAGTTATCCTATGGTGCAGCGGTATACATCGTAACTTACCTTTCTGGCTTGACAATACGTAAAGATTAAGGTACGAAGACGAGGTCTATCTGTCCTACCCGACTCCCCCTGCGGTCTATCTACAGGCACCAAGACCTCATCTTCGTACCTTAACCGGCTTATGAACTGAGGGAATATATACTTTTAAGGACAAACCTGCAGAATTCACATTTGAAAAATACCCCGCACCCCTCTATAAAAATGACCCCTACAAAATTGTTTCATTATAAGGAAACATCGTTTCAAATAATTTGAGTTCGTTAAAAAATAATCTTTAGTGATAATTAGCTATTTTAATAAACATTTGCGAAATTATTTTCATTTAATACTGTATCATAGAAGTTGACAGTTTATACAAATGTGTCATCTCAGGCGACGCCAGGTATAAGGACGCCGCGTGTCGCATTTTTCACGTGCACTTCATGGCTTTCGCGCAGGTGTCATCGGGTGCGGCACGCTGAAATGTACACGCTTGCACACAAAACTGCTCGACCAATGTCAACATGATCAAAGTTATCCCAAACACAACACAGTTTCTATATTTACAAGACTTTTTGCATATTAAACGTAAAACTACATTAATGAAAATAAGTATACAGAAACCGTCAATTTTACACGAGGCAATGAAATAGTGTTATTATATGAATGGATTATTTCCGTCTTTCTGATTGGTCTACTTGGTCACATGACAGCACTGACGCCAAGCGATGTCAACCTGTGTGACGCGCGAGAGGTTGATATAACAATCCGGACACCTCCGGTGGCTAAAAATAGCTTTGGGAGATCCCGGTCTTGAACTCCGTACTTCGCGTGTAGTACTGTAAATCAAGCGATAGGAATCGCTTCGTCTAGGTGACCTTGCTGAATTAGAGTTACGTCCCTTCGTATCAACAATATGGAAGTCGACGGTAAAACGATACGACGTCAAAAGAATAAACTTCAAAGTAAAGATTCGCCACTGTTTCTAATGAGGAAATAAACTTTCTGCTGAAAGAAAAAGGATGTGCCGAACACCACGAGGGCAACAGCCAGTGCTGAGAAGACCATGAAGGCGTACCTAAACGAGAAACGTTGCCAGAATTTGAAGAATTTCGAAGTTGGATATAGTTAAGTGGACAAAATACTCGCCAAGTTTTATCCAAAGGTGGCACAAAATGGCTACGCAGTACTTTAGTTTACCTTCACCATAGGATTAACAGACATTAAGCACGTATCGGGAACAAGAGTTAACATTGTTCACGACCCACTGAATTCACTGAATCATACAAAGTACGTACGGTACGTAGGCCTATATCGTAGCAATGACAAGGAAATTAAATGACTTATTTTAAATATTTTCGACAGTGATATTTTGAAATTGTTGAAATATTATTAACTGTTAAAAGTACAAATTGATTCTAACATGTAACAATTGAATTTAAGCTCGATCTTGGTGTATCATGATATAATCGTTCACCTCATACCTGTTACATTGCACAGCAGAATAGCAAGTTAAGACATTGTTCATATAATAAAACAATTATAGACTTCAGACTCGGTTTATCCAATGATTTATCGACCTTGGACACGTGATATTCACCTCGGCTTCGCCTCGGTGAATATCACGTGTCCAAGGTCGATAAATCATTGGATCAACCTCACTTGAAGTCAATAATTGTTTATAATCAATTGGTCATGAAAAAATCATTTTTATTTCAACTGGCTCCGTAGCCAAATGGTATGCACACTTGGTTGCAAGCCGAAAGGTCAGTGGTTCGATCCCTGAATTTCGAGTGATGATATATTTGTGAAATTCTTGTGTTGAAATTGTAGGATAAAATGAATTTTATGATGGGAAATGTCTGAGATTTAAAAGGAAATCAGTTTAAAAATCAATTACTAATGTTTGCGGTCTATCTGTGATTTAGAGACCTCATATGAGGTCCTTAAATCCCAGATAGACCTCATATGAGGTCTTTAAATCACAGATAGACCTCATATGAGGTCTCCAAATCACAGATAGACCTCATATTAGGTCTCTAAATAACAGATAGACCTAACCAAACTCACAGATAGGTCCTACCTCCAGGTTACGGAACGGTGCTTAACAAAGGGATGACGTCACCAGAGGTTTATAATGATCATAGTGGTACATGTCAGTACATGTTTTCAAGTATCAACAATAGATGTTGAACTGTATTCATCAAGTACATATACCTTTTCTTAAAAATTAGAAAAGACATTATAAGACTTCATCCTCACCAATTACTATACACAGTTGTCCAAATTGTTTAAATTTATAAAACTTGTTGTTTAATAATTTTTTAAAGTGCATCCCTTTTATCTTTACGCATGAATATTGTACAGCACATGACATATGCCGTAAGCCCATCGGGCCTTTCAGGCCTGATGAGCTAAAAAGTCCAAAGAAACACATCCCTTATGACTTTATATACAAGAAAATCAGCAACGAATGTAGCTAGTATGAAATATAAACCTCATTCGTGATTTTTCAAAGGGATTTATCAAAGGGAGATAATTTGTCGACTGCACCAAACTGGATGCGGATATGATAGAATACAGCTGCTGAACAAAAGTTTGTTACATTGCTAAGTTTACATGGCTTTGGAGACTTAAAGGGGCAGTAGCACGTTTTTTCGATGAAATAAGTCAATGAAATGTATTTGAAAACTAATGTCACCAAAAGTAAAATACCCTTCTCATTTTAGAAAATCAAGTTATAAAATGAGTGTACATGGTTCTGTGAAGCCATGTGAATGGTTTTTGTCATTCGAAATAATAAATTGTGTTCACAATAAAAAATTTGCTTTACACGCAACATTATTATCACTACTACGGATAATTGGTTTGTGTAATAAGATGTTTTACCCTCTAAAGTAAATATAAATAAGATAAACTATCATTATAAATGCGAAATTTGAAAACATAAAATTGCAAAAAAACGTGCTACTGTCCCTTTAAGACACACATAACAAGTTTATAAATGCGTGTATTGTAGCACTATTTGGTATCAAAAGAAATTACATTCAATAAGGAATATGTATCCCTTTTGTTTTTCTCGGTGCCTGTATGTGTTTAGGCATGGATTCGTGGAGACTGCGACAGGTATGGTTTTTTTTTAGACAAATCACCAACATTCATTTACCAACTTTCAAATCTCATGGCTTGAAGTAGACATTCCCCCGGCAGCTGTTTTACCAATAATGTCCCAGAGGGTCTAAATAGGGTTTATGTCTTAGGAATTCCAAGGCTTTTCCAATTATGGTATCCTTCAAACAGCTAAAAATGAACAACCTCTCTGGGAAAATGAGCAGTGGTTTTATTTTGGTGAAATATGATTCTTTAATCAGAAACACAAGCCATTCACATTGTGATTTTAGGCCATTAATGATCCCATACTGATATTTCTTTGGATTAATTAATATCAACCACATTCGAAGATTCCAGGTACCATTTTCTGACAATATATTCCCCACAAATGGACTTAGGCTCGGTGTTTTACAGTCACCTCTGAACAATAACTTTGATATCTCTTACTTTGGAGACCCCTTATTTACATCTTAGAACTATTACTATATAGAACATTGAAAATAGATTTGTCAGCTAAAGGAACCTAGGCTCCGTTCCATAACAGCGAGCGCTTAGATTGCTCATTGATCGTTCAATGTAGCGCTCAAGTAGTGCCCAAGAAGCGCTTATTCTCTCTTGAAAGACACAGTGCAAATTCCTCGAAGTTTGCTCGCCTTGCTACGTGCGTAGCGCTACATTGAGCAATCGCGTTCAAGAGAAGTTTAAAAGTAATCGCTAAGTGAGCGATTACTTTGAAAAATCTCTTGAACACGGCCCTGGTTCCATTCTTGCCCCCGGTAATATCCGTGTGCTCTTCTCCAGTATCTTCTTTGTTTGTTTGCCTAGAAGGCTGTAATATTGTGTACAGAGTCTTTAGCCAATGGAGACTCTAAACTGTAGATTTGTTGACCCTATGGCCCCAAATAAGGGCCTCACAGGCAATGACCTAAAAACCTATTTTCGTATTCTCTTCCAGAACAAAAAGACCTAGAAGGCTGTAATATTGTGTGTAAACTCTTTAGCCAATGGGGATTATCACTTGTAGATTTGGTGACCCTGTGACCCCAAATATGGACCACAGCCTATAAAAAACGGTTGAAATTGAATTTTGAACTGATATTTTATGGCACTTCATGCAGTATTTAGTTTTCCCTAATAAAATACCTGAGAGAGAATCATCTCATCTTTAAATATGTGAGTCCTATCTTGGGTTTGAGAAATGCAGAATTGAGAAAAAAGCAACTTCGCAGTTTATCTTATTCAGTAGGAATGTGAAATATATGTCGAAGATCAAGTCTCCATTATGGACATGTTTGTTAAATTGGTGTTATCAGTGTGAAATGAGAACTGTTGAATAGCCTATGAACTGAATATTGTCTATATTATAAAAAGGGCCTCACAGGTCAAAACATAAACATTTCATCTTCTTCTCCAGAACAAACTAGAAGGAATATTGAGTTCAGAATGTTTAGATTTTTAGATGAAAAGGCTTAGAACCGTTAAAATAGTGCAAAGATTATTTAGCCAAGGTGATTCTAAATTGTGTAATTTATGTATCATGATATTCATCACATTGCCTGTCCTCTCTAAACCTTATACAGTTAGATCAGTGCTGCCAGTGTTGAGTGCAAGGCAGAGGCTATTACATAATTTGGCTGTAAAAACACAGCTGGCTTGTAACCAGAGCCAAGGGGTCAGAATATTGCATACTCTCCTGTGTGTTGACCTTACTCAATGCTCTCTCTCAATTTAAAGGGGAAGATTTGTCAGGGATAGGGATTGTGCATAATATTGAGACAATACATTTCTGTCTTCATCATCAAACAATATAAGCCCTGATGAGCAACAGAGCCCATGGCTCTATTTTCTTCAGTTCAAAAAGGTCTAGAGAGCTAAAAAGTTGTGGGCAGACTCCTAGGCCAATGGAGATTCTATATACCCGAGGGCCTGTGATGCCAAATGCAATATTCAGTGAAGTGTCAGTTTAAACGACAAACATGAGATTAGGTTGCTTGTGTACGGTGGCCCATAGGGGACATTAAGTATTTTTTATAGTTTATTGTATTTCTCTCATCGAAACCACAGAAAACTGTACTGAAAATACGGAAAACCTAGAAGAAAACACGATAAACTCAAATTGAAACACGAAAAACTCCAAATGAAACACAAAATACTCAAAATGAAACTAGAAAAACTCAAAATGAAACACGAAATACTAAAAATGAAAAGTAAAAAACTGGTTCATGAAATTCTAAGAAACTACCCTTCTCTGCCCAAAGGGACATCATAATAAATTTTAGAAGACTTCTTTACAAATGGAATTTTCTCGAAATTGCAAATGACAAAAAAACTAGCTGAAGTGAAAACCCTTCTCACCGCGGTGAAAACCCTTCTCACCGCGGTGAAAACCCTTTCCACCGCGGTGCAAACCCTTATCACCGCGGTGCAAACCCTTTCTACCGAGGTGTAAACCCTTCTCACCGCGGCGAAAACCCTTCTCACCGCGGTGCAAACCCTTTCCACCGCGGTGTAAACTATTCTCATCGCGGTGTAAACTATTCTCATCGCGGTGTAAACCCTTCTCACCGCGTAGTAAACTATTCTCACCGCTGTGCAAACCCTTTCCACCGCGGTGTAAACCATTCTCACCGCGGTGAACACCCTTTCCTACGCGGTGCAAACCCTATCCACCGCGGTGAGAACCCTTTCCACCGCGCGGTGGAAACCCTTTTCACCGCGCGGTGGAAGCTCTTTCATCCTGCATAGCAATCAAAAATAGAATAATAAAGGAAACAAAAATTTGAATCTTGTAAAAAGAAATCCATATTGATATCAAAACAAAGATAGTTTGATAAATAATCATTGTTTCATCATTGTCATTAATCATTGTTTCTACAAAAATATGCCAGTTGTTTGATCAACTAAGTCGGCAAGTTATAACGGTACCACACCTTGGCCGTGTTCAAGAAAGGTTTCAAAGTAATCGCTCAATTAGCGATTACTTTTAAACCTCTCTTGAACACGATTGATCAATGTAGCGCTACGTAGCAAGGCGAGAAAACATCAAGGAATTTGCACTGTGTCGTTCAAGAGAGAATGAGCGCTACTTGAGCGCTACTTGAGCGCTACTTGAGCACTACATTGAGCGATCAATAAGCGATTATAAGCGCTCGCTGTTATGGAACGGAATCCTTATTTCGTACTTCATATCTTCTGAACCATGGGCCGCTTTTCACATGTTTTATTTCGTTGTAAAGAGACATGCTTATACTTTTCAAAGTAGATAAGTGGGAATAGGTATCAATGCTGGGCTCTAGATGTCAATAATCTTTTTTATGAATAAAGTTATGGGTATGTTTGGCAAAATCAGAATGTTGGCTGTATTAGTTTTTATATAGCGACCTTAAAGGGGCAGTAGCACGTTTTTTTGCAAAATTTATTTTTTCAAATTTCCCATTTATAATGATAGTTTATGTCATTTATACTTACTTTAGAGAGTAAAACATTCCACTACACAAACCAGATATCCGTAGTGGTAATAATGGTGTTACATATAAAGCCAAAATTGCTTGGAGGCCATTTTATTGTGAACACATTTTATTATTTGGAATGACAAAAACGATTCCCATGGCTTTACGAAACCATGTACACTCTATTTCAACTTGATTTCCTGATGAGAGAAGGATGTTTTTTCTATTGGTGACATTATTTTTCAAATATATTTCATCTACTTATTTCATCGAAAATAACGTGCTACTGTCCCTTTAAAGGAGAGACAGGGAAGATTTACGACTATCCATGTTCGGAGATCACTTTCTTTCACAACAAGCCAATAAACAACGTTACTATAATAACATTTTACTGTTCATATCATTAATAAAGCAGATGGAGCGTAAATTGTCTCACAAACCAAAATCTTGAAGGTGATGAAATACTCACACGTGTTTTTCATTTTTTATTTAACACTTCAATTTAAACTTGGATGAGGGAAATACACCCGAATCAATATAATTATCTGAACCCTGAATGTATATGTTCATGTATTGATAATCAAAAGTAGTTGCAAACTATTTCAAAAGATTCCAAACTTCAATTTTACAGAAATGTAAACGTTGTTTTGGCTTTGAACAATACTTGTCCGAGAACGAGTTCTATGGTTTACAACTTCTTTATTGCAGGCGTGCGACGTTCTGTGTATATTCTGACACCGTTATCAAGCAAATGAGGAATCTACACTGAAACGCCACACGCCTGCAATAAAGAAGATATTAAATCCATTGAACTCGCTCTCCATCATCTTAACAACTTCTAAATGCCACTGAAAGAAGAAATACATCGCAATATACAGAATTGCTTTAACAAAATTTAGATGTTCAAACCACAACGTAATGATAGAAGAAGGTAGAACCATTGGACTCTAAAGATATGAAAGACGTTGCACACTTTGTATTATCCCATGCATTGAGTCACAAATCGAGTATATCTGTCTTTTCTTGACAAATACCATGTTTATCTCATCGAGTGAGGTAGAAAAGTTAATATGTTTCACATCACTCGTGAAATATATACCTCTACCTCCTTCGATGAGATAGACATAGCCGATCTTTGCATCTATATTAGCATGTGCTATCTGTATTTCGACTATATCCATGTTCGGAAAACACACAAGTGATTTCAACGGTAAACCTACAGCCTTAGCAAGTTGACACTATGACGTCAAACATTGTCCCGGTGACGATAAATTTGGCGATAAAGTTTATCGTCACTCAGTAGAGTGGTGATAAAGGTTATCGCCACTGTATCTTGATAGAGGGTTTATTTCACTGATAGGACGGAGTATCTCACTCCAAGTTATATACACAATCCTTTATCATGATTTGACAATTGTGCAATGTTTTACGAACTACTTTACCTAGATATTTGACTGAAATTCAATTTTATGGAAAAAAATTCACTTAATCCTGATGCAGTTTACTCTTCAGCGAAATTAATTTCCTTGCCATGAAGAAAACAACTGCAATGTCCTCAAAATTCATGAAAATGTATTCTATCATACGATGCTGGTGGCCTCGTTAGTGAATGAAACTCTAACTTTATGTGAGCAGAAAGGAGCAATTCAAGAGTGTATCTATGATGGCCGAGAGGAGACATCGCTCTTTCGCGATATAGCATTACGACAAAGCGATATGTCATATCGCTTTGTCGCTCAGCTACATGTATATCGCTTCATCGGTCTATCGGTCTATCGGTTTATCACTGTATCGCTTTGTCTCGCCACTGTACCTCTTTCGTATAAGAGAAAGTTTAGATTTTTTGAGAGCGGAGAATTTTTTTTCAAATGTAATGATTTTATTTATTGTTCTTACAGTTAAACTTTTTAATGGCATGCACATAACTATTCTAAACAAATGATAATACTTGACCTTTAAGGCTACTTTAAAAGATGTGCATTTAGCTCAGTAAGATATATCTAATTGGTTCAAAACTTGAATTGAGCAGGAAAACCACAGAGAATACCAACGTTTTGTAATACTATACCAAGATTTGTAGAGGTATTTAAAAACAGTTCCAGTCGAGCAGAATTGTTTCGTATATGATCTATGTTCTAAAAAAATGCACAATTATTGTCATTTACTAACTTCAAAGCTTTAAACTCCTTCTAGGTATAAACTATGCTGTGTACTTTTACATCCTTAGAGAATATAAATCGAAATGCACACTTTTAATATACATTTGGACATTTATCACCAGTATTCACTCTGTCATAAACGTATTAAAGTAAACCTTGTTAGACAAAACAAATGTGTTGATGAAAACCTTGCTATTTGTACAAATTGTAATCTAAGAACAATTGAAGATGAATATCATGTGTTGTTTGTATGCGAACGATATGCAAACCTCAGAAATAAGTATTTGGGTAATGTAAATCATAGAAATATCTGTGCCCTTGTTACCTCATCACAAATTGAATTGATAAAATCCGTTGCAATCTATATGAAACATGTATTTGCATTTAAAACATGATAATGAACATTTCTGTCACGTGACGTGTTTATGTGGTCACATTCAATTGTACTCTGGCCAATTGTACTCTGGCCACATGGCCGAAATACTGAATAAACTGATTTGATTTGAACTGTCATAACATATATTGTGGAATTCATTACAAATACATAGCCAAACTAGTACAACTGTATGGATTAATTGATTTGCGCCCTCATTTTTACAAGTAAAACTTGTTTGATAATAGATTAGTTCATCGTTCTAAAAACAACTTAAATTCTGATTAAAATGACTGTCTAACATTTAAAAAATGAAATTAGGCGATTTGCTGTCCAAATACAAGAACACATGTAATTTATTGATTGGTATTCTTGATGCTAAGGTGATGAGGACACATTTTTATGGACCTTTTTGTTCTCTGTAGGCAACACTGCGACTTAACTATTGTCGTTGTGAAGCAAGAAGTATGGGTAAACGTGAGAAGAAACTTGGAGGAACTATATATACGAGCGTACATGAGTTGTTTTTTCTTCGTCTTCTTCGTGGTAATATCAACAAGATGGGTCCCTCTCTGAACATTCCTCTTTCTTTCATTCATTCCTCATGCTTATCACCATTTGCTGACGTAATCGTACAACTAGTTTCTCGCTATATTCAATACTTACATTTCATATTATTGTATACTTTATTTATACTATGTAATTATTTCTGTTTAACTCATTTCATGTACATGAAGTTTATTTATTGAATAAACATACATTTGCCTTCCAATCACTCTCAACCTCGTATTCCTTATGTATATTACATAATATGTTATCCTTCCCCGATACGAAAATCCTGTATCCGCCCCTGGCTGGTGCTGCAGTTATTGTTCATCTAATGATTAAAGATGCATCCATTGTGTTTCATTAAATTTTATTTTATTGTAATACGTGCCAACATACGATATGTGTTGGTTTCAGTTCAAATAATTTCACTCAACTTGCATATCCAATTATCCATCCCCATTAGCAAAATATATAATAATTATTAGTTTCAAATTAAAGGGGCCGTAGCACGTTTTTTGCAAATTTAATTTTTTCAAAGATCCAATTCATAATGATGATTTATGTCATTTATATTTACTTTAGAGGGTAAAACATCGTATTACACAAACCAATTATCCGTAGTGGTAATAACGGTCTTGCGTATAAAGCCAAAATGCATGGCGGCCATTTTATTGTGAAAACATTTTTTTATTTTGAATGACAAAAACGATTCCCATGGCCTTTACGGAACCATGTACACTCATTTTTAACTTGATTTTGAGAGAAGGATGTTTTACTATTGTTGACATTATTTTTCAAATACATTTCATCGACTTATTTGAGCGAAAAAACGTGCTACTGCCCCTTTAAAATCGAGCAGCATCATTATTCATGTGTAAAACCGAAACTATATATTCACGTCCCACGTACACGTTACGAACACGGTAGTTATAAGACCTATTAAACAATATTAACCTAAAGTTGTCTATTTGTCTGTTGTAAATAAATTTCCAGAATTACGTTTGACCAATTGACGTGGCATATTGTCCGGTTTTCGATCAGAAATCGCGACTTTTACCTTTATATTATCGATATACCGAGTCGACTGTCATCAAAATGGCAACAGTCAGTACTTCTCGATAAAATGACACAATCTATAACATTTTGCAAATGTGACCCATAACAACACAATGGATGTACCTTTACCTGGACATTTTATATGAACAAGTATTAGGGTGATATGAACAAGTATTAGACGATTGTGTTACCTTCAATACATATCCGAATGTAAACTACATGTAAGCTCCATGCACGGAATACGTACATATTATTATCATCACATTAATGAGTCATGACAATACACAGAGTTCGCAGTTTTTAATCAATGATATGTGTTAATAGAAGTAACCCCAATATTGTAGCAAGGGTTGGATATTGTTAATTTAGAACTTAGCAATATGTAAATATAATTCAGCAGTGGATAACAGTATTATACCAGTAGAATAATAACATTTTACTTATACTTATAGTTTTCAATTAAGATTAGCAGAAAAAAGGTTTTCAATGTTGGGCTCTAAATTTCATTAATATTATCTCTATGCATATGTTTTTTGGTTTATGTGGCAAAACCAAGATATTGTCTGCATTTGCTTTTAAAGCAACCTTTAAACATCCGATTATATAGAATAGTTTTAAATAAATTTAGATGTTCAAGCTATTATGCGTCTTCACTACTTCGCCACTTCTTTACCTATTTTGAAAAGATTCTACAATAATTAACGATCTATCTGAATATGCTATTTTGATGTGTTGAAATATCGAAGTATATATAGCATTAAGTATGTAGTTAGATCTTGATCCACATGAACTAACAAACCTCAACTCAGACTGTACCGCTCAATCATTTAGCACATATATTCCATGTTGCATGTTATACATGATATTCATTAACATTATTCCGAGTGACACACAAACGCAGTCGTTGACTAATAGATTATGATATTAAGTCGAAACAAGGCAATATGTTTTATGGATGGTAAATTAGACCCTTTCTTTTTATCACTTATTTTACACGCATTCAAGCAAAACTGCCTATTTATGCATTCCATTGCTCTATGATTCCTTCCCTTTTGAAAACACATCAATTTGCAAATTGATTATGCAGTGCATTGTTTTAGAAATATAATTCAATAACTGAAAGCTCTTTTTAGGAAAATAATTATTCTAAATAACACATTGAATAGGAAAATTAAGGAACAAATGTACAGGAAGAACAGCTTCTATTCTTTGCTAACTTTTCTGTCAAACGTGTTTCAATTCCCATGTACTTCGGGTTATCCGAGCATTGGTAATTTTCCCGTATCATCATGATTCAACAGTTATTTTTGTCGTGAAAAAGGATTTGATCATATTTTTGGTGTGACGTTCATCACAATAATAATTGCGGACATTGACTGTCAATCATTATAACAAAATATTCTCTTTATTAATATCATTTTGTGATTGGCGTTTTTGTTTTTAGTTTATTTGCAATAACAGTCAATACTTCTTGATGAAATACTACAATACCACTGAGTGTCCCTTTTAAAACCCATTGAGAATGTTGTTGGGGTCACATTATGTCAAAAGCAATAAATGGAGTTATTTTATCGAAAAGTACGGATTGATTGCTGATGAACATTATCAATTTAAGGCTAGTTCATTTAGTAAAGTGATATTATGAAGGTGAAAGTCGCGATTTATGATAGAAAACTGGACAAAGATGCGGGTTGATTGGTTAAATGTAAGTTTGGAAATTTACCTTTAATAGACAAACAGTTAGATGTGGGTTGGTAATGTGTAATAGGTCATATAACTACTGTGTACATATATGAGACGTATAAATTCGGCCTCTGCACATTCAAACTGCTGTTGTTCGTCTTTATTTAATTAGCATACATTTGGCGTTAGAGAATGAATTTGCAAGTCAAGTGAAAGTATTTGTATTTCAATCAGAACATCAGGTCTTTCGCATGAAGGCCAAATAAATATTCCTAAAAATGTCCAATGGCTGTTTAAAGCATATTTGTTAATGTTTTGTCCATATGCATATCTGTAAATAAGTATTTTGGATATAAGATTATTCAACCAAAAGCGTATATATTCAGAATTCAGTGGATTCTAACTAAACGCCGGAAACCATTTTATTTTAACTTATGCGAGTACTTTAGTTCTAATGAAATCGCCATATCATCAAAATACCTCTATTGACCTGTATTAATAACATGGCACACTATAAAGCAAATTTATAAGTATGTGAAATAAATATTCAAATTTCATAATACATATCTACTAATATGAACTGAACTAGACAGCAAAAGAAACGCGAGTTTAAATGACTATATATAGTTTCTGTTTGGATATCAGCCTATGGTTTGTCATATCATTAGTAAATGTCAGATAACATGTCGAGCTATGTAGAGTATAGATGGTTACCATTGCAAAGTCAAATGGTATCAGTTCGCGAAAATGCACGTCACATGTTGTCATAGTAACATGATCTGCCTGTTATCCGATACTTGCTCTGTGAAAAGGACCCAATCGTGTTTAAGAAGTCAATGCTTTGCAAAATAAACGTGACATTTTCAGAAACTGGGATATTGACCTACTGCATGCTGTACAGTTTGCAATGACTGTAAATGTGCTCGTGGAACAACTTGGTACCGACAAGGAATGCAATACCTTGAAGTTTTATCAAACTGAGACCCATATAACCATTCTGAATGAAATTCAAAATGACGCAATCATGTCAAATCAACATCAGCAAAGACAGGGGTTTTGCATCAAACAACTTCATGGGAGTGTTTGCACAAGTTCCAATTGCATTTAAAAGCACAATGGGCCCCTTATCATCTGAAAAGAAATGTGGCTATTTTCCCAAAGAATGACTATGACACAAGATAATGCTATGCAGAAGTTCTACACAAGTGTTGACTTATCGTTATGTCTACATGCTGTCCATCACGTTATTAACATCATGTCAACACAATTTGAATGCTCTGATGTTATACATTTGCTCAATACAGCGTTATCAGTAAGTACGAAATTGTGTCAATGGACTAGTGTTTATTTTGCTGTTCAGTAGATATATATAGTATGTACGTCACCTTGTTGAGATTACAATTCATCTACATAGTATAGCTTGCACAAGAAACCAACATATTGACTTTCAAGGTGTAAACTCTACATAAATGCTCATAATAATGCAAATGTTGAGTGTACTTCAACCGTCTATATAATCTCGGAATATAGTGTCCATATATTAGGTTCCTTGTACGTTATGTACGTGTATCTCGATTTTCTTAAGAATGACATGGCTTCTATAAGTATTAACATAAAGTTAAAACATTGAGTTGGGCCTTATCAAAAGTTTGGCTACTTAGAAAGGTTATCTGCTCGGGAAAGCCACACTGGAAAACTACAGATTGCCGCGAAAGCCACGATTGATTGCGGGATGATTACCGTTTATCAAATTAGCGCCACCCATTGATAGATAATGAGCTTGTTTTAAAGTGAATACGGAGCATATCTTGTTTGTTTAGTTTTAAATAAAGTGTCGTAATAGTTTTTCTTTAGGTCTCGATTTAAAAAATCACTACTTTTCAACTTTATAGTTGTCACCATTCTGAAGTGGTTAGCATTAAAATGATGATTCTCAGCAACGTCCAGTATTCGGTAAAATTACATCTGACTATACAACATACTCAACATGACATTATTATAATAGTTATACTAAGATTCTTATGTTTATGGCAAAATAGTTTTACACACCATGCAGCATTTGACAACAGTTGTGAATCACATTCCCTTCTCTGTTTTACTAAATTCCTCGTTACCGTTATCTATTAACTGCATAGATATTAGTTCCTTCTATCGTATATATTATGAGTGTTAGAACGATAACATTTGGGCAATTGAGTAATGACGCCGCCATAAGATTATTAATTAAGCATTATTCCAAAATAATATATTATAGAATATAAATATTTGGGTCCTATAGGCGAACATATATGTAAAATGTTGTCATCAACATCATAAAAAATTGATAACAGCATTAAACTACTCTACACGATTGCTTGTTTCATTAACTAAATGGAAAATATTGCTAATGATAAAATGAACATCATCATCATATCAACAACGTTGTCACATTCTCAACATCCTGGAAACTAAATCATATTATCTACAACCACGAAGTTTGAAGAATTATAAAGGAAGGAGTGTTCTCTCCCACTCTCTGACTTAGATTCCGAAAAGTAACTATAATAAAACAAGCAGATCGAGTTGGCCTAAAATTAACAAATTAAAATTGTAAATCCTTGGAAACAGGGCAAAACATCATGGACGGGACGATACAGACATACGAACAAACGGAAAAACGAACGGACGGGTGGACGGAGCTCATTTCTATATTCCCCAACTTCGTTTGGCTGGGATGATAATAAGTAACAAATTATCTCAATGAAATATGGTATGGCTATGATGGCAGTGGAGAGCTCCAGAAATGTTCTTATCTTCATTTAAAGAAGAAGGAAATACCCAAGAACCTGAAACTCTTTTAATATGTCTTACTCAAATGTGGTCTACACATATATGAAGCAAAGGATGCCTATTGATATGTAAAACAGTTTAAAGAAATGGCTGTTTTATTTATGCTGAAATTTATCAAAAACTGTAAAACATTACCCTTATCGAGCAATTTGCATCCTGAAGTAAATGTAGTGTTGTTGCTGAAAATTAAAATTTAAAAGTTTATCGATTCATTAGCGTAACAATGTAATTATGTAACGGTAAAAGTAGTGACAATGCACTGCGATTGACGTCCGTCATTCAGTCACATGTCATTTTGGAAACTTGTTTGCAACAGACGATAGGAAAAATTTTGGTTGAGAATGATTACTGGGTCATCTGTGCATGTAAATGAGACGTGAAAATTCGGTTTCGGGTGTTGCCGACTTTCATTTGAAACTAGTAATCATATATACTGGGCGATAGGGGCTGAATTGCAAGATAAGTGAAATATTTGAACTGAAATCAGCATATATCGCATTCAGCACGTATTTACACCAAATAAAGTATCTTGAAACACAAAGGGTGCCTCGTCATACATATAGTGTACATATTATTTGAACGAGTAAACTTACAGTTTCATTAATGTTAGCAGAATGGAGTCATTTCAGTGGTTTAGAAAATATTTCTCAACCTCAAATTACTTAACAGATTGTAGCCTACGTACACTGAAGGCGCACATCTTATTATCATCACATTAAAACAAAGTTGTGTAAACATTAGTTCCATTACATCATGATATGATTTTATCAATGTCTCCAATAGGTTACGTATTGTCTTTTTACCCTCCAATAGTTTCTACCTAATGTTCAACCTCCAATAGTATCGTGTGTTGTAGTTCTGGGTACATCACCAAAACGCAACCATTGTTAAAAAAATTAATTGCAATAGATACCTTTTTCAAATAACCATCTTCATCAAAGACGTACAGAAGAACAAAACACAGTTCAAAATGTTTATTTAGAATGACAGCGCCACAACTGTACCATCAGGCAAATCGAGTTTTATGTTCCTTTTCGTCGTCGCGGCGCTCGATGTTGACGTCATAGGAGGTACGACATCCGTCATGGTGGTGGCTGTGCAGGTGGCACTGACTGGTCTGGTGACGGTACAGGGGATCTTTCCCTTAATCACGTCACTGACACGATCTTCCATCTCCGATGATGTTCTCTATAAAGGGGAAATGACATAAAATAAAAATGTTTAACAGGGTTTTAGCATTTATCATCACTTTAAATAATATTATAATTTGATACAAGGAAAACTGAAAACGTTTTATATGCTTTCCCGTTACATAGCATATGTTGCACTAATACATTACAATTTCTAAAGTAAATATACAACCTTTGACCTAACTTTTAAAAAATAAATCTAATTTCAATTACTATTTGGTAAGTAAATTACCTTGTAGCTTCTTATAACGAGAGATATGTGGCTGGTGCGTTCAGCAATCAGTTGTTCATCTATTCCGGAGTCATACAACCGAGTTGCCGCCGTTGCCCTCAGAGAATGGTTACTGTAGAAGCCAGGAAACCCTGCCTTCTTACACAACTTCGCCACTGTTGACCTCAGAGGGTGTTTTCCGACTGCGGAATCGGCATACCATACGTCATCCTTTGCATACTGAAGCGGCCGAAGATAAAATGCTTGGCACTTTCCAGATCTTGGCCTGTAAAAATATTCCAAATAATTGTCTTGAAAGGAAAGGAAATGCTTCTTTCTAAAATGAATGTGTGATAATGAACAACATATATGTAATTACTTTCGTGTGGTTCCAAAATAACCATTTTTTAGCAATAGCTAACTAGAAGAGTTTGGGGCATGCAAATGCTCCAATGGAAAAATATGAGCATCTTTTATTTCACACAGGACTTGCCATTTTGTTAAATGTGTAATCCAATCAATGGCAATGCGCAACACTTTCTCCTTTGCTTTCCATTGTAGAATGTTGACTATCAGCATTCCTCCAACGCCATATTTTCTACTATCTTTCGAAGACTTTTTCAACTGTTTGCTGTCTCATCAAACGAATAATTTCTAAAATTCTAGAGTTAGCATATTGCTACAGGGGCAGTAGCACATTTTTTCGCTGAAATAAGTTGATGAAATGTATTTGAAAAATAATGTCACCAACAGTAAAACACCCTTCTCTCCTCGGAAAATCAAGTTAAAACATGTGTTTACATGTTTCCGTAAAGCTATGGGAATCGTTTTGGTCATTTGAATTAATAAAATGTGTTCACAATAAAATGGCCTCCATGCAATTTTTGCTTTATACGCAACACTGTTATTACCACTACGGATCATTGGTTTGTGTAATAAGATGTTTTACCCTCTGAACTAAATATAAATGACATAAATAATCATTATAACTTTGAAATTTTGTTGTTGCACAAAATGTGCTACTGCCCCTTTAAACTGTTGTTCAACAGATATCGATATCATTATAACAAAATCATGGCATAAAGGTAATTTTGCATGCATCAGTGATGCAAATTTGAAGTACTGATAGTTATATTTCTTTAAAACGATCAAGTATACGCGTGTGTTTTAAAGTGTCGAAAATACGTTATAATACTGTTAATTACACCCCTGCTTTAAAGAAATTGGGGTTAATTAGCATTACACCAATAACATTTTTGTTCCGAATTTTTGTATTGCCCGAGCGAGAGCGAGAGTTATACACAAATTTGCATGAGTTTTGTAAAAGTCATATGCCACACTTTCGAGTGTAACAATTCCGTTATTACCCATTCTATACGATACGATTTCCTCTTGCGACGGCAAGCTACAGTGAAAATGAAAGGTTTTATTACGTCACAGATGACGAAATATGGAAAGTCGCGCTGAAACAATGAATTCAAACGTGATATGTACACGTGTGCTCGTATCGAAAATATTAACTCGGTTATTTTCAATAATATGTTTTTGGGAGCTATTTCAATGACGTGGATAGTGACTCTATGAAGGAGTCATTTTTATCTGAAGCATATTTCACCACACAAAGATGCAATCTTCATGTAAATAATCATGATACCTACGTTTTACTTTGCGTTTTTTGTTAAACAATAACGACTCAGTGTAATATCTGTAGACTTGTTATAATATTGTCCTTTCAGAAATGCAACATTTTGTTAGCTTAAAGGGGCAGTAGCACGTTTTTTCGCTTAAAATACGTCGTTGTAAAATATTTGAAAAATAATATCATCAATAGTAAAACACCCTTCTCTCTTCGGAAAATCAAGTTAAAAGATGAGTGTACATGGTTCCGTAAAGTCATGGGAATCGTTTTGTCATTCGAAATAATAAAATGTGTTCACAATAAAATGGCCGCCATGCAATTTTTGCTTTATGCGCAACACCGTTATTACCCCTACGGATAATTGGTTTGTGTAAGAAGATGTTTTACCCTCTAAAGTAAATATAAATGACATAATCTATCATTATAAATGGGAAATTTGAAAAAATATAATTTGAAAAAAAACGTGCTACTGCTCCTTTAAAACTGCAGTGATATGTCCTTATCAAGGTTGATGTATCTTTAAATGTTTTGAAGCTTCACTTCTATCAGTGTTAGAATCGGGGTTAGTACGAGTGAGCTGTGCTCACTAAATCTCTTGTTTCAGAGTTTTCATTTGAATATCGTTTGACATTGAAAACACACGGTTTTTGCCTTCAAATAATACTTATCTTTAACATAATAATAATAGCAATCACTGAATATTTTATATGTTTATCGCTCTCGTGATATGCGTAGGAGTAATTTAAATACGAAAATAATTTTCATTTAAAATCTATAAATCAAGCATTTGAATTTAATTTTAGAATAGAAATTATCGATAATTTAAGCTCTCATATCTCTAAATATGTACGGTGTAACATTTAATGTATTGATTGTTAAAAATGTTGTGAAAGGCTAGGTGAGAGTATCTCAAGGATGCCTATAGTACCGTATTTCCTCTATATTAACATGTACATTGTAACATAAACCTATATTGAAAAAGGCCACAGAAACACATCCCTTATGACTGTATATACAAGAAAATCAGCAACGAGTGTAGCTAGTATGAAAAATAAACTTCATTCGTGATTTTATCAAAATGTATTTATCAAAGGGAGATAAATTGTCGACTGCACTAAACTGGATGCGGATATGATAGAATACAGCTGCTGAACAAAAGTTTGTTAAATTGCATGCTACGTTTACATGGCTTTGGAGAATTAAAGGGGCAGTAGCACGTTTTTTCAATGAAATAAGTCAATGAAATGTATTTGAAAACTAATGTCACCAAAAGTAAAATACCCTTCTCTCTTCGGAAAATCAAGTAACAAGATGGGTGTACATGTTTCGGTAAAGACATGGGAATCGTTTTTGTAATACAAAATAATAAATTGTGTTCACAATAAAATGGCCGCCATGCAATTTTTGCTTTATACGCAACATAGTTTTTATCACTACAGAAAATCGGTTTGTGTCATAAGAAGTTTTACCTTCTAAAATTAGTTTAAATGACATAAGTTATTATAAATGGGAAATTTGAAAAAATGAATTTTGCAAAAAAAACGTGCTACTGCCCCTTTAACATGTAAGGGCTCTTACCCCCGGCGGTTATTGGAGGCCCGGCTCTAACATGAGGCCGGGTCTTATTTTATATTTAGTTTTGACCAATACACCTGAATACCTCTGACTAAAAGTTCTCAGAATAACACAAACACCTCGCCATTTAACGTAAACCGAAATTAGCTTAATAGTTTAACACGCTAAGAGGCTTGGCACATATGGGAAACATATCTAGTCGGGAGTAATCTTTGATGAGATCAACAAGGCCCCTATTAGAAATCCGACCCTTATTGGAGGCTCGGCCCTTATTCATCTTTACATACCTTTACCGCCCGCTGCTATTAGAGGCTCGGTTCCTATTTGAGACTCGGCCCTTATTGGAGGAGACACAGTACCGCGCTTACCATTATCGAGGGCAAGGTGAGGCGAGGTAATTACGGGTTTATGCTAGTAACACAAAGTTGGCACCGGCCCGGAAGATGAAAGGAGCTACCATATTGTGAGCCAACGCCTGTCTGCGTCGTTTATCCCAGGGAATTAGCTTGATGCTATAGGAGGCAACCTCGGAGTTCTGGGGAGAGCACCTGATGAGATCGTTGTGGATGCTACACATAAGATGATGACGTCATGGAGATGATGTTTTGGAGGTACATATTAAGTATAGATACAGTTCAGTCCAGTCTAATGATGATGTTGGCGGCAGAGACATAGTGACCGTCAAGGGAGATTTGTAAGTCTTCCCTTGGGTCTAGTCTCCACTGGTCCTCTCTATCTATCTATAGCCCTGTTTATACTTTGCACATATGCAATATTGCTTATGGTATTAATATACACAAGTGAGTAAAAGTAAATTTACTTTGCGTTCATATGCATTTAATTTCTGCCTAAGCAAATGGGCTTCCAACTCTTTAATATATGAATAGAGAATTCCTAAAACATGCCAATTACTATTTATTAGATGTAAACTAAATAAATGACATTACTTTATATTTGTTAACATTGTTTTGACTATATCGCCCTAATTATATAATGAAACTCGGATAGTCAGATAGATTTTGAAGGTCATCGCGTGCAAGAAGGAGATTATCCAATATAGAGAATTTGAAAAACAGTATTAAGAGTTTCTAAAGTTCTCTATATAAATAATACATTTTATCAATCTGTGTGAAGTCACTAGTCACTAGTTTCTAAACTTCTCTAATACATTTTCTCAACCTGTATGAACTATGTCTGTATACGACGAACTTTTACTAGAAAAGTGAAAATACCATATTTACTTACGGTAGTAAACATTTGCACCTGCCCCTGACTAGGTGCAAATTTGCTTACGGTAGTGAAAAAATTGCTTACGGTAGTAAAATATACATATGTGCAAATGCGTCCTTACTTTATTTGCCACTCAGACTGCAAACTGCAGCATTAGAGGTACATACATATTTACATATATACAACACAACATAGACTATAAGGTTACAACAAGTAAATTAATTTCATTGAATAGGGACATTATTATTTTACAAAACATTGACAGTTTTCGTAAAGTACCAAGCTTAGTAGCGTTAAAAAGGGAATTCATTTTGTAAATATTTGGTTTAATATTATAGGATTTATGAATATATTTTTCTCTTTCTAAGTTGGGACATATGAATAAATAATGGAATTCGTCACCAATATTATTTAAATTACACATTGTACACTTTCTATTACTAACTGAAATGTGTTGCCATTTGCCTGTCTCGATTGGAAGAAAATGATTTGCAGTTCGGAATTCCATTGAGAGGGCTCTATTTAAGGGATTCATAGGACCAATTGCTAAATAGCCATAAAGCAAAATATTTTAAAGACATGAGATGCATTTGATAATGGAACGATACCATAACATCTTTCGGCAGTAGTGTGAATGACTTAATTGGTGACTGTTTTATTTTTTAACTAAAATAACATTATTTAAAGTAGACAGGGGTAAGAAATGAAATTTACACCAACATGACCCCTACCATTTTCAAAATGTTGTAAAAGTGTGCAAGACGAAGCACATTTATTGATTTTCACACAGAGTATGTGTCATATGTCGATGAACACTTGTGTTTTATCAAAATTAATTGAGGGGAATTTCAAAATTTTAATTTAAAATTTTAATTTTAAAAAATTCAAACCGAGTAGAGGTATTCTTTGACTGATTAAATGTTTTGGACTCATTTCACAAACAACTCCGTTTTTGAATACGACGTCGAAAACTCGAGATATTTGACTTTGAAAATTATACATATGATAAATACAACAGAGCAATATACTTTTTTTTGCCTGTCAGTGTATATACACTTGGCAATTAACAAAGCAACACCCTAGTTTGTTAATTGAAAAGTGTTGCTATGGGATTGTTAGGCTAAATTGGACGATGTTATCACTCCAGACATAACAATTTGTTATTTAGCGACTCATAAACTTAAATAAATTCGTTTATCTTTTCAAAATAGCAATTGAGAATCCCCATTGGCCATGGAATCTTAACACAACAACTCTCAAGACCTATTGGTACTGAAGAAGAAGATTAAAGAAGGCTTTTAAGGATTTGGGGTCATGGGGTCACGAAATCTACAATTTAGAATCCCCATTGGCTAAGGAGTCTGCACATAAAATTTCAGCTCAGTGGAGTCATTGGTTCTGGAGAAGTCGAAAAAGCGAAAAGTTTACGGACGGACGGACGGACGGACGCCGGACGCCATGCCATGCCATAAGCCCATAGGGCCTTTCAGGCCTGATGAGCTAAAAAGTCCACAGAAACACATCCCTTATGACTTTATATACAAGAAAATCAGCAACGAATGTAGCTAGTATGAAATATAAACCTCATTCGTGATTTTATCAAAATATATTTATCAAAGGGAGATAATTTGTCGACTGCACTAAACTGGATGCGGATATGATAGAATACAGCTGCTGAACAAAAGTTTGTTACATTGCTAAGTTTACATGGCTTTGGAGACTTAAAGGGGCAGTAGCACGTTTTTTCGGTGAAATAAGTCAATGAAATGTATTTGAATACTTATGTCACCAAAAGTAAAATACCCTTCTCATTTTAGAAAATCAAGTTATAAAAATGAGTGTACATGGTTCTGTAAAGCCATGTGAATGGTTTTTGTCATTCGAAATAATAAATTGTGTTCACAATAAAAAATTTGCTTTACACGCAACATTATTATCACTACTACGGATAATTGGTTTGTGTAATAAGATGTTTTACCCTCTAAAGTAAATATAAATAAGATAAACTATCATTATAAATGCGAAATTTGAAAACATAAAATTGCAAAAAAACGTGCTACTGTCCCTTTAAGACACACATAACAAGTTTATAAATGCGTGTATTGAAGCACTATTTGGTATCAAAAGAAATTACATTCAATAAGGAATATGTATCCCTTTTGTTGTTCTCAGTGCCTGTATGTGTTTAGGCATGGATTCGTGGACACTGCGACAGGTATGTTTTTTTTTAGACAAATCACCAACATTCATTTACCAACTTTCAAATCTCATGGCTTGGAGTAGACATTCCCCCGGCAGCTGTTTTACCAATAATGTCCCAGAGGGTCTAAATAGGGTTTATGTCTTGGGAATTCCAAGGCTATTCCAATTATGGTATCCTTCAAACAGCTAAAAATGAACAACCGCTCTGGGAAAATGAGCAGTGGTTTTATTTTGGTGAAATATGATTCTTTAATCAGAAACACAAGCCATTCACATTGTGATTTTAGGCCATTAAAGTGGGGGTACGTCCATTGATAAAAGTGAGATCTCTTTTATTATCCACAGCTCATTAGCGTGTCTGCTAACGAGTCACTGCTGAGACTTGTGAGTAGAGGAAGGTTTAGGGTTCGCTAATCGGCAGGGGATTCCCCTTTGTGAGTCGTACGCTCTGATTGGTTGATAATAGGTAACTCATAATAACTTTATGTTTCACAAGGTCAATAACACATAGGCAATGCATTGTTCAGCTTTGACCAAGTCAAGCAAAAACTCTGTTGAATCTGGAAGTTCGGTCTCTTGGAGCTTGTCAGTCTTGGGAGTAGATATTTGGAGAAGGTCATCTTATGTGGATGCAATGTCGACTTCCTCGCCAATAATTGCCCTAAACACAAGAACAACATGCGTCATTTATACACTTATAAAATATAAACAGCAATTTTCTAAAACCAAACGATATACCCCATGGTTGATGTTATATGCACAGTATTTGAATGAATATATATGAATATTTGATATATCATGCATGAACACACCAATAGCTCTAATCAACAGCAGTGTTATCTAATCAATGAACCAGTCAGTCATATAGCAATAAAGCACAGCTGTCCTCAGGACAGGAAATTGATCATTATGTAAGAGACTAATGATATACACAGTTAATTGCAACTCAAATACTTACAATATCTGATCTGAACAATCGCTGTAATCTCGGGTCACTTCCATGACAGCAGTTGACGAGCTTGAATAAACAAAAGGTGATTGTTGGTCTAACTTTACAAACCTTTTGTTTAATCGAGACTACCGAGAAAAATAAGTATTCATTTAGGATAGTGCGCTTTGTAAATACATAACCAGATTGATTAAATGATTTATATTTTCACCTAAAGCAGACAGACAGACAGACAGACAGATATGTTTATTTACATCTCACTCGCACAAATATACATACATAAAATATACCATATATAAAAGCGACCAATCGCCAAGCGATTTATGAGAGATGATAAAACACGTAAAAGACAATCTGTACAAAGTGAGCACTATACAAACCCTAAAAAAATAATACATTATTATAACATTATACATTATTTATATAAAAAACCATAAAATTATCTGTACAGCAAAAAGCGCATATGTTCTAAAATGTTATTGCAGGTTTTGGCTAAAACATGAGTAAATGAGTAAAGCAGTGAGGTTGTTCATTTCTACTGGTGTTGACACAGCGACGGCTGAGGGTGGCTCGGATATGACAGATCGGATCGAGTCATTCGGTGGGGATGCTTGACTGGAATACAAGAAACAATGATAATGATGATGACGTATTATAATATATATTTTTCATCCTGCACAGATTGTAAAAGTGACAAAATCATGTAGCGGTATATCTCATCTCATAGATGGAAATGTATGGTGTAGTCAAACTATGCGTACAGTTAGCGTATTAAGCCAATTTCATTGAGCATTTCTACTTAAAAGTTCGATATTAATGTTGATAATAAAAACCTACATTTGATTTATGACATGAACAGATTTTTTACATGAGAAATATTTTACTGATGTTCATGGTCCGTTATTTCTAGCGTAGGTTTACACGACAGTAATTAGTTTGAAATAGAACTTACCTGCACTGACAAAATCGGTCGTGGATGTTCAACAAACCCACGATGATCTACTAGATCTTTCCATCTTGGAAATTGATAATGGACATTGATTCGAGAGGCATTTTCCCGAATACTACGTTTCCTAGCAGAATCTGACAACGCCTTTCTGAGTTCTCCCCATTTTCTCAAGAAGTTGATTGCACTCACGAACGGTTTCCTTATTATACCCTTTGACACCTTGAAGTATTTTATTTTTTCAAAACAAGTCACTGTCAAAGTTAGATGACTCAATCAGACGTGATGAATGAACACGGGAACCATTTAGCAATAAAAACAACTCAGCGAGTTGATGCAATCAATCGAGATTGATTAATTAACCGGTGTACATGCTGTTGTTCCAGAGCTCAAAGCTCCGCTCCGCGTCTTGTTTTACAACACTGCTGAGAGCCGACAACCCTGCGGCGAGCCGACACGCTCTCATTCCCAGCCGCTAATGAGCTAAGGATAATAAAAGAGATCTCACTTTTATCAATTGACGTACCCCCACTTTAAGGATCCCATACTGATATTTCTTTGGATTAAATAATATCAACCACATTCGAAGATTCCAGGTACCATTTTCTGACAATATATTCCCCACAAATGGACTTTGGCTGGGTGTTTTACAGTCACCTCTGAACAATAACTTTGATATCTCTTACTTTGGAGACCCCTTATTTACATCTTAGAACTATGACTATATAGAACATTGAAAATAGATTTGTCAGCTAAAGGAACCTGAGCTCCGTTCCATAACAGCGAGTGCTTAAATTGCTCATTGATCGTTCAATGTAGCGCTCAAGTAGCGCTCAAGAAGCGCTTATTCTCTCTTGAACGACACAGTGCAAATTCCTCGAAGTTTGCTTGCCTTGCTACGTGCGTAGCGCTACATTGAACAATCGCGTTCAAGAGAGGTTTAAATGTAATCGCTAATTGAGCGATTACTTTGAAACATCTCTTGAACACGGCCCTGGTTCCATTCTTGCCCCCGGTAATATCCGTGTGCTCTTCTCCATTTTCTTCTTTGTTTGTTTGCCTAGAAGGCTGTAATATTGTGTATATAGTCTTTAGCCAATGGAGATTCTAAATTGTAGATTTGTTGACCCTATGGCCTTAAATAAGGGCCTCACAGGCAATGACCTAAAAACCTATTTTCTTCTTCTCTTCCAGAACAAAAAGACCTAGAAGGCTGTAATATTGTGTGTAAACTCTTTAGCCAATGGGGATTATCACTTGTAGATTTGGTGACCCTGTGACCCCAAATATGGACCACAGCCTATAAAAAACGGTTGAAATTGAATTTTGAACTGATATTTTATGGCACTTCATGCAGTATTTAGTTTTCCCTAATGAAATACCTGAGGGAGAATCATCTCATCTTTAAATATGTGAGTCCTATCTTGGGTTTGAGAAATGCAGAATTGAGAAAAAAGCAACTTCGCAGTTTATCTTATTCAGTAGGAATGTGAAATATATGTCGAAGATCAAGTCTCCATTATGGACATGTTTGTTAAATTGGTGTTATCAATGTGAAATGAAAACTGTTGAATAGCCTATGAACTGAATATTGTCTATATTATAAAAAGGGCCTCACAGGTCAAAACATAAACATTTCATCTTCTTCTCCAGAACAAACTAGAAGGAATATTGAGTTCAGAATGTTTAGATTTTTAGATGAAAAGGTCTTAGAACCGTTAAAATTGTGCAAAGATTATTTAGCCAAGGTGATTCTAAATTGTACTATGTATCATGAGATTCATCACATTGCCTGTTCTCTCTAAGCCTTATACAGTTAGATCAGTGCTGCCAGTGTTTAGTGCAAGGCAGAGGCTATTACATAATTTGGCTGTAAAAGCACAGCTGGCTTGTAACCAGAGCCAAGGGGTCAGAATATTGCATACTCTCCTGTGTGTTGACCTTACTGAATGCTCTCTCTTAATTTAAAGAGGAAGATTTGTCAGGGATAGGGATTGTGCATAATATTGAGACAATACATTTCCCACGGCTATATTTTCTTCAGTTCAAAAAGGTCTAGAGAGCTGAAAAGTTGTGGGCAGACTCCTAGGCCAATGGAGATTCTAAATACCCGAGGGCCTGTGATGCCAAATACAATAATCAGTGAAGTGTCAGTTTAAAGGGGCAGTAGCCCGTTTTTTCGGTGAAATAAGTCAATGAAATGTATTTGAAAAATAATGTCACCAATAGTAAATATCCCTTCTCACCACGGAACATCAAGTTAAAAATTAGTG
Source organism: Gibbula magus (assembly GCA_936450465.1). Lineage (NCBI taxonomy): Eukaryota > Metazoa > Mollusca > Gastropoda > Trochida > Trochidae > Gibbula > Gibbula magus. The sequence goes on from OW388298.1 coordinate 41,840,511, forward strand.
TATATGGCTCGGTAAAGCCATGGGAATCGTTTTTTTGTCATTCGAAATGATAAAATGTGTTCACATTAAAATGGCCGCCATTCAATTTTTGCATTATATGCAACACTGTTATTACCACTACAGCTAATTGGTTTGTGCAATAAGATGTTTCACCCTTTAAAGTAAATATAAATGACATAAACTATAATTATAAATGGGAAATTTGCAAAAAATAAAATTTGCAAAAAACGTGCTACTTCCCCTTTAAACTATACGATTAAGAGAAACGAGTCGTACTCTCTCTACCAGAAAGGCCTTCACGGTGAAGAGTAGATAACACTGATGTATATTGTTCACATGTATTATTCAATGAGCGAACGACACACATGAGATTAGGTTGCTTGTGGGCTATTCTGTACGTTACAAGGCTTTCATATCGTGAAGTTTATCTTTGACTTTGAGTCAGCATTTTCTTTCAAATGCCGCATTTATTTTGGTGTGTAGACATTCTCTCTGAGAAACTAGCAGGTTCTACTGTAATCAGCTACTTACGCCATTGGTAGAGAGTGGACTCATATATGATATACTGCTATATCGGTATTTGCAGTATTGAACGGTAGGAGTTTTCAATACACAATCAATAGCTTAAGGGACACTTAGGATAAAGGACATATATTCAATTCGTGATTCGTTTCCGAATCTACCATGCTTTGTTTAGTTCTTTTGAGTCTAACTCTCACACAAATTCTTCTGTCCACGGCTGGTGGGCCAACAGAGAAGTTTCAAATTGCTTGTTTACAGTTACAAGAGGGAACATGTAACAGTTCAAGAAACTCGCTAAACGTCTGCATTCGTGCAGCGGGAGACAAGACAAGAGACGAGAAACCGCAGTATCCACCATTCCGACAAAGCAACCAGGAGAGCAAGAGTGGCATCGCGGGGACAACTTGGACAGAAAACAACAGTCAGCATGGCATGAACAACAAATTTAAGATGCCAGACATAAACGGTAAAGTTTTATGTACACCCAATACCAAAAGAAACTTTGCATCTCAGTTGATTTTATCATATGTATGTTTTTCAATTACAAATATTTCAAGTTTTGGACATCGTACACTACAACTGAAAAGTAATGGCGTATTGTCATCAGTCAAATATTTTTTTCAGAAGTTTTTAACTTTTTTACAAAAAAAGAAATTTAAAAAAATTAAAAAAATTAAACTTTTAATTTTGACAAGACACACATGTTAAAGGAAGGCTGAAATAAATTATTTTCTATTGAATTCTTAACTGCAATTGGTTCATTAGACTATTTTGTGAAAAACGAGACCAAAAAAAATCCATATGTTATTCCTATATTAAACTAGAGTGACTTAAAAACACCGAAAAACATCGTCTGCTTTTCACCCGTGACAAACAAACCAAAAATGGGGCGGGGCTTAGAGAGTTGGAAGATACCGGAAGTGACGTACGTGAAGGGACGGGGTGTAAACTTTCGCTTACTATTTACAATGGCAAACACTAGGGAATCGGTCAGTTAATCTGTTATATCTACGCTTTGCAATAATGCCACATCGCTGTTCTGCTGTAAACTGTTCGAGTAATGTTAGTTATCAAGTTTCACTTTACAAATGAACCAAAATATCGTTATATATATATATATATATATATATATATATATATATATATATATATATATATATCAAATATAATTGATATAACTAGTGAGAGACGGTGGATTCATAGACGTTCGTAGACATAGGATAAATCAATGCTAATGATATATAAGATGACAAAATGAAACCAAGATATGTTAATATGAACGAAGTATAGTTGAGACAACGAAATCAGATAGTCGGTCTTGTTGTTATTTTTGTTAGAGAATGTTTGTGTTTAAAATAAAACAACAAACGTGAGATAAGCACGCCGGCGAAGTAGGCCCTATTGTAAGCCATCGACAATAAAAGCACTTCACAACATCCTATTTTTAAACTTCGTTTATATACCGACAACCTAATTTACTAACTGTACATTACAACAATCAAAGTAACTCGCCACATATTTTAAAACATCAAAAGAATTTCATTTGCAACGATAATAATACGTCTACGAATCGACCTACGAAAACATCGCATACCAATGTTACATTTTACGATTTAGTTATCACTTATTACACATTAAAACATTAAGAATCTAATAGATAACAAGATAATGTTTTCAATAAAATGTGTGGTTAATCAAATATAATCAAATAAACATCGTATTAAATTGAAATTTCATCAAGAGTGTCAATTAATGTAAGAAACTTAACTTATAAACGTATCCTAAAGGACAATATGAATATTCAAATGCTCATTAGACACAAAATGTAAACCTATAATTCCATCAATGACAGTACTTGGAAACAGAAGATGGTCAAATAATAACCCGCTTTCAGCAAAAGTCTTTTTGCAAATGGCAAGATAGAAAACCAAATAGTTATGACGATTTTACAATAAAAGTAATTTCATTGGCTGACAACATCTAGACTGAATGTCGCGTTTATGTTTATTGCGTATTTCCTTTGTGTCACCAAGACAGGACGTTTGACAATAAACATGTATGACATGCTGGTCACCGACTTGCCATTTGTTATATAATTGAATCGGTCCAGTTAACCTGTTATCTGTACAAACATAATTACACTCCTTCCTTCCCAAATATATATACTCAGCTTCTTAATTGCGTAAACTAATTTGCTGTAACAACACTACTCCACTTTGATCTGGAAGAAACATCTATACGGTCCGCTAAACTGAGAATTGTGTGTTGATGTTCAGAAGTGACACATACAAGCTATCAGGCTATTAATTAAACTATTTCGTTTTCATTAATGAGATGTGCATGAACATGCTTCTGGTAACATAATTCTTTTATTCGATAATGTTCGTTGTCTATATCAATCTGTGTATCATAATGTATATGTTTAGCGTGTACAATAGAGTAATCTTCATGTAAATTTCATTGAGCTTGTTGACCAATCCAGTTCATTTATTTATTCATGAAAGTGAAGTGAAAATGGTTTGCATTGCATTACATCATACATAGAAAATCTTAATTGACAAACTTAAAATACAGTAATCTTTTATATTAAATACACAATGTTATTTATAAATCTGCAATGTTGTCTCGCTTGTTTGAACAGTCAATCGTTCAGTGTAAATGAAATTATTCAATCAATCAATATTTTCAATCAATATTTTATTCCAACAAACCACCGTTGGTGGTACAGGAAAATACAAATAACATCAAAACAAAAGTAGTGATCAATTGGTAACAGAACATAAGTTTTAGCTGTGTATTCATGTATTCATTGTAGTATTAATAATCCTAATAAACCGTGACAGATTCTTAACAATTGTACAGTTGTTTTCGGCGAATAAGAGTTTAAATTTGACAAGATTTGGCCATTGGCTGTAGTAAGACGGAATATATAGTGATCGACTAGTATCAAAAAATGGACATTTGAATATGTAGTGGTACTCGGCGGGTGAACTACAGAGATTACATAGTCTATCAATTCTTGGCATATTTTTCCAGCGGCCAGTCTCTACTGGTAAATGATGATTCGATGTTCTAAATAACAATAGGGGCCGAGAGAAATAGTCTCGTAGTAGGAGGTAATTGTCAAAGGATGACATAACTTTGAATAATTTATAATAGTTTCCCTTTGAACTTTTGTTAATATCACTCCTCCATTGTTGTATAAAGTGATCTTTAAGAGTAGATTTCACCATAGAGACTAGCCACTGTTTACAGACACAACCAGGATTATTAAATACATAGGTCAGCCCACAAGTGTCTAAAATACGTTTTATGTTAGATAACCATACATTACTACTGCACCTGTTGAGAGTGTTGTCTAATTTAAACAATTGAAGGATACGTGATGATAACTTGATTGGGAAGGGTACAGTTTCCAATTAATGCCAAAATGCAATCATCCTTTTAGCTATCGTAATGCTAACAGGAAAACGACCCAGTTCACCATAAACCATAAAGTTAGGGGTTGATAATCTTAAGCCAGAGGCAATCTTTAGAAATTTGAGGTGAAATTTTTCAATATTCACGGTATTTTCGTAGCCCCATATTTCACTTCCATATAGGGCAATAGGTAGTATTAATATATCGAAAAGACTGATAATGGTGTCGAGTGCTAGATTTCTTGCTTTCTTCATTAGTGCAAACATGGCTTTTTTAGAGCTGGATAGTAAATCAGTTATTGCAAAGTTGAATCTTCTATTACGATGAAAATTGATACCTAAATATGTATAATTATCAACAATTTCAATTGGTTTAGAATCAAGCTGGAAAGATATTTTTAATTTATTTGCGACACCCCCTCCAAATATAATAATCTTAGTTTTTGCTATGTTTACACTAAGTTTCCAGGTGTCACAGTAAGTTTTAAAAAACATCAAGGGAATTCTGAAGTTCTTTTGGGGTTTCGCCCAGAAGTATCGCATCATCTGCGTATAACAAAATAAGGAACTTAATACACATGTACAACACGTTGTCACTGACTAAATTAATATCAACACCCTTACACCCATTGTCTTCAAGATAGACATCATAATCGTTGAGAAACATGGAAAATAATAGTGGTGAAAGGTTTTCTCCTTGTCGAACACCTGAATAACTAAAAAAGAAATTTGAAATTTTGTTATCAACCATAACACAGGATTTGATGTTGCTGTACATGTTTTTAACCAAGGTAAAAAATCTCCCCTCTATGTTGTATGATAACAACTTATGCCAAAGACCTACTCTCCATACACTATCAAAGGCTTTTGTAAAATCTATAAAAGCACAAAACAGTTTTCGTTTACAGGTTTTGAAATATTGATTAAGCATATCTAATATAAATATATTATCAAGCGTTGACATGTTTTCTCTGAAGCCTGCCTGTGATGGGCTAAGGATGTTATTGACTTCAAGATAACTATTTAGTCTAGAATTTAAGAGACAAGTGAATAGCTTTCCTAAACATCTGAGAATGCTAATGGGCCGGTAGGAATTCGGATCAAGGGAGTCGCCTTTGTTCTTATATATTGGTCGAATCACTCCAGTCAACCAGGAGTCAGGTATGACACCAGATGACAAAATAAGATTAAAATTCCTACCATATATATTTATTTATTAATACATACAAAACAAAATTAACATGCCGATTATTCAACATAATTTGATCAATTGATGCTACTTAATCTCTCTTCACCCGATTCCCGCGATAATCTTCTTCCCTTGTTTGAGTGTCACTTGAACTGTCATACTTTCCCTTCTAGTTCCGCGATTAATTGCTACAGACATACTATACAAAAGCGCAGAATGCACCCTAATTAAGCACGCCCCAGTTGTTGTAACCATATGAAATCGCTAGTTGAATAGTTAAGTGATCCGTTTATCGAAAATTGGGGTTGTTTTGATGAAGTTTTCTATCTTATATGAGCAGTTTAAAAGTGGGGAAAACGCGTTAAATTATGATTAGCGGCCATGATGAGGCTCCTCTACATACGTCACAACACGATACGCTTCAGCGACCACCCCCGCCCACTTTCATTCTGGTCGCCGGGGCTTAATTAGGCATTTTTTTAAAAAGCTGTATATAAGTAATTTATGGGTCGATTTCAGAAATTTAAAATCGAGCAATTGTCAAATTGAAGCCCCTTTTCGAAGAATCCGAATGTGACCATATGTCATTTCATCTAACCTTTAAGCGACTAACGCACTACTGAAACAGTTTCTGATGTTAAAAGTCCGTTGATATTACCCATTAGCAAAGACCACCGAGTACGAGACCACCACCGAATCACAGACGAATTGATCAAACACATTTTGATACCCCTCGTATGTTGATGCGTCCAAACTTTTAATTTAAATAAACTTTTGAAATGAATATTTTCATACATCGAATGTAAAATTGAATAATTATTACAATACTTAAAAACCCAAATCCAATCGTTGCCTATTATGTGATTTATTAAGACAAGAAGATTGGTGCAAAGTTTCTTTTGGTATTGGGTTTATTACCCACGATGTCTTCAAAATCAATTCCTTAGTCCTCTTGTGTAATTTCGCTGTATTTTGACGCATTGATTTGTTTTGTTATGCTTTGATGTGCGTGATTTATCGTTTGTGATGTCCGATGAGATGTCTTTGAACTTTTAAGTGGGTCGCCTTCCTATCCGTTGTCACTTTACTGTGGCCGAAAAGTACGCGAATGAAGCTGTTTGTCCCTAGGGCCTCTATGACTTTTAAAGGTACATCCATTGTGTTGTTGGGGGTCACATATTGCAAACATTATAAATGGTGTAACTTTATCGAGAAGAACCGACTGTTGCCGAAAACTACAATTTTGATGATAGTAGACTTAGCATATTGACAATATGAAGGTAAAAGTAGTGATTTCTGATCAAAAACCGGACAATGCACAGCGTGTGGCGCGCGTCAATGACTCAAACGTAATTTTGGAATATTATTTATAACAGACAAAAAGACAAAATTGAGTTGATAATGTTTAATAGGTCACATAACTACTGTGCATGTAAATGGGACGTGCAGTTTCGGTCTCTGCACATGTTACTCAATTTTAATTGGTAACTAGTAATTATGATATATTTTGGCGATTGGGGATAAATATGCAAGTTGGGTGAATTTATTTGTATTGTAGACAGCACATGTGGTGAGTTGGAACCTATTAAAGCCAAATAAAATTTTATGAAACGCAATGGATGCACCCTTAAGCTCGCCAGGTTTCATTTTTACGTGCTAACATCTAAAACATATCACATTAAGTCTGTGTTCAAGGTCACAAAGGGCGTTACTGCAATATCCGTAGAACTATTTTGTTACGATTTGGTACTGTACCATGGCAGTTGGTTGGTACCACTAACAATTCTCAGTTTTATGTAAAGTTTATGTTGAAGGTCATGTCGGGCGATATTGCAATATTTTTAGAACCATTTGACTGATTTTGTTATCATTTGATAGTGTACCATGGCAGTTTGATTTCTGCTGTTATGTAATTGAAGAGAAGATTAAACTTGTTTTATATTTGTTTAGATCAAACGTGTCTGTCTGTCTCTCTGTCTCTCTGTCTGTCTCTCTCTGTGTCTATCTGTCTCTTTTGCTCTTTCTCTCTGTCTCTGTCTCTCTGTCTGTCTGTCTCTGTGTCTATCTGTCTCTATCTGTCTCTTTCTCTCTGTCTCTCTGTCTGTCTCTCTGTCTCTGTCTGTCTGTCTGTCTGTCTGTCTGTCTCTGTCTCTCTCTCTCTCTCTCTCTCTCTCTCTCTCTCTCTCTCTCTCTCTCTCTCTCTCTCTCTCTCTCTCTCTCTCTCTCTCTCTCTCTCTCTCTCTCTCTCCTCCCCTCCCCTCCCCCTCTCTCACTCTCTCTCTGAGAAATAGTGTATTGTTCTTTGAAGGAGGTCAGTTGGAGAAGCCACAACGGTACGAGTTGATGAGGGGGTCCTTAAATTGGGAGGAGGCGCGGGAGGCTTGTTTAGCTGACGGGGGTTGGCTTGCCAAACTAGATCAACCCTACAAGTGGCAGTACTTGACCAAACACAACATACATCCAGTGCTATTTTGGCGTAAGTCATTCTCCTGTGCCATTGCTAACTTGAGAATATATAGAAATAAACTCAGATTGGACTGAATTTGAACTAAAAGCTCTAAGAATATTAACCTTGGCTGTCAATCTGGTTAAAATTACATGTGATTTATAAAATAATTACAACCTGCCCCGTGCCGCAATAGCGCAAAACTTTGGGGTCCAACAAATTTACATGAAGTTCCTAATAACTCTCTTTCTTCAGATTTTCTATCGTAACCCTTATTACATTTAGGTGATATTTCACTCAAGATAAAGCAACTCCAGTCGTTTCGACAGTTGCGGAATGCTCAGTTTCAACGTCCCTGATTGCAGAACTAACCAATCAGGATTTTCTATTTCTAACCAAGGAAGTGCTCGATATATATCATAGGCTACGATAGAAACTTTGAAGGAAGGAATATATGTTGGAAAAGAATCCGTTCTCTGTGACCTCTAAGAAACTGCAACAGAAGCCACAGGGATCATTTTCTTACTAACTTACTAACTCACTTTCGTCTTTTAACTAAGAACTTCTTGGCAGACGTTTGTGTAAAGATTTCTTAGCCGATATGGATTGTAAGTTGTAGTTCAAGTTTCTTTCTTTTATAGAAACTAAAGTATCAGAAACGTTATCTTCTTTGTACATATGTCTAAAGAAAACGTGGTTTATAAAGTAATAAATGTGTAAACTAGCTTAATAATGTTGACCGAAATTTCGACAAATGTGAACATTTTGTTCAGATGCCCCGTCCAATGTGAATTATAAGTTACTAAGTTCGATAAAAATATTTTTAAAAATTGAAATTTTCAACTATTATGCATTTATTTAAAACCGATTTAGGTACATAACGTACAAAGCTGAAATCGTGTGTCTTGATGCCTTGCATCTGTCAATCAAATCAAAGTTTGTTCCCCCGGGAATCCATAAGTAATAGGTTGATCATAATTTCTGCCATAGGTTGATCATCATTTCTGCCATACTTTGATCATCATTTCTGCCCTAGGTTGATCATCATTTCTGCCATAGGTTGATCATCATTTCTGCCAAAGGTTGATCATCATTTCTGCCATAGGTTGATCATCATTTCTGCCATACTTTGATCATCATTTCTGCCATAGGTTTGATCATCATTTCTGCCATAGGTTGATCATCATTTCTGCCAAAGGTTGATCATCATTTCTGTCATAGGTTGATCATCATTTCTGCCATACTTTGATCATCATTTCTGCCATAGGTTTGATCATCATTTCTGCCATAGGTTGATCATCATTTCTGCCATATGTTGATCATCATTTCTGCCATTGGTTGATCATCATTTCTGCCATAGATTGATCAACATATTTCTCATAGGTTTGATTAACATATTTCTCATATTCATGTATTTGATCATAATATTTCTAATAGGTATGACCATCATGTTTCTCAATTGTTTGATCATCATATTTCTCAAAGGTTTTATCGTCGAATTTCACAGCTTTGATTATAATATTTCTCATATTTTTGATGATAATGTTTCTCATAGGTTTTAACATCAAATTTCTCATAGGTTTTAACATCATATTTATCATAGGTTTTAACATCATATTTATCATAGGTTTGATCATCATATTTATCATAGGTTTGATCATCATATTTCTTATAGGTTTGATCATCATATTTCTCATAGGTTTGATCATCATATTTCTTATAGGTTTTAACATCATATTTATCATAGGTTTTAACATCATATTTATCATAGGTTTGATCATCATATTTATCATAGGTTTGATCATCATATTTCTTATAGGTTTGATCATCATATTTCTCATAGGTTTGATCATCATATTTCTTATAGGTTTGATCATCCTATTTATCATAGGTTTTAACATCATATTTATCATAGGTTCGATCATCATATTTATCATAGGTTCCATCATCATATTTATCATAGGTTTGATCATCATATTTATCATAGGTTTGATCATCATATTTATCATAGGTTTGATCATCATATTTATCATAGGTTTGATCATCATATTTATCATAGGTTTTAACATCATATTTATCATAGGTTTTAACATCATATTTGTCATAGGTTCGATCATCATATTTATCATAGGTTTGATCATCATATTTATCATAGTTTATAACATCATATTTATCATAGGTTTGATCATCATATTTATCATTGGTTTGATCATCATATTTTCCATAGGTTCGATCATCATATTTATCAAAGGTTTTATCATCATATTTATCATAGGTTTGATTATCATATTTATCATAGGTTCGATCATCATATTTATCATAGGTTTGATCATCATATTTATCATAGGTTTGATCATCATATTTATCATAGGCTTGATCATCATATTTATCATAGGTTTTAACATCATATTTGTCATAGGTTCGATCATCATATTTGTCATAGGTTTGATCATCATATTTATCATAGGTTATGTCATCATATTTATTATAGGTTTGATCATCATATTTATCATAGGTTCGATCATCATATTTATCAAAGGTTTTATCATCATATTTATCATAGGTTTGATCATCATATTTATCATAAGTTTGATCATCATATTTATCAAAGGTTTGATCATCATATTTATCATATGTTTGATCATCGTATTTCTCATAGGTTTAATAATATTTCTCATAGGTTTTATCGTATTTCTTATGGGTTTGATCCACATATAAACCTTTAAATTTATTAAGCAACAACCAATTTTTTTAACAGCAAAATCGTTCCAATTTTAATGAAGACAATATGTCAGGAAAACAGTTAGTGATTTTAGGTAGAACGATCATATAGCATTGCTTTTACAAATCCAAGTTCCATTATTGGTTGCTGTAATGTGATCAGGGTCATTCTTTCAAGTGAAGTGATTACACTTTACTGACTTTTTAACAAACGCCTCTCGTTAAAGCAGTATATATGCATCTTCAAACTCACAAAATCATGAAACTGTCAATTTCTATAAACTTGTCTTAATGAACAAATACGGCCACTAATTACGGTATTGGCTTATCTAAAACTCAAATTATCTAAAATTTATTCACATATCATATGGTTGTATGCTTTTTCTCAATTACCGTTAAAAAGGGGACTGGAAGTTTAATGTCTGGCTTGCTTCTTATCATGCATAATAAAAGATGTTTTGGTGTGTGAATGTCAACTTGGTATCAACAATATTGTTTACAATAAATCAATTCTAAAGTTTGAAGTGTAGTTTCTTTTCTATGACAATAGCTATATTAGGGGGGGGAAATCAAATTTATCATAGATTTAATCAAATTTCTCAAATGTTTGATCAGCATATTTCTCATAGATTTTATCATCGTATTTCCCATATGGTTGCCACAGGTTATATGTGGATTGGACTGAAATACGATCCAAGGCTGAGACAATTCTTCTGGAGTGACGGATCCAAGCTCGAGACCAACTATGGGAAATGGAAACACGAGGAACCGAGCCACACTTACCATGGATCAGCGGAGGATTGTGTGGCAGTCTCGGCAGGTCTTATGATGAATGACAGAGGTTGTTCAAAAACTTCGCGCTATCTCTGTGAATACAAACCTCCCCGCGCCTGACAAGCCACATCTGGTGTCTGATTGGTCCTTACAGACTCCGTTATTCTGAAATTGAACCGATCGATTCGAGGCAAAACCTGAGATGATTATCAGGAAACTAGAAGAGTTTGGGGCATGCAAATGCTCCAATGGAAAAATATGAGCATCTTTTATTTCACACAGGACTTGAGAATTTGCCATTTTGTTAAATGTGTAATGCAATCAATGGCAATGCGCAACACTTTCTCCTTTGCTTTCCATTGTAGAATGTTGACTATCAGCATTCCTCCAACGCCATATTTTCTACTATCTTTCGAAGACTTTTTCAACTGTTTGCTGTCTCATCAAACGAATAATTTCTAAAATTCTAGAGTTAGCATATTGCTACAGGGGCAGTAGCACGTTTTTTCGCTGAAATAAGTTGATGAAATGTATTTGAAAAATAATGTCACCAATAGTAAAACACCCTTCTCTCTTCGGAAAATCAAGTTAAAACATGTGTTTACATGTTTCCGTAAAGACATGGGAATCGTTTTGGTCATTCGAATTAATAAAATGTGTTCACAATAAAATGGCCTCCATGCAATTTTTGCTTTATACGCAACACTGTTATTACCACTACGGATCATTGGTTTGTGTGATAAGATGTTTTACCCTCTGAACTAAATATAAATGACATAAATAATCATTATAAATTTGAAATTTTGTTGTTGCAAAAAACGTGCTTCTGCCCCTTTAAACTGTTGTTCAACAGATATCGATATCATTATATCAAAATCATGGCATAAAGGTAATTTTGCATGCATCAGTGATGCAAATTTGAAGTACTGATAGTAATATTTCTTTAAAACAATCAAGTATACGCGTGTGTTTTAAAGTGTCGAAAATACGTTATAATACTGTTAATTACACCCCTGATTTAAAGAAATTGGGGTTAATTAGCATTACACCAATAACATTTTTGTTCCGAATTTTTGTATTGCCCGAGCGAGAGCGAGAGTTATACACAAATTTGCATGAGTTTTGTAAAAGTCATATGCAACACTTTTGAGTGTAACAATTCCGTTATTACCCATTCTATACGATACGATTTCCTCTTGCGACGGCAAGCTACAGTGAAAATGAAATGTTTTATTACGTCACAGTTGACGAAATATGGGAAGTCGCGCTGAAACAATGAATTCAAACGTGATATGTACACGTGTGCTCGTATCGAAAATATTAACTCGGTTATTTTCAATAATATGTTTTTGGGGGCTATTTCAATGACGTGGATAGTGACTCTATGAAGGAGTCATTTTTATCTGAAGCATATTTCACCACACAAAGATGCAATCTTCATGTAAATAATCATGATACCTACGTTTAACTTTGCGTTTTTTATTAAACAATAACGACTCATTGTAATATCTGTAGACTTGTTATAATATTGTCCTTTCAGAAATGCAACATTTTGTTAGCTTAAATGGGCAGTAGCACGTTTTTTCCCTTAAAATACGTCGTTGTAAAATATTTGAAAAATAATATCATCAATAGCAAAACACCCTTTCCTCTTCGGAAAATCAAGTTAAAAGATGAGTGTACATGGTTCCGTAAAGTCGTGGGAATCGTTTTGTCATTCGAAATAATAAAATGTGTTCACAATAAAATGGCCGCCATGCAATTTTTGCTTTATGGGCAACACCGTTATTACCCCTACGGATAATTGGTTTGTTTAAGAAGATGTTTTACCCTCTAAAGTAAATATAAATGACATAATCTATCATTATAAATGGGAAATTTGAAAAAAATATAATTTGAATAAAAAAAGTGCTACTGCTCCTTTAAAACTGCAGTGATATGTCCATATCAAGGTTGATGTGTCTTTAAATGTTTTGAAGCTTCACTTCTATCAGTGTTAAAATCGGGGTTAGTACGAGTGAGCTGCGCTCACTAATTCTCTTGTTTCAGAGTTTTCATTTGAATATCGTTTGACATTGAAAACACCGGTTTTTGCCTTCAAATAATACTTATCTTCAACATAATAATAGCAATCGCTGAATATTTTATATGTTTATCGCTCTCGTGATATGCGTAGGAGTAATTAAAATACGAAAATAATTTTCATTTAAAATCTATAAATCAAGCATTTGAATTTAATTTTAGAATAGAAATTATCGATAATTTAAGCTCTCATATTTCTAAATATGTACAGTGTAACATTTAATGTATTGATTGTTAAAAATGTTGTGAAAGGCTAGGTGAGAGTATCTCAAGGATGTCTATAGTGCCGTATTTCCTCTATATTAACATGTACATTGTAACATAAACCCATATTGAAAAAGGCCACAGAAACACATCCCTTATGACTTTATATACAATAAAATCAGCAACGAGTGTAGCTAGTATGAAATATAAACCTCATTCGTGATTTTATCAAAATGTATTTATCAAAGGGAGATAATTTGTCGACTGCATTAAACTGGATGCGGATATGATAGAATACAGCTGCTGAACAAAAGTTTGTTACATTGCTAAGTTTACATGGCTTTGGAGACCTAAGACACACATACCAAGTTTATAAATGCGTGTTTTGTAGCACTATTTTGGTATCAAAAGAAATTACATTCAATAAGGAATATTTATCTCTTTTGTTGTTCTCGGTGCCTGTATTTGTTTAGGCATGGATTCGTGGACACTGCGACAGGTATGTTGTTTTTTTAGACAAAACACCAACATTTATTTACCAACTTTCAAATGTCATGGCTTGAAGTAGGCATTCACCCCGGCAGCTGTTTTACCAATAATGTCCCCGAGGGTCTAAATAGGGTTTATGTCTTGGGAATTCCAAGGCTATTCCAATTATGGTATGCTTCAAAACAGCTAAAATGAACAACCGCTCTTGGAAAAAGGAGCAGTGGTTTTATTTTGGTGAAATATGATACTTTAATCAGAAACACAAGCCATTCACATTGTGATTTTAGGCCATTAATGATCCCATTCTGATATTTCTTGTAATTAAATAATATCAACCACATTCGAAGATTCCAGGTACCATTTTCTGACAATATTCCTAACAAATGGACTTGGGGTGGGTGTTTTACAGTCACCTCTGAACAATAACTTTGATATCTCTTACTTTAGAGACCCCTTATTTACATCTAAGAACTATTACTAGAACATTGAAAATAGATTTGTCAGCTAAAGGAACCTTGGCTCCGTTCCATAACAGCGAGCGCTTAAATTGCTCATTGATCGTTCAATGTAGCGCTCAAGTAGCGCTCAAGAAGCGCTTATTCTCTCTTGAACGACACAGTGCAAATTCCTCGAAGTTTGCTCGCCTTGCTACTTGAGCAATCGCGTTCAAGAGAGGTTTAAAAGTAATCGCTAATTGAGCGATTACTTTGAAACCTCTCTTGAACACGGCCCTGGTTCCATTCTTGCCCCCGGTAATATCCGTCTGCTCTTCTCCAGTATCTTCTTTGTTCAAAATGAGTTTTTACACGAGGACGTAGCATTTAAAACCAATTGTTGTAGATATCTGGAGATTATTATACCTCTATTAAATGTGTAAGAATATCATTGGCAAGTTCACACCACGTGATCGAAAAATAAATTTGTACATTGACCTTTCGATTCCAGTGATGAGGTCAGTTTTGTGACAGAAAATTATGTCTCTGACCTGAGATATTGACTCGTCACGTGATTTGTCACGTGACTATTTGTTTTGACGTTCGCTTTCAAGATGGCGTCAGCTGATGGGTTCAATTTGACAAATAAGAAAATACATACTATATAGTCTGAAGAAGAAAAACCAAAATTTCGGTATAATAAAACACTTAATTACTCATGGTGAGTTCATTATGTGAAATACAAGGACTCTCGAGTCCTTGTATTTCACATAATGACCTCATCATGAGTAATTAAGTGTATATTGTTATGAGACTGATCAACAAACCGACCCCTTTCTGCACAATACCCCTCAAAATGTTAAGATTTGAAACTCAGTTCTCATACACAGATTCCCTGTCAATGTCACTTCTCCATTAGTTGTGTTGTTTTTGGTCTGCAAGATCTTCCTGCATCAAGAACATATTATGTACGTAGCATGATGTTTTTAAATCAACTATTTCATACCCGGCACATGTATATTTCGGTCATTACTTTTGAACTTATGCAGGTGTGCCTCTCCAGTTCCAAAAGGTCTAGAAAGCTGAAATGTTGTGAGCAGACTCCTTGGCCAAGGCTGTTACTTTATCGAGAAGTAATGACTGTTGTCGAAAATTACCATTTAAGTGCCAATCTGTTCAGTATAGTTAAACTATTAAGATTTGTAGTCATGATTATGATCGAAAACCGGGCAGTGTTCCGCGGTTGTCCCGCGTCAATTGTTCAATCCTTATTTTGAAAACTTATATGTAGCAGACAAAGAGACAGATATTGGTTTGTACTGTTCAAAGGAACATATAACTTGCATACATGTAAATAGGGCACATGAATTCGGCTTCTCATCATGTTTTAAGCCACTGGTCGAGTTTCATAGAAAACAAGTTATTATACAATTATAGACTGGTGATGAGGCCAATACCTGTTTTTATGGACCCGATAAAACAATATTGACAAAGGACGAATGTTCCAAATATCAGAAATGTAGTTTGAGAGAAACAAACGAATCATGAACAAACATACAATTTCTAGAAACAAATTGTGATATTGATAATAATAACAACACCGATGTGCAACTGACAATGTAATTTCACATAAGAAACCGATTATCTATAAACATTACTTTAAACAGAATGTTAAATTCAATGATTATCTACCGAAATGAGATGGCACTTTTTTGACACACGAGGGATTTATTTTCATATTCAATGTCAATACAAAGTTTAAAGGGACTGTAGCACGTCTTTGGCCAAATTTATTTTTTTCAAATTTCCCATTTATAATGATAGTTATTTATATTTACTTGAGAGGGTACAAACTCTTATTACACAAACCAATTATCCGTAGTGGTAATAACGGTGTTGCGTATAAAGCAAAACTGCATTGCGGCCATTTTATTGTGAACACAATTTAATTATTTCGCATTACAAAAACGATTCCCATGGCTTTACAAAACATTGTACACTCATTTTCAATTTCATTTTCCGAAGAGAGAATGCTATTTAACTATTGGTGACATTATTTTTCAAATACATTTCATCGACTTATTTGAGCGAAAAAACGTGCTACTGCCTGCCCCTTTAAGGGAGTATTATCACGCATCACAGCTCCTGACAAACATAATCCAGTGTGTCTCTGCATCCTCCCTCTCTCCTGGATCCACATCCAGATAACCAGCCCTGGAGAGGTAGCAGATCCTGTCCTGCGCAGTGCAATAGAAGTCCGCCGTCTTGCAGATAAAATCTCTCTCGTGGACACAAGCACTGCTGCAGTAGCGCCCAATAGATTCGCATGTCAAGCTGTACTTTACCTTAACTTCTTTCTCATTGTGTTTAGATATCCCTAACAAAGGGTATGCAACCATAGTCTTGCCATACTTCTTGCACCCTAGAAAGAGACAAATATAGAGATTATTACCCGAGGAAGTGTGAATGTTTTTTTTGCTCGAGCGAGAGCGAGGGTTATACACAAATTTGCACGAGTTTCTGAAAAGTCGTATTGCACATTTTTTAGTGTAATATTTGTTTTTACCTATTCTATTCCATTTCATAAGCGTAAAAATAGCCAGGGAAAAGGTCCGCTTCTCTTACGACGGAAAGCTTCAGTGACGTATTATGACGTCACATACGACAAAATACGGGACGTCTCGGTGAAACAATGATTGCTTAGCAAAATTGATATGTGCACATGTGCTCGTATCGAAAATATTAACTCGATTATTTTCAACAATATGGGTAATAAATAGAGATTATTAAACGGGAAAGTGTGTCATATGACGAGTATGAATGTTTGTATTGCCCGAGCGAGAACTCGCCCACAGTGATGTAGTGATGTAGTGGGTTGAAATAACCAAGTTAATATTTTCGATACGATTGGTTGGTTGTGTGCTAAGTCTTCATATTCCTGTCTGTTGCTACCTCATTATCATTGTCAAGATTGAAGTAGATAGTCCATTAATCATATCAAGTAGTTTAAAGGGTCAGTAGCACGTTTTTTTTTCAAATTGTATTTTTTTTCAAATTTCCCATTTGTAATGATTGTTTATGTCATTTATATTGACTTAAAACATCTTATTACAAAAAACAATTATCCGTATTGGTAATAACGGTGTTGCGTATAATGCAAAAAATGCATAGCAGCCATTTTATTGTGAACACATTTTATTATTTCAAAGGACATACACGATTCCCATGGCTTTACGGAACCATGTACACTCCTTTTTTAACTTGATTTTCTGAAGAGAGAAGGGTATTTTACTATTAGTGACATTATTTTTCAAATACATTTCATCAACCTTTTTGAGCGAAAAAACGTGCTACTGCCCCTTTAAGAGTTTGACATATGACCTTTATTTCTCGACCCTTTTCGCTTAGATCACATAAGAACAGACAACCAGATACCAAGTTGATCAAGATCGAAATCGGTTCCATTGGCGGCGCCTGTAAAAGCTCCAAATTGAATAAGTAATATCAAAATAAGTGTAAACTCACGTCTAACGCATGTGTCCGTGTTCTTGACGCGATAGTGCCCCGGCTTGCACAGGCACTTGTTCCGGTAGCACACAACGTGTTTGTACTTGATGTATCCTTCACAGTCCGAGTCCCGTTTGCACTTCTCCCTAAACCGGGATTTTTCTATAACATAAATTAAGCATACAGAAGTGCAATCTCATTCAAATCCGATCGAATGTTACACACGTACCTCGTTGCGTTCTGATGTGAGTTGTACGCCATAATGGTTATGTCGGGGACCTTTCACTCGAGCCAATCAGCGACGAGGCTAGAAAGCCACACGAAACACCAAATTCAAATACCATATTTACGAAGGCCTCTGATTACATCGATGGAATGTATTTGAAAAATAATTTTACCTATAGTAAAACACCTTTATCTCTTCAGAAAATCAAGTTTAAATTAGTGTACGTGGCGAAATAAAATGGCCGCCATGCATTTTTTGCTTTATACGTAACACCTTTATTACCACTACAGATAATCGGTTTGTGTAATAAGATGTTTTACGCTCTAAAGTAAATTTAAATGACACAATCTATGATTATGAATAGGAAGTTTGAAAAAAATAAATTTTGCAAAAAACGTGCTACTGCCCCTTTAAAGGCTGAAGGTGAAAGATCAAAGTTATTGTGACCTGAGATGACCTTTGCAGGGTAGTACTCAGATCAACAGTTTAGAATTAGAAATTAACAGATTAGAATCAAATAAGATTAGTAAGCATACAAAGAAAAGTAACAAACAACCAACAATAGTTTTCATATCTTTTTCTGCAAAGTGTACCCTCAAAGATTATAATACTAAGTCGATTCAAAATATCTTATAATGTAACAAAAGTCAATCGATGCAATATATATACAATTTTATTACTTACGAGGACAATCATATGGAGGTTCATATTTTTCAGAATATTGTATACGTGTGCATATCATGCAGACAGTAAATTTTAGCGTATTCTCATTATGTTTATGTCTATGACCCCCCCCCCCCCCCCCCCCCCCCCCCCCCCCCCCTCTCCCCGGATCCGCCACTGAAATGTTACTTACTCTTCACACAGATCCACCCTTCTTCTTGGAGACTGTAACCGCTTTTACACAGACAAACTGCCGCATCACAGGTAAGTCCATACCCAATGCAAGTCATATCACAGATGGAACCATAGCTATGTTTTGCCTCTGTAAGTAAATGAATGTGAAATTGCTAACAATTTAAATAAATTTACAGATTTTGTAAACAATGCAAAGAGCACATTAAGATAAATAAAAATAATGTTTGTCTAATATGGAACACAACAATCAAATATATAATTTGATTTGATTACACACACATAATACGAGCATATATAGATACACTTTTATGATTCTTGTTATGTATTTCTTTTTTTAAGTATGTATTTATTTATTTTTGTATTGATACATATTTTACTCCCCAGGGAAGTTCTCCTGAAAAATAGGGAAAAATAAAAAAACAAGAACAATATGGCGTCAAAAATGGCCGCCAACACCTTCAAATGACCGCAAGTCCATAACTATTCACACAAATTTGATGATCAGGGTGTCTATCCCCATTTTTGTTGTTGAAAGGAACACATTTAGACAACTTTTGATATCACTGAGATGTTGTCAGTGTCAGTTGTCACCCATCACAACCATCTTTCTCCAAAGAATAAATTTCAGAGCGTTTAGATTGTTGTGTCATCCTCCTGCTCCAAAGGACATGACTTGATTTGTTCGGATAAGGAAGTGTGTACTTATAACCTTAATCGATTATTTACAACAATGATGTTATCGTCATAATAGTATGTAGATCCTGCCCTTGAGGGTTTACTAGGCCACTTTAAAGACTTAATTTAAGATTCAGCTTGTATAGGTTGGAGGCGCACTACCCAAAGCTGATATTTTCCATTCATTCATTATAATAAAGCCTTACAGGAATGTCAAGACTGTATGCGCCTCTTTCACGGATCGGAATTATATATAAACTAATAAGTAAAAAAAAGCCTAAATTTGTTCGGAACATTTGTAATCGACCATGTCTTTGTAATGTTGTGTGGTATACATGTAGATCATACAGTTTTAAGTGAACTTCTGGGGCATATATATATATATAGTAGGTCATTAAAGTCAGGTACAGCCATTTGAAACATATGACTTTTTATAGGACTTCTCAGTACAAATGATATACCTCGTCTAGTGTCGTTTCCACGAAGATACCGTTGTCTTACTACACCTAAGCAGGTCCCATAGCATGCACGTCCAAGTAACCACGCACTACTTTTCAAGAGACCACCTGGTAAGGTGAAGACCAAGGAAAAGCAACAATTCATTAATCTCAAAGATGATGACAACCAAATGTTCATCGCATCCAAAGTCCTCCAAGCTGATTTGGCACAATTTTCAATTTCGAAAATCACCAATGGCCACCAGCTCTGTAACAACATGGAAAACGCAGACTTCCAAATTGCAAATCTGACTTTATATCCATCCGGGAAAACGAAATTATAAATGAAGAAGATATGCAATGTCAATCACTATGGAATAGCGACAATGTTAGAATTGATAGACACCCGATCTTGTTTCTTGAATGGTATAAAAAAAGGTGTTGTTTTTGTAAATGACCTGATTCATGAAGACGGCAAACTATTAACTTATGAATAATTTTCAAATTTCCTTTTCAATAAACACTGACTTTCTGACATATGAATCGGTAAAAAGAGCGATAATTACATATATTAAACTCTGAACATAAAACAATTTAAAAATAAATTGTTGGAACCAATTTACCCTTTTATGTATCTACTATTGATACCAATATTGCAAGTAAAAACCTACATGTCACACTCTTAGACTCACAATTTATTCGCTTACCAAGTTATCTAAAATGGGAAAGAATTCTACAAAATGATTTTATTGAAAAGGATTGGAAAATTTACAATATTATTGCTAATAAATGTTCACGAAGCACAGACTTGAAATGGTTGCAGTATAGAATCATTCACAATATCCTTCCAACAAGACAATTTCTTTATAAAATTGGATATATACCTTCACCAATGTTACGTTCTGCGGAACGGAGTATGAAATAATTAACCATATGCTATGGGAATGTGAACCGAGCCGTACATTATGGTATGATATAGAATCATGGTTAAACTCAGTACAGTTACAACTGGAATTTACAAATATAAATATCATATTGGGAATGAAAGGAAAGAACAATAATCCTCTTAATGCAATCATTCTTCTTGTAAAACAGTAACTATATCGATGCAGCATAACTAGTTTTAAACCTAAATTAGACTACATAAAAAAGGCAATTGTACATTACTACGATATGTTTAGGTATGGTTTTCTGTCTACAGGAACAGAGGAAATGTTTTTCCAATACTGGTCAACTTTACATTTGTTACTTGGAAAATAACTCTTGTACCGTTGTTTTATCATGTATTATTGTTTACCTGTACCTTAAAGTATGGAGAAAAAACAAAAACAACCAAAAAAAACACAAACAAACTTGCAAATCTAAACGTGTGGATTGCGTTGGAACCATCTGCTCACGGCTCCTGGGGCGTGTTCAGGACCGCGAGTACTTACGATTGAATCCTGAACGGAAAACTGAGGTCGGGAGTACTTCCCCAGATAATTTCAGAACATCTTCACCATTTTTGAAAATATAGGTGCCTTGCACATAGCAATTGACCAAATTTCTATTTAGGGGGTATTAATATAAAGAAAAATGACAATCATAAGGTTGATATCACATGACCTATATACCAACGTAGTAACGAAAAACAAAAGATTGAAATCACATACCTTTACACGATGACTCTTTCTTTACATACGTGTACCCTTTTTGACAGGTACAAAGTCCCTTGAGACAATAAACTCCTTTTCCTTTACACTGCTGCCCTGGTTTGCAGGAATAACCGTAACTAGCTTTCTTTCCTGTAATAGAAGTAACTCTACACTTAAAAACGGGGGCCAAAGAGTTCGCACTACAGGGAGCAAGTGGAGGTCAGATAGTGTTTTACCTGAAACTTAAAGGTGATAAGGGCCAAGCGGGTAAGTCTTTCTGTTTAAATTAGCCCATATACTTGGCAGTCAGTCTGTAAAACTCATGTATCCCTACACAGGGTGCAGAAGGTGGAGTGATAAATTTAAGAGAGGCTGTTTGGTCACTTCCGGGTCCAAGATAGCACTGTTTTCCATGTGTGAATTTCATGAGGTATTATTTCGATCGGCTGTAGCTCGTTTAAAACATGGTGAAGGTGTAGTATTTCAGTTATCTTTTGGTCAGAAATATGATTGGCAAGCTGTAAGTAGTAGTTTAATGTGCCAAACAAATTTCGTTTAAGTTTGACAGGCCTGACAAGGTTGGCCGTTTAACATTGGAGTCAATGGGGGGAAAACTGTATAACGAGACCAAAGTGGAGGGTTCTATAGGCAGCTTCCGCCATCTTGTGTTTGTACAATACGTGAAATGAGAACCATGCTGTATATTAAAGGTACATCCGTTGTGTTGTTGGGGGTCACATATGCCAAACGTTAAAATGATTAAAAAAACATGCCATTTAGATAGTGAACAAAATTATTATAGCAAAGATTTAACATATCTATGAAACGAGTGAGTGGTTTGGCATTTGACGAGCGAAAGCGAGTTAGATACCGATATCATTCACGAGTTTCATAAATATGTTATTAAATGGAACCGAGTTTAGTATCTATTGAATTACTCACTGATTTAAATCCCACTTAATTGCATGAACTCGTCAATAAATGGGACACACTCCATTGTGACTGCAGCGCTAGTATTGTGACGTCATATTTATGTCATTATAATGTCACGTCAATCGAAAGCACGCGATGTAATTATACAATGTGTAATAACATTGTAGATTTATTAAACAGCGATATCTTCATCGGGTGAGTAATAAAGATTGATATCAAATATTTTTGTACCAACGAAATAAAGACAAACATAAGGTTGATATCACATGACCTATATACCAACGGAGTTACAAGAAACAAAAGATTGAGATCACATACCTTTACACATTGACTCTTTCTTTACATACGTGTACCCTTTTTGGCAGGTACAACGTCCCATGAGACAATAAACTCTTTTTCCTTTACACTGCTGCCCTGGTTTGCAGGAATAACCGTAACTAGCTTTCTTTCCTGTAATAGAAGTAACTATACACCCCCGGCCAAAAGAAACGCCTACTACTTATCAGATATTGTAAAAACTGTTATGAACAGTTTAGCAATATTATAACATAATGAAGTTGCACCATTTCTGCATTATATATTTGAATTTCAGAAGTTCATGTCACAAAAGAAGGGCGATTGTTGAAATGAGAAAACAATAATTGTTCAGTTTTCGATCAGTGCTTGATCAGAACAAAATTTTAAAAAGATTTTCATACACCCACGAGCAACAATACAGACACGCATTCGCGTTAAAGCGGTGATGATGCTACCGATGTACGTGGTTAAGGTGCGCAAGTGAATCAACCGAAAATAGCAGTCTTCATTGGGCGTGGTTTTCATGAATATTATTGACTCGAATCACAGTTTTCCACGATTTCAATGGACTTTCATATTAGTTATTGCTTCAGGATAAAGTTAAGACCGCCATTAATTATATTTAAAGAAATTATTGCATCTTTCATTTTAAGAAACATAAAGTAGGCGTTTCTTTTGGCCGGGGGCGTACACTTAAAGTGGAGGGTTCTATAGGCAGCTTCCGCCATCTTGTTTTGTACATTACGTGAAATGAGAACCATGCTGTATATTAAAGGTACATCCGTTGTGTTGTTTGGGGTATGTGTGAGTGTATAAGTATAGCAATACTTATCAAGATCTGTAAATATTCATATTATGTATTTTCTTGAGACAAACAAGTGTCAAGGGTATTACTTACTAAAACATGTAACAAAGCAAAAACGATTCTAATTTGCATGCTCGAAATCTATTGTTGCCAATTGATAATTCCTATTTGGAAATATGTCGAAAAATGATCTCTCACATGAAGTATCCCTGCCATAACACTAGCAGCCGCGATATAAGAGAAATACTCTTGAAAGCGGCGTTAAACCCCAACATACCTCACCTTGCAATAAGGTAATGTGTAAAAGTGTAAAAGTGTAAAAGTAGTTTCTCGTACATGTATGTTAGTGTCCTCGTGTACAAGTGCATCTCCCTACATGAATCACGTGGCACGTGTGGAAGCACTTTACATTAATTTTAGTGTCTTTAAGAAACCCATCTCTTACAAGAAATAAGAGGCTCATGTTAAAACGTTATTTCGTCAAAATTTGAATGTTAAGGTCCCATCTCTTTAGTTATTTAACCAGTACTATTGACTATAATGCCATACCTGTCGCGAAGAGACATTGATTTGAGTCAATCAAGTTCATTGAGACTCCGTGTCCACCTTTTCTAGAAAGGCAGTAGCATTGGCCAGAGTACGAAGAACGATCGCTACCAGATTGACGTCTCCAAGTTTTCTTTGACCCTTCATAATGTCCCGCAGTTGTTTTCCAATATTTGGTTTTCAATTCTTCAGTGGAGCCTTGCTTACTCCCAAGTCTATTCTCAATAAAGGTGAAACCAACACTGTTTTGCAGCAGTTTACACTTGAGGGAGCAACTGAAGAGGGACCTTGTCGTCGTCCACTCTGAGACGGAATAATCTTGGTTACCTGGCCGGAACCAACAGTGAGCCGTCATCAGAACCAGCTCCATATCTTCTCAGTAGATCTCTCTTTAGGTGAACCTATGAATCTGCAAATTTATTATCTTTTTAACATATCATAAGCATAATTCAACAAAAGTCAATGTGAATATGAATACTTTTTCAAGTTTTATTATATGCACATTAATAGGTTTTCAGAGAGTGAATTAAATTGTCTTCGTTTTATGTGTTTTAAATAAAAAAAACTTCTCAGAAGATTTTATAATTAACTTAAACAATCAACTTTATAATTATCTTATTAATTCAGAAACATCATAATTTAAGTGTAACTATTTGGATGAATCTCAATTCTCAACTGTAAAATATTTTAATATTTAAAAAATAATTCTCGATGTAAGTTTAAAGTTGTGTTCGATTCTTCAAATACAGTAATGACTTTTTAAAATTCTCGTTTGAAATCTTTTTCAATTTGATGAAGTCAAATTTGTGTTTATTTCACTTCCTTTGTATTCAGCTGTTCGATTCCTCAGTTATTCAGTTGTATTTCGCGCTTGTTGAAAATGTGTTTAATTAAATGTGATTAACTATGACAACATTCCAGTTTGATTTTCCTGCTTTGAAATTGAGCCAGCGAAATATTTACGCATCACGTTTAGTCTCCCAATCGTTTTACAAATTAGGTTTCAGTTTATGAAAGAGTTGGGGTCAGTTGAGGTGAGCCGAGCCGAGCCGAGCCGAGCCGAGCCGAGCCGAACCGAAGCGTGCCAAACCGAGCCGTGCTAAGTTGAGATGAGCTGAGTTTAGATGAGGAATCTTTTCCACACCGTTTAAATCTCTATTATATTATTGAACGAAAGTAGAGCTGTCAAGATGATGTTGCACTTAAACTTTTCATATCCAATAGTTATCGTAAATCAATCACACTATCCGATAGGCGCCTTAATATACAATTCCACCCGAATTCCAAATACCTCACGCTATGGAATAAACCACATCCAATCCTTTCCAAACTGTCTCTCTATGGCAATAAACCACCTATATCCTACTCAAGATAACCTGTGTCCATAGAACATCGCCTTGTCTTGATAATTATTCACGAAAATCGTAAATCAATGCTGTATATCAAGATCTCATAAGATACGTTGTGATGAATGACAACCTCGTGATCATGTTCTATGATAATACTGATTAGCGCGTGCTGAGGAATGTTAAACCGGAAAACGAATTCTTAAAATATATGAACTGTCAATGGATACACTGGTCTTTGGACTTTTACCAGAGGAAATTGAAAAAACATTTGTTATATTTGGTTGACAGATATGTTTCAAGGTTCGTACTGTGTTGGGTATCCATTTCAATGAAAGGTATTTGTTACACCCGAATTCGAAGTTGTCATTTTCCTACAAATTACACCTCTATTGCGAATTTGTTCCACTACTTCTATATTCAAGTGCAAATATCATGTAACTTGGCATGTCTTTTTAGCATTGTATCAACGCGAAAACTAAACCAATCACTTTGCATTTTCGCATTATAAGAAAACAGTTGAATGTTGTAATAATTAATCTAATGTTTTACCTCATAGTGAACAATTACTGTTTTGGCAGCTCTTTGACGTGACCAGGGGTCAATCTTTTCAAAACTACAGTTTTTCTTCTTCTTTGAATTATCTAATAAGTGATCAGCTTGGTCAAACATACATAATATATTTCCTCCTGTACTCATTCAATGTATATTTGATAAACATGTTCTCATTTAATCGATATGAACATTTTTATACGAATATTTATGAACATTTTATTTTATTTTATTTTTTCATTATGTCAAATTTCATATACAACACTAATGAGCTCAGGATACGTTTGAGAATGATTATTTTACACGTGGATATACAGGATGATTCATTGCCATTGTATGTGAGCATGATTTGATTTTATTGATGTTTCAATGAACATCAATTTACATGATATTTGCACCTTAGGTGAACGAACTTTTGGGATACAGCTTTAGGCGTTACAATTAATACTTAAACACTTTATTATTATTTTTTTCAAAATCAACTTTTTATTTCAGAAACACTGTTACATATAGGGATTATTGGGCATAGTAGGAGAATAATGAAGATCCATTGAATAATGATTTGTTTTAGCTCTTCAGGCCTGAAAGGCCCGATTGACTTATGGCATGGCATGGCGTCCGTCCGTCCGTCCTTCCGTCCATCCGTTAACTTTTCGCTATTTCGACCTTGACTCCAGAACCAATAATTCCAGAGAGATGAAATTTTAAACTACCGGGCAAAAGAAAGTATTCGCCTAAGTTTGTTTCGATTAATTCCATATTTAAAAGAAATCAGATGTATTTGACTATGGCGTGATACAATAATACTTATCTGCAGTAGTTTGAATGACTTTGTTGGTGACTGTGGTTACATTTTAGTTCAAATATCTTTTTGTAATGAAGACAGGGTTAAGAATGGAATTTACACCAACATGACCCCTACCCTGTTTAAAATGTTGTAAATGAGTGCAGAATCAGGCACATTTATTTATTTTCACATAGGATTTGTCTTATATGTCGATGAACAGTTGTGTATCATCAAAAATAATTTAAAAACAAAATTAAATTTAAAATTTCATTTTAAAAAAATAATCAAAAACATGTAGAAGTATTCTTTGACTGCTAACTAAACACCTGTACTTATCAGTTTTGGATTATGACATCGAAAACTTGAGATATTTGCAATTGAAAATCATACATATGGTAAAATCAACTGAGGTGAGTACTTTCTTTTGCCCGGTAGTTTATGTACAAACACTTTGGCTGAAGGGAATTGTTGAGTTGGTGACACTGTGGCCCCTAAAAGGACCAATGAGGCCATTCCTAAAATCCTGTGCAAATGTCTTAGTCTGGCCTACGTGGATTATAAAGTGTTCATTTTCAACGTGTATAATGTATTATTTAAATCTCGATGAGCTGCAGAACCCATGGCTCTATTTTTTATATCTAAAACACAAGAAACGAAGACAATTGAATTCACTCTCATGAACACCTATTAATGTACATACAATAAAGGTGAGATGGGTTGAGTTGGGGTTTAACGCCGCTTTCACTTATATCGCGGCTGTTAGTATTATGGCAGAGAAAAAGCCCGCAACGTCATGTGGTTATGCATTACGGTGAAACCTGCGAGTATCGGCTGGAACTAGCGAACCATGGGTGGTACTACGCTGAAATTCAGTTTAGCATTGCACCCAAACCTTACTGCGTGTAGAACAGTTCTCTACTACAGACAAAGTTGTCGTGCCCCTGGCGGGATTCGAACCCCGGACTTCTTGATCCGAAGCCGAACGCGCTAACCACTGCGCTATCCCGCCCCCGTGCATATAATAAAACTTGAAAAGATATTCATTTTCACATTGACTATTGTTGAATTATGTTTATAATATGTTAAAAAGAAAATAAATTTGCAGATTTATAGGTTCACCTAAAGAGAGATCTACTGAGAAGATATGGAGCTGGTTCTGCTGACGGCTCACTGTTGGTTCCGGCCAGGTAACCAAAATTATTCCGTCTCAGAGTGGACGACGACAAGGTCCCTCTTCAGTTGCTCCCTCAGGTGTAAACTGCTGGAAGATAGTGCTGGTTTTATTTTTGTTGAGAATGAACTTGACAGTAAGAAAGGCTCAATTACAGACTCCAAAGACAAAAATGGTCATAGGAAAAATAAATATAAACATCCTGAAGGATCTCAGAAAACTGGGAGCGGAAGCGATCGGTCCATGAACACTGGACAATGCTACTGCAATTTTATAAAAGGTGGTCCGGGAATTTCTGTGGAACTGGCAGATTCAAATCAATGCCTCTTCAAAACAGGTAAATATGACCATGGTTTTCATAACGTACTTAGATGAAAATCAGTTATTAATTACGAATTAAAGGAAACAAAAGATTCCTTGTTAAATACATGTTTGTAAGGGAGATTTTCATTAAGGGATTAAAGTTGAACCTCAAAACGACTTCCTGCTCCATCAACATATATTCATCCGCAAAATATAAAAATTCCCGGAAAATGAAGGATATATTTTAAAGTTAAAACCAGGGTTTTATTCATTTATCGTCTGTTTAGCAAATAAAGAACATTGCTATTGGACTGTGGAGTAATATTTTGATATTATCTTATCCCTTTTCAACCTCCGGATGAAACCCAAGGGAGTTTATATCGTGGCGCAGATACGTGTGACATCAAAACATAATACAGGATTTTGTCCCCGAATAGGAGATTATGGGGTATATTGTTTTCACCTGTCCGTCTTTCAAGTCGGTTTGTCGGAAAAACTTTAAACTTTTGATTGCTAGTGATTGACTTTTATTACTTCATACAGTCTGATTAAAATCGACGCTTTTCCGAGGAATTAAACATTACAAAAAGTGCATCTACCGGGATACGAACTCATATCGTTCGGAGGTTTCCTAGCAAAACCGACCTTATGGCGAGGAATCTACAGAACCAGTTCGTATCCCGGTAGATACATTATTTTGCAAATTTATTTCCTCGGAACAAGGTCGATTTTAATCAGACTGTTACTGCATATGTCAATCCATTTTGATGAGATCTTTCAGATGAGGTGGTAATGTTTTACCTTGTTGCAGGAACTATTACTCTAAAACTTTAAAGGGGCAGTAGCACATTTTATTCGCTCAAATAAGTCGATGAAATGTATTTGAAAAACAATGTCACCAATAGTAAAAGACCATTCTCTCCTCAGAAAATCAAGTTAAAAAAGATTGTACATGGTTCGATAATGCCATGGGAATCGTTTTTGTAATGCGAAATGATTAAATTGTGTTCACAATAAAATGGTCGCCATGCAATTTTTGCTTTATACGCAACACGGTTATTACCACAACGGATAATTGGTTTGTGTAATAAGATGTTTTACCCTCTAAAGTTAAAATAAATGACATAAACTATCAATATAAATAGGAAATTTAAAAAAATAAAATTTGAAAAAAAAGTGCTACTGCCCCTTTAATCTAGTCATATATTCTGATTGGGAAGTGATATGCCTTTGACACTTGACATGTGCAGCCGTTGTGATGAGACCTTTCAGATTAGATACTACTTTTTGACCACGTGACCGTGACTTTGTCACACATTGCATTCTCCCAAAACTTTGCATAGGACAGTGATCTACACATTTTATACCTAACCATAATCATTCACATGAGGTGATAGTACTTATCTTTGATATTTCAAATCCACACTATTCTCATATCTGGGGCATCAGGGTTTAAGGGGCAGTAGCACGTTTTTTACACAAACCAATTATCCGTAGTGGTAATAACGGTGTTGCGTTTAAAGCAAAAATTGAATGGCGACGATTTAATTGTGAACACATTTTATTATTTCGAATTACCAAAACGGTTCCCATGGCTTTACCATGGCTCATTTTAACTTGAGTTTTCCGAAGAGACACATCCTCGGTTACCCATGGTTTTATATATGCTCCGTTACTCTCCACTATATCACCCATGGGAAACCTTATCAGGGGAATATGTTCTCAAATTACCCGCACTTGGCCAGCGTGAAGAAGTCAGTAAACAAAGAAAATGCTCAATGGGATAAGACGGAAATGGCCAAGGGAGATAACGATAATGAGATGAGATAATGGCTATCACATTGACCTCGCTTGCTTTGAAACGAAGTGATATGAACTGTCATTGGGTCGCAGGTCCAAGCTGCGTAGCAGTTTCATTGGCTCAGGGCGGGTAATTTGAGTACAGATTTCTCTGATGAAATTTCCCATGGGTGATATAGTGGAGAGAATCACTCGGAGGGTCTACTGGTAAAATTTAGTTTTACCTATTTAGATAAACAAATAATTTATCGAAAGATAAATGATTTTCTGATGTGTTAGCAACAGACTGGTATTTGGAGGGAAAGTATTCAGCATATATGGCGCTCTTACTTTGCAGGTAAAAATAGGATACTCTAATGTTTCTTGATTTTACGGGGATTGCCGATCGACGCACGAGAGAGTCGGCAAGACTCGGAAACGCTAACAATACACAGAGATAACAATATAAGCGCTAATAGCGAATTTGAGAAACACATATGCCAAAAAACGTGCAACGGTGCCTTAAAAATGCAGGACTGTCATTGTTTTACATTTTCAGAACAGGTGCTACATATTGGAGACAACTGCAAGCAGATACACGAGTGTAAGGGGACAGCAGTATCATGTATTCGGGGTATCTGTCGCTGTGAGCACGGATACAGATACGACACGGCCAGAACATCATGTACAAGTACGTGTCGTGTTAAAGGCGCTGTAGCTATTTTTTTGCATAATATATATTCTTAAAAGTTCTATTTATTGTCTATTAAGTGTCTATTAGAAAACGGTTATCCGGAATTGAAGAAGATAGTGCAACGTATAAAGCGACAACTTTGTGGAACTCTTCAGTGTGAGAGGTAGATTTGAAAGATTGAGAGTTCAGACAGCAAGATGGTTGACCATTCCATCATTCTACCATATTTATGTCTCTACTCCGAGTGTTTAAGTATCGCTACATTAGTCAGATCACTTTAACTACCTTCGAGCGGCCAGTTTAATGTGAACACCTTAAATGACCACTCTTTGGGAAATGGTTCGCATGGCTTAACCGAACCATGTTCATTCGTTTTAGAACTCGTTTTATTGATTCAGCAGTATTAATTACCTTTATGTGAGGACACTCTATCTCAGTAAGAGCAGCGTGCTACAGCTAGATATCACAGGTGATGATATGGGATTGAGCTCTATTTGGTTATGGCAAAATAGTTTTAACATTTTAAAAGACAGCCCTTTGAACCTCTTGAGGGCAAAATCTATCACCGATCTATCGGCAGAATCCGCCAAAATATTTTTGTGTGAAATGAAAACATGCTAAATTTTTTTACATATTTTACAACATTTTAATTATAAAACATTTACAATGATAGAATATTCACATATTGACACATCAAATGTGACAACACCAATGAACTATTTATATGCTTATGTGCTGAAAGGAAGTTGTTCCCTGCTCGTAGCGCCGATAATGGCCTTACTTCTCATTATTAATTTTTTCAACAGATGTGTACGTGGAATGCAGTTTCCACACTGTCAAATATAGAGTCATCAAAATGATACCTTCGTTATAGTATTCAATCATCATTTATCACATATATGTGTAAACGGGAATATCCTCTCGATTTTCGTTGCCACGAATATACCCTCCGCGATTTCCAACTCGCTGTTACCATATTGAATTTACGCTCGAGTTTTCGATGTCGTATTAAAAAACTGACTAGTTTGGGAAATTAGTCAAAACATTAAATCAATCAAAGAATACCTCTACGCAGTTTTAAAAAAAATAATTGAAATTTGAAATTTTAATTTTAAAATTCCCCAAAATTAATTTTGATAAAACTGTTCATCGACATATAGCACATACACTGTGTGAAAATCAATAAATGTGCGTCGTCCTTCACACATTTACAACATTTTAAACATGGTAGGGGTCATGTTCATGTAAATTTCATTTCTTACCTCTGTCTACTTTAAATAATGATATTTTAGTTAAACAATAAAACAGTCTACAATTAAGTCATTCAAACTACTGCCGAAAGGTGTTATTGAATCATGCCATAATCTCATTTCTTTAAAATATTGAATTAATCGAAAACAAGTAAGTGTTATACTTTCTTTCTCCCGTCAGTTTATATAAAATAATTGATATCAATATTGAAAGACGGTGGATTCATAGACGTTCGTAGACATAGGATAAAACGATATTAAGTAATAAATAGAGGACGAGTAGCAGTACATTATCGGGATATAAATGTACGGGTTTGAGAGGGTTGGGCGAGGGACGAGCTTAAGTCGATTCTTAATGTAGGTCCCTATTTGGTATATGCATATTTTGAAAATTGTAAACAAGTAAACATGATTTCATTGATAATGGTGCTTATAATTTAATGTATGTTCAAACATACACAGGTGCAGAAATCGCTGATTCAAAATGGTTTTGGACAGAACGTTCGGCATTAACTTAAATTTTATAAAATGTAGAAATTAAGTTAAATCTATCCCTTTGACTTTAATTCGAGCCAATAATTGATTAATGTAAATTATTCTCGCAACGGTTAATTAACATGAAAGTCTATGGGAATTTCAGTTTTGATGACGTTTCGGACGTTACAAGTACAAACTCAGGGACTATGTCTGTACATTAATTTCGAAATAATTCTTTAGATTGTTCTTGGTAATCTTTGTCTTATACTTTCTTTATGTTGTGGCTTAACGTTCACAGGTGTAGGTAACGCGAATGTTAATGTTCAAGAATTTCCATAACACTTGAAATTGAAAAACATTCCGTCAGTATAAGAAATATAAATCTTTATCTTTTTAGAACTGTAAGTCCTAATTCTAAGACATCGTTTAATCCGTGACAACTACGATACATGGCTTTAAATATTTCTAGAAAAAATCCCATTGACTTATAAACAAACATTCTGAAACAAATAGATCAATATTAACAAAACTGTGAATGAGTAACATAGTTCTAGGTAGAGCGCGTATTTGCGTATTTAAATAAAATAATAGTTTACTCAATGAATAAAAAATCTGGGAGAACAAGAAGCGCTTGAGATTCACGTCAAACCCAATTTTTTTAAATACATTGCGTACTTTACTCAATCAATGAAATTGACATGCGTATCGGAATATTCGGCATTGCAAACTCTACAACAATATTAGTCAAAGCGATGCCTATAACCACTGTACGAGTTGGTAATCGCATGATCTATACAGCGTCGTTTGATTTGCGAACTCGAGTTAATAAATTGCATGGCAAATTATACCTGGCGTTTGATTAGAAACTTAAAAGCGCATGCGTCAACTCAACTCGACTCTTAGAGTTGTTAAATCAAACGAAGTTGGAATTACTGACCCTTCCAAAAACAATATTTGAGTACTTCAAGGCAAGTAAATACAGTGAGGCAAATGGGTATGCTCAACACCTAATCAGTAACATTATGTAATGGAGAATGCATGAGGAGCTGTGGATTCGTTAAAAATAATCAACGAGCCCCGCAGGGGCGAGTTGATTATTTTTAACGAATCCACTGCTCCGAATGCATTCTCCAACTTAATCCATGAATGACGTCACGAAACATGTATATTTGGTTATTTTACATTTGAAACAGTAAATTTCAATTATGGGACATCAAAATCAATTATTTTGCAAATTTCGGTGCTCATTCATCGGAGATGGTACAAGTAGCTGCGACCCTCATGAAATGGATTCTTCCACTCATGTGCAGCGCAAAACTTCCACGCTACTGCCACTTTAAGAAATTATAAGTTTTCAAATTTGTGATATTTTACAGTTGTCAGACTGACAGACATTTGATTCAATATTTCCATAATACACATATTGATACAGTTTATTTGATTTTAAAAGATTTCATACAATCATAAGTCGTTAAAACATTCGAATTTAATAGCCATTCAAAACACATGAGCACCGGGCATTCCCAGGAATGCCCAGTAAACTACTAGTGGAAGACAATAGATAGTGAAACAATAGATTGACGTCACTCGATACAAGCATGGTAAGCACAATGTACAAAGTTTTCTATTCAACTTTTAACTGATTAGTCACATGGAAACATTGAATGTGAATAATGAACAACCAGGCACATGTTACAAAATTACTTCCTTTTCCCACCATCAACATCATTGAACCTGATATGCATTGTGAAATATGTTTTATAGGATGAGAAAGTTAACACAGCAGTTTCTGTGTCCTTGAGGTACATATACAATTATGTTTTGAGTAATTATTTAATTACAGTTGTTCCAAACCGAGAGGAGGGGATATATACAGATATTTCAACTTGTAAATCTAATTCCAGTAATATAAGAATAACAGCAAAATATTGATAGATCTATATTCTTGAGTAGTGTTACCCGAGCCCGAGTCTGAAGACTGTGTCCAGAAACTCGCTGTCATTGTGGACAGGTTCCAGCTTTCCTCCGAACACCCTTAGGAGTTTCATAGACGACATCCCGGGCTCATGAGCCCAGTTCCTCAAATGGTCATCTGTGACCGACTCGGACTTGGAGTCTGAACTGAAGACGCTTTCTACCGATTCACATTTCTCGGATGAACACAGCAGCACTCTCGGATTACGAACCTTCGAACCCTCTGCGAAACACTTGGAATCTTGGCGCCTCAAATGGTCATCTGTGACCGCTTCGGATTTGGAGTCCGAACTGAAGACGCTTTCAACTGATTCACATCTCTCGGATTGACATAGAAGTACTCTGGGATGACGAACCTTAGCGCTTCGCAGCTCTGCGAACCACTTGGAATCTCGGAGCCACTTTTCCATCCTGGCTTTGGAGAGTTTTGGACCATGAAGCTCTGATCTCTTCGAGTGAGGCATCTGGGAGGTGCTCATCTCATGGTCGTTGGTGGGAATATTGTCGTCACGGTTAGAACCCCTTGGAATGCCCTCCATTGAATCTGTGAAGCCCTCTGATTTAAGGAGAAACCGTGAAGTGCCTGAACGTTGAGTGTTGTCCGACATCACTGCCAATTGAGTCTTCAAGAGTTTCACTCAATATTATAAGCACCCACTGGTATATCTGAAAGTTTGGTACCTAGTGAGGTACTTACATCTGCTTATAAACCTAGGTCGGATTCTGTCTGTTGTTTTGTAGGTATCTTCTTTTCTTGGAATAACCTCTAATGAGGTCTTACTTCCGAGAATAACCCGGTATGAGGTTTTACTTTTGAAAGTAAGACCTGAACCTAAGGTTTTTTTGAAAGTAAGACCTGGAAATGGACTTAGAATAATTTTTCAGACTTGCAACGCAATAGCCAACAAGCAGCAATTATTATCGAAAATTATACAAAGTTAAAAATTTCCAAGTTGAAATAGCCGGATTCGAACCTAGCACCCTTCGCTCTCTAAACTGGCGCCTTAGACCGCTCGGCTATGCAGACCGAGATGATGAGTGGAGTTGAATTACTCCATTTATAGTCATACCTTCTTTGCCTCGATATAACGCAACCGAGGGCGGCATACCCTTTATAAAAACACGATTTGGGAATCAAAAATTATAAAATGTAAATTTTTACATTTGACGTTTATAGATAGGAAGAAAACATTCCTCCTTCGTCTTCTGCTTTTAAAATGGTCTAAGCGGAGGAATTAGGCCCTTTGAGCGTCCGAAATTATAACTCGTAAATTTTGATAGTTGACGGTTTATAAGCTGGAGAAAACACTCCTCCTCGGTCTTCTGCTCTGAGAATAACCTCAAGGTCGGGATAGCCCCTCGGGCTAACGCCCTCGGGGCTTTATCCCTCCCTTCAGGTTATTCTCAGAGCAGAAGACCTCGGAGTCATGTTTTCTCCTTAACAGATGAACGGTTTCTTGGTTGCCTCTGCTTAGCGGAGATATTTACTCGCTTCTACTCGCTTCTACGCTCTTCCTATGTAATGAACGTATGTATGACACATGTAGACCAACGGGTTGATAGACGTACCGGGAGACCTCGTCAGTTCTTTTATAACGCACATCACTATGTAAGTAACAATATCAGAATATATATGTGTATTACGAGTGTACATGTACTTCAGGTGGCGTATAATTGAATTTTATATAACGAACACTGGTGATGGTTTGTCGCAGGTTTATACTGTTGAAAGGTTAAAAAGATAGCAGAGAAAATGACTCACGATGTGCGTCAATAACCACTTGTACATTCGCGATCAATCTAGTTTTAACTAGATTGATTTAACAGCTGTAATGTTCTATGAACAAAATTTTTATTCTCAAAAATCACATACAGTGACACGGAGAACATACAGCATTTACAAAGATGTTAAAACACTGTACAAAGTCCAGGTTTAATAAATTTGGCAACTTAAAGGGGCACTAGCACGTTTTTAGCAAATTTTATGTTTTCAAATTTCCCATTTATAATGATTGTTCATGTCATTTATATTTACTTTAGAGGGTAAAACATCTTATTGCACCAACCGACTATCCGTAGTGATACTCTGTACACTAACGACTGTGTAAGCTCTAATTCAACCTGCTCCACTATAAAGTTTGCAGATGACGCAGCAATTGTTGGTAAATTAAATGACAGAATCTCTGAAGAAAGTTTTATAAATGATATAAACAATTTCACAACGTGGTGCGATGACAATATCTTACTTTTAAATGTTATAAAAACCAAAGAACTTGTAATTGACTTTCGGAGTAACCCAAGTGACATGCTTCAAGTGATAATCAAAGGTGAACGTGTTGAGACTGTGTCTGAATACAAGTATCTAGGAACCTTCATTGACTCTAAGTTAAACTGGAAGTCTAACACTGAAGCTTTGTATAACAAATGCCAGCAGCGTCTTCATCTTATGCGCAAACTCAGATCGTTCAATGTTAACCCGTCTGTCATGTCTTCTTTTTATGTAGCATTTATCCAAAGCATTTTAACGTTTTCATTTCATTGTTGGTACGGGTCTCTCTCAGTTCATCTGAAATCTAAAGTGAACAAAATTGTAAACATTGCAAGTAAAATCGCTGGGGTCAATATTGAATGTTTAACAGAAATATATGAGCGGCAAATCTTAAATCAAGCTGTTAAAATCCTATCTGACCCAACTCATTATTTACATTCGGAATATCACATCCTCCCTTCAGGCCGCCGCTACAAAGTTTCAGTTTTGAAAACTAAGAGAGCCCGTACGTCATTTGTACCAAACACAATATCTCTTTTAAATACACGTGTAAATACTTAAAGTTATATGTCAATATAATGATATGATGTATTTGTATCACTGTTTGTTTGTTATTTTAGCTCTGTTGATGTAAAGCAAATTCCTGAAAAGGCAATAAAGTATTATCATTATTATTATTATTATTATTATTATTATTATTATTATTAATAACTGTGTTGTGTATAAAGCAAAAATTGCATGGCGGCCATTTTATTGTGAACACATTTTATTATTTCAAATGACAAGAACTATTCCCATGGCTTTATGGAACTATGTACACTCATTTTTAAACTTGATTTTCAGAAGAGAGAAGGGTGTATTACTACTGGTGACATAATTTTTCAAATAAATTTCATCCACTTATCTCAGCGAAAAAACGTGCTACTGCCCCTTTAAGTGGTGAATAATCACATTTCATTTAACAAACACATTTTTCAATATTATGATGTTGACAGAAATAATGGGGAGATACCGGTATATAATGGCATCTATAGCTAGTGCTGGTCAGTAAAGCAAAAAATGAAGTTCATCAAAAACAGATGATGTACAAAAGTGGCAGGTTCTATTACACCTTTCAATGCCGGACCAACGTCCTGTTTCAATATGGAGTCTGTGGTTTGTTCTTCTAAAAAGACCGTAGTCAACCGTCGTCTATAATAGTAAGGGAATTGTAATAGATAAGATTCTAGAAATATTGATTGCTTATACATTATGTAATAATAAACTTTCGACGAGTCGACAGCCGACCATAACTGTTTAAATTGATCAATGAGAATAACTTGCAAATTATTTTTAATCTATGCTATGTACTGACTGGTAGAGCCTAATATAGTAAAATTCAGTATCCTAAAGGATAGTCTTAATACTTGACATAATGGAAAATTGAAATCAGCATTTGAAGAAAATAGATTGTACATTATATTATAGCAAATAGTACTTAACTTACAACGAAAATGAAGTCGACGATCCAGCCCCATATACTATTAAAAAAAGTAAAGGGATGTAACGGGGTCAACACCCCATGTCCGTTTGAAATGTTGTCATCATATTATCATTCAATGTTATATACCACGTCAAAGCCAATACATCTGTCTTTAAAACAAGCAATCAAACGTAAAAATCGAACGGATAATAACAACTAGAAGGATATGATTTTTCAAAACCAAAAATATAAGCACATTGCTCATGTGAGCCATTTGGGTAGCCCACCAAAATGATAAAATATTCTCTTGAAACAATTGTTATAAAATACTTTATAATATCCTGTCAGCTAATAGTGACCCATTTACAAAGCCCAGTGCTCCAAACAGTATCAAAAGCTTTACTTAAATCAACGAAAACACAAAATAGTTTCATGAATGTCTAAACTTCATATCATTAAATATTATAAATCTAAAATGCCTCTTTAAAGATAGGGTTCTATCGGGATAAGTTTGTGGAAACGAAATTTGAGGCGACATTCCTGTAAGATCATGTGTAAGATACTAGCCTAAGCCTACTAGCCTATTTTTATGACTTTATATTTTAAAATGTGATATGGCTAGCACAAATTATTTAACAATAAAAACAACGACAAGCGAAGCCATTTATCAGCGTTTCAAGTGTGGAGAGCTTTGCTTCGGCACAATAGGACATAGTTGGTTAGTTAATGATAAATAATTTCTGACTTTGTGAATATTATTACAATGCTTATGTTTATATCCGTTTCATCATTTTAATTTTTTAAGTGAAAATACAGCATTTTTTTTCTTTTCACGTAATCTAAAAAAAACACTAAAACAAGATGACAGACAGTCGGCGATAGAACTCCATCTTTAAGAAGTTCGTCCTTTGGACTGTTCACAGAGAAGGACCCCGGGTTTGGTGACAGATGTACGACTTCCTGTAAATCTGGAATGGGAATACAATGCAGACGTGGCAAGTGCCAGTGCAAGAGGGGCTACGCCAAAAAAAGGGGAAAATTCAAATGTGATAAAAGTAAATATACAATTACCATGACAATTTGTTGTAATTATAAGGTGAAAATTGAAAGGCGTGATATTAAGAACTGTGTGTGTTATTTGGCAATGGCCAATAAAATATTTTGGCGCGAAAAACTTTTCTACAGAAATTAAGTTATTATCTGTTTTAAAATATGTGTCAAACGCCTGCATTTTTTCTTATTCTTCCCTTTACATACACAGAGGTGTATATTGTCGAAAACAACTACATTTTGTAACTAGAAAGCATGAACAGTCGACGATCAAACCCGGCAAGGGCGTAGCTACCAATATGAAAAAACCCGCGCTGACAAAATTATTTTTGGTCAATATTTGTTTCTGTTATTTTGAGTCAAATACATCCTCAGAAAATTTTTCTTTAATCACATGTCTGCTTTTATAATAACAGTCTCTGATTAATATGCTGCAAGTACAGTAAATATTCAGGCACATAGAACGTAACCATTACAGACGCAGTAACTGACAAATATATTTAACGTAATGCAAAACAATATATACAAAAAAAGACGGCGGACAGTCGGCGATTTAACTCCATCTTTAAGAAGTTCGTCTATTTGACTGTTCACAGGGAAGGAACCCGGGCTAGGTGACAGATGTACGACTTACTGTAAATCTGGAATGGGAATACGATGCAGAAGTGACCAGTGCCGGTGCAAGAGGGGCTACGCTAGAATAAGGGGGAAATCAAAGTGTGAAAAACGTAAATATACAATAACCATCACACTTTGTTGTAATGATCAGGTAAAACTTGAAATGTGTTTGATTGAGAACTGTGGGTGATATTTGGCAATGACCAATCAAATGACCGAATTTTGTTTGGCACGAATGTGTACGAACTTTCTACAGCAGTTATTACCTGTTTTAGAATGTGTGTCAATCGCCTGTATGTTTTCTAATGATTTTGTATACATACACTGGGGCGAATATTGACGAACAATTCACGTGAAAAAGAAATACCCCCATACAAAATACAGGATGTTTCAAGCCACGGAGGATGAATACGTCTATAGCAGTCAGTGTTACATCATGTCTTCAGAACCCATCAATACTAAACATGAATTAAAAATTAATTCTGTACATATTTCTGAGCTAGACACGTTTTAGGAAATAGTCTTTTTTGAATCTCCTCAAATAGACGAGATAGGAGAGTCATAAAGCAACTTTTGGCTTGTTTCGTGACGTCATACAGTAATGACGCATTAACAAATTTATATCCAAGAAGGTTGTTTACGTTGACAACATCTTTTATGAATTAAATTTCTCCTTTCTATTTTATTAAAACGTAAATACAAAACATTGTGGCCGAAATACACCTTGAAAAAGCGATTTTAGCACCCCAAGCGTATTTGAACAGAAATAAAATAAAAGTATCATACTCTTATGTATGAAATTTTAAGTACTTCTTCAGAAAACATGTGTTTATGAAAAACATTCAACATCTACTTTCTACGACAACAATATTTCATTAGATACTTTCATAAAAATTGGGGACGTTTCCTTTGCACGTGAGCATAAAAAGAAGGAACTGTCTACAACCCTGTTTATACGGTTAGCGTTTGCATGAGTAAAGCATTGCACATATGCAAATTTGCTCGTCTGAGCCAAATTCGCCGTATGGACGCATTTGCACATATGTATATTTAACTACCGTAAGCAAATTTTTCACTAACGTAAGCAAATTTGCACCTAGTCAGAGGCAGGTGCAAATGTTTACTACCGTGAGTAAATATGGTATTTTCACTTTTCTAGTAAAAGTTCGTCGTTTACAGACATAGTTCACACAGGTTGAGAAATATATTAGAGAACTTTAGAAACTCTTAATGTTTTTCAAATTCTCTATATTTGATAATCTTCTTGCACGCGATGACCTTCAAAATCTATCTGACTATCCGATTTTCATTATATAATTAGGGCGATATAGTCAAAACAATGTTGACAAATTTAAAATAATGTCATTTATTTAGTTTACATCTAATAGATATTAATTGGCATGTTTTAGGAATTCTCTATTCTTATATTTAAAGAGTTGGAAGCCCATTTGCTTAGGCAGAAATCAAATGCATATGAACGCAAAGTAAATTTACTTTTACTCACG
The DNA here is from genome assembly GCA_936450465.1 of Gibbula magus. Lineage (NCBI taxonomy): Eukaryota > Metazoa > Mollusca > Gastropoda > Trochida > Trochidae > Gibbula > Gibbula magus. The sequence continues at coordinate 41,881,946 of OW388298.1, forward strand.
TGTGTGTATTACTACCATAAGCAATATTGCATATGTGCAAAGTTCGCCGTATAAATAGGGCTTACGATCCAGCCCGGCAAGGGTGTATCTGCCTTCATGAAACAAACCGTACTTACACATGATTTTTTGGTCGATATTTATTTCTGTTATTTTGAGAAAATTCGTTCTCTTCTGGTTTTTTAATAATTAATAAATAATTAATAATTAATATAGTGCAAGTACCGTAAATATTCAGGCAAATAGCAGATAACCATTATAGTCGCTGTTACTTGACAAAGATATTACTTAACGTAATGCAAAAGAAACCAATGGCGGACAGTCGGCGATAAAACTCCATCATTAAGAAGTTCGTCTATTTGACTGTTCACAGAGAAGGACCCCGGGCTAGATGACAGATGTACGACTTACTGTAAATCTGGAATGGGAATACGATGCAGACGTGGCAAGTGCCGGTGCAAGAAGGGCTACGCTAAAATCAGGGGCAAATCAAAGTGTGAAAAAAGTAAATATACAATTGACATGATGCTTTATTGTAATGATCAGGTAAAAAATGATATGTGTGCTATTGAGAACTGTGGGTCATATTTGACATTGGCCAGTCACGTAACCTAGTTTTTTTACGCGAAAATGTTCACACTCTCTAAAGAAGGCTTTACATGTTGACAATTTTGGATTGCGCTTGTATGTCGTCTAAAATATATTATGTACCTATTTAGATAAATACCGATATTATAAACGAGCTGAAGTTTCACTCGACACAAACGCCCGTTCACTGCTATCAGTAATCTTACAATAAGAATTTAATATGGACGACCACTGTCAAACGATGACACTTGAAGTTATCTAAAACCTTACGTCATTAGGACATTACACGCCCTTGTGGTGTTACATTATTCAATGGAAAATATTCAAAACTTACCAATTCCGGGGCCCACCCCAGTTGGAAAAACAACTGTCTGTCGAAAAAAAAAGGTTGTTGACGATTGCCAACTTCCGGTTTAGCATTGACAGGGCATACTCCCTGTGGTATATCCATTTGATTTTTAGCTCATTAGGCCTGAAAGGCTCGATGGGCTTATGGCATGGCATTGCGTCCGTCCATCCGTCCGTGCGTAAACTTTTCGCTTTTTCGACTTCTTCTCTAGAACCGATGACTCTAGAGAGCTGAAAATCTTATGAATAGACTCCTTGGATAAAGATGATTCTAAATTGTAGATTTGGTGACCCTGTGACCCCAAATGTGGGTCACAGGGTTCATGATCTAAAAAGCTATGTTAATCTTCTTCTCCAATCCCAATGACTCTAGAGAGTTGAAATATGGGCCACAGCCTAAACAACCTGTTGTAATAAGATTTGAACTCTGAGATTGTATGTGTGCTTCACTGAATAAAAGTAATCCCTTATAAACGACCTCATCCTCGGTTACCCATGGTTTTATATATGCTCCGTTACTCTCCACTATATCACCCATGGGAAATTTCATCAGAGAAATCATTACTCAAATTACACGCCCTTGGCCAGCGTGAGCCAATCAAACCGTTACGCAGCTTGGACCTGCGAGCCAATGACAACGCATATCACTTCGTTGCAGAGCACGCGAGGTCATTTTGTTAGCCATCCATCACCGGTTATCTCCCTTGACCATTTCCGTCTTATCGTATTGAGTAGTTTCGTTGGTTACTGACTTCGTCACGCCGGCCAAGGGCGGGTAATTTGAGTACAGATTCACCTGATAAGGTTTCCCATGGGTGATATAGTGGAGAGTTACGGAGCATATATAAAACCATGGGTAACCGAGGATGAAACGACCTGAGAGAGAGTCATCTCATCTTTTTCATGTGAGAGTCCTAACATGTGGTTTGAGAAATGCAGAAATTGAGAAAATAAAGTTACTCTGCAGTAAAGTTTATTCAATAGGAATGTGAAATATGTTAACTTAGATCAATATCTACATTATGGAGATGTTTGATGTAATAAATGTTAAATGAGAACTGACGAATAGCCTGTGAACTGAATATTGTGACAGGCGGCAAAGGAATGATCATGAATTGAAGAGAAGTTAAGAAATTGTGCATTTTACATAAGATATGTGAACTGGATATGACTGGTGATGAAATGATAAGATAAGACTATTAAAAGTAGCTATATGAGATCGTGACACCACATCTTCTTCTCCAGTACAGAAAAAAATATTGAAGTGTGCGGAAAACAAAAATTAAAAAACATAATTCACTGACTGTGAGTCCAGGATCTGCATGTTGTGTACTTGCATTGTGTTGACCTGGGCAGTGACCACTCGCTGGTAGAGAGATGCAAACATCAGCTGTCATTGCTAATACACAGAGGTTTCAGATTACTTCAAATTTCTTAGCTGTGCTACAGTCTGTGTGTGAGGCTGGTTAAGTATTAGACTCAGATGCTCAAGAGAATGTTTTCATAAAATATCAACATTTTATTAAATATTGAAAAGCAGCCTATGGGAAACGGGATTTTCAGAAACAGATCAGGGCTCCTTTTCATTATGTAATAAATGTTGATATTTTCAGTACAAATAAGAACTAAAACATTAAAATGCAAAGTCTACAATATTTATAGTGAATGTTGATTGATGTGTAACCAGTTTTTATAACAAATGTTAAATGTGATGACTAGACAATGCCTTATTATGTGATATCTTAATATTTTCCTTAGAGATAATGATTAACATCATTCCTGATGAGCTTCAGAGCCAATGGCTCCATTTTCTTGATAATATATTGTAAAAAATACAATGGATCATCAGATGACTTCACCCACAGATATTTAACATTTTATTATCACATTAATGTTTTATTTGAACACATGAGGACAATCTCATCCACAGAAAGGAAAGCACGATTTGGCCAAACATGTGGACCGATGCAGCGGTGTCAAGGGATAGGTGTTGAGTGTTTGTCGAAGTTTTGTCAGTGCCCTAAAGGATATCAATACACTAGGAAAGAGTCCACCTGCAAAGGTACAGTTGTCCTATAAATAAACATACCTTGAATCTGGAAACTTTTGAGTGCGTTTCTAGAAACTTTCTAGTGTGAATCTAGAAACTTTCTAGTGCCCTTTTAAAAAAAATTCTAGTGCTTATTTAGAAACGTGCCAGTGCGTATCTAGAAACTTTCTAGAACGTATCGTCCCCACACGCAATTGCGTTAGCTGAAACTTGAAACTGTTTATTCACTCAAGGCTACAAGGTAGCATAATGAGGTTTATAAGAGTTGATTTAATATGAATATATGGACAACGCATTATCTAAATTTACTTAAGGCGTGGCGGCAGAAAATGAATAATTTGAACAAAGTGTGGACATTTTTTGTTTGAAATAAAGAAATCATATTAAATATTGAGGGCTTCGCAGTATATTCTTTTGGAATAAACTTTTCCCTTAATTTGTTGAAAAAATCACAGCGGAATAGATAATGATACTCATCTCCTATTACATTTAAAGCGCATAATGTACATTTTCTACATTAATAATCAATCTTAGACCAACTTCCAGTTTCCACAGGAAGACGATGATTGGATAGTCTAAAGTGTAATAAAGTAAATAGATATTTTTCAGGCAAGTGTTGTAAATAAAAGTCAATATCAGTGTTATTTTTAATTGAGAATTAACAATCCACCGCTTAGCTGTTTATGCATCAGGGAGAAAACATGAGGGTGATGTTTTGGTAGACATTTTAAAACCTGAGGGTGGCTGGGAATGAGAAGTAAAGCCGAGTGCAAGGATGCAGCAAAACAGTTTTGGAAATAGTTTTAGTGCTCTCGTAAACCAGTCTGAATAAAATTGGCCTTTTTCCGAGGAATAAAAGTTGCAAAATAGTGCATTTACCGGGATACCAACTCATATCGTTCTGAGGTTTCCTCGCAAAACCGTCTGATAACAGCCCGTAGGCTCCCATGTTCTGACGCAATTCGGTTAACCAATCACAAGACCTCCAACACAAGCTTTCGGTGCGAGAAACTCGGGGCAGATAACTCCAAACAGCTATCCCTTTGTCTGTTCCGAATGCTTTCAAAACGGCGACCGTTTAAAAACTGTGATGTGGTTGGTCAGCTTTTTGACTTGGCTTCGTCTGCGCTAGACTGGTACTGAACACGCGCCTATACGGGGTGTCCTCAGACCTTGTGGCGAGGAATCCACAGAACCTGTTCGTATCCTGGTAGATGCATTGTTTTGCAAAGTTTATTCCTCGAAACAAGGTCGATTTTAATCAGACTGCTCGTAACCTGTCTTCATAGTGCAGTCCGAATCAAAATGTTGTTCTATCCTTTAAAGGATAGATGCAATGATATATGATATATAATTAAAATGGGATGTCAAGTCGACAATAGCTCGATTTTAAATTTCTGAAATCGGTCCATGAATTACTTATATACGGCTTTTAAAAAAAACGCCTAATTTAGCCCCGGGGACCAGAATGAAAGTCTGCGGGGGTGTGGCCCGTGAAGGGATGACTTCTGTGACGTATCTGGAGGAATCTGATTTTCGGCGATAGTCATAATTCAACGTAATTTCGCAACATTTTGATTGTTAATTTCACAAGCAAATCTTCAATCAAACAACTTAAATTTTCCATATATCGAATCTTAGATATCCAACTAGATAATTCCGCAGATGACAATTACATAATTATTGCATGAACATGTTTTTTTGGCGATTTAACACACCTCATAAATTCATCGAGCGGCAGTGATAATCATCATTAATTAATTAACGAGGCGGCTGGGTCCGCTGGTCGTTGGTCTGTGGTTAATCAGTCACGCCTTAATGATTCTTCTAAAACGTTTCGCGGCGGTTATCGTGGTATTGTTAAAATGGGTAAATTTACTAAATTAAAATCGTCTTAATAATCAATGGTATTTGTATATTGTCTCGATTTAATGCTCAATTTGTTCCGATATACAGTATACGTAGAAGTAATCATGTGTCATTCTTGAGAAAAATGCATTTCACCAGATCTGTAAGTGATAGGTATCAAGCAAAGGTGGAACAACTCCCATGTTTTACGTAATGTTATTGTAAACAACATATTAAGATATCTTACGTTGCTCCACCGGGTATGACTGTGAAATTTCACACTATAGAATTGACATCTTTGATGGGCATTCTAGAAGTTGAAGTGATGAAGAATGAAGAACAATTTTATGGATACACAACTTCTTTATTCTGTGTAGGCGACGTTTCGACATAGATATTAATGTCGTTGTCAAGCAGGTGTTACAGTTGAACACATTCCCAGGGTTTATATACAAGTAGTTTTTATACAATAGAAGAGGATGAGAAGAATTTGAGTTGTTATTACAGTAGATAGGCTTGATGTACACATATTGAGTAGAAGCCAGAAAGAATGATTTACAGTGTTTATACAGCAGATGAGGTTGATGTACACAGCTTGTTAAGGAGATTAAGAACAGAGCTTGTTTAAGGATATAGATTTGATTTAAATGGGAATTTGTTCAACTGTACCACCTGCTTGACAACGACATTAGTATCTATGTCGAAACGTCGCCTATACAGAATAAAGAAGTTGTGTATCCATAAAAGTGTTCTTCATTATAGAATTGTATACATGAGATGAGGTAAAACATGTTTAAGAGTAGATTGGGCACAATTTCATAGCACCAGTAACTCCATGACATCAGACATACAAAATGTATACAGCTTTGACATCATTATTTATACTATGAAACTATCAAATACCCGATGACATAAAATGGTAAGACTTGGTAGCAGAAGTGTGTCTGTCCGTCTGTAAACCTTTCGCTTTTTCTAGAGAAGTGAAATTTTATGTGCAGACTCCTTGGACAATGGGGATTCTTAATTGTAGATTTCGTGACCCCGTACCCAAAAAGGGGTCACAGGGGTCACAAAGCTATTTTCATCTTCTTCTCTAGTTCCAAAAGGTCTAAAGAGCTGAAAAGTTGTGTGCATTCTCCTTGGCCAGTAGGGATTCTAAATTGTAGATCTGATTTGAAATGTGAGTCACAGGGGTCACGAACTGAAACCTATTTGTTGCTTGTTAACAATGTATTACCTGAGATGACATATATAGGTAATAAATCAATGCAGTCCTGATGAGCTACAGAGCCCATGGCTCTTTTTTCATTTCTATGTCCAGTCTGTACTTGGTCCAGATTTGTAGCACCTTACCTGTATTACTTTTTATGTATTTACACCTTTTTGAATACATGTTCTTGTTTGTACATTATATTTTCATAATTAACACTATTTACAGCAAAACAGTTCAATGTGCAGAGGTTCGGGTCTAGTTGTAAAATTATCTGTACCGGTGAGGGGCTCATGTGTGCTTGGGGAACCTGCATGTGTAAAAAGGGGTACGATGTCAACCCGTGGGAAAATACGTGTGTACAAAGTGAGAAGATAAAACAAATTATTATATGATTGCAGGTGGAATACCGAGATAGACTATCAATGAAAATAAACCGTGTTATCAGTCACTGGTGAAAATAACAATGGAACGTGTTAACAATGACCTGACGTCATAAAACAATGCTCCGACGTCACGACACGTTCATGACGTTACATTGTTGCTGAGGCGACAGGCTCATTCTGGTGCCGACTTAACGTAAATGCAAGTCTATTTCGGTGAATATGCAAAGATTTGGTCATATAATAAATAGAAAATGTGTCTTTTCTTGACAAATACCATGAGGTAGAACAGTTATATAGTTTCGGTGAGATAAACATGGTATTAGTCAAGAAAAGCCAAACATCCTCTAATTATGTAGATATGTCGTTTTATTCGATTTTCAGTTGTGAAATACGGCATTTATTTGTTAAAATAAAATCCGTATTTTCACTGAGTGAAATAACATGTTATTCTACTCAGTGAAATAACACTTTCATGCATATGACGTCATCGTAACAATTGGATGACGTCATAGGATGGCCGTGGAAAGGAAGGCGATCTCGGAGGCTCCGTTTATAAAATGAACGTCATTTACCAACTATGCATGGTTTGTTAAATCTTATAAATGGAACATTTGACGTGTCTCGTCGAATACCAATGGGCGATTACTTTTGAACCTGTCTTGAACGCGATTGCTCAATGTAGCGCTAGCGCTACGTAGCAAGGCGAGCAAACTTCGAGTAATTTGCACTGTGTCGTTCAAGAGAGAAAGAGCGCTACTTGAGCGCTACTTGAGCGCTACTTTGAGCAATCAATGAGCGATTATAAGCGCTCGCTGTTATGGAACGGAGCTCTGATGTCCTGCTGACCCAATAGGCCATACTTGTATTGGTCATCGGTGGCTACGTGTCTTAATGTCAGTGCGACTCTCAAGTCTGCATCCAAAGATCTGTAGCTGCTTCCTTCACCAGCTATATATGGGGTCCTATTCTTTCCAAAATTTCGTCAAACAGCTTGACTGGTCATAATTCTTCAACAAATGTGAATCTTCCTCAGTGTGATTAAAATCGACTGTTTTCCGTGGAAAAAAAATTGCAAAATAGTGCATCTACCAGGATACGAACTCATATAAGTCGTAGGTTCCACGCCAAACCGTCTGATAACAACCCGTAGACTCGCGTGCCGAGCGCAATTCAGGTAGCCAATCAAAAGACGCCCAACAAATGCTTTTGGTGCGAGAAGCTAGGGGCAGATAACTCCAAACAGCTATCCTTTGGTCCGTTCCGAATGCTTTCAAAACAGTGACCGTTTAAAAACTACGTTTTGATTGTGGTGTGGGATGTTCTCAGACCTTGTGGAGAGAAATCTACAGAACCTGTTCGTATCCCGGTAGATGAAAATCTACCTACCTATGTAACATATAAAGAAGGTATGACACTGTCCGCCATTTTGAACCTGGCATAGGACTGGAACTGGTTTGCTGGCTCAAATACGCCTTGTAACATTCGTAGACTGATCCAAGTTTACATTTCGGGTCCTATGCCAGGATTCAAAATGGCGGACAGTGTCATACCTTCTTTATATGTTATATAGGTAGGTAGATATAAGTAGGTGTATATTTAGGATATGGCGCCTGTGCTCCAAAGGTGTAAACCACTCTGGTACCCACATTTCATGCCGTCGACGCCTTCTTCTTCTGCGTTGATGATCATTAGTAAGCAGCAGTCGCCGATATACTGCAGTTCTTGTTCGGTTTCACAATACATCGATCAGGGCCATTTCATTTTTCTATGTGTATGTTAGATTAACATGACTGCAGCCGGTCGCGGTAATTTTTATATTAGCGCGTTCGGCTTCGGATCAAGAGGTTTCGGGGTTCGAATCCCGCCAGGGGCACGGCAACTTTGTCTGTAGTAGAGAACTGTTCTACCAGCAGTAAGGTTTGGGTGAAATGCTACACTGAATTACAGTGCAGTACCACCCATGGTTTGCTAGTTCCAGCCGGTGGTCGCTATTTTCACCGCAATGCATAGCCACATGGCGTTGCGGGCATTCTCCTTTCCATAATACTAGCAGCCATGATATGAGTGAAATACTCTTGAAAGCGGCGTTGAACCCCAACTCACCTCATCTCAATTTTATACTTTAGAACCGACTGGTCCTGCAAACAGTTTTGATATCTCAATGCGGTCGTACTGGAGTCGTACAAGACTTGCAACTGTCGTAGCGTGATCGCACTCGCTTGCAATAACTATTATTATCTGATATTGCGATTCATCCATTATATATATTTAACTGTAAATCTCCAGAAATACAAATAAACTTCTGTTATCGAATGACTCCACCATGCGTTTAGCGCAAGAGGGAATAGTATTCGGCAGCGAACTTCCATACGTATTGAGAAAATAGATAACTCCAAAACTAGCCACCGGATTCTTTTGATATGTTTTATAGGTTCACCACAGTGAAAGTAAGGCTCCCATAGAGTTGTGCGATCTTGACCTTTGTTCATATCGCTTATGCGTCGTGTGATTGTGGCGTCATTTATTCTAACAATGTGTGCGGCAGTTGCTAAGAATTTAGCATCAGAAAGCATGCTCTGAATAAATGACAAATTACTTCAAGCAGTTTAACTATGGACATTTGATTGTTCGTGGACTATTAATCACGTGTTTTGGGGATATAAAGAATCAGTTTGATGAATAGTTTAAACTATATATATGCTGACGCATGCCCGGAACATTATACTGTACTGTATGAAGTTCTAAAATATCTATTTAAAATCGAATAAAATACTTTTTTTTACAGTATTTGATTTGCTGAAATCGACATTTTAAAGATTATTAATTATTATACAATCTTTCATAATATTTGAATCGGATCAGTATCCGAGCTTCGGTCATTTATATATATATATATATATATATATATATATATATATATATATATATATATATATATATATATATATATATATATATATATATATACATATATATATATATATATATATATCATACAGAAGATATCGCTTGTGTGAGATCAAACGATATCTACAAGCGATATCTACATTGTACATTGTAGATATCGCTACTATCAAATCGTCATAATCCTATTACATCATCAGTTAATGACATCACTAAGAACACTGCTATGACGTCAGAATGGTGATGACGTAACAATACTATGATGTCATAATGCTTATGAAGTCACAATGCTATGACCTCATTGAGATCAAGAAGAAGCTAAATGGCAGTTTTGTGTTTCAGATATGTCAGTCTTTGACTTATAATTGTTGAAGAATGATTTTGAATGATAAATAAAATCTCACCCTCGTGTCTTCTGAATATCAAATATATCAACACTCGTTGATTAAAGTAAAAATATCATCGGCAAGCCTCGGATATTTGTAACTTTAATCAACTCGTGTTGATATATTTGATATCAGAAGACACTTGGGTGAGATTCTCTATATATACGTGTTGATGTTTTGACAGCTCACAAATATAAGCAAATCGATGTGTCAAATTTCAGCAAAATCACAAAAGATTGGTGTGAGATGCCAGATGAGCTATGAGTGCCGGGGACGATTTGTGGAGTGTTACAGAAACAGTTGCCTGTGCAAACCAGGATATTACTTAATGACAAAGACTAAAGAATGCGTAATGAGTGAGTTGCTGTTTAAAACTTTAAAATTGTATATATCACATGATTGCTGGGTCTTGTGAGTTAATCGACACTTTAATAAGGAAGTCATTGAGACAGAAATCCTCGGTTATCAATTGTTTTATATATGCTCCGTTACTCTCCACTATATCACCCATGGGAAACCTTATCAGGGGAATATGTTCTCAAATTACCCGCCCTTGGCCATCGAGGTTTCCGAACCTAACTTCCCACCGAGGCTACTCCCTTCAGATTTCCGATCCTTACTTCCCACCGAGGTTACTCCCTTCATATTTCCGATCCTAACCTTTATTCTATAGAAAGCCCTGAATTCCAGAAATCCAGCAAAAATCCCAAGTGGGCGAACCTCATATTATACCCCTGCTTCTTAACCAATGAAAACTCATCTTTCAGTGGTCATGTCGACCGAGCGACTTCAAAGATCTAGGCATTTGACTCGTAAGGGTCTTGCTAATGAGCAAATGTCCTCCGAATATGTCTGTAAATTTCACAATTGTACTATTTTGGGTATTTGTCTCTGATTTGGTCTTCTTTATTTATCAGCATGTTAATGATAAACTGTTTTCACAAAATGAATAAACATATTTCGAGGCAAACACATTAAACGAGCAAAACATTTATCTTACGTTTATTTTATCATTATGGCGTGTCATTGGAAAACGTCACTTTTACAACGGCGTCACTGATTGCACAACTAGATTCAAATACAACTAATCTGGACACTTCTTTTTGCCGGCGAATTCAGCCCTTCTAGAACAGAGGTTAGGATCGGAAATATGAACTGAGTATCCTCTGTGAAAAGTATGAGGTCGACTACAATCATATGCAGAGCATTCATCCTTTACGTTTGCGATTCACTAATGTTCATCAAATCTTAATGGGGCAGTAACACTTTTTTCGGTGAAACAAGTCGATAAAATGAATTTGAAAAATAATGTCATCAACTTTAAAAAAATCTTTCCCTCTTCAGAAAATCATTTTAAAAAATGAGTTTACATGGTTCTGTAAAGCCATGGTCATTCGAAATAATAAATTGTGTTCACAATAAAATGGCCATCATGCATTGTTTTGCTTAATATGCAACACCGTTATTACCACTACGGATAATTGTTTTTTTTGTAATAAGATGTTTTACCCTCTAAAGTAAATATAAATGACATAAACTTTCATTATAAATGAGAAATTAAATTTGCAAAAAAACGTGCTACTGCCCCTTTAATACTCACTGTTCGAGAAAGTCAATTGAAATAACGTGACAGTTCTAATTGAATTTGACTAAAATAGTGATCCGCAGCACTACAACGCTCTTGTTCCTTGGGTCATGTAGACTGATTAAACATTGCTGAATAGCATAGCAGGTCATTTTTCAGCCAATGAAATTCAATTTGAACGTGGTCGGTCCTCATCCGGGTACTGCCTCTATTGCTCAAAAGTTCTTTCATTTGCTGGTTATTTATAGCCAAAACGACAGTTATCGGGCTCAGGGAATAAGCATATTATAGTAGAGGATTCAAATACGCTGATTGCACATGAGCGTGTACAAAGTAATTTTAGCAAAGGTTATATTTTAAAATTATTTCTCCTATTCTTCCAGGTTGTGGAAACTATAGCGATAGCATGACTAAATACCAAGGATTGGGAATTAAAGGCCACAATGACAAAAGTATAAAGTGCCACCCCTCTTTGCCTCGTGATGAGTTTTTAAAGAAGTGCAAGCGCGCATGTCTGCACATTCGTTCGTTTCACTGCAAAACTATGGACTTTGTCTTTGCCGATAACAACAAATGGTGCCACCTCTCGAGAGCTGGTTATTTGGATGTCAATAGAAACGATAGAGAGGTCGGCCAGAAGGACTACTCATTGTGGGTCAGGAACTGTCTTAAATGATCATGTCACAATCGAACTGTCTTTACTGTTTTATGTGATTATCCTTGGCCAATGGGGATTTCTAAATTGTAGATTTCGTGACCACGTACCGATAATTAGGGACACGGGTCACGACCAAATATATATATATATATATATATATGTAAAGCATCGGTGGTCTAGTGGTAGAATACTCGCCTGTTTATTACAAGTATATTCAATTTCTTTTCCAGTACCAAAATGTCTGCAAGCTTCTTCTCCAGTACAAAAAGCTATAGAAACCTGAACTTTTTATGTGCGGCCTCATTGGCCAATGAGAAATTCAAAATTGTAAATTTGGTTACCACGTGACTCCAATTGGGGTCACAGGGGTCACTTCCTAAAACAACTATATTCATCTTCTTCCCCAGTACCAAAATGTCTAAAATCTTTTTCTCCAGTACAAAAAGTTATAGAAAGCCGAAATGTTGTCTACAGACTCCTTTGCCAATGGGGATTTCAAAATTGTAGATTAAGTGACAACGTGACGCCAATTGGGGGCACAGGGGTCACGACCTATAACAACTATATTCATTTTCTTCTCCGGTACCAAAGTTTCTAGAATTGTTTTGTCCTGTAAAAAAAATCTATAGAAATCTGAACTTTCATGTGCGGACAACTTGACCAATTGGGATTTCAAAATCGTAGATCTGGTGACCACGTGACGCCATATGGGGGCACAGGGGTCACGACCCGTTTCCGGAGCAGAATTTAAATGCCATAGGGCAAAGCTCAACGACAATTAGTATATGGAACAATCAGCATGTGTAGATGTGCCTTTTGGTAGTATGTTCAACTTCTTCAGAATTGTATTTTTTAACCGTTTGGCCGTTTCCATGGAAACGCAACGTGGACGTTCGTTTCCAGAGCAGAATTCACACACCGTAAGGCATAGCTCAACGAAACTTGGTTTATTATATGATTGCAGGTGAAATACCGGGATCTATCAATGAAAATAAACCGTGTTATCAGTCACTAGTGAAAATAACAATGGAACGTGTTATCAGTCACTAGTGACTGATATAACAATGACCTGACGTCATAAAACAATCCTCCGACGTCATGACACGTTCATGACGTCACGTTGTTGCTTAGACGACAGGCTCATTCTGGAGCCGACTTAACGTAAATGCAAGTCTATTTCGGTGAATATGCAAAGATTTGGTCATATAATAAATATAAAATGTGTCTTTTCTTGACAAATACCATGTTTATCTCATCTCGTGAGGTAGAAAAGTTATATATTTTCACTCGTGGCTGCGCCACTCGTGAAAATATAACCTTTCTACCTCACTCGATGAGATAAACATGGTATTAGTCAAGAAAAGCCAAATATCCTCTAAATATCGAACAACTATCATTCTGGAAACCAGGGGTACTTTGTTTCGCCCTCTTCACTTTGAAACTTAACCCCTGGATTCTTAGGAGGCAAATACCAAACATTCTTAAATGTCAAAATTAAAAATGTCTTTAAATCAACATCTGTGAATGTATGTGATGTATATTAGATAGGACATGTAGTAACAGGTGCTTTTTGGAGTCGAGCCGAACATTTAGCCGAGCCGAGAAAGCATGAATGCCACATTTCCAAATGTACAAAAGTAAATTAAGTTATCACAATATTTTCACTTTAGTCAAATTTCCTGTTCTCCGCACATTAGCTAATATACACTGGAACGCGATATTGTAATGAAAACGTTGGTAAAACTCCGCAGTCGATGCCCATTTTCGAGTCTGAAGAGCTATTAAAGTTTGGTGACATATATATATGATTGAAATAAGTCGATGTGGTGGAGAAATGTATAGGTGGTGTAGGTGCGTTCATTTGTGAATGTCACCAATTCTTAGCGTAAATTTTGACCTTATTTTGAATGGACCCTTCAATTTCCAATATGTCAATATAGGGTCTACGTCGCAAGGCATACACATCATCGAATTTCACACATCCACACTCACTGCCGACACAATATTAGCCGTTTCCAACACATCGCGGATGGGATAGCGCAGTGGTTAGCGCGTTCGGCTTCGGATCAAGGGGTCCGGGGTTCGAATCCCGCCAGGGGCACGGCAACTTTGTCTGCCGTAAAAACTGTTCTACACGCAGTAAGGTTTGGGTGCAATGCTACACTGAATGTCAACGTATTACCACCAATGGTTCGCTAGTTCCAGCCGATGCTCGAAGGTTTCACCGCAATGCATATAGCCACATGGCGTTGAGGGCTTTCTTCCTGCCATAATACTAGCAACCGCGATGTATATGAAATACTCTTGAAAGCGGGGTTAAACCCCAACTCACCTCACCTCCAACACATCGCCATATTTCACCGTCGAAATGCTCACATAATTATGTATCTCGTTTAGCGGAGGCTTCGCAAAAAAGTGGAAATAATCCTTTAAAAATATGTTTTTGCATTCTACGTAATATATGAAGTAGAACACAAAAACAAGGTTTTGACTAAATATATGTATAGCCCTCGATCTCGCTCAGATAATATCAATGTTAAGGCACTTGTAAAGAGAACAATGTATGAAATGACAGTAATAACGAATCCTCATTATCCTTTATCTCTTAGCTTACGTATACATCCGGTCAAATAGATATGGCTCTCCAAAAAGAGCTGTGTCCTTAACTATCTACCTGGCAAATGTATTACCATTGATAAGGCCCATGTGTTTCAATTATAAACTACCGGGCAAAAGAAAGGACTCACTCAGATGATTTTATCATATGTATGATTTTCAATTGCAAATATCTCAAGTTTTCGATGTCATAATCCAAAACTGATAAGTACAGGTGTTTAGTTAGCAGTCAAAGAATACTTCTACATGTTTTAAAAAAAAAAAAAATTAAAAATGAAATTTTAAATCTAATTTTGTTTTTAAATTATTTTTGATGATACACAATTGTTCACCGACATATAAGACATATCCTTTGTGAAAATAAATAAATGTGCCTGATTCTGCACACATTTACAACATTTTAAACAGGGTAGGGGTCATGTTGGTGTAAATTTAATTCTTAACCCTGTCTTCATTACAAAAAATATATTTGAACTAAAAATTAACCACAGTCACCAACAATGTCATCCAAACTACTGCAGATAAGTATTATTGTATCGTGCCATAGTCAAATACATCTGATTTCTTTTAAATATTGAATTAATAGAAACAAACTTAGGTGAGTCCTTTATTTTGCCCGGTAGTTTATGATCCATATTATCTTCACGGGTATTATTCTTTGATTATACTCTCATTGTAACATGGTGCAAAATGGATTGTTATTGTTATCACACTCTTTATATACTTACCCATATATGATTCTTGTTTATGTGCTGTTGTACGAATCTGTATATGTTTATCTCATAATAAATAAATAGCAATTGCTTTGCATGAATCTGATTCGCTGAACACTCTCACAGAGATTCAGTTCATACCTGCATGAACTTAATTTCGTGACGTCACATAACATTTAGCCACGCCCCTATGACGTCAGGTTCATGGCTAGTTGCGTTGTGCATTTTCATTGGCTGATGAACACGTTGTAGGCGGGGCTAATATTTGGTGTCTTCATACGCGTAAATAGTACAGCTCTAATTGTTGCAAATTTGTATATTTGTAGCCATGAAACCTTTTCAAAACATCAGGTTCGAATATATTTATTTATAAGAATTGACTTCAAAATTTATTAAGTTCATGGAGGTATAAACTTAAAAAACGCTGTGCAAACTTGGCGTAAATTCGCTACGCGGATTTACACAGTTAATAAATTGTGAAGTCAATTCTTAATTGTGCCTGAAAGGATTTCTACCGATGCGCCGACATTGTGGAAAAAAGTTTGATCATCAAATCATTGTATTCTCTTCACTACCAGCTACTAGAATGCCTCTCGGACCGACCGAATTTTATGATCATAATTAACAAATCACTGTAAAAAGTGCATTCACCATGACATTTTAAAATCCCTGTTTTTGATTGGTTTATTTTATGGTCGAACGGAGGTTCGAACACGATTTTTGTGAACGCCGATTTACCGCGTTTGGATACATGGTGACGTAAGAGTCTAGGCCAAACTATATAGTCATTGAAATAAACATGCGTAAATCAGTTATCTTCACTTTACGGTTTCCATCATGTTTTCCTTCCCGCAATTTACTCTGTGTATCTGTTTTGGAAAGTTATTCTTATTTGGACCGATGTTTGAAACAGTGAAACTACAATAGTCAATCAAGACCGTGATAAGCCGTGAACGAACCGGTTTCGGTTCGGATACAATGACGTCATGAACTCGATCAGTTATGACGTCACAGGAATGGTCGCGTCAATTTGACTAGTGGTGGAGGAAAGCTTTCAAGGCGGAGATACGATAAGATTTACAAACTTGTATCTTTTATTTGATTAAAATCTATGTTGTCACTTCAATATCATATTTAATAAGAATGAATTGTTAATTTCACTAGTTAGTAAATTTCTACCGTATCGAATACAACGGAAATGTTATGCGTCACACCTGAAGAAAAATGGGTTCAACCGATTACCGCATCACTCAGTTCACTTCCGCAGTGTCAAAGAAACACGTTTAAAATACGATGATAATTCGTCATGGTAGAATGGAGATAAACCTACTGTGTTTTTAACTTTTTGTGAGTCTAACGTAGATTCGATACCTTTTTTTTATCATTCGAAGCCTCACGCTGACGCGTTCGGCTCCGAATGATAAAAATCGGTATCGGATCTACGTTAGACTCACAAAAAGTTAAAAACACAGTAGGGGTATCTCCTAAATATAAATAAATATATAATTCACTTATATAGCGCCTAGTACCGTCACAATTGTCGCTCACCGGCGCTGTACAGATAAAAATTTCAATATACACACAGAAACTACTATTTACAGTTCATTGTGATGCACACATTTCCAGTGCTTTTCATTGGTATGCTTCAGTGAAGAGAAGAGTTATCAATAGAGATTTGAATTCATTTTTTGATTGGATAACTCTTAGTTCTTGTGGGAGTGTGTTCCACACTTGGGGGCTACATACAAAAAAGGCACGATCTGACATCAGAGAGTTTGAGCGTGGTTGATGCAGGAGAGTGTCACTGGAGGATCGAAGTTGACGGGCTGGGGTGTACTGGGAGATCAGATCTTTCAGATAGGCGGGGAAATCCTCGTTGTGCAGGCAGTCATGTGTCAGCATACAGATCTTGTATTTTACCCGTGACTGAACAGGAAGCCAGTGCAATTCATGTAAAATTGGTGTTATATGTTCAGATTTTCTGACCCTGGAAACACATCTGGCTGCGGCATTTTGTATCCTTTGCAGTTTGGCAAGTGTTCCAGCGGGTTGATGAATGAACAAAGCATTGCAGTAGTCGAGTTTCGACGTAACCAGTGACTGCATCAGCATCTTTACAATGGATGTGTTGAGGAGGTATCTGACTTTGCTGATGTTGTATTCCCTGCCAATAGTGTCAATTATACCCCACTTCCGGTTTCCCTGCTGTGGTTTCTTGTTACAAGTGTAGGTGTACCGATACACCTACCCTTGTTCTGATACACCTACACTTTTTATGAACAAGTAAGACTTTACAAATGTAATAAACTGGGATCGAACCTGTGACCTGTTGCTTTCTGATCGAACCAACTAACCATTAGACCACGGCATGAGGCCATTTGAAACTTGTACCTTTTTATCCCACTGGTATGTAATACCGCTGGATATAGTAGTCGCTCTGTCCGTCCGTCCGTCCGGCCGGCCGTAATCATTTCGTTTCCGGAGCAGAACTCGAAAACCGTTCATGATATATTTCTGAAGTGTCCATGTGTATAACCTACCTACTGAAGTGGTGCCATTTGATATTTCTGAAAAAAAATTTTTTTTTCGTTTCCGTAGAAACGTGTTGAATTTGGACTTAGTTCAGAGACAGGTTCGTTTCCGGAGCACAGCTCCAAAACTCTTCATCATATCTTCCTGAAACTTTGCATGTGTATTACCCAGTAACTGTAGTGGTGCCTTTTGATATTTTCAGTTTTCTGAAATGGGTTTTTTTTCGTTTTCGTGTTGAATTTGGACTTTGTTCCTAGATAGGTCTGCTCAGGAGCAGAACTCCAAAACCCTTAATCAGGTTTGTATTTCAGCATGTGTATTACCCACTAACTGACTTAGTACAGCTGCTGAACAAAATATTGTTTAACTGTGTCCCGAACTCAGTGCAAATATCATGTAATTCCGTGTTCATCTAAGGTTGCTTTTTTCCCTAATTATGTCCGCAAAAGTTATGAATCTTTGTTTAGACGTAGAAAAAACATTTCTGTATCATATACTTAAATATGATACTAATATTTCTACAGGAGCAAATATGGCAAGGATTTATATAACACCGGGGTCCAAAAATCCCAAACTGAAAAATTTAAATTGTTTTATAAAATTGTCGTTTTTTAATCATTTAGGGAAAAAACATCATTCCTATCATCACATTAACCAATTTTTCCTATTATTGTCGAAATTTTACAGACATTATGTTTAATTAATATTTTATTGCAGAAACAATGAAATCTAAATTTTCTAATTTTGACCCCTTGTCTCTTTTGTTGTACGCCACAATTGTTTTCGCATGTTACATATCTGTCCCTTGTATATGTAGTGTACAAATGATTTCTCTACATCTTGTCCAAAAATATTATCCATAATGTGTTCTGTTAAGAAATAGTGCCAAATTGAAGTTGAAGCTTATGGCTCAATGAACATGTCTGCGTTGAAAATATCGTCATATGACCATATCAATTAGATTTCGAGCCCCGAACATGGATAACCCAAAAACGCAGCACGAGCTGAGCATGCCCGGGAGTTGTCACAGATGAGGTTCAATCTGGGTTTTGCGTTTCATTCACAATATTGTTTTCAGTTGTATTTGTTTAGAAATATTATGAAATAGTATACGTTTACACTCGACCGTAAGTGGGATATACGACAGATATACCCATATTTTTCCTCGTGATATCCTACAGTTTCCCTCGTGGGGCCTTCCTCGGCTATAGGGTATCACTCATACGCTCGATAAAGTATTGGTATATCTCTCACTGAATCTATCTAGTGCAAACTAAAAAGAAACTCCGAATATAGATATTATTACCCGAGGAAGTGTGTCATATGACTTTTACGAAACGAGTGTGAATTTTTTTATTACCCGAGCGAGAGCGAGGGTTGTACACACATTTACACGATTTTCGTAAAAGTATTATGATACACTTTCGAGTGTAATACTTTCTTTATTACCCATTTTATTCCATTTGTTTAGCGTTAAAAAAGTCAGGAAACGACCCACTTCTCTTGCGACGGGATGCTACAGTGACGTCACGAACAATCGTTTTATGACGTCACAGACGACCAAACAAGGTACGTCGCGGTGTAACAATGGTTGCTAGGCAAACGTGATATGTGCACATGTGCTCATATCAATAATATTAACTCGGTTATTTTTAACCATATGGGTAATAATGCATATTACTAGCCAATATTTATACATGTATATCATCATTGAGATATAAATTTTGTGGCAGGGTGAGATATAAGCGTTCCTACTAGCTTCAGCTAGTGGGATGTCCCTTTAGCTCAACTGGTAGAGCGCAGGACTGTCACCTGACGGTCCCGGGTTCGATTCCCACTGGAGGTGATCTCACATGTTACATTTGGCGCCCAACGTGAATAATGAAGATAAGAAATAAACTCAACACAAACTGGTTTGTTTTGGTTTTTAAGTTTTATTTACTCATGACATTACATCTGTATTCATTTTCGAAGATTCTGTCCTGTCCGAAATACTTTGACTTTTGTTTGAGGGCAGTGATTACCTTTGATATTTGGCACACGCATCTCTTGTGCTGAGATATTTTTAGTTAATGTAAACAATTCTGGCCTTATGACCTTGGCCTCTGAGCCTTTTTCAGAAACTTAAACCTTGATCGTAACTTCTTTTTTCAATTATAAATCAGTGGTAGTTTAGCTGACATATTTAACTGGGTCGTTTTCATGAGTTTGTAGGAGTAGTTTTTATCACGAGAACACTGATGTTTTGATCGAAACTTTTGCTATATGGCTATATTTTGCTAATATGCTGTATCACCTGCTGCTCCATCAGTTATTTATATTGCCTAAACTACTACAATACCCAAGTTCCTGAGCCCAATAACGTTCGTTTTTGCTATAAGTAACAAGCCAATGAAAGAACTTCCATAACGGCAATATAGGCCGTGCCCGGATCAGATCATTGACGTACAACTGTAGTTCTTTATTTTTAAGGAAATATTATACAAGCATCTAAAGGAAAATACATTTTGAAAACTTGAAATTAGAACTCAAAAGAAGGTCGCGCTAGATTTTCGCATGAGTTTCGCGAGATTTCGTGAAACATGATACTTTCTTTATTGGATAAGTGTATCACGACATCAGGGAATCATAGCATTGCAGAGGGTAGAAAATACGTATACATTGATGGAGCAGGAAGGGGACATCATGTTATCTTGTTAGGAAAAATATTTTGAATAAATTGGGAAACAGGTATTTATCAATACCATAACATTGAGACACAGGTATTTATCAATACCATAACATTGTAACGCTTCCTTAACCCAACAATACAACTGAAGAAGTTCACGGCAGTTTGTTTTGACTGTCATGCATCCGTCATAACCAAAAGTACTCGTCCTGTTCCGTCAGGATAAAAATTCCCCGATGGAGCAGAATAAAAGGTCCATTACAGCCATATTATCATCAAGTCGATGGTAACTTCTTTAGATGCATCACTGACTGAGTGGTCACACTATTTCTACATGTAACTACACTGGACTCCTCTTGTACCTGTCCACGATAACTTCACACACCGCGTAGTGTCTTGTAACACAGGACTCGGGTTTGATATTGCGTGAGGCGTAGCCGAGACGGACACACTTCTGACTGATATTTTCGGGTTTCTTTACACCCCAGACGTAGGACTCGAACTCGGAACCATCCGACCACTTGAATTTGCCATGAGTACGTTCTCCACCCACCCAAAATGTGTGGTGGGGGTTCTCTGCAACAAAACATTTATTTATTTATTTATTTATTTATTTTCGTTGATATTGGGCTTAATTTCCAGATCGTCAAAACATATATCCCCTGGGACATTTCATGAGGAAATCTCGTATTCGAATTATCCGCCCTTGATTTGCCTCTGCCAATTAAACTGCTACGTCGATTTGCCTTGCTAGCCGTTCAAAAGCCATCTTACAACAACACGCTATTGTCTTCAATTGAGGACCGTGGCTAACAATTCCATTGTCATATTAACATTAAATCTTTACCGAAGGCCAATGGCGCATTGTAAAGAAAATTAGAATTTCATGCTTTGAAAAATCATATTTTTGAGAAAAAAAATATATATCGATTTTGTATGTTTAATAGCTTAATTTAGCGGAAATGTATTGGCTTTAAAGTGATGTGAAACCATATGATTTCAACATTTGGAAATACAATTTCAAACGGAAATGAGTATTAATCTCGTTACATTATATGTTTATATGTAGTAAGGTGAGGTGAGGTGAGTTGGGTTTTAACACCGCTTTCAAAAGTATTTCAGTTATATCGCGGCTGCTAGTATTATGGCAGGGAGAAAGCCCGCAACGCCATGTGGCTATGCATTGCAGAACAGTTCTCTACTGCAGACAAAGTTTCCGTGCCCCTGGCGGGATTCGAACCCCGGACCTATTGATCCGAAGCCGAAGGCGCTAACCACTGCGCTATCCCGCCCCTATAAGTTAACGGAACTTCGACTGTATATGGTTTCTAATCGCTTATTTCGATGTATGACCCTGTGGTTGCGAGCAATACTACTCTTTATTAAAGCGCCATTGATTGTTTTTCGTAATTTTTTAATTTTCCATACGTGATCACAATGTGCTGATTTCAGTTTAAAAAATTCACTTGACATGCATTTTCATACCCTATGTCTTCTTTGACGATAACTTGTTTCTAATGGAAATTTAGCAACAGCCTTTTACACGTGCAGAAAGCGAAGTTACATGTCCCATTAATATGCACAGTATGACCCATTAAACATTACCAACCCACATATGTCACGTCTGTCTGTAATAGATATGTTTCCAAAATTACGCCTGACTAATTGACGCGCGTCGTGATCAATGTCCGGTTTTCGATCATAGATTGCGACTTTCACCATTATATTGTCACTATACTGAATAAGCCAGCATTAACCTTTAGCCTGCTGGATTGTTTTCAAGAAGCACGTTTTTTCGCTCAAATAAGTTGATGAAATGTATTTGAAAACTAATGTCACCAATAGTAAAACACCATTCTCTCTTCGGAAAATCAAATTGAAAATGAGTGTACATTGGGATCGTTTTTGTAATGCGAAATGATTAAAATGTGTTCACAATAAAATGGCCGCCATGCAATTTTTGCTTTATACGCAACACCGTTATTATCACTACAGATAATTGGTTTGTGTAATAAGATGTTTTACCCTCTAAAATTAATTTAAATGACATAAACTATCATTATAAATGGGAAATTTAAACAATAAATTTTGCAAAAAACGTGCTACTGCCCCTTTAAATTGATGTTTTTCAGCAACTGTTGGTACTTCATAAAAAAACAACCATTCATTTTGTTTAACATAAATTACTCGAATAATTCACCCAATGGTTTGTTAAAGCCTACTCGCCTCAAACAAGTAATATAACTTCTGGAGGAACTTGTTTTAGAGAAAGTAGAAACCAGAGCCTAGATTTTCGAAGCTCTCTTAGCGCTAATATATTCGTAAGTACCATTCGTTAACATTGGCTTGTGACTATCTTAGCGCTAAGAGAGCTTCGAAAAGCTGGGCCAGGGCCATGTTCAAGAGAGGTTTCAAAGTAATCGTTCAATGAGCGATTACTTTTAAACCTCTCTTGAACGCGATTGCTCAATGTAGCGCTACGTAGCAAGGCGAGCAAACTTCGAGGAATTTGCACTGTGTCGTTAAAGAGAAAATGAGCGCTACTTGAGCGCTACTTGAGCGCTACATTGAGCGATCAATAAGCGATTATAAGCGCTCGCTGTTATGGAACGGAACCCTGGGATACCTTTGCGAACAGTTCCAGTGATTGCTTGGAACTTGGCTTTTGTATTCAGAACGACCAATCGTCCACCATATTTCTCCTTGCACATTTTCAACGCGGCTTTATGGTCGTTCAGAGAGGAGTCGGTGATGAACCCGTAACAGACACCTGCCAACTCATCATCGGTGAAATCCTTTGGACACTTGACATCTTCTGAAAATTATATGAGGTAAAGGGGCAGTAGCACGTTTTTTCGCTCAAATAAGTCGATGAAATGTATTTGAAAAATAATGTCACCAATAGTAAAACACCCTTCTCTCCTCAGAAAGTTAAAAGATGGGTCTACATGGTTCCGTAAAGCCATGGGAATCGTTCATGTCCTTTGAAATATTATAATGTGTTCACAATAAAAATTGCCGCAATGCAATTTTTGAATTATACGCAACACCGTTATTACCAATACGTATAATTGGTTTGTGTAAAAAGAAGTTTACCCTCTAAAGTCAATATAAATGACATAAACTATCATTACAAGTGGGAAATTTGAAAAAATAAAATTTGCAAAAAACGTGCTACTGCCCCTTTAAAGGTACATCCATTGTGTTGTTGGGGTTAACATATTGCAAACGTTATAAATAGTGTTACTTCATGGAGAAGTATCGACTGTTACCGAAAAGTACAATTTTTATGATAGTAGAGTTAGCATATTAATAATGAGGATACTTATATCGCGCTGGACTCCACAACACAAAGGGCCATGCTCAAAGCGCTACACACATATTGACGATATGAAGGTAAAAGTAATGATTTCTGATCGAAAAAGGGACAATGCACCGCGTGTAGCGCGCTTCAATGAGCCAAACGTAATTTTGGAATATTATCCATAACAGACAAAAAGACAAATTTGAGTTGATAATGTTTAATAGGTCACATAACTACTGTGCATGTAAATGGGACGTGCAGTTTCGGTTTCTGCACATGCATAGTGATGTTACTCAATTTTAATGGGAACTAGTAATTATGATAAATATAAATAAATTATTAATAATTATGATTTGGCTTTTTGGGATAAATATGCAAGCTTAACGAATTTATCTGTATTGTAGAGAGCACATATGATGTGTTGGAACGTATTAAAGCCAAATAAAATTTTATGAAACACAGTGGATGCACCTTTAACCCCAGAATAACAGAAATACTGACACTGTAACGGTCTGTTACTAAAGAGGATACGTTTTCTGTTATGTATTGAGCATAGGTAGTAATAAGTGTCACAGTTACTTATAAGATGTGTTTATCAAGTTTAGGCGTTCAAGGGGTGTATTTTAAAGGGGCAGTAGCACGTTTTTTCGCCCAAATAAGTCGATGAAAGATATTTGTAAAATAATTTCACCAATCGTAAAACACCCTTCTCTTTTCGTAAAACCAAGTTATAAATGAGTGTACATGGCTAAGAAAAGCAATTGGAATCGTTTTTGTCATTCGAAATAATAAAATGATTTCACAATTAAATGGCCGCCATGCAATTTTTGCTTTATACGCAACACCGTTATTACTACTACGGATAATTGCTTTGTGTAATAAGATGTTTTACCCTCTAATTTAAAGGGTACAAACTATCATTATAAATAAGAAATTTGAAAAAATAAATTTTGCAAAAAACGTGCTACTGCCCCTTTACAGCAGCGTATTTTTGCAATATAGGTATGTGGACTGAAATCGCCCTTGTTCCGAGGGAAATAATCTGCAAAACAGTACCTGTTCATTTTGGTGTACGAACTGGTTCTATAGATTTCTCGCCACAAGGATGGTTTGGCGAGGAAACATCCGAAGAATATGAGTTCGTGCCTCGGTAGATGTACTATTTTGAACCTTTTATTTCTCGGAAAACGGTCGATTTTAATCAGACTTTGTTTTAGGCCCATCATACATCCGGGACCTTATGAAACGGCTATATACCTCAAGGCCAATTTAACACTCTATTAATGTAGTCTTTTTTCCGGTAGAACATTCCTGAGAATCACAGGACTAAAAGTCGTGAAATCCATTTGCCGGATCCTCATGGATTCTCCCAAATTTTGGCGAATCTTAAAGAATCCGGAAGAATCCGGAAGGATCCGGCAAGCGGATTCCACCATTTTTTGTCCTGAGAATGGGAACAGGGCCTTACAAGTCCTATCGAGAGAGCCTTATATTGGATATGACCCAGCTGTGTGGGCCTTGTACTGTATAATGCCCTTCCAGTAGGGTATTATACAGTATAAGGCCTTTCAAATAGGATTCCTTGCACCCAGTTGATTAGAAAATATATCTAAAAAATTGCCAAGGTTAACATTTTCAAAGCAGGCAAAGTGGGAATAGAACCTTCGCAAACCAAGACTTTACCATTAGACCACAGGGGACTATTGAGAGTTGATTGTTGATTTCTCCTCTGCTGTCCGAGAACTTTGATGATATTTTATGTGCGCTTTATTTTACTTTGATCACCTGTACTGTAGACATTTGCACTCACACTAGTCTTTGCTCAACTTCCAAATGCAAGGCATAACTCTTGCCAGTCTCCATTACTGGCTGATTTAGGCCTTGCAGTATTTCCTTAAGAAATCTGTGTTTAGAAATCCAGGCCCGCTATGCATTTCCAGTGCAGCGATTCACTGTCTTGACACAAAAAAGCGAGGGAATTACCGCAAGGGTTAAATCAGCCAGTAATGCAGACTGGCAAGAGTTATGCCTTGCGTTTGGAAGTTGGTCTTTGCTAGAACGCCCTCGTATGCAGGTGTTATCCATTACATAAACCAGAACGATCCATACAGAAACACTTACTAGTTGTACTTGTATATATACGTGTATACCATCAGACCTCAAGATCTCGTCATCTTTATCAGTTCTTAAAGGGGCAGTAGCACGTTTTTTCGCTCCAATAAGTCGATGAAAAGTATTTGAAAAATAAGTTCACCAATTGTAAAACACCCTTCTCTCTTCGGAAAATCAAGTTAAAAATGGGTGTACATGGCTCAGTAAATCCAGGGGGATCGTTTTTGTCATTTGAAATATTAAATGTGTTCACAATAAAATGGCCGCCATGCTATTTTTGCTTTATACGCAACACCGTTTTTACTCCTACGGATAAGTGGTTTGTGTAATAGGATGGTTTACCCTCTAAATTAAATTTAAATGGCACAGACTACAATTATAAATAGGACATTTGAAAAAGTAAATTTTGCAAAAAACGTGCTACTGCCCCTTTAAAGGTCAACTCTAAACCCACCTTTTTAAGAATACCTCTGAAATACCTGCATTAACGTTCTTGCATCAAGTGATCGTGACTGTATATTTGTTCTGCGCTTAGAGCATGTCGTTTGGTAATGTGCATAAGGCGATTTACTCTTTTTATTATTATTATTATTAATCAATGTTTACAATACCTTCGTGGACTTCCCTAGATGTTCGAGAAATGGTTTTGTCGACCCCCGAGTCTGCAGGCAAAATATATATTATATTAATTTGTAATATTAAGATAACATGAGTGAAGAACTAGAAGACGTTTTTACTCGTAAAAGGACACAGTCCAACTTGTTACCATGGAAACGAAGAAAATAAAACTTTAAAACATCCTTAACCCCCAAAAGGCACTTCTACATGATATTGGGAGACTGTATACCAAATTTGGTGCAGAGAGATAGATAGGCAGAGAGACAGAGTCTGACAGTCAGATACATAGTCAGTCAGATATAGATAAAGAGACAGTCAGTCAGATGTAGATAGAGAGACAGACACTTAGACACGGATAGATAGATAGTCAAACAGACATAGAGAGTCAGTCAGACAGACATAAATAGAGAGACGGTCAGACATAGATAGAGATAGAGTCAGTCAGATGTAGATAAAGAGACAGAGTCAGTCAGATGTAGATAAAGAGACAGAATCAGTCAGACATAGATAGAGAGACATAGTCAGTCAGATGTAGATAAAGAGACATAGTCAGATGTAGATAAAGAGACAAAGTCAGTCAGATGTAGATAAAGAGACAGAGTCAGTCAGACATAGATAGAGACATAGTCAGTCAGATGTAGATAAAGAGACATAGCCAGTCAGACGTAGATAGAGACAGAGTCAGTCAGATGTAGATAAAGAGACATAGTCAGTCAGACATAGATAGAGACATAGTCAGTCAGATGTAGATAAAGAGACAGAGTCATTCAGACATAGATAGAGACATAGTCAGTCAGATGTAGATAAAGAGACAGAGTCAGTCAGACATAGATAGAGACATAGTCAGTCAGATGTAGATAAAGAGACATAGCCAGTCAGACATAGATAGAGACAGAGTCAGTCAGATGTAGATAAAGAGACATAGTCAGTCAGATGTAGATACAGAGACATAGTCAGTCAGATGTAGATAAAGAGACATAGTCAGTCAGATGTAGATAAAGAGACATATTCAGTCAGATGTAGATAAAGAGACAGAGTCAGTAAGACATAGATAGAGACATAGTCAGTCAGATGTAGATAAAGAGACAGAGTCAGTCAGATGTAGATAAAGAGACATAGTCAGTCAGATGTAGATAAAGAGACATAGTCAGTCAGATGTAGATAAAGAGACATAGTCAGTCAGATGTAGATAAAGAGACAGAGTCAGTCAGACATAGATAGAGACATAGTCAGTCAGATGTAGATGAAGAGACATAGTCAGTCAGATGTAGATAAAGAGACATAGTCAGTCAGATGTAGATAAAGAGACATAGTCAGTCAGATGTAGATAAAGAGACAGAGTCAGTCAGACATAGATAGAGACATAGTCAGTCAGATGTAGATAAAAAGACAGAGTCAGTCAGATGTAGATAAAGAGACATAGTCAGTCAGATGTAGATAAAGAGACATAGTCAGTCAGATGTAGATAAAGAGACAGAGTCAGTCAGATGTAGATATAGAGACAGAGTCAGTCAGATATAGATAGAGACATAGTCAGTCAGACATAGATAGAGACATAGTCAGTCAGATGTAGATAAAGACATAGTCAGTCAGATGTAGATAAAGAGACATAGTCAGTCAGATGTAGATAAAGAGACATAGCCAGTCAGACATAGATAGAGACAGAGTCAGTCAGATGTAGATAAAGAGACATAGTCAGTCAGATGTAGATAAAGAGACAGAGTCAGTCAGACATAGATAGAGACAGAGTCAGTCAGATGTAGATAAAGAGACAGAGTCGGTCAGACATAGATAGAGACAGAGTCAGTCAGATGTAGATAAAGAGACATAGTCAGTCAGATGTAGATAAAGAGACATAGTCAGTCAGATGTAGATAAAGAGACAGAGTCAGTCAGACATAGATAGAGACATAGTCAGTCAGGTGTAGATAAAGAGACATAGTCAGTCAGATGTAGATAAAGAGACATAGCCAGTCAGACATAGATAGAGACAGAGTCAGTCAGATGTAGATATAGAGACATAGTCAGTCAGACATAGATAGAGACAGAGTCAGTCAGATGTAGATAAAGAGACAGAGCCGGTCAGACATAGATAGAGACATAGTCAGTCAGATGTAGATAAAGAGACATAGTCAGTCAGATGTAGATAAAGAGACATAGCCAGTCAGACATAGATAGAGACAGAGTCAGTCAGATGTAGATAAAGAGACAGAGTCAGTCAGACATAGATAGAGACAGAGTCAGTCAGATGTAGATAAAGAGACAGAGTCAGTCAGATATAAATAAGAGACAGAGTCAGTCAGAGGTAGATAAAGAGACAGAGTCAGTCAGATGTAGATAAAGAGACAGAGTCAGTCAGACATAGATAGAGACATAGTCAGTCAGATGTAGATAAAGAGACATAGTCAGTCAGATGTAGATAAAGAGACAGAGTCAGTCAGATGTAGATAGAGACATAGTCAGTCAGATGTAGATAAAAAGACAGAGTCAGTCAGATGTAGATAAAGAGACATAGTCAGTCAGATGTAGATAAAGAGACATAGTCAGTCAAATATAGATAAGAGACATAGTCAGTCAAATATAGATAAGAGACAGAGTCAGTCAGAGGTAGATAAAGAGACAGAGTCAGTCAGATGTAGATAAAGAGACAGAGTCAGTCAGACATAGATAGAGACATAGTCAGTCAGATGTAGATAAAAAGACAGAGTCAGTCAGATGTAGATAAAGAGACAGAGTCAGTCAGATGTAGATAAAGAGACAGAGTCAGTCAGATATAGATAAGAGACAGAGTCAGTCAGAGGTAGATAAAGAGACAGAGTCAGTCAGATGTAGATAAAGAGACAGAGTCAGTCAGACATAGATAGAGACATAGTCAGTCAGATGTAGATAAAGAGACATAGTCAGTCAGATGTAGATAAAGAGACATAGCCAGTCAGACATAGATAGAGACAGAGTCAGTCAGATGTAGATAAAGAGACAGAGTCAGTCAGGCATAGATAGAGACAGAGTCAGTCAGATGTAGATAAAGAGACAGAGTCAGTCAGATATAGATAAAGAGACAGAGTCAGTCAGATATAGATGTAAAGATAAAGGGAGACAGACAGTTAGACATCGGTAGAGAGATAGAAACATATAGAGTAAGTCAGACAGGCATAGATACAGATGTACACAGAGAGACAGTCACACATAGATAGAGATACAGTCACATCTAGATAGAGAGACAGATCCAGAGTCAGTCACAGTCATACAGATAGAATGTTCGACAGCCATACATATATAGACAGACAGTCTGATATAGATAGGAGACAGAGTCTGTCATAGATTCATAGAGTCAGTCAGTAATAGTGACTAAAACTCTAAGAAATGTATTCATGCGCTTCAGACTTGGCTTAAATGATTTATCCATCAATCAAGGAAGATACTCGTGTATATTAAAAACCCTGAAAATCCGTAGAAAATGAATTACACTTTTTAGTTGTTTGTCCTGCATATAAAGATTTAAGGGAACTGTATTTTCCACAATGTCATCATTCCTTTAACAATATTACAAAACTGTATTCAATACTCTCCTGTACATCATCCACAGTACAATACAATGTAGCCCTATTTATCCACCATGCACTCGTAAGAGAGAAGAGATTCATTGTAACGTATGTTGTTCATATTGTAAATATTTTGTGTACCAAATTACGAGGGGCGTTCAATAAGTGTTGCAAGCGGGGCATTGGTGTTTACATAAACAGTGTCAGCTTATAGCAGGTGTTACTATAGTCAAAACATAACATTGACACATGTCAAAACAATTTCTAGACATAACAATTATTTAGATATAATAGCTGCGCTGACCTAGGGGTCTCCATAATCATGGATTCTCTCAAACATGAACAACGCGCTGTGATCAAGTTTCTTACTAAAGAAGGATGCAAAGCTACAGAAATACATAATCGTATGTGTAATGTGATGGGTAAGGATGCTCCTAACTTTTCAACAGTTTGTCGCTGATCTCTTCAGTTCAAGCGGGGCAGGGAGTCCTTAGACGATGACCCACGGTCAGGCAGGCCATCTGAAGTCACCCGACCGGAAGTTATTGCCGCTATCGAAAGACGAATTTTAGCTGACCGCCGTGTTAAAGTTTCTGAACTATCTTTGGAATTCCAGATATCAGTTGGAAGTGTTGAAAAAATAATTCATGACCATCTTGGTATGTCCAAGGTATCTGCAAGATGGGTACCCAGAAACCTCACAGCACAAGATCGCCAGAAAAGAACCGAAAGTTGCATGGAGCTCCTGGATCGGTTTAATGCGGATGAAGCCATGTTTTTGTCTCGTCTGGTGACAGGTGACGAAACCTGGATCCACCACTGGGACCCGGAAACTAAACTGGAATCCAAGCAATGGAAACACCCGAGTTCACCGCCTCCCCTGAAGTTTCGCACTCAACCATCAGCTGGCAAGGTTATGGCGACAATCTTTTGGGATGCAAAAGGCATATTATTAATTGATTACTTGCCAACCAAAACTACAATGAATGGTCAATATTATGCCAACCTAATGCAAGAATTGCGAAAGACAATTCGACAGAAACGCCGTGGAATGCTGACACGTGGTGTTCTGATTTTGCATGACAACGCTCCAGTCCACAAGTCAAGAGTTGCACAGGCCGCTATACGTGATTGTGGATTCGAACAGCTTAACCACCCACCCTACAGCCCAGACCTAGCCCCCAGTGACTACTTCCTGTTCAGAAACCTGAAATCCGCCCTACGTGGAAGGCACTTCCGGGATGACGAAGACGTCAAAGCTGCCACAGAGGCGTGGTTAGGGGGGCAAACGGAAGACTTCTACAAAAGCGGCAACAAAAGTCTTAAAGAGAAATGGAATAAGTGTATTGAGGTGAAGGGTAACTATATTGAAAAATAAAGGTAAAAAATTGACTACGCGAGTTGGTTTTATATTGAAGTTGCAACATTTATTGAACGCCCCTCGTATCTTGTATATGGGCCTACATGCAAAAATAAACTGAATGCTGAATGCTGACAGACAGTCAGAGAAAGGAAACAGACAAAGAGTACTTCGTGCACGTGACGCTGCTGTCATGAAAACGTTATGTGTAACCATTGACAGTGCCAAGTATCAGTATGGAATCGTTTATCCAATTCAGATGTTCCTTTCTTGTTTACAGTCTCGCTGAAACGTTTCCAAACAGTTTACCGCACCAGATACTGATAACAGAACACAACAAACACACGTTTATGTTTCGGCTTTATTGATTGTCAGGACGTAAGCTCGTGGTCCATAAACAGAGCAGCCAGGAGAGGGAAGGTTATCTGAAAAAATGTATAAAAG
Organism: Gibbula magus; assembly: GCA_936450465.1. Classification (NCBI taxonomy): domain Eukaryota; kingdom Metazoa; phylum Mollusca; class Gastropoda; order Trochida; family Trochidae; genus Gibbula; species Gibbula magus. The sequence goes on from OW388298.1 coordinate 41,913,814, forward strand.
TCAGAATCAGAAAATTGTTCATTAAAGGTGCATCCATTGTGTTTCATAAAATTTTATTTGGCTTTAATACGTTCCAACACATCATATGTGCTGTTTACAATACAAACAAATTCAGTCAACTTGCATATTCATCCCCAATCGGCAAACATATCAAATTACTAGTTTCCATACACGAGAAGGGGTAAATATTCGAATGGTGAAACAAAACTGTTCCGTAGGCTTTATTGAAGTTGTGATTTTTTTTCTTTTGCTCTAAGATAGAAAGAAATGTTTGTTTTACAAAATGTATTGTTAACATCGTTCATTGGATTTTAAAAGTTTGGTTCTATATTCCAGTGTAAGCTTCAGTTCATTAAAAAATATCAGTCTTACGATAAATGATTCTAAAACTTAGGGACTCGAAAAAGTAGGGTAAATAGCGATATCACAAACTGTTGATTCAACGGGGGTTAAGAAGGTCTTCCTCGGTCTGAATATAATTGTTTACAGGTGCTGTAGCAAGCCGTTCTTACTGAAAAAAGTGATCACGAAAAGAAAATAAGTGTTACCAATGGCTTAATAATACTCGTCAATCAATAAAAAGAGTTGCCTATTTTTTACATGATTTGGCTAAGCCATGTGAGGTCATTTCCCTTTGAGCGGCCATTTTGAAGGTGTTCGAAATGATCTGATAGATGTAGCGATACCTAAACACTCAGATCAGAGTTTTGATTATGGCACCATGATTGAACGGTCAACCATCTTGCTGTCTGAACACTCAAATTCACATGAAACCTACAAAATCTACCTCTTACACTGAAGAGTTCTACAACACTGTCACCTTATATGTCGCCCCATTTCTTTCAATACGGATAACCGTTTTCTATGGATACGGCTTATCGGGGCGTGTAATGAAATGTTTAAACCTCCAATGTGATAATACATTTTATATATTTAAAACAAAAAATTGAGAAAATAAAATGTACAAAAACGTGCTACAGCGCCTTTAAGATACATCTATTTATACAGAACATAAGAAGGATAAAATAGTGATAAATACAGAGACCGGGCTGAAACCCGAACTATTACCGGTGTAGAATATTAACTTACGATTTGTTTACTTCCCAAGCAAACTTGTTGCCACGCTTGCGCTTGTCCCCAGCAGCCAACCGAAAAGTCCAGCTAAAACAGTCCAGTTTTGAAAACTTCAATCTTTATTTCATTTATACCAGAACGTGAAAGGATTTTCTAATTCTTTACAGTACACCAACTTGAAACAATGTCGTCTAACTCTGGTTATACGCCCAATAGTCACAGCTTTATGTTCCTACGATAATTTAAATATGGTTAGACTAATCACTGAAAGTGGAATGATCATAGAGTTAATCAGGACATTTTGGTTTCTATCGCCCTACATTTCTGAGGCGTATTTCTTTGGTGCGCTTTATTTAGAAACAGGAAACCCTCTTTTGCATATTGGACGAATCTCAACTGTAGATAAAGTACATTTCAGAAACACGCTTAGATAATTCGTTGGCATTGACGTTCAGCATGAAATAATGTTCTTTGAAATCATTTATTGTGAATAAATCTGGAATGTTTCCTTACCTTTCGGCGTGATGTGCTGTTGATCTTTTTGCTGGTAAATTTGATGTGGTGTGCAAAAGAAAAATCAATGTTGACTGAAACATGACGCGTTGTGTAACTTCAACCGACCGGCAATCGTGAATTTTAATGTTAACACGAGGCGATGTCTTTGCTTGAAGCCATACGGTAGTTTGGTAATTGTCGAAGCATTTCGTTTTAATATATGTAATAGTAAGACGTCAATACCAAGGAATCGTCACAAGCAAAATTTGCAACATTTATTATGCAAAATTGCAAAGATCAAGGTACATGTTTCGAGCGGAAATTAACTGTTTTGTTTTATAGCGTCCTGGCGCAGTGTCACGTTCCTTCTATGCCGATGCTTTCTAAATTACTTATTACTTATTACTTATTACTTATGGAGAGAGTATCTCATTCAGGGGATTCATCAAATTTACATGCAAAATTCGAATGTGGGCGTTTTCCACCTTTGTCCTAAAAAAATCTTGATTAGATGAAATTACAATTACTTACGTGATTTGGGTTTTAAAGCATCCCGTTCCTGTTCGCAGCGCTTTATAATGACTTTCTGTTCGTTTAAAGTATCATATTGCCAGTCCAAGTCTGCTCTCATTTCGTTTGTCTTTGTTTCACAGTCTTCTGTCACTGACGTCACTTCCGCTTCTTTCTCCTTCAGCTTCTTCTTCAGATCTTCGTTTATGGTCATTAGGTCCTTCATCATTCCGTTCAGAGTCTCAATCTCCTTCTTAAGCTGTATCTCCTCGGCTTGTGTCCGTTTCACCTCCTTCTCCTCCTCCTCCTCTTTGCTGCCCAATTTTTGCACCTTGCTCTGGAGGTCTTTTATCGTTTCTTTCTGTTGCTTGTTCTTTGTGGTCAGCTTCTCCACCTCCTTTGTGAGGATGTCGTCCAGTTCTGAGCTTTTTGCAACAAGAGTATCTGGTTTAGTGTTGTCCTCGTTTGAAATGTGACGCTTGGGCGTTTCGTCGCTGTCGTGTGATAAAGATGGCGGACTGTATTTTTTATGGCCACCGGAAGTGCCCGAGGATACACCGTACTTATCCAAGGTGACATCTTTGGTGTCAACATGTACATCAGATGGAAAATCTCCTTGCTGAGTCACCAACTTTTGATCGTTGTCCTTATAGTCTTCCCTGGTCATACCACTTTCGGAATACGTGCCTTTGGAGAGATCGTTTCCAAGAAGAATTGGCGGTTTGTCCTTTTTCAAACTGTAGTCAAGGGTGCTCAATTGACTGGAGCTGAACTGCGATGGTTGGAAGACAGAAGCTTGGAAGGCAACTGTTCCATGGAGAACAAAGAGGAGAGGACTGAAGGAAAACATGACTGCAGCCACCGGTGTCATACTTTACAGTGTACCGAAACTCGACAACTTCACTTATTTATACAAACTGTAAACATAAAAGAGCATGGTCTGAAACAAAGATTTTCAAAGATAACACAAGTATACACAGTATTTGCAAAGAAAACTTCAACAAAGGTTCCTTCAAAGAGTTTTTTTTTAGAGTACGCGCGAACTCGAAAATATATCTTTGCCTTTTGTTATATAGCATTCATTAAAGTATACAGGCCTATATGACATTTTTATTTTCATACAAACTATCGGACAAAAGAAAGTCCTGACCTCAGTTGATTTCATCATATGCATGATTTTCAATGAAAAATATCTTAATTGACACACTGTCAGCAGTTTCGTTATATGGTCTTAAATAAAGTAATAAACCGAACACTAAACTTCCTTTATTATTATTATTTTTATTAAACTCGCTTTCGCTCGTCTTAAACCGAATCATTTAACACGTGTAATTCCTTATGATTCAGATGTATTTTATCAGTGGAATAAAATCACTTTCAAACCGGTGCAATGAGAACATGATATTCCCCTGAGAAATGTAAACCTAACTCAAAGAGATAAACATGGTATTAGTCAAGAAAAGAGGTGAGGTGAGGTGAGTTGTGGTTTAAGGCCGCTTTCAAGAGTATTTCACTTATATCGCGGCTGCTAGTATTATGGCGGGGAGAAAGCCCGCAACGCCATGTGGCTATGCCTTGCGGTGAAACCAGCGAGCATCGGCTGGAACTAGCGAACTACGCTGAAATTCAGTGTAGCATTGCACCCAAAGCTTACTGCGTGTAGAACAGTTCTCTACTGCAGACAAAGTTGCCGTGCCACTGGCGGGATTCGAACTCGGGACCTCTTGATCCAAAGCCGAACGCGCTAACCACTGCGCTATCCCGCCCCCGACAAGAAAAGACGGATCTTCTTTATACATTACTATATAACTATCCTCTTTTGTTCTTCATGCTGGGAAACACTATTAAAGGCACGGTAGCACGTTTAATGCAACATCACTACTGAAAGGTTAACACAGTCATAGAAATGTTTTCTTCCTATTTATAAACGTCAAATGTAAAAATTTACATTTTATAATTTTTGATTCCCAAATCGTGTTTTATAAAGGGTATGTCGCCCTCGGTTGCGTTATATCGAGGCAAAGAAGGTATGACTATAAAAGGAGTAATTCAACTCCACTCATCATCTCGGTCTGCATAGCCGAGCGGTCTAAGGCGCCAGTTTAGAGAGCGAAGGGTGACAGGTTCGAATCCAGCTATTTCAACTTGGAAATTTTTAACTTTGTATAATTTTCGATAATAATTGCTGCTTGTTGGCTATTGCGTTGCAAGTCTGAAAAATTATTTTAAGTGCATTTCCAGGTCTTACTTTAAAAAAAACCTTAGGTTCAGGTCTTACTTTCAAAAGTAAAACCTCATACCGGGTTATTCTCGGAAGTAAGACCTCATTAGAGGTTATTCCAAGAAAAGAAGATACCTACAAAACAACAGACAGAATCCGACCTAGGTTTATAATTCAGCAAAAAAAACGTGCAACTGCCCCTTTAATTCATGTATGAATGAATTAAGACATGTTCTCTTATTACACGAAGCTTATCTTGATCAACAGTATATTGTATACGGTGGACTTCTTTGAAGTGTCAATTAAAAACAAATATTAAGAAAAACTTATTCACGTTTACTTACACGTTTCTGCTTTAACCACAACAGGCTCGATATGGTACAATAATAACACTGACGGCATCAGGAGATTACAAATCGACGGTATCGCAATAAAACATATTTATATTGATGATGATGTGTTAAAAACATCGGTTTAAAGTTTATACAAAACATTGGTAACTTGAACTACCTTCGAGCTGCCATTTTAACGTGAACACCTTAAAGGGGCAGTAGCACTTTTTTTCGGTGAAATAAGTCGAAGTGTATTTGAAAAATAATGTCACCAATAGTAAATCCTCTTTCCTCTTCGGAAAATCAAGTTTAAAAATGAGTGTACATGGACCCGTATAGCCATGGGAATCATTTTTGTCATTCGAAATAATAAAATGTGTTCACAATAAAATGGCCGCCATGCAATTTTTGCTTTATATGCAGCACTGTTTTTACCACTACAGAAAATTGGTTTGTGTAATATTATGTTTTACCCTCTAAAGTAAAGTAAGACAAAAACTATCATTATAAATGGGAAATTTGAAAAAAAAAATAAATTGAAAAATAAACGTGCTACAGCCCCTTTAAAGAGGTTCAACGCACCTGCACACACTCAGTTGTTGCTTCTGTGTCCATTTGTCAGTAACAGCGTCATACATGTATTTTGGAATGTTTAATACACCTGTAGGAATAGGTTTATTAAATCATTTTATTATAACAAATCGAAATACAATTTAGTTTAGGAAAAAGCTGTTTTTGGCTATTATCTATTCAAAGAGAAAAATGGTATTTAATTCTATTTAAGTAGTACTCAGTCCAGCTTTGGGGTGGTTTAACTTAGTGTGTGAAACCTGCTTAAAATGGCTACTGGAAGGGAAAAGGATTAGCAGATGTGCAGTAGTGACTGAATTTAAAATTTATGGAAAATATATAATTTTAAGAAAATGGAATCAAATATGAGTTCTTTTGTTTAAGTCATCTCATTTACACCTGAATGAATATGAGTGAGTTTCTTCAACAAGTAAACTGTACCGGAGTTTGAGTTGTTTTAAAACAAGGACAGCTATTTCGGATAGCATGCAAAAATCGTGCGACACGTGCAGAGTCTTTGACAGTTGACGGGTCGGGTGATCCAGTGCGAAAGTGTCAATTCATATGCTTGATGTGTCGACTGTCGTGCAAAAGCTTGGTTTCGAATGAGGAAGAGTGTTAATATTTTAAGAAAGTAAAGTTTTACACTGAATTAGAATTATATTACATTTTATTGACTGTTTTTAAATTCAACTATTACATTAAAATAGTTATCGATAACTGTGTTTAAATTTCAACTTACCTATTTTCAAGCTCATATATAGATTATTTTTCTGCCATTACCTCATTTAACTTACGTTATCTTCTGCAGAGGCCATGTTTATTTGATTTAAACATATTTATTCAAGAGAAAGAATTGTGTACAAGTTATCCAACTTAATGAAACTCTCTCTTATGTGTATATTGAGTATATGGTTTCTGTTTTCTGTAATAACTGAAATGCTAATACTTAGTTAATTTATTATATTGTTCATATATTTCCATACCATAATGCTATTAATCACTTTAATTTCTTATATTTTACGCGCGATGACATGAGAATGTGCCTTGTGTATGGATATTGCGCTTTATAAATACCCATTAATGTTATATTACGAATATAGCGCCATTTTTAGTTCAGTAGAGATGATGATAATTCGATGTCTGGAGGAAGCTTGTGCTTGTATGTACATAGCAAGCCCAAGGGTCATTTCTTTTCAGACTATTTAAAAACAATATTATTAGATGACCCTCCTATGTTCACGCCTTCAGAAATGTTAAGTCTAGAAAAGGCCGGACACTTCACTACCCCACTCGCCTTGTTGGCCGAGCGCTACGCTCACACGACATGTAATCTATTAAAACTTTGTATTATCATATACTTGGATGATTTACTTATCGATCAACACCTAACCACCTACCACTTCTTTATTACCGAAAGCCGTTTGATAATTTTCACGCTCAACGAAGTGAACACAAATGGCGAAAATCGCGGGCTCATCTCAAACTTCTTCTTTTTTTAAATAGCGCGAAAAGCAATGACCAAAGCCAAGGGCCTGTGGTATATATGGGACAGTGTCCCATATGATATATGAAACTAGTTTCTACAAAGGTCATCGTTTTAACGTAATCAGAACTCTAAATCCTTTGTTCAAAATGTTCGTATTACTGACGAATATACGCTCCTTCAAAGAAAGAAAACGTTTTAAGTAGATTGCGTGTTTATATATATATATATATATTTTGTTATCGAGATCAATTGATTGTCCCTGTTTCCACGTGAGGCACGAGATGTCGTGATTTAAAGGGATAGAGAGACCTTTGAAACACGTTATGTAACCTTTGAGGATAACTATCTTTTGAACGTGTAGTCCACGTGTTTCAGCACGTGATGTGTGACATTTTCCACACAGAAACACTGTACATGTGGCCTGTTGCATTGTTGATTCTTGCCATAATTATATTATATTTTTTTATATCAAATTCAACTGCAACTATTCTTGCGATCAGTTAGCTAATCGCGGCTCTGTTCCATAACAGCGAACGCTCATAATCGCTCATTGAGCGCTACATTAAACCTCTCTTGAACGCGCTTGCTCAATATAGCGCTACGTAGCAGAGCGAGCAAACCTCGAGGAATCGCACCGTGTCGTTCAGGAGGAATGGCGCTCAATGAGCGATTATAAGCGCTCGCTGTTATTGAACAGAGCCCTGGTTTATATCATGGTCAGCATCTTATTGTGCAAATGAATAAAAATGTTCGGTGTACATCTTTCCTTCTTGTTACTTCAAAAGTGAGTGCTAACGTAAAAGTTGTGGTGATCAAAGGTACTTAAAGGTACAATTCGATCGGGTATTTTTGTGGAAACGAATTTCGAGTCAACAGTCTTTATTAAATGATAGGTTATTAACAATCTGATTATAATCCAATCATTGATTCGTTCCCTACGCTTATTAGCTAATTTGGGCTGTCACTTATCTATCTATTTATCTATCTATCTATCTATCTATCTATCTATCTATCTATCTATATATATATATATATATATATATATATATATATATATATATATTAATGAGCAAATACGTCTACAAAACGAATCAATGATTCGATTTTAATGAGATTCATGTTATAAATACATGATTATACAACAGTCCTGTTGTAATGTTTTGTTTATAGACTTCAGATTTGACAGTTTGACAAACAATAGCACTAGTGCATACAACAAAATCAAAATCAGAAGTACTGCCATTCACCTTGAGCTTTAAGTGTGGAAAGTGAAGTATTTGTTACTTTAAATTAGTAAAACTCCAGCATTCTCTTCCGTATACACATTGAACAAAACCAATTACAGACACTCCGATATATCCGCCCCTTTAACACATAGTAATTTTGTTTTTCCCCTTCTATATATCATCTGTACCATCGTCTACAATGGATTAATCAATACAGTATCAATCCTTGTATTTTGGGGGTTCTAAGCTAGCATGAATAACAATAAAACAGCATGAATGGATCATTTAAATATGCAGAAACATGTAAAAGCAGATACGTTTTAAGAGTGGCGGCCATTTTGAATTTGGCGGCCATCTTGGATCAAAATTGACTTGGCCCTCAGACCAATTTTTATCAAAATACCATAAGCTATTTTTGTGCCAAGTTTGGTACTTTTCCCCCAAAGAGCACAATTGACTTGATTTTCTTCACCATTCTGCCTGACTAACACACCCGGAAGTTTCACGAGCGTGATTGTGAGTGCGTTAAGTATATATACATTATTTGCGATGTTTACGATATACAAATGAGAAAACAGCGAAAATTCACCTTTTAAAAAATCTTTTATTAAATTTTCAGTCTTTTTTCAGACGTATTTAATCGGCAGCATAATATTACAGTCAATTATATTAATTAGACACGGTTTATAGGTAAATACATATATATCTTGCACATGATAAGCCCCATTCTCTTCCCACAAAGGTTACTCCCTTCAGATTTCAGATCCTAACCGTTCGGAAATCTGAAGGGAGTAACCTCTGTGGGAAGGGAATGGACAAACCCCTGTGATTACATACGTTAGATATTAGATTACCACACTGTTAACCCGTCCGCGATCTCAAAGTTGCTACAGTCCTACTAACGTAGTCGGACTGCACTTCATGCTCGCCAATGGCGAAGAGACTGTAGTCACGTGACACGTCGAAGTTGCTAGGCGACCATGGGTGTCTGTTGATCATGAAGTCGTGGAGACAGCGACTGTTTTGACACTGTGAGCCACTTCCGTCCAGTTGGATCAGCTGATCACCGTGCCCATGTGATTTCATCGAATCTTGGGAGAATATATGAATATCGAATTATCATAAATATCAAATATCATTATGTAATTCAACCATGATGCTGTTAGCGCCGAATGATACAAATTGGTATCGGATCTATGTTAGACTCACAAAAGGTAAACATGTTTATCTCCTAATTAACGTATAAATATTCTAATTATCTAATCCAAGTCAAAATTGTAAGTATGTCTTACGTTCATTCCATCTGAACGGCCAATTGGTCATTATAGCTAAAATGGATGGAATTGTCATGAAACCGCCTTCTTGAAATCAGAAATGAGCGGGCATATTGGTTCTCAATGCCGACAATGGGTCCTTATCAATTCGTTTCTAAGTGACGATAACTAAAAACATTTAAGTCACATAATAGGCGACTCTACAATAAGCAATATCGTTGTAACCACCAACTTCCCAATGCAAGACATAACTCTTGCCAGTATGCATTACTAAATCAGCCAGTAATACAGCTAGACCAACTTCCCAATGCAAGGCATTACTCTTGCCAGCCTCCATTACTGGCTGATTTAGGACTTGCAGTATTTCCTTTTAAAAATCTGTGTTTAGAAATCCAGGCCCGCTATGCATTTCTGGTGCAGCGATTCACTATCTTGACACAACAAAGCGAGGGAAATACCGCAAGGGTTAAATCAGCCAGTAATGCAGACTGGCAAGAGTTATGCCTTGCATTTGGAAGTGGTGTAACCCCAAACTATCACCAACATTGAGGTGTGTGTACATCAGTTAAGAGTGCCTTTGCCCTATTGGTGACATATTGTACCACATTAATACATAATTTCATTTTTGAAGTGTACATTACAGTATTCTCTTCCCACAGAGGTTACTCCGTTCACATTTTCGATCCTAACCTCTGTTCTATTGGGGTGAAATTTCTCGTTTTTTTTTAAATACTCTAGCGGCGAGCCTTCTACATATATATATATATATATATATATATATATATATATATATATATATATATATATATATATATATATATATATATATATATATATATATATAATATAATGTTCGGGAATTTTTTTTTTTTTTTTTTTTTTTTTTTTTTTTTTTTTTTGGTGGTGTTTTTTGTTGTTGTTGTTGTTGATCTTTTTCAAAACGATTATATTACGTTTATTGAAATAGAAAATATTATAGATAATCAATTCACCTCTACAGACAATCTTTATCTTATCCATTTCTCCATTTTACTCATACAAAACAAGATGTCTTGTTTTCACTTTTTGTTTATACTTTTCTCTGTTTTCATTTCTATCAATCGTTGTAAACCTGACTTCTTTTCAAAGTCAGTTGTTCTGTGTAAATATGACATCTGTTGTCAGAATTTAAAATGTATAGATCTGTGTATCTCATTCCTTTGCATAACAAAAAATGACTTTACGCCAAATGTGTACTCATTTCAAATATTTATTAGCTATCTTTGCCACGCCATGTCCTTGTATGAACCAACCAACCCTATAGCTTGTATTTTTCTTATCGAAAATGATTGATATAATGCAATACAGACAATCGGTGGGTTCTTTTGTTTGTCATATCCAAAGCAAATCTGCCTTTAAATTTAGAAAACAATGCTATCATATTTCACTATTATGCCTTTATAACAGTCAAGTTTCCCTAATTATCATTTTACTGTTGTTGATCTGCGGTGATGTTCACCCACATCCTGGGCCATTTCACATTTCTGATCTTAAGATTTTACATTTAAATGTACGGAGTCTAAGGGATAAGCTGGATATACTCCAAGCTGAACTAGAACCCTATGATGTGATTTGTATTACAGAATCGTGGTTACACAGTGGTATTGACAGTAGTGATATAGAAATTCCAGGTTACCATTCACCACTAAGAAAAGATCGACCAACCAGGGGTGGTGGGGTGGCTATATATATTAAGAAATACTTGACTTTTTAACTTATGAATAATCTAGACCTTCCTATGCTGGAAGCATTATGGGTTAAAATAAGATGTAAAAAACGCAATTACCTAATTTGGACTTTTTATAGATCAGATAAAAGGGATGCTTACTGGGACTTAATAGAAGAATCTATCACAAATGCTGTTGATCTTGGACTGGTTACCATCGTGACTGGGGATTTTAATGAAGATGTCCTAAGAACAAATTCAAACAGAGTTGAACAAATCAAGCTAATAAATGGTTTATCACAAATCATTACCGACCCTACAAGGATCACTCCAAATTCTAGTACCTTGATTGATCTGATTTTTGTTTCACATATTGCCCTTGTACTAGATTCTGGTTTTCTCGATCCTATATGTAGTGATCACTGTCCTGTTTATGTCACTATGAAAGAACATATAATGAAATCTGCGACGTACAAAAGAAAAATATATGATTATAAATTAGCTGACATTGAAGCCCTATCAAACGAACTTTGTTCCTTTGATTGGGATAAAATCATCTCCTCTCGTGATATTAATCAGGTAGCAAATCTATTGAATAATGCTTTAATTAACCTATGCGACAAACATGTACCTATAGGCTAACAAAATTGTCACCATTAGACCAAACGATGCTCCATGGATGAACAGCGAAACTCGGAATCTCATCCGTAAGCGTAACCGTTACCATAAGATCGCAAAACGGCGTAATTCACCTGCCGATTGGAAAAAGTTCAGATTATACAGAAATAAAGCTATATCATCAGTGAGAGTTGCCAAAAAGTTATATTCAGATAAAATTGACAAATTAATTAACGAAAAGCACGGAACAAAAATCTGGTGGCGTCGAATTAAAAAATTTACCAGTAGCAAGAATTTACAAAGGTCTTTCCCACCGGTTCTATGTGAAGACAAACTTTATGATGACAGTGTTGAAATTGCAAACATAATGAATGAATATTTCACAAATCAAACCAAAGTCGCTTATCCAGACAAACAAATCGAAGAAGCTATTCCTAATATAGATAATCCTCTAAGTGACTTGTTCCTAACTACACATGAAGTTCATGATATTCTTTCTTCTGTAGATATAGCAAAAGCAACTGGTCCTGACGGTATAAGCAACAGATTCCTTAAAATGAATGCAAAACTGTTAGCCACTCCTCTCTCAGAAGTCTTTAACTTATCCCTCACAGAAAATACATTTCCGCAAGTTTGGAAAGATGCGTCCGTTGTCCCTATTCATAAGAAAGGTAGTATTAATGATTGCTCAAACTACAGACCCGTTGCGTTAACAAGTTGTTTGGCAAAAGTTTTCGAAAAATGTGTTTTTAAACATGTTTTTAATTATTTCAGAGATAATGGTATACTTTCTAATCTTCAGTCTGGTTTTACACCAGGAGACTCGACTGTTAATCAGTTAACGTTTTTATATGATTTTATAGCTGGAGCAGTAGATAAAGGTAAAGAAATTAAAGCTGTTTTTTTTTATGTAAGTAAAGCATTCGACAGAGTTTGGCATAAAGGTATTTTACATAAATTAAAAAGATATGGTATAAGGGGTAACTTATTAAAATGGTTCGAAAGTTATCTTGATAATAGAAAACAATGTGTGGTCATTAATGGGTTCCGATCTGATAAAAAAAAGCTGTTTTTGCTGGTGTGCCTCAGGGTTCAGTTTTAGGACCACTATTATTTATTGTTTATATAAATGATATAGTTGAGGGTATTAATAGTAACAAACGCCTTTTTGCTGATGATACATCACTATACGTGATAATTGATGACCCTGTCGAAACAGCCATGGATATAAATGACGATTTAAAACGAATTGCAGATTGGGCAGAGAGATGGCAAGTATCATTTAATCCAAATAAGACAGAATCAATTCGCTTTACCCGCAAAAGGCAACCAATTCAAATGCCAGATCTTTTGATGAATGATAATGTTATTGACTCTGTTCAAAGCCATAAACATTTAGGTCTAATTTTACAACATGACTGTTCTTGGAATCATCAAATAAATGACATTGCTAAAAAGGTTGCCCCGATGGTAAACTGCCTTAGAAGTCTCAAATACCGTTTAAACAGAAAAACATTGGAAACTATGTATAAGCAGTTCATTCTACCTGTTTTTGACTACTGTAGTCATATATGGGATAATTGTACTAAACAGCAGGCAGATATACTTGAAAAGCTCAATCTTGATGCTTTGAGAACCGTGTGTGGCGCCGTTCGCGGCACCAGCCATCAGAAGATATATAAAGAAACCAATAGTAAACCATTATGTCAGAGACGTTACATCCACAAAATGACACTGTTTTATAAAATGGTAAACAATAAAACGCCAAGTTATCTTAGCAGTCTGGTACCTCAAAAAATATTAGATGTTGTTGGATACAATCTTCGTGATGACTCCAAACTACGGACCATAAATTGTAAAACCGTAAACTATGCAAAATCTTTCCTTCCGGATACTGTTAAATTATGGAACGAATTACCTATAGAACACAGAACTTCGTCATCTCTTCTAAGCTTCAAAAAGGATATCCAACAAGATGCTGATATACACGTCCATTTTGACTTAAATTACGGCAGCAGATTTTGTCAAATTATACATGCTCGTCTTAGACTTGAATGCAGCGATTTAAATGCACACAAGTACGAAAGATTTATATCCCAAACAGCCGCCTGTTCATGCGGACACTCTTATGAAGACCCAATTCATTTTTTCTTTTCATGTCCTCTCTACACTGTTATAAGGCAAAATGCGTTTTTTCTATTTTAGAGGATTTAATCTGAAATCGGTTTTATATGGAAATCCAAATTGTTCTGCTTCCATAAATAACGAAATATTAATCTCAGTGCATGATCATATAACTTTAACAGGCAGATTTGAATAATAACTGATTGGTTTGATGTATATATTACAATAATTGGCACCAGTGGCACTTGTTCATTGTTTAATTTGAAGTTCTACTTGTTACAAGTTGGCGTATGTAAATCTATCACCTTTATTGTACATTCACCATGACATGTTTTGTACTTTTGTATTCACGGAGCGGTATTAAAATAAGCTTAATGCTTGTTTACCAATCCATTTCTTGATTGAAATAAATATGTTTAAACCATATAATATCCCTGCCTTTTATCCATTGAAATATCATCTTGTTTGTTTGTATGAGTTTGTCTCTGATTATAATTTAATTTATTTATCAGCATGTTTATGTTGTTTTAAAAATTCAAATAGCATACATCGAGGGAAACACATCAAACAAGGACAAGTTCATCTTACGTTTCTGTTTCCAAAAAGAGCATGATGACACGTCATAGGCAAATATCACCTTTACAACGGCGTCGCTGATTGCACAATTATTTTCAAATGCAACCAATCAGGATTCTCTATTTCTAGACGAGAATTCAGCCCTATTAGAACAGACGTTACAACAGGAAATCTAAAGCGAGTAACCTCTGTGTGATGAGAATGACATTAATGAGACAAATTGTAAATGTCCTAGCACATGTGGGACCTTTGGCAGGAGGTTCTAGTGTTTGAAGGGCATTAAGAAGTGTAAACAAGAAACATTCCACCTGGTGAAGATGTAAACGCCGTGTATCTTCACAATAAAGAAGTTGTTATCCTGAAAATGGTGTTGTCTCAAGAGGTTCTAGTTCTTTTAAAAATAATCATTGACTGTTAACATAACGTGGGAAAACGTTATCAATTGGTCTCAGTTTCGCTGGTGATCAGATGTTACTCTTCCAGACTGAAATACGCTTTTTAAACATTATGCCGTTTTAGAAAGGGATGGCGTGCTATAGTGCCTTTAAATTTCAAAATGATTGCCACAAGGACTAATTTTGAGTCTAGTACCATAATGCAACAGTATAAAGGGCCTGAGTGATCCAAGATTGTATTTCCACTTTTTAAATGGTAAATGTTGACTAACGGTCGCCCTTAAAGGTACATCCATTGTGTTGTTGAGGGTCAGATATGCCAAATGTTATAAAATGTGTTATTTTATGGAGAAGTGTTGACTTATACCGAAAATTGCCGTTTTGGTGATAGTCGACTCAGTAATAATTGGCGATATAAGCTAAAACTGACGATTTCTGATCGAAAACCGGACAATGCACATATGTGGCGCACGTCAGTCAGTAAAACGTAATTTTCGAAACTTATTTACAACAGTTAAAAAGACAAATTTGGGTTGATAGTATTAGATAGGTCTTATAACTACTGTACATGTACATTGTTTCAACTGAAATCAGCACATTTGGTATGTTGGCACGTATTAAAGGCAAATACAATTTTATGAAACACAATGGATGTACCTTTAAATATAGGTCGTTTTCATCGGCCTCTGGTGAAGAAGTTTAAGAGGCTTAGTTTGACTTCACTTTCATGTTTCAGTAAGGTTCTACTCACTTGCATTCATCGAGAACAAGGAACCGGACTTAGCGTACACAAAGTACTCCTTCCAGACCCACGTCAAACCAGCGCCATATGGACCACCTGGGGAGAAAGGGGAGGTTGCTGACACGAGAGGCGACTGGACCCTGCAGATTAATAACCTCCTTCTGTGGTCAGAGTCCAAAAGGCTTTGCAAATTAAATTGAATCATGTGTGCAAATATGCTCCATATGAGAATATACTCATATTGTAGATCCCCCCATTTCAACGGGCTGTAAGATTAGTTTATCGGAAGTATATTTGTACATATTCATATACATTTATACATATCTCCACATACTTATACATGTTTATACATGTAGATATCTATACTTATTTGTTTGCTGTGGAGAATTGGTCTAGATGCAGTAATGTTTGGGTGGAATGCTACACTGAATTTCAACGCAGTACCACAAAACAAAACATTTAAAGGGGCAGTAGCACGTTTTTTTCGGTAAAATAAGTCGATGAAATGTATTTGAAAAATAATGTCACCAGTAGTAAAACACCCTTCCCTCTTCGGAAAATCAAGTACAAAAATTAGTGTACATGGTTCCGAAAAGCCATGGGAATCGTTTTTGTCATTCGAAATAATAAAATGTGTTCACAATAAAATGGCCGCCATGCAATTTTTGCTTAACACGCAACACCGTTTTTCCCACTACGGAAAATTGGTTTGAGTAATATGATGTTTTACCCTCTTAAGTTAATATAAATGACATATACTATCATTATAAATTGGAAATTTGCAAAAAAAACGTGCTACTACCCCTTTAAACTACCGTTAATTTTATCCTCCTTGGATAGAATGATGAAACAAAATATATAAAATCCATATAGGCTTTTGTTTATATCTCCGATGTTACTATGTTCTCAGATCGACGATGTACCCTGGCGTATTTTCACACATTACTCCATGTATATGACAATCTCATTGTAAGTCAATTTTATTAAACAGGGGCGGGAGAGCGCAGTGGTTAGCGCGTTCGGCTTCGGATCAAGAGGTCCGGGGTTCGAATCCCACACGGCAACTTTGTCTGCAGTAGAGAACTGTTCTACACGCAGTAAGGTTTGGGTGCAATTCTACACTGAATTTCAGCGTAGTACCACCCATGGTTCGCTAGTTCCAGCCAGGTTTCACCGCAGTGCATAGCCACATGGCGTTGCGGGCTTTCTCCCTACCATAATACTAGCAGCCGCGATATAAGTGAAATACTCTTGAAAGCGGCTTTAAACCCCAACTCACTCACTCACTCACTTAAACATTATTTAACTGCAGTATCAGATGAATGGATGTGTACAGTGTCGTACATTATCATAAACTATTCTAGGTGTATAAAGGTAAACAAGATATTCAAACATATTTTATGAAAATACAAACTAGATCGGGATCAATTTACTGAATTGAACACCGTTATGTAAATTGATTTATTTATTTGAATAAAATCCTTCATTTGAAATTTGATTATTAGGGGAGACCGGGGCAAAGTGCGCCCCCGGGGCAAAGTGACCCAACGGTTTATTTTTAGAATGAACAGCCTATGACACTATCAGTTTCTATCTACCCATCACAGATGACGTAAAGCAACGTACAAATGGATGACGTCATGAGTAGTCAGCGGCAAATCGACAGGAGGGCGAAAACTTTGATATTGAACGTTTTCATGTAAAAATCGGGAGAAAATATCATAACTGACAGACACATTCTCTATCACCGGAGCTAAAAAATCACTTTCTAGGTGAAAACATATTATCTAAGCTTACAATTTTCATGTTTGTATGCACTTGGTGTCCGGTCTAATTTCTTCTATTTCCATTTTAAAAAGGTATATGCTTTGGCGCTTTGCCCCAATGCAGTTTATGTTATGTTGGGCCTTCAAATGTATTTTCAGAATAAGCTAATCAGTGTCAGGTTAATACCAGGTTAATACCTCTTTCCACCAATAATCAAAATAAATGAAAAAATTCGGTAACTTGGCATGGTGCAAGCTGAATATGTATTTTTAAAAATTCAAAGGGGAAAAGTGCATATTACGAACCTTTTTTCTGCAAAATGATATTTATTGTAGTAATATCTCAAAAACCGTCAGGGCACGCTTGTTTGATTTTGTTAGTTACTTTAATAAACATTATGGTCATCATTCAGAGTTGTTGTGTTAAGTTAGTGTTGTTTTCTTTAAAAATGGAATGTTACTAGAATAGAAAAGAGATTTATGTAATTTGTAAGTTCAATTGTGTCAGCCTTATATGATAAAAATACAATATCCTTTTGGCGTTATGAAAACAAATGTGATAAAGTTGATTTCGGTTATCAACAGATGATGATTTGGAAGTGCAAGGTAGACAGGTAGGCTACAAACAAACGAATTTGAAATAGGCCAACATTTAATTGGTACATATGTACATGTATACACTAAGAAAAAGCGTTGTAAATTCTAACTTACATTTCGACGATGTAAACAAATCCATACAAATATTAGTTGATGTGTATTTCCCTCGAAATCTTCTTATTGATAAAGAAAAGGCCAACACAGATTTACCTGCTCCATCCAGATTATAGTAGACCGGCTTCTTATACAGCTTCCGGTTGACGTCACTTCCGGCCAGTTGAGAGAAGAATTCGTTGGCGACAAACGCACCACTGGAGTGAGCTATAACCACGGCTAAATCGGGATGTTGGTTTGCGAGCAGGTGTCTGGATAATATTTCATCAAATTGAAGTAATTATGAGTAATATTAAAGAGGCAGTAGCACGTTTTTTCGCTCAAATAAGTCGATGAAATGTATTTGAAAAATAAGTTCACCCATAGTAAAACACCCTTCTCTCTTCGGAAAATCAAATTTAAAATGAGTGTACATGGCTCAGTAAAGCCATGGGAATCGTTTTTGTCATTCGGAATAATAAATTATGTTCACAATGAAATGCAATTTTTGCTTTATGCGCAACACCGTTATTACCACTACGGATAATTGGTTTGTGAAGTAAGATGTTTTACCCTCTAAAGTAAATATAAATGACATAAACTATCATTATAAATGGAACATTTGAAAAAATAAAATTTGCAAAAATCGTGCTACTTCCCCTTTAACACACGGGTAACAAAATGTGCTTTGAGCATGTGCGTTCGTGGTGTGGAGTTGAAAGTATTTAGATTATTACTACTTATAGATTGACATACGCCACAAGTTTCGAGTTCCCGATCTCCTTTGAGTTGTAGCCAGGCTCCTGAGGTCCCTTGACTGCGTACACGTGACCAATGTCCAGTGTCCTGAGGTCCGAGTGAGTTATCAGGCGGTCAGCCCAGTGTCTTGAGAGAGTTTCAGTCACCCCATATCCTCCGTAACACACCAGGACATTCCCTGAGAGTGAGGAAATAACCTCATAATGTCATGCTCTATTGGTAGAAAAATATGAGGAAATAATATCATAATGTCATTCTCTATTGGTAGGAAAATATGAGGAAATAATCTCATAATGTCATTCTCTATTGGTAGGAATATACATGTATAAGGGATTAATCTCATTAGCGTTAGAGATAAGTTAGATATACTCCAGGCCGAACTTGAATCATATGATATCATTTGCATAACAGAATCATGGTTACATCATGGTATTGATAGCATGAATATAAACATTCCTGGTTTCCATTTACCATTACGGAAAGACAGACAGGGTAGGGGTGGAGGCGTAGCGGTATATATCAAGAACTACTTAGCTTTTGAGAGTATGAATAGCTTAGATATGCCTGCACTTGAAGTTCGATGGGTTAAAATAAGATGTAAAAAACGTACCTATCTCATCGGAACATTTTATAGGGCAGATAAAAGTGGTGTTTATTTGGACTTGATTGAAGAATCTATTAGTAATGCAGTCGATCTTGGATTGATAACAATTGTGACTGGTGACTTTAATGAAGATCTTCTTACAACAAATTCAAACAGAATTAATCAAATCAAACTTATAAATGGGTTATCTCAAATAATAACTGACCCAACAAGGATTACCCCTACTTCTAGTACCTTGATTGATCTTATTTTTGTTTCACATACTGCTTCTGTACTAGAATCTGGTGTACTTGATCCTATATGTAGTGACCATTGCCCTGTGTACGTTACTTTAAAGGAAAACATAGCAAAAACAGTTTCTTTCAAAAGAAAAATATATGATTACAATTTAGCTGACATTGAAGCCATATCTGATGAACTTAGTACCTTCAATTGGAATACAATACTTGCCACCCATGATATTAATCAAGTAGCAGATCAATTAACCGATAAGATTATACATTTATGCGATAACCATGTACCTAATAAGATTGTTACTATCAGACCAAACGATGCTCCATGGATGAACAATAACACTCGGAGATTAATCAGAAAACGCAATCGCATACATAAAATTGCTAAACGGCGCAATTTACCTTCCGATTGGGCAACATTCAGATTATACAGAAACAAAACTATAACATCCGTCAGAACGGCAAAACAGTCATACACAGATAAAATTGATACACTAATTAATGAAAAGCATGGAACAAAAATTTGGTGGCGCCTGATTAAAAATTACAAAAAAGGAAAACATTCATTAAATTCTTTTCCCCCTGTTCTCCATAACGATGAATATTATGACGATAGCGCTGAAATTGCAAATATAATGAATGATTATTTCACAAATCAAACAAAAGTCAGTTATCCAGATAGAAATATTGATGAAGATGTATCCTATACTGATAAATCGCTGTGTGAGCTGGGTTTTTTTTACCCTAATGAAGTTTTTGACATTCTTTCCTCTCTGAACACTACAAAAGCAATAGGCCCAGACGGAATTAGCAATAGGTTCCTAAAAATGAATGCCCGATTACTGGCTTCACCCCTAACCGATGTGTTTAATCAATCACTTCATGAAAAGATTTTCCCGCAAGTTTGGAAAGAAGCTTCTGTTGTCCCTATTCATAAAAAGGGTAATACCAATGACTGTTCCAACTATAGACCGGTTGCACTGACCAGCTGCTTGGCAAAAGTTTTTGAAAAATGCGTTTTTAAACATGTCTTCAATTATTTTAGGGATAATGGCATACTTTCAAATCTACAATCCGGATTTACACCAGGAGATTCAACTGTTAAATCAACTAACGTATCTTTATGATTTCATTGCCGGCGCAGTAGATAAAGGTAAAGAAATCAGAGCAGTATTTTGCGATGTTAGTAAAGCCTTCGATAGGGTTTGGCACAAGGGTATTATATATAAACTTAAAGCATATGGCATAAAAGGTGATCTTTTAAAGTGGTTTGAGAGCTATCTTGAGAATAGAAGACAAAGCGTTGTAATTAATGGTTTTAGATCAAACAAGAGCACTCTTTCTGCTGGTGTTCCCCAAGGCTCAGTCTTAGGACCCCTCTTATTCATTATATATATAAATGACATAGCTGAAGGAATAGGTAGTAATATACGACTTTTTGCGGATGATACTTCTTTATATGCGATAATTGGTGATCCCGGGGAAACTGCAGTTAATATGAACGAGGATCTACAACGAATAGCTGAATGGGCGGGAAAATGGCAAGTATCGTTTAATCCAAATAAGACAGAGTCAATACGCTTTACCCGAAAATCACAACCAATTCCAATGCCGAATCTCACCATGAATGATGATGTCATTACATCCGTTCAAAGCCATAAACATTTAGGCCTTATACTACAGCACGATTGTTCCTGGAATGAACATATAAACAACATTGCTAAAAAAGTTGGGCCCATGGTAAATTGTCTCTGAAACCTCAAATACCGTCTTAACCGAAAAACCTTAGAAACAATGTATAAGCAGTTCATATTACCATTTTTTGATTACTGTAGTCATATATGGGACAACTGTACAAAACAGCAAGCAGATATACTCGAAAAACTCAATCTTGATGCTCTAAGAACCGTTTGTGGTGCTGTTCGCGGTACCAGCCATCATAAGATTTATGAAGAAACCAACTGTCATCCACTTTGTCAAAGAAGATATGTACAGAAAATGACTATAAAATGGTCAATAACATTGCCCCGAGTTATTTAAGTAACCTTGTACCTCCGACATTAGCAGAGGCATCTAATTATAATCTACGCAATGCTTCGAATATTCAGACCATACATTTTAAAACTGCAAATTATGCAAGGTCTTTTCTTCCAGATACTGTCAAATTATGGAATTCATTACCTATTGAACAGAGGGAAATACAGTCCCTATCAAATTTCAAAATTGCAATTCAAAATAAGAATATTACCTACTGTCATTTTGATTTAAACAGTGGTAGCAGATTTTGTCAAATAATTCATTCTCGTATTAGACTTGAATGTAGTGATCTTAATGCACATAAATACAAACGTTTTATATCTCCAACATCATCCTGCGCTTGTGGCCATACTTATGAAGACTCTATTCATTTCTTTTTTGTATGTCCTTCCTATAGCGATATAAGACAAAATATGTACTTTTATGACAATGGTTTTAACCTCAAATCAGTCTTCTTCGGTAATGAAAATGCAACCAAAACTGTTAACAAAGAACTTTTAATTTAGGTTCACTCTTTTATAAATTTAACTGGCAGATTTGATTAAAAACATTGCAATGACGCATATTTTCTGACAATGACTGTTTTGTAAATTCTTTCCATTTTGTACATACATATTTTCTGACAACGATTGTTTTGTAAATTCTTTCCATTTTGTACATTCACCATGACGTGTTCTTCTTAAATTGCTGTATCCCGGAGCGGTATCAACATAAGCTTTTCAAGTTTGTTTACCAATCCGGTTCCTTTTCTTTTGGAAATAAATATGTTTAAACCATAATGTCATTCTCTATTGGTAGGAAACTATGAGAAAATAATCTGATAACTGTTACGTTACATTCTCTATTGTCGGGAAAATATGAGGAAATAACCCCATAATTGTACGTTTCATTCATTACAAACCTCCAGTGATGTCACACCACTATATTGCCTATAACATTATACCCAAAAATATGATCATATAATCGTAATTTCCCTCTATCCCAAGCAATTATCTTAATAATGTCCCTCTTCAAATATCTATATTAAATACCGAGATGTTAAGTTTAAGATGAAAGTTAGCGTGTGTTATGTCTAACTCTATTGGAAAATAGCTGTTAATTCAAACATCAATCTGAAAATCTCGAAACCGAACCCTCCATACTCCTGCATACTAAGCGCAGCTAAGATACCGCTATGCCTGTTTGGGTTTGGTTCGTAAGTGCTTATCATACCGACTCAGATATTTTACGGACGACTCCTTTTGTTTTTCGCGCTATCAATTAGAATAGATGAAATATTAAATTTAATCATGGAGTCGGTTTGTAAGATTGATAAAATATGCCAAAGGGTGTGTATAAGATTAAAAACACTTACCCTCGGCATAAACACTCGGGGCTGACCCCCTCGTGTTTAACCCTCGGGTTGCGGGTTTTAAATCTCATAAACACCCTTCGGCATGTTTTATCCTACACGTATTGGCAGGTCGACAAGTTGAGGAAATGACTTCATAACGGTTATATGTCATTCTCTATTGGTAAGAAAATGTGAGGAAAGGTCTAGCTCTCGGACGAACTAGGATGACCTTACGTCCAGTTCCATAGCCCTGATACGCCACCCCCAGACCGAGCGGTGTCCACTGAAATGTAAGAAAAACCATCATAAGATAAGTAAGTGTTTAAAACGAACATGATTAGCTGACTATTAGAATACGACTGTGTCATGTTAACAATGGGGCCTCTCACCCTACAGGTCCGGGTTCGAATCCCGGTGGAGGCACCCAAATTGAGTAAACTGGGTCTCTTACAATCTAGTTAAAACTGACAGACTTATAACGTATAACATTACAACCAGTTTTAACTAGATTGGGTTCTCTATTGGCTGTTTATGTGATGAGAGTACATTAAATAATCTTTCTATAATTGAGAGCGGGTGGTTTTTTATTAAAGTTGTTGATATCACGTTTTCCATTGGATAATACTAATACATGTAACACTAATATATATCTTAAAGGGACACTGCGTCGAGGATAAAAATGAGATCACTTTTATCTCCCTATGCTGATAAACGTGTCTGCTAACGAGTGACGCTTCGCTTCACTGTTTACATGCAGTAGTTTCCATTACTCATTACTACAATTGTCTGAAATATAGGGTCGTGACTCGTTATCTGACACGTTAATCAGCATAGGTATATAAATCTGATCTCATATTTATCATCAACGCGGTGTCGCTTTAAATAGGGTTACCTTCTCTGTAAATCTTTACATGAGTGTAATCGTGCCACATGAGCTTCAACAATTAAAATGATTCTTTTCTATTATGAGAGAGAGAGAGAGAGAGAGAGAGAGAGAGAGAGAGAGAGAGAGACAGAGAGACAGAGAGAGAGACACAGAGAGAGACAGAGAGAGAGATGTTGATACTTAATGGAGTTTGTAAATTTACCAGGTTTATTCATGGAATGAATGCCTGAAGTTGATATGTCACGAGTGGTACAGCCACGGGTAATGCATAGACCCATGTAATTAAACCTGGTATTGAACAAAATCCATTCAGTATTCTATTTATTATTTAATATTAACAATACTATGTTATTAAAGGTACTTTCACACATCCGAGTAAGTTTCGTTTGCTTCCATAATGGAAAGTAGTTCCGGCAATTTGCCAATATCGATATACAAAATATAAGATAATTCCACATACGACTGAAACAGATTACACCATGTCTTCAGAAGCCAAACAAACTAAATTTTAAATCTCGAATTATCTGTTCATATTTCTGAGAAACGCACTTTTTAAGAATTCTGAAAATCGTTGTTTTCGAATCTCCTGAACTAGACGAGATAGGAGAGTCAAAAGAGTCGGGGCCTGTTTGATTTCAACGATTCAACGATTTCAAAACCCGAGGTGTACTTGAACAGACAATAAAATAAAGCATTAATCTCTAATATATGGATTTGCGGGTACCTCTTGTCCCCATATAAAGCATTTAAAACGAATTTCTCCGGCAGTATTATTTATATTTTTTTACGTTGTTGAAAATGTGCTGACGTTCATTTTGCGGTTGAGTGTATCATAATCGTCACTGAGAATGTACTGACAATTATGTACATTACATAATTATCAGTACGTTCTCAAAGTCTGTAATTTAGTACAAAAGGCTTAACTTATGGGATGTTAAAACACAACAAACCACGTTCCTCTGAGCACATAACTTTTTATGCTATTTAAATTCAATTAAAAAGGCGTTGTAAAAGGTGTATGTTGGTTGAATTGACATATATCAAGTGGAATCCTCGTCATCTTGGAATATGCTTGAATAAAAACCGAAAAGTGATATGGTCTGGGTTTGTGGGTCTTTAAGAATCTGAGACGTAACAGCAGTGTTTCCCATTGCAAAAACATAAATAACGAAATACAACAATCTGGGAAATTCTATCAGCAAATCCATCTGCATGTATTTGTTTGAAGGCGATATTCTTACCAGATCTCGTTGCATAATAAACTATCAGTTTCAGTTGAAATTCATAAACATATTCAACAAAAATAACCAGGATGAGTGAAGAAAATATTACATGATGTAGTATTAGATGACGTCACGTCATCTCATTTCCGCATTAAGAGAGTTTACAACTGTTTCCGTCCTAACCATTAATCCCAGTAAATCCGCAAACACTGTTGCCTGTACTTCCGCGACCAGAGTGTAGGTTCAAACACATCTTCACTGCGCTAATTAATACACCTGAGTATTGCACACCTGTACGGTATGGTGCGGAACCTTAGACTAATGGCCAGGCTTCGACTGTTAAAGCGGGGGTTCTACCTGACCCTTGTGACTCTCTTCATCTACGTTCTGTACGATAGCAGGTTTGGCATTTTATAAGACTTAATTCTTAGTAATATTGGCGTGTTTATTAAAGTGACAGTTATCCAGTTATCCGCCATATTGTTTTTGTTTACGTGCAATGAGAAAAACATTGTATTTTTACTAAGTTTACAAATTTTCAATAATGAAGCACATGTATTATAAGAACGTCCACAAAGTAACAAACATGTTCTCATGAGACTGTCAACATTGTCCTATTATGTCATAGATTTTCACACTTGGAGCGCCAATGAGTGACTACACATTTCATTTTTATTTTAATGAACGTGCGCTAGTCTTGATCATATTGTCAAATATAAAGTCATCAAAACCGTACCCTGAATAATATTTTTCAACTCGATTGTGTTATATATTGTGTTATAAACTACACATTTATTTTTTTTCTTTTAATGAACGTGCGCTAGTCTTGATCAAATTGTCAAACATAAAGTCATCAAAATCGTACCCTGAATAATATTTTTCAACTCGATTGTGTTATATATTGTGTTATAAACTACACATTTATTTTATTCTTTTAATGAACGTGCGTTAGTCTTGATCAAATAATCAAATATAAAGTCATCAAAATCGTACCCTGAATAATATTTTTCAACTCGATTGTGTTATATATTGTGTTATAAACTACACATTTATTTTATTCTTTTAATGAACGTGCGTTAGTCTTGATCAAATTATCAAATATAAAGTCATCAAAATCGTACCCTGAATAATATTTTTCAACTCGATTGTGTTATATACTGTGTTATAAACTACACATTTATTTTTTTTTCTTTTAATGAACGTGCGTTAGTCTTGATCAAATTATCAAATATAAAGTCATCAAAACCGTACCCCAAATAATATTTTTCAACTCGATTGTGTTATATATTGTGTTATAAACTACACATTTATTTTATTCTTTTAATGAACGTGCGTTAGTCTTGATCAAATTATCAAATATAAAGTCATCAAAATCGTACCCTGAATAATATTTTTCAACTCGATTGTGTTATATATTGTGTTATATATTGTGTTATATATTGTGTTATATATTGTGTTATATATTGTGTTATATATTGTGTTATATATTGTGTTATATATTGTGTTATATATTGTGTTATATATTGTGTTATATATTGTGTTATATATTGTGTTATATATTGTGTTATATATTGTGTTATATATTGTGTTATATATTGTGTTATATATTGTGTTATATATTGTGTTATATATTGTGTTATATATTGTGTTATATATTGTGTTATATATTGTGTTATATATTGTGTTATATATTGTGTTATATATTGTGTTATATATTGTGTTATATATTGTGTTATATATTGTGTTATATATTGTGTTATATATTGTGTTATATATTGTGTTATATATTGTGTTATAGTAGATGTGAGTAGTAATGTCCTCTCTTTTTTGGTTTTTAAAAAATACCCCGATAGAACCCTGTCTTTAAGGATTAAAAGGAGAGTTATATCGGCGTATTTTTGGTGGAAACGAAATTTGGAGGACATTCTTGTTTCCACATACATGTTATTAATACATGATTAAAACACAGTCAAATTGAAATATACTAATGAAGGTAACATTTTGATGATAACTATTTCACAACTTGATAAACACAAGCGCACATTTGTTGAAAATTTAACTGAAGCCATTCATCGGTGCTGTGGGGAAAACTTCGCTACAGCATAACAGCAAATTGTTTATTAGTTTTATGACGCAGTGTTTTTGTATTACTATGTGAATACTCTATCAGTGTATGCCTTTAGTTATTAACAAGTTACACAATTAGGAGCACTATAGCGTGTTTTCATTTCACACAATGCAAACAAAAAACCAAAGAAACTGTTCAAAACGTACATAGAAACGTGCACATTTATTTAAGGGTGTACCAAACAATGCGAGGATAAAGTAAATTACGTCGACATCGTAGGTCACGTGGTGCCGGTGTCACGAAATAAAATCTCCCCCCGGAGGATTTGTACCGGTACAAATCCTCCTCCCTCAGAATAAAATCTCCCCCCTCCACGAAATAAAATCTCCCCCTGGAATAGAATCGCCCCCCTCCATAAAAATGATAGATACCGTTAAATTTGTGAAATAAAAAAAAAAATATTGAAATATTTACAACAGTTTGCAGTAATGTTCGTTTGCAAGCATGTTTGTAAACTATTTGCGTCAATTATTTGGCAATAATAATAACTTTGTTATAAACGTTTAATGTATACTTGGTGGGTTGTACACACGTTGAGGCAGTTCAAGGGGGAATATCTCAGTGAGATTTGATGTACGCATATCTCTAAAAATCTACAGGAGAGTTTATACCGCTATGATATATATATATATATATATATATATATATAATATAATATATATATATATATATATATATATATATATAGAAAAACAGTTTAAAACATCTTCCAACTCCCAGGTCTCATATAGAAAAAATAAAATGTTCGAAGAAATTACGATGATTTAATCAGATTCACAAGCATGCTTTCGACCATTACGGGTCTCATCAGGTGAAACACATTTATTTCACCTGATGAGACCCGTAATGGTCGAAAGCATGCTTGTGAATCTGATTAAATCATCGTAATTTCTTCGAACATTTTATTTTTTCTATATATATATATATATATATATATATATAGTTTCTGCACTTTGGTATTCTTTAGCTTAAAAATTATGAAATATTCTTCAATTTTCTGTTAATCGGATTTGATTAGTGTTGAAATTTAATGAGTATAATGAAAAGCAATATCCCATTTATATATTTCTTTATGATGTCGCTCCTCAAATTAATCAATACACTGGACAGTATAACAACACTATCTTTTTTAAGCACGAAATACATGGCTTAATGCGACATCCATTGTTTTTCATAATACTTGTATTGGCTTAAATACACGTCAAATACCAATTGTGCTTAGTTCAGTACAAATAATTCCACTCAAATTGCTTATTCATCCCCAATTGGCAAATGTATCATAATTACTTGTTTCCAATGAAACTCGACCAATATCATTGCACAGTAATAATATTACCTATTTAACGTTGCCATCCAAATTAAAATTTAATTTTTGTCGTTTTATCTATTATATCCTTTTTTCCAAAATTATGTCTGACTAATTCGTTTCTATTTTCAGTTTCATATCACGTCATTTCGGACTGACTGAAGATACTGGCAAAATATTTACTTCGGACGCCAATGAAATCAATAACAGAAACCAAAAACCAAGTCGGCGACGTGTTGGAGAGGAACATATCACAAAGACAACTTCCGTTGTGAAGTCGAGCAGCGAGACAGAGACTGATAACGTTATCAAAGCCTCTGATTTATCTCCCCTGACCAACGAAGATCTCTTCACAGAGTTCGACGACGTTGTCTTAAATGGCCTCTACGACGGAGTCGATGACTTTGCCATTGACTTCAGGTACCTGGTCAGTGAGAATTTAGACGTACGAAACTCTGCCAATGCTACATTCTCATCCGTTCGACTCCTCAACCGGAAGCCATATTACTACGT
The DNA here is from genome assembly GCA_936450465.1 of Gibbula magus. Lineage (NCBI taxonomy): Eukaryota > Metazoa > Mollusca > Gastropoda > Trochida > Trochidae > Gibbula > Gibbula magus. Next base: position 41,942,643 of record OW388298.1, read on the forward strand.
AGGTGACGTCATCAGCGTTTCCATTGAAGTCCTGGATGGATATTCGAGTCGTGTATTGCACGGAGGTGACAGACTATTCGTGTGGATAAAAGATGTTAACCAACGTGCGTGTGCAAAGGGTGTTGTTGACGACTTCAGAAACGGAACATACCGAGGTTCAGTGCGCATGCTCTGGCCAGGTCACGTGACTATAATGGTAGGTATCGCGTCGTCTCGCGAGGCTGTGCGAGTGTTGTATAAGATACACAGAGAAAGCTTGATGATGAGACAGGTGACGGCGATCTTTCAGAGAAGGTTTGTGTTCGAGATGGCTGTGTGCAGCTCCTTTCCTCAAATACGCGGATATACCAAGATCTGTAACATGACATCCCGCCATCACGGATTGCCATGGTACTGCGGACATCCGGAAATGCTGACATGCGCAGAATGGACTCGTGTTGCTTCCACCCAACCCTCTTGGCCACTCACAGAAAAGGAACATAGTCTCTTCGACCTGTGAGTAGTTTGCTAATGTCACAATTGCTCGATGACATTCGGTACAGAGCTCTGACTTTCTGCAATGGGATCTAGGTCTCCACGTCTCTATACCTACAATGAATAATGGGTATTACCTTGGTGTTCATTGTAGATATAGCTATAGATGTAGAGGCCTAGCCCGGTAATATTTACTGTACATGATGACTAATCAATGATAAGTCAACGCTGTGGAGCTCTTTTCGGCAGTTTTGGTCTTGGCCTTTCTACAGCCATTCTCTCTCCACTCTGTTAATAACATCCTAACGAGGTACTGACTGGAGTAACCTTTGTGGAGATGCCGAGGCCTAAACTGCAATAGTCGAGTAACAAGCTATATTTTGTACATACTGTCACTTAATTTAGTTATTTAGCGCAGTGTTCGCCATGAACGGAATTTATCATGCAGAAAAACTTGTTCATGTAATGGTGTAAATAGTCTGATAATTTTATAATGCATGTCTCGTTGCATGACTATACAGTACCATTTTCTATTGTAAGAAATTATACATTTTATGAACGCTTCACTATGGACTATTAATACCAAACTGAAGTATGCTCATGCTAAACCCAGTTATTTTCTTCCCACCAGAACGATACTAAACCAGAATATCCCGAAGGCTATCAGCGTAAATGTATATGGCGGTAAGGTTTTTATTTCGCAATTATAATTAAAACAATGTCTACCCTTGGATTAATTAAGTCAATCGCACGTTATGTGTTGACACAGCGACAATATTTTTTCTTGTTGAAAATGTAAAATATCTCTAACCCGTCAAAGTTTCCGGCATGGTATTTGTAAACATGTACATGAATGTTGGAGAAAAGATGAAATGGGTTATCATATTACATCATATACAGTGATTTGTTTATGTATATTATCAAGAATGTAGCAAGAAGTAGAGTCGAAAAAGTTATTGTTTGTAAAACAATGCTTTTCCTTCTATTCATACTACACTCATTGTATTAATTATGCAATACTGGCCATACTTATATTCTACTGGCGCTTCACCATGTTCTAAAACAGTACTGAACAATGATATATAAAATAAATGTTTAAGTGTATACTTGCTGAACTTAAATGCATAAAAAGAAACAGGAAAGGGGCCGAACACTAGAATTCGAGGAAATATGCATTGTATTCACCATCTTTAACATCGCTAGAGCAATATAGTGTAACTTGTTCTGCTTACATTCTCTCACCATAACATAGCTTACTTTTCCCAATTCAGACAACACCGCCATGTCAAAGTGGAGAAGTGATCAGGACACGCGAGATCTCGCGGCCTGCAACCAAATCTCGCCGGAAGTAACATGGCGACAGACAACACCAGTGGGATTCTTCTACAATTGGAGCTGGCGGTCGACAATCTGCAGAAACACATTGACCAAAACTGCACGGAGCTGGGATAGATGTCTATCTAACAGGAGACTGTGGCTTCTTGGAGACTCCACACTGCGTCAGTGGTTTGTTCACTTGCAGCGCCGTCAAGGGTTGGAGCTGGTGACGGAGCCGTGGCGCTACGGTAGTTGGCCTTTCCCATCCACACAGCTCAGTAGGAAGCATAACTACGTTGTCTTTTGGGGAACTCACGGTCTTCCCTTCACGTTCCCTAATGAGTTTATCCGTCTTGAGACTCACACCCCAGTGCATGTTCACATGAACAGGCTTCCTAGCGGGAACAGAGATATTGTAGTGATCCATTTCTATCTCCACTTTACACCTTTCCCACCAACTGTAGTGCGGACACATATCCGTCGAGCCGTGGAGGCTGTGGAAGACCTCAAAAGACGAGCCCCCGAGTCCGTGATCTTCGTGAAAGGGCCTCACAAGCTCCACGTACAGGAATCGGTCCGTGGACGGATTGACGACCACTGGGGACCTATCTATGAGCAGATATACAAGAAGGAATTCCGTCGAATAGAACATTTGGTGTATTATCTTGATTTTTGGGACATGACCGTATCATCTGAAAGCAAGAGTGTACATCCTAACTCGACCATTGTGGAACAGATGCTGAACACTATGCTTGGTTATGTGTGTCCTCAGGATTGATGATTAAAACAAGCTAGGGTATGCGTCTCCTGAGGACTAGCGCATGATGAGATATGTGTGTTCCTAAGGACTAGAGCATGATGGGATGTGTGTCTCAAAGACTTGAGCATGATGGGATATGTGTGTCCCGAGGACTTGAGCATGATGGGATATGTGTGTCCCGAGGACAAGAGCATAGTTGGAAGTGTGTCCCGAGGACTAGAGCATGATGGGATATGATTGTCCCGAGACATGAAGCAGGATGGGATATGTGTGTCCTAAGGACTAGAACATGATGGGATGTGTGTCCCGAGGACTTGAGCATGATGGAATATGTGTCTCCCGAGGACAATAGCATAATTGGAAGTGTGTCCCGAGGACAAGAGCATGATGGGATGTGTGTTTCCCGAAGACAAGAGCATGATGGGATATGTGTGTCCCGAGGACAAGAGCATGACTGGATGTGCGTATCCCAAGGCCTAGAGTAAAATGGGATGTGTGTGTCCCGAAGACAAGAGCATGGTGAGATATGTGTGTCGCGAGGACAAGAGTATAATGTGATGTGTGTGTCCCAAGGCCTAGAGTATAATGGGATGTGTGTCCCGAGGACAAGGGCATGATGGGATGTGTGTTTACCGAAGACAAGAGCATGATTGGATATGTGTGTCCCGAGGACAAGAGTATGATGGGATATGTGTGTCCCGAGGACAAGATCATGATGAGATATGTGTGTCCCGAAGCCTAGAGTATAATGGGATGTGTGTGTCCCGAGGACAAGAGCATGGTGGGATATGTGTGTCCCGAAGCCTAGAGTATAATGGGATGTGTGTGTCCCAAGGCCTAGAGTATAATGGGATGTGTGTCCCGATGATAAGAGCATGGTTGGATGTGTGTGTCCCGAAGACAAGAGCATGATTGGAGATGTGTGTCATCATCAGTTATACACTAGGATTGTGAACAATGTATATGATGAACTCAACGCATTTTAATGTCACGCACGCGGCGATCAATATTGAGTCTAAAGCATACGGAGGCCTCAATCTAGATGTCCGAGGTTCGAATCCCGCCAATCGTTAACTATGCCTGCAGTAGAGACGTGTTATACATGCAATAAGGTTTGAGTGCAACTCTATACTAAATTCAGCCGATGTTCGCAGTTTCACCGCATTTCAAAGCCACAGTGGTGTTGCGAGCTTTCCCCCTGTAATCATTTTGGCAAGCGTGATAAAAGCGGAATATTCTTGAAACCGACGTGTAACTCCAAATCCAAACTTAAAACATACGGCTATTAAGAATATATGTCACAATAAAACACAAACAAATATCGCATATCACTAGCCTTAATTCCTGACAATGTTTTGCCGACCTCGTGAACTCATAATATCCGTAGCAAATTAGGTCTCTGTGTTATTGGGAAACAATGGATAGAACTCACCGAGACAACTAGGCGTACTGTTAGTAGGATCCCCAGCAATAACATGTTTCTAACTCCATGAACTAAACTAGATATATAATACTACTATTAACACCGTATGTGCTGAAGTCAGAATGGAGCTGCTACAGAACTCCTTTATACAGTCAGACCTCGTTTACCCGGACCCCGTATAACCGGAAAATCCAGCCATCCGCACGGAAGTATTTCAAATCTTGTCTTTGCATTCCTATGCAAATGATGAATCGCTTAACCGCATGACTTTGTTTCCGGGATATGTTCGATTAACCAAATCGTGGGGATAAACAGGGTCTGACTGTAAATGTCAGTGACGCTTATATTTATACTCTACTGTGTTTATATATGTTTCATTATTTACATGCTCGAAATTAAATTTTATTATTATAATGATTTGCTTAACTTCTGGGTTGATGATTAACTAGTATCCATAGGTGCAGTAAATATACTTATAGTTATACCTACATTTGTACCTATTTAACATATACAGAAGATAAGAAACCATCCGCCATATTGGACCCTGCCATAGGACCGGGAATGGTTAAACTGGTTTGCTGGCTCAAATACGCTTTGTAATATTCGTAGACTGATCCAAATTTCAATTTGGTATTACCCTCTCTTTATCCTGCCATAGGACCGGGAACGGTTAAACTGGTTTGCTGGCTCAAATACGCTTTGTAATATTCGTAGACTGATCCAAATTTCAATTTGGTATTACACTCTCTCTTGTTTCGAGAACATAAACAGTTATTAGCCTTTCTTTTGATATCAAGTTTTGACTTTCTGATCCAAATTTAACCACATTAATAATGTAATAATTTGTGTAATCCTTTATACTGTATTTTGATAGTTTGGGTGTGTTAATCTAGACCAACAATGTATAGCCGTGTATTTACCGTTAGGACGGTAAACATGATTTTATGAGCGCTCCCATTTATATTCTTCGAGCATCCTGCTCCATTAAGGTATGTTGTATCCCCGTGGCAACCATTAACCATTAGGACAAAACTACCCCGATGGAGTAGGATATTATTGAGGGGCCACACGTTAATTTACAAAAAGACTCTCATTGGGCGATTTATAAGTTGGATAAAATAGAAATAATATAGTATGATGTTTATTACTACAACCATCGTTCTGAGGGGGTGTAACTAACCCTTTAAAGGCAATTTAGCACGTTTTTTTGCAAAATTATGCTTTCTAAAATTTGTCATTACACGACCCGATAAGCCATATCCATAGAAAACGGTTATCCGTATTGAAAGAAAATGATGCGACGTATAATGCCTTTGATTTGTTTGTCTCATACGAATTTGAGAATTCTGACAGCAAGTTTGTTCACCATCTTATCTCGCCCAGTTAAGGAGATTCAAAACAACGATTTCTTAAAACGTGGATTTCACAGAAATATGAACAGATAATGTTTTGAAATTTTAAAGCTATAGTTTAGTTGGCCTTTGGAAACATGATGTATCTTTGTTTCAGTCGCTTGTATTACGCGCGGATTGAATTATCTTATATTTTGTATGGTGACGTTTCTTTTGCGGTTGAGTGTAGTCTTAGATTTTATGAAGTGAACTGCAAATGTAGATAACAATAAAAAAAAAATCCTCTTAAATCAAACGATTAAACGATCGTCGCAGCAAGGAAGGAGTGTTGTGTTCGATCTGATTTCAATGAGACTTGATAAAAGACCCACTTACAATCGTATTTGACATGTGTTAGGAACTAAGGGTTAATATGTACGTCATGTTTGAGATAAGAGAAGACTTACAAAAGCCGGCTTTCTTATCAGATATGTAAGCAGTTTTCTTGAATAATAAACAAAGTGCCAGTCTGATTAAAATGTAGCTCAAGTACTCGCTTTCACTCGATATTACCACAGAGTCTGCATAGACTAGTTAAACTATATTTTGACGAGTTTAACTTTCATCGAACTGAATTATTTTCCTTGGGAAGAAGAGGGATTGGACTACATTGGAAATTGATAGTCCAATCAGACGTTCATTTTCAAAACATATAAACTGAGGTGCAAAAGAAAATATATCACTCAGTTGTATTTATCATATGTATAATTTTCAAAGTCACATATCTCGAGTTTTCGACGTCGTATTCAAAAACTGACTAGTTTGGCAAATTAGTCCAAAACATTAAATCAGTCAAAGAATACCTATACGCATTTGTTTGTTTTTTTAATTAAAATATAAAAATTTAAATTTTGAAATTCCCCAAAATTAATTTTGACAAAACACAACTGTTCATCGACATATAAGACATACTCTGTGTGAAAATCAATAAATGTGCCTCGTCCTGCACACATTTACAACATTTTGAACATGGTAGGGGTCATGTTGGTGTAAATTTCATTTCTTACCCCCGTCTACTTTAAATAATGTTATTTAAGTTAAAAAAATAAAACAGTCACTAGTTAAGTCATTCAAACTACTGCCGAAAAGTGTTATTGTATCGTGCCATAATCAAATGCATCTAATTTCTTAAAAATATTGAATTAATGGAAAACAACTGAGTGATATACTTTCTTTTGCACCTCAGTTTAGTAAGAAACGCAAGAAGGAGAACACCCTTTTGAGATGCAACTAATAATCCAACGTTTAACCTGACTACAACCAAGATGCAGAAAATGGGGCATATCAGGCATCTCCCCATTCTCTACCAGCAGAGGCTACTCCCTTAAAATTTCCGCTCCTAACCTCTGTGCTAATAGGGCTGGATTTCAAGGCTCCAGCAAAATGCCCTAGCGAGGAAAAGGGGAACATCATCCAATATCCCTGCTTCTTAACCAATGAAAACTTTCTTTCAGCGGCTATGTCGACCGAGTGACTTCAAAGATCTAGGCATTTGACTGTAATGAATGAATGAATGAGTTACTGTTTAACGCCGCTTCCGCCGTATTGCAGCCTTTAGAGGCGAGTATTTGACTGTAAAGGGTCTTGCTAATTAGCATATGTCCTCAAATATGTCTGATGTAAATAACACAAATGAACTGTTTTTGGTATTATTCTCTGATTTGGTCTTCTTTATTTATCAGCATGTTTTTGATCAATTGTTTTCACAAAATCAAATAACATATTTTGAAAACACATTAAACTAGAAACCGTTTATCTTACCGTTATTTTAGCATTATGACGTTTCATTGGCAAATGTCACTTTTACAACGGCGTCGCTGATTGCACAACTAGAATCAATTGCAACCAATCAGGAAACTCAATTTCTGCCCTCGATTTCAAGCGAAAAAGAACAGAGGTTAAGATCGGAAATCTGAAGGTAGTAACCTCTGTGGGAAGAGAATGACATCTCCCAGGTATGAAGCCAGTTTGGTTTTCATGGATAAGAGTATCTAATGTTAACATAAGTCTGTTTACTATGCATGTACTTATAAATTTTTTAGAGGGAATTTAGCAATGAAATAGGACGCCATTTTTTAAAAAGTTTACGCCCTCTATTTGGTTTAGGCAAATAAGTAATTGTACCGCTGTTCATTGTGTTGCTTAATTCATTATTTGCAAAAGTTTCTTTATAAACCTATAAACCCATAGACCTAGATCTCTCAAAAGGAATTTAAAGAATGCAAAAGGGTATAAATATAATCGACATATATCCGAAACATCCAGGTGTTCATGTGGTCACCCTTATGAAGATGTAATTCATTATCTGTTTATCTGCCGGAACTATCAAAATCTAAGAACAAGTATGTATTTTTACAATCAAGGATTCGACCTAACGACAATTGTATACGGTAACCGTAACTTTAGTAACTTGACAAACATTAACATTCTCAAATCCTTACATCAGTTTATCAACCAAAGTAACCGATATTCGTGATATCTCAATAATCTGAACTACATGTATTTTGAAACTAATCTGTTTTATCTATAGCTGCAGACAACCGTATCACTAGGCATGACCAACATCAATTGATTTGTATTACGTACTCATTAGTTTATGACTTACAAAGATTTTGTTTTGTCTAGTTTTGAATAAGTATTTGTATCATATTTTCTACCTTGGTTTGTGTGTGACCAGTTTTATAATCTGGTGTAATCTAATGTACTGGAGCGGCGTTCAAATAAGCCTTAATGCTTGTTCGCCAATCCAGATTTCTTCTTCGGAAATAAAAATATGTTTAAACCAAAAGGGTATCATTTCCGGAGCTTTTATCATTCTTTATAGAAAGAACTGTCATACTAATTTCTTCTTGGCTTATTTCTATTTCCAGATTGTTAAAGTCTTTCTTGTTAATTTTTGGAATGTCGATATTTAAGTTTAAATTTAAATCAATATTCTTCTCTTCTTCATGCTGGTGTATATCTGTACTGTATATTTTACTGTAAACCTGTTTCAGTTCATCTAAAATAAGATTGTCATCTGTAATCAAATCACCATTATCTACTATGATACTATTGATAAGCTTACTAGTATAATTCCTATTTTCTAAGTGGCAAAAATAATTTGTAGGTTTTTCACCTTCTTCGTACCCTTTTTAGGAATTGAGATCTTTTCATGTCTTCTTCATTAAGCTCTTCCAAAAGCTTTTTCTTTGTAGTAGTAAAATGACCTATTCAACATTATCAACCCAAATTTGTTATTTTGTCTGTTTGACTCATTGGCTTGTGGCGCGCGCCAATGAGTCAAACGTAATTTTGGAATCTTATTTATAACAGACAAAAGGACAAATTTGAGTTGATAGTGTTTAATAGGTCACATAACTACTGTGCATGTAAATGGGGCGTGCACTTTCGGTGTCTGCACATGCATAATGATATTACTCAATTTTAATTGGAAAATACTAATTATGAAATAATTTGGCGATTAGGGATACATATGCATTGTTCGGTTTTCAATCAGAAATCACTACTTTTACCCTCATATCGTCAATATACTAAGTCGACTATCATCAAAATGGTAGTTTTCGGTAACAGTCGGTATTTCTCGATAAAGTAACACCCATTATAACGTTTGGAATATGTGACCCCCAACAACACAAGGGATGTACCTTTAAGATCGGAAATCTGAAGTGTGTAACCTCTGTGCGAAGAGAAAGTCATCTCCCTTGTCTCTCCGTGTCGTTAAGTATATTTCAAATATGTACATCACAGAATTACGGAACACGAAACACACTCACAGTATACCTTTATATTCCTAGTTTTCTCATTGTTGGAATTTCACGAATATGCACAGGATCAAACTTTTGCAAAACTCTAAAAGTAAAAAAGTTGTTTTTAACATCTTTGGTAACAACGATATGTTCAAGTCCCTTCGGAGCAGAAATTCTTTGGTACGTCACTGGAGACAGGCGAAGACGCCTTCTTACTCCTTCTTTTTTCAGGTATTTTCCTAGGGCATGTCTGGCTTCTGCTAAACCAAAGACTCTTCCCCTGTGAAGTACAGAATCCTTTAGGTCCTCGGACTGCAGTGAATATACGTCGTATGCCTTTACGCATGCCCAGACACGCCCATCGTCGACGTCACAAGGACTCAGCCAACAGTTTTTCACATCCGGGTCATCGAATGAAACAAAGCTCGAAGATGAAAATGTCATTTCTTGACGAATATTGTACATGTAGTTTACTTTCTCTCTTACAAACATCGCCAGTAGACGTATATGTAGAGAGAATAGGTACATGGGCTGTTTCATTGGGTGGAAGGATATGGCGCTTAGTTTCTCAGGTTTTACGCCTACGGTCCATGCGCCGCTCTTTTCGTTGTAACTTTGGGTGAAAAGTGTGTCAAACTGAAACAAAATGAGATTCTTTGTTATTTTATGGTTATAACATGGAAGATTTACATTGAACGTAATATTGTTAATTGTCAATGTTTTATGATTTAATACTTCAATAATTAATTGTTGGTTACAAGTTAACATTATTGTGAAACTCTTTGGATTTAATGTTAATATTGGCCCATGCCCATGCCCATACACATACATCTTCCCACATAGCTCATGCCAGATTCCATCACTGGCTAATTTAAGGATGTCCGCTCCTTCCGGTTGAACTTGATTATATGAACTTGAAATATGATTAAGTAAAGATTTTTTCTCATCTTTATTTACTTCATGATATTCTACATCATCTACATACTTTTAAAAAACATATGAAATAAAGAAAATGTGACTTTAGAACCTCTAAAAAGTGCTTAAACAGCATCAATGGCCTAAATTTGACTAAAAAAGGGGGTTTTCAGGTGCATTTTGCGTCAAAGCTTAAAAAAACCCACACTACCATACATATTTTTTCATCGATTTCGGTAGGGTAAAATGAACTTTGTAACATATCAAAAAAGGAAAAAAAGTTTAATACTAGAAATGTAGTATTTTAAAGTTTTTAGCAAGTTTTTTCTCATTTTCCCCATAGACTCCAATGTTATGATTGTACTTCACCCCACTATCTTACAGGCGTCATATCTCGAAAAAACCCACACTACCCCCTATGTTTTAATGCTGATTTCCCAATCATATACTTTGATCTTTTAAAAAATATAAGTTAGAAAAAAAGTTTTATACTAAAAGTTTGAGGAGCGAACATCCTTGATGGTAATATTGGCCCATACCCATGCCCATACACATACATCTTCCCACATAGCTCATGCCAGTTTCCATCACTGGCTAATTTAAGCCTTGATGTATTTCGTTACCATTTCTGTGCTAGCGTGGCAGCGATGAACCTGAATTACACGATGCGTGCTGCTACGCGGGCACAGAAAAGTGATGGAAACTATATCGAGTTATGACTTTTGGGGGACGTTGATACACACACAATGCAGGTCTCAACTTTCAAGGGCCTTCGAAACTAAAAGAAACCCACAACTCAATTCAAACATTCTGTAACTCATACTTCGGAATTGATGATCGAAAACCGGACAATTTACCCTCACTGGAACACGTTTGTCAGATGTAATTTCTAACTCATCTACATATAGATAGGTGGTATTTCGGTACGTATCAAAGCCAGATAAAATAATAGGAAAAACGCTAAATGCATTTTCAAAATAAACTTTAATAATTATCGTTATATACCCATAGTAGTTGTTGAAAATGGACGAATCAAGAAGGGCCGATCAATTTAGTTTAAGTTACAGGTTAAAAGGAGGGTTCTATCGGGGTAATTTTGTGGAAACGAAATTCGAGAGGATATCCCCGTTTACACAAATATGCTACAAATAAAAGATTAAAACACAGTCAAGTTAAAAAATATTAATAAAGGTAATATTTTGATGAATTTATATTTCACAACTTAATAAAGACAAGCGTACATTTGTTGAAAAATAAAAACAATGAGAACTGAAGCCATTCATCGGCGCTGCGAGTGGTGAAAAGTTTGCTACGGCATAACAGCAAATTGTTTATTAGTTTTATGACACGCTATGTGTTACTATGTGGACTTTCTATCAGTGTCTATCTTTTATCATTAAAATGTTGTAAAACGGCCCCTTTAAGGACTTATATGTAAATACGAATGTTGATCAAGAAAAAAAGGTAGCTTATTGTGTTTGTCACCTCAGTAAAGTCCTGTAATAATTTACCGACGAATTGAATCATATGCTAGTTTTCTAAACTGGACCAAGATGGCCGCTGTCGCTCCTTTTGAAAATATATATGGGGAGGGGATACTTTTGTGTAGGGGAAGTTTCTTAACCTTACTTCTTAACCACAATTAAAGTATTGGATGTTCACGAATATGTATGAAAAATGCTCGACTCACCTCCTTTGCCGTAGTACATGAGAGACCCGTGACACCCTCCACACAACGCCCCAATTCCGAATCCTCGTGAAGCGTCACCGTTTCGTTCAGACATGCCTCAAGATGGTGGGCGATTTTATTGAGGACGGGGCCACTGAAAATGACTCCAGGGCCACCCATACAGTAGGGCTTGTTGCCATGGAGACCGAGGTGTCCCTTCTCGTCCGACTTCCCGGTACCCGGATGTCCAATATAAACTTCTTTCGAACTGTTGATTGACATGAGGAACGGACGCAATCGCTTCGTATTCACATATACGTCATCATCAAGACGCATGAACCAATGAAAATCGTTGCCATGCTGGGTCGACATGTATTTCAACATTTCAAAGGACTTCCGCTGAGGAGGATAGACATCGTCTTCAACGTCGCTTAACACAACAACAGGAAGTGACGTCACATAATCCTCTCCGGTGCCGACGAAGAACACTAATCTCCCGGGAACGTTGTTCCCCCAAGTTTTGAATATTGCGTCTGCGCGGGTTTTCAAGTACTTCCGGGTCGTCATGACCCCAATGAACACCAACCTTTCCCTCGGAATGTCTTGCTGAAACGGTGGTTCAGTCTCCGTGGAGGTTGTACGATGTCTTCCGGTGCCGACCGCAAGTCGACAAGCCGCTTCCTGTCGCCGCCAGAGGATCAGTAACACTGTGTGACTCGTGGTGTATCCGGTGAGAAATCCGATAACGAGGCTGCAGAGAAACTCCCGGAACATCCGGTTTGACGTTCTTCTTCCCATAGTTCCAGGCACCAGTCACTGAAAGTGGAAATGGTGTCAATTGAACAGTAAAATATGAAACTTGATATTATCAATTGCAAGTACTGTCATACCACGGGAACATCTGTTTACTAATTAAAGCAATGGACAGACACACAAGGTAAGGTAACCGTACCATATATTGTACAAGTGTATTGTTATATTTGGAATTGATATTGAAATCTAGTGACAGCGTGTTGATGCAAATTTTACCAAAATAACGAAAAGATAGTAATATCTGTTGCAGCGATATATTTTAAATTTTAGCGAAACATTCTTCAAATCAAGAGAAGTGAGTTTCAAATCAAGCCACTAGATCAATACCGTTTTCTACAGAGGAAATAATACAGTATACGCAGTATGATACAGTTCTACCTTACCTCGCCGATGTGAGGCCTGATAATTCGCACTAGCCAACAGAACACGTGGTTAGGTTGGTCAGTGGAACCTGGGGATTGTTTATAAACCACGCCCACGCTCGGATGAAATGAAATGCAGCCCTGGCAAATGGAAGCAATAACATGTGCGCGCTGACCTACAGAAACTCTTGGGTGTGGAATTGTTTCTGATTTCTGTTTTCAGTCTCTTATTGTTTAAAATCATGTTTTGTAGAAATATTACTTGTATTTCCATGAATAGGATTATTATGGAATTATTGAAACAATAATTTACATTAGTGCCACCTAAAACATTGTCGGACATTCTAGAATAATGGTTGGTTTTATTTCACTCTACTTAAATATTTCTACAATTTAGAAACCTACATGTGTGAGTGCTAGATTCTGAAGAGGATGTTCAAGGAAATACATGTAAAGAAGGCCAACCCCAAATATTTCGAGTCAAACAAAATACCCCCGAAACAGTATTCAAATATATGCAAATAAGTTAATATATGGATAAAACAAAACTAAAAAAGACACATGTCAGACATCTGAAATAAATGGTGTATCATATTCGGATTTTTAAAAAAAAATCATTATATTTATATTAATTTTTTTAGCAAACTAGATGATAAAGAACATGTCTGGTTGTCACTTAGCACAAACATCTCTTCGCTGCTAACAATCTAACAGTGAGAGAACCCCCTCACAATTTAATTTTGAGACAAATTTTATTTCAATAATTTATATTCAAATTAATAACAATAACAATGCTCTATTTGGAAATGTCTTTTCAATGAGTCTTTATAAAAGAGATAGTTGCAATCACCATTTCAAACGATCTTAGAATACATTTTTTAAAACCATAATATGATTACATAACTACTAAATATTATTCTTAGTGATGCTAGAAATGCTCACGAAATCGTACATAAGTTCCCTATAAATACCATTTGAAATGAATTGTTAGATTTGACAGTCCATATACATGTGTATGCTATACTGCATTCTCAAAAGTCACTTAACACATGTCCTGATTGACAACTGTCTATTGTAGAAATGTATATGACACATTGTTATCCTATATCACGTGACGAATTATATTCTGTATGCCAAAAATTTGTTATTTGGAGAATATGACACTTGATTTTGTAATATACTCATATATAAGTTCACCTAAATGTTAATTTTCATGGACACATTGTGTACAATTACAGTGAGATTATAAATTACATTTGAATGAAAATATACTGGACAAAATAATTAAGGGATATTGTAATTTTTATAATTTATATTTCATTAATGAATCCCTAACTGAATATATCATTATTCAAAAGTTCATAATTTAAAAATATCCCTAATTATATTTGTTAAGTAAAGATAATTGGAATATAATGTTCAAGTGGCTTCGACACAGTCTAGGTTGATATTTGCACTCTTGGTAGGAAAGGACCTGGCACATGGCTTGATTTAGAGCACTCTCACGAGTATTGTGTAATTATACGTAACATATTGTAATAATATTGTGTACTAGTTTCATGAAATAATATGATATAATTTTACATACTATTGTACATTTGGGTTTCTGTTCACAGCTATATATATTTTGTGACTGCTCGATATTATTTTACGGTATAATGTATACAAATATTACTTTGCGTTTTTTTCATATAACGATTGGTATGTTAGTACTGAAAATGTTGTTGTGACAATTCATATACTGTTTGTGAGACTTACCTTGCTTGATATTGCTTTGTTACTGAGGGGGTACCTCACTGTCGCCCCTGGCTATCAGTTGTGACAAAGGATTAAGTGGGGTATGTGATGACAAGGGATTAAGTGTGGGTGCATGTTATGACAAGGGCTTAACTGATTCTGTTTCAGTGAAAGTGAGCTTTTTTTAACCTCACTGTGCCATTTAATAAATAATCTGTCTGTCTGTCTTTAATATGACGATTGGTATGTTAGTACTGTTATTATCATGTACCGTTATTATATAATTATGACAATTCATATAATGTTCATTAGTGTGAGTAGCCATGGCTGATATATATTACAGACATTACTTTGTGTTACTTTGTGTTGGTATGTTAGTACTGCAATTACCATATGCTGTTATTATATAATTATGACATTTAATTAAGAAATAGAAAGACGAGTTTGCGTGCTTTATCGTAGATTATCAACCTACCAACCATATAACGTGATACTTGAAACGACCTTTCTAAACCGTATCACCCAGGGGGGTTTACACATAAAATTGTAAACCCTGTTAGAAGGAATTATAATGATTGTAAACCCTGTTATATTTGTTAAGATGACGGCTTGAAAGTAAAGATCTGAAGAAACTAACTAAGACTAATTTTGAAAAATTTCATAAGTTTACGACAGAATATGTACAGCAAATGTTTTGCAGAAAGTGCGTCTCGAACCCGTATCCATTATCACCTGCAGTTACTGAGTCAGCGCCTCTGACTACTGCGCTAAGGGTGCAGACGAGATATCACGGTACAAAAGAAACTCATATAGCGCGGCTGACATCACCCAGGGATCCTCAATAAAACGCCAGGGAACCTCAATATAACGCGATAACACGTTAAAAGCCTGTTTTACACTTAAAAACGGTTGATAATATTGATAACCCATTCTACCTCGGATATGGTACGGTTGTAGACCCTGATAGTCAGGAAAAACCCTCGGATGCTTCGCATCCTCGGGTTTTTCCTTCCTATCACGGTCCACAACCGTACCATATCCTCGGTATCATGGGTTATCCATATAATAAAATATAGCAGAGAGCATAACACACGAAGGGCGCAGCCCTGAGTGTTTTTTGCTCCCTGCCATGTTTTTTCTACGATACAGCATAATAATGAGTCTTCTTTTTCTTAATTAAATGTCATAGTTATATAATAAATGCTCATAAACACTTACTCGGTTTTACATACAAACCGTTGAGATATTATGTTATTTGTATAAACTATATGTGAAATTGTAATCCCTCCAGTCGTAGAACACATTCACGAGCAATTGAACAATCACAGTGACGTAAAATATGACGTCATTTGCTAAGCGATGCTCTAACTGACGTCTTAAATCACGAGTATGTTTTATTGTCTAATAAAGCACGCTGTCGGTCCCAATGGCCGCCTGTGTTTTATTGCCGTGGGTATCTTATATATAACGTTATTGTTAGTGACTGGTCATCGTTGATATGTCATACTGTATAACTAATATTACTTTGATTTTTTATATGACGGTGGTATGTTATTACTGTATATACAATGTAGTGTTATTATATTATTATCATATTTATATACTGTTATTTTGTGTGACTGGCCATTGTTGATACAAATTGATACAAATTGATAAAAATTGATACAAGTATGTCATACTGTATTGCTAATATGACTATGTGTGACTTTTATATGACGGTGGTATGCAGTACTGTAATTACCATGTGCTGCTTTTATGACAATTTAAAAAGTGCTCTTTAATGTGAGACTGACCAAGGTCGGTATGTCATACTACATTACTGATATAACTTTGGGTAACTTGTATATGACTAAACTGAAGTACAAAAGAAAGTACACACCTCAGTTGGTTTCGATGAATTCAGTATTTAAAATGTATAATATGCATTTGAATATGTCATGATACAATAACACATATCTGTAAAAGTTTGAATTAATTACATTGGTGACTTGTTAACTTTTAGTGAGAATATCTTTGTTTAATCAGACAGGGGCAAGAAATTAAATTTACACCAATATCACCCCTGCCATGTTTAAAATGTTGTAAATGTTTGCACATTTATTGATTTTCACAAAGAGGAAGCCTTGTATGTCGATGAACAGTTGTGTTTTATCAAAAGTAATTTTTGAAAAATTGTAAACTCAAAATATGATTTTTTCAATGAGATTTAAAAACCACGTAGAAGTATTCCTTGGCTGATGACTAAACGCCTACGTTTTTCAGATGAGTACGACTTCGAAAACTTTAGATATTTGTAATTGCAAATCATACGTATGATAAAACCAACCGAGGTGTGTACTTTCTTTTGTACTTCAGTTTATTTGTATGTTAGTACTTCAATTACCATATGCTGTTGTTATAATATTTGGGCATTTATATAATGTTATTTTGTGGGACTGTGTCATTGCTAGTATTACTTTATTAAACGTTTTTTTTTATGACGATTGGTATGTGTGTACTGCAATTACTATGTACTATATTATTATGATTTTTATGTACTATTAAGGTTATGTCATACAGTATTAGTAGTATTTAGTCTTACACTCAGACTATGAAAAAAGTATTTATTCTGAAAATATCACCATTTTATTAAATATTGAAAAGGAGACTGTAAGAAATGGAATTGTCATATATATAAAAAAAAGGTTTCTTTTCAATAGACTATATATATAGTAGTATTATGCCATTACTAATATTATTTTGTCTGACTTGTATGACGGTGGTATATTAATACTGACATTACCATATGCTATTATTATGACAATTGATACACTGTCCTTTTAAGTGACTGGTCCTGCGTGATATGTCATACTGTATTATTAGTATGAATGTGTGTGGCTGTTTATTATGACAATTGATATACTGTTGTGTTATGGGGTGTGGGTGTTTTTATTATTTCTCTCGGACAATGACGTCATTTAGGGCATCGAACGGTGTCACGTGTATAATAATGATGCATAACATGTGTAATGGTATTTATATTTTTTATTATACATACATATATATACACACACACATATATATATATATATATATATATATATATATATATATATATATATACATACATACATACATACATACATACATACAAACAGCACTCATAGTTTTCTCCTACGTATATATTGATAGATTGATTATCCCACATACTTCCTCGTTGCTTTATGAGTAAGTGAACAAGTACATGTTGTACATAATATATTATAATATATCAAATATGTTCTTAAAAAGCATAACACTCCAATCTACATAAATGTCACAAAAATATGAATTATGAATATAAAGTTCTTACCCTCTTAGTCAACTATGCCAATGCGTTTCCGCATCCGGATTCAGTCACCCTGTCTCCATGGTAACGAACTGTCATCTTGTCATCCTCACATTGCAGGTTTAATGAGTTCGCCTATAAAGAACTTCTACATGGCACTGTCGAGAGTAAAGCGACTGCATTCAGCGTGCATTGTTGCTGGCAGTGTACGGAGCCAGTACTCATGTTGCGCCCACATGTACAGTGATAGAGATATACAGTTCATCATGCCATCTAGTCCGAGTTTACCGGCCTCGTGCTACAGAGGATCATTGTTTCTTCTCGTATAAACTTACTGGCAAAATAAACTTGTAAAACTTTGATATTTTGAAAATGATTATGATATTGATGTTGAAAATAAACATTTCATACACATAATTGGAACCTGAAATCTATGCGTTTTGACCTTATGATAAATCAGTAGGCCTATTCACTCTTTTTTTTATGTACAATCAAATTAAGTTTATAAAAGTTTATGTAAATAGATAAAATGAAAGGCGATCTTGCTACTGATGCCAGTGAACGTTGAATAGAGGTCTATTAGCGGCTCCCAGTTGTTGTTGTTAAATGAAGTAAGATTGGAAAATGTGGACTTTTGGAATTCCGTTTCAGAAAGTACAAACGTTTGTCTTCTACATTGTTAACGCACTGGGAGAAACGTCAGACATGTGCAAGCATTTAAATGAGGTCTGAATTTCCGTACTATACTACTCGAGCATCCGGGCATTGCGACTGCTACATCCGGGCAACTCGCATGGCAGGAGGTTCTGACCTCTGCTGATAACGGCGACCTCTTGATATACTTATCATTATTCCTCTATCACTTCCGAGATTTCGTCGTGTGATGTTTCGTTCGGGGCTGGCAATATACGAAGGGAAGCCCAAGCTCTGGATAACTAATAAGTTTTGTGATATTTAGTGTATTTGTAAAGGGGAGATTGGAAATAGTGTCCATGGGATTTCATTCGTAAAGGCGATTAGGTAAATATACTTTGAGTAAATACTACCAAAATTTGATGAATGCATATTTAAATGATCAATGGAGAAAACATTGATGTAAAAATATTATAAATAATATTATATGAGGTGATATAAACACGACAGTGTAATCATTGCAGTTTATCTTCTTTAAGAGTCATGTAGAAGTTGGTAACTTCAATTCTCTCGCGTGGTGTTGCTGGTATAAAATGAAATTAAATCTGGTATGCATTTGATATGTGAATATGCAAACGGACGTTGAAATTTATTGGACAAAGGTGTTAAAATATGTTGTTGTTTTTTTTCTCTTCATATAGTTATATATATTCGCCAGTGTTTGTTGATTTTGTGGATCTGGAAACGTAATGCCATTTTAATTTTCTAACAACCTCTTTGATACACGTGTATGTTCACGTATCAGATGTATCAGATGAATTGGTGACCTCATGGGTAGTTGATTACTCCCTTGCTGTAATTTAATGCCTTTAATGTCACTGAAAAGTGTATACAAATATTGATGCCATTTCGTCAAACGTTTATAAAACGTGTATCCCAAAGTAGGAGAGAATACGAAAGTGAATGATAAAGTATCGTCACTGGATGTTAAATATATTCTATTTCTTACATTCATTTCATAATAATAATATTATCATTTTAATAAATATCATGTTTAAAACCTGAAATATTATTTTCTCATAAGCCAAATTGACTGCGCGTTTACACGTATACTGTTCTTTTACATTGCACAAATTGGAGAGTTTTTATGCGTGACTCAAACATAAAGTATTTATCTCATATTTTAATTTATTACCCATATGGTTGAAAATAACCGAGTTAATATTATTGATATGAGCACATGTGCACATATCACGTTTGTCTAGCAACCATTGTTTCACCGCTACTTCCCGTATTGTGTCGTCTGTGACGTCATAAAACGATTGTTCGTGACGTCACTGTAGCTTGCCGTCACAAGGGAAGTGGGTCGTTTCCTGCCTATTTTTACGCGAATGAAACGGAATAAAATGGGTAATAAAGAAATTATTACACTCGAAAGTGTGCCATATGACTTTTACGAAACTCGTGCAAATGTGTGTATAGCCCTCGCTCTCGCTCGGGCAATACAAAAATCCACATTTATTTCGTAAAAATCATATGACAAACTTCCTCGGGTAATAATCTCTATGTATCTCACTCTGAAACATCACCTGGGACAAGACCGGAAATGCGCCAAGAAAAAAATGGTTAAAATAACGCTTCTCCTCCAGGGGAGAGAGTTAGAGATGTTCTTCTCTCCAGGACTGTCTGGAACCACTGTTCCATTTACACAAACTGATGACTGATGCTCTTTGCATCTTAAAAGGTATGTTAACGCACGTAAAAATTAAATTATTGTTTTTAAAGAACATATGTCACATCTCATCATAAAAAATGATTTCCCTCTAACTTACTGTGTTTGTGATCACGCAACATGCTCAACGGAATGATGTTTACAGGGGTATATAATTTGCAGTTTGTGAGATGCTTTAAAACAAAGATCAAATAATTGAAAATACTGCAATGACGTCACCCATGGTTTTTGTTGCCATTCATAAATCAATCACACAAAAATATTAGTGTTAATGTCACAGATTTTTGTCGACAGACTGGTTAAGTTCCTTTAGAAGAATTGAGTAACTTAAAGGGGCAGTAGCACGTTTTTTGCAAAATTTATTTGTTCAAATTTCCCATTTTATAATGATAGTTTATATCATTTAAATTAACTTTAGAGGGTAAAACATCTTATTACACAAACCAGTTATCCGTAGTGGTAAAAATTATGTTGCGGTTAGAGCAAAAATTGCATGGCGGCCATTATATTGTGAACACAATTTATTATTTTGTATTACAAAAATTATTCACATGGCTTTACCGAAACATGTACACTCATTTAAACTTTATTTTTCGAAGAGAGAAGGATCTTTTACTTTTGGTGAAATTATTTTTCAAATACATTTCATCAACTTATTTGAGCGAAAAACGTGCTACTGCCCCTTTAAACTCTGCCAATTCAACGTAAACACCACGTGTCCATGAATTTGCAAACTGCGCCAAGCGTTTAGAAGTTCTCTTGGCTCTAAGATAGTCGTAAGTACAATACATTAAAGGTGCATCCATTGTGTTGTTGTTAGAAACATATGTCAAACGTTATAAATGGTGTTATTTTATCGAGAAATACTGACTGTTGCCGAAAAGTATCATTTTGATAACAGTAGATTCTGTAAGAGACGATAAAGGTAAACGTGGTGACGTCTGATCGAAAACCGGACAATGCACTGCGACTCATGCACATCAATAAGTCAAAGGTAATTTTGGAAACTTATTTACAACAGGCAAAAAGATAAATTTGGCTTGAGACAATTACTATGTCATATGACTATTTTGCATATAAATGGGACTTGTAGCTTCGGTTCTGTACACACTATTATGAAACACAATGGATGCATCTTTAGCATTGGCTTCTGACTTTAATAATAATAACAATCATGTTACGTCTTTGAAGGACATACATAGTGACATACATAGGGACAGTAAGATTTTCTTGATAACAAGTACTCTAATGGCAAAATACACGTGTATTTAAACACATTAAAGAAGTTGTTATCCAGAAAATATCCCTGTTCTATTATATGTTGTTAGGAAATAAACAGTTGCATAACTAAAAAACAACTTCAAAACCTCTTTAATCAATATACATATTGTTATTCAATGAAACTGATGGAACAAAAGCTCTGATTCAATTTCGGTTTATTCTGTCAATGCTGTGTTTCTGTCAACATATCATGCAGTCTAAACCACGATCTTTAGTACACGATCATGATTCTAAACCACGACCTTTACACGACCATGATCTTAAACCATGACTTTAAAGGGACTGTAGCACATTTTTTACAAAATTTATTTTATTAAATTCCCCATTTATAATGATAGTTTATGTCATTTAAATTAACTTTAGAGGGTAAAACATCTTATTACACAAACCAATTATCTGTAGTGGCAATAACGATGTTGCGTATAAAGTAAACTTGCATGGCGGCCATTTTATTGTGAACACAATTTATTATTTCGAATTACAAAAACGGTTCCCATGGCTTTACCGAACCATGTACACTCATTTTTAACTTCATTTTCCGAAGAGAGAAGGTTTTTTTCTATTGGTGAATATTTTTTTCAAATACATTTCATCGACTTATTTAAGCGGGAAAATGTGCTACTGCCCCTTTAAGGATACGGTCGTGATCACTCGTCCTATATAAACAACTCTCAAATAAATAATATTCAGTTGTTATTAAATATGTTTTTCATTTTATTGTTTAAATGTTCACTTTTCATTGAATTGATTTTACGGTCAACGTAGATCGCAATCTTATAAAAACTAGCTGCAGTGTTATACGTCCCCTAAATGGCGGACTTTGGGGACGTATACCATTACAGCTGGTTTTAATTAGATTGAGGAGAACGTTACATATTTAACAAAAACAGTATAACACCGCCATTATCTTAGATAATTAGGTGTCGCATGAATCGTCATATGAACTATTTATGACTCCAGGGCGGAGTTTGGTAGTTTCCTGTTCTATACACATACCAACAATGAAGCGATTACTGATAATCCTTTAATAGTGGTATACCGAGTGTGGAATAAAAGTCAGTACGTTGCGACGTTATGAACAAACGAACATAAGTTCTTGTGTTGGCATTAAAACACTTGGTCGAATCAGATAACAGGATTCCGAAGCAGCTTCTAAAAGGTTAACACCGAAAAGGAATGCGAAAAAGGTATCCAGTCACAGAATCCAAAAACATATCTCAAAACATATCCCTAAATAAATTCTGAATAGGATCTGAAAATGGATTACATAAACCGAATCTGAAATGGAAATGCATTAACAAAATCCGAAAAAGAAATGCATTAACATAATCTGAAAATGGAATGCAAAACAGAATCTGAAAATGGAATGCATAAACATAATCTCAAATTAGAATACGGAATCAGAACCAGAACCAGAAATAGAATTCCTCATTGGAATCCAAAACTATGGCAGCTCAGCACTAAATCCTGAACCAGAATCCGACGGTTTATATGTTCGATAAGCAACTGTTCACAAACCCCTCTGTTCCGTCACTGTCATATAGGGTAACCGATGTTGAAAATGTCCTTTCATTCTGTTTATACCCGCGATTCAAGAAAATCTTGGATCTTCACCTATCCCAAACCTGAAAGAAATTTAAAAGAACATGAGACCAGTTTGTAACTATGAACTATGATTTAAATAATAACGCTCATTTAACGCCTAACGTACATTATGCACATTGTTACCCTGAAGGAATTGCGGTGCATCTACCAACCGCAGTTGTCCATACTTCCCTTGTTCATGGTACCCATTTAAGCAGCAGTGTACCGGAGGAAAAAACAAAGTATGAGACCCAGGCCACACAATTTGGTGTTTGGGATTCAAACCCGGGCCTTTGGCGTGTGAGGCCTGCATACTAACCATTTCACCACTCCGCTCCACGATTTTAACTGAAGAGCTGGGACATTATCGAGTTACAGTACATCAGGGCCATGTTCAAGAGAGGTTTCAAAGTAATCGCTCAATTAGCGATTACTTTTAAACCTCTCTTGAACGCGAATGCTCAATGTAGCGCTACGTAGCAAAGCGAGCGAACTTTGAGGTTTTGCACCGTGTCGTTCAGAAGAGAATGAGCGCTACTTGAACGCTACTTTAGCGCTACTCTACATTGAACGGTAATTACGGAATTATAAGCGCTCGCTGTTTTGGAACGGAACCCAGGTATATTTTGATGTCCGATTCACTCTCAATCTCCAATAAAGTAATGTCAGTATACTGACTTACTTGGGTTAACCGAGTATAAACTTGTGTTAAATATTTCTTAACGTTTAACCCTAGCTATACTGCTTATACATAGTCGAAATTTTAATGTTAATGCAACTCATGTACATGAAATAAACCTGTTATTATCTCACATATCTAAAATGGAACATTAGATATTAATTTCAATATTGATTTGAATATAGTGTTTAAATCACAATTTGATGGAGACGTTTGATAAAACTTTGAAATTTCATAAACCACTTACCAGATAAATATATAGATAAATCTACGCTTCGGGATACCCAGTGTTCATATGGATCCCGGTCTGTCCACCTTTACGCAAATCGTCTAGAAACATATGATAAAAGGTTCCAAACCCCTTCAGGTGGGTCAAATCTTGAACTTCACCGAGAGACAACGACAGGGGTGTTTGCTGGGCCCCTGCCTTTTCCTGTTGGTATGCAACGGACTCTGACATCGGCAGGGACGGCGTCTGGATACTTGGACTGTTCTGTAGGAAACCTGATAAAACCCTACTAGCCTGATGCAGCCATTCGTCTCTTGGCATCGAACTCAGAGGCATGAGATTGTGCTGTTTGGAGCTTACATGTGTCTGGGAGGCCGTCGGTTCCTGCAGTGATGGAGTGCTGGATCCTTCATGTTTATGGTGTGGTACTGCAGGGGTGTCCTGCATGAAAAGAGCAGGATTGCTGACAATGCCCGATGGAGGCTCCATAATGGGTTCAGCAATCGCTGTTGAATCAGCCATTGGATGAAAGCCGGCTGGTTGATCCGTCATTGGTTGAACGAATGCTAGTTGACCATTCAGTGGTTGATCAATCGCGGGTTGATCCATTATTGGTAGAGGAATTGAAGTTTGGTCAACCATCGGAAATGTTTTCACACTTCGACGTCCTCTGAAAAATTTATCTCGATGAGACTGGCTTGAGCTTTGCACTGATCTATAAGACAACCATAGGGACCAGTCATATACCTGCATCTTCGTGATTATTGTATATGAGTGGCTGGTTATTGCATTAAACCAATATTGACGTGGTCAAGTCATATACAATCATGCATATTTATGATAAGTGTATATGAGTGGCAACACAATGGTTATTTACACAAGTGATATAAATGTTATTAACGTATTATATACATCGATATACAGAATATATATATATTTTTATATAGAATAGATATATAGAAATTATTGTTATGGTAAAACATTGATTGTAAGTCCATGACATAACATATATATTCAGTATTATATTATTATGCGTGCACATATGATTACGAAATATTATTGTAATAAGGAGGTTAAAGGGTTTATATACATGACATCAATATAATATTAAAAAAAAATATTGATTTTATAATTTGTTAATTTTTGTCATCAATTAAAAAAATTATTAACGATAATCAAACAATGACATATAAATATTTTAAGCGAAATTTCAAAATGACATATGAACAATGCGTCTGAAGTCCATCTTCATATAACCAAAACGACATTTACATGCGATAATTAATGCAAGATGTTGAATGATAATAGCATGAATTGTCATTACCTTTTGGGGAATTATCAGACAAAACACAAATTCGAAAGTAACTAAAATATATAGTTAATAGAATAGAAAAATAAGTAAATACACACCTCCCAATGACTACAGGTTTGGGCTGAGATGTTTGCGAAAATGGCACAGGTGTAGGTAGGAGATTATGAGGACTTATGAAGGTGACCTGGGTGCCCATGGATGGTCCTGAGGGTATGGGAGCGCCGGTAGGTCGCTTCGGAAGTGAAGGCCTTGGCTTTATCATATGGGCGGGCCCGGGTTGTGCTGGCTGTGGCTGCTGACTCTGAACTTTACTCAACTGTTGCGTGAGCTGAGCAATTGATGTTTTTGTTTCCGGTTCCGGTTTAGGTGTAGGGGGATTTGGGGATCGATTATACCGAGTGTAGGGACGAGGTTGGCTTGGGGGTTGACCGTAAGGGGTGCTGGGAGCAGGGGTGCGGTATGGGGCGCTTGGTTGGCGGTTGTAGTTAGAAGTCGCTGCTGGTGGTGGCCTGTATGGTCGATAAGGACTTGCTGGTTGTGAGCTTGGTCTGTAGGGGCTGCTTGGTGCAGATGGCCGCCCATATTGGGCAGGTGGTTGACGATATGGTGCAGGGGCAGGTGCTCTACTGTATGGGGATGGAGGGGGAGGCTGCCTGTACTGTGGTGGAACTGGGGGTTGGCCATATTGAGGAGGTGGTCCATATGGAGAGTTGTTTGGAGGTTGTTGTGCGGAATTATACGACTTATATTGAGGAGGACTGTTGGCAAGAGAAGCAGCTGGCGTTGGCCTGTAGTTAGTTGTCGGAGCTTGACGATACGTTGTAGTGGCTCCATAGGATCCTCGGTAAGTGGGTCTTGCAGGAGGTGCTCCATATTGACGAGAAGGAGCAGGAGCAGGAGCAGGAGCAGGAGGAGCAGGAGCGGGTCTATAGCTTCCTGGGGCAGGTGCTTGTGCTGGTCTATAACTACCGCTAGGGGGAGGATTTGGGGCGGGCCTGTAGTTTGTATTTGGTGGGGAAGGAGCCTGGGCTGGCCGTCCGTAGTTCGGGTTAGCTGGAGGAGGGGCTTGAGGGGAGGGTGGGGCAGGTCTGTAGGGTGCTGCCTGACCCTGAGCCGGGGGTCTGTAGGGACTATTTGCTGGCTGTTGTGGTGCAGGTCTGTATGAACCGGCTTGCTGGGCTGGGGTTTGGGGTTGTCTGTAGCTGCCGGCAGGAGCGGGTCTTGAGTGTCCGTAGGGGTTGGGGTGGGCATGTTGGTTGTAGGTTGATCCATAGGCAGGGGCACCTGCTGGGGGGTAACCGGGCTGTGCATACCCAGGGTCGGGGTTGTAGGGTGCGGCACCTGCAAGAAAGAGTTGTACACTGGTAAGTGATGCTTTCAATTTGGGAACGTATGTCATTAAACTTATTGATATAGGTATCAATTTAAATTTTACTCAATTTTAAAAGCAAATTTAATGACCAGATCAGATTCATGGCATTGCTGAGGGGGTGGAACCGGTGTGTAATTTCTCTTTGAATGATTTATCCCCATTAGCTTTGATTAGGTAAACGTTCCTCATTGGACACGATTCACAACTGTATAGTTTGAAAATATATTTTGACAGTATCAGCATGAACATGTGCATGTACAAAAACCACGATACAATACAAGGGACGGTTACATTGTTAACATACATATATAGATCTAACAATACATATATACATACATATATAGATAGATGTAAGAGACACCAAGATATAATATGACCTCCATAGTTGATACAGGGCATAGAAATAATGGCATACTTAGAACATGCCCAGTACATTAATAACACATGTACAACCAATATGCTCCAGGCCATGTTGCTGGCCTGCCCTTGTTCAGTATAAGAGATACGCAACATGTATACGGAGTGTGATGCATCCTCGGTTACCCAGGGTTTTATGTATGCTCCGTTTCTCTCCACTATATCACGCCTGGGAAACTCTATCAGAGAAATCTGTAGTAAAATTACCCGCCCTTGGCCGGCGTGACGAAGTCAGTAACCAAAGAAAATGCTCAATAGGATAAGACGGAAATGGTCAAGGGAGATAACCGGTGACGGATGGCTAACAAAATGACCTCGCGTGCTTTGCAACGAAGTGATATGAATTGTCATTGGCTCGCTGCGTAGCAGTTTGATTGGCTCGCGCCGGCCAAGGGTGGATAATTTGAGTACAAATGTTTCTGATGAAGTTTCCCATAGTGATATAGTGGAGAGTAACGGAGCATATATAAAACCCTGGGTAACCGAGGATGAGTGTGATGATGCAGATATATGTTTTTCACAGTTACATTGATCCAACAACGTTCAATATAAGGAAGCCCTACTGAGCAGCCGTTACCGATACCCATTGGATTTGCCAAATATAAGTTTGGAATCGTGATTTTGATTGGAAGAGTATCCAGTTTCCAAATTCTGAGCATCCTAGAAACAAGAGATTTAAATCTCCGACTTCTGTGATCGAATCGAATCGAAAATCTACCGATTCCATGAGAGTAGGACAACAGCAAGTAAAACAACATAGTTATGGGTACTGGGGTGGGGAAGAGCTGTTTTCTACATAATTTACATTAAAGGGCCAGTAGCACGTTTTTTTGCAAATTTCAAATACCCATTTATTATGATAGTTTATGTCATTTATATTTACTTTAGAGCGTAAATCATCGTATTACACAAATCAATTATCCGAAGTGGTAATACCTGTGTTGCCTATAAAGCATACATTGCATGGCGGCCATTTTATTGTGAACACATTTTATTATTTCGAATGACAAAAACGATTCCCATGGCTTTACGAAACCATGTACATTCATTTTTTAACTTGATTTTCCGAAGAGAGAAGGGTGTTTTAATATTGGTGACATTATTTTTCAAAAACGTTTCATCGACTTTTTTGAGCGAAAAAACGTGCTACTGCCCCTTTAAAAGGCAAATCCTCTGACTCAGATCAACGTATTTCAAACATATTATGATTAGATTGGGTAGGCTGTATATTCATCTCCAACAAGGTAAATGTATTCGCAAAGCCACTATACTCCCCTGATCGTCATAGCAACGTTTGTGTCGTATCGCTGAAGTCTTGATACTCATCACTATATAAACTGACTTGCAAAAAAACGCCACACCATTTTCAACAGAATAAAAACTGAAATACTGCTGTCGGAAGTCAATTTTAAGAGCCTTTGATAACAATAGATTGTGTAAAGAAGTACCCATAATTTCATTCAACAGGGTATGCTACTTTAATTGTCATATCTGTTCAAACGGTAACCCCCGAAACCTTCTACATGCCAAAACTTCTGCAGACTAAAACAACACAGTTCAGGGTACAGTGTAGGAGTTGTGGGAGGTAATCCTTCAAACACACATGGGGGGGCTGATCGCTTTTTCAACATAGTTTTTTTTGCCAGAATGTTTGGCAATTATGTTTAAAAAGGTTATGAAATATAGAAATTTAGTTAATAAAAGATGTTGACGGCCTAATTAACGTCTTTTGGATTTTAATTCGTTGACGCATCATCACTGTAGGACGACATAAAACATCCCAAAATGTCCTTTTTCACTCTCCTATCTTTCATAGTTAAGGATATTTTCAAAAAGACATTTTTTAAAAGGTGTGTGTTTAAAAAATATGAAGAGATAATGTTTGGAAACTTAACAATTAATTCAGTTGACTTTTGGAGAGTGATGTAGCCCTGTTTCAGTCGTTTGTATTACCCGTGGATTTAAATATCATGTATTTTTGTTGGTGGCGTTTCTTTTGCAAGTCAGTTTATAGAATATCGTGATTTGATTATCCCTATTCGGTGTTCTCCGGCCATTGCCAATATTGCTCAATTTAAAGGGACTGTAGCACGTTTTTTGCATTTTTTTTTTTTTTTTCATTCATAATGATAGTTTGTGTCATTTAAATTGACTTTAGCAGGTAAAACATCTTATAACACAAACCAATTATCCGTAATGGTAATAACGGTGTTGCTTAAAAAGCAAAAATTGCATGGCGGCCATTTTATTGTGAACTCGCAAAAACGCTTCCCACGGCTTTACTGAACCATGCACTCTCATTTTTAACTTGATTTTCTGAAGAGAGAAGGGTGTTTTATTATTGGCGAAATTATTTTTCAAATACATTTCATCGACGTATTTGAGCAAAATAACGTACTACTGTCCCTTTAAAGTCATTTTACAGGCTGTTTATTTATAGCGACATACGAGGCAGAAACTGCTAGGACAATCATGTGATGTAGCGTTGCAGTATGGCAAGATGCGTTATATGCAAGAATCGGCAGCAGGCATAGTGGAAGTATCAGCTGCAGGCATAGTGGAAGTATCAGCTGCAGGCATAGTGGAAGTATCAGCTGCAGGCATAGTGGAAGTATCAGCTGCAGCTGTAGTGTTAGAGAAACGCCATGAAAGATGTTTAAAATGGCAAAAAAGCGAGTTTTAGAAAACAGAAAAAGCTTCAACTACGCACTGAAGAAACACCGCGTAAGTATCATCTCAAATCTTGGAATTTCGGTTTTTATGTGT
This sequence comes from Gibbula magus, assembly GCA_936450465.1. NCBI lineage: Eukaryota > Metazoa > Mollusca > Gastropoda > Trochida > Trochidae > Gibbula > Gibbula magus. The sequence continues at coordinate 41,972,565 of OW388298.1, forward strand.
TAAAGGGACTGCGCGTCGAGAATAAAAATCAGATCATGTGTATCTACCTATGCTGATTAACATGTCTGCAAACAAGTAACAGACACCGAATTTCAGACAATTGACGTAATTGGTGATACAAGCTACTGCATGTAGACAGTCTAGTGAAGCGTAACTCGTTAGCAGACACTCCAATAAGCTTAGTGAGATAAAGATGGGACTCATTTTTATCCTCGACACAGTGTCCCTTTAATGGTTTTCTTGGTGTAACGATATATGGGATACCAAATACGTTAACAAACAAAAACGTATACATTACATGTAATTATCTAAAACACTTAGTGCTTAGTCGTCTTTATCATTTGAAACTCTGTTCTATTTCACAAAGATGCACGATTAGTATATAGATAAGCAGTTTAAAGGTCTTTCCAAGGTGAACATTCTTTACTCTAACCTAACCAGGGCTCCGTTCCATAACAGCGAGCGCTTATAATCGCTCATTGATCACTCAATGTAGCGCTCAATTAGCGCTCAATGTAGCGCATCCTCTCCTGAATGACACGGTGCGATTCCTCGAGGTTTGCTCACTTTGCTACGTAGCGCTACATTGAGCAATCGCATTCAAGAGAGGTTTAATGTAGCGCTCAATGAGCGATTATAAGCGCTGTTATGGATGTTATGGAGCAGAGCCCTGGTTAACACTATATATCTATGGGTAGATTCACAAAAGGGAGAACAATGAACTGTAAAACCTTTCCATCTTTCAGGGCGTTCTCTCTGTTTGTTTTGAAAAAGCGCCATTGCCTCGATATATACCTTAATTGCACCACAATGAGACTTAGTTACATAGCAACGCCAATGTAAAGGGAGATGTTACGCTGTGGTTGAACTTGTTGTTGAGGTTGAACTCGTTGTTGAGGTTGAACTCGTTGCTGAGGTTGAAATTGGTTATGAGGTTGTACTCGTTGAGGTTGAAAACGTTGTTGAGGTTGAACTTGTTGAGGTTGAATTCTTTGTTGAGGTTGTACTCGTCTTTGAGAAGGATGGTAAGGCATAAAAGGGACACCGTTTACAACAGGTCGGAAAGGTTTTATTGTTGTTGTTGTTGTAGTTGTCGTTGTTTTCTTTCTAGGGGGCGCTTCAATCTCAATATCTGGAGCCTCGAATTCGCCTGCAGCCTTTGTTTTTGGGAGTGAGGTTGTAGTAGTAGTAGTGGCAGTAGTAGTCCGCGGTGGCTTGGAGGTAACATACGATGACCGAGCATTATAAAGCGTCGGCTGAGCATTATTCGTCGGTTGAGAATTATAGTTCGTCGGCTGAGCATTATAGTTCGTCGGCTGAGCATTATAGTTCGTCGGCTGAGCATTATAGTTCGTCGGTTGAGCATTATAGTTCGTCGGCTGAGCATTATAGTTCGTCGGCTGAGCATTATAATTCGTCGGCTGAGAATTATAGTTCGTTGGTTGAGCATTATAGTTCGTCGGCTGAGCATTATAGTTCGTCGGTTGAGAATTATAGTTCGTCGGCTGAGCATTATTCCTTTGTTGAGAATTATAGTTCGTCGGCTGAGCATTATAGTTCGTCGGCTGAGCATTATAGTTCGTCGGCTGAGCATTATAGCTCGTCGGCTGAGCATTATGATTCGTCGGCTGTGCATAATTCGTCGGCCATTGAGGAGCAATATTCGAGCGTTCAGTAGCACGTCTAGATGAAGGAGCAGCATAATTTATGCGCTGAGCATTATTCGAAGGCCGTTCTGCAACAGTGGATGGCTGAGCATCGTAACGAAACCCCTGCCATTGGTTAGGTGGTGGCATTGCTGGTACCGGTCGTTGTTGAACACTATGGCGCTGGGAGTCTCTTCCAATGATAGGAGATCCCCTGTATAAAGGATACGCTTTTGTCCATCGGCTCCTGTAACTGTTTTCTAAAGGACCGCGCTGTGACCAGTGGTTATTCTGCCACAAGTGGAGGACTTTCTCTCCTGGCGAGGAGTTCCGCCCCAGTGGGTCTGGAGGTTTATTCCAGTAAGAGCCTGAGTGTGCCAAGTGGTTGTATGGCCTTGCGACCTGTCTCTGTACAGGGGTTGGCTGAAGGTTTTGTCCAAAAGAACCTAAAATTTACATGAAATTCTAGCTGCGCCAAAACATATTTATCTTAACTTAGTGGTAGATAGGTAAGAAATTTATTCATGTTATCGGATACCACGTTTTGTACCCACGGTAGAGATACATTTAAAGGAGGGTTCTATCGGGGTATTGTTTGTGGAAACGAAATTCGAGAGGATATCCCCGTTTACACATATATGCTATTAATATATGAAAAAACACAGTCAAATTGAAAGATATTAATGAAATTAATACTTTGATGACTTAACATTTAACAACTTGATAAAGACAAGCGCACATTTGTTGAAAAAATCAAAACAATGAGAATTGAAGCCATGCGAATAGGGAAAACTTCGCTACGGCCAAACAGCATATTGTTTATTACTTGTGTGATACATTATGTGTAACTGTGTGAATATTCTATCAGTGAATATGTTTTATTATAACAAACATTTAAAATTGGGTTAAATATAGCGTGTTTTCATTTCACGAAATGTCAAGGATCCAAGATGGCGGATTCTACCGATAGATCGTTGATAGAACTTTCCCTTTAACACTTAAGAACACTTTGATACATCAAACAAGATAATCATTTATGTCCGAATCTAGAATCAAGATCTTAGGTAAATTTGGGCACTATTAGGACCTTCTTATAATATTACGGCATTTATATATCTGGAGGTAGTACACTGCCGTTTTCTATGTTAATAGTTAAAAAAGGTTAAGATGTTAATATCAGCTCGTACCTCTCTCACACGATCACTAGCTAACTAACTAACTAACTAACTAACTAACATGAGTTATTGTTAACATTTCGCCCCTTTGGATACAGACAATTCAACAATAACAACACCTGAAGTACAACAGTTACTTCTACAGCATCAACTGCAAACAGTACATGCCACGTTGAAACAAACCTAACAATGGATATTGAACATTAAACGTTGAAATAAAAAGCTTTCTTACCGGCGGTTTTCAATCTAATTTAGTGCTTTATCTAACATAGATACCGTAAAATATAAACTTGAGCGCTTAAAATATATTGAGGTTTTCCTTAGAGCAGAAGGTCGCGAAGTAACATTTTCTTCGTTTATAAACCGTCAAATATCGAACTTTACGTTTTATACTTTTGATTCCCAAATCCTGCGTTATAAAGACTAGCGTTATAGAGATGATATGATCAGAAATATATAAAATCAAGGGTTTACTTTCAGCTTCCTCGATAGCTAACGGGTAGACCGTCCGGTTTAAAAGCAAAGTTCGATTTCCGCCTTCTGCACCCTTTTCGATAGGTTATGTGAATAGAGTTGTAATAAAAATTGGTTAGTTGGTATTCGTTAACAAATAAGTCTAGTATTCATCATTTATAAAGATGTTACTTTCAATAGTAAAATCTTCTCTTGGTCTTACTTGGTCAAACCTCATACGGGGTTATTCTCGGAGGAGAAACCTCACAAGAGAGTTATTACGAGAAAACAAGATACCCCCGAAACAACAGGCAAAATCTCTGATATCTCAAACAAGATCACCATCCAAATGTAAAGAGGATAGCTGACCATCTAACATTTACATACATACATATTTTCTGCCGCCACGTCAAGTAAATTTAGATAATGCGTTGTCCATATATTTATATTATATCAACTCCTGTAAACCTCATTATGCTACCTTGTAGCCTTGAGTGAATAAAGTTTCAAGTTTCACACATTTGACATCAACTCACCCTGCCCTCTCCATTGGGGTGGTGGGGCGGCCCCGTATTGTCCGGGTGGAGCCCCCTGTCCATACTGGCCTGGGTAGGGGCGGTACTGTAGGGTTCGGGCTGTTGTGGGTGGTGTAGTGGTGGTTGTAGTTGTGGTGGTGGTTGTGGGAGGGATGGTGGTGGGTGCCAATGTGGTCGGCCCCTCAAACTCCGGCGGTTCTCCCATTTCAGCCATCACTGTCGTTGTTGGTACAGCTGGAAGTGTAAATGTAATATTGTATGTGATGATGAGTACTGAGATTTTACGAGCGATTTTCAGCGGAGCTGTTCTCTCACTCGGGCCACTAGGGCCTTTAATGAAGTTCCGATATTTGTTTTTAATATTGTAACACGCTGGCTGTGTTTTATACGAGTCGGACTGAAGTGGATTGAACTGGATTGAACTGAAATTGTAAATCAGTCTGTCATAGTATTATGAAGTGATGCGAGGAATTGCAGATACATAACAAATGAATGGTACTGGTAAATCTCATTTCTGATTTTTCGGATCTGTTTCTTGGCTATTGTCTTCCCAAGATAATGCCTTGCTTTTATAAACCTTAAAGGTAATTTAATGCAAAAAACTGTATCTTGTAATCCATGCTGTACATGCTTCTTGGTTTTATCTGTTATACTATACATGTTTCTGCAGTGTATGTAACTTCTTCTATTATATGACGAGCAGTGAAATACTGGGAATTATCAGTGAAATAAACTGTCTATCAAGCTACAGTGAAAATAACTTATATTTTCACTGCGAACGGTGACTGATATAATTTGACGTCATAAAACAATGGCTTATGACGTCACAGTGTTACTGTAGTGACGGGCTGTTCCTTGCGGCCGCTTGGCGTGAAAACGACCCTTTTCGGACGTAATTACATGGATAATATCATATAATAAATAGAATATCCGTCAATTCTTGACAAATAGCATGTTTATCTCATCTCGTGAGGTAGAAAAGTTATATATTTTCACTCTAGGCTGCGCCACTCGTGAAAATATAACCTTTCTACCTCACTCGATGAGATAAACATGGTAAGAGTCAAGAAAAGACATAAATCCTCTATCTGTTCTCTGAACGTGTCTTATTTTTCTTGTAAGTATATGCTTGTACGGAGAGGTATTTACTTAAGCAATGTCTTGTTTGTTTGCCGATCCCATACCTTTTCGGTGAATAAACTTAAACCATATGGTACATAATAAATGGATGGTACACAACAAATGTATGGTACATAACAAATGGATGATACAAAGAAATGAACGGTACGTAACACATGGATAGCACATGTCCATAACAAATGAAATTATACAACAAATGAATTGTCCATAACAAATGAAATTACATAACAAATGAATTGTCCATAACAAATGAAATTACATAACAAATGAATTGTCCATAACAAATGAAATTACATAACAAATGAATTGTCCATAACAAATGAAATTACATAACAAATGAATTGTCCATAACAAATGAAATTACATAACAAATGAATTGTCCATAACAAATGAATTGTCCATAACAAATGAAATTACATAACAAATGAAATTACATAACAAATGAATTGTCCATAACAAATGAAATTACATAATAAATGAAATTACATAACAAATGAATTGTCCATAACAAATGAATTGTCCATAACAAATGAAATTACATAACAAATGAAATTACATAACAAATGAATTGTCCATAACAAATGAAATTACATAACAAATGAATTGTCCATAACAAATGAAATTACATAACAAATGAATTGTCCATAACAAATGAAATTACATAACAAATGAATTGTCCATAACAAATGAAATTACATAACAAATGAATTGTCCATAACAAATGAAATTACATAACAAATGAATTGTCCATAACAAATGCATTGTCCATAACAAATGAAATTACATAACAAATGAAATTACATAACAAATGAATTGTCCATAACAAATGAATTGTCCATAACAAATGAAATTACATAACAAATGAAATTACATAACAAATGAATTGTCCATAACAAATGAATTGTCCATAACAAATGAAATTACATAACAAATGAAATTACATAACAAATGAATTGTCCATAACAAATGAAATTACATAACAAATGAATTGTCCATAACAAATGAAATTAAATAACAAATGAATTGTCCATAACAAATGAAATTACATAACAAATGAATTGTCCATAACAAATGAATGTTGCATAACATACGAAAACGAGTATGAATTTGTTTATTGTTCGAGCGAGAGCGAGGGTTATCCACAACTTCGCACGATTTTCGTAAAAGTCATATGACACACTTTTGAGTGTAATAATTTCTTTATCACCCTTTCTGTTCCATGTTATTCCCGTAAAATTGGTCAGGAAACGACCCATTTCTCTGGCGACGGCAAGCTACACTGACGTCACGTACAATCGTTGCATGACGTCACAAACAAAGAATTACGGAAAGTCGCGGTGAACCAATGGTTGCTAGGCAAACGTGATATGTACACATGTGCTCATATCAATGATATTAACTCGATTATTTCCAACAATATGGGTAATAAACAGCTAAACTATAAACGATTAGTAGCTGAGTTTGTGTCTACATTTGTTTGTAGTGTTCTTTCATGCGAGAATTAGGCGGTCTTGATGTCTCCCCCATTTACATTTAGATCCTAGCACATCGCTCTCACCTTCAGGTCATAGCCACATGACCTGTCAATAAGAAACACCCTGTCTGTTTCACACCTTCTGACCTGTAGGCCTATAGTCCCCGTGCCATGGACAGGAACATGATTACACCAATCAATCATTGTGACCGAAAAAAAACAACAAAAGCAAAAGGGTTTTAAAAGGGTTTTTTTTGTGGAAACGAAATTCGATAGAATATCCCTGTTAACACATATGCGTTATTAATACATGATTAAAACACCGTCAAATTGAAAGATACTAATGGAGGTAATATTTTGATGACTTTACATTTCACAACTTGATAAAGACAAACGAACATTTGTTAAAAAATAAAACAATGAGAACTGAAGCCATTCATCGGCACTGCGAGTGGGGAAAGCTTCGCTACAGCATAACAGCAAATTGGTTATTAGTTTTGTGACACGTTATGTGTTACTGTATGAATACTCTGTCAGTGTATGCTTTTAGCGATTAAACAATTGTAACATCAGGTACAGTATAGCGTGTTTTCATTTCACGCAATGTAAAGAAAGTCCAATATGGCGACAGAACCATCTCTTTAAGAGTGTATTTGGATCTGTCCAAACTGGAACCCCAATGCCAATGACACGAAGCGTCACCGATCCTGTTTCCATTGGCACCTTAAAGGGGCAGTAGCACGTTTTTTGCAAAATTTATTTGTTCTAATTTCCCATTTATAATGGTAGTTTATGTCATTTAAATTAACTTTAGAGGGTAAAACATCTTATTACACAAACCAATTATCTCTATTGGTAAAAACTATGTTGCGTATAAAGCAAAAATTGCATGGCGGCCATTTTATTGTGAACACAATTTATTATTTTGTATTACAAAAACGATTCCCATGGCTTTACCGAAACATGTACACTCATTTTAAACTTTATTTTCCGAAGAGAGAAGGGTGTTTTACTATTGGTGAAATTATTTTTCAAATACATTTCATCAACTTATTTAAACGAAAAAACGTGCTACTGCCCCTTTAAGGAGCCATCAAGCATATTGAGAAATAAGTCGAGGCATTGTACTAATTTGTAAAGGTGTCTTCCAGTCTAAATATAGATCAAGTCTATTATTTTCAAGCGCAAAGCATTGTGGTCTAACTCACACATTGTACACAAACACACGAAAGAAAAACAAAGTTTATGAGTAATGAAAGAAATTGAAATATATAAATTTTGGCGATTATTTATTTACCTTTTAATTTAATTATGTATTTGTTACCGATATTGGAATAAATGTTTTACCCAACAATGTATTTTGATTGAAGTTTATAATATATAGAGTATATCTGTCATAGTTTGCTGTTCTGATCACAATAAAAAAAATTAATTAAACATGTAATAATTTGTATATTCTCAGGACATTCGGATACATTGATACAGCAATCGTCAAATTCAGTATATGTGTGACAAGGTATCTTGCAAGAGAAGATCGTGCAGTACGTGGGTTGCTATGGCGACTTGTGCTATATAGACGAGCTTTCACACTTCGGAAACGCTTGTTGCTGTGTCGTACGTTTTATGCAATAAAGGAAATTCTATTAAAATGACGTCAGATAACATTGACGCACATTAATTGAAAGGGTAGGGTACTTCTCTTTAAAACCAAATTTCATTCATTGTCGTTATATAAAAATTACTTATTGGATGAAATGTTACAGATAAAAGATTTCTCTAGCTATTGACGTTATAAATATATTTTTCAAAAATAATTTTGTATTTCGAACACTTACATACTTGATGACTCTTTTATATCATGCATTAGGAAGTCATTACACCACGTCACATCAAAAGTTAAGCATGACACTTACTCAGCCACGCCTCTTAAAGAGGCAGTAGCACGTTCTTTTCCAAATTTTATTTTTCAAATTTCCCATTCATAATGATGTCATTTATATTTACTTTAAAGGGTAAAACATCTTATTACACAAACCAATTATCCGTAGTGGTAATAACGATCCTGCGTATAGAGCAAAAGTTGCATGGCGGCCATTTTATTGTGAACACATTTTATTATTTCGAATGACAAAAACGATTCCCATGGCTTTACGGAACCATGCACACTCATTTTAGGGGGAAAACGTGTTACTTCCCCTTTAAACCCATCACAAGCCATATGGTGGCAACAAATAGCAGATACATGTAGGTATCAGTAGCTTAATTAGTTGGCATCAAACCATTGTGAGTGGCGAAGTTTCAGGCAACTCGATTAAACAATTGGAATGTTCAGTGATTGACCACTGGCTGATAGGTATAACATGTGCCAGTTTCCATCACTGGTTAATCTAAGCCTTGCAGCATTTCCTTCACTCCTCCGTACTAACATAGCGGAACGCTGAACCTGAAATGCATAGCGGCTCTGATTCGCTAGCACAGAAACGTTATGGAAATGAGGCAAGACTGAAATTAGGCAGTGATGGTAACTGGCGCAAGTTACGGTTTCCGAGAAAAGTTGGCTAAATAAAAGCTTTTTTTCCGAATATCACTGCCAAAGTTGTCAGAGACTTCTACAATCAAGTTTGAAAGAGGTACACTTTTGTATTAATTGGGATAGATTATATGTCTCTGAAAAGATTGAAAATAATGATATAAACTAAAAAAGACATAATATATATCCGTACTTCTGACCTGCTAAGATTAGGGAAAATTGATGAGAAATGTCCTGAACTGGCCTAGATCTGACAACATGCGAATTTTTACTCTGCCCCCTTTCTGTCCCTGTCTATGTCTGTCTGTTCCTGTCTGTCTGTGTCTCGCTCTCTCTTCCTCTCGACCCCCCCCCCCCCCCCCCCCCCCCCCCCCCCCCCCCCCCCCCCCCCCCCCCCCCCCACCCCCCTCTCTCTCTCTCTCTCTCTCTCTCTCTCTCTCTCTCTCTCTCTATCTCTCTCTCTCTCTCTCTCTCTCTCTCTCTCTCTCTCTCTCTCTCTCTCCTCTCTCTCTCTCTCTCTCTCTCTCTCTCTCTCTCTCTCTCTCTCTCTCTCTCTCCCTCTCCATCTCCCCATCCCCTCTCTCTATTTCTCTGTCTCTCTCATCATTCAAATCAACCAATCAGAGATATCGTCCAGCCTCATCAAATTAACCAATCAGAGATATCGCCCAGCCTCAACCAATCAGAGATATCTCCCAGCATCATGAAATTAACCAATCAGAGATACCGCCCAGTCTCATCTAATCAACCAATCAGAGATATTGCCCAGCCTCATCAAATCAACCAATTACGGTGTTATTTTAATGAGACTAGTTTGAGATTAGACAATAGCAAATAGTTTACTTGAAAATAAGTGATGACAGATTAACAAACGTTGGGGGAAAGGTTATTTTAAAATTAGAAATTAGACACCTACATGATATACAGTCTGTACGAGTGTCTCATAATATACGTTTTATGAGGGACATGTTCGAAATGGAGGAATTAGTCAGTTTATATTGGGCAATATAAATTATGACAAATATATTCACCATATTAATTCGTACACTTTGATCCTTTTTGTTTGACGTAGGGGATCGTGATCATGTCTTGACAATCATCAATTCTGACGTCATAAAGAGATCACAGCATTTATCCTTCATTTGACAGTATGCAAATTTGACATGAGGTATTATTCTGTGTATAATTAATATGAAATGTGGGAATATGGAATGCGTAATAAGGTACCATGTAAGTACACTCAACCGCAAAAGAAACGTCACCATACAAAATACAAGATAATTCAATCAATGAGTGATAAACAAATAGATCGAGATACGCAATGTCTTCGGAAGCCAACAAAACTAAATTTGAAATTTAAAAACATTATCTGTTCATATTTCTGAGAAATAAACTTTTTGGGTTTAAATAGAATTCTCGAAATCGTCGTTTTCAAATCTCCTTAACCATAGACGAGATTGGAGAGTCAAAAAGGGCTTTATTTGGCTTGTTTTATGACGTCCTACAGTAAGCGTCAAGAAATATAAGTTGAAGAAGGTTATTTATGTCGACATCATATTTTATTTATCAAATTTCTACATTTTATGAATTTTTCAATATAAACGACAAACATTCTGGTCCAAAACCATTTTGGAAAAGCGTTTTAACACCCCAATGGTGCTTGAACAGAAAAAAACAACGTTATACTATGATGTAAGAAATTGCGGGAACCTCTTTCTTATGTGGTTGAGTGTACACATAACAAGGAGATGTACACAATACTTATTGGTCTTTAAATCGTAAAAACTGGATATGTGAATCATATTTAAGCACGTGGTTTTGTGAATCGCTCAGTTGGCTAGTTCAGTAATAGTCGGCGCGGCTTGCGGCGGATTGGTGAACCGCTTCATTGGTAATATAAGATTTTAAAAGGTTGCTTCCCTGTTAATTATATAAGCACCGGTTAAGCAACTGTTTGCGTCATCTTTTGAAGGTGACTTTGTTCGAAATGTGTCGAAATATCGACAATGCAGTAAATTGGTTACCTGATGTGGTGCGATGGTAGTCTGAATTTAAATGTGAATGTCTGAAAGGTGATCGATTGAATTCTTCTCAAGGATTTCTATTATTCGCACCACTGTCAGCTTTTGAATTAAAAAAAGTTTTTAATTTGTCAGCAAAATAAACATGGACAAGCTTATTTGTACCTCTTAAGGTAAGACTGACTCAGTGTTTCCATACTATAAATGAAAGATCAATTATCTACGTTTAAGACGTTTTTATCTTAAAGGGGCAGTAGCAGGTTTATTTGCAAATTATATTTTTTAAAATTTCCCATTGATAATGATAGTTTATGTCATTAATATTTACTTTAGAGGGTAAAACATAATATTACACAAACCAATTTTCTGTAGTGGTAAAAACAGTGCTGCATATAAAGCAAAAATTGCATGGCGGCCATTTTATTGTGAACACATTTTATTATTTCGAATGACAAAAAAGATTCCCATGGCTTTACGGAACCATGTACACTCATTTTTTAACTTGATTTTCCAAAGAGGGAAGGGTGTTTTACTATCTGTGACTTTATTTTTCAAATACAATTCATCGACTTAATTCACAAAAAAACGTGCTACTGCCCCTTTAAAGTGTAGCATGACAGACGCCTACTTCATGAACTCAGAGACTCTCAAATCAGAATATTTAGAGTTCCTGGTAAACTCGACCTTGTAGTGACGTTGAGCTTGTTGAAATCATTGCTTCTGGCCTTCAACAATGCTCTTTTGTGACGTCACGAGACTATGACGTCAATGGTACATCATAGGCGATTCTGTAGATGACACGGATAATCACGCATACTGAATATCAGTTGATATACTCAGCAGTAAATGTTGATTTATACCATGCAGCATTGTACACACACGTTAAAGGGGCAGTAGTTTTGTTTTCAAATTTTGTTTTTTCAAAAATGCGTCACTCATTTATTATTCACGGATGGTAAACAATGACAAGGTAGACACCTTTATGTATGAATAATGACTGTGTAATTTGGTCAATTACTGGCTATGGCCATACTGACAGCTGATTAGGGTTTTCTTGAAATATTTACATTTAAATCTTCATCAATAACATTTAAAAAAAATGTTTTTTACACATTTATGATTTGAAGCTTCTTGACTGTTTCATTATAACGAAATAAAATAATTATTTCCATTAAATTAGCATTGACATGTTTGTTTTTTTCTCTTAAGGTATTACTTACTGAGTGTTTCCTTATAATAAACCAAAGATTAATTGTCTGAAAATTGAAACCGAGTTTTCTCTTTGTGTTACGCATATTCTTAAAGAAATAGACTTGGCAATGGCACTGTAATTACTACTGTTGTTACTACTACTACTTCTTCTACTACTACTACTACTAAGGCTGTGCAATATTATGCAATACCAATCTATTGCAATACAGAGTTGTGCAATACACATATTGCAATACGATTTTATATCGCAATATATTGCACCAACAAATATTACGTCAAATTTATTCATTTATCTTGTAAAAGGCACATTTACTGGCTAACTTGTATAAAGAAAATTATTTTGAAGTGCTAGAATGTTGGACTGTATTACAAATGATCTTTGAAAAGTCATTTATCAAATGTGTCATGTTTAAATAGCAAAAAAAAGTATAACAGTTGAATTTAAAGTTGATTTAGCATGTTGCAATATCATTGGCACTAGTTCAAATTGTTTCTGGAGCAATATCTCATTGTCAATGGATCTTGCAATATATTGTGGTACGTATTGCAATACATTACAGTTCAGCAATATGTATCGCAATACAAAAATTGAGGCAATAGACAGCCCTAACTACTACTACTACTACTACTACTACGGTTAATGCTGTTATTAATACTATTACTACCACCACAACAACAACAACAACAACTACTACTACTGCTGCTCCTACTATTACTGCGGCTATTACTTCTACTTATAATATCATACTCTACTACTACTAATACAACTAATAATAATACTACTAATACTGCTATTACTACTAATACTGCTAAGACTACTACTATTACTGCTACTACTACTAATACTGCTAAGACTACTACTATTACTGCTACTACTACTAATACTGCTAAGACTACTACTACTACTGCTACTGCTACTAATACTGCTGCTGCTACTACTACTACTATTGCTACTACTATTAATACATTGTACAACTACTACTACTACTACTACTACCACTAACACCGCCACTACTACAACTACAACTACTACTACAACTACAGCCACCACTGCTGCTACTGCTACAACTACGGCAGTAGCACTTTATTTGCAAATTTGATTTTTTCAAATTTCCCATTTATAATGATATTTTGTGTCATTTAAATGAACTTTAGAGGGTAAAAATATTGTTACACAAACCAATTATCCGTAGTGGTAATAACGATGTTACGTATAAAGCAAAAATTGCATGGCGGCCATTTTATTGTAAACACAATTTATTATTTCGATTTACAAAAACGATCCCCACGGCTTTACTGAAATATGTAAACTCATTTTAACTTGATTTTCCGATGAGAGAAGGGTGTTTTACTATTGGTGACATTATTTTTCAAATACATTTCATCAACTAATTTGAGCGAAAATACGTGCTACTGCCCCTTTAAAGACAGTATGGACCAAAATTAACCAGCAATGCCAAACTTTAACGATCTAATCTATTTCTAGGTAAGATAAGCAATAATTAAATCCATTATAAATGCATGCAGTATAAATCAAAAGGTCATATATTTATAAAAGCACAATCAGATGTACTGTTAAAGATTGTGTAATCCGAAATTAGCCAGCAGTGTTACATTTTCACTATAAACAAAGCACATATTTCTAAGTCAGATGTGAAGTAAAGACATCATAGACTAATAACACGTACATTGAAATGTCCTACATTATAAAAGCACAATGATTCGTACTGTTGCATACAATGTGGTTAAAACAAATAATAAACAATGTCACAGTTTCACTTTCTACATGACATGTATTTATAAGTGTTGGTAAGATATGAAGACATTATAGAAAAAATGTTATATATGTTAAAAAGTATTATATTCATAAACGAACAATAATTTGTAATATTGGAGATATCCTAAATTAATAAACGATATTACATTTTTGACTGTCTTAATAGCATGTTTTTTTAAATCAAACCTCAAGGTTAAACATTTTGCATTCAAGTTCAAAAGAAAGATATTTCACTCTTAGAGTGCACAGGGTGTGACATCTTTTTAAATATATGTGTCCTGTTTAACTGCAGTAAAAATAAACATCACAAGGAGTAAAACATCGCAGTTGACGGTTCGGTTGACATCAATATTTTACATGTTTCATTTGACATTTGCCAGCTTTGACATTTTTTAAAATACCGTATTTCCTCTAATGGGACCCGGGACCTTATTAATATGTAATGACTCTTACCCCCGGGGCTTATTGGAGGCCCGGCTCTTATTTGAGGCCCGGCCCTTAAATAAAGGTTAAAGTACGAAGACGAGGTCTTGGTGCCTGTAGATAGACCGCAGGGGGAGTCGGGTAGGACAGATATACCGCGGCCGAAGGCCAAGGTCTATCTGTCCTACCCGACTCCCCCTGCGGTCTATCTACAGGCACCAAGACTGAGTCTGAGTACCTTAACCGGCTTATGAACTGAGGGAAGATTGCATTTAAAAAATAAAACAAAAATATAGCAGTTCAAACATACTCACACCCCTCTATGAAAATGAACTGGTCGAAATGACTTCATAGGTTTGTGACAGGATTTTGAAACCATTAATAACAATCGTTTTAAAAACGAATTTTAGTTATGTGTTAAGTAATCAAAAGCTGAAAAAAATATTTTCCTTTAACATTACAAACAAAAAGTTGACAGTAAATATAAGTGTCATCATCAGGCGACGCAGCCGATCACGTGACATTGTGCCCGTGCATTTCGTGACACTTGTGCTTAATGCTGAAATGTACACGCTTGCACACTAAACTGCTCGACCAATGACAACATGATCAAAGTTATCCCAAACACAACACAATTTCAATAGTTACAAGACCTTTTGCACATAAAACATATTGCTACATTAATAATAAAAAAAATAAGTAATGCAGAAACTGGCAATTTTACAAGAGGCAATGAAATAGTGTAATCAATTGGTCATGAAAAAATCATTCTAACTTCAACTGGCTCCGTAGCCTAATGGTATGCACGTTTGGTTACAAATCGAAAGGCCAGTGGTTCGATCCCCCACTTTCAAGTGATATATTTGGGAAAACTCTTGTGTTGGAAATTATATGAATTTTATAATGGGAAATGTTTGAGATTTGGAAAGAAATTAGTTTATAATCTAATGTTGAGGTCTTTAAATCACAGATAGGCCTCATACGAGGTCTTTAAATCCTAGATAGACCTCATATGAAGTCTCTAAATCACAGATATACCTCAAACGAGGTCCGTAAGTTACAGATAGACCTGACTTGATGTAGCCAAGGTCCTACCTCCAGGTTACGGAACGGTGCTAAACAAAGGGATGACGTCACCAGAGGTTTATAATATATATTTAGGTACATGTGATAACCTCTGATAAATTTCTGATTTAGTGTTATATTTCAACCCTCTTAGAACATTTAAGTGGAGATGCATCTAGTTAAGAGTAATAACTGATGCGATATAAACCGGGTCCCTTATTGGAGGCCCGGCTCTTATACACATAAAGGTACCTTTACCCCCGGCTGTTATTAGAGGCCCGGCTCCTATATGAGGCCCGGCCCATATTAGAGGAAATACTGTAATTAAATTTTAAATGCCAACTGTTTAAAATTTTCTAAATACTAAAATCGTATAGTTGAGTATTCTTGATATTTTTATAACTACATAAATACATATCCTTGTGTGTAATAATAATAATAATAATAAGAGTACTTATAAAGCGCAGACCTCCATAAACAAGGTTTAAGTTCAATGCGCATTACACAGATGAAATATATACATATATACATATAGAATATGAGGTTGAATTGAAATTAGAAGTAGCGTTTGAACAGATGAGTTTTGAGATGGGATTTGAATACACAGAGAGAGGGAGCACATTTAAGTTCATGAGGCAGTGAATTCCAGAGCAGGGCAGCATTGTATCTGAAGGATCGGGCACCAAAGGACTTTAGATTGTAACGTGGGACTTGAAGAAGAAGCTGAGTGGAAGAGCGGAGCGATCGAGGTGGAGCATATGGTGTGACTAGGTCCTGAAGATACTGGGGAGAGTGTACTTGTGTTTGACACCATAGCATTGTGATGTCACCATTGCATTGTTTTGTACTTAAAGGTACATCCATTGTGTTTCATAAAATTTTATTTGGCTTTTATACGTTCACACTCACGGCATGTGTTGTCTACAACACAAATAAATTCACTCAGCTTGCATATGTATCCCCAATCGCCAAATATATCATAATTACTAGTTTCCAATTAAGATCGAGTAACATCATTATGCATGTGCAGAAACCGAAACTGCACGTCCCATTTACATGCACAGTGATTATATGACCTATTGAACATTATCACACCAAATTTGTCATTTTATCTGTTGTAAATAAGATTCCAAAATTACGTTTGTCTCATTGGCGCGCGCCACACGCGAAGCATTGTCCGGTTTTCGATCAGAAATCACCACTTTTACCTTCATATCGTCAATATAATATGTCGACTATCACCAAAATGGTAATTTTCGGTAACAGTCGGTACTTCTCGATAAAGTAACACCATTTCTAACGTTTGGAATATTTGACCCCCAACAACACAATCATGACAATGGATGTATCTTTAAAGAAGTGAATTCAGTGAGAAGCACCAAATTTAAACCATAAAACATAAACCATTTCACACAACCATAACACCATTGTCTCTCTTTATTAGGATCGAAATATAATTTGATTTTTATTGTTGCTAACACTGTTTGTGAAAAAATATCAAATCTTCTAAGGTTTTTTAAGATTATGAAAGTCAAAATCTGACAACTGTATGGGCACTTGTTAGGAAGGTCTTTTAAAAAGCGTAATCAGTGAGAAGCAATCACTATCGTATTCTAGGTGACAAACATTTTATCTTGATCTCACAAAACTTATTAGGAACACTGTTTTACGATAATATACTTTCATTTTAAAAAAAATAAATATTTGACACATTTGTTATTCATTTCAAGGCGATAAATCTTCCATTAACAATTACCCGGAGAAGCTAACACAAATGACATACTGCTTCCAGCGGAAACAATTCATCATGCCCTGACATATTTCCATAGTTAGACAATATTTTATGATAAATTTAAACACAAAAATGATTAAATTTTTACTGCTTGGCGTCGTGAATTAGACTTTATTAGAAGATTAGTGATTAGAAGTTTTTCGAACCTTCTGAGCGAATTTCTAAAAAGGAAAACATGGTTTGAAATTTTTTAGCTATTTCACAGTCTACAACACCGGCACGTGGCTGGGTTTTTTTTTCAGGAGTATGCAGTTAGTTAAAAATCCAATTTTTTCTAGACATTTTAACAATTATGATGAATGATTGTAAAACATAATCATTTATTTTTTCACAAGTTAGCTGTCTTGTCATGTGTCACAACATACGCTGGTATACATGCATGCTTTTCAAAACATCAAAGTTGTTTTGTCAAACGATGAAAGAGCTGACAAACGTAATTCTCAAAATCTTTTAAAACAAGAGTCTTCAGAAGATGGCATACACTGTCGGCCAAAAGAAACGCCTACTTGACATTTTATCAGATATCGTAAAAACTATAATGAACAGCTTAGCAATATTAAAGCATAATGAAGTTGCACCATTTCTGCATAATATATTTGAATTTCAGAAGTTCATGTCACGAAAGAATGGCGATTGTTGAAATAAGAAAACAATAATTGTTCAGTTTTCGATCAGTGCTTGGTCAGAAAAATATTTTAAAAATATTTTCATACACCCACGAGCAACAACACAGACACGCATTCGCATTAAAGTGGTGATGATGCTACAGATGTACGTGGTTACGGTGCGCAAGTGAATTAACCGAAAATAGCCGTCTTCATTGGGCGTGGATTTCATAAATGTTATTGACTCGAATCACAGTTTTCAACGATTTGTATGGACTTTCATATTAGTTATTGCTACAGGATAACATGGAGACCTCCATTAATTATATCTAATAAATTATTGCATCATTCATTTTAAGGAAAATCAAGTAGGCGTTTCTTTTGGCCGACAGTGTATACCACAGGTCCCACATAACTTGTAAAACACATCTTTGACAGATAATTGTATATCTACTACTTCAGGTAGTGGGTAATACACATGCTGAGTTCAGATATGATAAAGGGTTTTGGAGTTCTGCTCCTGAGCAGACCTATTTCTGAACAAAGTCCAAATCAAACACATTTCTATGAAAACGGTAAAAAAAAACATTTCAGAAATCAGAAAATATCAAAAGGCACCACTTCAGTTACTACAGGTAATACACATGCAAACTTTCAGGAAGATATGATGAAGAGTTTTGGAGCTGTGCTCCGGAAATGAACCTGATTCTGAACAAAATCCAAATTCAACACGTTTCTATGGAAACAGAAACAAATTAAATTTTCAGAAATATCAAAAGGCACCACTTCAGTAGGTGGGTCATACACATGGGAAGTTTCAGAAAGATATCATGAACGGTTTTCGAGTTCTGCTCCGGAAACGAAATGATTACGGACGGACAGACGGACAGGGTGACGACTATATCCCACGGCATTACATACCGGTGGAATAACAATTGGAAAGAAGATAACGGATTCGGAAGTTGATTAATAACACCCCGTTTCCTTATTACATAAGATCAACTTTATTATCCCAAATGGGGAATGCGTCTTACATCCATACGTCTTTGATAGTACACTATACAAAAATAACAATACATAAATACAGTATTAAAAATCATTAATAAAATGGGTACTAATGACATTACATTATAATGCCATATTTTAATCAGCCATGTCGTGCTTCAAGAGTTACGTAATTACTATTTGGTGCATCCTCGGTTACCCAGGGTTTTATATATGCTCCGTTAATCTCCGCTATATCACCCCTGGGACACTCCATCTGTACTCAAATTACCCACCCTTGGCCGGTGTGAGTCAATCAAAATACAGAAACTTCATGGTAACAATGTTGCGCATTTTGCTTATTTATATAATTTAAACACATGATATACAAACATATTATATACTTTTGTGCCTTATTTGATGGGCTTTAAATAAAAATATTGAAACTTTATGTAACACATCATAATTTGTTTTAATACAACTAGCAATGAGTAGTTATGTAAGTAAACTCCACACATACACTTGTAAAAGGGCGTCACTTGAAACATACACAAATACTAACCTTGGGACAACAAATGTCAAGATGTCAACAATCTTTAGTAAATGTGAAATAGAAATGGCTGACATGTAACAACTACCAAATCATAACTCCATTTTCAGCCATGAAAGCTGTCAACATAGGCAAGAAAAAACTCGTTGTTTTTTTTCAAAGCCGCTTGTCTGTTTCTTTATGTTAAGACATTTTTATCCTTTCTCAATATCATCGAAAAAGGATTTCTATATTGCAAATATACACATTGTCATTCCTTACTATTTATATTTTGTATACTTAACTGGTTTAAATACCCTCTAGCATGTTTTTTGCATATTATGTTTTCTCAAATGTGCCATTTAGTATTAAAGTTTATACAATAAGTTGTTATATTAATGGGTAAAACATTACACGACCCGATTAACTGTATCCATAGAAAATGACTATCGAGATTGTTATAATTCCGTATTCGAAGAAATTGGTAAGACCTTTAAAGCGACAATATTGTGGAAGTATTCATTGTGAGAGGTAGATTTGTAGGTCTCATGAGAATTTGAGAGTTCAGGCAGGTGGTTGACCATTCCATCATTGAACCATATTTAAAACTCTACTCTGAGTGTTTAGGTATAGCTACATCAGTCAGATCACTTGAACTACCTTCGAGCGGTCATTTCAATGTGAACACATTAAAATGGCCGCTCGATTAGAAATGGGCTCGCATGGCTTAACCAAACAAAGTATATTCGTTTTGGAACTTTTTGTATTGATTGAGGAGATAATATTAAAGGAAATAGTCAATTCTGTATGTTTATCATGTTTAAACGAAAATACCAGTTTTCCATATGTTCGCGCACATGGAAAACTGGCCGTTCATCTTTGTTGCGCCTTATTTGCGCTATACTTGGCATGTGCTCTGATACACCCATAAAAAATCCCGTTCGTACTATCCATACAAAGTGACATAAAGTATAATCCACAATATTTTATGACGATATCATACAGCACAAAATACCTTGTGTGCTACTGATATATCTTAAAATCCCCTAACTCGACATATTGATACCCAAATGTCAAATAACTTGTTTTCAATGAAAGTCAAACAATGACCTCATACAACTTACAAGTCACATGTAAATGTATACTGGATATGACCTACATGTACTATAAGTCTCATTAAAATGTATACTTGATATGACCTACATGTACTATAAGTTTCATTAAAATGTATACTGGATATGACCTACATGCATGTACTATAAGTCTCATTAAAATGTATACTGGATATGACCTACATGTACATGTACTATAAGTCTCATTAAAATGTATACTGGATATGACCTACATGTACATGTACTATACGTCTCATTAAAATGTATACTGGATATGACCTACATGTACATGTACTATACGTCTCATTAAAATGTATACTGGATATTACCTACATGTACATGTACTATAAGTCTCATTAAAATGTATACTGGATATGACCTACATGTACATGTACTATCAGTCTCATTAAAATCAGAGCGTAATTAGCTGCACTACATTACACAATATACGTATGTTGTATAACGTATTACAACTACTTACGGTTTGATTTTAATGAGACTTCACCTACAATACACTATCAACCTAAGTCTTTCGTTTTATCTGCTATAGATAAGTTTTAAAAGTAGTGATACGTATTACCGATTTGCTAGATTGTCTGGTTTTCGATCAACAAATATTTCAAGTTTTGGACATCGTACACTAAAACTGAAAAGTAATGGCGTATTGTGTCATCAGTCAAATATTTGTTTCAGAAGTTTTTAATTTTTTTACAAAAAAATGAAATTTAAAAGAAATTCAAAAATTAAACTTTTAATTTTGACAAGACACACATGTTAAGCGACTAACGCACTACTGAAACAGTTTCTGATGTTAAAAGTCCGTTGATATTACCCATTAGCAAAGACCACCGAGTACGAGACCACCACAGATTCACAGACGAATTGATCAAACACATTTTGATACCCCTCGTATGTTGATGCGTCCAAACTTTTTATTTAAATAAACTTTTGAAATGAATATTTTCATACATCGAATGTAAAATTGAATAATTAATACAATACTTAAAAACCCAAATCCAATCGTTGCCTATTATGTGATTTATTAAGACAAGAAGATGGGTGCAAAGTTTCTTTTGGTATTGGGTTTGGTATATATATATATATATATACTCCAACAATATATACTATGTCATGACAAGTGGAGCCCTGGCATCCTCTAGTACGAAAATAGAATCGTCAGACAAAAACAAAGCTGGGATGTCAGGAAGAAAAGTTACTACTCTCTTTGTAATCTGTTAGTAGGCGCTTAACATGTCGTGAGGAGAATGGCATTTGTCAAGGGAGATAATTCTTTTGATTTGTGAAATAACAATATCATAATTCCAGGGGGTGTATTTTACAATACTTGTTTAAGCTATGCAAGAAGTAACAATATGGGCTTTATACAGCATAGCAAATGGACGAACAGTCAATCTTAGCTGTCGTGGTTTCTTATCAAATCAACAATATATTTGTAAACAATTCCATGTGTACAAAAGTCACTCCATTTCAAACGTTTCACAAGAATGTTGAACCTATCCCGTTATATCATAAATATGTGAATCTCGTACAGTTATATCTGATGATCAAGCAACATGAGGTGTATGTTCCTATGAAAATACATAGACCTCCGACAAAGGACCGGGAGCAATGTTGTTAATACTTATTCTTACTATATCTGGAAATCAAAATACTGAAAAAACATATTAAGATACACACAAAAAAAACCCAGCATGAATAATATACAGATCATACCTAAGTTCCCCTTTTAACAGTTTAAAGGGGCAGTAGCACGTTTTTTACAAAAAAATTTTTCAAATTTCCCATTTATAATGATAGTTTATGTCATTTATATTTACTTTAGTGGGTAAAACATCTTATTACACAAACCATCAAAATTATCCGTAGTGGTAATAACGGTGTCGCGTATAAAGCAAAAATTGCATGGCGGCCATTTTATTGTGAACACATTTTATTATTTCGAATGACAAAAACGATATCGTGGCTTTACGGAACCGTGTACACTAATTTTTAACTTAATTTTCCGAAGAGAGAAGGGTGTTTTACTATTGGTGACATTATTTTTCAAATACATTTCATCGACGTATTTCAGCGAAAAAAACGTGCTACTGTCCCTTTAAACCTTTGTGTCCACTGGGGATACAAACTTAACGTATAAATACAAGAAACACAATTTTATGAGGTCCCAAAATGAAATGAGCTTTCACGATTTTCCTTAATAATTCAAGGATTCCATAAAACTGCTAGTTGCACTGTATTAACATAACATAAATCAGCACAGATCATAACGAACATACACTCACGGTGCTCTATCACCTGTAGCTATCGTGTAGGGGTGTCCACGACACCAATCTATCAATATCAATCTATGTACAGTGAACAGACCATCATTCCCCTCCGAGAGTGACATGCTTGTATCCATTTTCGATTCACATGTCACTAGGTGACTGTGAAAGGTAAAGGACCTATCATTTTATTCCCACAGAGGGTATTCCTTCAGATTTCCGATTGTAACCGAGGTTATGATCGAAACTATGAAGAGAGTAATCTCTGTGGTATAAAATGAGTACCCACATGGCTTAAGAGTATTTCGTTCATATCGTTAAAGGTCAAGTTATATTAGGATACAGGTTTATTAAAATTCTATGTTATAATAACTTTGTGAACTTTTGCGATCGTCAGCAACTTGTGAATATGATATATTGATAGGAACAATGGAAATAACTTCAATAATTGACAGCATCAATGGGAATATCTTTAATACTTGATATGATCAATGGGAATAACTTTGATAATTAATAGGCTCAATGGGAATATCTTTAATACATGTAATTGATAGGAACAATGGGAATAGCTTTGATAATTGACAGCATCAATGGGAATATCTTTAATTATTGACAAGATGAATGGGAATAACTTCAATAAATGATAGGATGAATGGGAATTACTTTGATAATTGATAAGATGAATGGGGAAATCTTTACTTAATGATAGGATCAATGGGAATATCTTTAATAATTGATAGGATCAATGGGAATATATTCAATAATTTATATGAACAATGGGAATAACTTTGATAATTGACAGCCTCAATCGGAACATCTTTAATAATTTATAGGATGAATGGAAAATCTTTACTTATTGATAGAATCAATGGGAATATATTCAATAAACGATAGGATCAATGGGAATATAGCTTTAATAACTACATGCAAATGTTTATAGAACAGGGGAATATGTAATTTTGTATACACATATTGAAGCACAAACATTGTCAATTGGACAATTGTCACAGTGACATCTTCAGAAAACATCCTAGTACAAAGGTAAACACGACACCGACTCAATGTTTAACCATGATTAAAGGGGAAGTAGCACAGTTTTTGCAGAATTTATTTTTTCAAATTTCCCATTTATAATGATAGTTTATGTCATTTGAATTAACCTCAGAGGGTAAAACATCTTATTACACAAACCAATTATCCGTAGTGGTACTAACGATGCTGCGTATAGAGCAAAAATTGAATGGCGGCCATTTTTTTGTGAACACAATTTATTATTTCGAATTACAAAAACGATTCCAACGGCTTTACTGAACCATGTAAACTCATTTTTAACTTGATTTTCCGAAGACAGAAGGGTGTTTTACTATTGGTGACATTATTTTTCAAATACATTTCATCAACTTATTTATACGTGCAACTGCCCCTTTAAAAATTAAGATGACACAAAGAATTGAATTAAATAATAAACCTTCATTTACATTTAGCAGCGTTATCTGTAGACGTTGTCCAGCGTTAACATTTTTCCTAAACATTTTTCTTTGTTTTATTACCCATGGTATTGAATGTGCATGTGAAAATCGTACGTAGCTCGATGTATTTATCATAAGCTGGATTTAAACCAAATTAGTCACCATCAGATAATATATGTTCCTCCAAGCATTTCGTACAAATATTTAAGTAAACCTAAAGACTGATTTATTTTGCCTTTGTTGATGTCAGAAAAGCGTTTGACTTTGTGGAGAGAAAGATGTGTTATTATATTATATATTATGTTATTATATCAATTACGAATTTACTGGTAATTTGTTAAATTTTCTTCAGTGTACTCCTCTATTACATATAAGACATGTATCAGGACAGGTAATGGACAGACATTATTTTTAACTCATCCACTTGAGTAATACAGGGGTGTGTGCTTAGTCCTGTCCAATTTATGTTGTTCATAAATAAACTTGTAACTCAAATGTATAATGAATGTGAGTTTTTGTTTCACAGGAAAATGTTGATAAAATATATTTTCTAATGCAGATGATATTGCTTAACTGCAATATTCAGTTTGTGGCCTTCAGAATAGTTATTATTGTGAGAAACTAGACCTTGTAGTAAATCTAGACATAAGTTGCAATGAGGATTCAATTCTTTCATGTTATAAATACTTAGGATTCAGTGTACAACGTACCCATGACATGGCATCGATACACTTATTGAGAGTAAATGTAGTTTTATGTCAAACACACAAAAACACATGTAAACTGTGGTATATGTTATAATCACAAATATCATAGGACGGTTGAGTTTGATAAGGTCCATAATATGTGACTCGTTATTTTCCATTCAAATGAATGATAATATATTTTATTACCTATATGGTTGAAAATAACCGAGTTAATATTATTGATATGAGCACATGTGCAAATATCACGTTTGCCTATCAGCCATTGCTGCGACTTCCTGTATTTTGTTGTCTGTGACGTCATCAAACGATTGTTCGTGACGTCACTTCAGCGTGACGTCGCAAGAGAAGTGGACCGTTTCCTCGCTATTTTTACGCGAATCAAATGGAATAAAACGGGTAATAAAGAAATTATAACACTCGAAAGTGTGTCATATGACTTTTACGAAACTCGTGGTTAATCTCCTGCTATGTTATGTCCGTGTTTTGAGTTTTTGTATGTTGTTTGTATATGTCCGTGGTGTAGCAGAAGAGAGTTATAAACCTACCTGTGGTAGTCGTTGTGGTGGTCGTGGACGTGGTGGCGACCATCTGCGGTGTATATGCGCCACCTTGCGTCCCCGGTGGTACAACCTCATACGCATTGGGGGCAACCTCATAGTATCCATTGTAGGATTGCCGGCCTTGGTTGTATCCTCCTTGGTACCCAGGAGCACCGCCGTATCCTCTGTCATAAGTCTGTGGGGGTGGAGGTGGGGGTGGGGGATACTGATTGTTAGGCTGATAGGCAGGTGGGGCAGGTGGAGCAGGTGGGGCAGGTTGGTTGGATTGATATCCACCCGTGGGTTGGTATTCAACTGGAGCCTGGTATGCTCTTTGGTTAGATTGATACGATGGATTGGCCGGGTACCCTGGTGGATTGGGTTGAGCTGCTGGTTGATTTGGAGGATACGATGGTTGACTTGATGGCGCTTGCGGGTATCCTGGTTGAGCGGGTTGAGGTGGCGGGTATCCTGGTTGAGCGGGTTGAGGTGGCGGGTATCCTGGTTGAGCGGGTTGATACCCTGGTTGATTTGATTGAGCTGGAGCTGGTGGGTATCCGGGTTGATTTTGGTATCCGGGTTGATTCGATTGATACCCTCCCGTATATCTCCCAGACGAGGAGCTGTAGTAGGTTGAGGCTGGGTAACCTCGTTTGGTTGGTAACAAGTACGGCTCACTGTAAGTGCCTGACGGGATGGAGTTTGGCTGGGGCTGGGGTGCGGGATTGTACTGGTAAGGGGGTGGCCCTCCTCCTGCTGCCCCTCCCCCGGAACTCGCTGGTATGTATTTTGGTTGGGGAGGTCCAGCTTCGTAGTATCCGTGACTCGAACTCAGCAGACATGCTGCAAGAACATGAAATTAGAGACTTGAAATAAAATCAATGGATTTAAGAAACTTGTTTCTTTTATAACATATCATAAAGATTCTTTTCTGAAAGTGACTCTGGTCAAAATTATTTTCTGCTATTAGACCAAAGCTTACTCTAATCAGCCCTTGTCCTTTTTCTAATTCTTTATCGTGAAAACGAAGGTTTATTCTTGGACATAATGATTGTCACTAACTGTTGTGGCAACTGCTTGAAATGAAGACACGGGAATACATGAAACGAAATAGGATCATCGTGTTGTCCTCTGACATTTGAACGACTTGAGAACATGGCAGAAAATACAAAATTGTCGCGACCTCAATATCGCTCCATCATTCAAACTGTATTGCTTAACATTTATTCGCAAAACATACCGGATATCACGATTGTGTGTTTTGGACTGAGCACTTATATAAAGGCATGCCATATGGTTAATTAATCAGTTCAATCTGTTCAATCGGAACATATTTACACATGTTGCTGTTCGTCATGTTGCGCAATACAACAAGAATAAGTTTAAGTATCAAGATTACCTATTTGAATGGTATTTAGCGTGTGTGTTCACAATAAAGTATTAGAAATACTTGCCATTTAGATAGTGAAGAAATATAACATGGTTATATTTGGGATAACACTACCTTCAATAGTACAATTTCTTGTACTTTCTCGGGCCGAGTCCCATGCGGGATTCGAACCCACGCCCTCAGAGTGAGGCAACTATCGCCAGCATTCACTGTACCAACAGCTTACCACCTCTTGTAAGGTCTTAAATTTGATTTTAAAATTTTCTCCCCAGTACAGTATTACAGATTTTCACTATTTTTTTCACTGGTAACGAACGATCGATTTATCATATTATGAACCACATGACACTGTAGGTAATCCGAAATAATTGCCACAAACAAATTTGGAAGTTGATTTTTATGTATTTGTCATAGCAACAGAATTTCTTCTTATTTTGCCATTAGAAACTTTAATAAACTTGTTTACCTTAACTTAACCTTAACAATATTACGCAAAATAAACGCTTTTGTACTAATTCAGTACATGATTTAGCATTCCAGAATCGGAAACCACAATCCATTTTGATGATAACTGACCTACTTTTCCCGAGTTGTTTCCTAGAATTGTTAAGGGGGCATGTTCAATAACGTAAACGAAGAGCGCGCATGTTATGTCCCGTTTGGATTATTACTGTGCGTATCAAGTTGCGCTCTACGGATGTCTGTTTGTGGTAGGCCCTGTTGTGCTCCAAATTGTAATAAATGCTCCAAATTGTAATACCTGCTCCAAATTGTAATAAAAACTGCTCCAAATTGTAATACCTGCTCCAAATTGTAATAAAAACTGCTCCAAATTGTAATAACTCGATTTTCGTAAAACATACTGTCAAGCTGCTCCAAATTGTAATAAAAAGTGCTCCAAATTGTAATAACTGCTTCAAATTGTAATAACTGTGGTGAAGCTACATCTCGTGTTGCTGAAAATTAAAATATATAGAGTTGATGAAAAGAAGATCTGATACAGATGAAGATACAAGAGTTTATGTAGATGTTGATAAGATGTAAATCGACATGTAGATGAAGGTGATGATTTCGATCTTGATGTATGTATTGATGTACAGCATGATGTTGATGTAAATGTAGGCGTTGATGTAGATATAGATATAGGCATTGATATAGATGTAGATATAACTGTTGATGTAGCGGTAGACAACTTGATGTAGATAACAGACTTGATGTGGATGTACATGTACATGTATATGTTGACGTAGATGTAGATGTAGACGAATATAAGCCTGCTAATAACATTTAAATGTAGATATGTAGATGTGATCTTTTAAGATGTATATGTACGATAAGACAAAGGTTTTATGTGTACAACGAAACCCGATACGGAGGTAAGACTTGTAATAACATGAGTGAAGCTAATAACATTTAAATGTAGATACAAATGAATGTAAATGCTTAGATATAGATGTATGCGTAGCTGTAGTTGCAGATAAATTGTATATGCCATTTTATATGTTATTGTAGGTGTAAATGTAGATGTGATCTTGACGTAATTGTTGATATTAATTTTAGTTGTATTTTGTTTTAGATGTATATGTACGATGAGGCAAAAGTCTTATGTGTACAACAAAACCCGATTCAGAGGTTATGCCTTGTAGTAACATGAGTGAAGTTATATCTCATGTTGAGAATAATTAATTTGTAAGTGTTGATATAGATATCGATATATAAGTTGATGCATATGTAGAAATAACTGATGTAGATGTAGATGTAGACACAGATGTAGGTGTATATACAGACGTAAATGAACAGGATGTGGGTGATGATTGCGAAGTAGATATTGGTATAGATGTTGTCATAGATGTAAATATATTATTTAATGTAGAAATAAAAGGCTTAGATAAGTAGATGTAGAAGTACGTGTTACTGTATGTATAAATAGAGATTAAGAAGCAACGGTTGACGTTGGCTAATATATTTAGTTGTAAATGAACAGATGTAGATGTAGATCTTCGTGGTGTTGTGAATAAATATGTAGGTGTGAAGTAGTAGTAGTAGCAGTGGGGTTTACATGAAAAGATGTAAATTCTGATATAAGAGTCGATGTAGATGTAGATGCAAGGGCTGGTGTAGATGAACATGTAAGATTTGATGTAGATGTGACAGTTGATGTAGATGTATATATGAAAGTTGATGTAAATGTAAGAATTGATGTAGATGTTGATGTAAGAGATGATGTTGATGTAAGCGGTGATGTAGATGTAGATGTAAGAGTTGAATGATATGTGGATATATAAAACTTGATTGAGATATGGATATAAGAGTTGATGTAGATTTATGTGTATGAGGTGATGTAAATGTAGATGTAAGAGTAGATGTAGATGTAGAGGTAAGAATTGATGTAGATGTAAGCAGTGATGGAGATGTAGGTGTAAATGTAAAAGTTGATACAGATATTGAGAGAATTGATGTACATATAAAAGTTGATTGAGATATGGATATAAGAGTAGATGTAGATGTAAGAGTTGATGTAGGTGTAGATGTAAGAGTTGATGAAGATGAAGATGTAAGTGTTGATTTGAGGTAGATATAAGAGCTGATAAAGATATAGAAAGAGTAAATGTTGATATAAGAGTTGAAATAGAAATAGATATAGATATAATGTAGATGTATATTTGAGTTGACATGAGTTGTCGTAGATATAGATGTTGAAGTAGACAGAGTTACAAATGAATAATAGATAGGTGTTGCTTTAGATGCAGATGTAGGAAAAGATTATGCGAAGATGTAGATGCAAATGCAGTTGTTTGTGTAAATGCAGTTGTAGACGTACCGGTAGAGATAGCTTGGTATGTAGGTGTAGATGTAGATCTGGGTGAAGATGTCGATGTAGATGTAGGTAAACATGTATGCGAAAATGTGTATATAGATGTAGATATAGATGTAAATTGAAAATGTAGATGATGATTTAGACTTAGATTTAGATGAAGGTATAGACGTTTACAGAGACGTAGATGTAGATATAAGAGTTGACGTAGATATAAGAGATGATGCAGAAGTATCTGAAGATACACATACAAACTCAGGCGCAGATGCAGATGTACGTAAAGTTATAGATTTAGACGTAATTGAACATGTAGATGTAGATCGAGACGATGATGTAGATGAAGATGTAGGTGTAGATGTAAATAGATATGTAGCAGAAACGGTAGACAAAGTTTTAGATGCATACATGTATCTTAATCTAAATACAGATTTAGATCTTCATTTAAATGTATATATGGGTGTAAGTGTAGATGTGTATGATGATGTAGATGTAAAGGTACACACAGAGGTACGCGTAGATCAAGGTTTTGTGTGGAGAGGTAGATGTATTATGTAAACGTAACTGTATGCGTAGGTATAGATTCAGATACAAGACTTAGCGTATATGCCAATTGGAGATTTCATTGTATGTGTTAGTGTAGATTTAATCTTGATGTTATGGTTGAGTTGATTCTAGTTGTACATAAAATGTATTAAAAAATAAAATGTTGATACACATGAAAGATGAAAGTCTCATTTCAAGAGAAAACTATGTCACCCATTTATACACTAGTGCTCAAAAGAAAGTATACAGTTGTTAAACCAGGCGTCAAATGAAAACAAATTCAAATATTTTTTTAAATCTTGTTAATTTCAATAGAGTATTCGTTTTTACAACAAATGTTACAGATACATTGCATTTGATATTGAATATTAGGTTTAATGATCATTTAGAGACAAGTGGGGTACTAATGTAAATTAACACTTTCACAAATATAGGATAAAGTGTCTTTCATTGCCAAAATGTCAACAATAACGAACTCAATAACGAGTGTGACCTCCATTGGCGTTGATACAGGCCGTAACACGTCGACACATTGATGATGTAAGGCGACGAATGACGTCAGGCGTGATTCTTTGCCATTCCTGTTGGAGACATTGTTCCAGTTGCTGGACTGTGACAGGGGGCACTGGTAGTCTTCCGACCATCATTTCTGTAATGGCAATACCGACTTTCGTCGGAAAACATCACACATGCCCAATCACACCTCTGCCACCGTTGAACCCGCCTGGCCCACGTCAGTCTACAACGTTGATTTTGACCTGTCAGATAAATACCACGGTATGGTCGATGTGCCCGAATGCCATGTCTTCGAAGTCGAGTGTAGACGGTGTGTCGACTGATAGGGTGACGTACATATGTAATGCTGTTGACGCCGTTGACGTCGCCGTTGCGAATCTATTTCTGAAATGAATCGTTCGAAAATGTTGATCCTCAGCGGGCGTCGTGACACGTGGTCGACCGCTTCTAGGCTTGTCCGATGTACTGCCTGTGTGTCTCAGCCGATGTATCAGTTTTTACGATTGTAGTTCCGGTACAACCAAAGGTTCTGGCAATGGCGGTGTGTCTTTCTCCTTGCGTGGCAAATTCGACAGCTCTCTCTAATTCGACAGGACTCAAACGTGGCATACTTCTTATGTTTTTCCTACTACTGCATCCCTAACGTCTCGCTTAGGCTGTTTTATACAATCAATTTGCACATGCAGTTTGTGTTACACAAGAATATGTCATTTTTGGATTTCATCCAACGTTTTTGCGAATCGTAATTGTTTTCGACGTTTTTTCCACAGAAAGTTTGGGTCTATACGTGGGACACAATTTCCAGTATGGTTGATCAATAACTTTTTAATTTTGAAAAAAGTACTCGTATTTTTTTAGGTGTATACTTTATTTTGAGCACTAGTGTATTATATAAGTTCTATTTTATCACTATATAATTTACTAATTATTGTATCATGGCAGATTGATAGTGTAATATTCCTGATTGTCGTATATGTATACTGTCATCAAAAACAAACTACAATATCAGATATTTATATTGTTGATTACAATTTTGATCAAGTATTACAATTAGGAGCAAGCCTTTGCTCCAAATTGTAATAACTGCTCCAAATTGTAATAACAGCTCCAAATAGCATTTACAAGTGTAAATACCTGAAAACTAGTTGTAATGTTTTGATGATGACAATGGTAAATATAATATCAATACAGATTTATTTACGCCTACAGCCTTTGTTTTTTGCATAGACAAATAAAAGCCTAATGCGACTGAAATGAGTTCTTCTTTTACACTTAAATGACATAAAAATTCATTCGGTCATCAACCTGGTAATGTCATTAATTTTCAAATAATGACGTGTAAGTCAAATGGATCTTATTCCGAATTTTGTCCGTTTGGATATTTTTAGTCACATGATATTGGATTTATGGAGCTTTTGCTCCAAATTGTAATAACTGTTCCAAATTGTAATAACAGCTCCAAATTTCACTAAACAGTGTAAATACCCAAAATTTCGTTGTATTATTATGATGATGGTACATCTGATATTAATAAACGTTTTTAATGCCTACAGCATGTCTATTTTTGGTCACATGATATTGTATTTACAATCATTATTATAATTTGGAGCAGTTATTACAATTTGGAGCAAGCCGTTGCTCCAAATTGTAATAACTGCTTCAAATTGTAATAACAGCTCCAAATTGTACTAAACAGTGTAAATACCCAAAATTTGGTTGTATTATTATGATGATGATAGTCACAATGGTACCTCTGATAACAATAAAGTTTTGTTTATGCCTACAGCATTTCTATTTTTGGTCACATGATATTGAATTTATGAGCATTATTACAATTTGGAGCAGTTATTACAATTTGGAGCAAGCCTTTGCTCCAAATTGTAATAACTGCTCCAAATTGTAATAACAACTCCAAATTGCACTAAACAGTGTAAATACCTAAAAGTTGGTTGTAGTATTATGATGATGATAGTCACAATGGTACATCTGATATTAATGAACGTTTTTTTTTTATGCCTACAGCATTTCTATTTTTGATCATATGATATTGAATTTATAAGCATTATTACAATCTGGAGCAGTTATTACAATTTGGAGCAAGCCTTTGCTCCAAATTGTAATAACTGCTCCAAATTGTAATAACAGCTCTAAATTGCACTAAACAGTGTAAATACCCAAAAGTTGGTTGTAGTATTATGATGATGATAGTCACAATGGTACATCTGATATAAATAAACGTTTTTTTTTATGCCTACAGCATTTCTATTTTTGGTCACATGATATTGAATTTATGAGCATTATTACAATTTGGAGTAGTTATTACAATTTGGAGCAAGCCTTTGCTCCAAATTGTAATAACTGCTCCAAATTGTAATAACAACTCCAAATTGCACTAAACAGTGTAAATACCCAAAATTTGGTTGTAGTATTATGATGATGATAGTCACAATGGTACATCTGATATTAATAAACGTTGTTAATGCCTACAGCATTTCTATTTTTGGTCACATGATATTGCATTTATGAGCATTATTACAATTTGGAGCAGTTATTACAATTTGGAGCAAGCCTTTGCTCCAAATTGTAATAACTGCTCCAAATTGTAATAACAACTCCAAATTGCACTAAACAGTGTTAATACCTAAAAGTTGGTTGTAGTATTATGATGATGATAGTCACAATGGTACATCTGATATTAATGAACGTTTTTTTTTTATGCCTACAGCATTTCTATTTTTGATCATATGATATTGAATTTATAAGCTTTATTACAATTTGGAGCAGTTATTACAATTTGGAGCAAGCCTTTGCTCCAAATTGTAATAACTGCTCCAAATTGTAATAACAGCTCTAAATTGCACTAAACAGTGTAAATACCCAAAAGTTGGTTGTAGTATTATGATGATGATAGTCACAATGGTACATCTGATATAAATAAACGTTTTTTTTATGCCTACAGCATTTCTATTTTTGGTCACATGATATTGAATTTATGAGCATTATTACAATTTGGAGCAGTTATTACAATTTGGAGCAAGCCTTTGCTCCAAATTGTAATAACTGCTCCAAATTGTAATAACAACTCCAAATTGCACTAAACAGTGTAAATACCCAAAATTTGGTTGTAGTATTATGATGATGATAGTCACAATGGTACCTCTGATAACAATAAAGTTTTGTTTATGCCTACAGCATTTCTATTTTTGGTCACATGATATTGAATTTATGAGCATTATTCCAATTTGGAGCAGTTATTACAATTTGGAGCAAGCATTTGCTCCAAATTGTAATAACTGCTCCAAATTGTAATAACAGCTCCGAATTGCACTAAATAGTGTTAATACCCCAAATTCGGTTGTAGTATTATGATGAATATAGTGATAATGGTACATCTGATATCAATAAACGTTTTTTAATGCCTACAGCATTTCTATTTTTGGTCACATGATATTGAATTTTTGAGCATTATTACAATTTGGAGCAGTTATTACAATTTGGAGCAAGCCTTTGCTCCAAATTGTAATAACTGCTCCAAATTGTAATAACAGCTAAATAGTGTTAATACCCCAAATTCGGTTGTAGTATTATGATGAAGATAGTGATAATGGTACATCTGATATCAATAGAGTTTTTTTTAATACCTACAGCATTTCGTTTCGCACAAAGAAATTAAGACCGACAGCGACTAAAATTAGTTCTTGTTTTACATTTGAATGATATAAAAACATCATTCGGTCATCAACTTGGCAATGTCATTAATTTATAAATAATAACATGAAAGTCAAAAAGATCTTATTCCGCGTTGTGTCCGTTTGATCAACATCTACACATCTAAACCACTGTTTATTTATAATTCATATCCACATTACATCAACAGTTACATCTGCATCATAACCTAAGTACCCATTATACATTAACAATTACATATTCATCCCCGTCATGTCCACGTCTACATGAACATGTACATCGTGATATACAGAGCTCTACATCTTCATTTTCAGCTTGATAATCAGGACATTTTACATCTCCATGTCCTTCAACGTTAACATGGCTACGTCTACGTCTACATTAACATATACATCTTCATCTACAACTTCATCTATACGTATATGTCAACTTAAATATGTAAATCGTAATCAACATCAACATCTACATGCATATAGATACAACTTTCGTGTATATCAACCTTACTGTTTACACAAAATCAATCTTAAAATCAATACAAGCAGACATAGTCTACTATAAGTGGAAACCTGTTACAGAAATATGTATTGAACAATGATTGTGAAGCTTAATGCTATAATAAATCCTAAATCACTAATTAGTTATTAATTCATGCTACATAAGGAAATGTACTTCCCACAACAGAATACTGTCTATCTAAAAATAACCAAGTTATGTTCCGGAAGCAATATTGTAGAACGCATTTCGTATTTTGCTCGGGAATCAAGATGTAGATGTTTTTCCATGGCTTAAATTAAATTCAAAAGAAGTTAACAACCCCAAAAGGAACATCTTGACATGATGATTGCTCCGGACAGACAGACGGACTGAGGTCATTTCCTTATCCATTATTATTATTTCGTTAACACGGGGGATAATAACAATCTTCATAAACATTGTAATTACCATTATCAAAACGAACACCGAATCAATGATCACCATAAAACCAAAATCGTCAAATAATCAGAACTAAAGATATTTAAGCTTACATCGCCTTTATCTGTGCTATTACAATTTGGAGCAGTTATTACAATTTGGAGCACTTTTTATTACAATTTGGAGCAGCTTGACAGTACGTTTTTCGAAAATGTGGTTATTACAATTTGGAGCAGTTTTTATTACAATTTGGAGCAGGTATTACAATTTGGAGCAGTTTGTATTACAATTTGGAGCAGGTATTACAATTTGGAGCAATTATTACAATTTGGAGCACTACAAGCCTTTTGAACAAGTTTTCCGCTCTGATCATGTAATACCATATTTTCTCACTGCAGCATTAGATTTCGTACAGGAGGGACCGTCGCTATATAGATATATAATTTATGTTGATAAATCCATGGTAGTTATAAGAACTTTTTAATGATATTAAATATCTCCATGTAACACGAAGTGGAAGTTGACAGACAATATATCGTTATATACATTTGTATTAACATTTTGTAAATTACAGTACAAACGAGTGTACGTTTCTCATTATGTATACGTATGATTTAAATGTACATCTGTATTATAGGCTGGATGGCCTAAAATTCACGAAATAAACATTATTATTATTATTTCGTTATCTTCTTCTTATAATAAGGTTAAACAACATGTTTTCATGTTATCAGTTATGCCAGTTATCATTCATAGGTTTTTAGTGTAATGTTAGGCCTAATTATAAAACAGTACTGACAGTCATTTCTTTAACTTAAGACTCCCACTATACTAGAACCCACTTGGTTTTAATTTTCTTCTCAAATGTTTCATAACATCAAACGTATATCTAAACATTAATGACAGCACTGGTATACAAATGTATATGTTAATGATTATGAATCTATAGCTAAAGAAACAAATAGTATGTGATAACATAAACACATCAGTTGGTTTGAATTTTCTTCTCAAATGTTTCATAACATCAAAGGTATATCTTAACTTTAATGACATCACTTCATTATATGTTAATGATTATGAATCTAACGAAACGTATTAATTTATATGATAATATAAACACATCACATGATTTCAATTTTCTTCTCAAATGTTTCATAACATCAAACCGTATATCTTAAAGGTTAGATATTATGACATATATATAGTCACATTCGGATTCATTAAAATAGGATTTCAATTTGACAATTTTTCGATTTTAAATTTCTGAAATTGTCCCATAAGTTACTGGCGGCCATAATGAAAATCTCCGGGGGCGTTGTCTCTGAAGCGATGAATCTGTGACGTCACTGGAGTAATCTCATTATCGGCGATAGTCATAATTCAACATAATTTCGCAACATTTTGATTGTTAATTTCACTAACAAATCTTCAATAAAACAACATACATGTATATCGAATGTTTTGATATCCAACAAGGTAATTCCGCAGATGACAATTACATAATTACTGTATAAACTTGGCGTGTTTGGCGATTTAACACACCTCATAAATTCCTCTAGCTGCAGTGATAATCATTATCAATTAATTAATGAGGCTTCACGGAGCGGGTCACAGGCGACCCCTCGTCTGTGGTTAATTACAGTCACGCCTAAAGGATTGTTTACAAAGCGCATCGCCGCGCTGATTGCGGCATTGTTAAAATGGGTAAATTAAAATTTATAATGACTTGCAAGAGTATGTTGTCTCGATTTTAAGCTGAATCGATTCCGACATATAATGTACGTAGAGGTAATAATCTGTCATTCTTGAGAAAAATGCATTACACGGGATCTTTAACATTAATGACACCGAGTTTGCATATTTTCAAGATTTCTGACAAGCATTTGTGTAGATAAACATGACTTGAAGACTTCAAGTGAGATATTACAGTCATGTTGAGAAAATATAAATTACCATGAAAGGAAAAGGAAAAAAACGAAATTTCCTGTTATCATAGAAAGCGAGATGCACATTAATTATAGAATGTTGTTTTAAAGGGGCAGTAGCACGTTTTTTGAAAATTTTATTTTTTTAAATTTTCCATTTATAATGATTTTTTATGTCATTTATATTTACTTAAGAGGGTAAAACATTTTATTACACAAACCAATTATCCGGAGTGGTAATAACGGTGTTGCGTATAATGCAAAAATTGCATGGCGGCAATTTTATTGTGAACACATTTTATTATTTCGAATGACAAAAACGATTCCAATGGCTTTACGGAACCATGAACACTCATCTTTTAACTTGATTTTCTGAAAAGAGAAGGGTGTTTTACTATTGGTGACATTTTTTTTCCAAAAACATTTCATCGAGTTATTTGAGTGAAAAAACGTGCTACTGCCCCTTTAATGTTAATGTTGTTCTTCATGTGCATGCATGAATATTTTGACATAAAGTGTCAGAGCAGAAATATACACCATTACAAAACGTGCATAATGCACAGTACAAGGGCTAAACTTACTATGTTCGATGATTTGTCAAATATAATTCAACTCTGACTTTTTTTGTAACATGATTACATTTGGGATAACTTCAACAGTAAAACTTCTGTTGTACTTTTTCGGGCCGAGTCCCTTGCGCGATTCGAACTCGAGTTCAGACAGCAAGATGATTGACTTTTCCATCATAACGTCATATTTAAAACCACACTCAGAGTATTTAGATCGCTACGTCAATCAGATTTCTTCGATCTTCGAGCGGCCATTTAAGTGTGACCCCCTTACAGATTGGCTCCTCGAAGGGAAATGGACTTTAACCAACCATGGACATTCATACACTCTTTTTCTAGATTGAGGAGTATTATTTAGCAATTGGTTACACTTATTTTCCTTTTCGTGGCATTACTTTATTTCAGTAAGAACGGCGTGCTACAGCGCCTTTAAGATAATCGAGGAAATAAATTGAAGAGGATAAGTGATCACTCATTCAGTCAAAACATGTCTTTTCTTTTCATATTAATTTGTATAAAATGACATCTACAGGCATGTCATGTCGTGCTTCCTTTTCATGTAATTTGACAACTTTGTATTGCATGACGAAATACGAAAATACCTAACTACTTGTTTCTTTGTAACACACGTTTTATGGTAAATTGAGTGAATTATATCTAACCTGAGGCTAATAATGAATAAATACAGATTTTTAACGTCACATTTTCTATGTTATATGTCAAGACCTAACATTCATGTTCTCAATTGATTTGTTTTGATGAAACAGCTTGCAATCGTTTGACCATTTTAACTGAAAGATTCTAAGTGACATTGAACATATTGTATGTATTTATCAGTCATTTCCGGCTTTTCATAACGGTCTTTGATAACGTGTTTGCACGATAAATGCTACATTATATGTGAAGTTATATACATACATACACACTAACAGCCCATTGCTATTCCCAAAAGTCAATCATAAATTCCTCATGGGCCTGAAAATCATGAATTAAAGGCGCTGTAGCACGTTCTGAGAACTGAAATAAAGTGCTCTAAGGTAAATATATGTAAGTGTTACCAATGACGAAATCATACTCTAAAACGTTCTAAAACGAATGTACATGGTAATGTTAAGCCATGCCAGTCCATTTCATATTAAAATGGCCGCTCGAGGGTAGTTCAAGATATCTGACTGACGTAGCGATAACACTTAAAGTAAAATTTTAGATATGGTACAATGTAACAATAAATTGTAAACTGTATAAACTTAAATAATAAATGACAAATGTGAGAAAAAAATAATATGCAAAAGACGTGCGACAGCGCCTTTAATGTCAATGGGTCCATGGCTTTTCAATCGTATAAAGTCATTATGCTTTATGCTAGGTTTGTGATGACACTGACGTTTAACTCTCAGACAGGTGTCATACATTTCGTGATTCTGTTTCTTGTAAAAGTACTTTTATTCAGGTCCCTAATATGTACGGTATATACGTCTGTATATACACTATATGTAAACATTCTAAAGGTAAGAGTAAGGTTTTACATACCTTTGTATGCAAGGCGGCAACGAGAAAAAAAGCTGACATGTATGGGGCAGAGGCGTTTCCTTTGTCCATGTTTATTGCAATAAAAGAAGGTTATGGTTGTAAAAACAACTTTAGCTTACGAACAATGTTACACGTGGTTCATTTTCATTGTTTATTTCTCAGTATGCGTTCACCATTGACATGAGATAAGAATTCTACCCTTGCATTAGCCATGGTAAATGTGACCATTTATAAAGTATATCAAATAAAAACCATGTTCACTCACACAGTCAGTGTGTAGAATGAACAGAGTTCACCCACAGCTCACTCAGCTCACTCACAGAGCTCACGCACAGTTGGAATAGAACTTCACTTTTTATTATACTGCCCAGCTCTACATTCCCTCAGATGTCAATTCCTTCCCCAATACTCCTGTAAACATCCTCATATTGAAAAATTTATTTATTTAATGAAATGTGATTATTCGCCACTTAACTCTAAAATTGCTCAATTTATCAAAGCTGGACTTTGTACACTGTTTTAGTATGTGTTTAAATGCTGTATGTTCTCTGTGTCCCTTTGTGGGATTTTCGAGAATAAAATATCTGTTCTGTTCTGTTCAATAGACTATAATCCCCCAGCCCTGATCCCCTGAATCACCCACGCGTGACTTGAATTCTAATATTGAGCTTGCTGAGAACACCCCGTTACGGTTAACTACAATACCCATTCCTAATGCTCAAATTTACAAAAAGCTCCGAACCCTCTTCTAAATGGGAGATTAATGTTTAAAATTACTTCTGAAAAGCAATATCATTGCAAACAAAAGTTTATTCTTCATGTACCAGTAATAAATTTTCCAAAAGGAAAATTACCGGTAACCACATCACTATTAGACTATAGCACTAACATTTTACACCATTATATTTTTACACCATTAATTACATCACTACACCAATACATCATTACATTACACAACTACAACATTATGATACAGCCAGTGTTCCCAGAATATATATGTGAGTACACAACGGTTAAGACTTTATCTATGTAAGGCGGTAGCGAGAGCAGATCTAGACAGGTGACGGGGATGAGACACAGGCGTTTCCTCTGTCCATGTTTATTACGTAAATCATAATGAGAGACCTTAAATCAACCTGTGTAAGAAAAACTTCTCCATGCTTCATTTTAAGTGATAAAAATGGGTGACAAGGGATTCGGTTTAAGAGAGATAGGGTAGATTTGGCTTTTGGGGGTCAAAATAAAATTAAGTACTTGCGACACGAAACATTTATAATCGAGTTGTGGAGGGAAGCATTGTCTGTCTGAGCCAATTGTTTAACGTTCTTGTGTCCAAACTTTGACAAGTGTGTACCATTTGTAAGAAAAAAAGTAATATCATAACAAGTCATAACAACCCTATCCTCTTTCCAAATTCAGACCTGCTAGAACAGAGGTTAGGATCGGAAATATGAAGGAGTTACCTCTGTGGGTAGAGAATGGCCCAACGGCTGATATCTGACCAATCGAAAGTCGAGGTTACAAAGATCGTGCTTTTCCTAGATGAGAATGCGACATTTAAAGAAATGGTAAAGGGGTGCATATGGTTTTGGTGAATGTGAGGCATTATAGGATAAATCTTGATAGTAGTTTTGCGAATGATATTAATAATATATATCTTCTGTTTCTTCAAAGCAAAATTATGGTAAAAAAACGCCAATGCTCTTTACATGCTTATTATGCTGTATACAATTAAAATTATATCTATATCTATAAACTATAAAACTATATCATTTAAAAACGAAGTTTCATTATTAATTCTTACTACTTCTCTCGCCAACTTAAATGTTACTCACGTTAAATGTTAAGGTTAAAGGTCAAGTGTACAAATGTACGAGTTCAAAGGCTGCAGACTTATACCCGGATGCAGTTATGCTGTGCATGACTTCTGTTGGTCTAATTTTAAAAATTTCGGACAGGTCGTAAATAGTTTGTGAGATGAGTTCGTTTCATGTCAGCGAATGCATATTTCCGACAGGTTGAAGTTACCGCATTTATTTTATCCGAGCTGTGTGCGGCCGATGCGTAGGACAGGGGAGAAGTGTCCTAAATCAAGTTGGCTACAGCTATAAATAGTTTTTTTCGAAAGGATTTCAACAGGAAGAAATAGTCTTACACCAAGACTCTGAAAAATACTTATTCGTAAAATATCAATATCTTAGCCTACGAGAAATGAGATTTTCGAGCTCTTTTCCAATAGTTTGTTCAAAGTCTTAGACTACCTTAGAAATGTTATGTTGATTATGTATGTTCAGGAAAGTTACTTGTTTTCTTGATATTGTCTACATTATGATATAAGGATACGGCCTATAGTTACCTTTTTTTTAATAATAGGGATATTTGAGTTCATATGCACGCACGGAATTCGTTTGTTTATTTAAAAACAATTTAGATATATCTCTTTTTAAAATTAATATCGACTTATAGAACAAGTGAGTTAAACTGTATATACATTTATGTATTTGTCACCTCTTTTGTTAAGCTCTTAATTTTAAAAATCATGTACATGGAATTACAGGAAATATATATATGCCATTTAATAGATTAAGAAACGAAAACGCTTTCTAATTACACATACATTTGTAATAAATACACAAGTTTGTAATTTAAAAAATCACAAACCTATTTAACTTTCCACTTAAAATCTGAAAATGTTTTACGCCCCGCTTCAAATGTTGCCCGCCTTAATAAAACTTTAATGTCAGAAAACCTGACAACAGTACATAGCACACATATCACAAACAAGAGAGTATTGTTTTTCTCTGAAGGTTGTATATTTAGTTGCGCTGTTCCACTTGGAATGTGGTTGACAATTTCTGTGTAAGGTTTTAAGAAATAAAAATTGGTTTTAGTTTTATAATTTTATATAAAGTATTACACTGTAACATGAAGTGTTTTAATAAAACTTAAATTTTAAAGCATGAAGTTTTATACTATTTATCGTTATTATCATTTATAGTTGTCAATCATGTTTATTTCATTTCATTTATTTCAGGCCACATAGTCCATGGTACCATTGTATTTGAAGAAGTACATAGTTGTCACATGACCATTATTGTACTTGTACGATCTTAAAGGGGCAGTAGCACGTTTTTCCCGTAAAATAAGTCGATGAAATGTAATTGAAAATTAATCTCACCAACAGTAAAACACCCTTCCCTCTTCGGAAAATCAATCTAAAAAATGAGTGTACATGGTTCGTAAAGCCAGTGGATTCGTTTTTTGTCATTCGAAATAATAAATTGTGTTCACAATAAAATGGCCGCCATGCAATTTTGGCTTTATACGCAACACTGTTATTACCACTACGGATACTAGGTTTGTGTAATAAGATGTTTTACCCTCTAAAGTAAATAGAAAGGACATAAACTATCATTATAAATCAGAAATTTGAAAAAATAAAATTTGCAAAAAACGTGCTACAGCGCCTTTAACCTGAACATTTTAAAGAGGTATATAGATGTTAAACGAAGTATATCTACATAGTGTGATATTTGCTGCAACGTCAATCTGGTTTACACTATATCTAGATGAACAGAAATACTCATTACGAAGAGGAGAATATATTTGACATTATTGACATTAATGTAAACAGTTCGAATCTTGACAGAAATTTTCAAGACCAATCGATGATCCGTTTATCAAGCAATCGATGAATTGATAATCGATATTTATTTTAACTCACAGATCATAGATAGATATGCAGGATATTGTTGAGAAAGCAACCCTTATAGATGTTTCGTTCTTCTACTTGTAGACCTGACATCATACTACAAGACCAACAAGACTAGAAGATTCTTTTTTCAATCGATCGATGAATTGACAATCAATATATATTTTAAGTCACAGATCATATACATAGATCTACAAAAATATTGTTCAGAAAGCCAACATGTTGGTGTTTTTTTCTTCTACTTGAAGACCTGACAGCAAACTACAAGACAAATCGATCGATGAATTGATAATCAATATATATTTTAAGTCACAGATCATATACATAGATCTACAAAAATATTGTTCAGAAAGCAAGCATCGATGATCCGTGTATCAATCGGTGAATTAACATCCTCCATGTATTACAGGTAATAGATCATAGATAATATACACGGATATAGTAAGCAACCCTGTCAAGTTCCTATACGTAGGTCTGACAGCCAATATATCATAAGTCAAACACACATACATATCCCAAAAAAACATTTCATATTCAATATCCACCAATTAGTCAGGATGCGGATTGTTAAAGGGGCAGTAGCACGTTTTTTCGCTCAATCAAGTCAATGAAATGTACTTGAAAATAATGTCACCAATAGTAAAACACCCTTCTCTCTTCGGAAAATCAAGTTAAAAATACAAGTACATGGTTCCGTAAAGCCATGGGAATCATGTCTGTCATTCGAAATAATAAAATGAGTTCACAATAAAATGGCCGCCATGCAATTTTGGCTTTATACACAACACCGTTATTACCACTACGGATAATTGGTTTGTGTAATAAGATGTTTTACCCTCTAAATAATAATGATATAAACTATCATTATAAATGGGAAATTTGAAAAGTTAAAATTTGCAAAAGAAACGTGCTACTGCCCCTTTAAGTGACCAAACCAACTTGTGTGCTTTTAATCAATCAATTGAACCAGATGAATCTGACAGGGTTGGTAGTGTACAACATACATTTGTAAGTATGACCGTGGCCAAAGTTCAAAAAGGGCTCCGAAGTTCATATAAACAAGAAAAGAAAGTTCTCAATTCTGTTGATTGAGCATATGTATGATTTTCAATTGCAAATATCTCAAGTTTTCGATGCCATAATCTATTATTGA
Organism: Gibbula magus; assembly: GCA_936450465.1. Classification (NCBI taxonomy): domain Eukaryota; kingdom Metazoa; phylum Mollusca; class Gastropoda; order Trochida; family Trochidae; genus Gibbula; species Gibbula magus. The sequence continues at coordinate 42,016,791 of OW388298.1, forward strand.
AAAGTTTAGTCAGCAGTCAAAGAATACTTCTACATGGGTTTTTTAATTTCTGCCAAAAAATAGGTTTGATGATGACATATAAGACATATTCTATGTGCAAATTAATAAATGTGCCTTATTCTGCACACATTTACAACATTTTTAACATGGGAGGGGTTAAGTAAATTTCATTTCTTACCTCTGTCTTCATTAAACAAAAATATTTTAACTAGAAATTAACAAGTGTCAAAAATTAATTCATTCAAACTACTGCAGATAGGTGTTATTGTATCGTGCCAATGGTATATTTCATCTGATTTTTCTTAAATATTGAATAAATCGAATCCAACTGAGGTGAGTACTTTCTCTTACCCGGTAGTTTACTTTACTTAAACCGAAGGATATTGTTTCATTTTCTGGATTCTTATAGTAAACCTGCTTATTTGGAGGAGGGGGAAATGGCTGAAAAACTGAGGACAGTTTAGAAGAAATTCGAAGACAAGATGCGAGAAAAGCAACTGCATTTTACAACATGAAAACTCTATAGAGTTCCATTGGAGCCTTCGTAACATATAATTACAAGTGGATTTAAGCAAGGTCGTTGACTTGCACCTGCATCATTGGTTACCCAGGTTTTAAAAATGCATTCGCTGAAAGGCAAAATTAACAACCACTTTTTCAAGTTCAAGTTCAAAAGAAATTACTGCTGCTGCATGAAGTCGATTTTTGAACGTCTCTTTTCACATTTGATATGATACTGTTAAAACATATTTTGAAAATGAGCGCTGATAAAAAAAATCCAAATGGATTTTGACAAACTGTTTGGAACGTAAGTTAAAAAATTATAAATTGGTATTAATGTATTATTTACTTCCTTGGGTGGTAGTTCGTTGGGTACCATTGCTGTATGATGTTATACAACAAGCAAACAGTTAAGGAGATCCAAAAGCGATGAATATTTTTTTAAAAGGAGGGTTCTATCGGGGTATTTTTTGCGGAAATGAATTTCGAGAGGATATTCTTGTTTACACATATATGTTATCGATACATGATTAAAACACAATCAAGTACCGAAAACTACCATGTTGATGATAGTCGACTTTGTATATTGACGATAGTGATTTCTGATAGAAAACCGGACAATGCATCGCGATTGACGCGCGCCAATGAGTCAAACGTTAATTTGGAATCTTATTTATAACAGACAAAATGACAAATTTGGGTTGATAATGTTTATTTGGTCTTATATCTACTGTGCATGTGAATGGGACGTGAAGTTTCGGTTTCTGCACATGCATAATGATTAATCGATTTTAATTGGAAACTAGTAATTATGATATATTTGGCGATACATATACAAGCTGAGTGAATTTATTTGTATTGTAACCAGCACATAAGGTGAGTTGCAAAGTATAAAAGCTAAATAAAATTGTGTTAAACGCAATGGATGCACCTTTAAAGTCTTGTTAATGTTTCAATAATGTTTCCAAAAGTTAAAATATAAACGTTAATGGCTTCTTGAGAAATTATATAACCGTATTTCAGTCGTGTTTATCACTTGTGGATTAACTATCTTAGAATCTTTTGGTACAATTACTTTTTCGTGGCAGTTAAGTTGACTTGGCTATTCTTAAGCCTGCAAGCATAAATGTCGTTTATTTCAGAGAATTTTAAGACGAATATGACATTAATCACAAGAGACATCAATCAAGCTGACATAGAGAAACATGGAGAGAGAGAGAGAGAGAGAGAGAGAGAGAGAGAGAGAGAGAGAGAGAGAGAGAGAGAGAGAGAGAGAGAGAGAGAGAGAGGGAGAGAGAGAGACAAAAACACAGTATGACATGGACACTCGTATAGTATTCCTAATGTTGTACCATATTCATCCGGAGGTCATACGTGATAAAGTTAAGACGAAAACTTGTTTTTTGTCACCCGTCTCGTCCTTGACTAATGGGACAGTATTAAGACAACCTGTTCCTGGGAGGCCCAAGGAGGACAACACGGATTCATCTTGTGTCATTCATTCATCACTTGTACCATACCTAAACCATCACTGCTAAATAATCACAATTTTACTCAGATTTTGTTGATCGGACAAATTATTTTAAATAATTCTTAGATTTAATTCCATGATGGTTTCATCAACAAAACGGTATAGTTTATGTATATATTAGTGCAAAATTGATTTTCGTTATTTTAATTTTTTTTTGCGACATTTTCTGAGTTGTCTTTAGACCAATAAGCATATCGACATTACACGTGGATGTGAGAGTAGAACTAAAAATGAAGGAGTGAGCATGTGCTTTAAAACGTCGTATATGTTCATAATAAAGAAGATGTTATTCAGAAAATCTTGTTTTCTTGATAGCATTGAAGCCAGCCTGTGACAATATGAAGTTAATCATGTGTACAAGGTCCTGTGTGTATGTACATTTAATAAAGAAATAGTACGTTGATGGTTTGAGGATGCGTGTGAGAATAACAGAAAACAGAAGTAATTCTGGAATATGACCTCAACATTTATTCAATAGGCATTACACCTTTTTTTTTAGGCCTTCGGCTTCGGATCAAGAGGTCCGGGGTTCGAATACCGCCAGAGGCAAGGCAACTTTGTCTGCAGTAGAGAACTGTTCTACACGCAGTAAGGTTTGGGTGTAATGCTGAATTTCAGCTCAGTACCACCCATTGTTCGCTAGTTCCAGGCAATGCTCGCAGGTTTCACAGCAATACAAAGCCACGTGGCTTTCTCCCTGCCATAATACTAGCAGCCGTGATATAAGTGAAATGCTCTTGAAAGCGACGTTAAACCCCAACTCACCTCACCTGACATAAACACAACTTCTTTGGAACGGAAATTGACGCTAACGGAGGTTAACTGACGACTGGAACAACCTAAATGTCACAAACATGACAATGTATATATTTCCCCTTCGAAGTCACCCCTTGCAGTAATGACAGCTTTGCATGGAGAACAAGCGTGAGTTTGTTAATAATTACACAAATACTTTTAATGAACTGTTATAAGAAGATTATATTTTAAGACGTGAATTCTGAAGAAAATGTGTCAGATAAGGACTTGTAATTCATCAAGACACATTCTTTTTTTATCTCACATTTATATGTTCAAATATTGACAGCATTGTATTCTAATTTTCCTATTGATGAAACTTTAGCATTGTTAAAATTTAGGGATCCACAATCTCACTGACGTCATCACATTTATCACGTCATGTCACTGTCATGTCATACACTCTGAGAATTGATTTTATGTTGAAAAAATGAGAAAACAAAGTCAAAAGTTTATAAAACATGTCTTATATTCGATACAAAATAAAATTGAAGTCAATCTGTCACAAAATGAGGGTGTTATTTTTAGGCTCCATACATGAAGAAATCGGAGGTTAATAACTCCAGGGCAATTGTAAGAGAGACAGAATCGGACATTAATCCTTATTTATGAACACATGCCCTTCGCCTGACTCGGGCTTTATTGGAATAACCATAAATGTCTTTAGGAAGGTGAACATAGGTTTACTGACGTTGTTTGACGTTCCGTGGCAGCTACAGTCTGCCTAACCTCGCCTGATTATGGTAAAGAAGTCGCCTCATTAAAGGGGCAGTAGCACGTTTTTTCGCTCAAATAAGTTGATGAAATGTATTTGAAAAATAATTTAACCAATAGTAAAACATCCTTCCCTCTTCGGAAAATAAAGTTTAAAATGAGTGTACATGTTTCGGTAAAGCCATGGGATTCGTTTTTGTAATACAAAATAATAAATTGTGTTCACAATAAAATGGCCGCCATGCAATTTTTGCTTTATACGCAACATAGTTTTTACCACTACAGATAATTGGTTTGTGTAATAAGATGTTTTACTCTCTAAAGTTAATTTAAATGACATAAACTATCATTATAAATAGGAAATTTGAAAAAATAAATTTAGCCAAAAACGTGCTACTGCCCCTTTAAAGAGGGGGTTCGATCGGGGTATTTTGTGAAATTCGAAATTCGAGGGGACATTCTTGTTTACTGATATATCTTATAAATACGTGATTATAACACAATCCAGTTGAAACATTACGGACGGTAGCATTTTGGTTACTTAAAAGTAGGGTTATATCGGGTGTAATATTTGTGAAAACAAAATTCGATTATTATCCCCGTTTACACACATATGCTATTTATACATGATCAAACACATTCCAACTGAAATATATTAATTAAGGAAATGGTGATGACTTTATATTTGACAACGTGATAAAGACAAGCGCACATTTGTTGGAAAAATATAAACAATGATAAGCGAAGCCGTTCATCGGCGCTACGAGCGGGGAAAACGTTGCTACGGCACAACAGCATATTGTTTAACGGTTTTATTATATGTTATGTGATTACTATGTGAATATTCTATCATTTAAGATGTTTTATAAAAATCTGTAAAGTTAGGTTAAATAAAACTTGTTTCTCATTTCACGTAATGCCAGAACAACAAGAATGAATAGCTTCACTCCACAACCTTAATATATGCAAGAATTTCACAGACGATGACATTCAATAACACGTAGCTTGTAGGTATGCAGGTTCTTATAACTGAGTAATGCTAAGTGTCTTCTTTTTATTTCAAACTTCCGCCATGTTTTCAAACTGTGACAGCACCACACGAGTAAATGGAATCCGTAAAACCATGTCATTCAATAATACATAATTTCTAGACATGCAGACTATTAAAACTGAAACATTAAATATGTATTCTTTAAAACCCTTACTTCCGCCTGAAGAAACTGACGTGGCCGCGTAAGTCAATGACAAGACGTCACGAAATATGTGTTCGTGCTGGCGCTGCTTGATTGACTGATGTCTTAGACAGACGGAATACACGTATAATTGACGTGCCGTCCACACGACGTCGAGAGACCCGTTTGGGTTCGTAGCAATCGCCCCTGTTTCATATGCGTTGGTTTGGATTCCTTAATATTAAATTAGAACTTCATTTTCATTTTATTATGCCAACGTTCGTCTTCATACTTGTGCATGATGCAAACAAATGTTGAGTTGTAATCATTATCAAAAGTGGTATTTAAACGGGTCATATAAATATACAGAGTTTATTATATTTTCAGTGGTGAAATACGGCATCTATCGGGGGGGGGGGGGGGGGGGAGGGGGGTGTGAAGAGGGAGGGGGAGGGGAGGTCTAGTGGAAAAGGGTGGGGGAGCAGTAATTAACCAACCAGCGCAACAACATAATTCTGTTTTACAAAAGCAGCTCTCTGTTACAGATTTCGTGATGAGATTCCGGGAAGGATTAACATCTGATATATTTACCTACTAAAGCTGAACGCGGCAACCATTGTCTGAAAGTCATAATTTTGGCAGGGTGGCTCGTTATTTTATAATATGCATTACTGATATCAACGTACCTACTTTCATGTTATGTTGTGTGGAAACTTACATGAACAATCTGTCTGTCTGGCCTTTTCAGACACAGTCAATTCGCGAACTTTAAATACATAGGGCATAGTTCAAATATAGTTCATTCCTTAGATTAAAGGTCATCGTGTAGAACTTAATATTATAGAACCTAATATGTTATTATTCGAAGCATCCTCCTCATACTTTTATTAATATTACATTACAATAATCAGGTCATGTTAATATACGTAACGTCCCAATCCCGTGAAGACTTATCTCATTGACGGACCATATTGCCTACCAATGAAGAATGAAACAATTACTGCGTTGTCATAAACAGCGGACTACGTTGTCATTATTTAGGTAACATCTAATTAACAAGTTGTCAACCTTATGAGGATACTATGTTCACAAATATCTCCTTATGAATACCTGTACATTACTTGTATAATACTTGTATAATATTTAATAACGTGGCTAATCAGTGTATATTTCGCACCGGAAATACACGATGTACACTGTACGTATGACCATGGTCAATCGTTACATCTCGTTACATATGTCTACTTATATGCAGAACTACTTATCAGACAACAATGTCCAAGTCGTTATTCTTGTAAAATTAAATCATGTACATGTTGATAGCATTACATAGAGAATCACACCCAAGTGTCTTCTGATATCAAATATATCAACACGAGTTGATAAAAGTTACAAATATCCGAGGCTTATCAATTTATCATCCAAAATAATTTTTCATCAGTTTTGAATGAAAAATTAACATATATAACTGCCATTTGGCTTCCAGTGCTGTGATGTCATAGCATTGTGATGTCATTGCCTGATGATGCAAAATCATTGTGATGTCATGTAGCTGACGACAACAGGGCATTGTTCAAAATCTACTGTCAAAACGATATCTCCTTGGAGATATTGCTTGATCTCATACAAGCGATATCTCCTGTGGAACCCATTTTTGGATGATAAATATATATAACCACACATGTCTATGTAGAAAAATATGTCATGTACGAAGTCGATATGGAAGATTCATTCCAAAATTAAGGAAATTGGAGTTTGACCCTGTCTGACCTTTTATCTTGTCAAGTTAGAGCACATCAACCAATGGTATGACGACGATCACATGATCAGTATGAGAATGATTATTTTTCACAAAAATTCTTGCCAATGCCGTTGAAGTAAATTTGACTTTGTAATGCACTTGAAATCGAAACGAAATTACATGATATTTGCACTCAGATACACAAGTAGGTGAACAAACTTTTATGATGCATCTGGAATCTAATACCAGAGAATACCGTGAAGCCACTATCATTGTATCAGTTACAAAGGACTGGTACTATTTTGTGTGTTATTTTTGTCATTAAAATTAGGAAGTAAAACTTTCTTGCTTGCTAACCTCCTCAAGTGCTATCAAGTGTTGACAGGGCCATGTTCAAGAGAGGTTTCAAAGTAATCGCTCAATTAGCGATTCGTTTTAAACCTCTCTTGAACGCGATTGCTCAATGTAGCGCTACGTAGCAAAGCGAGCGCACTTTCAGGTTTTGCACCGTGTCGTTCAGGAGAGAATGAGCGATACTTGAGCGCTACTTGAGCGCTACAATGAGCAATCAATGAGCGATTATAAGCGCTCGCTGTTATGGAACGGACCCAGGGTTTTGTATGGACTTCCCAAGAAAATTGTAATAAACTTCGGGTCACAGGTACCATCCTTTATAAGCCCCCTGTTGATCCTGTGTTGAAACCATATCCGACATGACGGAAAAGAAACCACGGCCGAATGCATGTACATATACATCTTGTTTATTTTGATGCTCTGATTTATTTTTGTGTTTCTCTATTGAATAAAGCATTTAGTTTTATGTTTAACCCCATCATTTCTAAGTCCGCGTAGCTTTTCAGCATTGAAATTAATTCATCTATTTTAAATGTCTTCTATCTATTCTGTCTATTATAAAGTTTATTGATGTGCACGTACGTTAAAAATAAAATGAGACATTTCTCCTTTATTTCTAAGTCCTTATGTATGGATTTTAAGATTGAAATTGCTTCATCAATTGTAAATGTCTTCACAATTATTATCAAGTTTTTTGTCATACGTAAAAATAAAATGATACATTTCTCCTTAATTTCTAAGTCCTTATGTATTGATGTTAGGATTGAAATTGCTTCATCAATTATAAATGTTCCAAATTATTATCAAGTTTATTGTTATACGTAAAATAAAATTAGACACTTCTTCTTAATGTATACGTCCTTAAATATAGCTTTTAGGCATTGAAATTGCTTCTTTAATTTTAAATGTTTTCCAAATAATTATCAAAGTATATGTTGGTATACAGAATATGTTAAAACGAAACATTTCTTAAATATATCTTTTCAGAATTATTATCAAAGTTAATTTTATTTCATGTGTTTTATGCCAAGAAATGTTTGTTTTTGTAAATATTGAATTCGTATAATTGTAATTTTCATCGTCAGCAATAAAGTAATTCCAGTACAAGCACATTAATGTAACTCACAATAAATGTACTGCCAGAGGTTTAAAACGTTAATAGCTTTATGACGAAAATATTTAAGCACTAAGATAAAAAAAACATGAACATATGTCTCTGTATGAAGACGTATATATTCAGGTGTCATTGTGTGACTTAACAGTATGTAATATTTCCATTACAGGGTCGTCGTCACGACCCATCCTCCATCATATTAAAGCGCGAGTCCTATTTGTAACCAGGCGTAGTGGCAACACGATGAAACAACTGTTCTGTACAGTGTATAGATAGACAGACTGTGCTGTACATATAAACCGTATCCGAGCCAGTATATATATATATATATATATATATATATATATATATATATTACAAATGTAGAGCACTCTACCAATTCGTAACAAGGCCAAACTACACAAAACCAAGTTAGTTTTTGTATTTTGCTTATATATATATATATATATATATATATATATATATATATATATATATATATCCGATACTATATATATATATATAGTTTAAACATTATGTACTGCAACAGTGCTTTATTTGAGATCGTGAACATTATTACATATGTTCACTATCTAAATGAAAATGCATTTATGATGTGGTTTGTTTTTTAAAAAATAGAAACTTTATGAATAAACAGCAAAACTCATCAGCAAAGAATCGTATAACTAAATAATTATAAGTTTTATCTTAAGTGTTCATTATTTTTTCAAATTTGTGATTTTTTTTATTAATGGTCAGTTCGCGAGTATAAAATATAAAGCGAAGGATGTTTTATAAGAGCAAGATACTTATTCCCGAAATCAAATTTAAATATTTTTTGTTGATAAAAATATAAAATAGATACAAATAAATTTTTCCTAGGATAGAACACAATAAGGGTATTCAAATAAGTGACTTGGTATCGCAGAGCCGCTCGACAATTTCACAAGGCATTGGCATTTACAGTATGAAGACCGGAAATTATCGATGTATACATAAATGTAAGTTAATTGTGCATATCATGTAAGTTAATGTAGATCGCGGAATGCAAACATAAACCTACCTGTATCAAATGAGGTATATCCCGTATGAAGTGTATGTTAAGTTCGTATAGGTAAATTAATAAGAACTTCATTAGAAGCCCATTTGCCTTCATCAGTTACGACAAATAAAAGTAAAAATACTTGTCAATGTACGTGTATAGAGAATGTACATTATTTTCTATATGAAACATAAATAAACAGGTACATATGTATTTCACCTGTTGTAAAAATATCACAATAATTATATCCGATTTGATCAGGAATGCAAACTATAAGTAACAAACTAATAAGTGAACAGGTAAGACTAATTTACCTGTAATTAAGAGAGCAGACACGCTCCCCCTTCCTGCGCGGATCCCCATTGTGTTGTGTGGTTGACAGAGCCTGTTGGTTGTTGGACAGGACCTATGCAGGGCATCATGGGACAATGATAACTTTCGTAAGGGGGCGGGGGTGAGCATTAGGGGGAGGGGTTTGGAGTACGAGGGGTGGGTCACATATTAAAGGTTGTGTAATATATTCGTTGAGTCTTGATGAGATAATCAGATTATGAATCTTGAAAACATCAAAACCTGTTAATCTAAAGGTAATGAGATACGTAAAGGGCTAACAAGTGAAGGGGTACATAGTAAATTGGGGAGGGGAGGGGCATTGTGTGTGTGTGTGGGGGGGGGGTTATTTCTTATGAGGAGGGTGGGTAATTTTCGTTATCGTTACACCAATTTTTAAAAATATTAATCTTCGTTGATATACAGACAAGAAACAATTGGATGAGGGTACAATGGAGACGTTTTATTACCGTTACGTCAGATGGGTTTGGGGTGGGGTGGGGGGGGGGGGTATTTTGATGACAAATAGGTATTGACGTTAGAGCCATTTGATATTTTGATAACGTTTCCGTATTACATGTAGTGATTATTTAAGGAATAGAAGTATATTTGGCGTGCTTTATCGTTGAAGCAGGGAGCATAAAACACGAAGGACACAGCCCTGAGTGTTTTATGCTCTCTGCAGTGTTTTATTCTGCGATAAAGCACAACAACGAGTCTTCTATTTCTTATATGAGATGCCCTTTAACAATTACTGGCTTTTATATAAAAACCGTGGAGAGATTGTGTTGCTTGTATAAACTATTTAAAAAATATATTATTTCCTCCCGTCGAAGAACACATTCACTAGCAACTGAACAACCAAAGTGACGTAAAAAAAATGACGTCATTTGGTAATTGATGCTCTAACTGACGTCCTAAATCACGAGCATGTTTTAGTGTCTCATAAAGCACGGTGTCGGTCTCATAGACCGCCTGTGTTTTATTGCCGTGGGTATCTTATATATATACGCGTACACCGTATTTACTAACGAATGGGATTGTGCATTTAGGCAACTGTTTGAGAGACATTCTAAAAGTTGCTGTGACGCGGAATTTATGGATGATCAACTTTTTTAATTAAACAATGGCGATATTTCGGTATGGATCCTTATACATATATATAAGATACCCACGGCAATCAAGCACAGGCGGTCAATGGGACCGACAGCGTGCTTAATGAGACAATAAAACATGCTCGTGATTTAAGACGTCAGTTAGAGCGTCGCTTAGCAAATAACGTCATATTTTACGTCACGTTGATTGTTCAATGCTAGCGAATGTGTTCTACGACGGGAGACATTGATATTTAAAAAAAATAGTTTTTAGAAACAAAATATCTCCACTTTTTTTTTTATATAAAAGCGAGTAGATGTTTAAGGGCATCTCATATAAGAAATATAAGACTCGTTGTTGTGCTTTATCGTAGAATAAAACATAGCAGAGAGCATAAAACACGAAGGGTTGCGCCCTTCGTGTTTTATGCTCCCTGCTATGTTTTATTCAACGATAAAGCACGCCAACTCGTCTTCTATTTCTTAAATCAAGGATGATAGTACGTTAAGAACGAAAACGTCTTTATTACATACAGACGGTTTCTGGGCTTTATGTAACACGTCCTTAAGATATACATATATAAAAATACAAATGTATCAACGCGGAGACCTTACCCTTCGAAAAGTTACATGAATATTGAATATAAATGAAATCATGATCTTGAAGGGGAGGAATGCGTAACAGACGATCGGGCACAGTTCAAGAGAACACAGGGACCGGGAATGGCGAATGGGGTTGGGGGTTTGACGTCCCCGGACGCTCACCTGTTGACAGGTGCCCGTCTACCTGACAGATTGGTGTATCTATGTGACATGTACATGTATGGTAGGTATATCTATGTATAGCTATGTAAGAAGTGTAGGTATGCGGTGTTATTAGAACACGGAGACACCCTAGGTGAGTGAGATAATCACATTATACAACAATACTCTCTTTTCGTCTCCTTCAATCATCACGGAACAGAAGGATATATGTAATCCTGATTTATATATTTACCTGTTTGATTTATTGTTTTTGCTGTATACGAAATTTGTAGAGAGGCGTGCGCTTTGAATAGTTTATTAAGTACAATTAGCGTTTGAGTATGCAGTAAAAGGAAATAAAATATTGTGTAATTGGCGTTGCTATCATGCGAGTATTACATTTTGATTTAAATAAATTTCGAAATGAATTCAAATCGTTGTTGTGAAATTTGAAAATGTTATTTTTCTGTTCGTGAAAATTATTCTTTAGATTAAGAAATGGCTTTAAAGTTAAACTTATTCCAAACAGTAATTATATATTAGTATGTGTCGAAATCATGAAAACCTTAGGAAAAACTGCAGCTGTGTTTTCCGCGTTATACTCCAAAAACAGAACTTCTAGTTTTATCACGTGTTTTATATTTGGTGAACATAATACGTTGTTCAATTTTTCAAAGCGTACATGCACCCGGTAACCTGTTTTAACAATAATAATGTATTAGAAATACTTGCCATTTAGATAGTGAGGAAATATAACATGGTTATATTTGGGATAACACTACCTTCAATAGTATAAATTTGTACTATTGAAGGTAGTGTTATCCCAAATATAACCATGTTAATAATAATGTAAGTTTTTGCTTTAGTTCGTCTCGTTATGTTACACCAGGGACTCTCCAATTACTGTACATTCACACATAATAAGTTAATTAACCATCGCATGGGTAACTTCAATGAACGTTCTATCATTATTTATATCAAATTGTGCATAAGTTCTCACTTTAAAGTTTACACAGATTTCCGAACATTGGTTGGTTGAAAAATCGTTAAAACTTTTCTTTGCCTTGCGAACTTTCGGCGGTACAACTTTTCTGATCGAGCTTGATTTCTTCCTCATTTTTCAAAGTTGATCACCCGTTACCACAATAAGTTATTGAATAACATGTAAAGAGGAATACCAATTTCATTTAACTTGCTCAATTGGTAAAATATAAACATTGTTTAAGTTTTGGGGGGAAAATATAGCATATAACATTTGGCTGTTGAATTGTTTAATCAATTGGAACACGATCAGTATATATAAGATCAACAGTTTTTTTTTAATATACAGAAAATATAGGACAGTTTATTTAAAAGTATTAAGATTGGGGAATGTAGGCCTATAGCATATGTAAGTGCTCCGTAGCCATACAGTCAAATACTACGAACACTGCAAGGAAATGTATACTCGTGTGAAGCTACCATACAATCTTTGTAATGTCAGGCGTTGAACATTCTTTTCATGAATTATGTAATTTAGCTTAAAACTTTTTATACTTTCTGATAAAATGATGTGTATATATGTGCTTTTATAAAACTTTTTTTCACAGGGGATATCTATTTTTAATAATAAGAACAGTGCACATTTATGAGGCGCCCATTTTCATTTCACGCAGCACACTCAAGGCGCAACAATTTAGTCAAGAGAGAGATTTACTAGAACTTGAACAATGTGAGGAGTCATATAGCTGGATAAAAAGCAACTGTTCATCGACATGTAAGACATCTTCTACACTCCCGGCCAAAAGAAACGCCTACTTTATGGTTTAAAAATGAAAGATGCAATAGTTTCTTAAATATAATTAATGGCGGTCTCCATGTTATGCTGAAGCAAAAACTAATATGAAAGTCCATTGAAATCGTGGAAAACTGTCATTCGAGTCTATAACATTCATGAAAACCACGCCCAATGAAGACTGCTATTTTCGGTTGATTCACTTGCGCACCTTAACCACGTACATCGGTAGCATCATCACCACTTTAACGCGAATGCGTGCCTGTATTGTTGCTCGTGGTTGTATGAAAATCTGTTTAAAATGTTTTCTGATCAAGCACTGATCGAAAACTGAACAATTATTTTTTTCTCATTTCAACAATCGCCCTTCTTCCGTGACATGAACTTCTGAAATTCAAATATATAATGCAGAAATGGTGCAACTTTTCATACTATTCATAACAGTTTTTACAATATCTGAAAAGACATCTAGTAGGCGATTCTTTTGGCCGGTGGTGTATGTGAAATTCAAAAAATGTGCCTCATTCTGCACACATTTGCAACATTATAAACATGGTAAGGGTCATGCTGGTGTAGATTTCTTTTCTTGCCCCTGTCTATATTAAACAAAGATATTCTCACTAAAAATTAACCAGTCACCAATTTAATTCATTCAAACTACTGCTGAAATGGGTTTTTGCATCGTGCTGTATCAAATTCATCTCATTTATTTTAAAATATTGAATTAATCGAAACCAACTGAGGTGTATACTTTCTTTTATACTTCAGTCTATATCCCTGCAACTGTGAATAAAGCGAGATCAGTCAGAACACTGTACAGGTGTCGCTAGTTTTCGTTCAAAGCTTTGTGATAGTCAACAACATGACATCACGATAGTTTTTCATCATTACTTATTGACTCACAAATAATAGTAATAATGAGGATACTTATATCGCGCTGAACTCCTCAACACAAAGGGCCACGCTCAAAGCGCTACACACATTATTACCCTGGTGTAAGGACCAACATCGTTCCTTTTTCATTCTCAACTCCCTTTGGAGTTTGCAACCTGGGCTGCCAATTAAGGATCGCTCGAAGGTTATCTGTCACATTGCCTGCACTTCCAAACCAGGTACTCAATTGTACTGCTGAGTGAAGAGAGGCACATTTTGAATAAAGTCCTTTGCCCAAGGTGACACCACGAGCCTCTCAACTCATGTCTCAGAATCATGAATCACCCTTCAAACTCTCAGTTTTCATTCAGCAATGAGGCGGGTATCCCACCCATCCAGCGAGCCACGCCCGTAGTTGCTGAACTTCACTATTAGCGGTCGACTGAGCTATGCACAGGACCACGTGCCACCACCTAAATATGGAGGCATTGACTCTGGAATTCAGTAGATGTTATTATATTCATTATCTCTTAGATAATTATTAAAATATCAAATATAAAGGCATTTCTCAGTCATAATTACACATTATAATTCATATTTTAGCCAAGGTATGTTAACACAAAATTTTATTATGATAGACCTTTTCATTCAAAGGATGAGGTAACAAGATATTAAAGTCGGACTTATATCGTGATATCTCTATCAGATGTTTAAGTTCACTCAAGGGGCAAAGTCTCACAAGATCACCGAAGTTATAAAATTGCATTAATCAATCAATCTTTTATTTCAGTAGAAAGGCCTAAGGTCCACGCACAAATCAACAAATCTAATATATAAACAGAGTTGCTTGTAGTCAAATAAAAACATTTGGAACAATCAAGGCATATTTCACATAATTTGAAATAGCTATCTAGTTATAATCCTGAAGTTTATTGATCATTATGTCTTCATTCATGTACATTGGTATATTTTCAAAATATTTATCACGTAAATTATTATAAAATGGACATTTGTAAAGAAAGTGAAATTCATCCTCTACGTAATTGGATTTACATATAACTTACAGTAACGACATTCACGTGGAATATCTCGTCTACCAATATTTTTTTTTATAGATTTGTAGCTCACCAATTCTTAAAGTAATTCTACGTCTTGCTTCTTTAGATTTAACAGTTACCAGATACTTTTCTAAACCGAACACAGATTTTATTCTAGAATATAAATGCAGTGTTGAATATTCACTTATTTCAGCCATTAAAGTTTGAACATGATAGTTTTTAACCTTAGTTTCGAAATTGAAAAGAAAAGCCTCCTTGAAACCTACCCCTTGATTTTCCCACACAAAACCGAATCCATAAGTAAATAAAATAATTCTGACATGCTGCACCGACGTTTTACGTCCAACTTTATCTAAATTACACAACATTAGATAAGCCTGTTTTGGATACCAGAATTTAATTAGTCTCAACAAAGAATCAACATAGATATAATGTCTGCCACATTCAGCTAAAACAGCAACATTAATACTCTTATAACTCACACCCAATACAAACTTGCAAAACCTTACTTGAAACTGTTCAACAACTGACCACTTTTGATAACCCCATATTTCCGACTCATATAATATAATCGGTTTTATCTGAACATCAAAAATGTTAAAGAGAAATAGGGAAGATATGTTTTTAAGCTTATAACTTAGAAGTTTAACTGAAAATAAAGCATTAGAGGCTTTGTTTACAAGATTCTGGGCCCGGATTCACAACACTTCTTAGAATGTTCTTAGTTTTATACTTAAGATTTCTTAAGGCTTAAGAAAATTCTAAGAAGTTTTGTGAAACCGGGTCCTGAGCCATAAGCTCATCAGGGCTTTTATTTCTCGGTCGACATTTTCGAAACTCCCTCAGCTGTAAGTTAGTCGTAAGGCAATTTTAATGTAAGACCCTTACGAATACATAAGCACTAAAATCTAGGACCTGTTGAGCTAAAATCCGTTGGCGTCACAAGGCTATGGCATCTAATACTATTATGATTGAGTTCTCCCACTTCAATGTTATATGAAGCGTACGTAAAATATTAAATGATTTTATGTCGTTTCAGGATATCACCATTATGAGGTGAGGTGAGTTGTGGTTTAACGCCTCTTTCGAGAGTATTTCCCTTATATTGCGGCTGCTAGTATTACGGCAGGGAGAAGGCCCGTAACGCCATGTGGCTATGAATTGTGGTGAAACCTGCGAGCATCGACTGGAACTAGCGAACCATGGGTGGTACTACTCTGAAATTCAGTTTAGCATTGCACCCAAACCTTACTGCGTGTAGAACAGTTCTCTACTGCAGACAAAGTTGCCGTGCCCCTGGCGGGATTCATCAACATTATGAAGAACAGGTTAATTTATTTCGCTTACGAAATAAAAGTCAAAGTCAAAGTCTTTATTAACTATTGCAGGCCTCGTTTCCCAGAGTACAACAGTGTTGAATAAAATGTTTGTGTGTGGATTTCTTGCATGTAAGTATAATATCATGTAATAATATTTTATACTAAATAATGATACATCAATTTCTACAACTCGTGTCAAATATGTCTTGACATGAAACTCATTTTACATAATAAGATTTCGTTTCAAATACAGTGCCAGTCCTTTCAATACACTGATATTTGTTGAAGACATAAGTTGCTGAAGTTTTTCCTTGTAGGATATTGATGAAAATATTTTGGAATCAATTTGTTTCTGCTAATAGTACATGTATACTATGGACATTTCAAAATGAAGTGGAATTCATCACCAACAGTCATAATGTCATACTTCTCACATATTAATACAGATAGGTTAGTTTCTTCCCTAGTTTTTTTATAACGGTGTTTCTGAATTTTCAAATTATGAGAGAGTATTCTTAACTTTGTCAGAACGTTTAAATTTAAATCTTTATCTATTGCACTTGATAACACATACATTTCAAAGTGAAGCGAGCGAGCAAAATACATTTACATAGCTATTACCACTGTACGAATAATTGGTTTGTGGTGGTTTGTTTTACCCTATCAAGAAAATATAAATGATATAAACAATCATAATAAATGGGAACTTTGAAAAAAAAAATTTGCAAAAAAACGTGCTACTGCCCCTTTAAGGACGTTCGCTCCTCAAATTTATAGAATTAAACTTTTTTCTAACTTATATTTTTTAGAAGATCAAAGTATATGATTGAAAAATCAGCATTACGTCAGGTATAAACTGCGCCCATACAGATATGCTTATTATTGTTATAACTAATTAAAGTTTCGAGAGCTAATCGCACATAAAGTTCTGAGGATCGGGTCAAATTTATCAGAAACGCGTTAATTAACGCTAAAAGGTAATTGTTTGAAGGTGGGCAAGTATTTTTGCATTTTGAACCGGAATGTAAAGACCTTCAGAAACACCTACTGGAGGAAGGAGTGGGAAAATGTTCCAAACGTCATGTCTTGACTTTAAAGAATTGGTCATACAGAAGGTAGTGTCGTTTTATTTATAACCCATATGGGTAACATAACAGAAAGAGCACATGTGCACATATCACGTTTGCCTAGCAGCCATTGTTTCACCGCCACTTCCCGTATTTTGTCGTCTGTGACGTCATAAAACGATTGTTCGTGACGTCACTGTAGCTTGCCGTCGCTAGAGAAGTTGGCCGTTTTCTGACTATTTTTACGTGAATCAAATGGAGTAAAATTGGTAATAAAGAAATTATTACACTCGAAAGTGTGCCATGTGACTTTTACGAAACTCGTGCAAATTTGTGTGTAGCCCTCGCTCTCGCTCGGGCAATACAAAAATCCACACTCGTTTCGTAAAATTCATATGACGCACTTCCTCGGGTAATAATCACTATTTATTGCACTTTTCATTGGGAGAAGTCATGTTTATTAAATATTATTGCTAATTTCAATATCCACCTGTCTCCATATATATTCATTATTCATATTCATATATGTATGACCATTATTTGATTATATAATGAGCCATATACATATATAAATCAACATAAGTTAACTCAGTTCAAAGTACATAGTCTAACACTTAGACTCTGGAATGGGTTTTTTAAAATATTTAAAAGGAGCTTTTTTTTACCAAAGACGGATATCATAAGAGTCTGAAAATTCATTTATTACAGTCTTCTTTTCAATATTTTCAAGGTGATATTTTGAGAGTAAATACTTTTTTTCAGAGTCTGAGTGTAAGATTAGAGTGTACATTACATTTGAACTGCGAACACGTGATACGATTCTGCCAAAGATGTTGAAGCACTTTTATACCAGTTACGTGCTCCATTCCATAACAGCGAGCGCTTATAATCGATCATTGAACGCTCAATGTAGCGCTCAACTAGCGCTCAATGTAGCGCATTCTCTCCTGAACGACACGGAGTGATTCCTCGAGGTTTTCTCGCTTTGTTACGTAGCGCTACATTGAGCAATCCCGTTCAAGAGAGGTTTAATATAGCGCCCAATGAGCGATTAGAAAGCGCTCGCTGTTATAGAACGGAGCCCTGGCTTCCAAGAACAACTTCACAGCGGCATTGACGTCATCGTCAGGATCGAAAACCTTACCTGAGAGAGTTTTTCAGAGTTGGAACTAGCTGGAAGTCTGACGGAGCTAGATGAGATAAGAACGATGGCGGAGAAGTTGACACCAGAGGCGTGTTCAACAGCATAGACTCTGAAAAAAATATTTTTTATATCTGAAAAAATATTGAAAACGAGCTATGAAAATTGCATTTCTTACAGTCTCCTTTTCAATATTTAATACAACTTTTTTCAGAGTCTATTTAAAGTGTAAGACTAAATATAACGTGAATGGCCGGGGTCGCGAATACTTCCCAATATAGATTCAGAATGTCATTACCATTTTGACATAAAATAGGTGCTTTGTACATAACAACTGGTTAAATTTCAATTGAGGGATTATAATAAAAGGAAACACGATGTATTAAAATGTGTGGCACGCGACTCCACCTTGGCTTGGCGAGACTGCTCCAAAGTGTTCACGCGTGTATTCGCGTGTTCTCACGATTTCGTTTTCGTTAAGAATCGGGTATTCGGGCATTCGGTACTCTTGAGTATTCACTCCGCTGAACACGCCTCAGGGGTCAGGGGTCATGGGGTCATGAGGTCATGGCTTGCGGACGTTTAGTATCTTTCTGTTCATATGTCAAAAACATATTGTTCATCCAGTTTTTTGTTTCGGGTCACTACCAAGAACTTTCAAATCATTTGATGAAATCAAGTACATGTGACAGATCTCTTTCAAGTTGGGCTGCTTGCGGAGACAGAAAAATTACCATATAGACAAATAATTAGTATAATATATGTACATTAATTTCAATTAAATATAGAAAGTAGCTGGGAAGCGTTTTATAGAGATTATTTCATATAGAATATTGTGCAACAACATACAAATATACAAAACACTTGACAGGAACTAAAAGTTGTTAAACTGGGAAGGATACCAAACTAGTTAAAACTAGCTGTAATGTTATACGTTCCTTAAGTCCGCCATTATAACATTACAGCTAGTTTTAACTAGATTGGGGCGGATACAGAGGATAAAGAGAATTCAATTTTATTGAAAAGAATAATTTTCCCTGTATGCAGAGATTGACAATGACGAGACTCTTGTAGTTTTCGCAATAAAACTCATCCATTGGTTACAGCCCGGAAAGTTCGAAATTCCTGTGACCCCTTGAACACGAAATTTGACGAACAAGTATAAGTCCATGGTTTTCAGCTATTGAGCTTCGAGCTTAGAGATATTTTTCGAGCGCTTTCCAGCAGAGAAGATTTTGCAAAAGCGCTCATAAAATCTCTCTAAGCTCGAAGCTCAATAGCTATCAATAACTCATCGTATTGAGACCAGTATGTGTTATAGAGCCAACCAACATGTCCGTAGTTTATAGATATATATTTAGATTGATATAGAGTTTGCTGTCATTATCATTTTACTTCGTTAAAAGTTAAATTCTCAAAATTTATTTTTTCCAAAATACCAAATTCACCCTTAAACAAAACGATTATGACCATGTATTTTACCGATACATCTCTCCCCGAGTGCAAGTTATTTTGATGATGATAGTTTTTAGTGGTATGTAGTAAATGCAAAGAAATTCCCGTTAAAGATAGCCAAGGCTATTTCAGCTTCAACGTCGTAAAATTCCGCTTAAACTTCAGTAAGTTGCTGCCAAGTTGAAAGCGTCTGGTGCTTCATTATCTCTTATCTAACATGCTGTTATCATTACGCCCCGGTTAGTGCAACATAAGCGTCTGAAACATGCTGATAACTACCACAAGGCTTGCCAGTAAAGTTTATCGTGACTTTACAGAAATATCACGAAACTCTTATGATAATTGCTACAAAACATTGAATTGTCTAGTGATAAAAGTAGGATTTCCGTTTTGCTATATTAAATTAAAGTTGAGTTGGCAACAGAGGACGTATTTAATTCTGAAATTGCATGATTGACAGGCAGTCTCGGGGGAAAAACATAGTTGACATGCACTCTTGGCAGGATAGAACATGATGACAGGAGATCTTGGCAGGAAAGAACATGATGACAGGAAATCTTGGCAGGATAGAACATGTTGACAGGAAATCTTGGTAGGAAAGAACATGATGACAGGAAATCTTGGCAGGAAAGAACATGATGACAGGAAATCTTGGTAGGAAAGAACATGTTGACAGGAAATCTTGGTAGGAAAGAACATGATGACAGGAAATCTTGGCAGGAAAGAACATGTTGACAGGAAATCTTGGTAGGAAAGAACATGATGACAGGAAATCTTGGCAGGAAAGAACATGATGACAGGAAATCTTGGTAGGAAAGAACATGATGACAGGAAATCTTGGTAGGGTAAAGCATGATGACAGGAAATCTTGGTAGGGAAGAACATGATGCCAGGAAATCTTGGCAGGAAAGAACATGATGACAGGAAATCTTGGTAGGAAAGAACATGATGACAGAAAATCTTGGTAGGGTAAAGCATGATGACAGGAAATCTTGGTAGGGAAGAACATGATGCCAGGAAATCTCGAATTTAACCCGAGTCTCGAATACAACCCGGGTCTCGAATACAACCCGGGTCTCGAATACAACACAGGACTCGAATACAACCCGGGTCTCGAATACAACCCGGGTCTCGAATATCCTGGGCTGCGACGAATACAACCCGAGTCTCGAATACAACCCGGGTCTCGAATACAACCCGGGTCTCGAATACAACACGGGACTCGAATACAACCCGGTTTTTAATACAACCCGGGTCTCGAATATCTTGGGCTTCGACGAATACAACCTTGGCCTCAAATACAACACGGGTCTCGAATACAACCCGAGTCTCAAATACAACCCGAGTCCCGGATACAACCCGGGTCTCGAATACAACCCGGGTCTCGAATACAACCCGGATCTCGAATATCCTGGGCTTCGACGAATACAACCTTGGCCTCAAATACAACACGGGTCTCGAATACAACCCGAGTCTCAAATACAACCCGAGTCCCGGATACAACCCGGGTCTCGAATACAACCCGGGTCTCGAATACAACCCGGATCTCGAATATCCTGGGCTTCGACGAATACAACCTTGGCCTCAAATACAACACGGGTCTCGAATACAACCAGAGTCTCAAATACAACCCGAGTCCCGGATAGAACCCGGGTCTCGAATACAACCCGGGTCTCGAATACAACCCGGGTCTCGAATACAACCCGGGTCTCGAATATGAATGTAAGTTTATGACTAGTGTTAGTGATAGTTGTATTCAGAGGGAGATGAGGTTGGAAGCGTATCCCTTTGGTGATGTCTGGCGTATTCCATATGATCGTCAATCCAACAAATTGTTCACATATTACACAGATGCCGTTTGAATAGATATCAAGGATCTTGCACTTTTGGTATATATTATTTGCAGATACTGGTTTTATGAATAATGTTGTTACGATGCAGTTAATTACGTTGATGATGTTAAAGGCGCTGTAGCACGTTTTTTTGCATATCTATTTTCTCAAATTTGCTATTTCTTCATACATAAGTTCTACAATATATTGTTATGACAGAGGGTAAAACATCTCATTACACGACCAGATAAGCTTTATCCTAAAAAAAACGGTTATCTGTATTGAAATAAAATGGAAAGTAAAAAGCGACAGTGGTGTTGAACTTTTCAGGGTGAGAGGTAGACTTTTAGGTCTTATGAGAATTTGAGAGTTTAGACAGCAAGATGGTTGACCATTCTATCATGGTACCATATTTACAATTCTACTTTGAGTGTTTAGGTATCGCTACGTCAGATCACTGGAACTTTAAAAAGCTTTAGCCATTGGTAACACTTATTTACTTTTTCGTGAGATCACTTTTTTTTCAGTAAGAAAAACGAACGACATTTAATGTCTAACAGGATGTTTTACTGCGTTCTTAACCTCCAAACGCAAGGCATAACTTTTGCCAGTCTCAATTACTGGCTGATTTAAGCCTTGCATTATTTCCCTCGCTTTGTTGTGTCTAGATAGTGAATTGCTGCACCTAAAATGCATAGCGGACCAGAATTTCCAAGCACAGGGATCTTAAGGAAATACTGCAAGGCCTAAATCAGTCAGAAATGGAGACTGGCAAGAATTATGCCTTGCATTGGGAAGTTGCCTTTCGGGTAGAGAAGCATAATCTTATCTAGAATCCACAGAGCACTCCAAAACGTGCAACCATACGGCTTGAAATTCAAGAACATTATTTATCCTTCGGGCATAGATGTACATACAACGTTTGCATAGTAGGGTATCTGGGCCAAGTTCAAGTTGTTATGCAGATAGTCTAAACTCGCAAACTTGTAGAGCACTTGTAATCTCTCATTTAAAGGCGCTATAGCACGTTCTGCTTACTGAAATAAGGTGCTCTATAAAAAAGTCAAATAAGTGTTACTAATGACTAAATAATTATCCTACATCAACCAAACAGAGTTTTAAAACGAATGTACATGGTTAGGTTAAGCCACGCGAGTCCATTTCCCATCGAGCGGCCATTTTAATGTGTTCACATTAAAATGGCCGCTCGAAGGCAGTCCAAGTGATCTGACTGATGTAGCGATGCTTAAACACTCAACATATTGTTTTAAATATGTTACAATGATAGAATAGTCAACCATCTTGCTGTCTGAATTCTCAAATTCTCATGAGACCTACAAATCTACCTCTCACACTGAAGAGTTCCACACCACTGTCGCTGTATACGTCTCACCATTTTCTTCCAATAAGAATAACCGTTTTCTGGATACAGCTTATCGGGTCGTATATTGAGATAGTTTACCCTCTAATGTAACACTATATTATATAAACTTACTAAATGACAAGTTTGAGAAAGAATAACATGCAAAACACGTACAGCGCCTTTAATTCTGATAATTAAAAATCAGGGAAATTCTCTAACGAATTTTAACTTCTGGAAGATATACATGTATCATATTAAAGAAAAATGATAATCATAACAAGAAAAGTTCATGTAACTCCACATTTTTCAGTGTGTAGTGCGAACAACGAAATTCTTTTCTGTTCTTGGCAGCAAGGCCGCTGATTGACTTACCGCGAGCACGTGAAGTATATTTCACGGATAAATGACTCGGGAAGCGATAAGGATATTCTACACCTAGTGACGTCATCCAGTGTAGCGTCCTTGAGGTGCCCCCACTTATCTAGAAGCGTCTGGCAATTAAGATATTCTTGGTTTACTTTGCCTCGCGTAATGTTACCTAATGATTGGCGTTAGTGCGATGGCATAAAGTCGTAAAATTAAATATTTTACAATCTTCATAAAGTTATAGGATAAATATAAGAGAGCTTTTGTTTCCGTGATAAACTTTGAATGAAAAATCTGAATAAGAAATGGATGTGACCTGGGATAAATGACCTCTTTACTGTTTATAATTAGATCGCTTTTTAATAACTTGTTTATTATAAATTTCTATAATTATTAAAAATTATATAAAACGCAAACAACATTTGGTGTAAAGGTTTCTATTTTCCCTTATTACGTATACAATCTGTTCCACAATGCTGGGATGATATATAGATATAAAGGGGAAGTCTAATATTTAGTCTCTGAAATTCATTTATATGTAAATTTAAAAAAAAACAAAAAAACTTTAACAATATGTGACCTATATATATATATATATATATATATATATATATATATATATATATATATATATATATATATATATATATATATATATATATATATATATATATATATATATATATATATATATATATATATATATACACACAAAAAGAAAAGACCGATATACTGGTCGAAATGAGTTCATCGTTTTAAAGAAGATTGATCCAGTCAAACCCATCTGATGTTTACTCTTTTCTATATATATATATATATATATATATATATATATATATATATATATATATATATATCGCTTAATTAGTAAAATTCACCAACTCCCTATAACTTAAGATTTCCAATTTGCAGCACAGGAAGTCTAAATAACGATTCAGAAAGACAGATTAGCAATAGGTTAATGGTAAATAATAAACTGTTAAATGTTTCTCATTGGAATAACATGGTTATCTAAGAACCTTGTGAAAGGTACACTTAGCAGAGTTCCGACTCTATGCCCTATCGACATTCTTGCTCTTTCTAATGTCACAGAAACCTTAATTTAAGGTAAGGTTATTGCTATAGTATACAATATAAATATTTGGCTTGATTTGGTATGTAAGGTTTTCGATAACGTGACCCTAACTCAAAGGCAGATACACCCCCGGCCAAAAGAAACGCCTACTTTATGTTCCTTAAAATGAAAGATGCAATAATTTCTTAAATATAATTAATGGCGGTCTCCACGTTATGCTGAAGCAATAACTAATATGAAAGTCCATTGAAATCGTAGAAAACTGTGATTCGAGTCAATAACATTCATGAAAACCACGCCTAATGAAGACTGCTATTTTCGGTTGATTCACTTGCGCACCTTAACCACGTACATCGGTAGCATCATCACCACTTTAACGCGAATGCGTGCCTGTATTGTTGCTCGTGGTTGTATGAAAATCTTTTTAAAATGTTTTTCTGATCAAGCACTGATCGAAAACTGAACAATTATTGTTTTCTCATTTCAACAATCGCCCTTCTTTCGTGACATGAACTTCTGAAATTACAATATATAATGCAGAAATGGTGCAACTTCATTATGTTATAATATTGCTAAACTGTTCATAACAATTTTTACAATATCTGATAAGATATCTTGTAGGCGTTTCTTTTGGCCGGGGTGTAGATGAAATAAGCAATAAGGAGAAACTTTGCTTCCAGGGTTTTGGACAATCTACGAGTTGGAATATGTTCCCTCACTTACTCACTTCCTTTCTGGCTTTTAATGAGTACACACGGTTACTGAAGAAGTCGAAGTCGACGTAGCTCTGCTCAATGCGTGTGTTTACAATCATCGTCTTTAAATACAATCTAGATCCTCATTCAGTAAGTCTAAAGAAAGTACATGAACAATCACGTGCTTAATGGGAGTTTACACATGTAAATCGACCAAAATCTAGTCTACAATCGAGGAAAGCTTTAAGAAAGCCTAACAACAACAAAGTGTATATTGCTTTTGCACCTGTGCATTGTTTTTTTTCGAGCATTGCCTAACAAATCCAGGTAGCGATGGGCGCGTATTGTGTTATGCTGTTGTAAATATGGTGTCTGGCAAGGGTGTTTACTCCCTCCGTATGTATTGTAGGAAAGTTGGACGATAGGCGATATGGCAGCTTGAGGGAATATACTGTAAATGTTTATGTTTGATTGGGACAGATTGACCTGCTATGGTGGATGGGAAAGGATTCTACATCGAACTAAATATAATCAGAGAGAAGAGAATAGGGGAACTAGGAAATCAAGAATAGTTGAGGTGAGGTGAGTTGGGGTTTAACCGCTTTCAAGAGTAGTTCACTTATATGACGACTGCTTGTATTATGGCAGGGGAAAAGCCCTCAACACCATGTGGCTATGGATTGCGATGAAACTAGCGAACCATGGGTGGTACTACGCTGCATTTCAATGTAGCATTACACCACTTATAGAACAGTTCTCTACTGCCGTGGTCCTGGCGGGATTCGAACCACGGACATCTTGATCCAAAGCCGAACGCGCTAACACTACGCACTATCCTGCCCCATCAATAATAGGAGGGTAGAGGTCCACGTGTGCTTTATGAATTGTGTAGGTATTTAGACAGGGGTGAGTTAGAAACATTCCAATGACTTATACATTCCGTTTACTTCCTTTCCTACAACCGGAACAGTGTGGGGGTAAGCAAGGGGAGGGGTGTTTCATAGTTTATGTGCGGCGAGGTTTTCTCAACCATGTGGAATGTGCGATTATGAAGATAGGTATCCTGAAACCCCCCTTGATTTAGACAAACCATTCTGTTGCTCGTGTTGTGGCTGTTGAGTTTTTGATTAATTCTAGGATGATAAAATGGCTCGATTGCTCATAATTGGAGTATAGTTAACATTGATTTTGGATTATTCGTTAATGTAAATGTCAAAATCTGAAGAAAATGTGTGTGACATTCCTTTCAGACATTATAACTCCAGACTTACATGCACTGAACTATCCAGACATCGAGATATAACTCAAGGAAATAAAAGATGCCAGGCTGTACATCTTGCAGATGGCGTGTCTAAATAGGTGTCATAGTCACGTGACCAATGTCAAGGTTACATCGTTAGAGTCAAGGTCGCGCTGTAGGTAAACGTATTGAAGGAGGAAGCAACCTTGTTTCTATTGTCTTACCACTGATCATTGGCCTGGAAAATTAATGGTAATTTTACATCTAATCTTTCCATAATAAAAGTGATTTCAGGATGCAGCTGCAACGTGATTCTTAAACAAGGTCCTCAATCAATATTCCTTTAATTTTCGTCAAACTTATGCCATTCACGTATACAAGATGTTTTGTTGATAGTACATAATCTCGTTTATCACCCATATGGCTGAAAATAACCGAGTTAATATTATTGATATGAGCAAATGTGCACATATCACGTTTGCTTAGCAACCATTGTTTCACCGCGACTTCCCGTCTGTGACGTCATAAAACGATTGTAGGTGACGTCACTGTAGCTTGCCGTCACAAGAGAAGTTCCTGGCTAATTTTACGCGAATCAAATGGAATAAAATGGGTAATAGAGAAATCATATGGCTTTTACGAAACTCGTGCAAATGTATGCATCACCCTCGCTCTCGCTCGTGCAATACAAAAATTCACACTCGTTTCGTAAAAGTCATGTCACACTTCCTCGGGTAATAATCTCTATGTGTACTATTAAGTCGTGATTTATTATATAGTTATATAATAGAATTAGTAATATAATAGAATTATTATATAGTTATATAATAATATAATATACAGTTTAATGCCTAATATCCAATGCAAGCACTGTTCACTTGCGGCACATTATTACCCTGAAGGAATTGTACTTTCGGTGTCCCTACTAAGCGCCCCATGTCCATATTTCCCGTGTTCAGGTACCCATTTAAACAGCTGGGTGGAATGAGTGGAATGTGGATGAAGTGCCTTGCCCAGGGACAGAGCACAATACGAGACCTAGGTCACAATTGTTGTGTGTCTGCATTATTCGAACCCGGGACTTTGACGTGAGAGGCAAGCATGCTAACCAGTACACCACTCTGCTCCACATTAACACATGCAATAGATGTTTGCTTACTTTCAGTACGTTATTCCATTGAAGAATGTTCATTAGCGTGCCTCAGATCGTGGCAGGTGATTAACATAACTAACTTTGGGTTGCACTTACCTCGGTAAACCAACCGTTGGTTTAGTTCCCGTAGTTCATTAATTATATTTATGATATTAATGATAAGCAGTATGCTGTGAAAAGCTTAATTTGATCCTAAATTCTTCAGCTTTCACACAGCTTCCTTTGATCATGAGGATAGAAAGGACAGATGTTGGGATTTTGCTGGAGCATTGAAATTCAGGCCATGTAGAACAGAGGTTAGGATCGAAAATCTGAAGGGTGTAACCTCTTTGGGAAGAGAATGAATCACGTCACATTTATCGTACCATGTACGATGTACCTGCCAACAACAATATCTTTCAATCGAAGGTGAGGTGAGGTGAGTTGGGGTTTAACGCCGCTTTCAAGAGTATTTCACTTATATCGCGGCTGCTAGTATTATGGCAGGGAGAAAGCCCGCAACGCCATGTGGCTATGCATTGCGGTGAAACCTGCGAGCATCGGCTGGAACTAGCGCACCATGGGTGGCACTACTCTGAATTCAGTGTAGCATTGCGCCCAATCCTTACTGCATGTAGAACAGTGCTCTACTGCAGATCAAGTTGCCGTGCCCCTAGCGGGATTCGAACCCCGGACCTCTTGATCCGAAGCCGAAAGCGCTAACCACTACGCTATCCCGCCCCCTCTTTCAATCGAAATCATGCCTTCCTAAGAACTCCTACATTCCTTTAAATCCGTGTCGACTATGTATGAATAATCTCTCAATTATCAATTATATTATTCTTATCAATCTACATATCGGCACACTAGATTTGTTAAAATCCATCTTCGAAATCCAATTAATAATTCTATTTTAAAGTATACTTGACCAAAAAGTTAAAGATCACATTTACAGAATGTTATTCATTAAGCCGAATCAAGATATCACTTCTTTCATTTCATTTTTGAAGCCTTTAACAACATTGTGAACAGACAATTGAGTAAATAATGTCCTCAGATCATGATAATGAATGCTGGTCATCCCCTCAACACAGTGGCTATGCTTGATTCGTTTAAGCGGCGTATACACCGACCACGTGTCCGGCGTACGCCATCCCTGGACCAGGCTGAAGTTGAAACAAGTGTATCGCGTACAGACAGGAAGACGTCATCATCCGTTCAAACTAGCTTCAATAAACATGTCATTTATGTCATATTTTTTTTAATATTCCAAAACATGTGCTGATATTTTATTAACTTGTGAACATTGTTTTAAAGAACCGGTAATATTTTAAAATAAATCAGTCAACTATCTAATTGTCAAAACAAAATCACAAAAAAGTTATTGAATGTCACAATGATAACATTTGTTCGCCATTACACGCCACCTTCGCCGGTTTCAAACCGGAGCATTCGGGTTCCAATCAAGTGATTCGCCGATGACGCCGCTTTCGGCGGCGTACGTCGGATAGTACGCTGGTCCCGAATCAAGCATAGCAAGTGAGAAAATGGGCATTACGGGCGCAACTCGGTTACCATGTCACATCACAAATCATCGTCAATAGTGTTTATGACCCCCGTGTGCATTCGAAACAGTCTGACATCGACGTTGCATGTCATTATTCAACGTGCGAAAAATGTTTTGAGGAATAGTGCTTGTTTTCAATCCGATCTTTGCCTGTTAACTGTCAACACAGTTGTTTTTGGACAATGAGTCCCATTTCATCAGTGGACAGTTTCAATGAAGAACCATACCTCATGCTGCTCTCGTGGCATGAGATGCATGCTGTGCACGTGCAATGTAACATGTGCATAAACTTCCAAACTGATAACATGACAATGTTCGGTGGTTCAATTTTTTTTTATACTTTTTTGTCAATTTTACGACCTATTATCCCCTTTTAGACCCGTTTATTACCCACATGGTTAAAAAAAAAATAACCCAGTTAATATTATTGATATGAGCACATTTGCACATATCACATTTGCCTAGCAACGATTGTTTCACCGCGGCTTCCTGTATTTAGTCGTCTTTGACGTCATAAAACGAGTGTTCGTGACGTCGCAACAAAAGTGAGCCATTTTTTACGGGAATCAAATGGAATAGAATAGGTAATAAAGAAATTAGTTTACTCGAAAGTGTGTCATATGACTTTTAGGAAACTCGTGCAAATGTAAACTCACGGGCAAAAGAAACGTCCCCATACAAAATACAAGATATTTCAATCATCGGGCGATAAATGCGACTGAAACAGCGTTACACCATGTCTTCAGAACCCAACAATACTAAATATGAATTTTCAAAACATTATCTATTCATAACTCTGAGAAACACAAGTTTTAAGAAATGGTCGTTTTGGAATCTCCTTAACTAGGCGAGATAGAAGCCTCAAAAAGCCAGTTTTGGCTTGTTTTGAGACGTCCTACAGTAAAGACGCGTCAACAAATTTAAATCAAAGAAGGTTATTTATGTCGAGGATATCTTAAGTTAATTAAATTTCTACTTGTTCAATGTTTTAAACTTAAATACTAAATATTGTGGGCCAAAAACATCTTTAAAAAACGATTTTAGCACCCCATGTCAATTTGAACAGATGTAAAAATAAAAATTGCATACTCTGATGTATGAAATTGTGAATATTTCTTAAGAAAACATGGGGCTACCAAATACATACAAAATCTATTTTCTCCAACATCAATATTTCATTTTATACTGATTTCAAAATGTGGTGACGTTTCTTTTGCCCATGAGTTTATGTATCACCCTCGCTCTCGCTCGGACAATACACAAATTCAGAATTGTTTTGCAAAAATCATATGACACACATGCTTGGGTAATAATCTCTATATATGCTTCTCTGCTGTTTCTCATCAGTCCGATGGTCGTTTTTATATCCTGAACCTTGCTCTTACTTGATAATTAATAGAAAACACGCGGCACTCTCTCTGTAAAAGTGTATGCTGAATAGGTGTGCTGCATGTATGCGAATTATCAGGAGAAAATGGGGACATTAAAGGGGCAGTAGCATGTTTTTTGAAAATTGAATTTTTTCAAATTTCCCATTTATAATAATAGTTTATGTCATTTATATTTACTTCAGAGGGTAAACCATCTTATTACACAAACCAATTATCCGTAGTGGTAATAACAGTGTTGCGTATAAAGCAAAAAATGCATGGCGGTCATTTTATTGTGAACACATGTTATTAATACGAATGACCAAAACGATTCCCATGGCTTTACGGACACATGTAAACACATGTTTTAACTTGATTTTCCGAAGAGAGAAGGGTGTTTTACTATTGGTGACATTATTTTTCAAATACATTTCATCAACTTATTTCAGCGAAAAAACGTGCTACTGCCCCTTTAAGTAAACTCGTTTGATTTAGGTGTACACAACCTACCATCAATGGTTACTCTGTATATATGATATATAATGCGTGTATATGTTCGGAGATATGGAATATCTCTCCCCATGGAAGTTCCAGAGATATACCTCTTCGGGGTTATATAAACATATAAATTTACGTTCCCTCCATACACAGACGTTGAGGAACGCTGCAAGATAAATAATACACAAAAAACGTATGTCGGAAACATCAAAACACCCACACTGTCTGACAGGCGCCATTTCTTCTTAACCCCAGCCCTGACCATCTGTTATTCAGTCCTAGGCTAAACTACGAATTCGTTTCTCTTTTAATCAACTTAAAACATATATCTTATCAAAGTCATATTTATTGGCTTGTGAATTGGGACATCTGAACATGTTGAAGGAAATATATAGACTATACAACTGCTGAACAAAAGTTTGTTTAACTGTTCCCCCAACTCAGTGCAAATATCATGTAATTCTGTGTTTATTTAAGTTAGAAGCAAGGTATTTGGTATGGGCAGGTTAGAGGCAAGGTATTTGGTATTGGCAGTTAGAAGCAAGATATTCCTTAAATATGCCGCAAAAGTTATGAATCTTTGTTTAGATGTAGAAAAATCATGTCTGTATCATATACTTAAAGATGATACTAATATTTCTACAGGAGCAAATGTGGCAAGGATTTATATAACACCGGGGTCCAAAAATCCCAAACTCAAAAATTTATATTGTTTTATAAAATTGTCATTTTTAATCATTTAGGGAAAAACCTAATTCCTATCATCACATTGACCAATTTTTTCTATTACTGTCGAAATTTTACCGACATTATGTTTAATTAATAGTTTATTGCAGAAACAATGAAATCTAAATTTTCAAATGTTGACCCCTTGTCTCTTTTGTTGTACGCCAAAATTGTTTCTGGCATGTTACATATCTGTCCCTTGTATATGTAGTGTAAAAATGACTTCTCTACATCCTGTCCAAAAATATCATCCACAATGTGTTCTGTTAAGAAATAGTGCCAAATTGAATTTTTCAAAAATGATGATTTTACGTAGGAAATCTTGCAAAGTTAAACAAACTTTTGTTCAGCAGCTGTTTAAGTATATTGTATATAAGTATATAAGAATAGTCGTTTATCAAGACACAAACCATACACTGTACAAGGGGCTCGATCTCCCCCTAATCCTTTCAAAAATGTGTGCATGTAAATTTGGTGGACCCCACAGGTGAATCCCCCTTTTCAATGAGTGAACCCCCCCCCCCCCCCCCCCCCATTTTTTCATTTACGACATTTTTTTTTAAATGAAAAGTTAAACAAACACAATTTATACAACTATTTATATAAATAAAGCACAAACCCTCTTAAATATGTGTTACTATTCCAAATAGTCAATAATCTCACCCTTACATTCCATCTCAAACGAGAAACGAGTGACATTTTCTATGTCCAATGTTTTCTGAGCCTAAAACATAAGAGTTATCTGCCCCTTACTTTAAGTTAAAACCTAGAAAAAAAAGACCTGAGGCGTGGGTTTGAAACTGACGCGGGCGGACACCAGAAACAAATAAAAAAAATTTTAACGTTCTTGTTTAAATTTGTCATAAAGTTTACTTCCATAATTTAGATAAGAATGTTTTGGAGCCACAGCTGTAGCGAAACACGGTGCAACGTGCATGTACCGCATAAACACTTTCAAAGAATTCATGACATTGCCATTTGTGGTCAGTCGTCTGTGAATTTAGATTGAATAAAAGGAAAAACATGACAACAATATGAACATAATTGCTCATTAACGTTTAGGAGAATTTGATGGTTATGGATTTCATTTTCTAAAAATCAATGAGAAATTATTGACATATATGACAACCCTTTTGAAATGTGATAAAATAACTCTTTAACATTATCAAAGAATACAAACACGCCTTCTTTGGAATATGTGCAAGTCTTTGAAATACAATTATTAATAAACATTATTATAGTAGATATAATACATACTGCATATTCATCCCAAATCTCGAGATGCCTACAGCAGACAGTGATTGGAACTTACTTGCTTGTAAAATGAAAGGTCTGTCGCAAAATAGAATTATACATTTAGTTCGTTTCAACACCACTTGCGCCACTCGTAATAATATAAACTGTCTACCTCAATCGATGAGATAACCATGGTATTTTTCAAAAAAAGACAAATATCCTCTATAACTTTATGTTTGCAACAAGAGGTCGTAGTCTTGTATATATGTAATTATCTTTCCCAACTATATAATTGCTTTCACAGGTCTAGCTGACGACACATCTGACAGATTCATTGATTTAAAGGGGCAGAAGCACGTTTTTTCGCTGAAAGAAGTCAATTAAATTTATTTGAAAAATAATGTCACCAATAGTAAAACACCCTTCTCTCTTCAGAAAATCAAACTCAAAAATGAGCGTACATTGTTCCGTAAAGCCATGGGAATCGTTTTTATCATTCGAAATAATAAATTGTGTTCACAATAAAATGGCCGCCATGCAATTTTTGCTTTATACGCAACACTGTTATTACAACTACGGATGATTGGTTTGTGCAATAAAATGTTTTACCCTCTATAATAAATATAAATGACTTAAACTGTCATTAAAAATGGGAAATTAGAAAAAATAAAATTTGCCAAAAACGTGCTACTGCTCCTTTAAAGGTTGACC
The DNA here is from genome assembly GCA_936450465.1 of Gibbula magus. Classification (NCBI taxonomy): domain Eukaryota; kingdom Metazoa; phylum Mollusca; class Gastropoda; order Trochida; family Trochidae; genus Gibbula; species Gibbula magus. The sequence continues at coordinate 42,050,400 of OW388298.1, forward strand.
ATTCAACACTTTCATAACCAATACTGATCCGCTTTCTTTCCTCTCAAAGCATCGTCAAACTTTGTAGAGTACTGTCAAAAAGTTTTATTGTAATTTTTTTTTGAAATTGTCACTCTCACATCAAACGCCAGATGGACTTATACTATTCAAGAAAACTATAGTAAGAAATCATTGGTATGAAATTGCTTAGAAATAATTAACGAACATAATCTGATGTAGTCAATGAAGTGCTAAAAACGTCAACCAGATCTCAGTATGTTTATTTCAACTGTTAAGTCTTTGAATTCTATTCATCTGTGTTTTATATTAATTTTGTATGATTATATTCTTTGTCGATTGCTATTTCAACACAAGCCAGTTTATAAATTCTGTTATTGAAATTATAATATGTTGCTTAAGATGACCCAGTCCCATAACAGTCAGTGTCGCCAGATTGGTATCCCATCAAAGGGAAAATTAATTGATAATGCAGTAGACCACGGATATAACGAACTCCAAGGAACCAAAGAATTCAGTTCGCTATATCCACTGTTCGCTATTCGCATTTGGCATATTATATAGGTCTTTTGACGGTACTTAAACATGTGTTCGCTATATCCGTTTGTTCGCTATATCCGTATTCGTTTTTCTTCTGTTTGAGGTATTCTAGAAGTTGAATACTTTTATTGGTGAATCAGCGTGATTGTCGACATCGGCGTGTTTGCCGGATGTATTGTTGTGATTGTTTCACCAACAATTATGAAGACGACTTATAAGTTATATCTGGCAATCATGTGTTAAATCTTGTCACCACGTGCTTTTTTTATGTTTGTATGAAAATCGTTTTAAAATGTTTTCCTATCAAGCACTGATCGAAAACTGAACAATTATTGTTTTCTCATTTCAACAATCGCCCTTCTTTCGTGACATGAACTTCTGAAATTCAAATATATAATGCAGAAATGGTGCAACTTCATTATGTTATAATATTGCTAAACTGTTCATAACAGTTTTTACAATATCTGATAAGATATCTTGTAGGCGTTTCTTTTGGCCAGGGGTGTATGTTTGCCAGTATAATACGCAGGACAGCTATTTTTCCAAAAAGGACTGGTAATTAAACGTACTAATATGATCAAATGGAATTTGACTGACATATGGTAAATTGGCCAGCTCTTGCTTAATGAAACACGTGCAAACGTGAACAACCAGAGAATGTATAATACATGTTTGGTACTTGCAGGAAGTTATGTGTGAATGTTGAAAACAGGTAAACTATCAGTTAACAAGCTGTCTGGCTTGAATATTTTAGGTTTTTCTACACTTTGTTTATTTTGTTATATTATATATGGTCATTTCTTGTTTCTAAAGAGAGAGCAACATCTTTTGTAAATAAAAGGAAATTGAAACTACACATGCTATTTATATGTACGATAGTTAAATGACACATTAAACATTACTACTTTCACCTGTTTATCGTCTCTACATGTATAAGGGTCGACTATAGCATTAAATTTAAAACGGCAACTTTCGGTAACAGCACTTCTCGATAACATGACAAAATGTATCACGTTTGGCATAATAATTGATATCAAACTATCAAAAAAGAGGTAGAAACTACACTTGACCTGTTATTCACGCAGGATCCAAAATCCGGTGAACGTGAAACCAAGCATACAAAACCTGGCAACTATTACTGTGCACGTGTTTTTCATTGACCGGGCGAAATGGTATCGGACTTAAATAACCAGTCATCAGTCTGGTAGGCCAAAAACAAGTCTGGCAGGAGCTCAGAACGGTTTGCGGCATGTGGAAGTGGCAGAATGTTGTTGAAATATAATACAGGTACCAATATACATCACTGTTTGTCCTTGGTTGATAACGTAGCGACGTAATTTACCCGTCCTACATATGGTCTGTTGTATAATTATTATATTGAAGACAACCGTATTAAAGGTCCATCCATTGTGTTGTTGGGGGTCAAATATGACAAACGTTATACATGGTCTTATTTTATCGAGAAAGTGTTACCGAAAATAATCATTTTAATGATACTCGACTTAGTATATTGACGATATGAAGGTAAAAATAGTGATTTCTGATCGAAAACCGGACAATGCACCGCGTGTGGCGCGCGCCAGTGAGTAAAACGTAATTTTGGAATCTTATTTACACCAGACAAAATAAAAAATTTGGGTTGATAATGTTCAATAGGTCATATAACTACTGTGCATGTAAATAGGACGTGCACTTTCGGTTTCTGCACATGCATAATGATGTTACTCGATTCTAATTGGAAACTATTAATTATGATATGTTTGGCGATTTGGGATGAATATGCAAGCTAGGTGAATTTATTGTCCCCCGCCGCAACGCGGAACGGGGGACTATGTATTCAGCGGCGTCCGTCCGTACGTCCGTACGTACGTACGTCACATTTCTTGTTTACGCGATATCTTATGAAGCTATACATCCAAAGTCTTCAAATTTGGTTTCTGCCTACATTGTGGGAAGACGCAGACACCAGTCACTTTTGGTGACCTTGGTCTTATTTTCAAGGTCACCACGACACTTTGACCACTTTTTGAACTCTTGTTTACGCGATATCTTATGAAGCGTTACATCCAAAGTCTTCAAATTTGGTTTCTGCCTACATTGTGGGAAGACGCAGACACCAGTCACTTTTGGTGACCTTGGTCTTATTTTCAAGGTCACCACGACACTTTGACCACTTTTTGAACTCTTGTTTACGCGATATCTCATGAAGCGTTACATCCAAAGTCTTCAAATTTGGTTTCTGCCTACATTGTGGGAAGACGCAGACACCAGTCACTTTTGGTGACCTTGGCCTTATTTTCAAGGTCACCACGACACTTTGACCACTTTTTGAACTCTTGTTTACGCGATATCTCATGAAGCGTTACATCCAAAGTCTTCAAATTTGGTTTCTGCCTACATTGTGGGAAGACGCAGACACCAGTCACTTTTGGTGACCTTGGCCTTATTTTCAAGGTCACCATGACACTTTCACCACTTTTTGAACTCTTGTTTACGCGATATCTCATGAAGCGTTGCATCCAAAGTCTTCAAATTTGGTTTCTGCCTACATTGTGGGAAGACGCAGACACCAGTCACTTTTAGTGACCTTGGCCTTATTTTCAAGGTCACCACAACACTTTGACCACTCTTTGAACTCTTGTAAAGGCGATATCTCATGAAACATTGCATCCAAAGTCTTCAAATTAGTTTTCAGCCTACATTGGGGAAAGACACAGACACCAGTTTATTTTGGTGACCTTGACCTTATTTTCAAGGTCACCGCAACACTTTGAGCACTTTTCTAACTCTTGTTATCACCATTTATTATGACCGGTTGGACCAAATGTTTTCAAATTTGGTGTCAGTCTACATTGGAGGATGACGCAGACGCCAGTCGATTTGGTGACCTTGACCTTATTTTCAAGGTCACTACAACACTTTGACCACTTTTAGAACTCTTATTAACACGATATATCATGAACCAAAGTAGCTCCAATGATGTGTCTTACTAACTCAATGTCACCGGCGTCGATTTGGTGACCTTGACCTTATTTTCAAGGTCACTACAACACTTTGACCACTTTTAGAACTCTTATTAACACGATATATCATGAACCCAAGTAGCTCCAATGATGTGTCTTACTAACTCAATGTCACCGGCGGGGGACATTGCCATGTTAGTGGCAAACACTTGTTTGCATTGTAAACAGCACATATGGTGTGTTGGAACGTGTTAAAGCCAAATCAAATTTTATGAAACACAATGGATGCACCTTTAACAGTTTGGTTTTACACGATTATACGCCTCTCAAAAATATAGCAATTTGTTAGAAAAGACGGTACCAAAAAAATTGTTTCATCCCCCGTCATGCAGTTAGTGCGAAGAGAGAAATATAGTTAAGTCTAACTATCCGAGAGTGTCTAACTTATTTGGACAATTTAATAAAAACAAAAAATAAATCATTATTTGTACACAGAACTTTGAATTCATCGAAACTAAACTGAAGTACAAAAGAAAGTACACACCTCAGTTGGTTTCGATTAATTCAATATTTTTTTTAGATGCATTTGATTATTGCATGATACATTAACACATATCTGCAGTAGTTTGAATGAATTACATTGGTGACTGGTTAACATTTAGTTAGAATATCTTTGTTTAATGTAGACAGGGGCAAGAAACGAAATTTACACCAATAAAATGTTGTTACCGTGTGCAGAACGAGGCACATTTACTTATTTTCATAAAGAAGATGCTTTATATGTCTATGAACAGTTGTGTTTTATCCAAAATAATTTTTTGAAAAATGTATATAACTCAAAATATCATATATTTTTTTCAAAGAAATTTAAAAACTCAACATAGAAGTGTTCCTTGGCTGATGACAAAATACCTAAGTTATTTAAGTTTTTTGAATTTGATATATGATAAACCAACTGAGGTGTGTACTTTCTTTTGTACTTCAGTTTATATTTGGATCACCCTACAAAGTCAAAGAGCAAGCGGTACATGTTTGTACGAAACATTATCTTCATATTTCGTTAATTATCCTAGACGTTATATTACCACATGACCGCAAACCTTGATACAACATGTACAAACTCTATTTCTTTCTGTAAATAGAAAATATTCAATGTTTCATTTTATTCATAATAAAACAAAATTAAAGGGGATGTAGTACGTTTTCTAATGGAAATAAGTGAGATCTCACAAGATGGAAAAGCAATGTTACAAATTGCAAAATAATCCTCCTCTGTCAATAAATAGAGTTGTAAAACGAATGGTTAGGGTTCGGTACAGCAACGCGGAACCAATTCCCGTCATCGAATTATTAAGGTGTTCACACTAAAATGGTCGCTAGCACTTTTAATTTCAAACGGGGCAATCAGGTCGTTAGTCTGTCATCCATACATTAGAGCAAAATATTCAATTGATGACCAGCCAAGTCTAGAAAATTATAGCAAGTCTAGATTATTCAGCTCTTGAAATTAAGGCAGCTAAGGGCTCCATTTTGTATAACTATTTGAATTGTTTTTAAATGTTTTTGGTAATAAAACAAAATATTTCTGAGACTAAAAGTTACTTTATCGGGTCGTGAAATAGGCTGTTTTGACCTCTTGGATTTAGATATACTGCATAATTTGTATTATAAAAGGCAAATTTGAAAAAAAACATGTTAAGGGTATTTGAATAGTTACGGTGCGGGAGGTGTGGACAGTCTCATGGTAGAATCTCTCGTCACTCCTACAAATCACGTTGATTAATTGTATCCAGATGTTCCCGTCCTGAAATATACATTACACGCTTGATTGGCACCACACGTGCGAAAATCATTCACTGCACGTGGAAATGTGAGAGCACGAGAAAATTACGTCATAACCGCAACAAGGGTTGTCCGCACGGAATGCACGAGCAGTTATGTACATGGAATGGCTATGTGAGGCGTTTGGCGAAGTGACGGATGTGGAAGAGGGGCATTGTAATTTGGTTACATTGTCCGAAATTTGAAACCGTTACTGCATTTGAAATGGAACGAAATTTGAAACCATGTATTTCAAAGTGTATGTGAACGGAACTCTGTTCAATGGTGAAATAAATCTTCTGTATGATAAACAGTACTTAAGTACAACATCCTGTTCTCATTTGCCGGCAAATCCAGTTGTCAATGGGGTCTCTTTATCATGGCATAATAAGATCCAAAGTGGAGAAGTATTTGTAGGAATAGTGGGGTTGGGGTCGGGGTTGAGTGGTGCAAGGATTTAGACAGACATCTAAATCCTTGGGTGGTAGGATACTTGTTGTGTTTTTTGTTAAATTTCTTTCTAGTTATTAATTGTAAACACGTTACTGAATACTGTTTATATGTAATTGTCCATACAATTTAATAAACAGTAAATTTATTATTCTTATTTCCTCAGCTTGCACCTACCATGAATTTCTCTCCTAATACAAGGCACATATGCTTACTCTACAAAGTAAAAAATGTCGAATCGTATATACGACTGAAGTCTAAGGTAACATGTGATACTAAAATATCGGCGCATTTGTTTCATTATGTTGATATTTATGAAAATATGAGTTTGATATATATTGGTAATGTTTATTTTTTACATGTATTTCAGAGTCGGGGATAAGATTTGATTATATATATATAGTTGGTGGATATCTGTGATTTCCATTTTTGAGGTTTAATGGGTTTAGTGGATGTTTAATGAAATGCACTTGAAAAGTCACAATGACTGCATATTGATTATTATATTAATGATGATTATGATATATAAGTTTTGTCGTTACCTTACCACCTCTCTCTTCGAAGGACAAGTTCTGTCTGTCTGGGTATGTGTGTGTCTCTCTTCGGCTTGTCTATCTGCCCCTGTCGCTTATCTGTCGTTTGAGTCTGTATGTCTATCTCTGTCTGTCTTTCTCACGGTCTCTCTCTGTCTGTATGTCTGTGTGTTTCTCTCTCTCTCTCTCTCTCTCTCTCTCTCTCTCTCTCTCTCTCTCTCTCTCTCTCTCTCTCTCTCCCTCCCTCCCTCCCTCCCTCCCCCTCTCTCTCTCTCTCTCTCTCTCTCTCTCTCTCTCTCTCTCTCTCTCTCTCTCTCTCTCTCTCTCTCTTCTCTCTCTCTCTCTCTCTCTCTCTCTCTATATATATATATATACATTTTGTATATATATATATATATATATGAGTTACCTTAATGAGACACTTAAACAACAGAGATTTCTTCACACACGATAGACGAAATAAGGATACATATAATATACACACGAGGAAACGAAAAACCAGCGCACAACAAACTCTTACACCTCCATCAGGGGAGAAAGGTACATGCAATTAACAACGTGTCATCGATGATGGTAATACCACGTGTATAGTGTGCACCACTGCAGCTGAAGTAGATCCTCTTTAAAGTACCTAGACTGAATCCAGTCTTCTGACAATTTTTTAATTAACCATTTAGTAGTTATGCCAATGTGCATTTTTACTGTTAACTCAACTTCCCAATGCAAGGCATACCTCTTGTCAATGTCCATTACTGACTGATTTAGGCCTTGCAGTATTTCCTTAAGAAATCTGTGCTTAGAAATCGAGACCCTCTACGCATTTCTGGTGCAGCGATTCACTATTTAGGCACAACAAAGCGAGGGAAATACCGCAAGGCTTAAATCAGCCAGTAATGCAGACTGGCAAGAGTTATGCCTTGCGTTTGGAAGTTGCTGTTTACTATATTATTTATTAATGCATGTTCAAGCGTATACGTTCACGTCTTAGATGACTTTCCCAAGGAGACATGATGCATGTTAAAATGTAGCTTCCCTACGCAAGGCATTACTCTTGCCAGTCTCCATTACTGAATGATTTAAAGGGAGGGTTCTGTCGCCATCTTGGATTTGTTGGCATTATGTGAAATGAAAACAAGCTATATTGTACCTAATTCTACAACTTTTTAATAATAAAAGATATACACTGATATAGTATTCACATAAGTAACACATAACATGTCATAAAATTAATAAACAATTTGCTGTTAAGCTGAAGCGAAGTTTTTTCCACTCGCAGCTCCGATGAATGGCTTCAGTTTTATATTTTTCAACAAAGTGCACCTGTGTTTATCAAGTTGTGGAATATAAAGTCATCAAAATATTACCTTCATTAGTATTTTTCAATTTGACTGCGTTTTAATCGTAACATATATGTGTAAACAGTTATATCCCCTTGAATTTCGTTTCCATAAAAAAATACCCCAATAGAACTCTCCTTTTAAGCCTTACTGGGTAATCGGAGCCCAGTATGCATGACAAGTGCTCCACCATAATAGCACGGAAATGTGAGTGAAATATACTGCAAGGTTTTAATCAGCGAGTTATGGAGACTGGCAAGATCTTATGCATTGGGTAGGGAAGTTGGTTAAAATGCAAATGTGATTTTCTTTTTATCCGAACAATATTTATTAACTATCAGAAATTATTATCTCTATATAACGTCAAAGCGGTTGCTGTGAGGGCTGAGATAGAAGCAATCGCACTAGTTACAAGTGGAGGGGAAATTTAAGGGTTTACATAGTTTTTAAATTGTTTCAAATAAATTTGGGCGTATTTTGGCTCTCTGACGTCATGGTATTTCTTGACAAAGTTGATAAATTCCTGATTCAGCTTATCCAGTTTATACACAAGATGATATTAACTATTATATCAGTATATACACAACATGAAATATCAACTATCCAGTATACACACAACATGACATATCAACTATTCAGTATATACACAAGATGATATATCAGATATTGTATCCAGTATACACACAACGTAATATTAAATGAATTAAGATACAAACAAATGGAACGTCTATACCCGAACGCTTTGTCTCAGTACCTTTAACTAAATAATGACAACAGCGACTTGAGCAAGTCTACAAGACATCTACACATTCCTACCCCAGTGAGGGAGTAGCGTTGTTCCGTGTTTACAAGACTCGCGGATCTATTTTGGTCTCACTGAGTCAGAGCTGGGGATCCTCAGTCGGAATCACGTACGGATCCGTAGACAGTCGATCTACCTCGCACGTGTGTGTTGGGTGGGGGTGGGGGTGGTGGGGGTGCTTGGGAGAGAGGGGGCTGTTTGGGGAGGGGCGCGGAAAGGAAAAGAGATAGAACTGGGAGGATGACTTGAACTGGATTCGTCTGGCAGTAGGTAGTGGGAGATTCTTGCACGCCGATAGATGGTATATACTAGTTCATGTTATGTCAACGTGAACTTCATCTAGCTCGAATATCCACTTACAGCAAGTATATATTTTGATCTGAACTCCCATTTCACATAGGTTCTTTTTCAATATTTAAAAGATATGTCAAATAAATCAAGAATGAATAATTTCGGCCGAATTTGTTTACAGTCTAAGTAACAGTCTACTATTTTTCTGCTATCATAGTTTGTGTTGTTCATAATATCAAATGAAGTTTGCAAATTCTTTACAACCAAAATGGTGATTTTACACAGAAACTGATTTACATGATATTCTGACACAACCTATGTAATGAGTTTGAGAACAGAAATGTTTCTTTGTCAAGAAAATGGATGCAAAACATAATTTTCTGCTCTGAAATGTATTTATTTTACATCTTCTTTCAAGATATCTAATTCCAACAAGTTTAACCAGTAAACGTTTGGATCTGTTGTATTGGATTACAAATACTATTTTTTCAATGTAAAATACAAGGAGAACGATAAAGCACTTCAATGTAAAATACAAGGAGAACGATAAAGCACTTCAATGTAAAATACAAGGAGAACGATAAAGCACTTCAAATTTAAAATACAAGGAGAACGATAAAGCACTTCAATGTAAAATACAAGGAGAACGATAAAGCACTTCAATGTAAAGTACAAGGAGAACGATAAAGCACTTCAAATGTAAAATACAAGGAGAACGATAAAGCACTTCAAATGTAAAATACAAGGAGAACGATAAAGCACTTCAAATGTAAAATACAAGGAGAACGATAAAGCACTTCAATGTAAAATACAAGGAGAACGATAAAGCACTTCAAATTTAAAATACAAGGAGAACGATAAAGCACTTCAATGTAAAATACAAGGAGAATGATAAAACACTTCAATGTCCTTCATCTTGCCCGTCTTCCGGTGACCATCACATGGCATATCCTGAAAAGCAATTTATTAATATTAATTTTTAAAATAAAAATATTAATGAATCTTACTTATAAATACAAAGTCATTGTCATTAATAATACGTGTCAGTGTCCCGAAAATACAAATCTTAAATTTTCAATTTTCATTATTAATCAATATCACCATATGTATAATTCAATAAAAATGCATTAATCTCTCAAAACAATCAGTGTCAGCATGATCGCACAAAACAAAAGTAAGTTCTTCTCAAAGTATTAAAGCAACAGTTCGACAGGTGAAGACTACAGGATATAGCTTCAGAGTAACGACCCAAGATAGAAAGGAAAATGCTGGTAGGTGCCAAATGGGTTTTGGTCATCGTTTGGTCTAGCATTATACAACTTATTATCTATTCTAAAAGCCTGAAAGCATTTGCTGACCTGTGGGGATATTGGGATTCTTAAAGCAACAGTTCGACAGGTGAAGACTACAGATATAGCTTCAGAGTAACGACCTAAGATAGAAAGGACAATTCTGGTAGGTGCCAAATGGGTTTTGGTCATCGTTTGATGGTCTAGCATTATACAACTTATTATCTATTCTAAAATCCTGAAAGCATTTGCTGACCTGTGGGGATATTGAGAAGACACTTTGGGCAGAGAGTCGAAGTGTTGGATAATCAGCACCAAGTGTTCAATTATCGCCAGTGCCAATTTCACCATCTCTCTGTGTCTCATAAGTAAGTACCTGTGGTACAGGTCTCTCCCGTCGAAAGAGCCGTTAGGTCTTTATTTAGACTAAACTTTAGGAAGTTTTTATAGTTACTGTACATTCATCCTTTTTATTATATATTTGTAATACTTTCAGTTGTATTCGGTTTATCTAGACTTGCTGAATAAAAATCTAGACTGTATTAAAGGCTCTAGTCTTTATTCAGCAAGTCTAGACAAACGGAATACACATTAAACTCGTATGGATGAAGGTAGTGTATTTGTTCAACTTCTTAGTCTACAGGTAAACTTTAGTTCACTCTCAAGAATTGTGTATTGAAACACATTTCTAATCTGACGTTAAATCTCCATTGACAACTTTAGTCTCTGAAAAGACAATTCAGTAAAAAAACGAACTTAAAGGGCCCCTGTGATTTCTTCATTTATGTCCAATCTCTCTCATCTTGTTATAGACTTGCCAAGACTCTTATGTAATTCTTAGGTCTGAATGACATAAGCATAACCATGTGTATGTCAGGACTTTACGTCCATGCATGTATTTTGTTTTCATAGTATTGACACAATGGAACATATAAAGTATTAGTTTCTCTTAAAATATGCATCTTTCGTGTATACAGTTTGATTTTACTTCCATGCAAATGTGCACTCGTTCAACATAATTATCACCACAGAAAGTGGTTCTGTTCCCTGGTTTTAGAATAATGAGAATTTCAAATATATATGAAAATAACTATTAAGTTATGAACTTGTAAATAATTTTCATTGTATGACTATTGTTATTATAAGAGGAGAAATCTAGACTGTGTTCAAGTCTTCTAAATAATAATATTCTTCTAATATTACACAATAAAGGATGAGGACAAGCTCACATTATTTGACACGTCTCATATGTAAGAAATCCCAATATGCTCAAATGCCTACTTATTGATTAGGGTCGATGTCTGCTTATGTTGAAGGCTACCAATACTTTGCGTCATTACCAGTCATCCGTGATATGTCTGAATTCCAACTTCCAAGTTCTTAAATACACTTAAATAAGTTATGTCATATGATACGATAGATATGCAGAAGGGGGTCTATGACGTGTATGTTACCATGGTTACATTTTAAGAAGTACAACGTCTGGGAGTTCAATTCAGAAACATTGCACTAAGTTTATCATTTTTGTTATGATTTGTTATCAAGATTATATGATGATTGAAGACATGCCTTACATGGACGATAACTATCATACAATCAGCTTTTCGTTTTCAACGTTCGTAAATTTAGTTAGAAATTGTGTTTGCAATAGTAAATGTTGAATGAAAGTTTTCAAACGAGGTCTCCTCAGAAGATAACTGGTTGAAAGGCAAATTGATTTCAATAAATGTCTGGATAAATCGATGAACAATACCAATCTTCCAACAATGACGTTGTCCTATCCATCACTGGGTCTTGTCTAAATTAATGTATACCTAGGTGTCCAGGTGTTGTCATTGTATCATCTATGAATGGAAAGTGAGGTATCAATTCTTTCGTGAATCCGATTCACATTGGTTCCATTTATTAATGTCAATATTCTTGATGTACGTAGTACATCGTGTTTATAGATATTTAGTTTGTGAATTTAATAACTTGTCTTCCTATTACACTGAGACCTCGTTTAACCGGACACCGTATATCCGCAAATCAGGCCATCTACACGGTAGTATTTCCAATCTTCTCTTTGCATTTCTATGCAAATAATGTTTCGCTTAACCGCACGTCTTGCTGTAACCAAAATGTGCGGATAATCGGGGTCTGACCCCGTATATCCGGAAACCCGGAATAACAACACATACATCGGCAACAGGACCAACAACGGGAAAGTTATCCATAAAGATGCAAACTGGACCCGGGTAGAACAACGGAATACGAATTATAAGGCGCCACAAAGTGTATATATATATATATATATATATATATATATATATATACTGCTTAATTCTTCCCTTCAATTTTCATTTCCTCTCACTTTTTAATATCTTATTTTGACAAATAAGTTTAGCATTTCTAATCACACATAATGTTAAATGAACATGCATATTAAAATTCGTCATCTTAAAATGAATTCGCAAAATTTTTCATTTTTATCCAAATTCATTTTAATTTGCTAAAACTTCACCGCTTATCTGTATATTGCCATATACAACTCACTTACATACGGTTTCTTATATTTCAATTCCAATTCAGTAGCCGTGTTTAGTAGAACAAAAAAACTTGAATAATATAAACGGCATGAACTCTGTAGAATGTGCAACGCTAAACTCCTGACCCCTCAGCACTGACGAACACATCAGATAATGCATGGGAACTCTGTAATTCCAAGAATGAGCCGGCCTAAGAACTTTCTACTAGAGGCGTGTGAGTCATTCTCAATGAAAGTTTCAAGTATTGCCACCTCTATATTTAGGATTTACAGGATATATTTAGTTTGAAATGCTGGAACCATCATAAAGGCCCTTAGTCTTCTGTCAGTCATCGTCCCGTGTTACCATTGGTGATCACCCAGTTCTGTAACATGGATATTTGGTGAGGTGAGGTGAGTTGGTGTTTAAGAGGTCCGGGGTTCGAATCCCGCCTTTGTCTGCAGTAGAGAACTGTTCTACACGCAGTAAGGTTTGGTTAATTTCAGCGTAGTACCACCCATGGTTCGCTAGTTCCAGCCGATGCTCGCAGGTTTCATCGCAATGCATAGTCACATGGCGTTTCGGGCTTTCTCCCTGCCGTAATAAGTGAATATAAGTGAAATACTCTTGAAAGCGGCCTTAAACATCAGCTCACCAATCACCCAGGCTCATAAGCCTACATTTTACAATAAACAAAATAAATGTACAAGACAATACAGTTATTTCATTATCTATGTTCTATTCTGGAACACATCATACAATAGAGTGTTATCGTTACATATTTCATAGTGACCTATAGAATGGCACCATGCCTAACCAACAACACAGTAAATAAAACCTTGTCTATATAATATACAAAAATACTGTTCAATATAACACAAAAGTATTATTTCCATGCTTTTTCAATTCACTGGAACAGCAAAATAAGTAAAAGGTAATATCTGTGATAGATTTCATAATACAAAAAAATTATATACAAATCAAAAGAAATAATTCGTACCGACGTAACCACTTCATCACGCAAGTTCTATTATGTAACGCAGCAGGATGCAATCACAATAAAATAAATTAGATTCCCCATGCATGAGTAAGACTTCTACTACCGTTAACAGCAGGTACCCGTGACAAATACTATCAGGAATGAAGAGGGAGGGAATATATCTTCCACAAACATCTCTAAATCTATATTTGGCATAGGGTGATGAGTCAGGGCTTCCCCGAACGCTATTCCCCTTATTATTGCAGAGGGGGAGTCTGTGGGGGTAGTAGAAGACAAGGAACTTCTGAATGCTATCCCCCTTATACTAGGAGGGGGGGGGGGGGGGGGTCGTAGAAGGAGGAGGGGTGTCTGTGAGGGGTATACACTGCAAGCTTCTGGCTATATAAACGAGGGAACACCAACGGGTCGTAGGCGAAACATTTATTTGGAAACACATCGTACGTTTGGTGTGTTAGTATTGAAGGGGATAGGGAAAGGTACTAAAGGATTTTAGCTGGAATTGTTGGTACGTATATAGATATATAAATAGATGTATAAATAATGCTTCGCATATAAGATTGTTTAGATAAGATTAATTAGAATATGTATGCATTTTAATGTTTAAGGTATTGAGGATTGCATGACGTTACGGTACCGATGTTACTGGGCAGAGAGTACTTTCATTTTTTTCATTTTAATTCACCCTTTTGAACTTGAATTGATAATATAATGCATTATATATGTTCCAAAAAAATCACATGTTAATAAATTTACATGGTCATGTTTCAAATTTTCGTTATGATTTATAAAATGAAACGAATTGATGTTTTTATTGTGGGAAATGACATGTCATATTTTATTGTCTTGATGTTGAACCTGTTCTTGGTTATGTGAGGGATATTGCAATGTTTGATGTACTGGTGTGCTGTACAATATATATATATATACGATATTACATTGTCATTTTTATCATAAACATTACATAGGAGGCGTATTATTAGTAGTCTCAAACTTAGACTCTTAAAAAGTATTTCCCATTTCATATACATATGTAAATGTTGGTGGCTTTTCAATATTCAATTTCGATTTGTTTACAAATGAATATTTTTGTTTGGAAGTCTATTATTATTCTATATAGGCTATACATACAGGCTATTGTGATGTCATCGCACACATTACAACTGCTTTTGGCTATTATAGTGTTATCATATTTCTTCATTCAATATCAGATACTTCTATTTTTGTGTTTGAGAGAAAATCAGTGCTATAATGAAATCATCATCATTTTTCTCCTTTCGATATCAGATGATGTAATGAAATCATCGTTTTTCTCCTTTCGACATACATTAAGATACATATTTCCTTATCATGTTGAAATACAAAGTTAATCTATAAAAATAATATAATTCAATCAAGTCTAGACCATATACAAATCTACCTATGTTCATTACCGGAATAAACTGCATGTTAAACAAACACCATCCATACAGCTGTATTTAGCCGGGTTAACGATCTCTCTTGTATTATTTCGACTTTGCCCTAAACTGAAACATGAGATATTACTCAAACGTAAGTCTATATTGGCGGGAAGATCTCCCATTTCTTTAAGACTTAGTTCCAGATACAAGAGCCATTTTCTTATGACCAAATGAATTGTATTTAAACTTAATTAAATATAATAATATATAATGTATAACGGTCATCTATATAGATTTTACATTTTGTTTTTCGCATAAAACAACATCAATGGGTCTTTATCTTCAACGAGAGATGTATGTGTTAGACTGTCGTCCAGTCTCCTTGTACATTTCCCCTCGCTCTGGCCTTGACCATATAATGGAAGTCTCTTCACTTTCTTCCAAGGGGTATTCGATTACCCTTTCTTTCAATAACTGATACAACTTGGAGAAAAGACAGTTACGATCAGTTTGAAGAAGTTACGACAATTATGTTATAAATTAGGTACGACTGAAACCAATGGATATTATATCAGCCTTTAAAAGGTCATGAAGACACATATTTATGGATGATCCACTTCTTTAATAACACTAGCGACGTAAAAGGTCTTTGGGGGGGGGGGGGGGGGGGGGGGGGGGGCTGGGGGAAGAAACAGGAATATTTTCTGAATAAAAAACGTATTTAATGTAAAAATACACGACGTTTGGGAGCTTTTAAAAGGTATTTCACCGCATACCCATATTCAAGAGATATTGTATCATAATGGACTTGGTATCACTCAAAGACGACATTCACCAACATGATCCAATCTAGAAAAGCAAGTCTAAACATTGAAATTCCTATGCCCCAGGAGTTCCTTTGTAAAATTTTTAAAAATGGTATTTTTTCAAGAATAAATATTTTGTTCAGAGTCTTGAAAGTCAGGCCAGAGATAAACACTGTTGTAGATGGTAGTAATTACGTCCATGTTGCTTGGAGATTGACATATAATTCAGGTAAAATCGTCCATATTGTACATGGTATGATTCCTGCTGCATTCCACGATATTTATACGAGGCGACACGAACGTGATGCGACACGACGGATAATTATAACTCCGGAAGTTTGTGGTTCGTGCCAGAATCCGCAACAAACAGCACTGCTACCTCTCCAGTGCATTGCAATGTGAGACATGCAACTTATAGAAAAGAAAACCCAAATCAAGCCGGTCCAATCCGGCTTACCATTATTTTGGAACCAGCCCTCAGAGTCCATTCAAGTCACGTGACATGCACATTGTCTCACACCCCTTTTTAAAACCACTCAAACCCCTTTATTTAACTCAAAAATTGAACGATGCACTGCAGCGTTGTCAAAAGGTATAATTCTATCACAAAACCTTCATTTAGCATCAATTTCCCTCATCCGCCATCTTGAAATTTCACTAGACAGCTCAGATACGATGCGCGGAGCAGTAGACATATATGGCCATGGCATGTGGAGGGTAACCCGATAGGCCGGTAGTGCTGCTAGAGGCCCGAGTACCCTTAGACAGCCAGGCTGCTCATCCCTCTCTCTCTCTCTATCTCACCAACAGTCCCAGACGTGTGCAAAACTGCATTGTGTTGCTCCCTTCTAGACAGTCCTTCCGGATAGTAGCTTCGTCTTCAAGAGTCCAAGAGTTCAAACGTCCACAATGGCCAACCAAGTGAAACCTATGGGAGATCAGAGAGCCCTTCATGCTAAGGTAAGTTTTCTCAAAGTTTCTTTGAAATCTCCAGTCTGAGAATTAGAAGAACGCCGCTCCGCCATCTTTCTGTCATACCGACTTTTGGCATTCTCGAATTACAGGAACTAATATTCTTTCTCTGATAAACTTTGATCTACTCTGTTGTGTTCCTATCATGTGTCACAGGTGTTATGAATTGATGTTTAGGAATAAATTCTTTACAGCTTTGGATTAAAATCAAATTATGTAAACGGCGTGGCACTGACTGTTTGTAAAGTGCTTAGTTGTAGCGAATACCTGTTGTTCGCCCCTTTTACATTGCACTTCTTTCCTACTTGTTATTCTTTGAATAATTCATGTTCTATTTTAAAAAAAGACACTTTAATGGTATTAGTAAGTTAATTATATCAATGGATCAATGAAAATATAACGAGGAATAAGTTAGACAGAAAGTAAAGCCTGGAACTAACAAATTTTTCATGAAATACATTTCGGCATCTGCATCCTTAATTCTATAAATGTTCAAAGTAATCACGCCAACTCTCCAATAGTTTACACTAATACTCGATATCGATATATTATCAAATATAAAAAAGGAGCTTATGAAAAATGTTTTTTTTTAGAAAACAGAGGCTCCTTTTCAATAAGTCTAACCTTTACTAATTCACCAATAAAAATAGTCTAACAGTTTCCAAGATGTGACAGTCACCAACGCCAATGCTATGTACTTAATAAAAGCCAGAGTAAGTCTATTAAATTTTAACATCATTTCAGAGACTAAACGTTAGTCTGCGCAAACGTAAGTTATTTCCATGACACCTTTTTAGTAGAACTTCCTCAGAGCGTCTATTTATAGATATTTACTGTTAAGTACTGCAAAGGATACCAGGATCCCCTCGAGGAACTATAGTTTGTCATCACATGTTTTAAGAGCCGATGCAAGTCTACATTATGGCAAGTCTATATACCTCTGCAAATGAACTCATCTCAGAGGCTCCTTTCTGTTTATTTTCTAATTTTTTTTTCAAATTTGGAAATTGAAAAAAAAATCATATACAGACAAACCAGTACGGGGAAAAACAAAGCGCAACTTTTACTTTCAAATAAACCTAAAACTCTTTTTAATAGAGATTTACAAGTGGTGAGCGACAAGTGAAAAACTGCAACTGTCATTCTTCACATGCACTTTCATATACTGGGGGTACAGTGGTTAGCGCGTTCAGTTTCGGATCAAGGGGTCCGGGGCACGGCAACTTTGTCTGCAGTAGAGAACTGTTCTACACGCAGTAAGGTTTGGGTGCAATGCTACACTGAATTTCAGCGTAGTACCACACATGGTTCGCTAGTTCCAGCCGATGCTCGCAGGTTTCACCACAATGCATATCCGCCATGGCGTTGTTGGCTTTCTCGCTCCAGTAATTCTAGCAGGCGTGATATTTACTCTTGAAATATTTAAATCCCAACTCACCACGCTTCAAAGGGAACTCTCAGGAAAGGATAATTTATCAATGTGCTGGGTCAAGGCCACCAAGCGGTCATTTCTTGGATATGGTAACACTCACATTCTTTAAACAAATATTTATTCGTACAATATCATTATTAAATATTTAAAAGGCGCCTGTGAGAAAGGTCAAGAAAACAGAGGCTCCCTTTCCAATATTTAATTTTATCTGACTGTTAGGGGTAAACAAAGTATCAACTACCCTCCTCATAAACCGAGAATGACTCGAAATATTGTACAAATACGGTTAGTATTATCTGGCAATACTAAAAATATTAAATATTAAATATTAAAAAAAAGTATTAAATATCCAACATATGGACCTATGATATGACCTTGTAGAACTCAGCGTTTGCAACTTCTATTTTAGCAATCAAACACTATTCTATTGCAATTTCAAAATCCTGATCACTAACAATTTTTCGGAAATTTAGGATGTGTCAACATGTCAACTACATTTATATCATAATATTTGTAGAGGCACGGAAATATAACGGACATATGCCATGTCTTTGTAAAATACCACTGTGATAAATCCAGTTACGTTGACATAGCCACGATTAGCTTCAAGTGCATGTACATACAATATACAAATTTGATGAACAACTACTTGATTAAAACTTACCACATCCACATGCATATAATTAGGCATACCGAGTGTCTATCATTTGTGGTTGTTTAATCCTTACAACATCGGTTAGAACATCGTTAGTTTTATAATGATATTACGTCTAGGCCGCTGACCGCTTTCTGTCCTCAATAATTATACGTTTGTTTAACCTAAAAAGATCTGTGAAAATAAACAATTATTGAAAGATACGCAGAAAAGAGGAATGTGGGAGATATATATTTCAACCATTGTATGACCCAGACAGTACCGTTTCCATATCTCAGACAATTGAATCAGCGAGAATCTTCTCTACTTGAGGTCCTTTTCTTCAAACTTTTCAGCAACTGAATTGAACTTTTTGGAAATTTTTAAAGGTAGTGAAATATTTCGTTCATTCAAAGCAAAATTCACATGGACTGTTCCATTATCACACATAGGTATCAGTTTGAGGATTAGCTTTACAAAATAATTAGTCTAATTAGTCTAAAGTATTGGGAGGTTACCGACTAATACATTTTCATTTAATGTACATTTTAACTCCTCGTTTTGTTCTCTAAACAGAATCAATTCTCGTTGGACACACGTAAACATCATACATATTAATAAATAAATGACTTGTAAATGGTAACTTTTATAAAGTATAAATAAAGTTAGCAATTTTGCCTTGTCTTGCCTTGTATCTATCTCACAATTTGATAGTTAAGCGAGTTGCGAAATTTTATGGGCGCATCGATTATATATTATATGTCATCCATTTTCGGCTCGTGGACATTTCCACAGAGCAGAACGATTCATGCAGGGTATGAAATTCTGCGCTTTGAGCGTGCCAATGCATAGAAATACCGTATACAAATTTTATAGAAGTATTAAAATTAATAATGTCTTCGAGCAGTATTTATCATGTGTAGATATTCAAGTTTATCGGAGTTCGTTGTCGCAATTTCGTTGCTCAGGACATAGGCTCATGATATCAGAGGGTAGAAAGTGTAATATTCCAAGAAAGGAGAGATTATGTCCCTTGTGTATAATTCCTGTTATGGAAGATGAATTGCATGTCTCACTTATTTGTCCATTCTACAACGATCTTAGACAATCTATATTACCTGAGTACTTCTGGAAATACCCCTCAGAAAGAAAGTGTGTCCAGTTATTTTCATCAACAAACTCTGTTCTTTAATAGAGTTTAGGTAAATATATTTTCCTAGCCAAACAAAAGAGACAACAATTCCTTAACCTTTAACCTTAGACAGTATAATTTATAAATATCAAATGGAAATTGTAATGTACGTTTCTATACAAGCTCCATGTGGTGCTCACATATATTTATATATGCCATGTACAATTGTATGATGGGCCGGTGGCCCCATTACCCGAATAAACTATCATCAATACCGTATGCAAATGGACTTTTATTAGTAGTGTTATTATTATTTTCACAAGATACCGGAGGTTTTTTTTATCTCTTATTTACCATGTACTGTATCTTGACTGTAGGTGTCTGCAAAATACGACCATGGCGCGGAGCTGGAAGTGAAACAGTGGATCCAGGAGGTACTCCAGATAGACATCGGCACTGGAGCAATGCAGGTGGAGAAGACACTCAGGAGTGGAGCCGTCCTTGTCCAGTAAGCTCCAGTCTGCTTTCTTACTTAGATTGGAGATTTTACGAGCGCTTGGATATTTTACGAGCGCTTGGAGATTTTCAGCGCATCAGTCTGTTCAGTCTGTCGTCAGAACCTAAATATTTAAACAGGTATACCTACCTGTCTATCATACATATAAGCAAGTGGGACACGGTCGGCCATCTTGGATCCTGACTTGAGGCCGGAAATCGAAACTTGGATTTGTCTATGAACTTTCCTAAGCGTATTTGAGCCACGAAACCAGTTTAGTCCTAGAAATGTGCACCCCTAAGTATCCGCCCTGTCTTAACCCTATTGCTGCTTCATTAAAGTAACGTGGCATTTCGCGTATGTACATATGTGACAGGTGGGTGGCGAGGGGGTTAAATGTCCATATAAATATAGTTGCTAGAGAAACTAAAGTAGTTTTCTCCTCATGTTAACAGGCTGCTGAAGGCTGTGTTTGGAAGGATTCCACCCCAGAACCTTCCAGAGAAGTGCAAGAAATGCAACCTGAAGCACAATAACAGTGACATGCCTTTCAAGCAGGTGGGTAGCTTGAGACTCGTTAATTGCCTTTTCACGTACCCTCACACATCAGAAAGAGCGGTTGAGAAAGAAGGAAGGATTACGGTGTATGTTTTTGGAAAAAACATAGCTTTGTGTAGTTTTTTTTTAGGAAAAGGCAATTTTGGGGGTTTTTTCAGGCAAAATAAATGTGTCTATTTTTTGGGACAAGCATTTTTGGTAGTTTCCGAGGAAAAAAACAAAATATTGACAATGTGTCTTAATTGTTTTAGGAGATGCCATTTTTGATAGTTTTTTTAGGAAAAAACAATGAAGACCTCAGAAAATCAAGACGACTGGTATATGCCTTCTTCTTAATTAGGTGATGGCACCTGTAATCATTTTCACCTACACAAAAAAAGTTGCTATCCATAATTCCAGCTAAAACTGTTTTATTAAGGCTAAAATCTAATATGGTTTATTGAAAATATTGATCTTTTGCTTCTTCTCGATTCTTGCTCTGTTGTGGTAGATAATTACAAGACTATTCCTTGACAAAGTATGAGCAAACGCGGTTAAGCATTATTTTTTCTTTAATGATTTAATGTTGTAAACGTAGATAGTTCAAATTGCGCTGATATAACAACAATTGATTACAGCGCTGGTGTTTAATGCGTAGAATAGCACTAATATATGTTCATCACACATAATCCTCGCGCTTTTGGATTGATTGTATTGAGTAATGTTAAATTTCTTTTTAAAAGAATGATCAAAAGTGAAATTGTACATGTTTCATCACTTGGCAATGATTATTTACACCGAAATATTCAGCTTTACTTATCATCTTTTAGAGCTAATTTTAGACGAATTTGAATGACAAAGCTTGAATGATGTATCATTTTGTTGGTGTATGCTTTTCTATTTAATTTGTTTTATTCGTTTGCATGCCTTTACTTATCACTAATAACCTAAGACTAACATTACACAAACGCAGGAGATTAAAGGCACTGTAGCACGTTTTTGCATTTTATATATATATATTCAAATGTACCAATTAAATTACAGTTTATACAGTTTATTTTACTTAAAGGGACAGTAAAAATGAGTGTACATGGTTCGGTAAGGCAATGGGAATCGTTTTTTCATTCGAAATGATAAAATGTGTTCACAATAAAATGGTCGCCATGCAATGTTTGCTTTATACGTAACACCGTTATTACAACTACGGATAATTGGTTTGTGTAATAAGATGTTTTACCCACTAAAGTAAACTTAAATGACACAAATTATTATTATAAATAGGAAATTTGAAAAAATAATTTTTGCACAAAACGTGCTACTGCCCCTTTAAGAGGGTAAAACAGTTAATTACACGACCCGATTTCTCGTAGTCGTAGAAAACGGTGTCAGGTATAACACGAAATCTGCTAGCGGCCATTTTAGTGTGAACACCTTTAATAATTCGAGGATGGGAAATGGATCCGAGTTGTCTAACCGAACCATAACCACTCTATCAAACTCTATTTATTGATTGGGGAGGATTGTTTTGCAAGTGGTGACATTTTTTTCTCTCCATTTTGTGAGATCTCTTTAGATCTCTTTAGATCTCTTTAGATCTCTTTAGAGCTCTTTCAATTAGAAAACGTGCTACGCCTTTACCACGATAAGGCACATTCAGTGTCACATTTGTTTCAAAGAAAGTACATAGTCACTATTTGAAATCTCTCTCTTGGAACAATTATAGTCATGGGCGATAAATGTTCATGTATTTTTATTTTTTAGTCACTTTGATGAAAACAGTGAGACCCTAACACGTCAGCATGTTGTATTTGTTAATATTGTTAATGCATTGTTAATCTTGCACGCTCGTTACGCTATTATTTCTTCTGCGCATAGCTAGCTGCGCATGCTCTCGGTACGTTTTCCGGTTCAATGCTCAATATATTGTCACAGAAAAGTCTCGTAGTGAAATTGAAACGAACGAGATTTCCTTAAGCTACCTTGTTGCCTTTTAAGTGCATGATGTATTTTATGGGTGCATCATTTGTTATATACAGATTTGCACATTAAACCTGCGTATGGCGTTATCGATTTTAGTTGGTGCATTCTAACAATGTACTGTTACCATTATGTTCCAAAAACATTTGTGTCTAAATCGTTACTCCTAGAAAAAGTGTAATGGTCAAATATCTTTATTCATTTGAAGGGGAGGTTATAAACCATTACAATTTTTCTAGTGCAACCCCCTGTAAACCTTATATTATTCGTACGTACATGCCTACATTCCCTTCGTGTATTAAATCCCTTGAAACTCTAACTCTGTTCTGAATGTCATCGCAAAAGAATGCCCTTGCATTTCGCATAATCAAAGTAACCATCACCATGTTTATGAATATCTATAATTAATTATATTAGTATGATTAATTATATTATTGCACACGATTTGCGTTCTTTAAACACATCTTAACTGGCCAAACATGTTTCAGACATTTATGCCACGCATAATTACAGTGATTTTATTCCCGCTTCATTCAATCATTTTACGACAGTTCAGTAAAACCAGTACACTCAACATTAATACAAATACGTAATAGATCTTATCTGTATAACTTAACTTAATTATTTAATTAATTAATTTAATTAATGTATTCACATATCAGCCATGTGTTGTATAGTAAACTCAAGTGTTTGAGGTGTCTTTAGACACAAATGCTGTGGTATTGATTAATCCCCGTGTAACTCATTTCATAAAATTTATGGAACCGAGGCCAGTAGGGCCAATACATATATTTCTTAGGAATATACTATAATCAGGACATCAACCTTATTACCCCCCGAAGCTATTGCAAAAAATAATACCTCTAAAAAAAGAGCGACGCTACAATAAGAATTGAAATTCCGAATCAGATTGAAAGATAATCTTAAGACTATGTTTTTAAAAAGTTTTAACAATAGTTTGAAGGTACTAGATAAAGTGGGTCATATGTTTTTAACATATTTCATAAATTTTTAGGACAAACTCATCGTCATATGAAGGTAATCAATTATTTTAGATTTAATTTTAAAACTTTTTATTCGCATTTTAATGGTTTAAATATGCCGTAAACCAAAGGAGTCATCTGTTTTTGACTGCATCACGATAAACACGTCCAGACGTTTAGGGAATTTATATATTTAAAAAATAATACCAACAATGTTAATTGTAAAGTCACCGATATTTACTGACAAAGTATGTTCAAGTAACGCCGGTGAGGTGTTAAATAACGTTATTGAGAGTAACGTGATTTTCCTCTTACTCAACTCCCCATCGCAAGACAAACCTCTTTCCAGTCTCCACAACTGATTGAAGTCTTGTAGTATTTCCCTCACTTTTCCGTGCTAAGATAGCAGAGCGCTATATCTGAAATGCATAGTGGGATATGATCTCCAAGAAGGGAAACTTTAAGGCAATGCAACGCTTAATTCAGCCAGTGCTGACTGCAAGATTTATACCTAATGTAGGGAAGAGGGCTCTTACTGAGTAAAATAGTGAAGGAGCTAAGAATGATCCCTGACGTGAGCTGTATATATTAAAATTTTAAAAATTATCAAAATAAATCGCATCGTATATACAAAGAAGCTATGTAAAGAAATATGTACAATGTTGAATGCCACCCGTGGAATCGATTACAGCGCCTCATTTCAAATGGTGTAATGTGCAAATCTGGTATACTTTGGATGCCCACATTCTTGGATCCCGGATGTATGTGAGTTATACAGAGTTGTGTCCCCTTGAAGAAGGATACTGCTCACACACAACCATGGATACATGACGGATTCTACTGGATACGTTTACATATTTTATTTATATGCTTTATTAAATTTTGAGTGTCCTTTATGACTTTATGCATGCTATTGGTTGTTTTCAAGATTTTTTGATGAAGCATTTTGACCAATGGTTTTATGAATGAGGAAAGAGGAAAGTTTTATTCCTGTTCACGTGTAATTGGGAAATCGAATTATATCTTACTTTCAATGACTTTAATATCTACCATTTTAATGCAAATGATATGCAAATGATATGCAAAAGATATGCAAACGGCATTCAAGATATGCAAATGTGCATTCAAGATATGCATGTCCTGGTTACCGTTCGAAAAAGTACATGACATACATAAACAGTCGCCAGGAACATACTCTGTAAGTTTATTTCGGTTTTATCTTCACATGCGATTATTTACAGATTGAATCTTTATGGTTTCGCTATTGAAGTTCCCGTCTTCAGGAATATTCGTTAATACTTTCAGATGAAATTCCTCATGGACGCGGGATAGACAGAAAGGTTAGGTTTTATCATAGGTCACGTGACCCGTTTGAAGTGAACCAATCCCGTCACAGCCTTGTCCAGCTATATATATCACAACTCCCTATGTTTGACTTCCTGCCTAGGGTCCTTGCTCGACCAGCCACCTTAGTGTAAAATACCTGTTCCTGTGTACCTATACCGCTGGCCTTCAAATACCAGGGCTCCGTTCAATAACAGCGAGCGCTTATAATCGCTCTTTGATTGCTCAATGTAGCGCTCAAGTAGCGCTCATTCTCTCCTGAACGACACGGTGCAAAACCTCAAAGTTCGCTCGCTTTGCTACGTAGCGCTACATTGAGCAACAGCGTTCAAGAGAGGTTTAAAAGTAATCGCTAATTGAGCGATTACTTTGAAACATCTCTTGAACACGGCCCCGTACTGTGTCCAAATTAGATTTCGGGGATAACTGACCATAAACCAGAATTCCTAATGGATTTTTAATTGGTTTCTCATTTCCTTTTTAAACGACAATTTTTTTTTGGGGGGGGGGGGGGGGGGGGCGGGGGGGGGACGCTTGATTTGGCTACTCGGCGGTTCTATAAAGATTTGGGAAATGTTAATTGGTGTTTTGTTTGTCCATAGTTAGGGTAAATTAACCATTTTTCAATAGATATTTCCTGTCCGTTTTATATTACCATTAAACCTGATTATGTGAATTTATTTGGTAAGTTGAAAACAAATATTACGTAATTGTTCATCTTTTACCTTCAGTTGAAACACAGTAAAACTGTTCTTAGCAGAACAATAATACAACATCGACAAAGAAATAAATAAGTAAATTGCCTATTTGATGCTGATTGATTTGAGTTTTTCATGTTAAAGGTATCTTTCTCAGAATCCGCCATTTGTGTATGTGCATTACGTGAAATGAGACAAAGGCGGTACTTTTACTTATTTTTAAAAAATCTTTTCATAATGATATTTGAATATTGGATGGTTATTCACGAAGTAACATATAATTTATCATTAGACTGGTGAACACTATCCGACTACGCCGTAAGCAAAGTTTTCCAAACTCGTGGTGCCGAGAATGGCTTGTCAAGTTGTCAAATCTAAAAATATTGCCACGATACTTTGTTTCCGTTGGACTGTGTTGAAATATACACACAAGTTAAAATGGAATCTCCCTTCGACTTTCTTTTCCATAAATATACCCGATAGAATCCTATCCTTAAATTATATTAGCTAGATACAACCATTGGCAAGCCCTGTTTAAATGCATCATACGCATTATTGGGCGTGATGGGTAAGGTTATAGAGCTTTATTGTATAATTTAGCCCGAGTGGGAGAACAGCTCCGCTGAAAACCGCTCGTAAAATCCCCATTCTCATCATCATATAATTTAGAGCGAGATACCCAATTCTATCAGTGAAATAAACCCTCTATCAAGCTACAGTGGCGATAACCTTTATCACCACTCTACTGAGTGACGATAAACTTTATCGCCACTCGCGTGACGTCACATGGACAATGTTATGACGTCATATTGTCAGCTTGCGAAGGCTGTACGTTTACCGCTGCGCCACTCGTCATAATATAAACTTTCCACCTCACTCGATGAGATAAACATGGTATTTGTCAAGAAAAGCCAAATATCCTCTGTATAGTTGTTCAAATTTTAATATGTTTAATTTTGAAAGGTTCTACTGACATCCCAAGGTAATTGCTGTTTGATACCAAATTATGTATGAAACTGCTGCGATACAGGGATGTAATGTCCTGGTTCAAAATTTGCTACTGCATATCAACTATGACTTAAATTTCCTGTCAAATATTTCAAAGAAAATATCAGATGGCATTAAGAAAACATATTATCAAGAAAATATGTTCATATCAGGCAAGTTCATTGTTTATCAACTGTTAAATTCTTATCACTATAATATTTTATTCACAGATACAATCAAAAGTGAGTTCAGTACCTATGAAGTAAGTGGGATATGTCTATAATGAAATAAATTCACAAATTCCCCTGGGTTATTGAAGCAGTGCGTACACAATGACGACAGAAATTATAGCAACCTAATACAGGTAGCTAAAAAATAGAATGTAGATAAATTACAGCCTCTTATGCAGTTGTATCACATTCAAAACTGTCACGATGACCTGTGGTTAAGGCCCGTTCACACTGTGAGATTTTTAGTTACAACTTGTAGTATCAAACTGTAGTATCGACACATCGTAACTACAAATCTTAGCTTAAACCTGGCTTGGCTCTAACTTTTGATTGGTCTTTTGTAACTTGATACTTTCCCTTGACGTTTTAAAAAAAATCATATTATTTTACCTTCTAACCTTGATCTTGATGAAGGACGCTATTTCTGAAACTTAAATTCATTACTTTTATTTCGTCAGCTTAGGCCTTTCATACTTGGCATACGATATGTTTCCAACGTCACAAACCGAGGTCATTACCTTTTACCTTGACCTTGTTACGTTGACGTTGGGACGCAAATTATGAATCTGAAATGAGTTATGACTATAATTTCTGATATATATATATATATATATATATATATATATATATATATATATATATATATATATATATATATACATAAACACTAAAGTTAACCTTACTGCCATCCTTTAACATTGCTCTAATTAAGTCTACCTTAGTGATTTAAGCTCAGCTTAGTGTTTCGTGCAACCGGACCCTAATCCGTAAACTACTCTTCATTTCAATTGCTTATTTAGGGTCGTTGTGCTGCCAGACTGCCAGCCTCTGGTTATGTTTTCAAATTGGTTTGGAAGAATTTTCACATTACAGCTATTATTCAAACGAATTTTTGTATCCTTTCCCAACTCTTAAAAAAAATTTCCAAATTTAACAATGAAACTGCTTACTTACTTAATCCTCTTCGTGCATATAAGGCCGCGTCTCGTGAACGCTACTGATGTTTTTTGCGACATCTCTTGATCTCTGCCCATGTCCAACAATGAAACTACATTAATAAAATTAAAGGGGCAGTAGCACGTATTTTTGCTCAAATATGTCGATGAAATGTTTTTGAAAAATAATGTCACCAATAGTAAAACACCCTTCTCTCTTCGGAAAGTCAGGTTGAAAATGAGTGTACATGGTTCGGTAAAGTCATGGGAATCGTTTTTGTCGTTCGTAATATTAAAATGTGTTCACTTTAAAATGGCCGCCATGCAATTTTTGCTTTATACGCAACACCGTTATAACCACTACGGGAAATTCGTTTGTGTAATAAGATGTTTTACCCTTTAAAATGAATATGAATGACATAAACTATCATTATAGATGGGGACTTTGAAACAATTTTTTTTGCAAAAAACGTGCTACTGCCCTTTTAAAAGACATCGATTTTCACTTAGTTGAGCAGAGAAGTCGGTGTCTTTGTATATGTTCAACCACTGTATGTTCACAAAGACACCTTTCGGTGCCAATCCCTTAACTTGAAGAAGGTAGAGGGAACTTAAAGGGGCAGTAGCACGTTTTTTTGCTCAAATAAGTTGATTTTAATGTATTTGAAAAATAATGTCACTAATAGTAAAAACACCCTCCTCTCTTCGGAAAATCAAGTTTAAAATTGAGTGTACGTGGTTCGGTAAAGCCAGGGGAATCGTTTTTGTTATTCGAAATAATAAAATGTGTTCACATTAAAATGGCAGCCTTGCTTTATACACAACCTCGTTATTACCACTACGGATATTCGGTGTGTGCAGTAAGATGTTTTACCCTCTAAAGTAAATTGAACTGTCACAAACTATCATTATAAATGGGAAATTTGAACAAATAAAATTTGCCAAAAATGTGCTACAGTCCCTTTAACCGGACCGTGGACATTGAACGTGAAGGTTATCAATCTTACAAATATCTGCATGTAAATATATTGCTTTTGCAAATAATAGCCAGGCGAAATTCTTTTTAATCTGGTCTACTTTCCATACACTGTTCAGAATTATGTAAAATCTTAGATACTTAAAATGTAACTCAATGCTTATTCTTGACTTACCTGAAAAAAACATACCCATATTACATATCACAGTATATGTCACACATTTGATGTATCCATATAAATAACAAATCTTTCTTATATATATATGTAAACATTTGATGGGAAATAGAAATAAAAATAATAAAAATCTAACAAATATCTAGGGCCCAGTATAACATCAAATATCGAATAGCGATATATTGCAATACATACAACCTGTATTGCAATATATTGAGTGAACTCTACATTCAACAAGAATTTTGTAACAAGTTAAGCTGATAACTATTCATTAAAACAAGATATATGAATAAATTTCAATAAAATGTGTTGGTGCGATATATTGCGATATGAAAAATCGTATTGAAATAACAATATTGCATAATCTGTATTGCAATATATTGTAATTGCGATAATATTGCTCATCGTTACAAATATCGTCTTCTCTAAACTTCGAAGGCGGATATAAGAAATTTCAAAGGGGGCTCGCAGCGGGGGTTGGGTCACCCAAGGGGTCCATCAAATTTAAAGGGGCAGTAGCACGTTTTTAGCAGATTTTATATTTTCACATTTCCGTTGTATAATGATAGTTTATGCCATTTATGTATACTTTAGAGGGTAATACATCTTATTACACAAACAAATTATCCGTAGTGGTAATAACGCTGTTGCGCATAAAGCAAAACTTGCATGGCGGCCATTTTATTGTGAACACATTTTATTATTTCGAATGACGAAAACGATCCCCATGGCTTTAAGGATCCATGTATACTCAATTTTTAACTTTATTTCTGAAAGAGAGAAGGTTTTTTTTTACTCTTTGTGACATTATTTTTCAAATACACTTCGTCGACTTATTTAAGCAAAAAAAACGTGCAACTGCCCCTTTAAGGGGGTTTCGAACCCCTTGAACCCCAAACCTCAGCCCACACCCTTATGGGTCCACCATTGCAGAACGTAGCGCCATGTGAAGGTAAAGTGAGAGTTACTTCCCTTGTGCCTTCAATTACGTCTTTGGCTGTATATTCCTCAAGGAGTTGAAAATGAATTAAATGCATGTCCTTATACCAGAGTAATACTGTAGGTTACCAGAGCCTTGAATGGTTATTAGCACCTGTATATAGCGCGATTTATATATAGACATTATTAGCATTAATACTATGCGTATATACTTCAACCATATTTATTTCAAAAGATGTTTATAACAATATTAAATTTAATCTTTCGTTTTACGTGTACTCTTTACACGTTGGTCGATCTGTATGTATTCGGTGTACAGCAACAGCACATAGGGCGGCGAACCAATTATCTGTCTCACAAATAAAGAATAAACTTTTTAAGACTGAAATTATTCCAAACTTAATTCAACGTTGAAATTAAAAGGCATTTGTTAAAGATTGTGTAAATTAACTGATATTATACATCATTAAATGTATTTGTGATAATAGTTTGCTTCATTCGTTAGGAATTATATAATTTGTGACAGGCAACAACCCCGAAAATGTCAAAGTTGCCATCTTGCTCCATCAGTGTATTGATATCCATCAGTGTATTGATATCCATCAGTGTATTGATATCCATCAGTGTATTGATATCCATCAGTGTATTGATATCAAAGTTGCCATTTTGCTCCATCAGTGTATTGATATCCGCTGACACTACTATCATGTCCTGATCTGTTGAGGCCTTAAAGGGGCAGTAGCACGTTTTTCTCTGAAATAAGTCGATGAAATGTATTTGAAAAATAATTTCACCAATAGTACTAGTACTAGTAATACTACCTTCTCTCTTCGGAAAGTCAAGTTAAAAAATGAGTGTACATGGTTCCGTAACGCCATGGGAATCGTTTTTGTCATTCAAAATAATAAAATGTGTTCACAATAAAATGGCCGCCATGCAATTTATGCTTTATACGCAACACCGTTATTACAACTACGGATAATTGGTTTGTGTTAAAAGCTGTTTTACACTCTAAAATAAATATAAATGACATAAACTATCATTACAAATGGGAAATTTGAGAAAATAAAATTTGCAAAAAACGTGCTACTGCCCCTTTAAACTGCCGTTTTGGCTTATAACCAACCAATGAGAGAACTTCCTTTCGAACAAAAGAGGCAGTACCCGGATGAGACAACCGACGAACGATCGTCGACGTTCAAATTACGACATTTCATTGGTTGAAAAATGACATGCTATGCAATTCTGCTACGGGTAACCAGCCTACAGCAAAACGACATATATATAAATATGATATAAATATAATATAAATACACTGACGGAGTAGGATGAATGTTTCAAGTTGAGAACAAAATGTCTAAACGCTACCCACACGATATATTTAGCTTACGTATGCGTCTTGTTCATTGCTGTTGGAAATAAACCTCCAACAAACAAACCTAACTGGTTCCATTAAATTCAACATCGTGAATAAAAGCTGTAAAGTGTTATTTAGTAGCAAAACACACCATTTAATCTTCACACAAATCCAAAAGCTTTAGTCGTAATTGGAAAGCAACTGGGTTGTACAACCCTTCAATTGTATCTTGCTTGTGCTGCCTATGTTGGTGCCATTTGTCTTCTTACCGTGCATTGTTCTGCTTGTATCCCACGATTACACAATTCCCTAATCATGTGATTTACCTGTCAAAGCCTCAGCACACCTGTATATGACAATGCCAATAAAGACGGACTGTCTCTCGCCAGATGGAGAACATTGAGAAGTTCCTTACTGGAGCACAGGCACTTGGAGTCCCGTCAAACAGTTGCTTCCAGACCACCGACTTGTATGAAGGACGAAACATGGCCATGGTTATCTCCACCATCCTCCAAGTTGGAACAGAGGTCAGTTGTTCGTAGGTCCAGTTCAGGGCCCATATTTTCGAAGCTCTCTTAGCGCTAAGAAAGTCGTAAGCCAATGTTAATGTATGGCACTTACGACTATCTTAGCGCTTAGAGAGCTTCTAAAATATGGGTCCAGGTTTTTTTATTTATTTACGTAACCCATAGTTAGGGCATCTTATCGACATCTTATAGGACAGGCTTGTCGTTTTTGTCTAAACTTCTCTCGTAATCCATCCCGCAGTACAATAAGGTGATCATAACCCTCTATGGCATCTGCATAATTTGTATTTTTAATCTTAATTGTAAAATATAATAAACGGGAATGCTCTTTTTCCTCTCTGGAAAAGCGCTATAAAAATTTTCTTTCATTATT
This sequence comes from Gibbula magus, assembly GCA_936450465.1. Lineage (NCBI taxonomy): Eukaryota > Metazoa > Mollusca > Gastropoda > Trochida > Trochidae > Gibbula > Gibbula magus. The sequence goes on from OW388298.1 coordinate 42,082,837, forward strand.
ATTATTATTATTATTATTATTATTATTATTATTATTATTATCATTGTTATTATTGTTATTATTGTTATTATTATTATTATTATTATTATTATTATTATTATTATTATTATTATTATTATTATTATTATTATTATTATTATTATTATTATTATTATTTTCGCCTAGTTTGTTTAATGGTTAATTGGTGTTGAAACGTTTGGTAAAATTCATTGTAGAAAGGATAGCACCATGTACATCTTTGTTGTCGTCACAGGCTCAAAGATACGGGTGCAGTGGAAACCCCTGCGGTCCGAAACCCGCAGAGAAGCAGTACTACAATTTCACCGAAGAGCAGCTGAAGGCCGGAGCAAGCATCATCGGTCTTCAGGCCGGTACCAACAAATGTGCCTCACAGTCTGGCATGAGCATGGGAGCTGTCCGTCACATCGCTGACATCAAGGCTGACGACTTTGACAAAGAAGGCCAAGGCATCATTGGTCTTCAGTCTGGAAGCAACAAGGGCGCTTCCCAATCCGGTATGTCAATGGGATCCGTTCGTCATATCGCTGACATCAGGGCCGATGACATGTCAAAGGAAGGTCAGACCATGATTGGTCTTCAGTCTGGAAGCAACAAGGGCGCTTCCCAATCCGGTATGTCAATGGGAGCCGTTCGTCATATTGCTGACATCAGGGCCGATGACATGTCAAAGGAAGGTCAGACCATGATCGGTCTTCAGGCTGGAAGCAACAAGGGAGCTTCCCAATCTGGTATGTCAATGGGAGCCGTTCGTCATATCGCTGACATCAGGGCCGATGACATGTCAAAGGAAGGTCAGACCATGATCGGTCTTCAGGCTGGAAGCAACAAGGGCGCTTCCCAATCGGGTATGTCAATGGGAGCTGTTCGTCATATCGCTGACATCAGGGCCGACGACATGTCAAAGGAAGGTCAGACCACGATCGGTCTTCAGGCTGGAAGCAACAAGGGAGCTTCCCAAACCGGTATGTCAATGGGATCCGTTCGTCATGTCGCTGACATCAAAACTGATGATATGTCCCAGGCTTCCAAGGCCACAATCAATCTTCAGTATGGAACCTCCCAAGGCGCCAACCAGCAAGGAATGTCATTTGGTGGACGTCGTAATATCAACAACTGAAATCAAGGACTATGATGTGACTCTTCTCAGTTCTCTGTGGACTGAATCGACGACTTTTAAGATCAAATACTGCGATAAACTGTACAAAGATTAGAAGTGGTTACTTTTTTCGCTTTTTCAATACAGTCTCGGTTTTACATCGGGTAGGGACTTGCTTAAATCTCTCCTATGTAAATGCTACCTTATTTTCCCATCGCTCAAAATACCAAAGTTTCAGTTTTGTACATATATCAGTTACAAAGGCTGTACATTTTAGGTGCAATGAGTTTTCTCAATGGGCCTGGCGAGGACTTGAGAGAGACAGGCGGTGACCTGTTCTAGATCTATATCCTGTAGTTCTCGCCTTACCCATGGGACTGTTGAGGACTTGGCACCTTCGGTTCCCTGTTTATCTGAAGTATCTCTTGTACGGTCTTCATCTTATCGGTGACTCTTATTTAATTTATTGTTTCACATCACTGTAAATGATGAACGCACCTATAAGACTCTCTTTCCGAGATGAAGGTAACAATTCATAAACTTAATAGGTGTTAAATGTGGTTAAAACTGTATTTTGTGATTGAATAAATTATTTGTTCATTCCTCTCTCTAGTTTTTTTCTGATTTTACTCTTATTGGATATCTGGTTTCCTCCAAACACTTTGAAATTCGGTCTCCATGACAACAACGGCAATCGTCAGTCCATGTTTTGCTGCATCTTGTAATCACGTGCTGGAAGTTACAAATCGAAAATACACTTTCACAAGAAAATAAGTGATGGAATCCATTTGCCGAATCCTTCCGGATTCTTCCGGGTCCAGCCCAATTTGGATCAGCAAGGCGGATTACATCTATTTTGTCCTATGTTAGAGACGTATACCAAAGTTCCATTATGATAAATGAATGAAATACTAAGGTGAGTTGGGGTTTAACGCCGCTTTCAAGAGTCAGATTCGAACCCGGCCCTCAGCGGGAATGTAGTGCCTTGCACAGGGATAAAACATAGACCAGACGTTTTGGTGTCATCAGTCTGATTCGAACCCGGTCCTTTGGCGTGAGAGGCCAACCACTACACCACTGTGCTTTTAGTGCAAAAATCAATAAGATAAGATGGCGAAAACTGTTATTTTTGTGTTTTCACTTCCGAGTGACGTTGAAGTGACGAAAGTTCCAGATTTAAAAAAAATCCACTTTTTATTTCCCTTTAAAATAAACAACAAGTGACCAATAGTGTCGTGCATAAGTCATGTATGTTCTTTGAAATTCATTCAATGTACTTGACGTGTCCTTCAATCGATATTGATTATTTTAGTCACAAAAATACGGAATATACAAGGGTCTTACAGTCCCGTACACCCTTTCAAAACACCGTGTAACTAATAACGCTATGTATATCTCTGTCAAATTTGGTTCTGAAATATACATTTTCAAGAAGGTTATCGAACTAGCTGTGGAAGTGTGAACATGTCCGACCTAGACAAAGTTAGACAATTAAAATGCCAATTCAATAGTATAAGGTGTATGCTTCTCACGTATGGAAGGGGATCTGTGCCATAAATGAAGACATGTTGACTTGAAACTTGTAAAGTGTAACGTGTCGTTCTCAATCATATAAGTCTCGAAAAGACAAGTCCAAGGATGCAAACCTAACATTATAATTCTGTCAATCGTAACTTTCCATTCACAACTTTACAAGTCAACATGTCTTCATTTATGGCACATATCCTCTTCCATACTCACGAGGGTAATACGGTTTCATGTACCATCTTTGTACCAGTGTCTCCTGAAATATGGAGCAATTAATTATATAAGATTTTGCAACAAGGCCAAACTACACAAAGCCACTTTGGTTTTTGTAATTTGCCTTCAAATATGATATGATTGATATTATATGATGATTTGTGGTAGTTGGACTTAATCCTTCAGATGTCGTTCTTATTATTACCCAGAATGTTTCTCACTCCTGGAAAAACCAAAAAAACGAGACTTATAATAATGCATTTATTCAACAGAAAATGATGAAAAATATATTTGTTTTTGTAAGTCAGTCATAATTGGCAGTTGTGATATCTCAAACAACTAGAAGGCGTGTTACAGACGACAACCTACGTCAAATCACTGTTAATGACGTCACCAAAAAAGGTGATATTTTGCCATAGGGCATCGCATGGGAGATATGAACCCAGATATTATTCAAGACCCCCAATAATCGATTTGGTAGGAAAAAATTAGGTCTCCATGCAAGGAGACTCTTTCCTGTCATCACTGATTATAATAACACATTTACATATCATCAGGAATAAAATCAGAGGTCAGTGTACGAATGAACAAAGGTCTCTTTTGATAAACGATTACCAATGATTAATGTATAAATGAATTCTCTGATGATAACATTGTCATAGAATCTTTATCCAGCAACGGATGTGACTGTACAATACATATGTTACACTGTTTGGTTATATTTTGTAAACATCATATAGCACTATACAACCCCCGTTATTTCTGGTATCAAATATATGATTGCAGCTGAAATACCGGGATCTATCAATGAAAATAAACCGTGTTATCAGTCACTACTAGTGACTGATATAACAATGACGTCATGAAACAATGCTCCGACGTCATGAAACGTTCATGACGTCACATTGTTGCTGAGGTGACAGGCTCATTCTGGTGCCGACTTTACGTAAATGCAAGTCGATATCGGTGAATATGCAAGGATTTGGTCATGTAATAAATAGAAATGTTTTCTTTTCTTGACAAATACAATGTTTATCTCATCTCGTGAGATAGAAACTTTAAACATTATTACTCGTGGCTGCGCCCATCGTGATAATATAAACTTTCTATCTCACTCGATGAGATAAACATGGTATTTGTCAAGAAAAGACAGATATCCTCTATACCTTATCCCCGACGCCTCACTTTCATCGACTAGTAATGAATTATGCATTTGATATGAGACAGTATGATAACGAGGCTGCAGTACAGCAGTATCATTAGACTAGCATGTAGTGACGTCAGCTTCATAAAGATTATGACGTAAATGTAAGTGTTATGACGTCATATCCGTTGTGAAGTCAAAGCATTGTGATGTCATGAAGTTGATGATGTCATAATTTCCGTTTGCAATATCTCATTTCAATGGAAATGCAGTCCATTCGAAAGTCATCAGATTCAAATCATACAGATTCATTCTCAAAATAAACATTCATTCAAATTCGTAGGTTCACAGACATAGAACAAACAGCATATAAAAATACGAACTTTTCAGTGAAATTCCGTAAAACATCTGGCGAATCATCGGGCAAATGTTTAAAGAAATTAAACTCAAACAACCCAGTCCATGGTTCACATTTACTTGGAACATATCGAAGACTAGACGATATTTCACCATTACTCTCAACACACAAAAAAACCAAATGCAAATATACATGACATTGTTCATCACCTATTTGGTTTACGCAAAGCGTCTTCTGTGCCATCAGAAGATAAATTGTTATAAATTGCAAATCAAACGTTCCTCACAAATCATAAATATGGATTTTGTGAATACTTAATTGACTTTTCAGATAATTAAGCAAACGACTACAATAAAGGATCAGCGATTAATTTTGTCCTGGGGATGAGGTGAGGTGGGGTTTAACGCCGCTTTCAAGAGTATTTCACTTATATCGCGGCTGCTAGTATTAAGGCAATAAGAAAGCCCGCAACGCCACTGCGGTGAAACCTGCGAGCAGCGGCTGGAACTAGCGAACCATGGGTGGTACTACGCTGAAATTCAGTGTAGCATTGCACCCAACCAGTAGAACAGTTCTCTACTGCAGACAAAGTTGCCGTGGCGGGATTCGAACCCCGGACCTCTTGATCCGAAGCCGAACGCGCTAACCACTGCGCTATCCCGCCCCCTCCTGGAGATGAATACGTATTATTGATTATATGTCTTTCTGATACGTTATAACGTACGTCGCCTTTAGAGTCACTTCAGGCAAGAAAAGAATATCTTGGCAAGGCCGATGTAGTGATTTTACGTGGGTTTCATCCAGAGGATAGGTATACGATATCATTTAAAACTCATGTGTTTCAGCACTTCTATTGCAAATATTGCGATAAAATTAATGAACATATGCCTGAAACGTTCGCAACATAGTACAAGTTATATGGTCGACATACAGTCACGAAAAGACATCTTACAAAGGTAGCGCGGCAAACAACTCTGTAGTGGTGTAATTTTTGGGGTATATGACATCTAAACTACACGTGTTTCAGATCTAAGTAAATGCCTCGTTTAAAACACATGTGTTTCAGCACATATATGATATGTGAAGCACGTGTTGCAGCTCTAATGTATATGGCATTTAAACGCATGTTTCAGGATTAAGGTAGATGGCATTATTTAAATAACAAGTGTTACAGCTCTAAGTTATATAGAGAATCTCACCCAAGTGTCTTCTGATTTCAAATATACCAACACGAGTTGATTAAAGTTACAAATATCCGATGCTTGCCGAGGATATTTTTACTTTAATCAACGAGTGTTGATATATTTGATATCAGCGGACACGAGGGTGAGATTTTATCTATCATTCAAAATCATTCTTCAACAATTAATAGCAAAATAATGAACATATCGATCAACACAAAACAACACATCAACACAAAACTGCCATTTGACTAATTCAGCAGTGAGCTCAGTGATGTCATGGCATTGTGATGCCATCAGCATTGTGGCATCATAGCATTGTTACGTCATCAACTTGGAGACGTCATAACATTGTCAGCAGTGTTCTTAGTGATGTCAAAGCCTTGTGATGTCATTAACTGATGATGTAATAGGATTGTGACGATTTGATTGTTGCGATATCTACAATGTAGATATCGCTTGTAGACATCGCTTGTAGATATCGCTTGATCTCACACAAGCGATATCTACTGTGGGAGCCAGTTTTAAATGATAAATGACATTTGAAACAAAAATGTTTCAGCACCAGTCTGATTAAAATCGACCTTGTTCCGAGGAATAAAATTTGCAAAATAATATATCTACCGGGATACGAACAGGTTCTGTAGATTCCTCGCCACAAGGTCTGAGAACATCCCGTATAGGCAAGTGTTCCGAACCAGTTTAGCGCAGCTAAAGCCCAGTCAAATAGCTGACCAATCACATCATAGTATTTAAACGGTCGCTGTTTTGAAAGCATTCGGAACACCCAAAAGGATAGCTGTTATCTGCCCCTAGCTTCTCGCACCAAAAGCATTTGTTGGGCACTTTTGATTGGCTACCTGAATTGCGCTCGAACACGCTAGTTTACAGGCTGTAAACAGACGGTTTGGCGTGGAATCTACGACTAATATGAGTTCGTATCCCGGTAGATGCACTAGTTTTGCACTATTTTTATTCTACGGAAAACCGTCGATTTTAATCAGACTGGTTTCAGCACTTATATTGCATAGAATACTGTCTATCAGCTGATGAGATTAGCGTCTTTAGCTAGACCGTAGAAGACGCCGGCTCGGTCTTTAAGAAGAGATGAGGGGGAGTCGAACTCGACTATCTGACCCATGGAGAGCACCATTATTCTGAAAATAAACATGGCACGATTCTATTAAATCAATTTTTATTTGATTTTAGTAAAAATGATCTACATTGCATCAAACGAGGAAAAACACCCTTTTAATTGTTACTGTATATTGTGGTGAAACCTGCGAGCGTAGACTGGAACTAATGAACCTATCGGTGGCAATGCTTTGAATCGACATATAGCATTGTACCAAAACCGTTAACTAGACCTCAATTGCATCAAACCTCAAACGTTTACTGTATTAGTCCATAATATCCTTCATTAAGGGGGGCGGGATAGCGCAGTGGTTAGCGCGTTCGGCTTTGGATCAAGAGGTCCCGAGTTCGAATCCCGCCAGGGGCACGGCAACTTTGTCTGCAGTAGAGAACTGTTCTACACGCAGTAAGGTTTGGGTGCAATGCTACACTGAATTTCACCCATGGATCGCTAGTTCCAGCCGATGCTCGCAGGTTTCACCGCAAGGCATAGCCACAAGGCGTTGCGGGCTTTCTCCCTGCCATAATACTAGCAGCCGCGATATAAGTGAAATACTCTTGAAAGCGGCGTAAAACCACAGCTCACCTCACCTCCTTCATTAAGGATCGTTTATGGAACTGTTGACATAGGTGTCTGTGTTACGTGAAGTTTCTTGAAGATGTTACGAACACAATATGTAGATGAAGAAGAAATGATTACCAACAGTGGTGTTGACTGACAAAATTACAACGGTTTGCAAAGTTTTTGGCGATAATCCGTAAAAGGCTAGGCAACAACTTATCACAACCTGTTGAAATGGTTGACTTTCGTCACTGACAAGTGGAGGAATAAAATATATGGACGGAGATGATTTACCTGTCGTAGTCCATGATGGTGTTCAGTCTGTGAGCTATGGTGATGACGGTGCAGTCATGGAAGGCGGTCCTGATGGTTTTCTGGATGAGTTCATCTGTCTCCAGATCTACAGCGGCTGTAGCCTCGTCCAGGACTAGGATCTTTGTCTTCTTTAACAAGCTGCGAGCTAGGCAGACCAGCTGACGTTGGCCAACACTGTAGAGACAAAAGTTGAAGGGTAAATAAATTTCTGTTCAGTGTCTTTATCATCGGATAGTCAAAGACCTAGCACCATTTGGACATTTAATGTATAAAAAGTGTCAAATATAGTTTAATTGCTTGGGTTTCACAATCGAGGCCATTTAGCTCGACCCCAGAACAACCGCCTTTCCCCGACTTCAATCTTTGGACTTCATGATAATTAACTAAAAGTACTGATAGTAATTATATGCGATATATCTGTAATATCATACACTGTAAAAATCGCGTTTAGCAATTAAACACCACCGTTACATGTTTAATGCTATACATGTTTAGGAAAGTGCTTAATAGCTAAACACAAGAACGATATTACATCTGTTATTAAAACATGAATAGCTTTTAAACACATTTCTAAACGTGTTTAGACAGACATTGCACCAGTGGCTAAACACTTTCCTAAACATGTTTGAGAATGTCCCCAATGGGTCGGATTACATTGGTCAGTTTGGGCGGGAGAGTTAATTAAGAACAGATGTGTATCCCTGTGGCCGCCTCTTGTCTATTTACACGTTGTTGATGCACACGTTTCTGGTCATTCAACGTGCACATGAAGCCAACAGTTGATGCTACTGCGAATATATGTCTCTATGTTCCCTGAACGACACAATTATGGTTCCAATCAAGACTGTGTAAGGTAGGTTCATTTGAGATTTCACAACGTCATCCGATTGCTTTCTATGTTGTTTTCATTTGTCAAAGGAGTTTGTAACAAGTCATTTAACGTACGTATATTATATGCTTAGCACCAACAATAACATACATATTCAAGTAATATTTGTTATTTATATAAATGATATATATGAAGGTTGTGATAATGTTTATAGATCTAAAATAAAGTAATATCCATAAACCACATGTTACTATAACATTCCAGTGTAGTGAGGTTTGACTAGTGTAACTGGTTGTGTTGAATTACTTGAATTAAGATGTGTAATAAGGGTATAGACGTTAAACAATTGTATTTACTAAATAAGTTCTGAAAGAAGCATATGACAATATGTTCATTAAATACTTGGTTGATGCTCATATAGCTCATTTAGGACCAGACCAGTATATTTAGATGTATCTATGTTATGCAGTTGGAGAAGAAGTTTTCCTGATGACATTCTGCCTTGACAAGAAAGATGCTGTGATGGAGAAATAGGAGAAACTGTAAGCATTCACTCAGCTGAAGTGAGTCAATATTAAACTAAATTCCTTTATGTATGGACTTTCACAAATGAACTGTATTTAAGTAATATATAGACTATTACTTTACTTTAAAGACCAACTATTGTATAAATATGCTTTGGTAAAAGATTTGCCTGTATCTTCCATTTTATTCTGACTTTTTTATACTAATTTTTGCCCTTTTTGTAGGCAACACGAACTGACAGAATCAGTTATTACAAAACGTTGAAGTCCCACTAAAATACATTAAAGTTTTTTAAAACTGATTTGATCACTGGATTTGATGTCAGTTAATTGTGTACAACCATTTGTGTATACCCAAATGAGTTCTTCTATGACATGTTTCACTTTACTTCCTTTATAAAAGTGTTTTCAGGAGACACGATATGTTCATAAAATGTGTTATTTTTTTGTCGTGTTGCATTATATGACGGTAAACTAAAAGTTTCTTCATTCATGTTACAGGTGAAGGGTGCCAAAGGAAATAAAATGCAGTTTACAAACGACCTTCCTGAATCTAAAATACCTTCCAAATCCTTGGATTTAATACAGATGTTTTCAAGGGAGTAAACTTCAAATAAACTTGTTGTGAAAATGTTATGTTGGAAAAAATCCAGAAAGCACCCAAACCTATTTTAAAGGATTTATTTAGTTATTAATTCATGTACAGAAAGTCATTTGTTAAACAATGTCGCTATATTGCCTTGATTCTAAAACCAATTTTAAAATATTTGTGTCTGAAAATTTAACTGCCAAGTGAACATTGTCCAGGCATATATTTTATCTTTAGATACCTTTTTTCCATGTATATTATTAGAATAATGATTATCTTATAAAAACAGTATTTGGTAATTTGGAGGAGTGTTCTTGGTGTATATGGTTATTTTATACATAATTTTTAATAAACCTTTTCGAGGAATTCCTATTTTGAGTCATTATTTTCTTAAAAGAGGTTAATGCAGACCAAATTTATGTCTTGTTTGATATACTTTTTAGTAGTAGTACTACATTAGTAGTAGAGTGTAACATTGAAACTTGTAACTGTTTTCAACAGCCACTGGTGATTTGATCTGGCATTTTAATTTACAAGATATACAATTGGTCTTCATTGATTTAAATAGTTTGTACAATTGCAATGCTTTCATTTTCAGGCGTGTTGGATTGTATCGTTTTGTTTTGTTTGAAAGCTAAACATAATACTAAGCGCGTATCTTGTACTGTTTTTTTTTACACGTTTAGACCCCTAAACACGTTTAGCTACCTGAATGTGTTAAGGAATGTGTTTAGTTGCTAAGCACATTATTAAACGTGTTTATGTAGCTAAACGTGATTAGTTGCTAAACACATTCCTAAACACATTCATGTAGCTAAACGTGTTTAGGGGTCTAAACGTGTAAAAAAAACAGGACAAGATACGCGCTTAGTATTATGTTTACATCCTAAACACCATTTTTACAGTGTAGTACATGCACATTTTTGTTTATATACCATTTCAATAAGATCAAAAGTTAGATGCTCGCCAATGAAAGTTATGCTGTGGTATTCTTGAGGATGATATAAAATCAATCCTGATACATTGAGGATATCTGTCTTTTCTTGACTAATACCATGTTTATCCCATCGAATGAGGTAGAAAGGTTATATTTGCACGAGTGTTCTATTTATTAGATTTAACCATTTATGTATATATTATGTAAGTATATAAGATATCTACGGCAATAACACACAATCGGTCAATGGGATCGACAACGTGCTTTATAAGACAATAAAATATGCTCGTGATTTAGGATGTCAGTTAGCGCGTCGCTTAGCAAATGAAGTCATATTTTACGTCACTATGATTGTTCAATTGGTAGTGAATGTGTTCTACGACGGGAGGCAATAATATTTTCGAAATTTAGTTTGTACAAATACAATTTTATGTAAACGCTTTTTTATATAAAAGCGAGTAATTGTTTCAGGGAATCTCATATAAGAAATAGAAGACTCGTTGTTGTGCTTTATCGTATAATAAAACAAAGCAGAGAGCATAAAACTGCGCCCTTCGTGTTTTATGCTCCCTGCTATGTTTTATTCAACAATAAAGCACGCCAACTCGTCTTCTATTTCTTAAATATTTTGCTTTATCAAGGTCATCTTATGACGTCATCCAGAAAGTATTCTTTCACGCAGTAGAATAACATGTTATTTCACTCGGTGAAAATACGGATTTTATTTTAACCGACAAATGCTGTATTTCACCACTGAAAATATAATAAATTGAGGATATTTGACATTTCTCGTCGAATACCATGTATATCTCATCGAGTGAAGTAGAAATGTATATTTTCATGAGTGGCGCAGCCACGAGTGTAAATATATTATTTCTTCTTCACGAGATGAGATATGCATGGTATTCGACGAGACATGTCAAATGTTCTATTTATTAGATTTAGCAAACCATGCGTATAGTTGGTAAATGACGTTCATTTTGTAAACGGAGCCTCCGAGATCGCCTTCCTTTCCACGGCCATCCTATGACGTCATCCTATTGTTACGATGACGTCATATGATTGAAAGTGTTATTTCACTTAGTAGAATAACATGTTATTTCACTCAGTGAAAATACGGATTTTATTTTAACCGATAAATGCCGTATTTCACCACTGAAAATCGAATAAATCCCAATATTGCATTGCTCGTTAGGCCCATCTTATAAAGGAACACTGCTACACAGATGTACACTGTACAGATGATGTACACTAAAATGCTCCCTACCTGAGATTCTGTCCGCCCTCGTCACACTCATGATCCAGCGCTGTAGGCAGACCTGACACAAACTCCTTGAGGTGAGCCCTCTCAAGGGCGGTCCACAGTTCCGGATCCGTGTGTTCACCGAACGGGTCCAGATTCAGTCTCATCGTCCCAGAGAACAGCACAGGGTCCTGGAGAGTCAAGATAAGACAATTTATTAATATTGTTCTTTCACAGAGTATTAAGGTGAACCTAGGTCGCCATGGTCGCCTAAGTGTTATGTTGAAGAATGAGAAGCTGTGCCCACTTTCACGAATTCTCCTTAGATTCAGACTCCCTTGGGCCATAGTGGTAATGTGTTATATCTAAATTGATATATTGGGGTTCTCTTGGTGTACGCATGGGTCGCAAGGGATTTTATGGATGCTTCATATCAGGAGAGCGAAAGGTGGCTACGCTTCTTGAGCTGAGTGAGTGAGTGAGTGAGTGAGTGAGTGAGTGAGTGAGTGAGTGATTGTTTAACGCCGCTTCGGCAGTATCACAGCCATTAGCGGCGATCTTGAGCTAAGGCCCTTATTTCACGAATCAGTGCACACGGTACCCCCGGGCCCAATGTCCGGAATTCTTGCATATGATCATGATCTTGTTCTCCTTTCACAGGCTAAATGTGATCATATGTTACAGTGTAATTTTTAAAGAATATGACTTGAATAAGCTTTGTGACATGAGAAGCTGGATCCATTTTCACAAAGCCTCCTTAGCTTCAGGCTCCCTTTGCCACTATTGGTAACATTGAGTCGTGATCACCTAAGAGGGTTTTGTGCAAACGGGCCCATCGGTTTCTTTCACAAAACAACCTTAACTGAGGTTAAATGTAACGCCAATTCTTTAACAATACACTTAGGTTACCCCTGGCATCTTCCGCACGCATCGGAAGTCACACGACTATTGAGCTATGGTGTAGACCAATCAAATGCGATTTTACAAATCACGGACAGACACGTTGGATGAACGTTTCTTCTTTTAATTTGAATTACCCGTGCTACGCTGATTACGCTCGATTAATTAGCTCTCTTGTTTAATTTTCTCATTGAAGTTAAAATCCGTTTTTAAACGTATATTATGCAAATGAGCTTAACATCCGAGGTGAAAAATCCCAAAGTTTTATAAGTAATTTGTGAAGCTGTCGGTGCATTACGAACTTTTGGATCGATTGGGTTGGTAAGGAACAATTTGATTGGTCAATAGAGGGGACGTAACTCTCTTTGGACGACAGGCGGCGCTGACCCTGTCTCAGAAATCCCTTCGAGTTGTCGCTAGGGTCAGTATGCATTTTCTAAAAGTGCTTATATGACCCGATGCGTGCGGAAGATGACTCCTGGTGACTTGTGGTCGATTTAGGGCTTTGTGGATCTGACTCAAATAATACCAGATGACCAGCGAGTACAACTCCTATACACGGTATAAGTGGCGTGTTTTGTCCAAACGGATTAGGGAACAACAGACTTTGCAACAAAGTAGGAGGCATGACTCTTGTGTATGGCAGAAAAACCACAATATATCAGTTTTCATCAACAACCCTTCAAGAAGAGTGGATCTGCTCCGGAGGTCTATCAGACTGTCAATGACAAGTATTATTAACATACACGGAAGGAAAGAAATAAGGGAACACTTGAAATGTATTGATTTCAAAGGAAATTCAATATGACAGGATAAAAAAAAACAATAACTACGGAAGAACCATTATTAGTATACAGAGTTTATCTAAGCATGACAATACTCTCCTAAGTAGATATATAAGTTATAAAATACCACAACGATTCGTGTTATATTAAAAGTGGTCCCTTACATATCTCTCAGTATAAAATGTAGCTCTTGAGGCCATCTGTCCAATTCAACCTTCATACCTGTGGGAGGATAGTGAGTCGACCTCTGAGGTCGTGAAGCCCAATCTCCGCTATGTCCTGCCCGTCGATGAGAATCTTTCCCCCTGCTGTCTCCACTATCCGGAACAAGGCCATCGTCAGGGAGGACTTCCCAGCCCCTGTTCGTCCTACTACTCCGATCTGTAACATTATGTGACCCGTTATCTCAGCTTATTTCACCAGGAAAATTATTTTAAAAACAAATCATGTATATATCAAAATATTTGAGATCATGGAAGGACGTAGAACGTTGGGACAAGGAAATAACATCAGTGTTGAAACGTAATACAATTAGCATTGCAATAGTGCAAAGGCAAGTTGCGGATGACAATCGGACGCACTGTAGAAGTTGGTATTTATACATACAACATACAATGATATATGGATGATCAACTTCTCCAGACGCACTACGAGCCTAGCCAAAGGTTGATCCCACTACTTTAAATGATTTGATCGCTACCTGCTGCTGCTAAATGACACATTTCATTTTTCAGATAACTCATATCACATGCATAGCTTTGAAGGTGAATGACTTCGTTTGAGACACAATTGTAATCTGTATCTGTATCTGTATGAATCATCTTCTTTAAAGGGAGGGTTCTGTCGCCATCTTGTTCTTTTTGGCATTACGCGAAACGAAAGCACGCTATAATAAACCCAATTTTACATAATTCTAAATAATAAACATATACAATGATAGAATATTCACATAGTAACACATAACATACATCAAAATCAAAAATAATAAACATTCTAACATGACACTATATTTAGAATGAAAATACTGCTTTCTGATTGGTTCCTCGTAACAATTTTGGAGTAATTATTTTACCGATAATCACCTCTAAATATTTTCGACCGATTCACATTGCTCCGCGGACGTTGTCACAGGCTAGCGTAGAATCGCGTGAAATCATGAAAATCACAGGGCACAGAAATCAACAGTCGCTCGCTTCATACAACAGCGATTCATCCAATGAACAGAAGCGGCGTTATTCCTCTATTTTGCAATACTATTCCACTGCCTCCAGTTCACAATCCCAAATGACCCCATTTCCTTCCACGATGTCCTCAACCATGATACAAAAAGCGTTCTTGTCCGTAACCGTAACGTGAATAACTACTTTCAGAGTAGCGCCCCTTGAATGGGATTGGTCCTTGTCGGCCTTGTAGGGGAGATAGGTCGGACTATGTAATTACATGAAAATCGCTTCTGTGAGTCTGATGACTTCCAACATGGGTTTTCTGTTGATATTATCATCAAGATAAGTTACATTGAAATGAGTTTTAGTGTTTGTTTTGATATTTTGATTGAAGCATGTTCTTTGAAAAGTGAACTGCACCGAAGGGTCGCGGGCGAGTGAAACCGGTCTGTACTTGTTTGACCCAAGCACAGCGCTTTGGCGCAAGACGAAAGAGTTCCTCATTATTTTCCTAATTAGTCATGTTAGAATGGAGATAAATCCATTCTGTTTTATATTTTGGGGTTGTATGTTGTGCATTTTTTACCCCTAAATTAACATTTCAAACCTCGCAAGCTCGGTTTGAAATTAAATTTAGGGGTAAAAAATGCACAACATACAACCCCAAAATATAAAACAGAATGGATTTATCTCCTAATTTGATGTTTGGACGTAGGATACTTTTCCGAATGATGATCGAATGTAGTGATGACTTCAGTTCTCATTCTTTATATTGTTCAACAAATGTGCGCTTGTCTTTATGAAGTTGTGAAGTAAAAAATCATCAAAATGTTAACTTCATTAATATCTTTCAATGTGATTGTGTTTTAATGATGAAATAATAACAAATATGCGTAAACGGGGACATCCTCTCGAATTCCGTTTCCACAAAAAATACCCCGATAAAACCCTCCTTTTAAAATAAAATATACACATGCGAACATACATAGCGAATGTTTAAAAAGACTATACACCCACAAAACGTGCCATCTTTCTATAGATACAATGTTCAACAAAATTCAAATATGATAGAAACTCAACAGAAGAAATTTAAACATGATCGTAAATCAATATAATTGCCGGTACCTTTTCCCCTCCTTTTATGCTACAGCTAATTCCCTTCAGCACAAGGTCAAGGTCGGGTCGATATCTGACCTGAAGGTCGTCGATTTTAATACTTCCGGTTGTTGGCCAATCAGCAGGCGGTTTCTTGTCTGCAAGTGTCCATTCGGCCTGCAAGAGGAATTGTTCTGTTAATGGCATAAAAGGTTTGAATGGATGGTGAATAGCTGAATAGGCGTACAATCAGGTGAAACTTGTGAGCGCTAACTAGACATGTACATGGTGGTCCTGTATCATGTCTCCTGTATCTTGTATCCTATATCTTGTATCCTGTATCTTGTATCCTGTATCATGTATCCTGTATCTTTTATCATGTATCACGTATCTTGTATCATGTATCATGTATCACGTAGCTTGTATCATGTATCCTGTATCTTGTATCATGTATCTTGTATCATGTATCTTGTATCATGTATCACGTATCTTGTATCTTGTATCATGTATCTTGTATCATGTATCTTGTATCATGTATCTTGTATCATGTATCTTGTATCATGTAGCTTGTATCATGTACCTTGTATCCTGTATCTTGTATCCTGTATCATGTATCCTGTATCTTTTATCATGTATCAAGTATATTGTATCATGTATCACGAATCTTGTATCCTGTATCTTGTATCATGGATCTTGTATCATGTATCTTGTATCATGTATCACGTTTCTTGTATCTTGTATCTTGTATCTTGTATCATGTATCTTGTATCTTGTATCATGTATCTTGTATCATGTATCTTGTATCTTGTATCATGTAGCTTGTATCATGTATCTTGTATCATGTATATTGTATCTTGTATCTTGTATCTTGTATCTTGTATCATGTATCCTGGATCACGATTACATCCAACTTGTCTGTACTACTAATGAAACGCTGAAGATCAATTAGACTACATTCAGGTGAGATTTCTAAACCTAAATCGAGATCTAAATGACTGGCTACTTTAAAGGGGCAGTAGCACGTTTTTTTCGCTCAAATAAGTTGATGACATGTATTTAAATAATAATGTCACTAATAGTAAAACACCCTTCTCTTTGCGGAAAAATTAATTTAAAAATGAGTGTACATGGTTCCGTCAAGCCATGGGAATCATATTTGTCATTAAAAATAATAAAATGTGTACACAATAAAATGGCCGCCACGCAATTTATGCTTTATACGCAACACCGTTATTACCACTACCGATAATTGGTTTGTGTAATAAGATGTTTTACCCTCTAAAGTAAATATAAATGACATAAACTATCATTATAAATGGGAAATTTGCAAAAATAAAATTTGCAAAAAAACGTGCTAATGCCCCTTTAAGATTTCACCACCGAAAGACAGGGAGCATGTCTCTTTACCTTTCTATCCTTCACCTTCCAAGAATTCGACCAATCGCAGTCCCGCGGGCCACAATATGTGACCCCTGTCCAGTGTCCTCGAATATAATACGGGTCACGAATAAAACCCGGGTCTCAAATACAACTTTTTTAGTCATTCACATGTTCCATATTTCCTCAAATACAACCCGGCTGCTCAACAAAATAGAGCCCCGGGACTGTATTCGATAAAATACGGTACTTTGAACTCAATGATGTCTGTCGTACTCACCTCCGTGGGTATTGCGGTGTATTCGACAATCCTCTCCACTGATACAACATTTGTCTCCAGGTCTGTTGTGACTTGCACCAAGGCTATTAGGTTGCCTGTCATCTGAAAACAAGAGAGGAGCTCTGTGTATACTCGTCAACCGACATACCGTTTGTAGTGAGAGTTATTGTTTAACGCCGTTTGGGCAGTAATACAGCCATTAGCCTGTCGGTCGTAAGAAGTTGCAAGCTGGTGCAAGTGCTTTAATCCTGCTCCATGAATGTGTACAAAGTGAAAGGATGTAATACAGTCTAGATCCTTTTTCAGCAAGTCTAGATACACAATACACAATATGGAACTGGTAGTATTGAAAATTATTAATTAACTACCATATTATGGCACGTATACGGTATTTAAGGCCTAGACCATATGATTCGACAACTGGGCCAATACGGACAAAGTGGGCCAATACGAGAAAACTGGGCCAATACGAGACAAACTGGGCCAATATGAGTCTGAGCATGCGCAGTCGCACATTTGGTGAAAGCCCGAAGCTGTCGCTTCAGAACTTTGACCCATGATATCTGTTCACCAATCTTGATTATAATTATTATTTCAATATAAATGAGGTATTTAGTGTTGTGCAAATGGTATTAAAAGAGGTCAATTAATAAAATTGTCATTAATTAAGACTTCGTCTCGGGCCGATCGACCTACCTCGGACCTGTAACTGGGCCAATACGGAAATACTTAATTAATAACATTATAATATATACAATCATAAGGATGAAGGTACAGCAATTGAAAATATTCCGGAGACTTTTGGTGCTTCTACTCTTCGGTGATTCTCGCAGAACAGAGGTTCGTTGAGACCGGTAAAACGCACGCAAAAACACTCATAAAACGTATTTCTCAGAATTTAAAACATTGCAATTTCATGATAAATTAAAAAAAAAAGTAAACTGATTTTTTTTTTAGTCAAATTTAGAATGAAATCATTGAATGAATGAATGAATGAATAAGACCAGTGGAATACCTGCAAAGCGTAGGAGATAGAGAGACCAACAACTCCGCCTGAGAGCCCGGGAGTCACTACAGCGAATACTGCAGCGCTCAGGATGATGATGTTTCCGAGAAACTCCAGTCGGATCTTCATCCACCTGTTTTAAGACAGTAAGTATGATAGAATAAACAAATCCCCTATTTCCATTTTCAGGCAAACGATTGGTGTTTTTCCCCATAACTCTAGACTCTTTCTTATACTTTCGATTAACATTGGTCTGTTTTAAAGGGGCAGTAGCACGTTTTTTGCAAATTTAATTTTTTTCAGATTTACCATTTATAATGATAGTTTATGTCATTTAAATTTACTTTAGAGGGTAAACCATCTTGTTACACAAACCAATTGTCCGTAGTAGTAATAAAGGTGTTGCATATAAAGCAAAAAAATGCATGGCGGCCATTTAATTGTGAACACGATTTATTATTCGAAATACAAAAACGATTCCCATGGACTGACTGAGTGATGTACACTCATTTTAAACTTGATTTTCCGAAGAGATAAGGGTGTTTTACTATTGGTAATATTATTTTTCAAATACATTTCATCGACTTATTTTAGCGAAAAAACGTGCTACTGCCCCTTTAAAAGTGATTTTTAAATTTTAATAACGATTTAATCAAACTTCGCTTTTATTTGATTTTTTCTATTGATTTGTTAAGGCATTCAAGGAAGGTGATTTTTTAACAATCTATTGAAACATCATATGCCGATACAAAACGTGTTAACTTTTATTATGATTTAATTTAACATCACTTCCTTTCAGTTGTTTCACAAAGCATTCATTGAAGATGATTTGTATAATCCACTGATACATTATAAACCGATACACAAATTAGAAATATAATTTAACCAAACTTCAATTCTAGTTTAAACAAATTAAAACAACGATTTGTATTATGATGGGTTTTATTTTATCAATACACTAAACACCGTCAAGTAGAAATATTATTCCTCTTTTATATCGTTACTTTACAAATCATTAATTTAAGACAATGTTTTGTGTAACCAACTACAATGTAAATACAATGAACTAACAATTCAAGGACGCCATCGTTGCGTATTGGACGATAAACATTTAACTTCAATTGAATCTGACAACAGAGGATGCTCAGAAACAATGGTAAAAAGTTACTGTTTTTATTTATTCACTGAAACGCCATACAAGGACACCTCTGGAGGAGGTGGGGAGGTGAGTTGGGGTTTAACGCCCCTTTCAAGAGTATTTCACAAATATCGCGGCTGCTAGTATTATGGCAGGGAGAAAGCCCGCAACGCCATGTACAGTCGGTGGCCAAAAGTCTGTTCGCACCGGTGACGTCACGGCTATTTATAGCGTAGTTGACCCCAATGCTATAGTGTACGTATCTTTATAAATATAATAGGTACTTACCTAAAAATTTCAGAACTTCGAAATATGACCCTGAACTCTAAGGACATCTCGGAGTCGTCTTGGTAAACTGTCATATAAACTGCGAATGTAGACCGGACTTAGCCCTGTCCAAATATCGTTCACCACACGGATGAGATCTTGTCTCGAGTCAATGTTACCTAATCTGGTTTTCAGTTGGTGTTTCACAGTTTTCCACACATTTTCAATGATATTGAGATCAGGGCTTTGTGGTGGCCACGGCAAAGTAGGAATATGATTTTCCTGTTTCCAACGATTGGCCCGAACGGACACATGACAAGGAGCATTGTCTTCTTGGAAAATCCAATTTCGATTAACGAAATGTCTGGCAACTACAGGCCACAAATGGTCATCCAGAATGGTAATGTATTTATCTGTGTTCATGTAACCATCAACAACAGTCAAAGTTCCAACACCATAAGCCGACACGCACCCCCAAAACATCACTGAAAACTTCGAATTTCGTTCATGATCGGCCCGGGTCCCCAAGCACTCTGGTCGTATTCGCTCATCAGACTTCCTCCACACGTAAACTTTTCTATCTTTCCCAATCTGGACTTGAGTTTCATCACTAAAAATAATATTATCCCACTGATTTCTTCTCCAATGTAATTTTGTTCTACAAAATCGACGACGCTTCTCACGGTTCACTCGAGAAATGGTGATTTTTTTTGCTAACCACTCGTCTTCGGTAGCCAGCAGTGAACAATCTTCTTCTAACTGTACGTGAAGAAATTGTAGTATTCACATGATTGTTATATTTTGTTGTCAAGTCCCCGGGAGTTTGACGGCGATTCCTTTTTACAAGACGAAAAAGACGTCGTTCACTTCTTGGCGATGATTTTCGGGGCCGCCCACTTCTCGGCAGCGATTGAACTGAACCGTGGTTCCTAAAGCGCTTCAAAGTTTTCTGAATCGTTCTAGGGTTTATACCGGTCAAATCAGCAATTTTGTAGCTTGATTGGCCTTGTTGATTGTCAGTTCCCGGTTGACAGGCGGCATGATAGCAGACGACAAAAACATAAACAAAGCAAGGGAGATAATTCAGAATAAACGATGTTACGAAAAAAATGTGACCTGTGAAATTTCTACCCAAAATTATGTTTCGATTGATAGCTTAATTGCACGGCGAAACGCATTCAAAGTCAACCTAGGGCTCCAAACCACAGCAACGTCACAAGTTTTGCGAACAGACTTTTGGCCACTGACTGTAGCTATGCATTGCAGTGAAACCTGCGAGTATCGCCTGAAACAACGAACCATGGGTGGTACTGCGCTGAAATTCAATGTTGCATTGCACCCAAACCAAACCTCTTTATCCGAAGCCGAACGCGCTAACCATTGCGCTATCCGCCCCCACCCCTTGAAAAAGGCAACATAATTTAACCTCAATTTTGTTATCAATATTTTTTTACAAATCTTTCATTCAGGGCGACACACTTTCGTAATACCCACTGAACCGCCATAAATTGGTACCCCAAGGACGCCAATGTTACCCCAAGGATGCCAATGTTACCTTAAGAATGCCAATGGTACCTCAAGGACGCCAATGTTACCTCAAGGACGCCAATGTTACCCCAAGTACCCCAATGTTACCTCAAGGACACCAATGTTACCCCAAGGACGCCGATGTTACCTCAAGGACGCCAATGTTACCCCAAGGATGCCAATGTTACCCCCAAGTACCCCATGGACGCCAATGTTACCTCAGGGACGCCAATGTTACCTCAAGGATGCGAATGTTACCTCAAGGATGCGAATGTTACCTCAGGGATGCCAATGCTGCGTAATGAAAGATGTTGTTACGATCCACCCTCTTCAGCGATTCTTCGCAAAACCTCTCCACGGAGTCGTAAGCCCTGATGGAGCTCGCTCCAGTGATGGTCTCGGTGAAGTGCGAGTAGATTGGGGAACGAGTTGTCGAGTGGTATCGTTTCAGTTGGCGCGATGTGGGGATATAGAGGCGCTGAAAAATATCAATAGGATACATAAACTGCCAGGCGAAAGAAAGTACTCACCTCAGTTCGCTTCGATTAATTCAAATATTTAAAAGAAATCACATGCATTTCACTATGGCACGATACAATAATACTTATCTGCAGTAGTTTGAATAAATTAATTGGTGACTGTGGTTAGATTTTAGTTAAAATATCTTTGTTTAATGAAGACAGGGGTAAGAAATGAAGTTTACACCAACATGACCTGTACCATGTTTAAAATGTCGATGAACAGTTGAGTATCATTCAAAATAATTTTTGAAGAAATTCTAAATTTAAAATTTCATTTTAATTTTTTTTTTCAAACATGTAGAAGTATTCTTTAATTGTTTAGCTTTAGATTATGACATCGAAAACCTGAGATATTTGCAATTCAAACATAATTATGATAAAATCAACAGAAGTGAGTACTTTCTTTTGCTTTACACGAGTAGATAGTAATTTATGGGCATTTCACATAACATTATCAAACATGAACGTTCTATAGTTATGGGACATCCACACATGAACGACATGATATGAACTTTGGTGATTGACACTTTATGAATTATTTTAACTCTAAAGAATGACATCTTTGATTGGTATGATGGTAATGGTATGAAACAATATATTGTTGTTTTACAAATATATTTTTTATTATTATTATTTCAACTTTTATTTCGTTAATACATACATTTTGTAGTTTAAGTTAATTTAACATGAGTAGATTATACCTGCACGCATAAATACCTGAAAAAAGCATACCTGAATTGATTACACCTGAACACAGAAATACCTGAACAAAGCATACCTGAATTGATTACACCTGAACATAGAAATTCCTGAAACAAGCATACCTGGACAAAGAGGTAGATAAAGAGGGTCGGAATTGCAGCTGAAAGAAATATTGGCGTGCTGTAGGCGATGACAATTAGCACGACGAACACGTTGAATAACGTCGTCAGCCATTGGCGCGTGATACGTGGAATGGCGTTATCGACGACGTCGACGTCTCTCGTGAAGCGGTTGAGGATTCTGCCGGTAGGGGTCGTGTCGAAAAAAGACATAGCTTGGTGGAGGACGTTTCCCAGAAGACCTCTGTGCAAACTGCTGGCTGCCCGAACCATCTTCCAGTAGGTTAGCATAACGTACAGCAAAACCAGGACAGCTGGGATATAGAGGGATAAACTGTAGTGAGTTCAAATATGCACATTTCATCACGAAACTGTATTATTATATAATTGAGAATGAGAATGAAATAAACCTTCAGGCAAAGAATTGATACCAACAGAGTCAAATACAAACGATTTCTGCTGTATAAAGTCAATTTTCAATTGCATTTTCATTTTCAATTTCAATTTCATTCACAAGAGTATCATACTTAATATTTCATATCTGTTCAAACACACATGGGATGCTGAAATTGCTATTGTAAAGGGGTTTTCTGGACATAATATTTAAGGTAAACGTTTACGAACTATGGAAATTATGTTATTATAAGATGTTGTTGGCAAAGTGTACCTTCTTGGATACAGTAGATGCGATAGACAAATAAAACCTGAATAATTAAACCCGTACCCTGTGCACATGACAGCATACAGTAGATACGATAGACAAATAAAACCTGTATAATTAAACCCCTACTCTGTGCACAGGACAGCATACAGTAGATACGATAGACAAATAAAACCTGTATAATTAAACCCCTACTCTGTGCACAGGACAGCATACAGTAGATACGGTAGACAAATAAAACCTGAGTAACTAAACCCGTACCCTGTGCACAGGACAGCATACAGTAGATACGGTAGACAAATAAAACCTGAATAATTAAACCCCTTACCCTGTGCACAGGACAGCATACAGTAGATATGGTAGACAAATAAAACCCGTATAATTAAACCCCTTACCATGTGCACAGGACAGCATACAGTACATACGATAGACAAATAAAACCTGTATAATTAAATCCCTTACTCTGTGGACAGGACAGCATACAGTAGATATGGTAGACGAATAAAACCTGAATAATTAAACCCGTACCCTGTGCACAGGACAGCATACAGTAGATACGATAGACAAATAAAACCTTAATAAGTAAACCCGTACCCTGTGCACAGGACAGCATACAGTAGATATGATAGACGAATAAAACCTGAATAATTAAACCCTTACCCTGTGCACAGGACAGCATACAGTAGACACGATAGACAAATAAAACCTGAATAATTAAACCCCTTACCCTGTGCACAGGACAGCATACAGTAGATACGATAGACAAATAAAACCTGAGTAACTAAACCCGTACCCTGTGCACAGGACAGCATACAGTAGATACGGTAGACAAATAAAACCTGAATAATTAAACCCCTTACCCTGTGCACAGGACAGCATACAGTAGATATGGTAGACAAATAAAACCCGTATAATTAAACCCCTTACCATGTGCACAGGACAGCATACAGTACATACGATAGACAAATAAAACCTGTATAATTAAACCCCTTACTCTGTGGACAGGACAGCATACAGTAGATATGGTAGACGAATAAAACCTGAATAATTAAACCCGTACCCTGTGCACAGGACAGCATACAGTAGATACGATAGACAAATAAAACCTTAATAAGTAAACCCGTACCCTGTGCACAGGACAGCATACAGTAGATATGATAGACGAATAAAACCTGAATAATTAAACCCTTACCCTGTGCACAGGACAGCATACAGTAGACACGATAGACAAATAAAACCTGAATAATTAAACCCCTTACCCTGTGCACAGGACAGCATACAGTAGATACGATAGACAAATAAAACCTGTGTAACTAAACCCGTACCCTGTGCACGGGACAGCATACAGAAGATACGGTAGACAAATAAAACCAATGTAACTAACCCGTACCCTGTGCACAGGACAGCATACAGTAGATACGATAGACAAATAAAACCTGAATAACTAGATTAGCGTTTGCGGGACACCGCAAAAGCAGAGCAGCTCCGAAACTTAGGGTCTCGCCTTTCCCTGTTCCGCCTTCTCGTCAGCATCAATAAAATGGGAATCCTTTTTAACAAAAATGTGTTCATTATTCGAGTTATTACTAATCATCACTGGGGTCACTTTTCACAAGTTTGTTCTTAAAACCTATTTCTTCTTTCAAAATTTTATCCAAGGATTAACGTGGCTTTAACCAATATCTCATGACCTTGACCTTGACCATCAATGATCACTTTTCATCGCGTATAACAATCATGCAATGACTCAAAGTGTTCATAGTTGAAATCTGGCATATTCACAAAAGCATGCTTAAGTTTTGACCTCACTGTGACCTTGACCTTTGACAGATTTTAGCGAAAACGTTTACAAATCTTGGTCTTTCTCCATAGTTCATATATACCAAATAAGAGCCTAATAGCACAAAAAAGTTTGAAGTTATCATGTATACAAGGATTGTTGTAGTGATTTCAGAACTCATGACCTTGACCTTTGACCTTGAATGTGAACATGTCAAAATCAATAACCAGGTGTATAAGAAAGAAATTAAGCTATCTATATGAGGTGTTAATATCTTCATGGGAAAAAGTTACTTAGTGATTTCAGAACTGGTCAGCATGACCATATCTCGTGACCTTGACCTTTAAAATTCAAGGTCACACAATCAGTGATCACTTTTCATTGTGTATCACAATCATGTAATGATTCAAAGTGTTAATAGTTGAAATAAGACATTTTCGCAAAAGCATGCTTAGGTTGTGACCTCGCTTTGACCTTGACCTTTGACAAATGTTAGCGAAAACCTTTTCAAATCTTAGCCTTTCTCCATAGTTGATATACACTAAATAAGAGCCTGATAGCACAAATATTTTTCAAGTTATAGTGTTTACAAGGATTTTTTGGGGCAATTTCAGAACTTGTGACATTGACCTTTGACCTTGAATATGAACATGTCAAAATAATTCCCCAGGGGCATAAGTAAGAAGTTATGTATATGAGGTGTTGATACCTCCTTGGAAAGAAGTTATTTAGTGATTTCAGAACTGATGACCATAACTCTATCTCGTGACCTTGACCTTGAAATTTCAAGGTCACACAATCAGTGATCACTTTTCATTGTGTATCACAACCATGTAAGGATTCAAAGTGTTAATAGTTGAAATAAGACATTTTCGCTAAAGCATGCTTAAGTTGTGACCTCGCTATGACCTTGACCTTTGACGGATGTTAGCGAAAACCTTTTCAAATCTTGGCCTTTCTCCATATTTGATATACACTAAATAAGAGCCTGATAGCACAAATATTTTTCAAGTTATAGTGTTTACAAGGATTTTTTGGGGCAATTTCAGAACTTGTGACCTTGACCTTTGACCTTGAATATGAACATGTCAAAATAATTCCCCAGGGGCATAAGTAAGAAGTTATGTATATGAGGTGTTGATACCTCCTTGGAAAGAAGTTATTTAGTGATTTTAGAACTGATGACCATAACTCTATCTCGTGACCTTGACCTTGAAAATTCAAGGTCACACAATCAGTGATCACTTTTCATTGTGTATCACAACCATGTAAGGATTCAAAGTGTTAATAGTTGAAATAAGACATTTTCGCTAAAGCATGCTTAAGTTGTGACCTCGCTATGACCTTGACCTTTGACGGATGTTAGCGAAAACCTTTTCAAATCTTGGCCTTTCTCCATAGTTGATATACACTAAATAAGAGCCTGATAGCACAAATATTTTTCAAGTTATAGTGTTTACAAGGATTTTTTGGGGCAATTTCAGAACTTGTGACCTTGACCTTTGACCTTGAATATGAACATGTCAAAATAATTCCCCAGGGGCATAAGTAAGAAGTTATGTATATGAGGTGTTGATACCTCCTTGGAAAGAAGTTATTTAGTGATTTCAGAACTGATGACCATAACTCTATCTCGTGACCTTGACCTCGAAAATTCAAGGTCACACAATCAGTGATCACTTTTCATTGTGTATCACAACCATGTAAGGATTCAAAGTGTTAATAGTTGAAATAAGACATTTTCGCTAAAGCATGCTTAAGTTGTGACCTCGCTATGACCTTGACCTTTGACGGATGTTAGCGAAAACCTTTTCAAATCTTGGCCTTTCTCCATAGTTGATATACACCAAATAACAGCCTGATAGCACAAATATTTTTCAAGTTATCGTGTTTACAAGGATTTTTTTAGCGATTTCAGAACTCGTGACCTTGACCTTTGATCTTGAATATGAACATGTCAAAATCATTCCCCAGGGACATAAGTAAGAAGTTATGTATATGAGGTGTTGATACCTCATTGGAAAGAAGTTATTTAGTGATTTCAGAACTGGTGACCATGACCCTATGTCGTGACCTTGACCTTAAAAATTCAAGGTCACACAATCAGTGATCACTTTTCATTGTGTATCACAATCATGTAATGATTCAAAGTGTTAATAGTTGAAATAAGACATTTTCGCAAAAGCATGCTTAAGTTGTGACCTCGCTATGACCTTGACCTTAGACGGATGTTAGTGAAAACCTTTTCAAATCTTGGCCTTTCTCCATAGTTGATATACACCTAATAACAGCCTGATAGCACAAATATTTTTCAAGTTATCGTGTTTACAAGGATTTTTTTAGCGATTTCAGGACTCGTGACCTTGACCTTTGACCTTGAATGTGAACATGTCAAAAAAATTCCCCAGGGGTATAAGTAAGAACTTATGTATATGAGTTCTCAAAACCTTATTGGAAAAAAGTTATAGCCAATACAAAACGCGCCGGCGGCGGCGGCGGCGGCGATGGAAACTGCACAAAAACTGATAGCTAATTGGAAACTGCACAAAAACTGATAGCTAATTAAACCCATACCCTGTGCACAGGACAGCATACTGTAGATCCGGTAGACGAATAAAACCTGAATAATTAAACCCGTACCCTGTGCACAGGACAGCATACAGTAGATATGATAGACGAATAAAACCTGAATAATTAAACCCTTACCCTGTGCACAGGACAGCATACAGTAGACACGATAGACAAATAAAACCTGAATAATTAAACCCCTTACCCTGTGCACAGGACAGCATACAGTTGATACGATAGACAAATAAAACCTGTGTAACTAAACCCGTACCCTGTGCACGGGACAGCATACAGAAGATACGGTAGACAAATAAAACCAATGTAACTAAACCCGTACCCTGTGCACAGGACAGCATACAGTAGATACGATAGACAAATAAAACCTGAATAATTAAACCCGTACCCTGTGCACAGGACAGCATACTGTAGATCCGGTAGACGAATAAAACCTGAATAATTAAACCCTTACCCTGTGCACAGGACAGCATACTGTAGATCCGGTAGACGAATAAAACCTGAATAATTAAACCCGTACCCTGTGCACAGGACAGCATACTGTAGATACGGTAGACAAATAAAACCTGAATAATTAAACCCTTACCCTGTGCACAGGACAGCATACTGTAGATGCCCAGGTAGTAGTACGACAAGGCCTCTAGGTCCTCATTATCCGTCGAGTTGGTGACGCTGGTGGACGCGTTTCTGCGGTGCGGCTCCTCGGTCCAGATACTTAGCCAGACGTTGGAGAGCACTCCGGTGACGTGGAATATGACGAACAAACACGTGATGGCCATGACGGCTGGAACTCCGATAGCCAGGAAGTAGGTCTTCAGCACGGACAGCTTCACCTGAAGTTTATAAATGAAACGTTTATTCCAGTCTGGTCAAAATCACAGGAGCGTGTATCGCTTAGAAATAGCGTTTGAAAGACATATACCTATATATACCTACCCAATAACTATATAGAAGGACGGGGATGTTACGACGAAACCAGCCCGTGCTCATTCAAAGTCATATTTCGCATCAAAAACATTTTTTATGGCACAGTCGATGACAACGATACGAAAGCTAAATGATTTCCCTACGAAATGAGCTATAAATGGTCACAATCGGATCATTGGTTCAAAAGGTATGCGACAAGACAGCCGTATATCGCTAACTCCAAACTTTCAAGCCAATTTCCCCGCTCACGAAAATCACCTTTTAAAATAGTTTATTAATTCCAGCAATGTTGACAGCACCTTTGAATCGGCAGATTCGAACCGCAGAGTGAAACTACAGATGTAAAGATATATTACGATACCCACATATCATGCTCATTCCCGGGCCTTCTAGTTAGAAACGGTCGCCGTTTTGAAACCATTCGGAACAGACGAAAGGATAGATGTTTGGAGATATCTGCCCCTAGCTTCTCGCACCAAAAGCTTTTGTTGGAGGTAATGTGCTTGGTTAACTGAATTGGGTCAGAACATGCAAGCATACGGACTGTTATCAAACGGTTTTGCGAGGAAACCTCACATTAAAAGTACTATTTGGAAACTTTTAACTTTCTATTTTATGAGGACTGCGTATATTCTCACGGAATGTTAGCATGTCCATATTGATTAATTGATATGCTTCGATAGCTATCGCTGAGTCAAATTTCCAAAAAAAGAAATACTTCGGAAATCAAGTTCACTTTGCCCAAATGTCCGCATTCGATATTGACCGAGGCACCTCTGGATGGCGATCCACGTCTCCTCCGAGGTAAACTAGATCCGACACTTGGTTATATTTAATTAATTGAACGGTTTCAAAGGAATACAATCCTAAATCACGAAGAACGTCCAAAACTTAATATACAGTATACAGTAGGTGTTTATTAACCGTTACTACAGAAACGAAAAGGAATCTATCAATCGAAGGAAACATGTTATCGATTTCTAAAAGGAAAAACGGAAATTGATATCGTAAGAACAACGACGTCATGACACCTCAGAATGAGTTCATCACATCTCGTTACTAACGTTAATGTTGTCAATTATAAACATAGATCCATGGGCTCTGTAGCTCATCAGGTTTTATATTGCTTATAGTGATGAAGACTGATATATATTTTCAGGTATAAAAACTCAGGGTGGAGGCAATACGACCTCGTGTTGATGGTCATGTGACCATTGGCCAATCACATTTAGTCAGAAAGTTATTATTGGAACAGAGCAATTTTTTTTAAAACTCGACTTTCATCATCATGATAAAAATGTTACCCTTCCGATCTCATTTTTCTCGTCGTCTGTTATACGATGTTCTTCCTCCGCTTCGTCGTCGTCGATTTCATCGTCCGCCCCAGTACTCAGTAAGCTGCAAGAGTCATAGTCAAAATTAGTTTGATGAGGTGAGGTGAGGTGAGTTGGGGTTTAACGCCGCTTTCAAGAGTTTTTTACTTATATCGCGGCTGCTAGTATTATGGCAGGGAGAAAGCCCGCAACGCCATGTGGCTATGCATTGCGGCGAAACCTGCGAGCATCGTCTGGAACTAGCGAACCATGGGTGGTACTACGCTGAAATTCAGCGTAGCATTGCACCCAAACCTTACTGCGTTTAGAACAGTTTTCTACTGCAGATAAAGTTGCCGTGCCCCTGGCGGGATTTAAGTTTGATGACACATTGCATCTTTATATCGTCTGATTAAAATAGACAGTTTTCCGAGGAATAAAAGTTGCAAAATAGTACATTTATCTGGATACGAATTTATATCGTTCGGTTTCCTCGCCAAACCGTCTGATAACAGCCCCGTTCTGACCCAATTCAGTTAACCAATCACAAGACCTCCAACAAAAGTTTTCGGTGCAAGAAGCCAGGGGCAAACAGCTATCCTTTCGTCTGTTCAAAACGGCGACCGTTTAAAAACTATGGTGACTCATTTTTCAGTGTAACAATACTTGTTTCTGGACAACAAAATAGCATAATTTTATGAACGTAAATATCACAAAGTTCATGTAGCGAAACGTTTTTAGATTGAAATGTTAAACTGGTAGATAATGCATCTCTCATATCACAAAGTTGATTTTTCTGATACATCATCTACTTTCTTGTCAGACAACGTTTGCTGGTGAAAAAAACTGTTTTTGCTATGTCTATATAACATAAAGATTGCCAACATCAGCAAACACACTGTGATATATTTTTTAACATGTTTATAGTATTTAAATTGAGAATACTATAAGAGTTATTTCCAAAAAGGTATTTCCCTTCTAGCTTTTTTTTTTTTGGAAATTTTATTTTTTCAAAATTTCCTATTATAAAAATAGTTTGTGTCATTCAAATTTACTTTAGAGGGTAAAACATCTTATAACACAAACAAATTATCCTTAGTAGTAATAATGGTGTTGCGTATAAAGCAAAATTTGCATGGCGGCCATTTTATTGTGAACACATTTTATTATATTGAATGACAAAGACGATTCCAATGGCTTTACTGAGCCATGTACACTCATTTTTAACTTGCTTTATCGAAGAGAGAAGGGTATTTTACTATTGGTGAAATTATTTTTCAAATACATTTCATCGACTTATTTGAGCGAAAAAACGTGCTACTGCCCCTTTAAATACCTCATAGATCTGTTAAGGTTAAATTCGCGTTCTGGAGGCGAGGTCGGAAGTGACGTCACTGAGTGAGATGTGAAACTCGTTGCCATAGGACTGAGGTTGGGCGATAGAGGTGACTTTCCGAGAGACCCGACAGAATCCACGCGCTCACGTATCTGGTTCCGTATGTCCTGCACTGTAGAAACAATGGAAGAAAATTCAATTCAAAGGGTAGATGTTTATGGAGTGAGTGAGTTTTAGTTTTACGACGCCTAAGCAAAATTGAAGTCATTCACTCAAGTTTTTAACATTTCTTTCAAAAGTTTATATCAAGGCTAGTACTGTTGCAGGGAGAAAGGCTGCAACACACAATTTTATTTAACGAAAGCTTCACAGGCGTAACGAGCGTTCTTTCCACTATTGGAAATGCATTCTTTCCAAAAGGAAAGGGATATTTCCATTCTTTTCACTATTGGAAAGGTGAGGTGAGGTGAGATGGGGTTTAACGCCGCTTTCAAGAGTATGTCACGTATATCGCGGCTGCTAGTATTATGGCAGGGAGAAAGCCCACAACGCCATGTGGCTATGCTTTGCGGTGAAACATGCGAGCATCAACTGGAACTAGCGAATC
The DNA here is from genome assembly GCA_936450465.1 of Gibbula magus. Classification (NCBI taxonomy): domain Eukaryota; kingdom Metazoa; phylum Mollusca; class Gastropoda; order Trochida; family Trochidae; genus Gibbula; species Gibbula magus. The sequence goes on from OW388298.1 coordinate 42,114,597, forward strand.
ATGGGTGGTACTACGGTGAAATTCAGTGCAGCATTGCCTTACTGCGTGTAGAACAGTTCTCTACTGCAGACAAAGTTGCGGTGCCCCTGGCGGGACCCTTGATCCGAAGCCAAACGCGCTAACCACTGCGCAACCTTTCCACAGCCACCAAGCTGACGAGTTAACGACCTTGAATTATATCTCCTTGTAAAGATCAACCTGCCCAAATTACTTTAGAAATACCGGTTTTGGCTAATATTGTTATTAGCGAGAGTAGGAACTAGCTAAAACCTTAAATGGTAATGTCAGGTACATTGCACAAGATCTTTTAATCCACAGAGACAGATAAAGTCATTTGACAGAGGGATCTACATGTATATCATCTTTTGAAACCCTGTCTTTGGTAAGATGTACACTGTAGAGAAGCATAAGAATGATTTTCGATTTGCTGATATTAACAAATTGTTCAAAACGATGTCCTTCTTAGAAATAGGCCCCCATGTATACTGTCACAGCATATTTGGAAAGAATAACATTTCAAGAATATTTTGTACTCAACAATCTGAAACACAGCTCTTTGCAACACACCGAACTCTTAAAAAAGTTTCAACAAGGGAATGTGAGATAGAGAGTCTGATTAAAATCAACCCTTTTTGACGAGGAACATCTTCCCAAGGCAAGGTGAAAATGTATCGAGAAGCTAGGGGCAAGCAACTCCCAACAGCCATACTTTAGTCGGTTTCCCTAATATGAGGAACGTGTTAACGAATTATTCTGAATGCTTTCATGTTTAAGACATGATGTGATTTCTCAGCTATTTAACCGGGTTTTGTCTGTGCTAAACTGGTACAGAACATTATACAAAGAGCTTGAGGCTTGAGGCTTGTGTAGAACAGTTCTCTACTGCAGACAAAGTTGCCGTGACCCTGGCGAGATTCGAACCCCGGACCTCTTGATCCGAAGCCGAACGCCCTATCCCGCCCCCATTTCTCTCAGAAGAAGGGGAGACAGCATTACATACCAACTTAAAATATACCTGTACTAACAATACACACCTTCTTCATCGCCATCAAAGGGTTGTGATTCCTTCTCGATCAGGTATTCCTTCAGGAATTGGGCGAATGGACCGTCATGGTCCAGAAGCTCTTCATATGAGCCCACCTCGCTTATCTCCCCTTGGTTCATCACCACGATGACGTCAACCATTGGCAGCCAATGAACACCGTGCGTAACCAACACTCGTGTCTGAAAAGTATTTATCTTGAGAACTGAACTTCAATTCTACCAAAAGCAATATGAACAAGCAGGAAACTTCACATCCTTGAAATGACATAGAAAGTTTGTAAAGATTTTAGCTCATTAGTCCCATCACATTGCTTAAAGGGGCAGTAGCACATTTTTTTTCTCAAATAAGTCGATGAAATGTATTTGAAAAATAATTTCACCAATCGTAAAACACCCTTCTCTCTTCAGAAAATCAAGTTAAAAATGAATGTCCATGGCTCAGTAAAGCCATTGGGATCGTTTTTGTCATTCGAAATAATTAAATGTGTTCACAATAAAATGGCCGCCATGCAATTTTTGCTATATACGGAACACCGTTATCACTATTACGGACATTTGGTTTGTGTTATAGAATATTTTACCCTTTATAGTACATTTAAATGGCACGAACTATCATTATAAATAGGAAATTTGAAAAAATAAATTTAGCAAAAAACGTGCTACTGCCCCTTTAAATCAAACGTGGTATTTAGTGTACGTATCATTTATCAAATAAAAAATAAATACAATTCAGAAATCAAATGCTTAATTTGCAGGGTAAAAATACGAGGATTGGCAATTTTCACTTTATGGGATTTGATTAAATGTCTGTTCATGTTGAATGTGAAAATTCATTCATAGGTTTTCACTACAAGCAGACCTTGTTCTTGAGAAGACCCTCGTTGCTGATGACGTGTTTGAAGATGTGTTTGCCAACATGGCTGTCCACGGCACTCAGAGGGTCATCCATTAGGTAGATGTCCTTGTCACTGTACACGGCTCTAGCTAGAGACACTCGCTGCTTCTGTCCTCCAGATAGGTTTATACCCTGAATAAATGGTACACAGAGGTATGAATATACCCTGAATGAATATTACAGACAGAGAGGGGTTGTGTTAATGGTTGTATAATTACATCATCTTGGATAACCGCAAGTTAATTCAGATAGTATTTGATAAATGTGCAATTAATTCTTTTTAAAGCTTTTTACCTTTTCTCCTATCTCCGTGTTTTCTCCACCAGGTAACATCTCCAGGTCAGTTTCCAGTGCGCATGCACTGATGATATTTTTGTATTTTTTATCTTCATAGCCTGAACCAAAGAGAATGTTCTTCTTCAGGGAGAGGTTCTGCATCCATGCTTGTTGTGGGACGTAAGCAACTGAACCCTTATTGAAATGTATGAAACGAAAGGTATTTACCGAAATCAAAAATAATTTTACATTGGTTTTGAGGCATCTAAACAATATTATTAGCTGAAAAAAACGGCATTTTATAAACCTATAGCATACCACGACAGTTCATATATAGAGGATATTATATGAGTGTCTATGTCGTACTATGTTTACGACACGAGTGCCTGAATATTAGTATGTCCCGAGCGAGAGCGAGTGTCGTAAACATAGTATAACATAGACACAAATATAATATTCTGTTTATTACCGAAGTCGTGAAATTAATGATAATACGCTAAAATCCACTTTCAACCATAGTCTAGCGACCTGCCGTCGCTGCTTTTGGAACGCAACGTTATATACGAAGCGTGACGTCATAGCATTGTTTATGACGTCACGTCACCATGACAAAATGATATTTTGCCCTAGAGTATCGTATGAAAAATATGAACTCCGATGTGATTACCCTCGTAGGTAATAATGATAAATATATATCGTTATAAACACATGGATGATTCTACATATGACGTCACCACGTGATGACATTGTGTTGACGTCAACATGGACCAATGGTGGGCGAATAGAGAGTTCTCGAAGAAACTAGTGGTTTCATATTATGACGTCACCACGTGAATACATTCTCTCTACGTCACCATGTTCAAATGACGGACAAAGTAGAGAGTTCGCGATGAAACTGGTGGTTGAAAACACAGGATGGATCCTATATATTATGACGTCATAATGTTACTACATTCAGACTGTTGCCGTCACCAATGAACAAAGACTCCAAATGGGAAACGCTTTTTTTTCCAGGGCATTGTCATTTACAGAAACCCAAGGCCCTCAACTAACTGCCCGAGAATGATATGGCTGCGACCGATATTCATCTTTATTTTGTTCAAAAATTTCTTTGTGTCTGAGTCGTTAAATCGAGTTGATGATACCAAATGATGTAACAATTTTAAGCATTTGCCATATCAACAATAATACACAACACAATACACAGCATATTTATATATATATATATATATATATATATATATATATACACACACACACACACACGCAAGCATGCCCGTCGTCAGCATTTATAGGATAATTTTCATTTTCATTTCATTTCCAGCTGCCCGCTCATTTCTAACAAGAGGGATAATTTCATCCTTTATATTTATAAAAGTGTTTTATGACGTCATTAGGCAAGGTCACAACACGTTACCTTCCGCTTGACCAGGCCGTGAACCTTCTCCATCTCGCCCAGTACAGCAGACAGGAGGGAGGACTTGCCCGCCCCGACTGACCCCACGATAGCCACCAGTTGACCTTTCTTCACCTTCAGGTTGATACTGAAATCATTGAAAAGGCAAAAATGAAGAATATCATTCAATAATGAGATTAAAGTTGCATGATCAGAGTTCATGAATTTTAAAAAATATGCCTATGGTATATACCGTATCTCAAATAGGGGGACGGGCCCTTATCAACATTTGAGGGCGCTTTTTCCCCAGCACTTATTGGTGGCCCAGCCATTATTAGCAGCTCCGACTAAGTCGGAGCTGCTATCAGTTTTTGTGCAGTTTCCATCGCCGCCGCCGCCGCGTTTTGTATTGGCTATAACTTTTTTCCAATAAGGTTTTGAGAACTCATATACATAACTTCTTACTTATACCCCTGGGGAATTTTTTTGACATGTTCACATTCAAGGTCAAAGGTCAAGGTCACGAGTTCTGAAATCGCTAAAAAAAATCCTTGTAAACACGATAACTTGAAAAATATTTGTGCTATCAGGCTGTTATTTGGTGTATATCAACTATGGAGAAAGGCCAAGATTTGAAAAGGTTTTCGTTAACATCCGTCAAAGGTCAAGGTCATAGCGAGGTCACAACTTAAGCATGCTTTAGCGAAAATGTCTTATTTCAACTATTAACACTTTGAATCCTTACATGGTTGTGATACACAATGAAAAGTGATCACTGATTGTGTGACCTTGAATTTTAAAGGTCAAGGTCACGAGATAGGGTTATGGTCATCAGTTCTGAAATCACTAAATAACTTCTTTCCAAGGAGGTATCAACACCTCATATACATAACTTCTTACTTATGCCCCTGGGGAATTATTTTGACATGTTCATATTCAAGGTCAAAGGTCAAGGTCACAAGTTCTGAAATTGCCCCAAAAAATCCTTGTAAACACGATAACTTGAGAAATATTTGTGCTATCAGGCTCTTATTTGGTGTATATCAACTATGGAGAAAGGCTAAGATTTGAAAAGGTTTTCGCTAACATTTTTCAAAGGTCAAGGTCATAGCGAGGTCACAACCTAAGCATGCTTTTGCGAAAATGTCTTATTTCAACTATTAACACTTTGAATCATTACATGATTGTGATACACAATGAAAAGTGATCACTGATTGTGTGACCTTGAATTTTAAAGGTCAAGGTCACGAGATATGGTCATGCTGACCAGTTCTGAAATCACTAAGTAACTTTTTCCCATGAAGATATTAACACCTCATATAGATAGCTTAATTTCTTTCTTATACACCTGGTGAATGATTTTGACATGTTCACATTCAAGGTCAAAGGTCAAGGTCATGAGTTCTGAAATCACTACAACAATCCTTGTATACATGATAACTTCAAACTTGTTTGTGCTATCAGGCTGTTATTTGGTATATATGAACTATGGAGAAAGACCAAAATTTGTAAACGTTTTCGCTAAAATCTGTCAAAGGTCAAGGTCACAGTGAGGTCAAAACTTAAGCATGCTTTTGTGAATATGCCATATTTTACCTATGAACACTTTGAGTCATTGCATGATTGTTATACGCGATGAAAAGTGATCATTGATGGTCAAGGTCAAGGTCATGAGATATTGGTTAAAGCCACGTTAATCCTTGGATAAAATTTTGAGAGAAGAAATAGGTTTTAAGAACAACCTTGTGAAAAGTGACCCCAGTGATGATTAGTAATAACTCGAATAATGAACAAATTTTTGTTAAAAAGAATTCCCATTTTATTGATGCTGACGAGAAGGCGGAACAGGGAAAGGCGAGACCCTAAGTTTCGGAGCTGCTCTGCTTTTGCGGTGTCCCGCAAACGCTAATATAGTTTTATTACTAGGTTTGGCCAATCACAGGTGAAGTTTAGCGCAAATATGTTGCGCAACAGAGATGAACGACCAGTTTTCCATATGTGCGAACGATGAAACTGGTCGTTCATCTCTGTTGCGCAACATATTTGCGCTAAACTTCACCTGTTGTCCAATACATGTGATTAACTCAGATAACTAACTTGAATTCCTTAGAATAACAAACGCCTCGCCATTTGACGAAAACCAGGTTAAGCATGGTAATCAAACATAAGGACATGGGGACGTTATAACAGAACATAATCTAGTAGGGAGTAATCACTATGCGATATAAATCTGGCCTCTTATAAGAGGAATAATAATAACAATACTTTATTGTCCGCAATACGATGTACATTGGAAATTTGATTTGTGCATTTTGCACCCGGCAGCCACAGTGCTGTTCTATCCTTATAATGCTGAGTGCCAAGTAAGGCAGCAACAATTCTACTATTGGTGACATTATTTTTCAAAGTGAGTGAGTGAGTGAGTGAGTGAGTGAGTGAGTGAGTGAGTGAGTGAGTTGGGGTTTAACGCCGCTTTCAAGAGTATTTCACTTATATCGCGGCTGCTAGTATTACGGCAGGGAGAAAGCCCGCAACGCCATGTGGTTATGCACTGCGGTGAAACCTGCGAGCAGCGGCTGGAACTAGCGAACCATTGGTGGTACTGTACTGAAATTCAGTGTAGCATTGCACCCAAACCTTACGTGTAGAACACTTCTCTACTGCAGACAAATTTGCCGTGCTCCTGGCGGGATTCGAACCCCGGACCTCTTGATCCGAAGCCGAACGCGCTAACCACTGCGCTATCCCGCCCCCCTATTTTTCAAAAACATTTTATAGACTTATTTGAACGAGGAAACGTGCTACTGCCCCTTTAAAACCTACTTCTTCAGGACCCTGTCCGATCCTTTGTCCCAGCTGAACTGTCCGTGCTTCACCGATAACACAGTGCCTGTATATCAAATAAAACATATTCGTAATTAGATATAACTTCTATTATTTAAATACCTATCTGTTGACTAGACCTACTTTGCCTTACCTCCCAGGGGTAATGCTATTTCAACCTTAATACAGACGAACTTGAAGAATGGATGAGGGGTGCGTAAAATCCCTTATCCAAGGGCCGGTAAGTCTAGATGGTCTCGTGACGTCACTACCGGTTCATATCACTCTCCTAAAAGTTGCAGAGCAAGGCAGACGTGTTTTGTTCTGTGACTGGGGTTTTAGCGACTTGGGTTGCTAACTTGCTATTTTTCTCTTGTTAGTTCAAGAGATATCATCAACGTTGTTCTTCGTTAGTGCAGGTTGTGTTTACAATCTGTTTTTCAAGTAGGTGTTAGATTTCAAGGGGCCTTGTTGACATGTGCTAGCTAGCGACCATCCGGAGTAGGTGGATTGCATGCGCCGCACGTGCAGCTCGTGATTCTTTGTTTTCTCTCACCTGACTGTTGGGTGTTTGACTTGCGTAGGGTAAAGGAGCAGTGGTATCTCTCCTACGCGGGTGACTCGCTTGCTTGTCATCCGCTTTCGCTTGGTCATTCGCCATTCGTTCCGAGTGCTGACTGTTAGGTGTTTGTCTTGCGTCTGGTAGAGGAGTAGTGGCATCTCTCCTAATCGTTTGACTCGCTTCACTGGCCATTCGCTTTCGCTTGTCACGCGCTTTCGGTCCGTACTTTAGTGTTAACTGTGGGTTGTTGACTTGCGTACGGTAAAGGAGCTAGTGGAATCACTCCTAATTCGCTTGTCATACGCCTGTCGGTTGTACTCTAGTGCTAACTGTTAAGTGTTTGTCTTGCGTATCGTAGAGGAGTAGTGGTATCTCTCCTAATTCGTTTGGCTTGCTTCGTTTGTCATTCGCTCTCGCTTGGCTTACGCTTATCGGTCTGTACCTTAGGAAACTGTGGGTTTGACTTGCGTAAGGTAAAGGAGCAGTGGTATCTCTCCTACGCGGGTGACTCGCCTCGCTTGTCATTCGCTTGTCGCTTGTCATTCGCCTGCGGTCCGTACTCAAGTGCTTCGCGTCTCGCTTGGCTTCTCGCCTCGCCTGTCACTGGCTCGCTAGTTGTTCGCCTTAGGTGAGTCACTAGCTTGGTTAAGGAGCAGTGGATACACTCCTCGTCAGTGACTCGCGTTGCCCGTTGCTAGCTTTCGCCTACCATTCGCCTTAGGTCGATTCTACGTGACTCACCCTTAGGGTGATTCACTTTGGTTCAAGTGACTCGCTACGCCAGTCACTTAGGGTTTGGTTCGACTTAGGTCGATTATACGTGACTCACCCTTTGGGTGACTCACTTTGGTTCAAGTGACTCGCTACGCCAGTCGCTTAGGGTTTGGTTCGACTTAGGTCGATTATACGTGACTCACCCTTAGGGTGACTCACTTTGGTTCAAGTGACTCGCTACGCCAGTCACTTAAGGTTTGGTTCACGCACGAATGTTATGTGAATAAAGATTGAATTATCTTGTTAGTGTTTAGCCTATTTTTTGGTTTGGCTTGTTCGTCTTTGTTTACCTTGGCGGGTGGTTACTTGATTTTGACTTTGTGCTCTTCGAGTTCAGAGTTTTTGTTGCGACGCCGTGTAGGTGACTCGACTGTCTCTACCTTCGCTTACGTTACGCGTTTTATCGTTACCGTTCGCCATGTACTCCGCCTTCTGCACGAACTGCGGAGGCAGGAAGTCCGCCTCTAAGGATCCGCACTTGTTATGCAGAAAGTGCAAGGACCTTTGCAAGAGGATTACCGTTGCGACGAGTGCGCTCCTCTCTCCGAATCGGAGTTCCACGCGTACGTTTCCACCATACGCAAGTCGGTGGCCGATAGGGCTGCGTCACAGAAGCGTACGTCGTCAGCTCAACGTAGGGAGGTGTCTCCCATTCGTCATCCGTCTCCGGTGGAGGATGTTGACATTGTCCTCACGGAACGGGCGGATGAATTCGACAGGGAATCGGACCTGTCCGAACCCGCTGGGGGGTCGAAGTTACGCTCCCCCCCTCCGCCGTCGTGTTCCGGTTCTCGTTCGCGGACTCACCCGTTGTCCCCTCCTTCGCCGGACCAACGGTTGTCTCCGCTTAGACTTAAGGTGGGCGGACACGCTACGCCCAAGAGCAAGAAGAAGAAGTCCAAGAAGGCTAGGTTCGACAAGGTCGATCCTTCCCTCCTTCTGGCATCCGTCAAGGATATGGTCTCTTCCTTGCTCGATGCGCGTTTGGGTCCGCGGAACTTACCTACTCACACTACGACTACGCGATCGTGTGAGCCCTATGCGGATGACGTACCTCAGGGTGCGCGTTCCTCGTCCGCTAGGGCCTCCGCACCCGCGACTCCTTCGCGTACCCCTCGCACCCCGGAGCGGCGTGTCACGGTGATGTCACCCTTACGTGACTCCTCGCCGGACTCACCGGAACGTGACACCCGCTACGTGGACGTGTCGAACCCTCCGTTCATCAGTATAGAAACGGAGGCGGAGGGTACGGGATCGTCGGAGGATCCTCCAGTGGTTGACGCAATAGCTATGCTATCCGAAGTGGCTTCGTTCGCGGACGTTCCACTTAGCCAAGTCAGCGTGACGGGTCCGCGCACGTCGGCGGCCAGGAGGGCTTCCTTTGGCCCCGATGGCGAGGTACCTCCCGCGCGTCTTGCCCTTCCACCTCATAGGCTTCTTTTGGAGGCCACCGAGGATATGGAGCAAGTCGTATCATCTGCGATGCCCAATCGTTTGCTTCCGCCTTTGGTGGTGCCGGACAAGCGCAGACGGCGTCTGCCCTTGTATCCGGTCCCTTTTCAGCTTGTTCCGCCTCCCCTTGATCAGGGGGCGTCCCGGTTGTTTACCACCAACCTGCTTCACCGCGTGTCTGAGGCACAGTTCTCTCATCTTGACAGGGAGGCGCGTTCGGTGTTAGGCTTGGGGAACAACGTGGCTTTCACATGTCAGGCGATGCTGGCTTGTGCTAAGCAGGCGGGCATGGAGGCGGGGGACCCGGTGTTGTTCAAAGCGTTTGGTGATGTGGCTGCGGACCTTGCGCAGATCATGTTGTCAGCGTCGCGGATTTCATCGAGTATAACAGTGCTTCGCAGAGACAATTTCCTCTACCGGTCAGGTCTCAACCCAGATCATAAGAACTTCCTTCGACATGCCCCTGCTCACGCTGAAACTCTGTTTGGTGGTCGTATCCCGGAGGTTTTGAGAGCACGACAGGAGGCCCAACAGCAAGACCTCACTAATCGGCTCGTCACGCAGAGGCAAACGACACCAAAGCGTCCGCAGACCAATTTTCGTCAGGGGCAAGGCCAGGGCAGTGGCCAACCTTCCCCCAAGAAAGCGAAAACGGACTTTCGGCGGGGAGGTCGTGGCCGTGGATCCACGGGTCAGTCCCCCAAGTCCCCCCGGCCTGGCGCCGGAGGTCGTACCCCGCAAAAGAAGTGGAGGAAGTGACTCGTGGTCACCCCCGCTGCTCCCTCCTCCACTCGTTCCGGTGTCGGAGGGCTTGGTGGGGGGTCGCCTCCAAGACTTTGTCAGCAACTGGGTACAGTTAGGGTTAGACCCTTACGTGTGTCGGATTCTGGGTCAGGGGTTCCGCATTCCCGTCTCGTCTCCGCCGCCCCTCACCTGTACTCCAATGGAGCGTCCCTTAGCAGGGGACCGGCTCAAATTGACATTGGAACAGGTGGAGATATTAATCTCCAAACGGGCGGTGCAGGAGGTCCTGACCCCGCATCTAACGCCGGGGTTTTACTCCCCAGTGTTCGTAATACCCAAAAGGAACTCGAAAAAATGGCGGCTAATTCACGATTTGAAGGTGTTCAACCGCTCCTTCCTCGTTCGGCCGCCATATTTTCGACTCTTGACGCTTCCCTCAGTGATGCGGTCCTTGGAGCGCTCAGACTGCATGGTGTCTCTCGATCTACAGGATGCGTACCTGCACGTGCCGATTCACTATCGGGACCGCAGGTACCTCCGCTTCATCCTGGACGGCAGACATTTTCAGTGGTGCGTGCTCCCGTTCGGGATCTCGTCCGCCCCCTGGTTATTCACACGGGTGACTCAGCCCATCGTCCAATTCCTTCACCAATGCGACATTCAGTTCCTAATGTACTTGGACGATGGGATCGCTCACGACCGCTCCCCGGTCGTTCTCGAGGCGCAGCTCAGGTTCACGATGGACCTGTTCCGTCGTCTGGGGTGGCTAGTGAACTTAGAGAAGTCGGACTTGGTTCCGGCAACTCGTCTGAAGTTCCTAGGGGCTATCCTAGACACCCGGCTGTTCCGCGGTTTCGTCACGAGGGAGCGGATGGCTCGTTACGATCGCCTTATGGATCGCGCGCTCGATGCCTTGCTCTCCCTACGTCAGTGGCAAAGAGTGTTGGGGTTATTAACGTCAGCTCAGGACCTGACCCGCAGGGGGAGGTTGTTCCTTCGCCCGTTACAGGTGTTCCTGAATCCCCACATCAGGGAGACGCGTTGTCGTCACGACATAGTCTTAACCCCAGACCTACATCGGTTCCTAGCTTGGTGGCGGGTAGACGAGAGTGTGTTCGCAGGCGTTCCACTTCGTCCTCGCCCCCCTCAGCTCACCTGTTTGTAGACGCCTCCACCCAAGGGTGGGGAGCGCACATGAGTCACGAACAGGTGGCGGGAGTTTGGTCCCCATCAGAGCGGAACCTACACATCAACGTCCTCGAGTTGGACGCAGTACGTCTTGCCATTCAGCACTGGCAGGTCCCCTTGAGGGGCCAGTGCCTGCTAGTACACACGGACAGTTCGGCGGCTGCTTGGTCGATAAACAAGCAGGGGTCCACCAAGGCACAGTCTCTGCTACGCGTGTCACTCCAGCTCTTCGAGTTGGTGGACGAGGTGGACCTGGACATTCGAGCGGTCCACATTCCAGGTGCCAAGAACGTCTTGGCGGACGCGTTGTCACGTCCGGATGCCCCTCCCCCAACGGAGTGGCAACTGAATCCGGTGGTTTTCAGGGGGTTGTGTCTCCAGTTCGGCACCCCGCTGATAGATCTGTTCGCGACGTGTCTCAACCACCAATTGCAAACCTACATCTCCCCAGTGCCAGACCCGCTAGCGATGGGCTTAGACGCGCTCTCGTTAGGGTGGGAGGGGATGGACGCCTATGCTTTTCCGCCGCCGGCCATCCTCTCCCAAGTTGTAGCCAAGATAGGGGAAACTCGGATTCTTCGTCTCCTGCTGGTCGCCCCTTGGTGGCCAGCCCGGCCGTGGTTCGTTCCTCTCCGTCGGCTCTGTCGGCAGGAACCGGTTCCGATTCAGATACGGAGGGATCTGCTCATCAGCAGGCCAAGCGGAAGGTTACACGAGAACCCTCAGGTGTTCTCCCTTCACGCTTGGCTTGTATTAAAAGAGGGTTAAGGAGTAGTGGATACTCTAAGTGCGTCGCCAACGCAATAGCTACCTCGCATAGGAAAACCACTAGGAAGCTCTATGATTTCCAGTGGCAGGCCTTCGCCTCGTTCTGTGCTCAGAGGGATTTCATTCCGGCAGAGGCTTCAGTGCCTCAGGTTGCGGAGTACTTGGTGTACCTTCGCAACACTAGACATCTTAAGGCGTCGTCAATTAACACCAACATGTCGGCCATCCTGTCGGTTCTCAGGAAGAGATCGCCAGGATTGGATGTGTCGGTCCTCAAGGGCCTAATTAAGACCTTCCGTTCGGTGGACGGCAGGTCCAGGCTTCGCCCACCTGAATGGGACTTAGCCATTGTGCTCAACCACCTGCGCTCCGATAGGTATGAACCGCTCTCCGACGTGCCTCTCCTCCCTCTCACCATCAAGGTCATTTTTCTGGTGGCCATGGCCTCTGCAGCGCGGATTTCAGAGATCCATGCGTTGCAGGCGGACCTGCTACGTTTTGAGGTCAGGGAGGGGGGCTCCGCCTCGCTGGGGTTGGCTCCTGATTTTGTCTGTAAGAACCAAACAGCGGATGAAGCGGGACGTACGTTCTCTATCCCAGCTCTGGGTTCGGACTCAGATGAGGTGGATCTCTCTTTGTGTCCAGTAAGAGCCTTAAGGGTGTACACGCAGCGTACCCGCAGGCTGAGGGATGGCAGGCGTCGTCTGTTCTTGCCTCACTCACCCAGGAGCACCAAGGAACTAGACAAGCGAGCGTTGGGGGTGTATCTAAGATCGGCGGTAATTGATGCGTACAAGGCCGCTGATTTGCCTCCGCCGTCGCGTTCCAATCCTCATGAGATCCGCGCAGTTTCAGCCACGATGGCGTATCACTGCAACATCGCAGTTTCGGATGTCATGGCAGGGTGTTTTTGGCGTTCATCAGAGGTTTTCGCCAACCATTACCTGCGAGATGTCTCCACTGCTGATCTTGAAGGCATCTCTAGGCTGGGTCCACAGGTCTTCGCGCAGAGGAAGGTGGTCCCCCCAACCAGACCAAGAAGGGGTCATCCTTCTTAGACGCGTTTGGGACTTATTGTAAATAAACAGGGTTTACATTGCTTACTCTCGTGTCTGTTGGTTTTTTCTTTAACTTCGTTTTGACCCCCCCCCCGACCCCCCCCCCCCCCCCCCCCCCCCCCCTCCCTGTTGGGGTTTGGGGGGCGGTATGTTGATCGGAAGTTGAGTGGCAGGGTTGTCTCTTCGATCCGCTTAGCGGTAGAGATGGTATCTCCCGGGCTGTGCCTTGTCCTCACCACAGGGTGGAGGACTCGTAGGTTAGCTTACACTCAGGGCTAGTCGCTGGTCTCGTCACTACCATGTATCTACTGACCCGCCTCCTTGCGGTGGGATTCTAGGCAAAGTAGGTCTAGTCAACAGATAGGTATTTAAATAATAGTACGTTTTTGATTAAACGTAATTATTTATACTTACCTGTTGACTAGACCTACGCTCTAGGCCCTCCCATCCTCCCCACTTGGTCTGTCTTGCCTTTGGGACTTTCGGAGAGTGATATGAACCGGTAGTGACGTCACGAGACCATCTAGACTTACCGGCCCTTGGATAAGGGATTTTACGCACCCCTCATCCATTCTTCAAGTTCGTCTGTATTAAGGTTGAAATAGCATTACCCCTGGGAGGTAAGGCAAAGTAGGTCTAGTCAACAGGTAAGTATAAATAATTACGTTTAATCAAAAACGTACTAATTTATACAGATTTATTTCTTTTCACATAGAAACAAAACATGAATATTACAAAATTAGTTCAATTGAATATTACATCGTGGTTAAAAATCATTACAAATCTTTATTGTTACCTGTGCCATAATATTTGAAAATTACTGATCAATAAAAATTCCGGTGATATAGATGGTTATAGAACTACCATATCCGCATTTATGAAAGCTGCAAATTCTAAACATAGAGATAATTTTAATAAGTCAAGATTTTTTCATCGTATGAAAATGAGAATGCTTGAACAAAAAGGTTTAATGAACGAAATTTTTCAACTATTCTGTTATTGTTTTGAAGAGTCTTGTATTGGCCCATATTTACTTGCTGTAACACGTTTTTTCTTACTGACATAAAGTGCTCTCCCAAAAGGCAAGTAAGTGTTACAAATGACTTAATAAATCTCCTGAATAAAAAAAAAGAAGTTTTAAAACGAATGTACATGGTTCGGTTAAGTCACGCGAGTCCATTTCCCTTTGAGCGGCCATTTTAATATGTTCACATTAAAATGCCGCTGAAAGGTATTTCAAGTGACCTGGCTGATGTAGCGATACCTAAACACTCAAAGTAGAGTTTTAAATATTGCACCATGATACAATGGTCACTGAAAATATTGCTGTCTGAACTCTCAAATCTGCATATAACCTACACATCTACTTTTCACACTTCAGGGTTCCACACCCCTGTCGCTTAATACGTGGCACCATTTCTTTCAATACGGATAACCGTTTTCTATTGATACGACTAATCGGGTCGTGTAATCAGATTATTAGTTTTATTATGTAAGCATATTTTCCCAGCGATCTGATTGGTCGAGAGCCGATCCCGTGATCGTCGACAGAAGAGAATATTGACTCCAGCCCGAGTCCGATCAAAAACCGTAATGACTTAAGTGACATCAATCGATTGTTGCATGATGTCATGCTATTGTTACCATGATGTCATTTGCCCGTCCCAGCTGTTACAAATTACAAATTACAACTGTATTTCAATGTTTTCCTTTCGTTTCTGTATAAAATACATAATAAAACAATTGTGGACTGGTGAATTCGGTCAATATCTGTTTTTGAGTCCATAAAACAGGTATATTGACCTTATCACCAGTCTATTATTGTATAATATTGTATAAACTTTAATATAAATAGAAAATTTGAGAAGAAAAAAAACATGCAAAAATCGTCCTACAGTGCATTTAAAGGCTCAGAGTTTCGTTCCTGTATTCGTTCAGCATTTAATGCATAATAAATTAATAGCAATTGCTTTGCGTGAATCTGATTTGCTGAACACTGTCACAGAGATTCAGTTCATACCTGCATGAACTTAATTTCGTGACGTCACATCACATTTAGCCACGCCCCCATGATGTCAGGTTCATGACTAGTTGCGTTGTGCATTTTCATTGGCTGATGAAAACGTTGTAGGCGGGGCTAATATTTGATGTCTTCATACGCGTAAATAGTACAGCTCTAATTGTTGCAAATTTGTATAATTGTAGCAATGAAGCCTTTTCAAAACATCAGGTACGAATATATTTATTTATAAGTATTGACTTCAAAATTTATTAAGTTCATGGAGGTATAAACTTAAAAAACCCTGTGCAAACTCGGCGTAAATCCGCTACGCTGATTTACACAGTTTGCACAGCATTTTTTAAGTTTATACGTCCACGAACTTAATAAATTTTTAAGTCAATTCTTAATTCAATGCATCCATTTATCGACTCGACTTACCTTGCTTCGTGATTGTTTGCACCATGTCCGGGTTCAAATCCTGTCCTGACAGATACGTAGCCAGACGGGCCAAAGAAACTTGGGCCTAAAATGTGTTAGTTAGAAATTACTCATAATTTTGTTAAAGAATAAAGGTTGCATTAAATAATGCGAAAAAGTCTATGGGAATGTAATACAAACCCAACTCTAAAAGGGTGGATCATGTTTCGAGTCATATTGTCATTACAAGAGCGCTTGAGTATTTGTATTTCCCGAGCGACAGCAATATTCAGGTACGAGTGTCGTAACTATAGTATGACATAGAGACGAATATGATGTTTTATTATATGACGAGCAGTGAAATACTGGGATTTATCAGTGAAATAAACTGTCTATCAAGCTACAGTGAAAATAACTTATATTTTCACTGCTAACGGTGACTGATATAATTTGATGTCATAAAACAATGGTCTTGCGCGGCGATTTTGGCTTATGACGTCAAAGTGTTACTGTGGTGACGGGCTGTTCCTAAAGGCTGCTCGGCGTGAAAACGACCCTTTTTGGACGTAATTACATGAATAATATCATATAATAAATAGAATATCCGTCAATTCTTGACAAATACCATGTTTATCTCATCTCGTGAGGTAGAAAAGTTAGATATTTTCACTCGTGGCTGCGCCACTCATGAAAATATAACCTATCTACCTCACTCGATGAGATAAACATGGTATTAGTCAAGAAAAGACAGATATCCTCTATATATTTATCACCGAAGTCATGAAATCGAGAAAAATATAACATCTACCGTCAGGCATCGACACTTTGCTATCCGCCGTCGATGCATTTAGAACACAACGCCATAACGAAGTGTGACGTCAATACATTGTTTACGTCATAATGACAAAGTGATATTTTACCGTAGCCTTGAGCATTGTATGAAGATGATTGCTCTCGTAGGTAAAAATATAAAATACATCGTTAAAAGAAGGGTTCTATCGGGGTGTTTTTTGTAGAAACGAAATTTGAGAGGATATTGTTTACACATATATGCTATTAATACATGATTAAAACAAAGTCAAATTAAAATATATTAATGAAGTTAATAATTTGATGACTTTACATTTCACAACTTTATAAAGACAAGCACACATTTGTTGAAAAATCTAAACAATGAGAATTGAAGCCATTAATCGGCGCTGCGAGCGAGGAAAACTTCGCTACGGCCTTACAGCATATTGTTTATTGGTTTTATGATACATTATGTGTTACTATGTGAATATTCTATCAGTGTATATGTCTTACTATTACCAAAAAAATCAAAATTGAGTTAAATATAGCGTGTTTTCATTTCCCGCATTGCCAGGAAACCAAGATGGCGGACAGAACTTTCCCTTTAAGTAAGACTTTACCTGTGCAATGCTAGAGAGCGTGTTAGGGAACATATTCATGGATTCTCGGAGAAGGTTGAACAGAGCCAGAGCCACAAAGGCAGTCTGTGGGTCCAAGAAATGGTGTTCCGAGATAAGCACATACATCACAAAACTCGCCAGTGTCAACTGAAAACATAGTTATAATCAAAATGTATTTTCTTGTAATCATTCAAAATGTACAATATAGAGGATATTTGGCTTTTCTTGACAAATACCATGTTTATCTCATCGAGTGAGGTGGAAAGTTTATATTATCACGATGGGCGCTGCATTTACGTTAAGTCGGCTCAAGAATGAGCCTGCCGCCTCAATCAGCAACAGTGTGACGTCATGAACGCGTCATGACGTCGGGGCATTGTTTTATGACGTCAGGTCATTGTTATATCAGTCACTAGTGACTGATAACACGTTCCGTTGTTATTTTCACTAGTGACTGATAACACGGTTTATTTTCATTGATAGATCCCGGTATTTCACCTGCAATCATACACCCAATACCAAAAGAAACTTTGCATCTCAGTTGATTTTATCATATGTATGTTTTTCAATTACAAATATTTCAAGTTTTGGACATCGTACACTAAAACTGAAAAGTAATGGCGTATTGTCATCAGTCAAATATTTTTTTCAGAAGTTTTTAATTTGTTTACAAAAAATGAAATTTAAAAAAAATTAAAAAAATTAAACTTTTAATTTTGACAAGACACACTAACGCACTACTGAAACAGTTTCTGATGTTAAAAGTCCGTTGATATTACCCATTAGCAAAGACCACCGAGTACGAGACCACCACCGAATCACAGACGAATTGATCACAAACATTTTGATACCCCTCGTATGTTGATGCGTCCAAACTTTTTATTTAAATAAACTTTTGAAATGAATATTTTCATACATCGAATGTAAAATTGAATAATTATTACAATACTTAAAAACCCAAATCCAATCGTTGCCTATTCAGTGATTTATTAAGACAAGAAGATGGGTGCAAAGTTTCTTTTGGTATTGGGTTTATAATAAAACGTGGTAGCTGTATCGATAACATCACAAATATATCATCCATCGTTTTTCCCAAGCTTTAGGTTGGTTTGCCGGAAGAAATACCCCCATTCCACCGAACATACGACCCCACTGTGGTCTACCGGTATTGTACACTCTCATTCACTCCCACTGACATCGAACTGAAGTCTTAGGAAGATCCCCATTCCCGCAAACATATCCCCTTATTCGCCATGGGTCGCATATTGTCGCAGAGGGGTTTGCGATTTTGATTGTCTGTTTCCAAAAATCGCACAACTTCTGCGATCGATGCGACTGCAAATTCGGTCGTAATGCGCTCGTATTGGTCTCAATGGGTTCTTGGTACGGTTTTATGTCAGTCGCATGAACTCTCAACTCGACCGTTACAACTCCCATTGCGTTCGCCCTTTTGTTTCACTGGCGACCAAATCGTTCGATCAGCGACGAGCGCTCTTTAACTAAAATCCCACAGCGACTGCATTTTTTATCAATGTTTTATACCCCCATTTCACTGAGCTGCGATTCGTTGAATAGTCGATAAGTCGTTAGTGAGTCGTCATTGACTCGTAATGAAGCATGTCATCTTCCAAAGGCAAGGTGAACATGTATCGAGATCTCTCCTTTGTTTACCTTGCCTTCAACCTAGCCCGAAGTTCGGTTCAACAAAATGAAGCGCTTCGTAGCGCTCATTGATCGCTCAAAGTAGCGCTCAATGAGCGCTTCATCTCTCTTGAACGACACAGTGCAAATTCCTAGAAGTTTGCTCGCCTTGCTACGTAGCGCTACATTGAGCAATCGCGTTCAAGAGAGGTTTAAAAGTAATCGCTCATTGAGCGATTACTTTGAAACCTATCTTGAACACGGCCCTAGTGTGACGAGTCACGTCCCTTAACCATCTGCTAACATACAGCCAATGAAATCGCCGTTTACATTCGGAACCAATTCAAAATAAGCGACGATCGACTCAGTCACAGAGGCAATTCAACTGTCTTATGATTGGCTTATCCGATTAGCCTGCAGTACATTAAAATCTTAGCACTGAAAATGCGAGGGTTGAGGTCAAGGACAGAAGGAAAGGATATGGAAATCGTTTCGTTGCACCTGTGACGTTGTGAAGATCGAAGCATGTCTGACTCCCCATTAGTTGACGGCATGGAGCGTAGGTGAGTCAAGACTCGTTAAGATCGGTCGCGGTTCGGTGGAATCGGGGGGCCTAAGAAACACATAACAGATGTATATGGTAACTTCACAGAGGAGCGGTCCTTTGTTACAGGAAATGAACAATTCATTCGTTCCACTTGATAACAAGATACCGTGATTGACCTCACTGATGGTGTAGTAGATGGGACCATTAATCTACGGGCAATCGAAGTGTGTCACTGTCCACAGAAAGTATTTCTCTATCAATACAAACTTCAGTTTCATTTTTCATAACAAACATTTCATATCAAGACATAAATAGTGCACTTCTCAACTAGATTTAACTTTCAAAATATTTTTAATCTTTAACAAATTAATTAATTCAAATTTTAATCAAATTAATTAATTTTATTTTATTCAAATTAATCATTGTAATTTTAATCAAATTGATTAATACAATTTTAATCAAATTGATTAATACAATTTTAATCAAATAAATTAATTCAATTTTCAAAATTAATTTCACTTACAAGGATAGGAGCGCCGTTCCAGCAGAAAACGTTCGCTGCATTTACTACCGCGAGTTTCTTCAACAGGGCAATCTCTTTGCATCGGATAGCCATCACTTTCTTAAAGAAAGACGTTTCCCAGGCATATAGTTTGAGAACCTGAAACGAGATGTATTTGCCCCCAGATAAAACAATAGTTGCGAGTAGAACATCAGTGTTCTCAAAGTAACAAATTACTACTACTAATTGTCTACTTCTTCTACTACTACCTCTTCTTCTACTTCTTCTACTTCTACTTCACTTCTACTTCTACTACTACTACTACTACTACTACTACTACTACTACTACTACTACTACATCCAGTACTACTACTACTTCTACTACTACTACTACTACTACTACTACTACTACTACATCCAGTACTACTACTACTACTTCTACTACTACTACTACTACTACTACTACTACTACTTCTACTTCCCACTAATACTACTAATTACTATTAACTACTACTAACTATTTCTACTACTACTGCTACTACTACTACTACTTTTACTATTACTACTACTTTTACTACTACTACCCACTAATACTACTAATTACTACTAACTACTACTAACTATTTCTACTACTACTACTACTACTTCTACTACTACTACCAACCAATGCTACTACTTCTACAAACTACTTCTTCTACCAACTACTACTACTAATGCTACTGCTACTAACCACTACTACTTCTTCTACCAACGACTAACACTAAACACTACTACTATTTCTTCTAACAACTTCTACGACTACTGCTACTAACCAATACTTCTACTAACTATTTATTCTACTACTTCTATTACTACTTCTAATACTACTACCACTACCTCTTCTACTACTGCTACTACTACTACTAACAACTACTGCTACTACTACTAACAACTACTACTACTACTACAGCAACTACTGCTACTACTACTAACAACTACAGCAACTACTACTACTACTACTAACAACTACAGCAACTACTACTACTACTAACTACTACTTCTGCTACTGCTACTACTGCTACTTCTACTTCTACTACTACTACTACTACTGCTACAACTACTACTAGTAGTACTACTAACTACTACTGCTACTACTCGTAAGAATGGTTAGGTGAAGTATTAAATAGTAACTATCACTAATGAACGAGTTATGGTCACGGTTACAGTTTTCGAAAAATGCTTCCTGTGCCAAGGTGAAGGTTACAAGGTCAAAATATATGACCTCATCAAAAAGGTGTTATCATGAGGTATGCACATGTCCAGCATCACAGGCCTATCACTGACCAATGTGAAAATTTGGTCAAAGTTTTCGGAAAAGGCCCCCAGCAACAATATAATGTTTCCTTGCGAAGGTCAAGTCACAAGGTGTAATTTGGCCTTATCTGAAAGGTCTCGTTACAATAGTTGAAAGTGTGAAGTATAAAAGGCCTTTCAGAATGCCCGAGGGTAGCAGACCGCAGGTCATGTTTTATCAAACTTATAAACCGACAAAGTAATAACGTGTTTGCATTCAAATTTAAAACAAAAGTGTCCACACAATAGTCAAGAGGGTAGATTACTGCGGTAAAAGTTACCAATGATACTATTAATTACGTTATCTTTAGAATAGAGTGTTAAATATAATCATTCTGAAGGCCAACCTACTGCTTACCTTAATTCCATTCAAAATTTCATTCATATTCTTCAGTCTTTCATCCTTGATGGTCAGCTGTTCGTTGTGAAGACGTTTCATGTAAAAGACCAGTTTTGAATTCAGTGGCGCCATTATCACCATGACAACGACCCCGGCAACCATTGAAATGCCGAGAACGTCATACAGGAAGTAGCAAGTGAGCCCCATGCTGAGAGGAGCGGACCAGAGATGATGGAGGGAGCTGATACAACCTTCGACACGGTTACAGTCCACAGACATGTGGTTCACTATGGCGCCCGTCGTGAAGTCCTTGCGTGCTTCGTTGTTCATTGTTAAAGACTGCAAGAAAAGAGGTATAAGGAGCGATCTAATGTGATTAAGCCGTACACAAGGTTCAAGGTGAGGAGAGCAAGCTCTTAGGTCACAGTTTATGTCCATGTGTTCAATTAAACAGGAATCCCGAATAGAATTGCAAAGGTCATGATTTATCTAACTTATAAATCGACAAGGTCGATGGTACATGTTCAAGGAGAGCAAGCACTAGAGTCACCTTTTATGTTCATCTGTTCAATTAAACAGGAAATCCAAAATAGAAATATACAGATCATTTATCTAACTTATAAATCGACAAACATGAAGGTACATATCCAAGGAGAGCAAGCTCTAAAGTCATCTTCTATGTTCGTTTCTTCAATTTACAGAATCTGCAAATAGAATCACATAGGTCATGATTTATCTAATTTATAAATCGACAAACTCAAAATACGATACTTAGGCAACATATAATATAACAAAGTTCAAATCCAACACGTTTTTGGAAACGAAAACAAACAAAACCTTTCAGAAATCTAGAAATATCAAAAGCCGCCACTACAGTTGGTAGATAACTAATACATATGCAAAGTTTCAGGAAGATATGATGAAGAGTTTTGGAGCTGTGCTGAACAAAGTCCAAATCCAACACGTTTCTACGGAAATGAAAAAAAAGTAAAATTTTCAGAAATCTGAAAATATCAAAAGGTTCGTTGAGGGTATCCGCCATTTTGTTTTTAAACTCAAAGAGTGACTTAAAACACGTACAATCAATGGTAGCATTACAATCAGTGTCAAAAGATTGGCCTTCAATTGCTTTGTGCACAGGTGAAGTTTAGCGCAAATATGTTGCGCAACAGAGATGAACGACCAGTTTTCCATAGGTGCTTTGTTTTCCATATGTGCGAACGAAGTGAGCGCTTCGTTCGCGCATATGGAAAACTGGCCGTTCATCTATGTTGCGCAACATATTTGCGCTAAACTTCACCTGTGCTTTGTGGAAGGGGTCTCAGACTCAACTAACTCACTTTTCGATAAACCGCGGCGACCAGCCCGGTTCGAATCTTGACGGCCATGTTGTGAGTGGTGTAGAAGCACTGCGCATCGAGGATGGATATGGAGACGGAGGTCAGGAACATACAGACCGCCAGGCTGTACCCTCGCCAGGTGGCGCGCTCGTCTTTAGTCTCGATGTACTCTATCATAAGTCTGTGGACGTGAATAAAAATGACATGTTCATTTCATTTTATAAATGAAAACTAGTTGCTAATTCCCCAATCTCATTAACATCAGACAGTAATTACTTTCACTACGATGCATATTGTATAACGTAGTGCTGCCAATTACGGTCTGGTTTTAATGAGACTGATTTCCCAAAAAACGTGTGGCAAATCGCTAGTCAAGGTGACATGAATTCTGAGTTTCGCCAAATTGAACTTTCTCTTGACTGAAATCACTATTCTAACATGTTTCTCATAGATGCCAATGATTTTTTTCTGACATGAAAAACTGTTTTATATGACGTCAAGAAACAATGTTCTATGACGTATTTTTTTTTAAAAGTGTCATGACGTCCCTGTAAATGGAAGAGGGAAATGGGAAATTATGTAAATCAAACATTGTTCAAATTGTTTAAAATAAAAATTACAGATCAAAGATTTTCTATCCACGGTAAACGCACAGGCCCTTGGGTCATTGCTTTTCACACTATTAAAAAAATACATTAAAAGTTTGAGATGACCCCCGATTTTTTAGCCTCCATAATCTATTAGTCAAGAAAAGGCCGGACACTTCGCTCTATCCCACTCGCCTTGTTGGCCGAGCGCTACGCTCACACGACATGTAATCGATCAAAACTTTATATTATCTTATACTTGGATGATTTACCAATCAATCAACATTCATGGAACCTACCCCACTTCTTTATTGCCATTTCTGCAAGTCGACCGAATGACTAATAGTTTCTAAAGGCTTAAAATTCGGGTGGTCATCTCAAAAGTTTGTAATGGGTTTTTTAATAGTGTGAAAAGAAAGTGACCAACGGGTAGTGGGCAAATGTACATGTGCTTAAAACGAGTTTAATCGAGATGCTACATAAGTAGCCTCGCGATCGCCGTGTCGACTACATATTATAAGCCAGTCGGTCTATATAACCTCGTGGTTTTATGTTATTAACTTCAACAGTCCTAAAGAACATTTATATTATTGAAAAACATACATGTATGATTAAAAATCGACCTTATTCCGAGGAATAAGGTGAGGTGAGGTGAGTTGGGGTTTAACGCCGCTTTCAAGAGTATCTCACATATATCGCGGCTGCTAGTATTATGGCAGGGAGAAAGCCCGCAACGCCATGTGGCTACGCAGTGTGGTGAAACCTGCGAGCAGCGGCTGGAACTAGCGAACCATGGGTGGTACTACGCTGAAATTCAGTGAAGCATTGCACCCAAACCTTACTGCGTGTAGAACAGTTCTCTACTGCAGAGAAAGTGCCGTGCCCCTGGCGGGATTCGAACCCCGGACCTCTTGATCCGAAGTCGAACGCGCTAACCACTGCGTTATACAGGCTACAGCCCCTTCCGAGGAATAAAGTTTTCAAAATAATGCATCTCCCGAGATAGGAACAGGTTCTGTAGATTCCTCGCCACATGGTCTAATTCGGCGAGGAAACCTCCGAACGATATGAGTTCGTATCCAGATGCACTATTTTGCAACTTTCGATTTTAATCAGACTGATTTTGTTACAATAAAGAATCCCCCACTCACTGTATCGATTTATCTCGATCAATAGATTATTGCTGTAAAAAACGGTTGACATGAAAAGAAACTTTTAATTGGACTATTAGTTTCTGTAAAAGTCCAAGTGTCTGAACACATAAAAACGCCTATGTTTCTATTACTGTTTCATGTTTAAGAATACACTTACTTCAATAAAAGAGGGTTGACATATTTCAGGAGGACGGTGAGAAGTTTGAAGGAGTGAGCCCTCCACAGGTCCCTGTAGTATGTCATGAAGATTGTTTTGACCAGATGAAAAGTCTTTTTGGTTTTTGTTTTCTCAACTCCCTGTGGAGTATTATCCTTGATGATGACGTCAGGGAGGTTTTCAGCATCCTTCCCAGAGTTCAGTCTGTTCATTTCCAGCAGGTTCTGTTTTTCTCCCGAGGAATTCAATTCCTCTTTGGCAGTTTTATTCGTCTGTCTGGGTTAAAAGTACAAAAAGAGTAAAACAAAAGTATACTCCCCAGGCGTTGTGAAAATAATTCATAATCTTCATTCGATTTTGTTCAAGTATTTAAGAATTGACTTCAAAATTTACGCCAAGGTTGCACAGCGTTTTTTAAGTTTATACCTCCATGAACTTAATACATTTTGAAGTCAATTCTTATAAATAAATATACTCGTACCCGATGTTTTAAAAAAGGTTTCAATTCTCACAATACACAAATTTGTAACAATTAGAGCTGTACTATTTAAGCGTATGAAGACAGAAGATGTCTAATCAAAACGTCATTGGATTATTAGCCCCGCCTACAACGCGTTCACGACGCAACGCGCCATGAACTTCACGTCATGGGGGCGTGGCTAAATGTGATGTGACGTCACGAAATTAAGTGTATGATGGTATGAACTGAATCCCTTTGACAGTGTTCAGCGAATCAGATCCACGCAAAGCAATTGCTATTTATTTATTTGAAAATAGTGATGGGCGAATTAGATAGTGTAATAATATATATTTTATCCTGAAGTAAAACATATTTCAATATTTGTTCAATTAAAAACAGAAAATTGACAACGCTTTCAATTTTCAGAACAGTGTCATTACATTTTGGTAAGTAAAGTTTCACTGAGTTATACATAATTAGCATAACTACACATTGTGCTAAAAGCTGGAATTACTGTTTAGGAAACTTTAAGAACTTTTTTGTTTATTATCTCAATTTAATATCTAAATTTCAGTGAAAATACAAAGAAAGGTAAGTTCGTGGTGTGTATGTTTGCATGACTCTTACAAGAAAATGTGAATTTTTTATATTGTATTTTAAAGGGGCAGTAGCACGTTTTTTTTGCTCAAATAAGTCGATGAAATGTATTTTAAAAATAATGTCACCAATAGTAAAAGACCCTTCTCTCTTCGGAAATCATGTTAAAAATGAGTGTACATGGTTCCGTAAAACCGTGGGAATCGTTTTTGTCATTCAAAAATAATAAATTGTGTTCACAATAAAATGGCCGCCATGCAATTTTGCTTTATTCACAACACCGCTATTACCACTACGGATAATTGGTTTGTATAATATGATGGTTTACCCTCTAAAGTAAATATAAATGACATAAACAATCATTATTAATGGGAAATTTGAAAAAATAAAATTTGCAAAAAACGTGCTACTGTGTTCACATTATAATGGCCGCTCGAAGATAGTACGAATTAAGTGATCTGATTGATGTAGCGATACATAAACACTCAGAGTAGAGTTTCAAATATGGTACAACGATGGAATTGTCAACCATATTGCTGTCCTACTCTCAAATTCGCATAAGACCTACAGACTTACCTTTCACGACGAAGAGCTCCACACCACTGTCGCTTTATACGTCGCACTTATTTCTTTCAATACAGTTAGCCGTTTTCTATGGATACAGCTAATCGGTTCGATGTTTTACCCTCTAACGCAAGAATATGTTGTATAAACTTTAATATTAATGGTAAATTTGAGAAAATATTCATTGCAAAAAAGTGCATCGCCTTTGATAAAGACGTTCTTGTAAATGAAGTCTAATAAAATGTAAACGTACGTCCTTGGTGTGTGGAAATACTTCTTGAGTCGTTTATAAAATCTTGGGACGAGAACTTTACACTTGATGTGTGGCGGGACGTCCCATAAATCCTCCTCCAGCAGATTCCGTCTCCAGCCAGTCCATATAACACTGGAATAACATTGTTAAAGTGACATTCAGTGTTTCACATAATTTTGTATTTGACTGATTTCAGTTAAAATATTATAAGTTCATATATTCATCCCCAACCTCCACATATACTGGGCGTAATAAGTCCTCAGATTACTCCTATCCATCCATTCCTCAGATTACTCATATCATCCATTCCTCAGATAACTCCTATCCATCCATTCCTCAGATTACTCCTATCATCCATTCCTCAGATTACTCCTATCCATCCATTCCTCAGATTACTCATATCATCCATTCCTCAGATAACTCCTATCCATCCATTCCTCAGATTACTCATATCATCCATTCCTCAGATAACTCCTATCATCCATTCCTCAGATAACTCCTATCCATCCATTCCTCAGATTACTCATATCATCCATTCCTCAGATAACTCCTATCCATCCATTCCTCAGATTACTCATATCATCCATTCCTCAGATAACTCCTATCCATCCATTCCTCAGATTACTCATATCATCCATTCCTCAGATAACTCCTATCATCCATTCCTCAGATTACTCCTATCATCAATTCCTCAGATTACTCCTATCCATCCATTCCTCAGATTACTCATATCATCCATTCCTCAGATAACTCCTATCCATCCATTCCTCAGATTACTCACATCATCCATTCCTCAGATAACTGCTATCATCCATTCCTCAGATTACTCCTATCATCCATTCCTCAGATTACTCATATCATCCATTCCTCACATAACTCCTATCCATCCATTCCTCAGATTACTCCTATCATCCATTCCTCAGATTACTCCTATCATCAATTCCTCAGATTACTCCTATCATCAATTCCTCAGATTACTCCTATCATCCATTCCTCAGATTACTCATATCATCCATTCCTCAGATTACTCCTATCATCCATTCCTCAGATGACTCCTACCATCCATTCCTCAGATTACTCCTATCCATCCATTCCTCAGATTACTCCTATCATCCATTCCTCAGATTACTCATATCATCAATTCCTCAGATTACTCCTATCATTCATTCCTCAGATTACTCCTACCATCCATTCCTCAGATTACTCCTATCATCCATTCCTCAGATTACTCATATCATCCATTCCTGAGATAAATCCTATCATCAATTCCTCAGATAACTCCTATCCATCCATTCCTCAGATTACTCATATCATCCATTCCTCAGATAACTACTATCATCCATTCCTCAGATAACTCCTATCATCCATTCCTCAGATTACTCCTATCATCAATTCCTCAGATTACTCCTATCCATCCATTCCTCAGATTACTCCTATCATCCATTCCTCAGATTACTCCTATCATCAATTCCTCAGATTACTCCTATCATCAATTCCTCAGATTACTCCTATCATCCATTCCTCAGATTACTCATATCATCCATTCCTCAGATTACTCCTATCATCCATTCCTCAGATGACTCCTACCATCCATTCCTCAGATTACTCCTATCCATCCATTCCTCAGATTACTCCTATCATCCATTCCTCAGATTACTCATATCATCAATTCCTCAGATTACTCCTATCATTCATTCCTCAGATTACTCCTACCATCCATTTCTCAGATTACTCCTATCATCCATTCCTCAGATTACTCATATCATCCATTCCTGAGATAAATCCTATCATCCATTCCTCAGATAACTCCTATCCATCCATTCCTCAGATTACTCATATCATCCATTCCTCAGATAACTACTATCATCCATTCCTCAGATAACTCCTATCATCCATTCCTCAGATTACTCCTATCATCAATTCCTCAGATTACTCCTATCATCCATTCCTCAGATTACTCATATCATCCATTCCTCAGATTACTCCTATCATCCATTCCTCAGATGACTCCTACCATCCATTCCTCAGATTACTCCTATCCATCCATTCCTCAGATTACTCCTATCATCCATTCCTCAGATTACTCATATCATCAATTCCTCAGATTACTCCTATCATTCATTCCTCAGATTACTCCTACCATCCATTCCTCAGATTACTCCTATCATCCATTCCTCAGATTACTCCTATCATCAATTCCTCAGATTACTCCTATCATTCATTCCTCAGATTACTCCTACCATCCATTCCTCAGATTACTCCTATCATCCATTCCTCAGATTACTCATATCATCCATTCCTGAGATAAATCCTATCATCCATTCCTCAGATAACTCCTTTCATCCATTCCTCAGATAACTCCTGTCATCCATTCCTCAGATTACTCATATCATCCATTCCTCAGATTACTCATATCATCCATTCCTCAGATTACTCCTATCACCCAATCAACCAGATTACTCCTATCATCCATTCCTCAGATTACTCCTATCATCCATTCCTCAGATTACTCCTATCATCAATTCCTCAGATTACTCCTATCATCAATTCCTCAGATTACTCATATCATCCATTTCTCAGAATACTCATATCATCCATTCCTCAGATTACTCATATCATCCATTCCTCAGATAAATCCTGTCATCCATTCCTCAGATTACTCCTATCATCCATTCCTCAGATTTCTCCTACCATCCATTCCTCAGATTACTCATATCCATCCATTCCTCAGATAAACCCTGTCATCCATTCCTCAGATTACTCCTATCCATCCATTCCTCAGATTACTCCTATCATCCATTCCTCAGATTACTCCTATCATCAATTCCTCAGATTACTCCTATCATCCATTCCTCAGATTACTCATATCATCCATTCCTCAGATTACTCATATCATCCATTCCTCAGATAAATCCTGTCATCCATTCCTCAGATTACTCATATCATCCATTCCTCAGATTTCTCCTACCACCCATTCCTCAGATTACTCCTATCCATCCATTCCTCAGATTACTCCTATCATCCATTCCTCAGATTACTCCTATCATCCATTCCTCAGATTACTCATATCATCCATTCCTCAGATTACTCCTACCATCCATTCCTCAGATTACTCCTATCCATCCATTCCTCAGATTACTCATATCA
Organism: Gibbula magus; assembly: GCA_936450465.1. Taxonomy (NCBI): domain Eukaryota; kingdom Metazoa; phylum Mollusca; class Gastropoda; order Trochida; family Trochidae; genus Gibbula; species Gibbula magus. The sequence goes on from OW388298.1 coordinate 42,144,029, forward strand.
TCCATTCCTCAGATTTCTCCTACCATCCATTCCTCAGATTACTCCTATCCATCCATTCCTCAGATAAACCCTGTCATCCATTCCTCAGATTACTCCTATCCATCCATTCCTCAGATTACTCCTATCATCCATTCCTCAGATTACTCCTATCATCAATTCCTCAGATTACTCCTATCATCCATTCCTCAGATTACTCATATCATCCATTCCTCAGATTACTCATATCATCCATTCCTCAGATAAATTCTGTCATCCATTCCTCAGATTACTCATATCATCCATTCCTCAGATTTCTCCTACCATCCATTCCTCAGATTACTCCTATCCATCCATTCCTCAGATTACTCCTATCCATCCATTCCTCAGATTTCTCCTATCATCCATTCCTCAGATTACTCATATCATCCATTCCTCAGATTACTCCTACCATCCATTCCTCAGATTACTCCTATCCATCCATTCCTCAGATTACTCCTATCCATCCATTCCTCAGATTACTCCTATCACCCAATCAACCAGATTACTCCTATCATCCATTCCTCAGATTACTCCTATCATCCATTCCTCAGATTACTCCTATCATCAATTCCTCAGATTACTCCTATCATCCATTCCTCAGATTACTCATATCATCCATTCCTCAGATTACTCATATCATCCATTCCTCAGATTACTACTATCACCCAATCAACCAGATTACTCCTATCATCCTTTCCTCAGATTACTCCTATCATCCATTCCTCAGATTACTCCTATCATCAATTCCTCAGATTACTCCTATCATCCATTCCTCAGATTACTCATATCATCCATTCCTCAGATTACTCATATCATCCATTCCTCAGATAAATCCTGTCATCCATTCCTCAGATTACTCATATCATCCATTCCTCAGATTTCTCCTACCATCCATTCCTCAGATTACTCCTATCCATCCATTCCTCAGATTACTCCTATCATCAATTCCTCAGATTACTCCTATCATCCATTCCTCAGATTACTCATATCATCCATTCCTCAGATTACTCATATCATCCATTCCTCAGATAAATCCTGTCATCCATTCCTCAGATTACTCATATCATCCATTCCTCAGATTTCTCCTACCATCCATTCCTCAGATTACTCCTATCCATCCATTCCTCAGATTACTCCTATCATCCATTCCTCAGATTACTCCTATCATCCATTCCTCAGATTACTCATATCATCCATTCCTCAGATTACTCCTACCATCCATTCCTCAGATTACTCCTATCCATCCATTCCTCAGATTACTCATATCATCCATTCCTCAGATTACTCCTATCACCCAATCAACCAGATTACTCCTATCATCCATTCCTCAGATTACTCCTATCATCCATTCCTCAGATTACTCCTATCATCCATTCCTCAGATTACACCTACCATCCATTCCTCAGATTACTCCTATCCATCCATTCCTCAGATTACTCCTACCATCCATTCCTCAGATTACTCCTATCACCCAATCAACCAGATTACTCCTATCATCCATTCCTCAGATTACTCCTATCCATCCATTCCTCAGATTACTCATATCATCCATTCCTCAGATTACTCCTATCATCCATTCCTCAGATTTCTCCTACCATCCAATCCTCAGATTACTCCTATCATCCATTCCTCAGATTACTCCTATCCATCCATTCCTCAGATTACTCCTATCATCCATTCCTCAGATTAACCCTATCATCCATTCCTCAGATTACCCCTACCAATCATTCCTCAGATTACCCCTACCATCCATTCCTCAGATTACTCCTACCATCCAATCCTCAGATTACCCCTACCAATCATTCCTCAGATTACTCCTATCGTCCATTCATCAGATTACCCCTACCATCCGGATCCATTCCTCAGATTACTCCTACCATCCATTCCTCAATCCTGCGCCCTTCGTGTCTGGTACTACCTGCTACGTTTTATTCTACGATAAAGCACGACAACGAGTCTTCTATTTCTTATATGAGATGCCTTTAAACCATTACTCGCTTATATAAAAACCGTTAAGATAGTATGTAATTTGTATAAACTATATTTTGAAAAAATATTAATACCTCCCGTCGGAGAGCACATTCACTAACAATCAAAATCAAAATCACAATCAAACTGACGAACAACATGACGTCATTAACTGAATGTCTTAAATAACGAGCATGTTTTAGTGTCTCATATAGCACCTGTCGGTCCCATTGACCGCCTGTATTTCATTGCCGTGGATATCTTATATGTTGTAATATAGGATACCTACCCGTGCATCCAGTTGAAGGTGATTTTATTCGGGAACGAGGCTGTATTTTCTGGACACGGCAACTGTGAATAAAACCCATCAAGAATGAACATTCTACTGATTAACAGAACAATAGACGACATTAACACGATTATAATACAGCTGCCATGTGAAGTATATTACGTGTCCTCTGAGAGGAAGTTACCCGTTGATCCAAGTGACAAATATCATACGTTTTGGGGCTTTAAATTCAATCAATTTTCAAAAAAAGGACAACAATATTTCCCAACAGAAGTAACACAAGTCATTTCTTCCTGCGTAACCTCTGTTCAAATGGAGCGTTTTTTTAAAATAAAAAATATCATGAATACTCAAATTATCATTTCGAGGCGTTTCGTGGGATTCTTGATAAGGAAATAGATCTCAATCATGGCATTGCACATCACTTCGTTTCATTTGATGGACAGAAGTCACAAGAATCATAAAAACACTCTTACTCTCTTCTCTTCCGCCCTTTCGGAGACTATTCCGTCAGTGTCTGAGAAACAGCTGAGCACAAACTGACACAGTAGCACTGCATACTGGAGGTAGAAAACTGCAAGCTCCCATATATGACGTTCAGACTGAAACAGAAGAATACCATACACGTTTTGTTTGAAAACAAGTGTTTGCCACTAAGATGGCAATGTCCCCCGCCGGTAACATTGAGTTAGTAAGACACATCATTGAAGCTACTTTATATTGCATTACTGGTAAAAAGTGCCATGATGATCAGCAAATTTTAAGACTTTGGGTGCTTGGGTTCATGATATATCGTGTTAATAAGAGTTTTAAAAGTGGTCAAAGTGTTGTGGTGACCTTGAAAATAAGGTCAAAGTCACCAAATCGACTGGTGTCAGCCTCATCCTCAGATTGTAGACTGACACCAAATTTGAAAACATTTGGTCCAACCTGTCATGATATATCGCGTAAGCAAGAGTTTGAAAAGTGGTCAAAGTGTCGCGGTGACCTTGAAAATAAGGTCAAGGTTACCAAAATCAACTGATCTCTGTGTCTTACCCCAATGTACGCTGACAACTAATTTGAAGACTTTGGATGCAATCTTTCATGAGAAATCGCCTTAACAAGAGTTCAAAAAGTGGTCAAAGTGTAGAGGTGACCTTGAAAATAAGGTCACGGTCACCAAATCAACTGGCGTCAGCCTCATCCTCAGATTGTAGACTGACACCAAATTTGAAAACATTTGGTCCAACCTGTCATGATATATCGCGTAAGCAAGAGTTTGAAAAGTGGTCAAAGTGTCGCGGTGACCTTGAAAATAAGGTCATGGTCACCAAAATCAACTGGTCTCTGTGTCTGACCCCAATGTAGGCTGACAACTAATTTGAAGACTTTGGATGCAATCTTTCATGAGAAATCGCCTTAACAAGAGTTCAAAGAGTAGTCAAAGTGGCGTGGTGACCTTGAAAATAAGGCCAAGGTCACCAAAATTGAGTGGTGTTTGCGTCATCCAAAAATGTAGGCAGACACCAAATTTGAAGACTTTTGATGCAACGCTTCATGAGATATCGCGTAAACAAGAGTTCAAAAAGTGGTCAAAGTGTCGTGGTGACCTTGAAAATAAGGCCAAGGTCACCAAAATTGACTGGTGTCTGCGTCTTCCCACAATGTAGGCAGACATGAAATTTGAAGACTTTGGATGCAACGCTTCATAAGATATCGCGTAAACAAGAAATATGACGTACGGACGGACGAGACCGTAGAAGGAGGCGATGTCGAGGAAACACTTACCCACGTGACGGCGAGACTGTAGAAGGGGGCGATGTCGAGGAAACACTTACCTACGTGATGGCGAGACTGTAGAAGGGGCGATGTCGAGGAAACACTTACCCACGTGATGGCGAGACCGTAGAAGGGAACGATGTCGAGGAAACACTTACCCACGTGATGGCGAGACTGTAGAAGGGAAAGATGTCGAGGAAACACTTACCCACGTGACGGCGAGACTGTAGAAGGGAAAGATGTCGACGAAACACTTACCCACGTGACGGCGAGACTGTAGAAGGGGGCGATGTCGAGGAAACACTTACCCACGTGACGGCGAGACTGTAGAAGGGGGCGATGTCGAGGAAACACTTACCCACGTGACGGCGAGACTGTAGAAGGGAACGATGTCGAGAAAACACTTACTCACGTGACGGCGAGACTGTAGAAGGGGGCGATGTCGAGAAAACACTTACCCACGTGACGGCGAGACTGTAGAAGGGAACGATGTCGAGGAAACACTTACCTACGTGATGGCGAGACTGTAGAAGGGGCGATGTCGAGGAAACACTTACCCACGTGACGGCGAGACTGTAGAAGGGGGCGATGTCGAGGAAACACTGACCCACGTGACGGCGAGACTGTAGAAGGGAACGATGTCGAGAAAACACTTACTCACGTGACGGCGAGACTGTAGAAGGGGGCGATGTCGAGAAAACACTTACCCACGTGACGGCGAGACTGTAGAAGGGAACGATGTCGAGGAAACACTTACCTACGTGATGGCGAGACTGTAGAAGGGGGCGATGTCGAGGAAACACTTACCCACGTGACGGCGAGACTGTAGAAGGGGGCGATGTCGAGGAAACACTGACCCACGTGACGGCGAGACTGTAGAAGGGGGCGATGTCGAGGAAACACTTACCCACGTGACGGCGAGGCTGTAGAAGGGGGCGATGTCGAGGAAACACTTACCCACGTGACGGCGAGGCTGTAGAAGGGAACGATGTCGAGAAAACACTTACCCACGTGACGGCGAGGCTGTAGAAGGGAACGATGTCGAGGAAACACTTACCCACGTGACGGCGAGACTGTAGAAGGGGCGAAGTCGAGGAAACACTTACCCACGTGACGGCGAGACTGTAGAAGGGAACGATGTCGAGGATGAGCCAGAAGAACCAGAAGATGAAGAGAAGACAGGGACTGAACAAACCCTTCCGTCTGGACAGGATCGTCAGGAAGAGTGCCAGGCACTGGGACAAATACACGGGAGGGTTACAATACGTTTTCATATAGACACATGAAGTAATTGAAAGATGAATACCAAAGGTGTCACTGTGTTTTAATTTTATTTAATTAACGTCAACAATTAAGAGGTTGGTTTGTAATGTATGTAACACATACATCTTCCATCAAATAATGTTGAAATTAACGCGTTTCAACAGTTGTGGTAGGAAATGCAAACCTAGCAGGGTCGGGAACACTTTAAAGGTAGGGTTCTGTCGCCATATTGGATATTTTGCATTACGTGAAATAAAAACACGCTTTATTGTTCCCAATTTTGCAACTTTTTTATAACTTAAGACACACACGGATAAAGTATTCACATAGTAACACATAATATATAATAAAACTTATAAACAATTTGCTGTTATGCTGAAGCGAAGTTTTCCCGACTCGCAGTGCCGATGAATGGCTCCAGTTCTCATTGCTTTATTTTTCAATACATGTGCGCTTGTGTTTATCAAGTTGTGAAATATAAAGTCATCAAAATGTTACCTAATTAGTATCCTTCAATTTTACTGTGTTTTAATCATGTATTAATAACATACATGTATATGTGTAAACAGGAATATCCTCTCGAATTTCGTTTCCACAAAATATACCCCGATAGAATCCTCATTTTAAGTGTACCATAGGAGATAGATCCAAAACCCGAGTCCTCTGGGTTTACACATTCTTCCACAATCTAGGAGTCGTGTTTTATCCTTTACAGAACACACTCACCAGTGTAACAATTCGTATTCCATTGCCGGAGTAGAAGGCTGGGGATTGAATGAAGTCGGTAGACTTGAGATGGCCGAGAATTAGTCTGCAAACTGTCAGGAGTAGGAGCAAGGAGCACGTTGTCTGAAAGAAAACAAACAGGATGAATAGAGGGTTTACCCATCAAAATGTGTTCGCTTCCTTTTGCATTTTAGTTGTAATATCACGTAATTTATTATGCTCTTGGCGACTCGATAAAGGTTTAAGCCGAGGTCCCGCTGGCCAAGTGGATAAGCTATTGGTACAGTCAGTACTAGCGGTTGTCTGACTCTGAGGGTGTAAGTTCGAATCACGACAGAGCCTCGTCCTTAAAAAGTTCAAAAATTGTATCTATTGTAGATCGCGTTTTTTCATCCAAAACTGGCTCCCACAGTAGATATCGCTTGTGTGGGCTCAAGCGATATCTACAAGCGATATCTACATTGTAGATATCGCTACAATCAAATCGTCACAATCCTATTACATCATCAGTTAATGACATCACAAGGCTTTGACATCACTGAGAACACTGTTGTCAATGTTATGACGTCATAAAGTTGATGACGTAACAATGTTATGAGGCCACAATGCTGATGACGTCACAATGCTATGACATCACTGGGCTCACTGCTGAAGTAGTCCAGTGGCAGTTTTGTTTTGTAGAAATTTCATTATTTTGCTAATACTTTTTGAAGAATGATTTTGAATGATAAATAAAATCTCACCTTCGTGTCTTCTGATATCAAATATATCAACACTCGGATATTTGTAACTTTAATCAACTTGTGTTGATATATTTAATATCAGAAGACACTTGGATGAGATTCTCATATCCTAATTATAGTAATGTGTTAATGTGTTCACTATCTAAATTGTATGTAAACTCACGTGCATAATAAACGTCGCCATATACGTTACAAGATATTGAAATTCAACTAACTCAAAAACAATTTGTTCATATTAATGAGAAACACAGTTTTTTAAAGGGGCAGTAGCAAATTTTATTTTTTCAAATTTCCCATATAAAATGATGGCTTATGACATTTATATTTAGTTTAGAGGTTAAACCATTTTATTACACAAACCAATTATCCATAGTGGTAATAACAGTGTTGCGTATAAAGCAAAAATTGCATGGCGGCCCTTTTATTGTGAACACATTTTATTATTTCGAATGACAAAAACGATTCCCATGGCTTTACAGAACCATGTTAACTCATATTTTAACTTGATTTTCTGAAGAGGGAAGGGTATTTTACTGTTGATGAAATTATTTTTCAAATTCATTTTATCGACGAAAAAACGTGCTACTGCCCCTTTAAGATATCGTCGTTTTCAAATCACCTTAACAAGACGAGATAGGAGAGTCAAAAGGGACTTTTTCGGCTTGTTTTAATGACGTCCTACAGTTATGATGCGTTAACAAATTTAAGTCCAAGAATGTAATGTATGTCGATAACATATTTTATTGACTACATTTTACACAATTTTAATTTAAATATGCCAATTATTCTGTCCAAAAAACATTTAGAAAAAAAGATTGCAGCTCCCCAAGAACAGATATAAAAAAAAAAAAAAAAGTATCATTCTCTGATGTATAAAATTGTGAGTTCTTCTTTACGAAACGTGTCGATAGAATACATTCAAAATCTACTTCCTCAGACAACAGTATTTCGTTGTATACTCTTAAAAATGTTGGTTCGTTTCTTTTGCACTTGAGCATATATCAGATAATAACTTATCTAACTGTGTTTCGTTTCAGGACAGCCGATTGTGAGATAATCTAATTTGCAATCTAGTTAACACAACAGCATTTGCAAGTTGCACCTGGTATCTCATGTAAGGGCCATGTTTCCAAATCCAGATGAGCTTAAAAGCGCTATAGAACGTTTTTTGCATATCATGTTTTCTCAAATGTGCCATGTATTATTAAAATTAATACAATATATTGTTACGTTAATGGCTAAAACATCTCATAACACGACCCGATAAACCGTATCGACAGAAAACGGGTATCCATATTCGAAGAAAATTGTGCGACGTATAAAGCGACAGTGGTGTGGAACTCTTCAGTGTGAGAGGTAGATGTGTAGGCCTCATGAGAATTTGTGAGTTCAGACAGAAAGATGTTTGCTCAATGGGAAATGGACTCGCATGGCTTAACCGAACCACGTTTATTCTTCCAGGGCTCTTTTATTGATTCAGGAGTATAATCTAGCCATTGGTAACACTTATATATATTTTTGTGAGAGCACTTTATTTCAGGATGTAAGACCATATCATGGTGAAACATAGTTGGAGATGAGTTTACTGGTGAAATATCTTGGAGGGTTATTTGAAGACAATTGGTTGAGTAAAAAGTCTGGATGCACGTACATGCGCATTAGTTGGAAACGCACATATACAATTTCAGCGGCACGTTGCCCTACCGTTAAAGAGCCATCAAGAATGTTGATGAACATATCGTAAAATTGCCAAAAATCTGTCTCCGTGAAATATATACACTTAATTTTTCAAAAAAAATTTCGACTAAAAATAAGCCGAGAAATTGCACTAATTAGTAAAGGTGATTTCCAGTCTAAATATAGTTCCAGTCTATTATTTTCAAGCGCAAAGCATTGTGATCTATAGCTCACACACTGTATACAAAGACGCGAAAGAATAACAAAGTTTATGAGTAAGAAATTAAAATAATTTTGGGCGGTTATTTATTTATTTATTTATTTATTTATTTATTTACCATTTCATTTAACTAGGTATTTTGCTTGAATTTTATAATTAATGAGAGTAAAAAATTGTCATAATTTGTTTTTTCTCAATAAAAAGTACATTAAACAGGCAAAAATGTGTATATTGTCAGGACATTTAGAAACATTGTTTATAAAGTAATCGTCATATTCAGTAATGTGTGACAAGGGTAACTTGCAAGAGAAGCACGTGCAGCACGTGCAGCACATGGGTTGTTATGGCGACTTGCGCTAGAGACGAGCCTTCACGCTTCGGAAACGCTTGCTGGGGGGATTCTGTTTATATGACGTCAGATACCCTTAGCGCGCGCTACTTTTTTTAAAACCAAATTGCATTACATTGTCGTGATATGAAAATTATTTATCACATGTCATGTTGTAGATAAAATATTTCTCTGACGATTGTCAGTATAAGTATATTTTCCACAAAGTATTTTTAATTTGAAACAGTAACATCCTTGATAGCTCTTTATGCGGGTGTAAGAAATAGAGGATATTACATAAATGTCTATGTCATACTATGAGTATACTACTAGTGCCTGAATATTAGTATTTCCCGAGCGAGAGCGAGGGATATACCGATATTCAGGCACGAGTGTCGTAAACATAGTATGGCATAGACACGTATATAATATTCTGTTTATTACCGAAGTCGTGAAATTAATGAAAACACACTAAAATCCATTTCAAACATAGGCTGGCGACCCGTCGTCTCGCATTTAGAACACAACGTCATAGACGAAACGTGACGTCATATCATTGTTTATGACGTCACGTCACCATGACAAAGTGATATGTTGCCCTAGGGCATCGTATGAAAAATATGAACTCCGATATGATTGCCCCCGTAGGTAATAATGCGAAATCTCCAATGGGTATCTGAAGATAGACTAAGATATATATAAAGGCGATCCGATTTAATTATGGAAACCCGAGATTCTATGAATGACCAACAAGAATAAGATTAGTGAGAAATTCAAATTCTATCAAAAACATGGTTTTAAACTTTAATTCAGAAATTGACGAGAATTCCAACGTCCCACTCTTGACCATACATAAGATACAGTTACCCTTTCCCATGGAATAGTCCATAGGCAATTTCGCCTATGGGTTGGCCATGTTCAAATTGGTACAAGAACAATTTTCGAATTCTTAATAATCAATCTAGCAGTAACATATGTTGTTCCCATGGGCGAGGTATCCCATGGGCGCGTGTGTGTATGTGTGTGTGTGTGTGTGTGTGTGTGTATGTGTGTGTGTGTGTGTGTGTGTGCGTGTGTGCGTGCTTGCGTGTGCGTGCGTGTGCATGTGTGCAGAGACGCACGTGCATGTAGGATCTTTGGATTCTTACCAGTTTAGCGGCACATAGTTTTGAGAGGGGGTACCGATGAGGTATTTTGAATAGGTATCTGAGAAAGACAGGGAGCGTGAGCCACAGCCACCCACAGGGTACCCAGGCGGACAGCGTGATCTGGAAACATGGCGTCAACTCTGGCCACGTGTTGTTCAGCAGTAGACCAGCGTCCTGGAAGATAAACAGTCGTTGTTAACTTTAGAATCCATCTCTTGCATTATCAGGGACATTTTCAGGAATATGAGGCTATAGAGCACTTGTGTACAAATTACAAACAACTCCATTGGTTTTGAAGACCCGTGCCCGTTATATTCGGACGGTGACATTATTCCCATAGACATGCATGTTAATTTAGTCTAGGACAAATGATTTTCATAGGTAGGTTTATCGTCCGATCCTATTCACATTTATCTAGTTTATGGTGAGGTGAGGTGAGGTGAGGTTAGTTAGGGTTTAACGCCGCTTTCAAGAGTATTTCACTTTTATCACGGCTGCTAGTATTATGGCAGGGAGAAAGCCCGCAACGCCATTTGGCTATGCTTTGCGGTGAAACCTGCGAGCATCGGCTGGAATCTAGTTTATGAGGACTTTATGTTTAATTGGCCAAGGAGTCTGCACACAACATTTCAGCTTTCTAGATCTTTTGGCAATGGAGAAGAAGATGAAAATAGGTTTTTAATGTCTTGACTTCTGTGACCCTATTTGGGGTCACGGGGTCACCAAATCTACAATTTAGAATCCCCATTGGCCAAGGAGTCTGTACACAACATTTCAGCTTTCTAGACATTTTGGTACTGGTATTGGTATGAAAATAGGTTACCTAAAGGTGGTCATGTTATTAGGGCTTTATCGTAGGTTTTATTTACAAAATCACTTTTTTTTAACATTCTCTGTGAGGAACGAACATTTAAAAGTTAATAATGCAATTATTTTTAAAAGTAAAAAATCACATTCCTAAGTCTGCGAACGTCATTGCTTGCACAAATGAAAATGTTTTTGTGCGACAAAAGTTTGGTGTTTCCAGAAAATATAAATCGATTTCGTATTTTGATACATTTACAGAAATAAAATACCGTATTTCCTCTATTTGGGGCCGGGCCTCAAATAAGAGCCGGGCCTCTAATAGCAGCCGGGGGTTAAGGTACCCAAAGGTGAATAAGAGCCGGGCCTCTAATAGGGGTCCGGTTTATATTGTTACTCCCTACTAGACACATGTATATCTCTGTTTAAATGTTCCCAGTCACTGAGGGGGGATAAAGTACCACTCTAAATCCTGTTTATATCAAATAGTGAGGAGTTTGTATTATTCTCAGAAATTTTAGTTAGTTATTATAGGTAACCACGTGTATTGGTCAAACCTGAGAATAAAATAAGGACCGGGCCTCAAATAAGCGCCGGGGGGTAAGAGCCCTTACGTGTTTATAAGGGCCCGGGCCCCTATTAGAGGAAATACGGTATATTTCAAAATGATATTTGAAGCACTATTTAAAGTGATGATTTGAATAATTTCACCTTTACACAAAGCATCAAGCTATAACACCTTGTACGTGAATACTAATTATTGATTTCCGAGCAAATTGTTTACAGACAAGCAACATAACATTGAATTTAGTAATCAATAACCGCAATTTATAAATTTCGCTAAAAGGCTGTGTATACTGACAAATTACACTATTATCAAATTTAATACAAAACATACCAAACGAGAAGACCATGTTAGGTCACGTGATCAGATGACGAAGTCGGAGAACCAATCAACAGTAAATGTCGATTAGGTCACGTGATCACTAATTTTAGAATAACGACGGAGGCATCACTGGTCCTTTGCTTACATTTTTAAACATTTTGTAAAAGTGATATGCTTAACATTAAACAATCATGGAATCATATATCGAACTTTAGATAAGGAAGTACAAACCATGTTTTGAAGTAACGTTCATTTTCACTTTGTTTTGTCATTTTCAAATATGTTTCCCACCATGTTGGCGTTAAAACATTGTGACGTCATCACAAAGGTATGACATCATCAAGAGATGACGTCATACATATCGCTTTGCATAATTATGTGACCTTCGTACAGATTAGGTCAGGTATTTCCGTTTGCCATAACAATCTGGGCCTGGATTTTCGAAGCTCTCTTAGTGCTAAGATAGTCGTAAGTACAATTTGTCAACGTTAAATAATGACAATCTTAGCGTTAAGAGATTTTCGGAAGTCTAAGCCCTGGATAACAGAGTTTGTACAGAGCTTAGTTAGCCCCGATATCATAGAGAACAGAACAAATTATAAAAACACATGTTATCCACAAAAATAATATAGACGAGATAAGGGTAAAAGAGAACTTTTTTGGTTTGTTTTATGAAGCCCAAAAGTAAATACGCGCCAACAAATTTTACTAAATACGCGCCAATTATTTTAACTCCAAGAAGGTTATTTATGTATTTTATTAATTAATTAAGTTTCTACATGTTATATTTTAAAATTAAATGCCCTTCATTCTGGTCAAAAACTATTTAGAAAAAGCGATTTCAACACCCAAATGTAATTTTTCCCTGCAGCAGTATGAGATTTTCGATAAATTTAAATATGTTGACAAGATTACAAAGACATATGCATTAGTTTAAATTAATTAAGCGGTGTCTGGTTATAGTGTTTACTTAAAATATCCTTGTTTAATGTAAAATAGGGTAAGAAATTAATTGTACACCAACATGCACGATGACTCCCATTTAATATGTTTTTTTATATTGTAAATGTGTGAATAATGAGGCTCATTTAATGGTTTTCAAACATAATATTTCGTATATGTCGATGAACAGTTGTTTTTATCTAATTTAATTTGGAACATTTATAAATTTAAATTTTCATTAAAAATACCGACAAAATATGCACTTTTATATATATACAAGTATATAACGCCTGCACTAATTAGTTTTAGAATATACGACGTCTAAATATATGTGTAATCGAAAATCATACATTTTATGATAAAACCAACTGAGGTGTGTATTTTATTTTGTACTTTAGTATTTCCGTTCTCGTATTGCCATTAGACTCTAGCATGCTAAGTCGATCTAAAGAACGCACGCCTTGCATGACTACACTCAACCGCAAAAGAAACGTTACCATACAAAATGCCAGATAATTCACTCGGATTAAACAGATATACGTACGCGTCATATCTTCAAAATAAAAATTAACTACACTTGAAATTTTAAAACATTATCTGGTCATATTTCTGAGAAACACACTTTTTAAGAATTCTCAAAATCGTTGTTTTCAAATCTCCTTAACTAGACAGGCGAGTCAAAAGAGTTGTATTCTTATTGTTTTATGACGTCCTACAATAAAGACGCGTAAAAATTTAAGTTCAAAAGGTTATTAATGTCGACAACATATCTATCTACATTTGACACATTTTTTAGTAAAATGCCAAACACTCTGGCAAAAAAAAACATTATGAAAAAGCGATTTCCTCCCCCAAGCGTATTTGAACGGACATAAAAATAAAAGTATCATACTCTGATGCATGAAATTAGAGTATTATTATTAAACATGTGTCTATCGAATACATTCAAAATCTTCTTTTTCCGACAGAAGAACTTTTTCTTTACACCGTTGAAAATGTGATGACGCTTCTTTTGCGGTTGAGTACAGGTATAGTCTGTCTTCCCTGTCAGTTATGGCCGGTATTGTGTACAATCAGACAGGTTTAGATATTATCTTTTCCAGTGGGCAATTTAAAGGGGCAGTAGCACGGGGTTTTTTTCAAATTTTATTTTTTCAAATTTCCCATTTATAATGATAGTTTTTGTGTCATTTATATTAACTTTAGAGGGTAAAACATCTTATTACATAAACCAATTATCCGTAGTGGTAATAACAGTGTTGCGTGAAAAGCAAAAATTGCATGGCGGCCATTTTATTGTGAACACATTTTATTATTTCTAATGCCTAAAATGATTCCCATGGCTTTACGGAACCATATATACACTCATTTTTAATTTGATTTTCCAAAGAGAGAAGCGTGTTTACCTATTGGTGACATAATATTTCAAATATATTTCATTGACTTATTTCAGCGAAAAAAACGTGCTACTGCCCCTTTAACTGGAGCGAGTACATGCAGCATATTGTATCATGTTTCATAGTTCATATCGAAGGAAGGGATATAAATTTAAGACACATATGAAAATCTAAATCTAAATATTTAATATTTGTACGATAATTAAAATTAAATGAAAATATATTTTGATTCAAGAGACACGTTGTCAATGTTGTTTGTATCCTGCCCCATAATGGTATTGTTGGAGTCATGAGTATACAAACAGAGATACCCGTGTATCATATGACGAGCAATGTAGTGCCGAGATTTATTATATGAAGAGAATGAAATACTGGGATTTATCAGTGAAATAAACTGTCTATCAAGCTACCATTGTTTTATGACGTCAAATGATATCAGTCACTGTTCGCAGTGAAAAATAAGTTATTTTCACTGTAGCTTGATACGGTTTATTTCACTGATTAAATCCCAGTATTTCATTGCTCGTCATATAATAGATAATAATATCGATCGAGTCATTAAACACATGCAGTTGCTCTTTTTATAAAACACGGCGTAGTTTAGTCTTGATCTAGTATACATACTATATGTGAGATTATATCTTAATATGTACTAGTACTTCAATATGTAGAAATACTTAAAATATATATCTGAAATAAGTCCATTAAAGGAGGAAATGAAGGTCATTCGTTCGTTCTTTTATTCATTCATCCACGGTTGCGTAGCAATCAACAAGAGTTGCTAAGTCATGCATGCTGTTCGTTCCAAATGATCGCACAATCAACTACAGCTTACTACCCTCTCACTCGTAAAGTTCTGTTTCTGATAAAGGGCGTAAGAATTTGAAATGCTTGTGTCAAATGGGCAAAAAAATTTAATTTGTGTCGATAACATACAGATTGTATTTCACAAGAAATGCGAAATACTCTCTGTTGGAACTCTAGATTATAGGTGTCCGCCGTTGAGATTAAATATTACACATACACTAAGTCAAACGTATTGTTTATATATGTCACACTGATTGTATTTACCAATTCTACCATGACTCAAAAATAGTATTCGCTGTGCCTTTAAAAAATCAGACGTTGATCTCCATTGTTGATCGAGATGTGTGATTTTAAGGCCGCGTCGATGCGCCCGTAAAATATAAAATCGATGGAGCAACACCGGCTGTGGTCCATGCAGTGACGATATATTTTACTGTGCGTCATTGAATTAAGCTTGAAATGTTGTAAGTTTGTACTAATACCACTCAATGGTTCATAGCTGAAAATATAACTATAGATATGTCGAATCTAAAAAAAATCGTATTCTCCTATTGTGTTTTTTTCTTTTCATCTCACTCCTAGTCTGTACATATTCAATTATCTCTCTGTCTTCATTAACCCTGCGTATGCTTGGCTTCTTGTATATCAATATTTATTTTATTGGTTTTTTTTCAAAATTAATTTATTTATTTATTTAAAATTATAATAATTTAGTAAAATAAAGTTCAAATCATTATTCCAACCTCCGGCCCCAGATTAAAAAATAATACTTTCGAATGAATTATGATGATATATTTATTTCTATATCTATATATATATAAGCAGCAACCCAGTAACGTTGTCAGAAACAAATAAATAAGTTATAATTATAATTATCCATTTAAATTGTCTTTAATGTCAGTCTAATTCCGACGACATATCTATTTCACCTGGCCAAATGTTAGATAATGTACATGTAAATAAGAGTTGAATTTGGAACTTAAACACTTTAAGTTAGTCCAAACTTATCTTATCGATGAAATAGAGTCAGTCAAACAAAACAGCGAAACAGCTGAACAGGAACTAATATGACAATAAACTATTTATAACTATTGAAACATCGTGTTAAAACACACGTACATAAAGAAAAAAAGGAAATATTATGTACTTGACGGGGAAATTTTCAATAGTATATTTTATACTCAAGTTGGCCATGGGGTTCATTTTAATCAATCAAAATACTCAACCCAAAGTAGGCCTCCTCCACAGAAATCATTAACAGCCATAGCGTCGTGGTAGCGTTTGAGTGCTGCTTTTTGTATCCGAATTCCACTTCAATACGCTATATCTCAATGCGCTATGAGTCCTTTCGATCCGTTCTTTGTGATAGTACGTTCCGTAGTGCGACCATCCCATTGTACCACCGGTTTAAATATTTCCAAAATCGGTATTTCAGCGAATTGCGTAGTGTTCCATAATTATGGTGAATCTTATCGTTGGGAAAGTCCCGTATGGCGGTCTATATTTAGACATTCGTCGAGGTTATCACGCTGCAAGCGCAGATCTCATTTCCATGTTCGCTTCCTCTCTGCGCGGATTTTATTTACAAAGGGAGGTAACTTATGTTATTTGAATATATTTTTTTTTAATGGATCTGATGTTTGTGTTTGAATATGACTTATCTTTTCGGTAGATTATTTAAAAGTAATTTTACTTGCATGATAAATATCATTATTTTAAAATGCATTGTAGGATAATATTCATATATAGAGAAATAGATGTATAATAGTTTTGTTTATGGCGGTTGTACCTTTCGAATTGTTTAGTTGTTAAGCTCTTTGGCAAAATCACCCTACGGGGTCAGCCGAAATAAAACAAACCAACTCAACGACAGTTCTACGTGGCGACTTATAGTGATAAAAAGGAGAATATACGGTCGAGGTCAAGATAACTGCAAACACCATGAGAAGTGTTATTTTTCTTACTAGAATGCAAGTCTATATGCATGTATGCATGCATGTATGTGATGAACCCCCAATGTATGCATGCAGTCACCCCCGCAGTTGATAAAAGTTACAAATATCCCAGGCTTGCCGAGGATATGTTTTAATTTACTTTTATTAACGAGTGTTGATATATTTGATATAGTTTGATAGATCAGAATACACGAGGGTAAAATTATATTTATCATCCAAAATCATTCTTATTACGTTTCAATGAAAATAGTGAACATCTCTGGGCTCAGATCTGCAATAACATTGTGACGTAATCATGTTTATGACGTCATAGCATTGTTATGTCATTACTCGAAGATGTAAAAGCATTGTGATGTCATGTAGTTGACGGTGACAGGGCATTGTGCAAAATCTACTGCCTACTCCTAGGAGATATCGCTTGATCTCACACAAGCGATATCTCCTGTGGAACACAGTTTTGGATGATAAATAATCTATTGAAAACTGGAAATTACAAGCAAAACATACAATTGCAAATTGTCACAATATGTAATGCCTACAAACTGGATCATTAATTTTATACAATACATAATGTTACGCATGTAACTTTGTATATTTTGATGACTACAATATTGATTGTAGTATTGATGTTTATAGGTGAGGTGAGGTGAGTTGCGGTTGCGTGTAGAACAGTTATCTACTGCAGACCAAGTTGCCGTGCCCCTGGCGGGATTCGAACCCCGGACCTCTTGATCCGAAGCCGAACGCGCTAACCACTGCGCTATCCCGCCCCCCGATTTTAGTTGAATATTCTCGCTCAGTCTTAGATTATTTCACCTTTCAGATACTTCAATTTCAATAATTTACGGCTTCACTCCTGAACTAAAAGTGAATGATTAAAGAAATCTTACCTTTAATTTCACAGGTGTAAATGACCATGTCAGACAAGACATAATGCACAAGTGGCAAATTGCTTGATCTCTGCTTTGGGTTGGCAAATTACATGGCGTGTGCTTATATATGCCCGTTATCTACTGTATGTGTTTACAACAATGGAACAGAGAGTTGTATTAATTTATCGGTCATCCAATTGCATTGTTTACAACCATGTGTCAGCTTTATCGATCGTGAACAACAATTACTTCAGAAGCTTTGTCGTTTTTATTAAGTAGCATATGCTCAAACAGTCGGTAAGCAAGCGTGACATTGTGGTTATGGTAATTTTACATAGTGGATCATTTCTAAAAAATTCTATTGTTTTCTAATAATATTAAGGATGTTCGCTCCTCAAATTTATAGTATTAAACTTGTTTTCTAACTTATATTTTTTAAAAGATCAAAGTATATGATTGGAAAATCAGCATTAAAAAATAGGGGGTAGTGTGGGTTTTTTCGAGATATGACGCCTGCAAGATAGTGGAGTGAAGTACAATTTTAACATGGGAGTCTATG
Organism: Gibbula magus; assembly: GCA_936450465.1. Lineage (NCBI taxonomy): Eukaryota > Metazoa > Mollusca > Gastropoda > Trochida > Trochidae > Gibbula > Gibbula magus. Next base: position 42,162,392 of record OW388298.1, read on the forward strand.
AGAAAATGAGAAAAAAAACTGCTAAAAACTTTAAAATACTACATTTCTAGTATTATTTTTTTCTTCCTTTTTTGATATGTTACAAAGTTCATTTTACCCTACCGAAATCGATGAAAGAATATATATGGTAGTGTTTTTTTTTTTAAGCTTTGACACAAAATGTACCTGAAAACCCCCTTTTTTTAGTCAAATGTAGGCCATTTATGCTGTTTAAGACCTTTTTAGAGGTTCTAAAGTCACATTTTCTTTATTTCATATGTTTTTTTTAAAATATGTAGATGATGTAGAATATCATGAAGTAAATAAAGATGAGAAAAAATCTTTACTTAATCATATTTCATTTTTGAAGTTCAACCGGAAGGAGCGGACATCCTTAATTATTAGAAATATAAGCATATATTTTCTAATAAAAACAGTATCTATACATAACCACGCTCGGTAGCATGCTGAAGGCGCAAAAGAGCAAAGTGCTAATAAATAATAATAACTACATTTGTAGGTGTGCACATTTGAATGTGCTCAGTTCACACAAACAGCAATAACAAGTCCATGTATAGAATTGCTTCGAATATGAAATTCTTATAAACCATAGAACCGAACTAAAAGACTTGATTTGAATGACTCAAATGTTGGAGATAGTTTAAGATTTTTGGGAAGAGAGTTCAAAATGTTTAGAGCAAAATGTTCGAAACATCTGTTGTTGTGCCTACATATGAATCGCTGCACCAGAAATGCATAGCGGGCCTGGATTTCTAAGCACAGATTTCAGGAAATACTGCAAGGCCTAAATCAGCCAGTAATGGAGACTGGCAAGAGTTATGCCTTGCATTGGGCAGTTGCTCTGACCTGCGGTCTCGGTCGGGTCAGACCACCTCGCGAGTCAAGTCTCGAGTCCTTGTATTTCACATAATGACCTCACCATGAGTAATTAAGTGTATAATGTTCAGAATCACCGAGGCGTTAGCCGAGTAGGGGAGAGATATGCAATATGTACCAGAGTTATTGTGATTTTGGCATCAGTAGGTCAAGGTTAAGGTGCGATAAACGGGTTACAGTTATACAAACTCAATGTTCATAGAATTGAAGAAACAGTTAGTTAACATATATATCCATAAGTGCATAATCAAATTTATGATGACCAAATGATGAAGCCAGTAATTGCCACAAAGTTAATAGTTTTTCATAAATTATCGTATATTGTTAGTAACGGCTGTATGTACCATTACCATAAATTACCATTTAATTTGCTCATTGTCACGGATTATTTTAAATCACAAAATGAAAGTTAATTCGCCTGATTCGTCCAATGATCCACGAATTGGAAAAAGATGTTTCCCTGAACCTGTTTCTGGAAGCAGAAGCTTTTCTTCATTTGAAAGTATCGGCATGCACATCGCGTGTGAAAGCAATTCGTCAATATACTAGAAAAAAGGTCCATTGAAGTAAAAAGTTACCTAATATTAGTTAGTCTGTGTTTGTTAAAAGATATGATGTTACATAGAGCATAAATAATTATTGTCAAAAGTTTTTGTAGATATTCACACACTTATTACATTTTTTTTTTAAAAACAATCCAAAAATATTCATTCATTACTCATTAGCCACATCATTTTATAAACTTCCTATAGTTTCACACCTACTGAAAATATGTCACATATGGATAGATGAGATATCAATTTTTTTCTGAAACACAGGGAACACTAAATTATTTTGACCTATCAGTAGATCTAACACCAAAGAGCAAAATCAAAAGTTTACCATGGAACATACAATAATGCACATTTGCACACCTAATATTGCACTATTGACAAACTTTCCAAAATGAATGTTAAGTCTAATGTTCTTAAATGGATAAATGCATTCCTGGTTAATAGACAACAATTTGTAATGGTTAACCAAGTGGAGTCTTCAATATTAAATACATCCACTGGTGCACCCCAGGGTTGCGTGATCTCTCCAATTTTATTTATATTGTATACCAATGACTGCATATCCAAAGCAAAAGAATGTCTGACAATAACATTTGCTGACGATGCTGCATTGGTTGGCCTGATTAGAGAATCTGAACTGAGTTACAGAACAGAAATTTCAAAATTTGTGGAATGGTGCAAATAAAGCGTTTTATTTTTAATTGGTGCAAGACCAAAGAAACGGTCATAGGTTTCAGGAAAACTAGGTCTATAATAAATCCAGTGACTATTGATGATAATGAAATAGATAGAGTAACGGAATATAGATATTTGGGTACTGTCATAGATTCGTCTTGTTCCTTGATGCCGAATGTCACAAAGTGTTACAAACTACAGTTTGGAAATGAACCATCTCTATCGCACAAGGGGTTCACCATTGTTTTGACTCTGGTCTCGATGGTCATTTAAAATGAAATCACATGAACATGCACCCCTGCACCCCCAGGGGATGATGTTTGCAGTACTGCCACAATAGAGAACGAATAGCATTGGACCAAGTACCGATCCCTGTGGGACACCATATTTCAAGTTGACAGTAGATGCCCTGTCATTTCCAATCTCTCGCCGCTAATGGCTGCGACACTGCCGAAGCTGCGTTAAACAATATCTCACTCACTCATTTCCAACCATCACAAACTGTGATCTTCCTTTAATATAAAATTAAACCCACTATAGTGCTGTCCCATCGCTAAAGCTCGTGGCTGAACATTATTTAGACTCATGGATATTTCCCGTAATCACTCGTACCGAGTTGGTTATTCTCTAAATCTTAGGATACAAATTGACGTAAACTCTCCAATATGCCCACCAGGCGTTCTGCGGGGGCATTAACTCACAGGTGAAGTTAGCGCAAATATGTTGCGCAACCGAGATGAACGACAAGTTTTCCCTATGCGCGAACGATGCAACCTCCAAGTCAGGGCGCTCTACCTCCGATTGTCTCTAGTGACGTCACGGAGCGGTTGCTCGCTGTCTGGAGCTAGCGAACGATGCTTAATTCGTTCGCGCATAGGGAAAACTGGTCCATCATCTCTGTTGCGCAACATATTTGCGCTAAACTTCACCTTTGATTTATTCAAACCAAGGTCTTGCATTCCTTGCCCAAGCCTTACATATGTCATGATTTTCGTGAAGTCCTTGGGATCAATATAATTTTTGTTTTGGCTACATGTTCAGGATAAGTAGACTTTACCATGGTTACAAGAGTTTATAATATCTCAGGAAGAGAGCTCCGGCATTGGCAGTTCATTTTTTGTACACCCAGGGACCAAAAGTTCTTCCCCACCCTGGCTTACATGTTAATTAACCGTTGCAAGAATAATTTCCATAATTTTACTGTATGTAAAATGGTTATCAAATATATACCAAATATTGGAAATCACTTCAGCTACATACACATAATTTCTATGTTAGTTTCCGTTGAGTGTAAAGAAAATTGTCTTCATATAAGCAAAGCATATACATCATACGTCAATGGCGGTCAATGGGACATTGGTACATGAACTTGTATACGTTCTTCAGTCGGATGTCATTTGATGAGTGATGAACATAAAGATGAACGAAATTACAGATGCACAGCTAACACAATTTTAAAGACGTTTATTAAATTTCACAACAATTTGACTTAAACTTAAATTATGAAAAATATTCTTGCAAAGGTTAATTAACATGTAAATCTATGGGAAATCCCAGTGTGGGGAAGAACTTTTGACCCCAGATTGTAGAACACATACACAAGATATGTATACATGTTCTTTAGAAACAGCGCTAGAAAGACTTATGCCAATAGAGTATATACGCTACCCTATTGTTATATAAACTGATAATATTAGGGTAGGGTCTATGTATGACGGGTATGCTGAGTACAAAATGACAAAAGTTATACAAATTTTCCCGACGAATAATAATATATATAATAGAGGGCGGGGATTATAAAGCCCCGGTCAGGTAACCGAGGACGACAGGCCTTATAGCCAGTGCGGGAATCAATAGCGAGAATGAACTGAGGTTAACCACAGGGCTGTCAACAGTGATCACTGGCTATTCCTCATTGCGAAAGAAGCTTATCGTATAAAGTTCAAGCTTGTTTCTTGACGTCGCCACCCTACCCTAAAAACATATCTACATTGTTACATCTTTTAAGGTAAAGCAAAATGAAATCAATCTAGCGATTTGTGTGTCCATTTATGGTATTTATATATTCGCTGTGAAAGTATGCAACCCAGAATTTGAGGGGTTAAGGATACGAAATAAAAAAATACCGCAAGGCCTAAATCAACCAGTAACGGAGCTGGAGTTCTGCCTTGCATTTTGAAGCCATGGACCCTGGAGCTTATCTGGCTTTGTATGGTTTGAAATTGAAGACACTCTAATGCTCTAAGACATTACATTTCTCACTCCAACGAACACCTATAACCAATATTTTAAGGGGAAAACAACAAACAATAACCTAAGAATATTTGTTATGGTCCAGGAATGACAACTTTGTTATTCTGGATAGCGATGTTTTGACGTGAAGCTATATTGTATAATTTTTCTGGCTTCAGCCTAATTAACTGCTTAGCTCACTATTATGTACATCTTTGGTTTCTACTTTAATCATTAATGTTCTCTCGAATTTCGTTTCCAGAAAGACAACTCTATAGAACCCTCTTTTCAAAATGAGAGTTCTGTCGAGAGGATATTCTCGTTTATATATATAACGTCACACTAAGGTCAACCTCCCATACTCATTAGCACGAAGAATTTGTACTATAATTACGAATGAAGATCAAAGAAAACTACGACTTAAAGAATTAGAAGCTTCATTAATTGAGAGGGGTTATCCAAAGCAACTTATACACCAAGGCATAAAAAAGGCTCTAAATCTAGACATTGTGTCACTTAGAACACCAAAGGATAAACAACAAGATAAACATGTCCTAGCCTTTGCAACGACATATAACCCAAACAATATGGAAGTCTTCCCTAAATTACAGAGCAATTTAGACATTTTGAGACAAGGTGACCGTCTCGCACAAATGCTAAGAAAACTAAAATAATAAAAGTAAGCGTCAACCCAAAAACCTGAAAAATATACTGACATGTGCAAAATTTACAAACAACCGGAATTTTCTAAGTGTCAAAAGATGTTTGGATAAAAGATGTGGAACGTGTCCCTATCACAAGGAGGGTTCATCAGTTACTTTTGAAAATGGCTTCCATGTTAAGAGTAATATGTCATGCAAATCGAAAAACGTGATTTATGTCATTTCTTGTGAAAATTGTGATCTCACATACATTGGACAAACTAATAACCTTCAAAAAAGAGTTACAGTGCACAAACAGAAAATAAGAGATGAAAATTTAAGACACTTAAAAGTTAGCAAACATATATCTCAGTGTAGTAAAGGTACATTCAAAATATTTCCTTTTTACGAAATATACAATAATGGAGGTGACATTATGACACAATTAGTAACAATAGAACAGTATTTCATTTAAAAATGCAGTTAACACCATAATCCCTGATCATATCACGGCCAATTAAGACCAATCAGATTATAGTGGGGATAACTCTCTAAGACGTTTGTTGATTGCTTTGACGTTATTAGCAACCTGTGTTGCCAAGGCAGACCACTTGTACATAGACTATAAGACTACTGCTATGCTTCAAACAATTATTCCCTGATGAAGCTTCCAAACAAGAAGCAGAAATATGCATATCGGAATATAAAGTATTGATTATGAAAGTTGATATACCTCTTCAGTGTATTATTTAAATTTACTTATACACTTCTCCACGTTTGATACCACATACCTATTTCAATATATATATATATATATATATATATATATATATATATATATATATATATATATATATATATATATATATAATACAATGATTCAGTCATATAAAAGATATCAATGAATGTAATATTTTGATGACTTGATATTTCACAACTTGATAAAGACAAGTGCGCATTTGTTAACAAGATACTTTCTAACTAGTTTAGAAGAGACCCTGTTTTACCCAATGCACTTAAGGAGAGATGGGACCCAGAAATCGAATATATATATATATATGTCTCCTCATTGTTGCTTGAGGAGCTGTGGTGCATTCTCAGAATAAATAATTTGTCACCCATGTCGCTTGTTCTTACCCAATTCCCAACTTCTTAACGCTACACTAAGAAGTCAACGAACAAAAAGCCTGCGAGTATTAGCTGAATGTTGTAGTGTTAGGACACCCTATACTTTGATATTTCAACATAAAGTCCTTACAAAATGGTGAGGTTAACCACGTCAATAGCGTGACCCACTGAAGTGACTGGAACAGAACTTGATGTGAACATTTCGTGAACTAAATACTAGAACTAGAACAAAGGAGTTCTAGAGACTTGCAAAGGGATATTGATATCTGAATTAGTGTACAGCACAAGGACTTGTATTACTTGTAGTAGTTGGGCATGCATATTATACATAGAAATTATTACTCAAAGGAAGTGCGTCATAAAGCTTTTACGAAACGAGTGTGAATTTTTTTATTCCCCGAGCGAGAGGTAGAGTTATACACAAATTTCTAGAAAACTGTTCCGTATTGGCAGAAGAGGGTGCGACGTTTTATGTGACCGTTTTGTGGAAGTCTTCAGTGTAAGAGGTAGATTTGTAGGTATCTGAAATTTTGTAATTTCAGACACCAAGATGGTTGATCATTTCATCATGGTGCCATATTAAAAATTCTACTCCAAACTGTTATGTTATCGCCACATCCACGTGGCTGCAGTATTTCCCTCGGTTTGTTGTGCCCAGATAGTGGATCGCTGCACCTGAAATGTGCCCGTATTACCAAGCACAGATATCTTTAGTCCAGCATATAACTAGACTATAATTTCGCACAAGTGCTACATATATAAAGGCCTTGGCCGTATATGAGTTTATATTAGATGAACTAAGATTTCAGTAAATAAACCAGTAATGGAGTCTGGCAAGAGTTATGCGTTGTGTTGGGAAGTTGCAAAGGGACCAGCAATAATACTGGCAGCGTAGTATAACCAATTCCGCGCAACTTCTCAACACAAGGCGAAACTCTTACCAATGTCCATTAGTTGCTGATTCAAGCCTTGCAGTATTTCCTTCGCTTTTCGGTGCTAAGATAGTGGAAGCATGGAAACCTTATGGAAATACTGCAAGACTTAAATCAGCCAGTGATGGAGTCAGCATTGGGAAGTTGAAGGACCAGGGGCAGTGGACTGAGTTTTCTAGTTGTATTTTGAGACATTTTGAATATCAATTCAGTGTCTTAATATGGAGGTCGAGTAGTCTGTATACACTCATGGTCTCACCTGCAAGTCAATAGTTTAACACTGGATGGCTAATCAGTGTTTGTGATCTGTCCCTTGTGATTTGATTTCCTATGGATAACAACATTAACATTAAAGGGGCAGTAGCACATTTTCCCGCTAAATTGGTCAATGAAATGTATTTGAAAAAATAAGTTCACCAATAGTAAAACAGCCTTCTCTTTTCGGAAAATCAATTTAAAATTTAGTGTACATGGCTCAGTAAAGCCATGGGAATCGTTTTTATATTTCGAAATAATTAAATATGTTCACAATAAAATGGCCGCCATGCAATTTTTACTTTATACGCAGCACCGTTATTAACACTAGGGATAATTGGTTTGTGTTATAAGATGTTTTACCCTCTCAAGCAAATATAAATAACACAAATATTATAAATGAGAAATATGAAAAGATAAATTTTGCAAAAAACGTGCTACAGCCCCTTTAAAATAGTAATAATGGCGGATCCCGGATGAGAAGACGGATGAGCAACAATAACATTTCAAGTCAATTTCAAATGCGTGACAAATTACATGCCATATATATTACGATGTATAACAGCCTCTAGCAATATTAGGCAAAACCTACCTAGTCAAGCATGGGAGCCCTGCAGATATAAACAAGAAGACATAGTCATCGACATCCCCCGCCAGACCCAAGAAATTGGAACAAGGGCAATAATTTTCGAAGAAATAATTGTGCGCTTCTCATTTTCATTCCATCAAGGTATTTATGCCCTCAAGCCACACACCAAATTTGGTTATCCTATCTTCAAAAGTTTCTTAGAAAAGCTGTCCCCTTTGGAGATACCGTGAACAGAGTCCAAAAATCCGGAACAAGGGCAATAACTCTGCACGTTTCTCATTTTCGAACTCCATCAAGTTATTCATGTCCTCAAGCCACACACCAAATTTGGTTATCCTATTTTAAATAGTTTCTGAGAAAAGCTGTCCCCTTTATCGCGGATGGACGGACGGAAACACGGACGAACAGACGGACAGAGCTCAAACCTATATCACCATTCCAATTCCTAGAAAACCCTGGGAACTCTGCAGATACAAATAACTAGTCCAGACCCTGAAGGGAGGCAGACCTCAGAGGTCTTTGTTGACAAACTAAACACACAATATTTCAAAGGGATTTTTATTCATCCAAAACAAGTAACACAAACTGTGTTTCCAACAAAATGGCGAACTTCAATGCTAAAAGTGATTTAAAATAACATCCTGAATCTAAAACAAATGTTTGTCAAAAATTCAACAGTGTCAACTATAAATATAAAGAAATCTGTCAATCTCGAACCAACCATGAATAATTATCAAATATTTTTGTTCTCTATGATACATTTTTAAACTGGAAACTTTTTGAATGAAATGCAAATCACAAAACTGTCAGATCTGCAAAACAGCCTTGATGTAGGAGAACGCCTAAGGGCCAATCCAAAACCAACTCCCATTGTAAGGCATCACTCACGCCTATCTCAAACTGGCTTATTTAAACCTTGCTGCATTTCCCTTACTTCCCTGTGCTGTTTTTTTCTTGATTGCATGAGTAATGTAGATTGTAAATGATCAGAATTGTCTATTTCTAGCTCAGTTGGTAGAGCGTCATCACCCGGAAGGTCGGGGTTCGATTCCCGGCCGTGTCATACCAAAAGACGTTAAACATGGGAGTTGTTGCTTCCTTGCTTGGCGCTCAGCATTATAAAGATAGAACAACGCTTGAACTGGCGCTGCACTGTGGCTGCCGGGTGCCCAGAGCACAAAATGAATTTACTTTGTATTGAGGACAATAAAGTGTTATTATTATTATTATTAGAGAATGATTGGAAATTTTCAAGATCCAAGAATTATGCAAAATAGGTAATTATAACATTATATCTACCTAACCAATATCTCACGAGTGTTAACATGTATGTTTATTATGAAATACTATCATGTAAAAATAATGCAGTTCTTAATAAATTAGCGATTCGTAAAATTGTCACTCATAAAAAGAAAGACAATTCTTGATGTTTAATGTCGCCAAATTGTGTATTTTGACATGTACATGGGCCGATGGCCTTTATACTGGAATAAACAATTGAACTGGCTTTTTCCTGATTGCAAGATTGTAAATGATCAGAATTTTCTATTTCTAGTCTAGAGAATGATTTGAAATTTTCAAGATCCAAGAATTATGCAAAATAGGTACTTTTATGGAAACATCAAAATTCTTGCAGTGCAACACCTGTAAAAACTGACAAACCTGCGACACGAAGTTCCTGTTTTCTGGTTGGTGACCAACACAAGATGAATGATTTATTACTCGCCCATGTAAGATACTGCAGTGTAATATTTATACGGCAATATCAAACTAGTGTAATACCGGCGCGTGTATGACATCACAATAGTTTGTGGTTATGACGTCACAATGGAAGTAACGTTGGTACAATGGTATCGGACTGGCGGGAATCATTGTTTCAGAGCCATGTCGGCTAATACACTGGATTATAGGTGGGCAAGTAATAAACAAAATACTAAACTTCCTTCTATTTTATACCATTTTTTATTAAACTCGTTAATGATTAGGTATTCACCTTGCTTTCGCTCGTCTTATACAAAATCATTAACTCGTTAAATAAAAATGGTATTAAATAGAAGGTCGTTTAGAATCCTTTATTTATAATGCTAGTTAACCTGTCATTTTAGTTTTGAACTTGGACAAAACTTTGAGCGATAATGGCTGCTTAATTACTGTTTTGATAAGAATAACTAAATTCTGTGTACCGTCATCCGAGATGCGTTCTAAATAAATTATGAAAAATCTGCTGAATAGAGCTTAATTTGTAAAGATTAATGCTTTTTTCACTGATATTCAGAATTTCCCTGTGATATCAAGTATAATTTTGATATCATTTTCCCTTTAATCCAGAGGTGTTTTATCAGAGGTCACTTGGAAGTCACTCTTCTACTCAATTAACATACTGTTAAACTTTGACATTGTTTCTCACACAATAATTTACCAGTAATCCTGTCACAAGTTTTCCATGATACGACCGTCTGCTTCAGTGTCAGAAGCCTCTTGAGGTTTGGGCAGATTCTGACCTAACAAGGCAACATGGCCCAACATCTCCAGATTGTACGCAGAGCTATCGTGTGTGTGGACCGCCGTAGGATACGACACACTCCGGGGGAGATTGACACCATTAAGATAAACTGAGTCCTGAGCAAAAGAACATTCATCTTGAAGTTGATGCAGCTTTTGAGGAACTGGATTGTCCAGAGAAGAGGGTCCTGGAACAGGAGAAGACACCACAGATTCAGGTAGTGGCGAAATTGGGACATGGTTGTCAGTAATTAAAGAAGTATGAGACATTGACTTAAGATAATCCTTTGATTGAGGTGTCGAGTATTTAGGCACTTGCTTGGACTCCTTGGCGTCCAATGGACTGTAAAGCATGTTGGATTCTTCAAACAGTAGAGGGGCGTTCACATAGACAGGCGATTTATGACTGCTGTCGTTAGTTTTGGAGTCACATGACTTATAATCACTGTACATTACAGCGCAGTCGGAGTTGAAGTTGGACTCCCGGGTGTCCTCAACACTTTCAGATTTGAAGGTGACAGATTGGACATTAAGCATGATGGGTTCACTTGGACTGGAGCTCTTATTGTACATGGGCGAATCTTCTGTACCTGGGGAATGCTCTGAAGTTGAGCTGTGAGTCCGTGTAACGAAAGAGGAACTCGAACTCAGACCAAAACCAGACTGAGTTGATATGGTTGTGCTTTTGTCTTTCGTTGTTGAACTGTTACATGAAGACGCTTGAGTTTTCTTTACAGATTTTACCGAGCGGCTTCGTTTAACTTTTGGAATTATCAGATGACTCGTTGACGTTTTCTTTTCAACTGAATTGGAAGCCGTTTCTGACGCTTTGATTTTTCTTTTTCTCTTTCGACTCTTTTTCCCACCAGGAGGATCTTTTGTAGTTTTCCCTGAATTTGGACCTTGAGATGAAGTAGCACTCTTTCGGTCTGTCTGTACGGTTTGAGAGTTCGAAGAAGTCGACAGATCAAGAACCGTGTTATCTCCACTAGACACGGTCTGTGTCTTCTGAGATTTCGCTCCAGAAGTGGAAAGGTCGAGAACCACGTTATCGACACTTGACACCGTTGAGCTTGTGCCCTGTGAACTTGCATGACCTTTGACCTCATGTGAGCCTGTGTCATGTTCCTGATTGTCGCCTGACGAGACGGAGCTGGTCTGTGAGGGGTGCTCCATCACTTCCTCCGAGACCTCGATACTCTCGTATCGGATTGTTTGAAGTCGGTAAGTACCATCCTCGTGGATTTTGTATCTGCAAATAATTTAAAATCAATTTGGGTTTGTTAAAGGTAGATCAATGGAAAAATACTTATTAAGAAAAAATACACATCAGATTCAATCTATGAGGTACTAGAACTATCATCATGTGATCCAGAGAATATATCATGAATCTCATTTGGTAGTTTACATTTTTAGATTTTTAAAGAAAGAATATTTTTTAATTGTTTAAGATTCTTTAAGATTCTTTCAGATGGTGCCTTACCAAGATATCACTTATTTTGAATGTTACACATTTAGTGACAGAGCTGTGCTAATTTTCTAACTTTTGATTCTGCAGAATTACTTTTTTGACCACCACAAGTGTGACATATAACATCTTTGAAAGGTATTCTAAAAGTTGAGATGATGACGAACGAAGAACTATTTTATTATTATTTCTTTTTCTGTATGATGTGTTGGAGCGAGTTCTAATTTCTAACACTGTTGAAATAAAATTCATGGGTTCACAACTTCTTTATTGCAGTGAGATGGGACGTTTCGGTGTAGAAACTAACACCACAATCAAGGTACTGATACGGTGTTAGTATCTACACCGATACGTCGCATCTCACCGCAATAAAGAAGTTGTAAATCTATAAAATTGTATTTCTTCATCTTACCAACTTTTAACTTTCAAAGGAGTTTTAACACTGTTACCAGGGATGAGAGGGGCGGGATAGCAGTGGTTAGCGCGTTCGGTTTCGGATCAAGAGGTCTGGGGTTCGAATCCTGCCAGGGGCACGGCAACTTAGTCTGCAGTAGAGAACTGTTCTACACGTAGTAAGGTTTGGGTGCAATGCTACACTGAATTTCAGTGCAGTACCACCCATGGTTTGCTAGTTCCAGCCGATGCTCGCAGGTTTCACCGCAAAGCATAGCCACATGGCGTTGTGGGCTTTCTCCCTGCCATAATACTAGCAGCCGCGATATAAGTGAAATACACTTGAAAGCGGCGATAAACCCCAACTCACCTCACCTCACTAGGGATGAGATTTGATGTCAAACATTGAGCAGAGGCAGAGGGTTTGAATCCCTCCCGTAAAATATTTGAACATGAAAATGTAAATGATGGACCCCAAAGATGACCCACCCCTTGAGGTCGGATCAGGTGAGTTGGGGTTTAACGCTGCTTACAATAGTATTTCACTTATATCAAGGTTGCTAATATTATGGCAGGGAGAAAGCCTGTAACGCCATGTGGCTAAGCATTGCAATGAAACCTGCGAACATCAGTTTGAACTAACGAACCATGGGTGACACTGAAACACAGTGTAGCATTGAACCCAAACCTTACTGCGTATAGAAAAATTCTCTACAGACAAAGTTGCCAAGCCCCTGGTGGGATTCAAACCCCGGACCTCTTGACCCGGAGCCAAACGTGCTAACCAGTATGCTACCCCCCCCCCACCTTGAACAATTTCTGGATCTGCCACAGTCTGATTAAAATCGACGGTTTTCCGTGGAATAAAAATTGCAAAATAGTGCATCTACCGGGATACGAACTCATATCAGTCGTAGGTTCCACGCCAAACCGTTTGAAAACAGCCCGTAGACTCGCGTGTTCGAACGCAATTCAGGTGGCCAATCAAAAGACGCCCAACAAATGCTTTCGGTGCGAGAAGCTAGGGGCAGATAACTCCAAACAGCTATCCTTTTGTCTGTTCCAAATGCTTTCAAAACAGCGACCGTTTAAATACCATGATGTGATTGGTCAGCTATTTGACTGGGCTTTGGCTGCGCTAAACTGGTTCGGAACACAAGCCTATACGGGATGTTCTCAGACCTTGTGGGGAGGAATCTACAGAACCTGTTCGTATCCCGGTAGATATATTTTATTCCTCGGAACAAGGTCGATTTTAATCAGACTGGATCTGCCACTTATTGATGAGGAAGGAACCAACCTGAAGCGTGAATGTCCTGGCGGCCACTTGAACTTGTGTTTCTTCTTCAGATGGTGGGTGAGTCGACTTCCTCGGGTCACCTTCAGGTCGCAGATGTGACAAGCGTAGCGAGCCGCGTTCTGGATCTGAAATTATGTACCATAATAGTAGAACACATAAACTGAACAAGGTTAATCTATGTAAGTTCTTTTAGAAGGTGGGAAGCATGAACAGGACAAGACTTTCCTCAAGTAAATTTGTGCATGAAGCTTTCCAACTAAGAAACAACAATTAATATATCATTGTCGATTGTTTACCTCAGCACCATAACATGTATTATCAACAATGTATGGCCAGAGGCCAATTTTAACTTGCTCTACCTTATTCTCTCGGGTATAAGACCACCCCCACGTTGTCCTGGTTGGGGTTATTCTCTGGTTATTGCCCACCCCAAATTTGATGTTCCATGGTCATACATTATATATCTATAATATTATTTTAAGTTAAGTGTCAAAAACCTACATAAAATCTATTCTAACTGTCTGAAGGTCTCCAGTATAAATTTTCATCCGAGTTGGGGTCTCTCCCATCTAAAGCCCACCCCCATGTTTTCAAGATGTTTGTTTGTTTGCCTGGCCCATTGGTCTTATACCCGAGATAATACGGTAATAAAATCTGTCTCTCTGTCTTTATCAACCGTGACGAAGGCGACATCATCCCCATAGCCTACAATGCATTAATCTCAATGCTTAATGTCCATCCAATATTAAATAACCCAGTCTAACCCATTGTACCATTCTGGATTCCTCAGTCCCTTCATTCATTACCCCCAGATGTTATCACTGTTATTCCCTTTGCCTCAGCTATCAACACATGCAATTGAATTTTCCATTGAAAAATATATAACTAATCTAAATAAAAACCAGGGCCCATATTTTCGAAGCTGTCTTAGTGCTAAGATAGTGGTAAGTCAATGTTAATGTATGGCAATTACAACTATTTTAGCGCTAAAAGAGCTTCGAAAATATGGGTCCTATATCTTTATATTAAAATTTAATTTTTAATTTATAATGTGTGACTCGTTTGGTGAGAAACATAAACAACCCATAATGCATGTGATGTCACAACTTATTCATGCAAAATTGGGAAGGACGTTATTGGTTGGATGATGAGGGTCAAGTTGACTGGGAACCAGCATTTCATTTGCAAACTCGACACTAGAGTCCCAGGGATCGACACTCGCACTAGTCCGCTGGCCCGAGGCTGGTGAAAATTCAGAAGGGCTAGTGAAATTGGTTTCTATAGCTACAGATTAACATATGTCACGAGCCCGAAGAGCACTTCGGGCTAGTAAAGATTTCCAGCGAGCGTCTACACCTGGAGTCCACAAATCAATCGCAGCCCAAGAGTTCAGTAAGTTACCTGATGTTCCCTTTTATAATGCATGGCCAGGCTGGAGTAAGTACGAGCAGAGTAGTCACATTTGCTGATGTGACAACTGAAGATGGACTCCGAATTGTGACTCTCCACATGTTTTCTCAGATCTGCCCCGCTCTTAGCTCTGAAATTACAAATTTGTCAACATATTTTGAATTAAGTTATGTAAAAGTTTTAAGTCGTGATCCCTGTGATTCTTATTTGGGGTCACAGGGTCACAAAATCTACAATGTGTAACCCCATTGGCCAAGGAGTCTGCACACAACATTTCAGCTTTTGGTACTGGAGAAGTTATAGGTCATGACCCCTGTGACCCTTAGTCGCTGTCTGTATTTTCCATGGGATCCATATTAATAAAATCAACAGTGAAGTGTAGTTTTTACTATTGGTGACATTATGTTTCAAATCCCAGTCTGATTAAAATCGACCTTGTTCCGAGGAATAAGATTTGCAAAATATTGCATCTACCGGGATACGAACAGGTTCTGTAGATTCCTCGCCACAAGGTCTGAGAACACCCCGTATAGGCGTGTGTTCCGAACCAGTTTAGCGCAGCCAAAACCAAGTCAAATAGCTGACCAATCACATCATAGTACTTAAACGGTTGCTGTTTTGAAAGCATACGGAACAGACAAAAGGATAGCTGTTTGGAGTTATCTGCCCCTAGTTTCTCGCACCGAAAGCATTTGTTGGGCATCTTTTGATTGGCTAGCTGAATTGCGCCCAAACACGCTAGTGTACGGGGTGCTTTCAGACGGTTTGGCGTGGAAACCTACGAACGATACGAGTTCGTTTCCCGGTAGATGCACTATTTTGCATTTTTTATTCCACGGAAAACCGTCGATTTTAATCAGACTGTTTCAAATCCATTTCATCGACTTATTTCAGCCTAAAAACGTGCTACTGCTCCTTTAAGTTTAAAAGTGTTATCTGTGAAATATGATATCTGATAATGCAGACTTCATTAGCTGGTGGAAATTAAAATGGCAGTAGCACTTTTTTTCGCTTAAATAAGTCAATGAATTGTATAAAATGTGTTCACAATAAAATGGCCGCCATGCAATTTTTGCTTTATATGCAACACCATTATTACCACTATGTATAATTGGCTTGTGTAATAAGATGTTTTACCCTCTAAAGTAAATAAACTTTCATTATAAATGGGAAATTTGAAATAATAAAATTTGCAAAAAACGTGCTACTGCCCCTTTAAAGCCGACCTACTTTGCATCAGTAAATTTAGTCACACTTGTTTACCTATATTAGTGAATTTTTTAAACAATCAATTATAAAGGTATGTCTTTAAATATATTTTGTATAATTTGAACGTATAGTTTGCAAGTAATTGAAAACACATTTTTCAAAACATGAATTCCACAGAAAATAAAACAAAGAAATTAAATAACTCTGTGATGAAATGTAATTATAAAGTAACATGTGAAACCATAATAAAATATGTTTGTAAAATATATTCCATTTTTGTTAACATGCATATTGGTAAAGAATTTATATCATTCCCTCTCACAAAAAAAAAAAAGTGAGCATGGCTCACATACCCCCGCCATCCGCTATCTGTCCATTGAGCATCATAGATGTCAAGAGTAATATGTTTAAAAAACAGATTCAAGCATCATAATATTGTCTAAATTATTATTGGGAACTAGCTTTGTTATTACAAAATTTCATTCACCCAGATGTAATATTTTTAACTTAATTGTTCCCATTAGAGCATCACAGCGGTAATTTGTACCAATTTCAATTACAGATTCAAGGGCCATAACTGGACTTTGAACTCGATGAAGAGGGACATCTGGACTACCTACATATTAAATTTCATTCACCTAGATGTAATAGTTGACTAGAAAACTTGTCCCAATTGGAGCATCACAGCTCTGTTGGTACTAAGTTCAATTTCGGATTCAAGGGCCATAACTCCGTAAAAAATAATATTTCGGAACTGGACTTTGAACTCGAATGATTATAGTACTTATGAGTCTGATATTAAATATTTATTACCAGGAAGTTGATATTGTATTCAACAAATTCTGCAAACACTTGGCATGAGAAACCATATAAAGACTGTTTTATTGATTTAAATAATTTTATAATGAATTTTATTCCAGGTGTTGAACAAGTTTGAAAGCACATTTATCATGGAAATTCATGGAAAATTTGGTTATGGAATAGAAAATTCAATTACACTGGCAATACACTTTTGTCTGTTATCTGTTTGTTTGATGATAAGGCAATTTCATTCAATTTTGTATTTCATATTTTTAGTGAGTATAATTAAGAAATAAAGTTCGCTGTACCCCAATGTGTTTTGTAAAAATAGAGCCATGGGCTCTGTAGCTCATCAGGATTTCATTGATTTACTATCTAAAGTTGAATATTTAAGTTATTTAAGTTATTGTTTACAAGCAAAAGATAGGTTCTTAGATCATGACCACAAATGGGGTCACAGGGTCACACAATCTACAATTTAGAATCCCCATTGGCCAAGGAGTCTCCAAACAACTTTTCAGCTCTCTAGACCTTCTGGAACTGGAGAAGAAGATGAAAATAGGTTTTAAGGATGTGACTCCGGTGACCCCATTTGGGGTCATGGGGTCACGAAATCTACAATTTAGAATCCCCATTGGCCAAGGAGTCTGCACACAACTTTTCAGCTCTCTAGACCTTTTGGAACTGGAGAAGAAGATGAAAATAGGTTTTTAAGGATGTGACCCCTGTGACCCCATTTGGGGTCACGGGTTCACAAAATCTACAATTTAGAATCTCCATTGGCCAAGGAGTCTGCACATAAAATTTCAGCTCTCTAGAGTCATTGGTTCTGGAGAAGAAGTCGAAAAAGCGAAAAGTTTACAGACGGATGGACGGACGGACGGACGGACAGTTGCCAGACGCCCGACGTCAGGCCTGATGAGCTAAAAAAGTATAGTTTTGCCCTGAACTATTATAGTTAAAGCACGAGGACATTAGTCACAGTTATCAGTCACTAGTGACTGATATAACAATGACCTCACGTCACGTCATAAACAATGCTCCGATGTAATGACACATTCATGACGTCACATTGTTGCTGAGGCGACAGCCTCATTCTGGAGCCTACCTAACGTAAATGCAAGTTGATTTCGGTGAATATGCAAGGATTTGGTCATATAATAAATAGAAAAAAGTTTTTTCTTGACAAATGTCATCTTGTGAGATAAACAATGTATTAGTCAAGAAAAGACAAATATCCTCTATTTATCATGTGTTTGGTTACCTGTGATCGCAGAAGGTACACCTGAAGGGTCTGTCCACGGTGTGTCGATACTTTATGTGGCTCCGTAGATTCGAGGGAGCTTGACACGTCATATCACAGTACGGACATTTGTAGTGGTTTACTGGAACAGAAATAAACACCAGTGTCAGCAATTTCCCCCGCATCTCACTCACCTCACACCTTACCTCATACCTCACCCCACACCTCATACCTCACCTCATACCTCACCTCATAACTCACCTCACCTCATACTTCACCTCACACCTCACATCATACCTCACCTCAAACCTCACACCTCATCTCATACCTCACCTCACCTCATACCTCACCTCATAACTCACCTCATAACTCACCTCATACCTCACCTCATAACTCACCTCATAACTCACCTCATACCTCACCTCATACCTCACCTCATACCTCACCTCATAACTCACCTCATAACTCACCTCATAACTCACCTCATACCTCACCTCATAACTCACCTCATACCTCACCTCATACCTCACCTCATAACTCACCTCATACCTCACCTCATACCTCACCTCATACCTCACCTCATACCTCACCTCATACCTCACCTCATAACTCACCTCATAACTCACCTCATACCTCACCTCATACCTCACCTCATACCTCACCTCATAACTCACCTCATAACTCACCTCATACCTCACCTCATACCTCACCTCATAACTCACCTCATACCTCACCTCATAACTCACCTCATACCTCACCTCATAACTCACCTCATACCTCACCTCATACCTCACCTCATAACTCACCTCATACCTCACCTCATACCTCACCTCATAACTCACCTCATACCTCACCTCATACCTCACCTCATAACTCACCTCATAACTCACCTCATACCTCACCTCATACCTCACCTCATAACTCACCTCATAACTCACCTCATACCTCACCTCATAACTCACCTCATACCTCACCTCATACCTCACCTCATACCTCACCTCAGTTTTTGGGGTAATTTGAGAACAGATTTCTCTGATGGGGTGATATAGATACAAGGGTGAGTAATAATCTTAAAAAGCAAGTGTTATTGGGAGTATCAAGAATTTTTGTTTTATTTATGTGAAATGAGAAAAACGCTTTTTTAAAAATCTAATATTATAATTTTTAATAATACAGTTCCAATTTTAAATAGGGGTTGAACAATCTTTTCAATGTCAGCAAGCCATGAACTTTTAGAAGTTTTTTCCCACTAAGTCAAAGATTTAGGTCTTGAACTCCTAACACTGTGGTAGTTAATAGTTTTAAAACAAGAGTCATCAGAAGATGACATATCCCACCGGATCCACAAAATTTGTAAAACACATCTTTGACAGATACTTGTGTATCTACTACCGTACTTCAGTTAGTGGGTATTACAGATGCTGAGTTTCAGGTATGTTAAGGGTTTTAGACTTCTGCTCCAGAAGCAGTCAAAATCAACAACAACCAACATCCCTCTCAAGTTTCTATGGAAACAGAAAAAAAAAATTTTCAGAAAAAATCTGAAAATATCAAAAGGCACCACTTCAGTTGGTGGGTAATACACATGGAAAGTTTCAGAAAGATATCATGAACGGTTTTCGAGTTCTGCTCTGGAAACGAAATGATTACGGACGGACGGACTGACAGACGGACGGCCAGGGTGATGACTACCGTATATTACCGGGTATAAGTCGACCCCGCGTATAAGTCGACCCCCTTTCTCAACTACACAAATACTGGTCAAAACCCTATATCTCATGTATAAGTCGACCCCCCTTTTACCACGTGCTGACTGACACCGAGTGACAAGTCGACATGCCCAAAAGTCAACACAGCGGCGATTGGTAAGCAGTTATGTTGATCGACTTATCAATTGTTTTGCCCTTAATATCATTAAATGATAATTTATTTTTCAGACTTTGTAAACAACCAATAAAAAAATACAACTTGTGACTCACGGTGTCTGTTATTATTTGTTTCAATCAAATTACATTTATCTCTCATCAAGCTGAGCTGAGTATACTACGACCAACATGTTGACAAAGCTTTATTAGATAACCGGTGAATAGTTAAATTGTTACCTAGTAGAAAAAGACGTAAAATGACAATGCTTTTACTTTTTGAGATGAGAAGTGACAGGCTTTAATTAATGTTAATTACTATCAATTACTGTTAATTAAACATCAAAGCTTAGATAATTACCGGATGCGCTAATGAATCACTACCTTGACTGGCAATTAACAAATCTCTTCACAACCTTACTCACACGTCTGTCTATTAACAAGTATTGAATATACACTATTATACAAGATGAATGGTGAACATCTCAGTAACAATACAATGACAATCGGCAATTTATGTTTCTCTAAATATTTTTGAATATATGCTATTATGTTAGAACATCTCAGAAATTATACGTTTACTCGTACCCGTAATTTGCACTTATCACTGCGTAAACACTTGATTATTTTTTCATGAGGATCTATCTCGCATGTCACCGGCTTCTATGTAGAATCTCATTGGTCCACGTGACCGTATCGGGTCACTCGACTTGCATCAAGGCTAGATATCGATCGATGTTTGTCAGGTAATAGTGAAGATTATAATATAAACTTTAATGAACTTTCGTGATTGAAATGTAATTTTTTATTCATATATCACGCTATATTTGTATTTTAAAAAGACAACAATAAAGCATATGTTTTTTATTCAATGATTTTAATATTGACTGGACATCGATGTTTGTGAATTGTTTCCCCTGTAAACATCGTCCGTTCGACTTTTGGGCTGGCAGATACTTACCTGGCCTCTAGATTTTTGGGTCTGTAACATAGACCCCGTGTATAAGTCGACCCCCCTCCTTGACCCCCTAATTTTTGGTATCAAATTCTCGACTTATACCCGGTAATATACGGTATATCCCACGGTATTACATACCGGTGTGATAAAAAATCTCAAATTTCTATATAGCAAAAGGCACATCTAGACTACTTGGTTGATACCTGTACAAAGCAAAATATATTGAATAGTTTTGAAGTTTGAGGCCGGAATATAGTTTTCCCTCTTCTTGGTTCAAAGTCCAGACTGTTTGCATTCGTAAAAAAAAAAAAATTCTCAAATTTTTAGATAGCAAAAGGCACATCTAGACTACTTGGTTGATACCTGTACAAAGTTTCAGCAAAATATATTGAATAGTTTTGAAGTTTGAGGCCGGAATGGAAAAGCCCGGACGCACAGACGGACAGACAGACGGAGCTCATTTCTATATCCCCCACCAACTTCGTTGTGGCGGGGGATAAAAAACTCTGATTGAAACCTCTTTTTAAGTATCCACTCCTTAAAGAGATAAAAGATTTGAGATTGTTTAATATTTCAACAAATGAGGACTGAAAACTATCCAGCAGATCGAAGGACACGTGCAAGCAAACAGAAAACAATGAATTTGAAATTTGGTACGAAATAAATGGAAAGTTTTCAAGCTAAGAGTAACAATAAGATTTCAGCTTTTGCTTCTCCACATTGAAGATCTACACCAAGTATGAAGACACAAATTGGTTGAAGCATTCATAAAATCTCTATCAAAAGCACTATTCAAAGAAAGCTCAAAAGCCACCTTGAGTGAGTTGGGGGTTAGGTGAGGTGGGGGTGAGTTGGGGTTTAACGCCGCTTTCAAGAGTATTTCACTTATATCGCGGCTGCTAGTATTATGGCAGGGAGAAAGCCCGCAACGCCATGTGGCTATGCTTTGCGGTGAAACCTGTGAGCATCGGCTGGAACTAGGGAACCATGGGTGGTACTACGCTGAATTTCAGTGAAACACTGCACCCAAACCTTACTGCGTGTAGAACAGTTCTCTACTGCAGACAAAGTTGCCTGACGGGATTTGAACCCCGGACCTCTTGATCCGAAGACGAACGCGCTAACCACTGCGCTATCCCGCCCCTGAAGCCACCTTGATGTTACAAAGCTAAATGAATGGTTGTATTGTGGTGTATATCAGTTTATCGTTTCACTAACTGATCTTAGCCCTAAGATCAACCTTAGCCAATGATAAAATATGGGTTTGAGTTTTATCTTAGGGCTAAGATCGGTTAGTGGAATGACCCCCTGGGCTCAAAGCTAGGGCCGTTCCAAATTTCTACCCAGGTATGTCTTCCACCCTTTTACTCTATCCTATGAGAATAACATTTATATTTCTTTCTCATCAAATTTGCTGCAAAATCTCAACTAGGATGCCAAAATAATATTTTTGCTGATGAATGTAAATAAGGACAAGACAGTCTTTTAATAAAGTATTAAACAAAGTATAACATATTACACTGTACATTCCTAAAAGATAATAAACTGCACAACTTTTCTTGCAAGATTGTTTCTTGTTTGATTGACATTACCAGTTTGAATAAGTTGCTTTGGAACTGTCATAAATTCATTAGGCGAGTTATTGTTTAACGTTACTGGGTAATACTTAGCAGCGGGTCGTAAAACGTTTCAGTTTGTTTAGTACAGAATATAACCATCTTCCGCACGCCATATATGCACTTTTAGAAAATGCATACTGACTGACCCTTGCGACAACTCGAAGGGATTTCTGAGACAGGAAGTAACACGACTATTGAGCTATGGTGTAGACCAATCAAACGCACGTTTACAAATCACGCACAGACACGTTGGGTGAACGTTTCTTCGTTTAATTACCCGTACTACGCTGATTAAGCTTGATTAATTAGTGATATAACTAAATAACAACGTGCGGGCAAATGAAACAAACCACAATTTATTCAAGATCTGATAACAGCTCTCTTGTTTAAATTATCCCATTGAAGTTAAAATCAGTTTTGAAACTTATATTATGCAAATGAGCTTAACATCATTCTATATGAAAAATCCCAAAGTATTATAAGCAATTTGTAAAGCTGTTGGTGCATTACAAACTTTTGGATCGATTGGGTTGGTAACAACAGATTTGATTGGTCAATAGAGGGGGACATAACTCTCTTTGGACGATAGGTGGCGCTGACACTGTCTCAGAAATCCCTTCGAGTTGTCGCAAGGGTCATAGCATTTTCTCAAAGTGCATATATGGTGTGCAGAAGATGAATATAACCAGTACTTGCTGCTTTGTCATATGCTTTTTAGAGGCAAATAAAACAACGGAACAAGGGCAATCATACAAGACAAAATAATCGTGAGCTTCTCATTTTCTAACTCCATCAAGGTATATTTACACACACCAAATTTGGTTATCCTGAGATTTCGGAGAAACACTGTGCCCTTTATTCTGACTGAGTCCAATCGTATACCCCCCTTCCACTTCTTAAATATTTTTTGAGAAAATCTGTCCCTTTAACTACACCGACTGTACGGAGATCAAACGTTTATTGTCCTTCTGTTCAGGCAGTCTCTTACCGTGATGTCTCATGTGGTCTCTGAGGAGTCTCTCTGTGGCAAAACGCTTGTTGCAGTGGGAACATTGGTAGCAGTAGCCTGGAACATACAAGATACATAATGATACATAATGATACATAATGATACACAATACAAGAAAACACATGTTGATACAAGATGATACATATTGATGCAAGATGATCCATGATAACGCAAGATGATACATATTACAAGTTGATACAGGCCTCAAAATAGCAACCAATTTGGGAGCATTTGCTCCCTATTTTTTCAGTTTGCTCCCTGTAAAAAAATGTTTTTTTCCATTTGACAAATTCTAAATTTTTTTTACCAAATGTAACTTTTATTCATCACAAAGTTTCAAAATAGTGTTGAACATTAGCATACAGTTTTTTGCTGTATAATAATTGATCTGTAGGTAATTGTAGCGATCTCATTAGCCGGCCAAGGGCGGGTAATTTTAGTACAGATTTCTCTGATAGAGTTTCCCAGGGGTAATATAGTGGAGAGAAACGGAGCATATATAAAACCCTGGGTAACCGAGGATGAACGACACCAAACTGGCCATGTTTGCGGTGAAACTTACTAACAAAGTGCACTACATCACTTATATACCGTAGGTAATTATTCACACTGAGAATTGTCAAGCTGCAGTAAGGAAGTAATAGCATATAAACATTCATTGCACATTTGTATACACAAATGCTGAAATTCTAAAATTCCAGTAAAGGTTTGAAAACTTCTGTAATTGACTGTACTTTTCAGGATTTATCTAAACTCAAAACCTCAGAAAAATTGCACTTACAAATCTTATGTAAATTTCTTTTTTCATTTTCTGAAACTCTTAATTTATCTTGAATGTCACCGCCACTAGGCACAACTGAACGATATTTCATACTGTAAACAAGACCCCTCTGTTAGTGGAATTCGGTTTATTACATTGCCCCGACCTCAATAACCCCGGGAGTAACCCTAATACGAATTGGGATTTGAACCTGGAACCGTAACCGCCAGAATCAACACATTCCAAGCTAATGATATCCACCTGCTGCAGAAAATAGCAAGATAACATACATCATTAAACTACTTCTAGGATTTCCCCTCATCTTGCCCTCATGTCAAAGATTACTGACTCAAAGAGAGCTGGAAGCTGTTTTGTGGGGAAGAGAGATTGGGGGTTGGAAAGACATGAAATTGAAGAAAATGTACAGAAAAGGAGGGAGAGGGCAAGGGTGATCGCTTGCACCAATCTTATTTTCCTGAATTGCTGATTTTCGGGGAGAGGGTATTTTGGGATAAGGGAGAGGGGTTGGGATATGAAAACAACAGGTATAACGTCTATTATATATACTGTAAATTATGAAATTAATGCATCATACATCATTAAACTACTTCCAGGCTCTCCCCTCATGTCAAAGATTACTGACTGGAAGAGAGCTGGAAGCTGTTTTGTGGGGAAGAGAGGTTGGTGGTTGGAAAGAGATGAAATTGAAGAAAATGTGCAGAAAAGGAGGGGGAGGACAAGGAGGATCGCTTGCACCAATATTATTTACCTGAATTGCAGAATTTTGGGGAGAGATCATTTTGGAGAGGTGTTGGGACATGCAAATAGATAACACTTCTATTACAAATACTGTACTTAAGGAAATTATGTGTCACACATCATAAAACTACTTCCAGGATATCTCCTCATAATAAAGATTACTGACTCATTTTAAGAAGCTGTTTTGGTGGAAGGAAGGTGTTAGAGGTTGAATAGAGATGAAATTGAAGAAGGATATATACAGAAAAGGAGGGGAGGACAAGGGGGATTGCTTGTACCCATCTTATTTTCCTGAAATACGGATTTTCGGGGAGAGAGAATTTTGGGATGAGGGTGAGGTGTTAGGATATGAAAACAGATCTATGACATAAACTGTAAATTATGAAATTAATGCATCATACATCATTAAACTACTTCCAGGATCATGTCAAAGATCACTGACTCGATAGGCCGTTTGTTTTGTGGGAAAGAAAGGTGGGGGTTGAACAGAGACGAAATTGAAGAAGGACATATACAGAAAAGGTGGGGGAGAACAAGGGGGATTGCTTGTACCCTTCTTATTTTCACAAATTGCGGATTTTCGGGGAGAGGGAATTTTGGGGTAAGGGAGAGGTGTTGAGATACGAAAACAGATAATGCATCTATTATACATAATCCAAAGTTCAAATTTCAAAAACGGATCCAGGATTTCCGTTAAAGGGGGGTGAGCCAAGGGCAGTTTAGTGCATCCTTTAACTATAGAATACATGACAAATTTGCCTCTAAGTCTTCTTTTTGAAAAGATTGCAAAATTTAATTTAGACTTCTCCCTGTTGCAGGCAGCATATGCACTCTTATCCCTCTGTACTTTTTCACTCTTATAAATCTTCATTTTAAAGTACAGCTAACTTCAGTGTATCCAATTCCATTTTCAATATAGATTACTTCAATTAAACCCCTTGCATCCCACCCACATATTCTGATGTTATCTTAACCAAAAGAACTTTTCATAAACAGAACAAATCAAATTAATAATGCACAAAACTAATCCTTCTCATAAAGAACTTCACGAAAAAACATGGCGTGAAATTAATCCATCCCTAAATTGAAGCAATTATTATACTATCACGTTTGCACCCTGCTGCTTCTTGCACTGAAACGTATACGTATACATCTCGACTTGTATAAACTATCATAATTTAATTGTATCTTCCGAACAGCACATAAACCACAGAAACCAGTCTAAACACTCTTGCACTAGGGGGGATTGGACAAGGTGCTTGTTTATTTTACCCTTACGTTTGTTCAGTGCAGTACCGGCAACAAAGGTAAACCACATGTAGATTTGGGGGAAATTATCTCATTACGGTAACGAACTTATGTCATGATCTTAGTCCATCTGGGTAAACTTATAAGTTGAGGTGATCAGGGTTCGAGATTTGATTTTTATTTTGATGCATAAAAAATGCATATATAAAAATCCTTCGAATCCCAAACATGTCAAGCAATATCAAACATCCCTTTGCAAGGCATAATTCAAGTCTCCATCACTGGCTAATTTAAACCTGAAATTCATGGTGCACTCTGCTAGCACAGGAAAGTATCCAATATCCTTCAAGGCAATACAACCTTGAACCTACAGCGATGAAATGATTAAATCTTTTTTTTTATTAATTTTGAAATCCTTTGCTTGAAATTATTAAATGATTTACTGCTTTTCATACTGTGAATATTTTGGACTAAATTTCCTGGGGCCCCTTTCACAAAGCACATTATACTAACTCCCATTGCACTATCCTGAAATTTAAACGCAAACAAATTTAGACTTATGATCACCATGGGTTTTTTTCTAAGGGAGAGATCAAATAAATATGTGTGGAGTATGTTAAAACCTTTTCACTTGCGGGTCCCGGAAACTTTTGGCATAGCCTGTCTTCCCATCTTTAGGCAATTCCCTGATTATATCCCTTATTAACATACTGTGATGCCTGTAAACTGTCACTCAGAATGATGAGTGGGGATGTTTCTGAATGATGCAAAATTTATTCCACCTAAATATATCAGAATTAGATTTCATGCCAAATGTCACAATGGACGGTTAACCAGGAAAGTGGATTCAAAATTTGTTTTTATTACTCAACCATGGTGAGATCACTCATTAGATAACAATGAGTTGGTTACACACGGTGCGTGACGTCATAGTCATTTTTGGTTGATGTCACATGCAATGTTAGCCCGCGCGACCTTTTTGCAAGTGAGCGTCACTAACACCGATTTTCTTGCAATTCAGAGCTATTAAAAGCATTGAGTAATAAATAAAATACTAAACTCGGTCCCGTTTGATAACATGTTTATGAAACTCGTGAATGGCTTCGCTCGTTAAAATACCAAACCATTCACTCATTTCATAAACATGTTATCAAAGGGACATCGTTTGGTATTCTATATTTATCACACATTGGTGGGTGCATGTGTAAATTTGCACATTCTCTTGTCATATATCACCTTTAAGTGCACAGAGGTGTGATACCAGAGTGACACTCAGAGTAGAGTTTAAATATGGTACAATATTGGAATGGTCAACCACAAAACGTGCTACACCTCATATCAATGGATGAGATCTTTAAAGGTGCATCCATTGAGTTTAATAACATTTTATTTGTCTTTAATACGTTCCAACTCAATATATGTGCTGTTTACAGTGCAACTAAATTCACTCAGCTTGCATATTCATCCCCAATCGCCAAATATATCATAATTACTAGTTTCTAATTAAAATCGAGTAACATCATTATGCATGTGCAGAAACCGAAACTACACGTCCCATTTACATGCACAGTAGTTATATGACCTATTAAACATGATCAACCCAAATATATCAGTTTGTCTGTTATAAATAAGATTCCAAAATTATTCATTGGCGCATGCCACACGTGGTACATTGTCCGGTTTTCAATCAGAAATCACTACTTTTACCTTCATATCGTTAATATACTAAGTTGACTAAGATCAAAATGGTAGTTTTCGGTAACAGTTGGCACTTCCCAATAAAGTAACATCATTTATAACGTTTGGAATATGTGACCCCCAACAACACAATGGATGGATCTTTAAGTGCACAGAGGTGTCTTGAAACCGTGTCCAAACATAAACAGTGGATTTGGAAATTTCCATCAATACTTTCAACTACGTTAGATAATACGATCTAAGTACAATCATATTTACTGTCCAAGGTAACGTCAACAGGGTCAAAAGCACGTACGTATCCGAGAATAACAATATCTATCTTATCTACTCGTATGTTATCAATATTATTATTGTGATCTTATCATTTATTTATATAACAAGTATCAAATATCTGTACAGACTGTCTGTGTCTATAACACTGATAAACAATGACAGAGGTGAACTTTTTAACCTTTTCGCTTGATTGACACAGTTTGTAAGGAGAGAAAGGTTACCCTGAAAATCAGAAGCCAGTCCATTGCAGAAATCTGAATAAAACATTGCCTCCATTCCAAAGTCTATGAAACATTAAAACATAAATTTTTCAAGTAGATATCTGAATGTTGAATGTTTGAGGTGAGGTGAGGTGAGTTGGGGTTTAGCGCCGCTTTCAAGAGTATTTCACTTATATCGCGGCTGCTAGTATTATGGCAGGGAGAAAGCCTGCATCGCCATGTGGCTATGCTTTGCAGTGAAACCTGCAAGCATCGGCTGGAACTAACTAACAATGGGTAATACTACGCTGAAATTCAGTGTAGCATTGCACCCAATCCTTACTGCGTGTAGAACAGTTCTCTACTGCAGACAAAGTTGCTGTGCTGGCGGGATTCGAACCCCAGACCTATTGATCCGAAGCCGAACGCGCTACCACTGCGCTATCCCGCCCCCTTTGAAGCTGAACACTAACCACTGTGCTAAACAGTGTAGGCAAAAGGTTCACAGGTTCCAGGGGGTGAAATAGGGCAGCGGTAAGATCGTTCAGCTTCGGATCAAGAGGTCCGGGGTTCGAATCCTACTAGGGGCACGGCAACTTTGTCTGCTGTAGAGAACTGTCCTATTTGCAGTAAGGTTTGGGTGCAATGCTACACTGACTTCAGCTTAGTACCACCCACGGTTCGCTAGTTCAAGCCGATGCCCTCAGGTTTCACCACAATGCATAGCCACAATAGCAATGCAGCTTTCTCCCTAGAAGCCGTGATAAAAGTGAAATACCCTTGAAAGCGCCTAAACCCCACATCATCTCACAGGTGCCACCACAATTCATCGCAACACTAGTTTTGCAGGAGTTCTTCCAGTAATGATACTAGGCAGCATGATACAAAAGAAATTCCCTTAAAAAGGGAATAAGATATTTTTAGGCTCAGCAGCTTTGGCAGACTTTTGTGGACAGGAGTGAGTGAGTGAGTGAGTTATTGTTTAACGCCGCTTCGGCTTTTGTGGACAGGAAGAATGGCCCAGTTTAAGGTTGAAATGAAGGAAGCAGAGTTGATGACTGACAGGGGGGGGGGGGGGGGGGGGAGCAGTGGCAGACCCCCCCCCCCCCCCCCCCCCCCCCACTTTTTACATGGGTGGGTAAGGGACCCCAAAATGGACTCTCCTGTTTTCAATTGCTGGACACCCCCCTTTCAAAATCCCTAGATCCAACACTGCAGAGCAATGAAAATACATTTTACAGATCTATAGTTTATTGAGTGCTGTTTCGGTGCCGTTTCACCAGACTCTTCTCTTAAAGAAAGGGAAGGTAATTCACGTCAACTCCCTCAAACATCTAATGTCGATGAGAGGTAACGTAGGTTAACACTTCAGAGTTTCTCGGTACAAAGTTGTTCAGTACAGCATGAATTGACAAAACCAAGAACAGCGTTAACTAGGCCGATAAGAGGTATAAGCAATGTACCTTATTGTGTAAACTGTCAACGCTCATGAATACACACAAACACGCTTAGAGTTTCCATAAGTGCCTGCACAAAGTTTATGTTTACAAATGCTAATTCAGTGAATGCATTATCATAAATTCAGAGTAGAGCTTGAATGAGAAGATCACTATCAATTCAAAGGCTTGTAATCTTGAAATGAATGTACTTAAAATTTTCTTAAGATTTTTTGGACATGGTCACAGGTTGAAAACTGAGGGAAAAATACAAGGAAAGTTTGTTGTGCATTTTAACATTTTTCATTCAATGTCTTTTGGTGGGGCACGTCCGGGACTAAAAGCAGAGCTTTTTGGACATTGAGTGTACAGTGACTACTACAAAGATCAATCGACTCTTGATCAACGGTTATTGAACAAACACCTGTGGTAAAGAGGAGGGAAGTCAAGCAGTACAGAGCGATTATGTAAATGATCACTGAAGACCACAGGTGTCCATGTATTAGTGTCATTATGTAAACTCTCGTAACTTCTGAATATCCACAGATCGTCTTTACAGTCCCGCTCATAACCTTGTTTTCTTATGGTAATCCTGTGTGAACCATTCAAGGCTGGAACATGTACAAGTTTGTTGAAAAGATTTTCATGAGATATGGGTAATGTTGTTTGTACTTGAAAATATGGAGCCTTTTCTGGAGGTGACTTGGAGTTGAACCAGTGTATGAAATAAGGACCATTTGACAAGATCTGAGCTTGTCCGTTTTGGTCTGGGTCCTCGGCAAGCATCGGATATTTGTAACTTTAATCAATGCGTGTTGATATATTTGATATCAGAAGACACTTGGGGAAGATTTTCTATTTGTCTGAAAACATCGTATGAAATGGAAGCATATTTGTCAACTTTACGTATTAAAGATTTTAGAAGACTTTTAACACACAAGAATAGGTGAACTAAAAAATAAAGAAAAACATTGGAAGAAGAAATAATACAGCAAGAGAATTCAGATTTTGTCCTTTCTGTACAAATGTTTCAATTTTATGCCCTCTCTATAACGAACAAAGAAGGAAATATATGTTAGAATACAGAATTTAAACAAAACAGAGCCATGCATTATTGCAGGGGAAAAGTCTGATGTGACTTTGCATTGTTTTGAAACCTGCACGCATCGACTGTATAACCTGAATAAGTTGTGGTTAAAAGGTTAAGGCTAAATTCGGCTGCGAGTTGGAATATTCCGCCACAGTGGCATAAAGGGGTAAAATATAATTTCGCAAACGGAAGGGTTAAAGAAAGCCAAAGGAAGAGGTTATTTTAATGTGGACATTCTTTTATGACTCATCCATGGACTTACAAAAGTTTTTTAACCGAGTCACCTGGCTTTGTAAGTCAAGCCAATGTAGATACCCAAGTCATTGAGTGAGTGAGGTGAGGTGAGGTGAGTTGGGTTTAACGCCGCTTTCAAGAGTATTTCACTTATTTTGCGACTGCTAGTATTATGGCAGGGAGAAACCCCACAACGCCATGTGGCTATGCACTGCGGTGAAACCTGCGAGCTGGTTAGAACTAGTGAACCATGGGTGGTACTACGCTGAAATTCAGTGTAGCATTGCACCCGAACTTTACTGCACGTACAAGTCATTTACCCTTCGGTTATTTTTGGGGTAAGTCAAAGGTAAAATATGGTAAGTTAATGACCTCAGACTATTTATTTTATCCTTTTCAAGGAAGATATGTACTCTTAACAAGTTCATTTCGATTACATTTCATCATCTTCTTGGAGAATCCTGCCTTCATCTGTAACATATCAACACCGCCCAATCCATTCATGCTCTCACTTCTTCCCCGTATGTATATTTGTGGTTAACCAGTACTCAGTCAAGAAGTGCAAACAACTTACCGAGGACCATAAACTAGGCCGATAAAGAGGTATTGGTGACGGCAATGTGTAAACCGACAGCTCCCGATAATACAAACAAATCTCCTTTCTATATCCAGCATGTCCTCTCGTGTTAATCATATGTTCACCTTGACAGGTGATACTAGGCCAAGTTTTATCATGATAATCCATTACAATCGTCTTACAACATGAGAAGTGGAATTGTAAAATGATAGTGATAATGTATGGCCGTGATCTGAAAAGCATTTGCGAAGCTTGTGCTGAAAAGCATTTGTAAACACTTTTACTGAAAAGCATTTGTAAACGCCTGTACTGAAAAGCATTTGTAAATGCTCTGCAAATGACGGAGACATGTTGTGAAATGCTTGTCCATTGATCACGAGAGAAATAAACTGTGACATGGTCGTTACAAGAATGAGATTTTAATCCTTGAGAATAACCTCAGCCCCATTTCAGCAGGGTGTTAAGTGTGGTTGGGAATTGTACTACCACAGGAGGTATAAAACGTTGTATTAACATTACAAGAACGCAATGTTGATCCTAATGATTATCAATTCAGATTGTTGTACGACTGGAAAAGTGAAATTGTTAGTCATTCTGCATGGGCACTGAAGCCATAAATTGCCACGTGAACGTTACAAAGAGGAGTTTGAATCCCGGAGACTATACCTCACCACAGGTGTTTGAAAAGAATCCAGGAACAAATTCAGCTGAATTGGAGTGAGAGCAAAGTAGAGTTGAACTGAAAGGTTATAGAGTACAATCTTCATATGTTGATTCAGAGAATAACTTTGTTTACTTCAAACAAAAGCTGACCATTAAGTATGAAAACAAGGTTACTAGGGGTCGGCCATATGAGACTAAGACCCTAATAAGCAGCCCCTACTATAAATTTGAACCTCCCACCAAACTGAGAGAGACAGAGACAGAGACTGAGAGAGACATGGGCATAGACGGAGACTGAGACATGGACAGAGGCACAAACAGAGACTGAAACAGAGACATGGACAGTGACACAGAGACATGGACATAGACACAAACAGAGACTGAAACAGAGACATGGACAGAGACTGAGACATGGACATAGACACAAACAGAGACTGAAACAGATACAGAGACACAAACAGAGGCTGAGACATGGACAGAGGCACAAACAGAGACATGGACATAGACAGAGACACAAACAGAGACTGAAACAGATACAGAGACACAAACAGAGACTGAGACATGGACAGAGGCACAAACAGAGATATGGACAGTGACACAGAGACATGGACATAGACAGAGACACAAACAGAGACTGAAACAGAGACATGGACAGAGACTGAGACATGGACAGAGACACAAACAGAGACATGGACGGAGACACAGAGACATGGACAGAGACTGAGACATGGACAGAGACACAAACAGAGACATGGACGGAGACACAGAGACATGGACAGAGACTGAGACATGGACAGAGACACAAACAGAGACATGGACGGAGACACAGAGACATGGACAGAGACTGAGACATGGACAGAGACACAAACAGAGACATGGACGGAGACACAGAGACATGGTCAGAGACTGAGACATGGACAGAGACACAAACAGAGATATGGACAGTGACACAGAGACATGGACATAGACAGAGACACAAACAGAGACTGAAACAGATACAGAGACACAAACAGAGACTGAGACATGGACAGAGAGACAAACAGAGACATGGACATAGACATGGACAGAGACACAAACAGAGACTGAGACAGAGACATTGACAGAAACAGTGACATAGACAGAGACTGAGACAGAGGCTGAGAGAAACAGACAGCGACATGGACAGAGACTGAAAGAAACAGACAGAGACAGCGACATAGACAGAGACTGAGAGAAACAGACAGCGACATGGACAGAGACTGAGAGAAACAGACAGAGACAGTGACATAGACAGAGACTGAGACAGTAACATAGAGAAAGACAGACTAGACAGACATAATTTGTGTGGTAATAATCACTACTTTGGATAAATCACTTAATAATAAAAAATTTAATCAATTTTCGACATCAAGATGAAATAAAATCACACTTGAAGAATAGCTATTAGTTGAGATTTATAATAATTATTTTTGGGGGGCAAATAAATAAATGTATAAGACTAAAATAAATAGGAAACGTGTATCTTGTTAATTTGTCCAGGATTAAAAAACTGAAATTAGACATTAAAATTTACAAATTTATTCAACAAAAAGATGTTAGACAGGATTAGGGTAAATATGTATGACATCTATACCCCATATCTTGGTACAAGTTGAAGATAAGAATGGTATTTATTAGCTCAATGCAAGATTCTACCTAATTAATACAGGTATTAATGTGCAAAGTTACAACATTGCGGTTTGTGCCCTTCATTACACAGAAAACTTTAGGTTTTTAGATTTAGATGGAGACATTTATTTGCTAACTATATCATTTTAGTATATAAAAGCATTTTTACATTTTTTTTATTTCATTTTTTAAGTGTTGAAAAAGACATGATATAGCATATGTGCCTTTAAACATAAAAGAAACTTGACGAAAGATAAGACATTAGTTACTTATTATGCTCAGTCCAGTGTAAAATAAAACAGTTAGGTGAGAATATGTGATACATTTTGTACTCTCTGACAATCTTTCTTATTAGAATCACCGTCAAATGTTCAACAACTTCATGCACAGACACCAAGTTGCAAGTTTTAAAGTCTTTAACTTGTGTTAATAGTCTGTATTCATGCTAATTAAGCAAAATTCTAATAGCTTAAATTGTTCTTATCTTACAAAAAGCAAGAAATACATTGTGAATAGTATGATCGATGAACGAAAAGTATCGGGAAATCTTCCAACAAGGGATAAATCTATCCGTAAGAAAGGGCTAGAGAGTTTTTTCGCACAATTAAGACGTAAAAAATGACATAGGAAAACTTTGAATATTCTTCCTCAACTGGGAAAGACAAGTCTATTTTGCAACTAATAGGGTTGGGTACCACGAACATTTCAGTATTTTTTTTCCCAAATACCACAGTATTTACCATGATATACCGTGCTTGAAATGAATAGGATCAGGTTATGTATAATATACAGGTAAAATTGTTCCAGATGTCCCTTTATTCAGAACTCAGTATAATAGTATAATAACACCAAAGATGAAGATTTCAAAAGTAAATAAAATCATAACTATCATTTCAAGTTTTTCTTAAGGAATATCAGCACATCAACATGCAACCAATAAGTTAGCAAATTGCAGAGACTTTCATTACTGTAGAGATGTATTACATTCAAACTACATCAGATAACATCAGTTTAAAGAACCATTTAAAAAATAGTTACTTTTATTAGTAAGATATTAAATTTTTCTGACAAATATCATTCTGAAAAAGGTAATTTTTTTCCAATGATAAAAACCCCGGTTTTCTCCAACGTACCACGGTATGTACATATTTGATTGAAAAACCACAGTTTTCCGGTATACCGGTAAAACCAGCCATCTCTAGCAACTAAGATAAAATAGGTTGTAGAGTTTGTGAGTGTACAAGGTAAATGAAAGAATAATATGGGAATGATTCAAATATTCTTGCTGGAACAACACTTCTTTGTGCTTCTAATAGAGGAAGTACCTTAGTACAAAACATAGACTAGAGAAGAAATAGAGATTATTATAAAGATAAACCATGATACTAAGGATATGGTAAGGTTGTGGACCCTGATATAGATAGGAAGGAAAAACCAGAGGATATATGAAGCATAATAATATGTTACAAGGGACAAAGCATGTCTACATTGCACCCATCATAGAGTGTGGAGTACCTCAGTACAAACATTGACTAGAGAAGAATATGGGATTTTTATCTGGAATAATATGTTACAAGAGACAAAGCAAGTCTACATTGCACCCAGCATAGAGTGTGGAGTTCCTCAGTACAAACATTGATTAGAGAAGAATATGGGATATGTATCTGGAATAATCTGTTACAAGGGACAAAGCAAGTCTACATTGCACCCAGCATAGAGTGTGGAGTACCTCAGTACAAACATTGACAAGAGAAGAATATGGGATATGTATCTGGAATAATCTGTTACAAGGGACAAAGCAAGTCTACATTGCACCAAGCATAGAGTGTGGAGTACCTCAGTACAAACATTGATTAGAGAAGAATATGGGATATGTATCTGGAATAATCTGTTACAAGGGACAAAGTAAGTCTACGTTGCACCCAGCATAGAGTGTGGAATACCTCAGTACAAACATTGACAAGAGAAGAATATGGGATATGTATCTGGAATAATCTGTTACAAGAGGCAAAGCAAGTCTACATTGCACCCAGCATAGAGTGTGGAGTACCTCAGTACAAACATTGACAAGAGAAGAATATGGGATATGTATCTGGAATAATCTGTTACAAGGGACAAAGCATGTCTACATTGCACCCAGCATAGAGTGTGGAATACCTCAGTACAAACATAGACTAGAGAAGAATATGGGATATGTATCTGGAATAATCTGTTACAAGGGACAAAGTAAGTCTACGTTGCACCCAGCATAGAGTGTGGAATACCTCAGTACAAACATAGACTAGAGAAGAATATGGGATATTTATCTGGAATAATCTGTTACAAGGGACAAAGCAAGTCTACATTGCACCCAGCATAGAGTGTGGAGTACCTCAGTACAAACATAGAGTAGTGAAGAATGTGGGATATGTATCTGGAATAATCTGTTACAAGAGACAAAGCAAGTCTACATTGCACCCAGCATAGAGTGTGGAGTTCCTCAGTACAAACATTGACAAGAGAAGAATATGGGATATGTATCTGGAATAATCTGTTACAAGGGACAAAGCAAGTCTACATTGCACCCAGCATAGAGTGTGGAGTACCTCAGTACAAACATTGACAAGAGAAGAATATGGGATATGTATCTGGAATAATCTGTTACAAGGGACAAAGCAAGTCTACATTGCACCCAGCATAGAGTGTGGAGTACCTCAGTACAAACATTGACAAGAGAAGAATATGGGATATGTATCTGGAATAATCTGTTACAAGGGACAAAGCAAGTCTACATTGCACCCAGCATAGAGTGTGGAGTACCTCAGTACAAACATAGACTAGAGAAGAATATGGGATATGTATCTGGAATAATCTGTTACAAGGGACAAAGCAAGTCTACATTGCACCCAGCAAAGAGTGTGGAGTACCTCAGTACAAACATAGACGAGAGAAGAATATGGGATATGTATCTGGAATAATCTGTTACAAGGGACAAAGCAAGTCTACATTGCACCCAGCATAGAGTGTGGAGTACCTCAGTACAAACATTGACAAGAGAAGAATATGGGATATGTATCTGGAATAATCTGCTACAAGAGGCAAAGCAAGTCTACATTGCACCCAGCATAGAGTGTGGAGTTCCTCAGTACAAACATTGACAAGAGAAGAATATGGGATATGTATCTGGAATAATCTGTTACAAGAGGCAAAGCAAGTCTACATTGCACCCAGCATAAAGTGTGGAGTTCCTCAGTACAAACATTGACAAGAGAAGAATATGGGATATGTATCTGGAATAATCTGCTACAAGAGGCAAAGCAAGTCTACATTGCACCCAGCATAGAGTGTGGAGTTCCTCAGTACAAACATTGACAAGAGAAGAATATGGGATATGTATCTGGAATAATCTGTTACAAGTGACAAAGCAAGTCTACATTGCACCCAGCATAGAGTGTGGAGTACCTCAGTACAAACATTGACAAGAGAAGAATATGGGATATGTATCTGGAATAATCTGCTACAAGAGGCAAAGCAAGTCTACATTGCACCCAGCATAGAGTGTGGAGTTCCTCAGTACAAACATTGACAAGAGAAGAATATGGGATATGTATCTGGAATAATCTGTTACAAGAGGCAAAGCAAGTCTACATTGCACCCAGCATAAAGTGTGGAGTTCCTCAGTACAAACATTGACAAGAGAAGAATATGGGATATGTATCTGGAATAATCTGTTACAAGTGACAAAGCAAGTCTACATTGCACCCAGCATAGAGTGTGGAGTACCTCAGTACAAACATTGACAAGAGAAGAATATGGGATATGTATCTGGAATAATCTGTTACAAGGGACAAAGCAAGTCTACATTGCACCCAGCATAGAGTGTGGAGTACCTCAGTACAAACATAGACAAGAGAAGAATATGGGATATGTATCTGGAATAATCTGTTACAAGGGACAAAGCATGTCTACATTGCACCCAGCAAAGAGTGTGGAGTTCCTCAGTACAAACATTGACAAGAGAAGAATATGCGATATGTATCTGGAATAATCAGTTACAAGAGACAAAGCAAGTCTACATTGCACCAAGCATAGAGTGTGGAGTACCTAAGTACAAACATAGACTGGAGAAGAATATGGAGTATCAACCTAAACTAGTCCTGCTATTAACGTCAGAGCTGAAAATGTCTGTTTTGAAAGTGTCACAGAGTTTATTTTCTTGATATGGGAGTATGTTGAACAATATCCCCCTCTGACGTTTGACTTGATTGTTATGGGAACGTACTTGCAAGTTAGACACTCTGGGGGTTCATTATCTGGTTTTAAGTAGAGGCCAAGTCTGTTGAATATATCCACACGGCTCCTCTTCAGGAATCATTGAGAGGGAACACCCTGGATCCAACCCAGGCTAATAATAGCCTGCTCTAATACCTGGATTATTGCTACAGTAGGACAAGGGTTAAAGGCCACTATCTATCAACATCTTGCTTTTTTGCATTACATGATATGAAAAACAGGCTGTACCTTTACTCATTTTGAACTTTTTAATAATAAAACGTATACGTTGATAGAAAAACCACAAAGTACCAAATAATTTATCATTAAACTGATAAACAATGTCCAGTTATGTCGTAGCAAAGTTTTCCACACCTGAAAGTGTTCAATTCTCTTTGTTTTCATTTTTCAACAAGTGTGCGCTAATGTTTATCAAAATATCAAATATAAAGTCATCAAAATATAACAGTCAATACCTTTCAAATGTTTCAAATTGTCTTTTAACAATGTATTAATAACATATGTGTAATCAGGCATATTTTTTTCACAAAAAGTAGAACCCTCTATTTAAGTTTGTTTGTCAACCCAAAGTAACTTCAGCTTGAGAAGGGTTAATAAATTAATTTGTATGAGAAACATTTATGGTGGTTTAACTTCTACAATTAAAATTAACATGACACACAAAAATTTAAACACATATAATAACACCCAAGTGACACCAAAACTCAAATACCCAGTGATAAATTTATCCCCGAGTCCTGCATCAAATACTCATAAAATTTGGGAAGGACTCATAAAAATTTAAGCTGCAAGTCCCCTGGACTCCTGGGTTTTTATGTAGTATTTGCACTTATATCTGGGACTTACAAGAACTTGTGGCAGGGAGTCCCTGGACTTTGCAGGTCATACTTGTAAATTTATCACTGTACCCAAGACAAGGTTGTCGAGGGTGGAAAAGTCAGCCATGGTTACAAGTCATGTGAGCAGTGTACCCACACTCACAGCCACTGAGAAGCTGTCAGAGGCTAGTTTCTTTAACATAAACATATTTGGCTAAAACTTCTGTATCTCCTGTCTTGAACTGTCGCATATATTTAATGTATCACTCTCCGCACGGCTATTAGTTGAGACCACTGAGAGCATTGGGTCAGGAGCACACAGGGTCTGTCAACCAGTGATGACATTGAATCAACACCATGGAAACAGTTATGTGGTCAAAAAAGTACCAAAAAACACAAAATCACAATCGGACATTAGTTTTAATATATTAATAACTATTTTATTTTGCGAGAATGTTTCAAAACCGTCGTTCATGTTCTGTCACACCTATGCTGGCACAATATTGTGTGCCTATACAGGACAAGAACTGTTTATAGTGAATGTCAACGTTCAGACATAGTCTAATAAATAGCATATCTCCTTAATCTCTGGTCTGTCGTCAATGTGTCAACTAATTAAGGTCTGTGCCTTCTCACAAAGGCTATAGAAAATGTTCATCCCGGATGAAGAAGTGC
Organism: Gibbula magus; assembly: GCA_936450465.1. Lineage (NCBI taxonomy): Eukaryota > Metazoa > Mollusca > Gastropoda > Trochida > Trochidae > Gibbula > Gibbula magus. The sequence goes on from OW388298.1 coordinate 42,202,398, forward strand.
GGGTTTACCTGTAAGACTATAGAGAATGTGAAAATTTTTTGGGTGGAAATAAGATGGTTAAGTGCATTCTCTTCCCATAGAGGTTACTCCACTCGATTCTTCCATCATAACCTCTGTTGAATAGAGAGCATATTTCACGATTCTCATTAAATCATCTGGCGTTAAATCACGCCGAGCGGCCACTGGGAACAGCCCGTCAACACAGAAACACTCTTGATGTCATAAGCGAATTCACCGCGTCAGACTCCACTCGATTCTTCCATCATAACCTTTGTCGCATAGGGAGCATATTTCACGTTTCTCGTTAAATCCTCTGGCAACACCGGTAAACTCCAATCAAAAATCGTTATATAGAGGATATCTGTCTTTTCTTGACTAATACCATGTTAATCTCATCGAGGGAGGTAAAAAGGTTATATTTTCACGAGTGGTGCAGCCATGAGTGAAAATATACAACTTTTCTACCTCACGAGATGAGATAAACATGGTATTTGTCAAGAATTGATGGACATTCTATTTATTATATGATGTTATCCTTATAATTACGCCCGAAAAGGGTTGTTTTCACGCCGAGCGGCCGCTGGGAACAGCCCGTCAACACAGAAACACTCTTGACGTCATAAGCCAATTCGCCGCGTCAGACCATTGTTTTATGACGCCAAACTATATCAGTCACTGGTCGCAGGGAAAATATAAGTTATTAAACTTAATAAACAGTTTATTTCACTGATAAATCCCAGTATCTCATTGCTCGTCATATAATAAACATCTGCAACCGACTTCTGTTCTGTGCACATCCCTCGGATAACTTTTTGTCAGCTACATAACAGACAGCTTGAATCAAGGTCGCTGATTGCACAACTAACTCGTAATGAAACCAATCAGGACTCTCTATTTCTAGCCGAGAAAGTGCTCTATAGGTAACAGAGGTTAGGATGGAGAAACTAAGTGGAGTAACCTCTGTGAGAAGAGAATGGGACAAGCGATAAAATGACACAAAAGCCAGTGATTCATTTTGCCGTGCGTCGTGCGTAAATTACGCATTGTTTTAATAAATGACGCAAATATTTTAATTATCATGCGTACCTCTGACGCACGCCGTGAAATTATCGTCTATGTTCAATTTTCATTTCATTTGGCTTAACCCTTACGTTGCGTATATATATTTTACCATTTTTAGCCCCTGTGGCGGAATTTACAGGCTCGCAGCTCGCAGCAGTAGTTTGAGCTTAGGCACTAACAAGCTCTGCTGGCGGAATTTCCAGGCGGCGATTCCGGTACCGTTTTTACGAAATATACCGCATCTACATGGCGAATAAGGACTATATATGTGCGTTCAATACAAATTCAAGTAGCGACACCCGTACACAAATGGCTAATTCACACCCGAAACTTTGAATGAATTTTCTATGATTTTTCGTTTTTATTCTATTACTTTCGAAAGATTGTCTTTAATTCGGGCCTCGTAACATCATAAATACCAAACGAAAAAAAATCCATTTATATACGGAATTTAAGACAAGATGTCTAGCTTCACAATGATATAAAAATTATTAGAATGCGACCTTTGGTTATAATTCTATAGCTATGTAAAGTTTGTCTTTATTTCCATTTATAAAATCGTCAATGCTTACAACATGTATGCGGCATTGCAAACGGTCTTTCAACGCACTTTTCCAAGAAATCATAATCTCGAACCAGTTGACAAATAAGCACATGTCAACACAAATATGGTTATGTTGTTTGACTTTTCAAATAAACGCTAACCTCGAACCATAACTGATGAAAATATGTTGATTAGTTTGTGTGCCGTTTGGTTTCACATGCCTCTCAGAAAGGTAAAATTGTATCTTTATTTCTGTGAATAAATCTGCGCATTTTATATAGAATAAAAGATTATTCTTTTCGGTTTATTGTGATATAAAAATTATGAAAATGCATTCAGTATTTTAGCCGTGATAAATGTTTTAGAAGTTGTGAAAATCGCCGATTGTTTCAAAATTTATGAAGTGTAAACATGACCTTTTTCACGGCGCTTGCTGTGTCTTTATTATTTTTTTGAGATTTTCTAATTTTATATGAGAATGTAGTCCATTGTTTCCCCTTTATTTTGCCGTATTGTTTTTTGAAAACAAACAATTCGCTCACATGATATGAAGTGCGGGAGTAAGGCGATTTGCCGATTTTTTCCCCCGTCTCGCTAGATGCGAGGCAGATAGCAGGTACGGGCGAGACAAACCCGAGGCAATACAAACACGTGGGTGAAAATAGCCCCAAGCGAAATAAGGCTTCGGAGCGGAGCACGACACAGTTGGCCTTTTGTAAAGCTAATTATCGATGCGTTACGGGTCAACAATGCACACGCAATTTGGTGTGAATTTTACTTGATATTTCGACATTCACACAGATTCGTTATCGTGGCTATCTGCGAGATGTATGTAAACAAGTTTTCATGTGGCGATATACGGACACACTTCGTCTCGCATTTCGCCTGGGGGGCAAATATAATTATTACTGACCCAGTAAATGCACTAAGTCCAACGTACGGGTCTCGCCAAGGGTTCTAACATTTTTCTCTATGAGCCTCCCGGATAATTACGGGACCCGCAAGTTAAGGGTGTACTCCGGAGAATACAAATTGGAAAATCCTTGTCTTTATTTAGAACTAATTGAGAAGTAACTGCCTTTGTGATTGGTCCAAAAAAACGCGTCATTGGATTTTTGTACTAAAGTCATACTGATTGGTTGACATGTGTCACGTGACACATACGGCACGATATTTCTTCATCGATCGTTTGACATGTAGACCGTGTTCTTAAAAAGTTTTGACGAGTTAGATTTGAGTGTTTTCAACGCGTATTTCATTCAGATTCATAAACAAACGCGTAAATAAAGTAACTGACTATTTCACACACCTTTCTGTGAGTAAAAGTACAACTTAATTCCAAAATCTAGTAGCGACGAATAATTATTTACAGATCATGCGGCGACATCATGCCAGTCGATAAATTAGTGTCGATTGCATAGGCCGTAACTCTGTCTCGTAACTGAAAGAAAAACTCGACTTATCAACATTTTCTAGTAAATCGTACATATAATATTAGAATTAAGTTTTGAATTTCAACAAACTTTTTGTTTATTACATACAAGTAGGGCCTACATATTTTTTCCAAATCTTGAAAACCTTACGAGATAATCCCTCTTTGCTAAACTTTTATTTTATTCATAAACTAGTCATTAACTAGATTAGCGTTTGCTGGACACCGCAAAAGCAGAGCAGCTCCGAAACTTAGGGTCTCGCCTTTCCCTGTTCCGCCTTCTCGTCAGCATCAATAAAATGGGAATTCTTTTTAACAAAAGTTTGTTCATTATTCGAGTTATTACTAATCATCACTGGGGTCACTTTTCACAAATTTGTTCTTAAAACCTATTTCTTCTTTCAAAATTTGATAAAAGGATTAACGTGGCCTTAACCAATATCTCATAACCTTGACCTTTGACCTTCAAGGTCACACCATCAATGATCACTTTTCATCGCGTATAATAATCATGCAATGACTCAAAGTGTTCATAGTTAAAATATGACATATTAACAAAAGCATGCTTAAGTTTCGACCTCACTGTGACCTTGACCTTTGACAGATTTTAGCGAAAGCGTTTTCAAATCTTGGTCTTTCTCCATAGTTCAAATATACCAAATAAGTTCCTAATAGCACAAAATAAGTTTGAAGTTATCATGTTTACAAGGATTTTTTTAGCAATTTCAGAACTTGTGACCTTGACCTTTGACCTTGAATATGAACATGTCAAAATAATTCCCCAGGGGTATAAGTAAGAAGTTATGGATATGAGGTGTTGATACCTCCTTGAAAAGAAGTTATTTAGTGATTTCAGAACTGGTGACAATGACCCTATCGTGTGACCTTGAATTTTAAAATTCAAGGTCACACAATCAGTGATCACTTTTCATTGTGTATCACAATCATGTAATGATTCAAAGTGTTAATAGTTGAAATAAGACATTTTCGCAAAAGCCTGCTTAGGTTGTGACCTCGCTATGACCTTGACCTTTGACAGATGTTAGTGAAAACCTTTTCAAATCTTGGCCTTTCTCCATAGTTGATATATACTAAATAAGAGCCTAATAGCACAAATATGTTTCAAGTTATCATGTTTACAAGGATTGTTTTAGCAATTTCAGAACTTGTGACCTTGACCTTTGACCTTGAATATGAACATGTCAAAATAATTCCCCAGGGGCATAAGTAAGAAGTTATGTATATGAGGTGTTGATACCTCCTTGGAAAGAAGTTATTTAGTGATTTCAGAACTGGTGACAATGACCCTATCTCGTGACCTTGACCTTTAAAATCAAGGTCACACAATCAGTGATCACTTTTCATTGTGTATCACAATCATGTAATGATTCAAAGTGTTAATAGTTGAAATAAGACATTTTTGCAAAAGCATGCTTAAGTTGTGACCTCGCTATGACCTTGACCTTTGACGGATGTTAGCGAAAACCTTTTCAAATCTTGGCCTTTCTCCATAGTTGATATACACCAAAGAAGAGCCTGATAGCACAAATATTTTTCAAGTTATCGTGTTTACAAGGATTTTTTTAGCAATTTCAGAACTTGTGACCTTGACCTTTGACCTTGAATATGAACATGTCAAAAGAATTCCCCAGGGACATAAGTAAGAAGTTATGTATATGAGGTGTTGATACCTCCTTGGAAAGAAGTTATTTAGTGATTTCAGAACTGGTGACCATGACCCTATCTCGTGACCTTGACCTTTAAAATTCAAGGTCACACAATCAGTGATCACTTTTCATTGTGTATCACAATCATGTAATGATTCAAAGTGTTAATAGTTGAAATAAGACATTTTTGCAAAAGCATGCTTAAGTTGTGACCTCGCTATGACCTTGACCTTTGACGGATGTTAGCGAAAACCTTTTCAAATCTTGGCCTTTCTCCATAGTTGATATACACCAAAGAAGAGCCTGATAGCACAAATATTTTTCAAGTTATCATGTTTACAAGGATTTTTTTAGTGATTTCAGAACTCGTGACCTTGACCTTTGACCTTGAATGTGAACATGTCAAAAAAATTCCCCAGGGGTATAAGTAAGAAGTTATGTATATGAGTTCTCAAAACCTAATAAGGAAAAAAGTTATAGCCAATACAAAACGCGGCGGCGGCGGCGATGGAAACTGCACAAAAACTGATAGCAGCTCCAACTTAGTCGGAGCTGCTAATAATCCGTTTAAATAGCTAACGAAATTGACGTAATGGTTTCATATTTATTGAATATCAACTGAGAAATAAAATGAACTTCGTCTGTGTAATAAATTTCTTGATAAATGAAGTTTGATTATCTTCTGGTAAATATGCGATGTACACTGTGCATTGACTTTCTATTCAATTTTTTGATTGGCTAAGAAAAGGGAAGTCCCGAAGTTAACCAATGACAATGCTTGTAACAAACAATACAGTTTTTGAGGTTGACACCTACTTGTTCCTTCGATTTACGAAAAATAATATACAAACAGTAATTAAACAGACACAGTTAGTCAACAGTTGTAGTTTTTATTATGGTATATTTACAAGATATTACTCATCACAGTTTGATCATGACAAGTAACAGTAAGCTTGACCTGGTAACTTTACTTGCCCTGGAGTCTGACACTCGGGCAATGAATAAAAAAATGTTCATCCTTCTTTAATAAATTTCGAAATGACTGCAAACAAACACAAATCATGGTTATACGCAGTAAATAAACAATACTCCTAGGATATTTAAACAAATTAAAAACAATATAATTAATTCCTTCATTAATTTGTTTTCAAGTTTAATATTGATTGAATTGTTTTATTTTTTTTTTAATGTGATTTGTATTTGCTATCTTACTAGTCAGTACACATAAGAATTCATGGCACATGTAAAGCTCAATTGAACCTGTTTATTCTAAAAAATAAATTGACTCATCATTTTAATTTTTGACTCAGTGTTTCCATATGTGACGAGTTAATTTGACTCAAGGTCATGGAAAGCAAAATGAATCACTGAAAAGCTTCTATTTATTGTTGCAAATAGTTGTATATACAAAAGAATATCCATCTCGAGAGTCACATCATATGATTATATAATTTTTTTATCATCAATACTTATGAAGTGCATAAAGTTCTAAAATTTTTGCATAAAGGATATAATTTAGTTCAAAATCCAAGCCCAAACATCTTGTGTCTAAATTTTGGATACAAAATATCACATTCATATTTAAATAAAACGAAAAATCCCCACCCCTTAAAGGTTTCTTTTTAGAGTATACAAGTTAAATAAAGAAAATACCAAACATATTCCTACATTCCACGTTGCCCCCATCACGACCTAAATTTAACTTTGAAAGAAAAACTCGACTTATCAACATTTTCTAGTAAATCGTACATATAATATTAGAATTAAGTTTTGAATTTCAACAAACTTTTTGTTTATTACATACAAGTAGGGCCTACATATTTTTTCCAAATCTTGAAAACCTTACGAGATAATCCCTCTTTGCTAAACTTTTATTTTATTCATAAACTAGTCATTAACTAGATTAGCGTTTGCTGGACACCGCAAAAGCAGAGCAGCTCCGAAACTTAGGGTCTCGCCTTTCCCTGTTCCGCCTTCTCGTCAGCATCAATAAAATGGGAATTCTTTTTAACAAAAGTTTGTTCATTATTCGAGTTATTACTAATCATCACTGGGGTCACTTTTCACAAATTTGTTCTTAAAACCTATTTCTTCTTTCAAAATTTGATAAAAGGATTAACGTGGCCTTAACCAATATCTCATAACCTTGACCTTTGACCTTCAAGGTCACACCATCAATGATCACTTTTCATCGCGTATAATAATCATGCAATGACTCAAAGTGTTCATAGTTAAAATATGACATATTAACAAAAGCATGCTTAAGTTTCGACCTCACTGTGACCTTGACCTTTGACAGATTTTAGCGAAAGCGTTTTCAAATCTTGGTCTTTCTCCATAGTTCAAATATACCAAATAAGTTCCTAATAGCACAAAATAAGTTTGAAGTTATCATGTTTACAAGGATTTTTTTAGCAATTTCAGAACTTGTGACCTTGACCTTTGACCTTGAATATGAACATGTCAAAATAATTCCCCAGGGGTATAAGTAAGAAGTTATGGATATGAGGTGTTGATACCTCCTTGAAAAGAAGTTATTTAGTGATTTCAGAACTGGTGACAATGACCCTATCGTGTGACCTTGAATTTTAAAGGTCAAGGTCACACAATCAGTGATCACTTTTCATTGTGTATCACAATCATGTAATGATTCAAAGTGTTAATAGTTGAAATAAGACATTTTCGCAAAAGCCTGCTTAGGTTGTGACCTCGCTATGACCTTGACCTTTGACAGATGTTAGTGAAAACCTTTTCAAATCTTGGCCTTTCTCCATAGTTGATATATACTAAATAAGAGCCTAATAGCACAAATATGTTTCAAGTTATCATGTTTACAAGGATTGTTTTAGCAATTTCAGAACTTGTGACCTTGACCTTTGACCTTGAATATGAACATGTCAAAATAATTCCCCAGGGGCATAAGTAAGAAGTTATGTATATGAGGTGTTGATACCTCCTTGGAAAGAAGTTATTTAGTGATTTCAGAACTGGTGACAATGACCCTATCTCGTGACCTTGACCTTTAAAAATCAAGGTCACACAATCAGTGATCACTTTTCATTGTGTATCACAATCATGTAATGATTCAAAGTGTTAATAGTTGAAATAAGACATTTTTGCAAAAGCATGCTTAAGTTGTGACCTCGCTATGACCTTGACCTTTGACGGATGTTAGCGAAAACCTTTTCAAATCTTGGCCTTTCTCCATAGTTGATATACACCAAAGAAGAGCCTGATAGCACAAATATTTTTCAAGTTATCGTGTTTACAAGGATTTTTTAAGCAATTTCAGAACTTGTGACCTTGACCTTTGACCTTGAATATGAACATGTCAAAAGAATTCCCCAGGGACATAAGTAAGAAGTTATGTATATGAGGTGTTGATACCTCCTTGGAAAGAAGTTATTTAGTGATTTCAGAACTGGTGACCATGACCCTATCTCGTGACCTTGACCTTTAAAATTCAAGGTCACACAATCAGTGATCACTTTTCATTGTGTATCACAATCATGTAATGATTCAAAGTGTTAATAGTTGAAATAAGACATTTTTGCAAAAGCATGCTTAAGTTGTGACCTCGCTATGACCTTGACCTTTGACGGATGTTAGCGAAAACCTTTTCAAATCTTGGCCTTTCTCCATAGTTGATATACACCAAAGAAGAGCCTGATAGCACAAATATTTTTCAAGTTATCATGTTTACAAGGATTTTTTTTAGTGATTTCAGAACTCGTGACCTTGACCTTTGACCTTGAATGTGAACATGTCAAAAAAATTCCCCAGGGGTATAAGTAAGAAGTTATGTATATGAGTTCTCAAAACCTAATAAGGAAAAAAGTTATAGCCAATACAAAACGCGGCGGCGGCGGCGATGGAAACTGCACAAAAACTGATAGCAGCTCCAACTTAGTCGGAGCTGCTAATAATCCGTTTAAATAGCTAACGAAATTGACGTAATGGTTTCATATTTATTGAATATCAACTGAGAAATAAAATGAACTTCGTCTGTGTAATAAATTTCTTGATAAATGAAGTTTGATTATCTTCTGGTAAATATGCGATGTACACTGTGCATTGACTTTCTATTCAATTTTTTGATTGGCTAAGAAAAGGGAAGTCCCGAAGTTAACCAATGACAATGCTTGTAACAAACAATACAGTTTTTGAGGTTGACACCTACTTGTTCCTTCGATTTACGAAAAATAATATACAAACAGTAATTAAACAGACACAGTTAGTCAACAGTTGTAGTTTTTATTATGGTATATTTACAAGATATTACTCATCACAGTTTGATCATGACAAGTAACAGTAAGCTTGACCTGGTAACTTTACTTGCCCTGGAGTCTGACACTCGGGCAATGAATAAAAAAATGTTCATCCTTCTTTAATAAATTTCGAAATGACTGCAAACAAACACAAATCATGGTTATACGCAGTAAATAAACAATACTCCTAGGATATTTAAACAAATTAAAAACAATATAATTAATTCCTTCATTAATTTGTTTTCAAGTTTAATATTGATTGAATTGTTTTATTTTTTTTTTAATGTGATTTGTATTTGCTATCTTACTAGTCAGTACACATAAGAATTCATGGCACATGTAAAGCTCAATTGAACCTGTTTATTCTAAAAAATAAATTGACTCATCATTTTAATTTTTGACTCAGTGTTTCCATATGTGACGAGTTAATTTGACTCAAGGTCATGGAAAGCAAAATGAATCACTGAAAAGCTTCTATTTATTGTTGCAAATAGTTGTATATACAAAAGAATATCCATCTCGAGAGTCACATCATATGATTATATAATTTTTTTATCATCAATACTTATGAAGTGCATAAAGTTCTAAAATTTTTGCATAAAGGATATAATTTAGTTCAAAATCCAAGCCCAAACATCTTGTGTCTAAATTTTGGATACAAAATATCACATTCATATTTAAATAAAACGAAAAATCCCCACCCCTTAAAGGTTTCTTTTTAGAGTATACAAGTTAAATAAAGAAAATACCAAACATATTCCTACATTCCACGTTGCCCCCATCACGACCTAAATTTAACTTTAACAGAAAACATTGGCTAGATATTAGATGGAAACAGGCCTAGCAGGCTTAGTACGGCTGAACTTGCACCGAATGACCTTCCAGGTACAGAGCTATCTGTATAGCTTGCCTACTGCTGTTTATAACATAAGCATGTATACTTGCCGTGGAAGTGGTTGTACATTTCCGCACTCCTTGACCCCTGCTATCATTCCAGTAGATATGATAATCTCTATATCTGATCGATAACCTTGATTTGGTTACGACCCTCGATGATTTCAATAAGTTCTTAACCTTCAAACAGTTCAGAATGTATGCCTGATAATTTAAGACACCTCATGAAATATGATTGCTAATTACAGATCAAAACACAACTGATTAATAGTCAATGCTGCTCGTGAATATGACTGATAATTACAGCTCATGAAATATGATTGATAATTACAGATCAAAACACAACTGATTAATAGTCAATGCTGCTCGTGAATATGACTGATAATTACAGCTCATGAAATATGATTGAATTATACAGCTCATGAAATATGATTGGTAATTAGTAATTGCAGCTCATGAAATATGATTGATAATTACAGCTCATGAAATATGATTGATAATTACAACTCATGAAATATGATTGATAATTACAGCTCATTAAATATGATTGGTAATTAGTAATTACAGCTCATGAAATATGATTGATAATTACAGCTCATGAAATATGATTAATAATTAGAGCTCATGAAAACAATTGATAATTACAGCTTATGAATATGATGATAAAACTGTATCACATACAAAAAGCCTGCAACACCACTGTGGACATGCAATGCATTGAAACCTACAAAATTTTAAACATCAACAGAAACTTTTGAGATGTGGTGATTTGCTTTCAAGAGTATTTCACTTCTATCATGGCATTATTGCAGGGAGAAAGCCCTCAACGCCACTGTGGATATGTATTGCGATGAAACCTCGCGAGCATCCGCTGGAACTAGCGAACAATGGGTGTCACTCAAAGAAATTTAATGTACCATTACACCCAAACCTTTAATACTGCATGTAGAACAGTTCTACAGAGCAGACGCAGTTGCCAAGGTGAGGTGAGGTGAGATGGGGTTTAACGCCGTTTTCAAGAGTATTTCACTTATATCGTTGCTGCTAGTATTATGGTAGGGAGAAAGCCCGCAACGCCATGTGGCTATGCTTTGCGGTGAAACCTGCGAGCATCGGCTGGAACTAGTGAACCATGGGTGGTACTACGTTGAAATTCAGTGTAGCATTGCACCCAAACCTCACTGCGTGTAGAACAGTTCTCTACTGCAGACAAAGTTGCCTGGCGGGATTCGAACCCCGGACCTCTTGATCCGAAGCCGAATGCGCTAACCACTGCGCTATCCCGCCCCCTACAAAGTTGCTTTGCCCCTGGCAGGATCTGAACCACAGACCTCTACCAAATGAATCGGAGTTGAGCTACATGCAAGGACAAGCTAGAAGCAAAGTTAGATTATACCAAGATGTATGATCACATTCAAAATCGGGGAGATAAAAACAAACAAAACCGCAGAATCAATTAATGTCAACGTCTTGAGAAATATCTTGATTTTGAGAAATATCTGCATAATGAAAAATTTATGCATTTTCAGAACAAATGGATTATTTCAAATTTATATGACAACATTTCTGTTTGAAATTTTTAATCTGTAAAAACTCTTAGCAACTTAAAGGGGCAGTAGCACGTTTTCTCGATGAAATAAGTTGATGAAATGTATTTGAAAAATTATTTCACCAATAGTAAAACATCCTTCTCTCTTCGGAAAATAAAGTTTAAAATGAGTGTACATGTTTCGGTAAAGCCATGGGAATCGTTTTTGTAATACAAAATAATAAATTGTGTTCACAATAAAATGGCCGCCATGCAATTTTTGGTGTATACGCAACATAGTTTTTCCCACTACAGATAATTTGTTTGTGTAATAAGATGTTTTACCCTCTAAAGTTAATTTAAATGACATAAACTATCATTATAAATGGGAAATTTGAAAAAATAAAATTTGCCAAAAACGTGCTACAGCGCCTTTAAGCCAATGGATTCCATGAGATTTTTCAAAGCAAATCATAATCTAAAACATTCTCTGCTAGCGATTAAAGATGTATATTGCACTGGATCACCTTGACGTGTATCTCCGAAGGCACCAAACCTACAAGGATTGGACATTGATGCTAAGCTCGGCAGATAAGATAAATATGATATTTTGTAAACTCCAAAGCATTTTATCTTTTACGGGAACAAGGGACCACCGGGCAACTATTTGGAATTATCACTTCTTCTGGTGATAAGACCTTGCAATATTTGTGTAACCTTCTTGCAATTTTTTAAATTCCAAATTTATCAATTTGACTTGCTAATGCAACACTTCACCTTCTAATATAACGACAACTTCCCAAAGCAAGGCACAACTCTTACCAGTCTCCATTACTGGCTGATTTAGGCCTTGTAGTATTTCCATAGAAATCTGTGCTTAGAAATCCAGCCAACTATGCATTTCAGGTGCAGCGATTCACTATTTCGGCACAACAAAGCGAGGGAAATACCGCAAGGTTTAAATCAGCCAGTAATGCAGACTGACAAGAGTTATGTCTTGCGTTTGGAAGTTGACATGTATGCAACACATGATTTCATTTAGACCCGTTTCTAATCACAATGTTCACGCGTAGTAACTATTTCGTTGCCCAGCAAATACCATTCTCTTCACAGAGTTTCGATCCTAGCTTCTTTTCTACTATGAGGATTTCTCGGCTAGAAATGGTGAGTCCTGATTGGTTGAATTTGAATCTAGTTGTGCAATCAGCGGGAGAATGTCCGAAATCATATCCAAGAAAGCTCTGCTTAAATTCATTTTATCTCATTAAAGACAGAGTGACATCGAAATTCTCTATTCCTCTGCGAATTTACAATTGCTTAATCCAGTCTCACAAGTGTCCTAAATTCCTCACGTGGCCTGGAAGTTGATATTACGACAGTATTTCACTTTTATCACGGCTTCTAGTATTATTGCAGGGAGAAATCCTGCAATGCCATGTGGCTATGTTTTGCGGTAAAACCTGCGAGCATCTGCTGGAACTAGCAAACCATGGGTGTTACTGCACTGAAATTCAGTGTAGCATTTCACCCAAACCTTACTGCGTGTAGAACAGTTCTCTACTGCAAAGTTGTCGAGCCCCTGGTGGGATTCAAACCCCAGACCTCTTGATCCGAAGCCGAATGCTCCTACAACTGCGCTATCCCGCCCCCTACATAGAAGAGAACTGGGGTAAGATGAACTGGGGTTTTGTGTTGCCATCACTTAAATACATACATATGCATACATACAGACATTATATATATATAGAGATTATTACCCGAAGAAGTGTGTTTTACGAAACGAGTGTGAATTTTTGTATTGCCCGAGCGAAAGCGAGGGTTATACACAAATTTAAACGAGTTTCGTGAAAGTCATATGACACGCTTTCGAGTGTAATAATGTCTTCATTACCCTTTCTATTCCATTTTATTTGCGTAAAAATAGTCAGAAACTAGCCCACTTCTCTTGCGAAGGCAAGCTACAGTGACGTCACGAACAATCTTCTTATGACGTCACAGACAACAAAATACGGGAAGCCATGGTGAAACAATCGTTGCTAGACAAATGTGATATGTGTACATGTGCTCATATTAAAATTATTAACTCGTTTATTTTCAACCATATGGGTAATAAATATAAATTTCACAAGAAATATATATATAAATAAAAAAGATGAAGTTGAAATAAACTTGGCAAACTTTGTACCTATTTCTTCAGGCCGTAATTCATGCAATAACTGTCACAGGTGTATTTCACAGTTGTCAGTTACTGCAGTAAACGACCTAGTAAAGAAGTAGGTACAGAGTCTACTTAGTTCAAACAGTAGCCGAGGTTATTTCAACTTCACCTTCTATCACTGATATATATATATACACCTTGTTTGTATATATATATATATATATATATATAGATGTTAAAGTTAAATGTTCATGGTTTATGTGTTAGATATCCTTGAAAAAATGACAAACTGAAACCGGTTGGTAATGAACTTATATGGAGACCCATCTTCAGTTTGTCATTTTTTCAAGGATATATATATATATATATATATAGGAAAATACAATTGTCGAAGAAATCACGATGATTTATTCATAATTCATTATTATTAATAAAAATTATGAATAAATCATCATGATTTCTTCGACAATTGTATTTTCCTATATGAGACCTGAGGGTTGGACAAGTTTGAACTGAATTTTGTTATATATATATATATATATATCCTTGAAAAAATGACTATATATATATATATATCCTTGAAAAAATGACTATATATAATATATATATATATATATATATATATATATATATATATATATATATATATATATATAACTCATATGTTGAAGAACTGAGTGATAGAACTTTGCTTTACGTGGCGTCATAATGGTTACAATATTTTGTCACGATTTCAGAACCGCTGTCATAATCCGCCAGCAATACATAAAATACTTAACTCAGTCCTGTTTAATGACATTTTTGTGAAACTCATGAATGGCATTGCTTTTGCTAGTAAAATACCAAACCACTCACTCTTTACATAAAAATGTTATCAAATGATATGTTTGCTGTCAAAGGCATAATTTTACTGTGGAATTTACACGACAGAACGTCAACTTTTAATCTTCACAGTTTCATTCACCGACAGCTGGAGTATGACTTGGACGAAGTCAGATTACAGGCAGAAAGTGTCGCTTTCTAACTTTCCATGTAAACACGAAAATGACATTCTTTATTGGTTTACATGTACTGAGAATGTAATTGTATAGCAAATATTCTTATATTGACAAAGAGTAAAAATTTCTTCATTAATGAGATAAACAAATTAATCTTTGTGCCAAACTAAACATAAATCACATGAATATATAAAACAAACAATTAGTAGTTAATCATAAAGATCAAGTTGATTGTACAAGGTAAGTTGGGGTTTAACGCGTATTTCACTTATATCACAGCTGCTAGTATTATGGGAGTGAGAAAGCCTGCAACACCATGTGGCTATGCATTGCAATGAAACTTGCGAGCAGCGGCTGGAATTAGCGAACCACAGGTACTACGCTGAAATTCAGTGTAGCATTGCACCCAAACCTTACTGCGTGTAAAACATTTCTCTACTGCAGACAAAGTTGCCTTGCTCCTGGCGGGATTCGAACCACGGACCTCTTGATACACAGCTGAACATGCTAACCACTGTGCTATTCCGCCCCCTCGATTGTATAAATAAAAGGTGTGAACTTTATTTACTTTGGGAACTAGGTCTCTCTATCTGAAACTTTGACTATACAGTAATCACCATGATACAGACATGATACGGTTTACCTCGGAAAGACATGACACAGTTGTGAAGTAAGACCGGCCGACAGCATGTAACCTTGTAACTTAAAGGCACTGTAGCACGTTTTTTCGCTCAAATAAGTTGATGAAATGTATTTGAAAAATAATTTCACCAATAGTAAAACATCCTTCTCTCTTCGGAAAATAAAGTTTAAAATGAGTGTACATGTTTCGGTAAAGCCATGGGAAACGTTTTTGTAATATAAAATAATAAATTGTGTTCACAATAAAATGGCCGCCATGCAATTTTTGCTTTATACGCAACATATTTTTTACCGCTACAGATAATTGGTTTGTGTATTAAGATGTTTTATCCTCTTAAGTTAGTTTAAATGACATTATCTATCATTATAAATGGGAAATTTGAAAAAATAAATTTGGCAAAAAACGTGCTACTGCCCCTTTAAAGCGCAGATTAAAACTTTTCTCATTGATTTTGCCATGAAGATTTAAAAAATGGTACTTTTCGACTTGTTACTTTACAGGCAGATTTCATACACTGTATGCTATGATACTGGGATACGGGGCGCAGTTTTATCCCACACCCTCAGAGTCAGGCACCAATTGCCAGCACAGATTGTACAACAGTCTTCGAGACCACAGTGCCACTTCATCTATCAGAGGGGTAGTGAATGTAAAATAGCTTAGTTTTTGGACCTCCTTTTTGAAGAGGTCTTAGTGGCCAAGAGGATAAGCTGTTGGTGCAGTCAGTGTTGGCGAGTGGTGCCTGACTCTGAGGGTGTGGATTCAAGATTTGAGGGTTTGGGTTCAAGTGTCTTTTGATACGACATATTTGGGAATCGAAACCTGGACCTCGAGGTGATAAGCAGACAGTCTATCAACTGTGTTACATCTTCAGTTAAGAGAGGGACTCTGTGAGGACTACAATCAGTGGGTAGAGATGTACCATGTCAACTTTGCTAAAAAAAAAAGAAAAAAGAAAAAGAATTCAGATCTATATCAAACATCCACACCATAAAAACCAGGATACTTGAGAATTTTCGGGGAACACCTACCCGAGGCACGAAACACCACCCAACAACACTAAAATAAGCCTAATCTCGCTGCACACTGACCCAGATTGAGACTAGGCTGGTCTACATACTATCTGCCGTGAGACTTCTGCAGCAGCACCTCAGTACACCGACCTGCACCCAACAGCATTACCCTGCTATGGACACCAGGCATTCAGTTTAAACTCCACCCCGTACTGCCTTACCCTCTCCGTAAACCTGATCCAACTCTGGCACCCAAACCAAAGAATAAAATACCCAGCAACCATCAAAACTTTCACCATCTCCCCCTCACAGAACAGATCTACCCTTACCCTACATCTCATTTTATTGTTCTGGAAATAAGCTACACCTCCATTCAAGCTTGTATACAGTGGCGGATCCATTGGGGGAAATTTTGGATCCTCCACCACAGACCCTACATACACCCTTCTAATGCACCCGACCCACATGTACACAGAGGAGACCAGTCAGTTTTACAAGACCACTGTGCGAGCATGCAATTTGCTGTAGCTCAGTGTGTGTCCAAATTTTCACTCTTTCCTTAACCTTTAGCCTGCTGGATTGTTTTCAGCAGCGAACATCTTAATACTTCCATATTACCTCAATCCATACTTAGGAGTTCAACTACACACCTAACTAATTCAACCAGTGCATCTACCCATACTCAAGATCCACTCCGCTAGTATACCCTGAACTTGGGAAACCCTCCACCCCACAAAGTCCCAGTTTATAACAGTCCTAGTAAAAGACCACTGTGATAACTGCCTGTACCCTAGTGTGTGTATAAAATTCTGCAATTTACTAACTCCATATTACCCAATCATAAGTTCAACCAGTGCACCTACCCATACCCAAGATCCACCCCGCTAGTATACCCTGAACTCAGCAAACCCTCCACCCCACAAAGTCCCAGTTTATAACAGTTCTAGTAAAAGACCACTGTGATAACTGCGTGTACCCTAGTGTGTGTATCCAATTATGCAATATAATAACTCCATATTACCCAATCATAAGTTCAACCAGTGCACCTACCCATATCCAAGATCCACCCCGCTAGTATACCCTGAACTCAGCAAACCCTCCACCCCACAAAGTCCCAGTTTATAAAAGTTCTAGTAAAAAACCACTATGATAACTGCCTGTACCCTAGTGTGTGTATCAAAATCTGCAATATACTAACTCCATATTACCCAATCATAAGTTCAACCAGTGCACCTACCCATACCCAAGATCCACCCCGCTAGTATACCCTGAACTCAGCAAACCCTCCACCCCACAAAGTCCCAGTTTATAACAGTTCTAGTAAAGACCACTGTGATACCTGCCTGTACCCTAGTGTGTGTATCAAATTATGCAATATACTTACTAGGGCTGTGCAATATTATCGATATACCGGTATATATCGGTACAAAGTGTATATTGCAATAATTGCAATATGATTTGTGATATCGCAATATATCGCACCAATGCATTTCAAGTAAAATTAAGTTTTAAGTCTTGCTTTTAGGCACAGACACATGGTTTAATTCTCAAAAAAATGTTTGATGTGCAGGAATATGTGTTGGACAAATGATGAGAGAATTTTTTGTATGTAAATATCATTAGAATTTGCTTACATATTTACCTTAATAACTTGTTGTATATAGTTTGTAAGATCTGAAAGGCATTTTATTAAATAGTTCATGTTTAAATCGCATAAGAGTGTATAAAAGCTCAATGAAGAAGTCATTCAATATATCGCAGTATTATTGCAATATGTGTGCTGTATATCGCAATTTATCATCCAAAACTGTGTTCCACAGGAGATATCGCTTGTGTGAGATCAAACAATATCTCCTAGGAGATATCGTTTTGACAGTAGATTTTGAACAATGCCCTGTCACCGTCAACTACATGACATCACAGTGCTTTTACATCATCGAGTAATGACATCACAATGCTATGACGTCATAAACATGATGACGTCACAATGCTATGACATCAGCGCATTGGAAGTCAACCAGCAGAGTTGTGCTCAGAGATGTACACTTTCTCATTGAAACGTAATGAAGAATGATTTTGGATGATAAATAGAATCTCACCCTCGTGTCTTCTGATATCAAATATATCAACACTCGTTGATAAAAGTGAAAATATCCTCGGCAAGCCTCGGATATTTGTAACTTTAATCAACTCGTGTTGATATATTTGATATCAGAAGACACTTGGGCGAGATTCTCTATATATCACAATATGAATTTTGCCACAATATCCAGCCTTAATACTTACTCCATAGTACCAAATCTTAAGTTCAACCAGTGCACCTACCCATACCCAAGATCCACCCCGCTAGTATACCCTGAACTCAGCAAACCCTCCACCCCACAAAGTCCCAGTTTATAACAGTTCTAGTAAAAGACCACTATGATAACTGCGTGTACCCTAGTGTGTGTATCAAATTCTGCAATATACTAACTCCATATTACCCAATCATAAGTTCAACCAGTGCACCTACCCATATCCAAGATCCACTCTGCTAGCATACCCTGAACTCAGCAAACCCTCCACCCCACAAAGTCCCAGTTTATAACAGTTCTAGTAAAAAACCACTATGATAACTGCCTGTACCCTAGTGTGTGTATCAAATTCTGCAATATACTAACTCCATATTACCCAATCATAAGTTCAACCAGTGCACCTACCCATATCCAAGATCCACCCTGCTAGTATACCCTGAACTCGGCAAACCCTCCACCCCACAAAGTCCCAGTTTATAACAGTTCTAGTAAAAAACCACTATGATAACTGCCTGTACCCTAGTGTGTGTATAAAATTCTGCAATTTACTAACTCCATATTACCCAATCATAAGTTCAACCAGTGCACCTACCCATATCCAAGATCCACTCTGCTAGTATACCCTGAACTCAGCAAACCCTCCACCCCACAAAATCCCAGTTTATAACAGTTCTAGTAAAGACCACTGTGATACCTGCCTGTACCCTAGTGTGTGTATAAAATTCTGCAATTTACTAACTCCATATTACCCAATCATAAGTTCAACCAGTGCACCTACCCATACCCAAGATCCACCCCGCTAGTATACCCTGAACTTGGCAAACCCTCCACCCTGCACTGCCCAAACCCACCCGTAAACAGAGACACCCAGCGAAGGCCTCAGTGAGGTGAGTAGCCCAGCGAGTGCACGGCGAGTGCACCGAGAGAGGGCAGCCAGCTTACACTGAGTGACTCCCTCACTGGCTATAAGTACACCAGCTCAGCTCTGTCTCTCACTATCTCTTCGACTGCCCACAACTACATACCTAGTCTTCTCAGTCTGCAGGTCTACACAGACCTACACACTCTGCAGTTGAAGATTGTTGAAGTTGCTTTTGAGATCTGCATGCTCCTGTCTCTTGAAGATTTTTTGTTGACCAAACTGTTTTGCGATTGAAGAATTTTCCTGACAACTTGGAACTCTTGGTGGTTGCATCCTGTATTCAGAAATCAGTTTTCTCCGAGTTTGGTTCCAGTCAGACGATTTTGTCATCTGCTCTTCATAGACAAGAATATTCTGCATCAACATCAGTCAATACTGAGCATTCAGGACCTGAAGACATTTCTGACGAAGAACCTGCATCTTCATAGATCCTCAATCACAATGGACTCCTTCCTATTGGTCAGTCCCATGCTCCAGCTGGCGTCCAGCGCACAGGTCATCCTCCAGCCGGACTCCAAACATCTGGCGGTCATCCCGAACTTGTTCACGCAGACGAACAGCTTTGTATCGGTCAGCTTCTCCCTCGCCATCATCTGTTCCTTCATCGGCTACATTGCCATGACGATCACAAATGGACGTCACCGCTTGACCGGTGGCTTGCTGATCCAGTTGATTCTGCTGGCAGTCGGATCTCCGCTGGTGTCCATGCTGGTTCCAAGCCTTCTGCTGACCACGTTGTTTCTGACGATGACCCTTTACTACATCTTCCAGAATCTGCCCTCGGCGCATCTTGACGTGTATGGCAAAGCTGTCCTTATCACTGGTAAGTTTTTTACATTTTTTACTAGGGTTGAAACAGTTTATTGCATTGGATGTTTTCTGTCTTTGGTGAGCTGTACTATGGTTCAAATGTCTATAGTGATTGTTATTATAAAGTAGCATGTACTGGTGAAATTTGAGATTTTCATTGTTTCATGAGCCTGATGAGCTAAAAATGCTTTTTCGTTTTGCAAGTTATTCCCTCATACTGTCATGCATCCTACAATACAACATTTTTTCTGTTTATGATGTTCATTAAAGAATTTTTTATTTATCTGAAATCAAAGCAATGAACTCAGTCAATTTCCAAAATTCGTAGAAATATTTTTCTTTTTGAATTGTCACTGAATAAGGCTTACAATACAGCATAATATGGAACAAATAAACTGTTTCACCTCTAACTTTTTCCCTTTTAAAATTATCATTAAAAGTATGCCGCCTAACAAACTTTTCCATTAGATATTATTCTATTTAAATATATAGTCACTATGAAGTGATAAAGCAACCAGTTTCACCGATAGTATTTTCCCAAACCAAAAGCACAGACTTATTTTTACCTGTTAACCTGCAATACCACCTGTGAGTTTTCTGTACTCGTTAGATACTTATCTTATACCAAATTTGATGTAATAAGAACCGAATGTAAACAAACCAAACCCACAACCACTTTTACACCTAACCACAATCTGTCCTAATTAATTAGATTACGTGAAGCACACCAAATGTACTAATTACTGAGGTAGAAAACAGAGGGACTGGTGTATATTAGGTATACAGAGGGACTGGTGTATATTAGGTAGGGTTATGAGTGTACGCATAGTGCACTTTTCTGCTGAGCTGTGCAAGTTTTCTTTCAAAGCCATTCATTTTGATGTTGGTGGATTTCCTCCAACTGAACTGAACTGAACTTTATTTACACTCAGGCCGCAGGCAGCGGCATATGAGGATACATTTTCACATTACAAGTACAGTACAGCAAAAATATTTATGAGATCAACATCAAGTTTAAAGTACATGTGTGTTGGGCTTCAGCAGGGTGGTCTTTTCGTCCCCTTCCCTTTCACAGTTCTTTTAAAAAAACTTCAAACCCAATCGAGAGTTTTCCCATCCATCATCCAAAAAAACCTTCTTAATGTTAATAATAAATTAAATCAGCTTATGGTCTCTCTCAAAGTATATGTGTGTGTGTGTATATAAATTTGTTTGTATGTTGGGCTTCAGCAGGGTGTTGTTTTCCTTCCTTTCCCTTTCATATATTTTTCAAAACTTCATAATATAGACTTAATCTTGAGTTTACCCATTCATCATCCAAAAATACCTTGATGTTAATAAATAAAATCAGATTTTGCGTCCCTCTCAAAGTATATGTGTATTGATGTTAAATTTATCCTAACAAATGTGCACTACACAATTCAAGATTGACAACTTGCACAGTTTTCTCGAGTGCACATAGGCAACAGGTTAATCTTGTTGTCCTCAGATTAAGGTGCAGGTACCATTAAACTCTTCTACACATGTCGTAAACACGATAAACAGGTCACACACAAACAAACATATTTACAACAAGGATTACATACAACGTAATTAGGCAAATAACAACTTTATCAGGTCAGATTATTTCGGTTAACGAGTTGCACTTAACAAGCTTGCTGAAGGCGTCCAGGCCATCACTAGCTTTAAGTTCAAAATATTAATTCCTGATTTTTGTTTGATGCAAGATGAAACAGATAAGATAGCATGCCATTAAATCTTAACATAAAATACCTGCTACAATAGTGAAACATAATAACGAAAAGAGTGTCACACTTTTTACTGTCAGAGATACATTGATGGAAATTATCTTGTAAATAGAAATAAATTAACAAAAGCATGAAGTTTGAAATCTGGAGTATGAAGAACTATGGAAGTAAATATCTCCCTATCCAAAAATACTACTGAAAAAGTAATAATTCCAATGTTCTTCCCTCGAGCGATTTGCACAGGCTTTGATTTAGCCATAATTTGACAAAGGACTAATATATATTAGCATATAGGCACAGATTTTATCGATGTTATAAAATAGTGTAAAACACGGCATGGTTTAGTTCCCTAATTTCATTCTGTTTTCCTCTTCACTGAGTACTATACAGATTATATATAAATGCTTAAACAGGGCCTTTATTTACACAAACAGGCCCTAGACATGAATAGAATACCACACAAGTGCTAAAACTGTTACCTCACCGCTACAATTTTGACACCTGTCCAAAAGCAAAGAATGTGACAAGAGGTTATTGAGTGCAATGTTGAGGTATATGGGGTCATTCAGTGCAAAACATTTACTATATAGTAGTGGCTACACCGAAGCTTGAATAAAGTGGCTTACGCAATCAAAGGAGTGAACACTGGTTAAATTCTAGTTTGATTTTTAAACAAATGTAGACAGTTGATTAATTTAGATGTACTTTTAGACATACAGTTTATTCATGAAATAGAGTCAACACTGCTAAAACTACCACAAAACCTCTATTATTAATACTGTCTTGGAGTATAAAAAGTCTGACTAAAATTTCTGCTCATTATTTTAGAAATAAGTTTTGAAAGTAAATAAATTCCTTTTGATACATCATAACAAAGCTTTCCCCTTTTAACAAAAGGCATTGTTTACTTGTCATTGTGATTGAATAAAATCCTGGTATACTGAAGGATACATAGGTAAAAGATCAAATAGTCATTTTTTGAACTTTAAGTAAATTTTAATTTTTTTTATCAGGAGCAAATGTTCACTGAACAACCTCAAACTTCTTGAATAGAATCAGCCATTCAAGGTTGGGACTTACGTGAACAAAACTAGTGAAAAGGTTTCGCAAATGTCAATACACATTACAAAATCCTTTCAATAATATCACGCTCTATATCACCTTCTGTGTGTGTGTAAAGTGTGAATATCTAGCCGTGTAGCGCGAATAAACACTTTCACTACTTCCGTGATCTTAACAGTATACCCATAGGGGAATATTTGTTTGTACTAAAGTGATCCAACTGAATCCAATTTGCCATCCAAATTGGAGCGAATTTGCATTCTTGTGAATACACAGAGTACACAATAAAGAGGTTGTTATCTAGAGATGTTGCTTTTTACCCTTCTAACTTTGCTGAGGTGTAGTGAGGTGTAGTGAGGTGTAGTGAGGTGAGGTGAGGTGACTTGGGGTGAGGTGAGGTGAGGTGAGGTGAGGTGAGGTGAGGTGAGGTGAGGTGAGGTGAGGTGAGGTGAGGTGAATGGAGGAGAGTAGAGGTGAAGTGAGCTGAGCTGAGGTGAGGTGGGGTGGGTGTGGTGGGTGTGGTGGGTTTGGTTGATTGATTTTAACTATGCGTAGCGGAAACAACTATGACAGCTATTGAACAACAATGTTGCTTCTTCTGCAGGATGCGATCAAGGAATCGGCCATGAACTCGCCAAGAAACTGGACAAGATGGGTCTGCACGTGTTTGCGGGTTGCCTCTTCAAAGACGGTCCCGGGGAACAGGCGCTGAAGGAACAGTGCTCCGACAGGCTGAAAACTGTGCAGCTGGACGTCCGCGACATGGACCAGGTCAAAATGGCAGCCAGCTTTGTGGCAGATAATCTTGGAGATAATGGTAAGTTAGCCATTACATTTTTCTATCAGATGTATCATATACTTTCAATCATTTAGAAAGCTGAATCAGTTTCAAGTTTGATTTAGAATGATTTAGTTTTGAAACTATTTTTTAACACTTTTCTCTGGCTGCTGTAATAATTGGTACCAAACCAATCTGTCCAATTTAAAGGAATCACAACTTCTGAACAAAGGGCTTTCTACAGGTCAAAAACTATAAGATTGAAACAACCCTATTGAAAATAATTTGCAAAGTCTATTAAAGATATTAAAACAACCAAATTGAAAGGAATTCGTAAATTCTTTCAGAACTGTGGGGCATCGTAAACAACGCTGGCATCTGCTACATCGGCAACGTGGAGATGATGACCACCGAAGATATGCAGAAAATCATGGCCGTCAATTACTTTGGACCTGTCAACGTGTGCAAAGCATTCTTGCCACTACTTCGTCGCAGTAAAGGACGTCTCGTAAACATTGCCAGCAACGCAGGTAAGAATTTCGATGCTAGTTTACTTAACACAAACTACATTATTACAGTACTTTATTTCATGTACTGAATGCCAACGAACCTCTAAAACTAATGCCTGCATATCCCCACAAACTAACAATGTCTCTCCCGTTACAGGTTTGGCGCCCGTGCCCCTGATGGGAGTGTACTGTGCCTCTAAAGCGGCGCTGGCCAGTATGACGGAGGTGTGGCGTTACGAGCTACAGGCATGGGGCATCAACGTCTCCATGATCATTCCCAGTGGCTACAAAACTGGTGGGTACCTTAGCAATGAGAGACCTTGTTAGTTAGATCTTGAATTAACCTTCTGGACACAGGATACAGCTAGAAATAATATTGAAGAAAACTTCACAGCCTGGGTTTAAAGGGGCAGTAGCACGTTTTTTCGCTCAAATAAGACGAAATGTATTAGAAAAATAATGTCACCAATGATAAAACATCCTTACTACTTCGGAAAATCAAGTTTGAGTGTACATGAGTGCCATGGGACCGTTTTTGTAATTCAAAATAATAAAATGTGTTCACATTAAAATGGCGCCATGCAATTTTTGCTTTATACGCAACACGGTTATTACCACTGCGGATAATTGGTTTGTGTAATAAGATGTTTTACCCTCTAAAGAAAATATAAATGACATAAACTACCACTATAAATGGGAAATTTGAAAAAATAACATGTGCAAAAAACATGCTACTGCCCCTTTAAGACTAACCTGGGTTCGATCGATATTATTCCGCTAGCCCATAACTAGAGGAAAATTTAGAATTTGGGAATTGGGAGAAGCTTAAAGTCAGTTTTAAAATCAGAACTACATCTTGAAAATCTATATCTGAGATCTTTGGGGGAACTCACACAGACAACTTCACACCTTGAGAAGCAAAGATATAATTCATAAACATCGTCAAGATCTCAATTCTACTAAACTTACATTTTATCCTTTGTTGAGCATCCTGTACAAAATAACAACGAATTGAATGAAACTCAATATTTTTCCAGGTATCCTTGGTTACGACAAAGAGAAGACAGCCGAACGTTGGTGGAGTGAAGCCAGTGACACCGTCAGAAACGACTATGGGAAAGATTGTTTCCACATCAAGTTTAAGAAAACAGGTGTGTATGATTTTATTGGAATAATATACTCAATAAATGAATTTAAGGACCACCCCAGTATTTTCTATTGTTACTCGTCCGTGTAAGATACTGCAGTGTAATATCTATACAGCAATATTAAACAAGCGTAATACTGCTGCACGTATGACGTCAACTCATTTGAAGTTGTCACGTCCTAACATCACAATGATGTCTGAATCGAGGAAATCTTAGTTGCATCCCACTGTCTGCTGTTTTATTTGAATAATTTTGGCGAGTACTAAACAGAATACTTAACTCCCTTCCATGCATTAATGTGTTCAATAAAAATAGTATTACATGGATCATTGTTTAGTATCCTCCATGTTTCTATCAATATCCATATCAAATCTTCCACAGTAAATAAATCAGCAGGCAATGGGTTAACTCAGTGATAAAGACATGAAATTTGGATCACTTGATAACCATCCTACAAAGATGATGATACTTTCAAAATTCCTAAAGAATTCCTAAATTTCCCAGCATTACCATTTTCTCGTCTGATGAGCTTATTAAAAGCATACTTTCAAAATTCCTAAAGAATTCCTAAATTTCCCAGCATTACCATTTTCTCGTCTGATGAGCTTATTAAAAGCACTGACCCCAGAGCATCAACATGAATTTTTCCATATTTTTTGCAGATCACGAGAGCGTATTGAGCAGCGATCTTTCTCCGATCACGGGTTCCATAGTCGACGCCCTGTTATCTACCAAACCACGAACATTCTACTACAAAGGACTGTTGTCACGATCTCTCCCCTTCCTGTATTTACATCTCCCAGTGTGCATCAGCGACCCCATTATGAAGGTCATCGCGGACTGGTTTGACTTCTCGCCTAAAGCTCTCCACTCAAGCAAAGCTACCAAGAAGGTTTGAACATCCTCAGGAACTGTTCTGAAAGAAGAGCTCTTTCAAAGTGACACTGACTTATCAAAGGTTGTTCGCTGTCCGACAATTTGACCAAGTTTACAAGAGCCTAGCTGTCAAAAGCTTCACGGCTTCAAAGAAACGCAGACAATTTGAGTGTTCAAGAGTCTAGCTTCTCTCCATTGAAGAAGCACAGAAAATTTCAAGACATCTGGACTGTTTTGAACTTTGTAAATATTACAATGGTTGCTCGGGGACCAAATATCATTGCCATGCCATTAGACAGACTTCACCTAAAGATCACTTCATAGGCTAACCTCCTAAGCCACCCGTTTCAGGCGAGGCCCACCGTCCTCAATCTAATAAGCTCATAGACCCCAAGAAAACCCCAAGAACTGGACCCCTTAAGTTAACTGTGATAGACCGACATTCAGGGGTGAATCTAGGGTTAGAAATTAGTCTTAGGGGCGGGTTGTCCCTGAAGGATCCCCTGCCTTTTTGTATGTCAATAGTACAAGAGAATGACATGTGGGTCTTTTGTCATCTCAGGTCAAAATAGTAATGCTGGAATGACAAAGATCTTTAATTAGTTTAAATTTTGTGATATTGAAAAACAGGTTTGATGTAGTAACTGCAAATACTCTAGAGAAAGGCATCCCTGTAGAACAATATTTTCTAGCTATTGAATACATCATCTATCCATTAGCAAATAGTGTGGTAGAGAGGCAGGGTGAGTGTAGTCATGTGACCAGTCATGTGACCAGTCATGTGACTTCCTGTTAGTGAGACATCCCATTATCTCAGCGGACAGAGAAATCCTGCAAGTCACGATTCCGTAACCACATTAGTTACAGTGACGACAAATCGAAAGATTTCTTTCGTTAAGATAATTAAAGATTCCTAAATTTCCTTTTGAAATTTGTAGTCATAGATTTGTAATGTATTTCGCAGATTAGTTTTAGCATAAGTGATAGTTTACAGAATCGACTTGCCATGATATTATACATGACATGGAACAAATTATTTATTAATTAGACAAAGGAATAATGAAAATAAAACGACAGCCGACAAAAGTGTTATAAATGAAGAATAGAACACATAATGTAGACTTTTGTAAGATGGACTAAACTTATTTCAATGCAAATGATTGTACAAAGATGGGTTGGTGGGTAAAATTACATTCCACAATAGAAAAAGCGATTTTTCCTAAACGTGATCCAGTTGGTCCAGAAATAATTCCCGGAAATCCTTCCAGGAAGAATCCCCAGGATCCAGGTTCCACAAAGTCATCGTGGAGAA
Organism: Gibbula magus; assembly: GCA_936450465.1. NCBI lineage: Eukaryota > Metazoa > Mollusca > Gastropoda > Trochida > Trochidae > Gibbula > Gibbula magus. The sequence goes on from OW388298.1 coordinate 42,230,064, forward strand.
TTTATTGTAACCCATGTTTTTTTACATAGCAAAATGTTGTTCCTAGGTGATCTGCTGAGGGGGTCATTTTGGCCAATACTGAAGTGATGGGACCCTTTGCAATGGTAAAAGTATCCTACTGCTCTAAATTTTAAGGAACACAAGCCAAAAAGGTGGCCAAATGTCCCCAGGACCCCCTCTAGGAACAACATTGCATAGGTAACTGACTGTAGAGCCACCATCAGTTGTTAATTTGTGTTTTGGGAACAATATTATTATTATTATGAACACTCCCCCACTCTTGAAAATTTCTGGATCGGCAGATCCATGTGTGAAATATCAGATAATGAATGAAAAACATGAATTATCATCGACAAAATAATAAATGCTTTTTATTAATTATGATTCTCTGGTGCTATATCAATGTTGAATGTCACAATGTTGACATTACCTCTTTGGTTTGTTTGTTTGTTTGTTTGTTTGTTTGTGCTTGTCTTGTTCATGTATTGTTATTGTCTGTTCCTCTTGTGGGGACATTACCTTACGACCAAAGACTGTATTTGAAAAGTTGTATTTATCATAATTGTGATATTGTAAATAAACAGTTGACATTAACTTGTGTTTCCTTCATTGTTTTGAAGTATAGTTTATATTAATCACATATCTCTGCACCACACGTGTAAATACATGTATCATCTTTACTCCGTTACGAGAAATATATATAGATTATTACCTGAGGAAGTGTGTCATATGACTTTTACCAAACCAAAGTGTGAATTTCTTTTTGGCCGAGCTATAGTGAGCGTTACACATAAATTTGCATTACTTTACATTGCATTACTTATAAGTTATATGGCACACTTTCGAGTGTAATAATTTCTTCATCACCCATTCTAATTCATTTGCTTCTTGTAAAATTAGTCAGAAAACAGCCCACTTCTCGGCAAGCTACAGTGACGTCACAATCATTTTATGACATCACAGACGAAGAAATACAAGAAGTCGTGGTGAAACAATGGTTGCTAAGCAAGCTTGATATGTGCCACCCTCGGTTACCCATGGTTTTATATATGCTCCGTTACTCTCCACTATATCACCCATGGGAAATTTCATCAGAGAAATCTGTACTCAAATTACCCGCCCTTGGCCAGCATGAGCCAATCAAACCGCTACGCAGCTTGGACCTGCGAGCCAATGACAATTCATATCACTTTATTCACGTTACAAAGCAAGCGAGGTCATTTTGTTAGCCATCCGTCACCGGTTATCTCCCTTGACCATTTCCATCTTTTCGTATTGAGTATTTTCTTTGGTTACTGACTTCATCATGCCGGCCAAGGGCGGGTAATTTAAGTACAGATTTCACTGACAGAGTTTCCCATGGGTGATATAGTGGAGAGTAACGGAGCATATATAAAACCCTGGGTTACCGAGGATGGATATGTGCAAACGGTTCACAACTACAGTCGTTGAGCCGCGTTATTTTGCTTTCAGTTTGGTACACGGTACATCAACATGATTTTTTGGTATATACCGAATATATAACTTAATTAAAGAATTATGTACTATTAACTAAGATGTAATAATATTTTCAATTGAACAATTTTAAAAACGATTGATTTCAACACCCTACAAACTTATTTTGAAGAAAAACATGTGATTTGTTTGTATGGTCTAGTTGATATATTTAAACATTATTTTTTGTACCGAACCGAAAATGTACCGAACCGAGGGTCCTGTACCGCAATACGTACCGAACCGAAGCTCAAGTGTACTGTTTCACCCCTATTATACAGTAAGCATCACCACAGAATCTAACAATAGCATAAAAACAGACTTTGTCACTAAGTATCTGTCAGTGCTCTTTTATAAATGCCACATCAGATATGGTGAACATTCGCTCGATGCATCTTCCACAGCCACAGGGACAAACAGCTGACAGGGTCAAGCGAAATACTCCCAAAAATAATTAGATGCAGGGTTCGTGCAGAATTTCAGTGAAAATAAAAGTTCATTATAGGCTTTTAGTGATTTTCAAGTCTCTTTAAGGCCAAAATAGATTTTCATGGCTTTCGAGTCATTTTTTAAGATTGAGATGTTTACATGACAATCAGTTAGTATACATGACTGTATTGCATATCAAATATTCCAATTTCTTTCTTTGAAGAGAACAATAGAGCAGCATAAAATAACTTATGTTCCATTTGAATTAAAAGTTACTATCAATCAAACAAGCCTCCCCCATCTCCCACCACATGTAGGTAAAAGAGGAAAACAAATTCACCACTGGCTGGAAATGCATAATTTCAGATTGGATGAAAAAATGGCCCATTAAAATTTAAAATTTTACTATTGCTACAAAGGGGAATGGCCTATTTACAATTTGAAAATTACCCATTGTCAAAGGTGTCTTTCCCAATCCCTGAATCTCAGGGGCGGATACAGGAAACAGGGGGTGCACTTTTCCAGACCTCGAAAAGCCTTCGGGGGGGGGGGGGGGGGGGTTCTTGGTGAATGCTTTGTAAAAAAAAAAGAAAAAAAAGCAAATGTATTTCGGGAATATGGCAATTTAGGATGTAATTGTACCTTCTCTCTGGTAAAAAGGGGGGGTGCACCGCTGTTTGGAGGATGGTTTCAATGGTCATTTTTAAAAATCTCACATGCACCCCCCTCTGGATACGCCCCTGAATCTCTATATCAGAATAACAATGAAGTCAAAATAAAACAGGTGTTTTATCCAGACAGGAGACATTTCATATTTTCAAATTCATCACAAGTTAATCGGCACATATCTTCATGTTTTTCTCCATAGGCCTTATCTCAACACATTCCGCATCAATGCATTGCTACAGGGACGAGAAGAAGGCAGAGGCTTACAATATAAGGGAGGTAACTCAGGATTTCACACCATCCTCCAAGCAGTTGCGTGTGCATGTCAAGTCAAGCTTACACACCCCTGCCATTAAGTCATTTGCATATGACCTCTGCCCTTTGACCGTACAGCGTTCAATGTCCTTCACTCAGAATGTAAACAATATGGCGACTCCCATGACTGAATTAACGCAGAGGGTTTTTCATAAGATAATTTGTTTTTGATGTTTAAATGCAACAAAACTAGAACATATTTATAAGAGAAATAGTTGCGTTTGTAAAATTCCAACGATTAATTGTTGTTCAACTCACGATAACTTTGTTGAAAACCGACATACGCTGTTGACAAGAAAACCGATGAACTACTTGGCAACGGCCGACAAACACTCAGTGACAAATTTACAAATATGACATACAGAGTCCAGGGACTCGCTACCACAAGCTTTTGTTAGTTCAAGATATAAGTGAGTCCCTCAATGAGTGAGCAAATACTAGATAAAACATCCTTTGAGTCCAGGGGACTCGCAACTTAGATTTTGATGCAGGACTCACAGGAAAATTTATCACCGACACTGTACAATATAATACCAACTACAATTGTAATGTTTTTAAAATTTGTTCACCTCACATCTACTGAAGTTGTCATATTTTTAAATATCTTTATTTATTAACAAACTACTAAAATAACAGCACTGCACTCGATCTTTCTCATGTCCCCTAATGTTTCTGCTAAATTTTAGCAGGCGGAGGAAACGGCTAGCGGCAGGGGTCTGTAAGCACTACGAAGGAGGAAGTCTGAGGTGCGCAGACTGCCTGTGTGGAGGATGATTTCACAACACCAAAACTGCTCCCCCTAGTGACAAACTAGCCGTATCTCCAGACACGCGACATAAGCATCTGTTTCAGACATGTAGACTTACATTGAGCAAATTAAATGTATCTGCAGGCCTTATTTCAACACTCTCAACTCTCGCTCTCAACATTGTTACAGAGTGAACAAGAAGGCAAAGAGCTTACAATACAAGGGAGGTAACTCAGCACCAAAACTGCTCACTTCAACTAATAACTACATGCAGTCTGATTAAAATCGACCTTGTCTGGGGAATTAAATTTGCAAAATTATGCATCTACCGGGATACGAACAGGTTCTATAGATTCCTCTCCACAAGGTCTGAAAACACCCCGTATAGGCGAATGTTCCGAACCAGTTTAGCACAGCCAAAGCCCAGTCAAATAGTTGACCAATCACAACGTAGTATTTAAACGGTCACAAGAGCATTCGGAACAGACCAAAGGATAGCTGTTTGGAGTTATCTGCCCCTAGCTTCTCGCACCGAAAGCATTTGTTGGGCGTCTTTTGATTGGCTACCTGAATTGCGCTCGAACACGCGAGTCTACGGACTGTTATCAGACGGTTTGGCGTGGAACCTACGATCGATATGAGTTCATATCCCGGTAGATGCCCTATTTTGCAATTTTTATTCCACGGAAAACCGTCGATTTTAAACAGACTGTAACTACATGCATCAACATTGGACATAGGGTTTGTTGACTGATATTGAATCATGCCCTTGTGATAAATGGCACATCAAAAAAGATGAAAATAAAGAAGATGACAGGAATGTGGCAAGGTGATATGGCATGATACCCCTTTAACTAGGGGTGAAACGGTACGCTTGAGCTTCGGTTGGGTACAGGAGTCTTGGTTGAGTACATTTTCAGTTGGGTAAAAAACCAATGTCTTTCAATATATAATGTAAACTTTAACAAATCACATTTTTTTCTTCAAAATTAGTTTGTAGGGTGTGGAAATTATATGGCTTTAAAATTGTTTAATTGAAAATCACGATGTACCGTGTACCGAACCGAAAGCAAACTACTGAGGGTTCAACTACTGAACCATTTCACCCATACCTTTCATGGCAACATTGTTAAGGCCACAAACAGCTGACACCATTAAGTAATACACATGCAAATGAAAAGATTAAACAAAGGCCCACCGTGCCAACTTCCCCGGAAAATCATAACTCGCACTTCGTTTTTCTGCGCTAGCATATATATGAAATTCAGTTGCCGCGCACTGCTATACTAGCACAGAAAAGTCAACAGATGCTGCAAGCCTTAAATCATCCAGGGATTGGTGCATGATATGACTTGCCGGGAAAGTTTTTTCTTACATAATTCAAAGACAAAAATTTAAGGCCGTTTCCTGGCTTTTCTGGAAAAAGTGTCAACTTGACAATCTAATTCCATATGAAGATCCCAGGAGAGTGATGAAGCTTGATGCCTTCTTCACAGCCACACAAGTTCAAGTTTGAGAGAAATCCCTCGAAGTATTTAAGTATTACCTGGAGTGCTTTGTTTTATCTACCCTTCTGAAGGAATTAAACATGCAAAAAAGTTCATATCGGCATACGAACTGGCTCTATAGATTCACTGCCACAAGGTCTGAGGACACACCGTATAGGCGTGTGTTCCATACCACTTTAGCGCAGACAAAGCCCACTCAAATAGCTGACCAATCGAATCATAGTTTTTAAACAGTCACCATTTTAAAAGCAATTGGCACAGACGAAAGGATAGGTGTTTGGGAGTTATCTGCCCCTAGCTTCTCGCACCGAAAGCTTTTGTTGGAGGTCCTGTGATTGATTAACTGAATTGCATCAGAACGATATGAGTTCGTATCCTGATTAATGCACTATTTTGCAACTTTTATTCCTCAGAAAACATACAGCCAATGAAATCACCGTACACATTCAGAACCAATTCAAAATAATCGACGATTGACACAGACACAGAGGCAATACAACTGTCTTCTTATTGGCTTATCCGATTAGCCTGCAGTACGTTAAAATATTAGCACTGAAAATGCGAGGGTTGAGGTCAAGGGCGGAAGAAGAAGATATTGAAATCTTTTCGTTACGCCTGTGACGTTGTGAGGATGATCAGACTGGTGATTTGTGTTGACTATCAACGACTTACCTGAGGAGAGTTTCTGACAGGTAAGATGATCAAAGAACTTGGTCCTGTTGGAGAAGAGGCCCCCACAAATAGGACAGGCAACGACTTTCTCCTGGGTGTGACTGCGCAGGTGCTCTACGAGCTTGTACTTGGTCTTGAATCTCAGGTCACAGTCTGTGGGTGGAACAATCTTAATGTCTCAACAGTCAAAAGGTTATGCTTCAAAGTAGATGCTTAAAGTTTATGTAAGCAACTACAAATTGTACTGGAGAAGAGATGTATGCAACACAAGGTTGAGAACAAACCGTCACACTAACGAAAAAGTGAGGTGAGGTGAGGTGAGGTGAGTTTAACGTTGCTTTCAAGAGTAGTTTACTTTTATCACAGCTGCTAGTATTATTGCAGGGAGAAAGCCTGCAACGCCATGTGGCTATGCATTGCTGTGAAATCTGCGAGCATCGGCTGGAACTAGCGAACCATGGGTGATACTACGCTGAAATTCAGTGTAGCATTGCACCCAAACTTTATTATGTGCAGAACAGTTCCTTACTGCAGACAAAGTTGCCGTGCCCCTGGCAGGATTCGATCTCGGACCCTTCATCCGAAGCCGAACGCGCTAACCACTGCGCTATCCCGCCCCAAATTGCCTTCGAAAGAATCATACAAGTTATAAATTATTATATCTATATCTCACCAGTCCACTGACAGAGACACCAGACGTTGGGGGTGTGGCCTGTTGGGTATTCCTCGCTGTGCTGACACACGTGACTGTAGAAGATCAGCGGGTTATCACATATTGCCTGAAACAATGTCAAGGATGGACAAGGATCGAAGAAAAATGGCCGCCATCTTGGGTCGACTTTCCCGCCATGTGCGCGAAAGTAAGTTACAATTACACGAAATCTACGACTAAAACCGTGAAGCCATTCGACCCTACTGTAAAAAGGTAGAAGTTACCACACATACAGATTGCTTTTGGGCCATTTTCTTCAAGATCGGAGGACGTAACTCAGAAACTTTGAGAGCAACAAACTTCGTGCGACCAGTCAACTAGAATGACAGATTGGAGAGTGGTGAGGTCAGAGTTACTGCCCTTGGTTGCATGACAACCGTAAGGGGTGAGGCTCGAAAGGGGTGACCCAAAGTACGTTTTTTTAGTTTTTTAACTAATTTTATGTGGAAAATATAGTTACAACCTGTCATATATCTAAAATCTAGGATTTTATGCAATAAGTACCCCAAGGAGGATCCCTTCTGAAAAAGAATTACTAATCTGATAGCCCTTGACTTGCAGAAAAACTGCTAGACTACTCAAATGTAAAGTGTAACCAGGCTAGGGGCAGGTAACTCCAAACACCAACATTTTCGTCCTTCTCTGTAACATGAGGAACATGTTAACGAATAATTTTGAATATTTTCAAAATGGCGACCATTAAAACCATGCTGTGAATGGTCAGTTATGTGACTGGGCCCATATTTTCGAAGCTGTCTTAGTGCTAAGATAGTTGTAAGTTAGTGTTAATGTATGGCACTTACTACTTTCTTAGCGCTAAAAGAGCTTCGAAAATAAGGGTCCTTGATTTTAGTCTCCATTAAACTTTTACAGAACACGCCCCTATAGGACCAAGGTGGTGTTCTCAGACCTTGTGAATACTGGAGAGGAATCTACAGAACCTGTTCGTATCCCGGGAGATGCTATTTTGAAACTTCCATTCCTTGGAACAAGGTCGACTTTAAATGAGACTGCTCAGCCAGTACTCAAATCGAGTAAATTCGTCCTCAACCTACTCACCCCACAATGTCTCCAGCCACACTGAAGCTGCTCAGGAAGCTCTGGAATCCAGTTGCGACTTTGTCCGCCGATTGAACACGTCAGAGAGTTTGATTTCTTCATTAGAATCTCCCCGATACACTTGAGTTTCACATGGAATGCATGGAAGTAGACATGGCGGTTGAAGTCGTGAATGTTGCCCGCTATTTGAGATCCACACTCCCGCCAACCGCAAGCAAAAGTGGAATCTGGAAGAGAATATGATATCCTTCTCTGAATAAAACTCTTTGAAACTTTCCTTGTAAAGTGAGATAACATTCCAGGAAGATCCTCAAATGACGAGTAAACAAGGGAAAAAAATAGCAGAGCAGAAGTCAAATATTAAATATTAAAGGGGCAGTAGCACGTTTTTTGTATGTATATGTATTTGAAAAATTATGTCACCAATGGTATAACACCCTTCTCTCTTTGGAAAATCTAGTTAAAAAATTCATGTACATGGTTCCATATAGCTATGGGAGTCGTTTTTTGTCATTCAAAATAATAAAATGTGTTCACAATAAAATGGCTGCCATGCAATTTTGGCTTTATATGCAACACCGATATTATCACTACGGATAATTGGTTTGTATAAGAAGAATTTTTACCCTCTTAAGTACCGGGTAAATATAAATGACACGACCTATCATTATAAATGGGAAATTGAAAAAATTAAATTTGCAAAAAACGTGCTACTGCCCCTTTAAGGATGCTGGACAAACACTGAGCCATGCCATAAACCACTCTGATACACACAATGCACAGGAATGCTCAGAATTGTGGATAGACAGCATTCGCTTGAAAAACAAATTTGTGTGTATTCTCCTCAATTTCATGACAATATTGTACAGCTGACATGAGGTTTGAGCATGCACCTTGTGCGAGGGTAAAGCGCTTTAAAATACCCAAACTCCTCACAGTGCTGTTACGTCTCTACTTCTTTATCAACACTGCATTCTGGTCTGTGACCTCGAACTAGCTCAAGTTGACCCAGTGTTACCAATGACACTTTCGCATTATTTTTACAAAATATCATAACTATGCTTATTGTATCTACGTAGACATACCATATTCAAATTTAGTTATTGATTTTTTATATATGAAAATTATAAATTAAAACATTTGAGCAAGTCCTGTTTCACGCAGTCATTAATATTCGCGCAATGATTTTGCTTTTACTTCCGTCTACTCACAGTGCTGTTACGGTAAAACTTAGTTCAGCATCACTTTGGCTATTTTTATGAATGTTAACCATTTTTTTATAGCTTAATATCTGAATCCTTTATATATTGTGACAAGAACATTTTGGTAAACTGTTTGGTAAAGGAATCTTGAGCAAGAGACGTCCGTGAACCCAGAGATGATAGTTTGATCAGTTCTGGGGACACAGTTGAATGAATGAGTGATCATTAAACGGCGCTTCGGCAGTATCGCAACCATTAGCAGTGAGGACGAGATTAATAAATACTCACTATCACAGTATATTACATATATCATTGCAGGAATTTAAAGGGACACTGCGTTGAATATAAAAATGACCACTAAGCTGATTAGAGTGTCTGCTAACGAGTTACGCTTCACTTCACTGTCTACATGCAGTAGTTTTATTACCAAATATAAGATACCTACGACAATAAAACACAGGCGGTCAATGGGATCGACAGCGTGCTTTATGAGACAATAAAACATGCTCGTGATTTTAGACGTCAGTTTGAGCGTCGCTTAGCAAATGACGTCACATGTTACGTCACTTTGATTGTTCAATGCTAGTGAACGTGTTCTACGACGGGAGGCATTAATATTTTCCAAAAAATAATATATACAAACAACATAATATCTGCACAGCTTTTATATAAAAGCGAGTAACTGTTTAACATGTTTAAGGGCATCTCATATAAGAAATTTCTTTATAGAAGACTCGTTGTTGTGCTTTATCGTAGAATAAAACATAGCAGAAAACATGCGCCCTTCGTGTTTTATGCTCCCTGCTATGTTTTATTCAACGATAAAGCACGCCAACTCGTCTTCTATTTCTTAATTACGTCATTTGTCTGAAATTCGGTGTCTGTGACTTGTTTGCAGACATGTTAATCAGCATAGGTAGATACACATGATCTGATTTTTATTCTCGACGCGGTGTCCCTTTAACTTGTTAAACTGTCAGTACTGAGAGTGGGGAAAAGTTTGCTACGGGATAACAACTTTTATTACCCTTTAGATAAATTTGTTGAATTCTGATTGGTCAATAGCCAATGCATACGAAACCGTGTATGTGGATTTGCCAGGGTCTACCCTCCGTATGACCCGTGAGACAGGTCACGTGATTTAGACTACGGATGACCTTGACCTTAGATGGAATGCGGAAGTAAAACGGTTGCTCGACTCGGAATTTCAGGATCGAAACTTACCTTAACAAACATAAGTACGGTGATTTCAACTTATATACATTATTTATTTTGTTTGCGTCAATAAAATAATTCAATAAAAACATGTGTCTCTCTATTATTCATCAGGTAATAATAATTTAAAAATCTATTATTTTTTAGCCGCAGAGTTATCTCCCTTGATATTGAGCGGTACACTCTTTACAGTGTTCTTCCTGTTTCACACTGTGTGGAGTTTTTATCACAAACGAAAATAGCTATGTAGCCTATATATTTTATCGAAATATGAGTGAAATAATTACATATAATAGATCTAAAGAGTAATAAATTCGTTACACGGTGTTTTGACAGGGTGTACGGGACTGTAAGACCCTTGTATATTCCGCATTTCCTTCGGCTGCGCCTCAGGAAAATACGGAATATACAAGGGTCTTACAGTCCCGTACACCCTGTCAAAACACCGTGTAACTAATAGTGTATTAGTTTTATTACATGTTATGTGTTACTATGTGAATACTCTATCAGTGTGTCTTTAGTTATCAAAACGTTGCAAAATTGGGTACACTATAGCGTGTTTTCATTTCACGTAATGCAAAATATCCAAGATGACGACAGAACCCTTCCTTTAAACTGTCAGTACACCCAGACTGCTAAGTAAACAAATCACGATTTCCCAAGCTACAATTGTATCGTAGGTATCGATGAATCGTTACAGCCCTACTGCTAAGTAAACAAACCTTGCTCCTCGAGGTCCTCCACATACTCCTGGATATGTTCCGCCATGTGGTGAAGCATCTGCCGGCTGTCCTGGAACTGTTCCTCGCATGTCAGCCATTCACAGCTGTATATCAGCTCTTCTTCCTTCACTTCAACACGTGTCACCGGTTTCTTCTTTGTCGCTGACGGACCCGTCATCTTTCATTGTCGTTAGATGTGAATCTGCAATAAACTTCGAGATAAATTGTCTGATACAAATATTCGTTTGTCGAGTACATGCAGTAGTAAGTAGGCCTGGACGAGGTAGATTTTGTCTACCCGGGTACCACACCCTTATTACCCTGTCCTTCCCGGATACCTGTTTTGTCAATCTCCAAATGTAAGATTTTGTAATACTTGAGGTAATTCTGGTTGGCTGCAGTAAGGAACTAGAAAGGTAAAGCATAGAGATCTATGGATATTTCAATCAAATTTTATTATGAATGGCAATTGACTTTTGTAGTGTCTTCAGATGAATGACAGACTTGGGAATGTAGATTTCCAGGAGTTTTTATTCCAAGGTTACAAACTTGTGTTTGCCGCCATGACAGGACAGGCCCAAGATGCTTTGCGCAGGGAGCGGTACATTAATTCCGCCTGCAAGAGATACTTCATTGTATAAAATATTATGCGTTAGGAACGTGATATTACAACTTTATTATTGTGTTCGAATCTTTATTTCAATTTTGTAATTAAAGAAAAAAACAAATAGTCATATGATAATAACAGGTCCGGGTAGTAGCACTAGTACTCAGCCATGCATTTATCATAATTGGTAGAATTTGTTGACAACAGGCCTATGATACATATGGTATGCTCTGGACCTAATATTCTCACCACAAGTGAATTATAATTGCAGTTGATGACGAAAACGTACCATTATTGTTGTGAATTTTCCCATAGACTTTATGTTACAGTTGCAGTAAAGACAGATAGAAAAAATCATCTACATCATACATGCTCTATTTTTAATTTCCTTTATTTTTCCGTTGATGAGTTAGGTTATCAAATGAAAGAGCAACGTCCCAAGCGGTTTAGGTCTTCAACTTTGTTGTCCGCCATGTTACCCTGACTCAAAGATTGTGTTCGGTGTTGAACATTACAATCAATTTTCTTAATAATAATCGGGATTTTAATGAAACTTATGTTTGTTATGGCTGAGATCATGTCCAAGCATGACGTTCCACATCAAATTAGCAGTCAACATTTCGAAAAACTTCTACAAACCCTACTTGAGTAACGGCAAATTTCGCATCGAACGTTTCGAGAAACTTTGAACGGGGCTACTTGATTGGGTTAACAGTTCGTCTAACGGCATACGTCACTTCAGCCTGATAAACGAAATGACCAATGATGCCCTATCCTTTATTTCTGCTTTCTACGATTTAATAATTTTTAAAGTTTAGAAGTAGGTTTCACTTTTGATGCATATACTTTTAGAATATTTTGCATCTATGGTTATTGCGTTGACAGAACAAGTTTAAGTAGCTGGTATGTCACATAAACTACTGTTAGAATCTTTTTAAAATAATTCTTTTCTTTTCACAGTCATTGTATCTATTTCTATATGACTTTTATTTGTGGATCTAGATGGATCGATGTATATGTGATTTAGGAAATAAAGTTCGCTGTATCTCAATGTGTTTTGTAATAAAGTATAGTTTTGCACTGAACTATATAGCACAAGGATGTCAGTTTCTAGTTCTCATATTAATGCAGTTTATTTACAAAAGCTTGCAGGTTATGGTCAATATAAAATCCAATGTAGAAACAGAGCTAGGCTAGCACCATGGTAGACAAAAACTTCAGTTACCTGGGTCTATTTCCATCGGCAGATATTCGGAAGGTGCGAAATATTCTTTATCATCCAAACTGTACGCGTTCCACAGGAGATATGGCTTGTGTGACATGAAGCGATATCTCCTAGGAGATATCGTTTTGGCAGTAGATTTTGAACAATGCCCTGCCTCCGTTAACTACATGACATCACAATGTCGTGTAATGACATATAATGCTATGACGTCATAAACATGATGACGTCACAATGCTATGACATCACCGCATTGGAAGTCAAATGGCAGAGTTGTGCTCAGAGATGTACATCATTTTCATTGAAAGGTGATAGAATGATTTTGGATGATAAATAAAATCTCATCCTCTTGTGTTCTGATATCAAATATCTCAACACGAGTTGATAAATTGTGATATTATAATACTGGATGATTTGTCCTTTGATGTAAGTGATATTTGTTGAGAATCTGATTTACTGCCAATGTATATGTTATCTTTCAAGTTTGTCTTATATGATCATAGAATTTAAAGGGGCAGTAGCACGTTTTTTGCAAAATTTATTTTTTCAAATTTACCATTTATAATGACAGTTTATTTCATTTAAATTAACTTTAGAGGGTAAAACATCTTATTACACAAACCAATTATCTGTAGTGGTAAAAACTATGTTGCGTATAAAGGAAAAATTGCATGGCGGCCATTTTATTGTGAACACAATTTATTATTTTGTATTACAAAAACGATTACCATGGCTTAACCAAAACAAGTACACTCATTTTAAACTTTATTTTCCGAAGAGAGAAGGATGTTTTACTATTGGTGAAATATTTTTCAAATACATTTCATCAACTTATTTGAGCGAAAAAACGTGCTACTGCCCCTTAATGCATAGTTATTGTTTTCCTTCTGAATCATGGGCATCTTAGCATCGTCATAAATTCCGATTGACCAGTTTTGGGCGAGTAGTTAACAAAATACTTCATATGTTATACTATGTTTGTCAAACAAGTTAATGAATGAATTGGTATCAAACGAGCGAAAACGAGTTTGAAACAAAATCATTCAAAAGTCTATTGGTCCTTTGGTATCCTATAGTCACTGTTTATCACGCCATTTTAGGAGACAATAATTTTTAGGCCACCGGCCCATAACCAAGAGAGTTACATTCAATGTTACATCAATAAATATAAATATGAATAAACATACACATTATAAACTGAGCAATTGTAAATGCTCGTTGCGACGAGTAAATGCATGTTTAACATAGATAGCTAGATTTAATACGTAGTGTGGTTTCCTTTTCAGTTGATACTATCGCGGTAAATGCTAAATATTAGTGATAGTTTCGACGAGTAACGTTCTTGGATATATTTGCAGCGTAAATCTTCATAAAATGGACAAATAAAGGTAAAATGGACTTCGTCTTCTACTGAAGAATGACATAAAGGACATAATCTATCATGTTAAGGAATGTTTATGTAAATATAAATGTAGGGTTTTGTAAGTATCATTCGCCTACATGACCGTTTTTATAACCAGCACCTTATATCTATATTGCAATGACACATGGGTATATTCCCATATCTGTGACAATTTACAGGGCAATATCGTATGTTTGAGGCTTATCCCACGCTAGCCCCATTTTAAATTTTGTACTTTTTTCTGGGCCCATTCGAAACCGACAGCCCAATCAAAGGAAGTATTTCCAAACAATTTAAAAAACCGCTTTAACGTAATCATCGACTGAAAGTTTTACAAACTAATTATTCACCTGTTTGAACCTATTGCACCGATTTACTCGACGTTGATTATATGTTGTTCATGTGACTGAGACAAATCGGCATACGCCACTATTTCCCAAACAAATAAGGACCAAAACAATACCTCCCGCTCTTTTGATTATCTTCTCCTAGTTGGAAGGTGAAGGTCGCATAATAACACTTCCGCCAGCTGATTTCCTTTTCCGTTTTCGTTTCGTTTTTGGTTGTTTGTGCAACTGCAATCATGTGTTTCTTTAATGATCATTTCGAGCAAAAGATGCATCAATTGGATATTAATGTATATAACTTCGGTAATATCCCCACATTTTATTTAATTTTCTGATTGTTTTCTGTTTATGGAAAACTTAATTATTTCTCTGAAAATATTTCTGGATGGGATGAAACGGTTTAAATTAGCATATTAATTAATTCCCTGACCGCCATGCTTTTTTTTATTGGCCACAGAGTAATAAAGAACATTTATGAACAAATACTTATAATTTACAATATAAGATGTAGTTGAAACGATGTGAACAACATGAACAAATACTTATATATGTAAAAGTAGTTTCATTCAAAACTTAACGTATCAAACTCGATTTTGAATATATATATTCACTGTCAAACTGAATGAAAGAATATTGATGGATATTTCTAAATAAAAGAATTTAAGATATATTAACTCTCTCTTGGTCAATGTCCAAAAGAGTAACTATTCCCTTACACAAAATTTATGATGAAAGTTCGATTTTATCATATGAAACTTAAATTAATAAATAAATAATAGTTTCCCCCTCATGAATTAAAAAATATATCAACTAATATACATATCTTTTAAAAAGAGTGAGATGATGTAATCTTTATTCTCATGAGTTCTTTTAATATCATATCGTTTTTGTTCTCTGTCTAATATCGTGCTTTAATTATTGTTTTTGATATCTGAGATAATAATATTTCAACTTATATGTTTTTAGAAGGATAGAATTATGTATGTTTTGAGCGAAGAATAACTAGCAAAACCAAAATAGCTTAATTACTTCAGACGAGGACTTGTGCATAATATATACTCATATAATATAGATATACACATGTAATTGTAATATAAGTCCTTGCTTTAGAATCTTTTTCTGACAGATATTGAATTGGATTTCTTACATTCTTTTGAGTCGCTGTATACATGATGGCAATCACCTGTTATCGAAGCGCCCTACAAACACCAGTGTCTGCCTCATGTCCTGTACGATCAGGGACGGCGTTATGCTGTGACAACTCCAGTCTCTTAATCATTTGATGAGCAACAAGAACGAGTTTAGTAGCAGAGGAGTGTGTACCAACAGATCCAGAGGTTCCAACCTTCCCAAGTTAGCATGCTATTTTTTGGAAACGGAAACGTTGGATAAACGTAGTAGCCTAGTAGTAGAAGTATAATAGTAGTAGTAGTAGTAGTCGTAGCAGTAGTAGTAGTAGCATCAGCAGTGATAGTATGAGTAGCAGCAGCAGTAATAGTAGAAGTAGCAGTAATAGTAGTAGTAGCAGTAGTAGTAGCAGTAGCAGCAACATTAGTAGTAGCAGTAGTATTAGCAGCAGTAGCAGCAGCAGTAGTAGTAGCACTTGCAGTAATAGTAGTAGTAACAGTAGTAGAAGCAGCAGCAGTAATAGTAGTAGTAACAGTAGTAGAAGCAGCAGCAGTAATAGTAGTAGAAGTAGTAGTAGTAGCAGCAGCAGCAGTAATAGTAGCAGACGTAGTAGTAGTAGTAGCAGCAGCAGTAATAGTAGTAGAAGTAGTAGCAGCAGTAGTAGTAGCATCAAATGTAATAGTAGTAGTAGAAGTAGTAGTAATAGTAGTAGTAGCAACAGCAGTGATAGTAGTAGTAGTAGCAGCAGCAGTAATAGTAGTAGTAGTAGTAGTAGTAGTAGTAGTAGTAGTAGTAGTAGTAGTAGCACCAGCAGCAGCAGTAGTAGCAGCAGCAGCAGTAGTAGCAGTAGTAGGCATATCTCAAAGCCAATAACACGGGTAAACGAACGCAGACACACTCGAGTGTGTTCATAAACATATCGTATAATTGCCAAAATATTATCTCATTGAAATATATAGGCAACACTTCGACTCAAAATAAATGGAAAATCGCACGGTGTCTTCCGGTCTAAATATAGATCAAGTCTATTATTTTCAGTGTGGTCAATCTCGCACACTGTAAACAAATATAAGACCGATAAAGAACAGTTAATGAGTACTTATAGATACGTTGAAATATGTAATTTCTGGCTGTTATTTATTTGCCATTTCATTCAATATGTATTTCCTACATATATTGAAATAAATGTTTTACCCAAAGAGGTATTTTACTTGAATTCAATAATCAATGCTAATATACTATATTAGTCATATTTTGTTGGTATCGTCACAATGAAAATATCATTTAACAGGTAACATGTCAATAATCTTAGAAACATGTTGATATAGCAATCGTGACATTCAGCCATGTGACATGGGTAACTTGCAGGAGAAAAACGTGGGTTGCTATGACGACTTGTGAAATTGACAAGATTCCGTGCCATGGAAACGCTTGTTTCAAGTCTTGCTCCTCTTGGTAACATGTGATTGTCATCATGCATGCAGCGACTCAGAAGAATGCAGTTACTGTTACGGTCCTAAGAAAAAGAATATCTGTTAGAAAGAGATTCTGAAAGCAAGCACTTATATTACAAGTACATATATAGTCCATGCATGGTACGGAAAACATTCTTTAACACAGAAAAACAAAATTGGCAAAATTGTAAACACCTCCAGCAACATTTGCGGCTTTTATATTGTGCATCTTTCATTCCAGTTTGATTTCTAGACTTAATAACAAGGCCCTATAGCCATTCAATCGACCCATCGCACTTTCTAAATGAATCTTTTTTTGGGTAGTATTGTATACTACCAAAGACTCTTTGAATGTAAGACGAATTTCCCATCAAGGATAATAAAGTTTATCTATTCTTATCTTGTTGTGTAGTACGTTTTATGCAATAAAGGGAAATATGTTTATATCAGGTCAGAATATATTGACCCGCGTTAATCGAAGGCCTACTTGTGTCAACTTCCCAATGCAAGACATAACTCTTGCCAGTCTCCATTACTGGCTGATTTAGGCCTTGCAGTATTTCCTTAAGAAATCTGTGCTTAGAAATCCAGGCCCACTATGCATTTCTAGTGCAGCGATTCACTATCTAGGCACAGCAAAGCGAGGGAAATACCGCAAGGCTTAATCGACCAGTAATGCAGACTGGCAAGAGTTATGCCTTGCGTTTGGAAGTTGTACTTGTATTTTAAACCAAATTTGGATTTTCGTGATATGAAAATTATTTATCATATGTCATGTTGCAGATGAAAAATTTCTCTAGCGATTGATGTCATAAGTTCATTTTCCAAAAAATATTTTTGTATTTGAAACACTACCATAATCGATGGATGTTTAAAAATCAACACCATATCTGAAAACCCACATGGCATGTACTGATTAGTTTGGATAGCACAGTAACTTGTCGGCATGTTCAGCTTCGGATCAAGGGGTCCATGGTATAAAAAATCTTTTGGTGTGTGAAAGTGCTCTGTAGCTTATCAGGAGTTAATTGATTTATTATCTAAGGTTGAATATCTCAAGTAACACATTTAATAAATCTACAATTTAGAATCTCCTTTGGACAAGTAGTATGTATACAACAGTTCAGCTTGCTAGAGCTGTTTGTACTGGAGAGTTGAGAAAAAGATGAAAATAGGTTTTTAAGCATTTCACAGCATTTCAGATTTCTAGAGCTTTTCGTACTTGAGGTTTACCCCATTTTCGCTCAGTAAAACGAAAGTTTGTGAGTGGGAATGCAGAAGTAGAACAGCCCGAGAAGCAGCTCTGAGCCGCTTAAAATAATTAATTGTATATAGTTTACTGTGTTAATGTAAAATATGGGGTTGGGATTAAGAGAGCACGACCCTGTGTTCAAATGGGTGTCGAGTTTGAATTTTTGGGACATTGAACTTTGACGATACAAAATTTTTTCGATTTGAGTCGAGAGAAAGACGTTGCCAACCTCACTTCGTTCACACATAGGGAAAACTGGTCGTTCATCTCTGCAACATACCGTACCGCCCGGGCCCTTATTAACATTGTAAAGGCTCTTACCCCCTGGCGCTTATTGGAGGCCCGGCTCTTATTTCATTATTAGGTTTGACCAATGCAAGTGATAAAATCTGATAACTGAAGGAAATGTCTTTGAATAACACAAACTCCTATTAGAAGAAATACGGTATTTGCGCTAAACTTCACCTGTGATTAGGGGTGCTTACATATTTTCAATATATATAGTTCCAATATCTCTGGTAATAAAACATGCATTTATCTGCAACGCGTGAAATTCAATTGACCTTGGAGTCTCGAATTTCCGTTATATGCACATCTTCTTGAACTGTATAAGACGATCTGTATATATGTTTATAGCGGCGGGTGACATATATTGTGGAAGCTTAACTTAAAGGGGCAGTAGCACGTTTTTTTTCAAATTTTATTTTTTCAAATTTCCAATTTGTAATGATAGTTTATGTCATTTATATAGGCTTTAGAGGGTAAAACATCTTATTACACAAACCAATTATCCGTATTGGTAATAACGGTGTTGCATATAATGCAAACAATGCATGGCGGCCCTTTTATTGTGAACACATTTTATTATTTCAAATGACATTGTCATAGTGGACGTTCCGATCCAAACCTCTTCCAAATTCTATATTATATATCATTGAGAAATTATTCAAACTAAGCATATATATTTGTAAACTTTCACTATCTTTATCAATTGAAAACACGTGTTCACTCGACCGCTGTTACTATCACCACAGGCATCCATACCAACGGTCAGTGATTATGTAACTAATATGACACCGATCATGCAATCCTGGTTATTTTTTACCTGCGTCCAGCATGTCACCGGCCAAATCAGATTTATTGAATAATATGCATGTTATGATGTGACATGTATGTGCTTAAATACGCAGAGGGGTGTTCTCTCGTCAGACTCTCAGCAGACTCTCAGCAGACTCAATCAGACTCGCACTGACCAGCAACGCAGACGGGTTGACAGCCGAGAGACTCGGCTACTCTGGTGGGCTGACCAGTCCACACCCTGCGTGCTAGACTCCAACACAGCCTTATGTAAATTTAGTCCATCAACGCCCCGAGTCGGACACAGTTTGGAGAGAGTCTCCATGACAGGGTTTGAGGAGGACCTTGTAGTGTACTCCAAGATTGAAACACCGGCTCGGGAATCCACGTAAAAAAAAAAAGAAAAATGGTCGACCAACAAAACAACAGTCCTCTATTCAATTCATAGTCGTATTCATCGTCTCTCGTCGACGAAGTTTCTCAGTCTTTGAAAACATAAACGATTCCCATGGCTTTACGGAACAATGTACACTCATTTTTTAACTTGATTTTCTGAAGAAAGAAGGGTAGGCCTATTTTACTATCAGTGACATAATTTTTCAAATACATTTCATCAATCATCAACTTATTTGAGCGAAAAAACGTGCTACTGCCCCTTTAAGGCCTGTCAGCCTTTACATACCGAGGCAAATGTGCCTATTTACAGGTACATGATAGCAAGGTGTCGTGACAAAGATATATCGAAACTAGACTAAACTACAGCTGACTACTTATAAACCTACATGTAACGGGTCAGTGGCGTCAATGTGCAGATGTTCGCTAATACATTTCATTGCGTTTTACACCTTTAGTACGAGCTGGCTCAGTTTTCATGGCAGTGTTTTGGCAGCAATGCACGTGAATTCCGTGTAAATCATGGCAGTATATCGACACCGTCCGTGGAACTCGTTATATTGCTTGCATTACGATACACATGCGGTGCGTGCAATGCATGACAGTGTTGTCGTTAACAGATCAATGCACGTGAAATCCGTGCTTATTTTGACAGTGAATTCCATGGCAACAATAATCCAATCTGCAGTTTACCTGCCGAAGTGTGTCGATTGAGACGAAAATGATCAAAAAGTAAGTATTACTGAATGCATCCTGTATGTACAGAGAATACCTATATAATATATAATACGAGTCAACATTGAGTGACAGGTACAAATACAAACATTTAGTATGTTTCTTATACATAATGAGCTAGCAAAGAAATTGGTGTCCGTGTTATGTAATCAAAGTCATACACTCTCTGAACGTGTGTATTACACATGGCGGAGTCCGTGCACTACATGTACCTTAATGAGATATATCGGCACACATGTTGACCCCATGAACACATTCAGTGCTCCGGTTGGAAAAGTATACTCCCGCGACCCAGTTAGACATTCTCTGTTTCTGATAAGCATCAACATCGTAGACCTACCAGAGCATTATCCGTTTGTCGACAGTGGGCGTACAAATCCGGGCTCCACTAGAAAGGTAAAACTATTATGATTGCTACTTAAGTGCAAAGCACTTCTGTTAATTATTTATAATGATAAATGACAGCTGACCCAATAGTTGGAATACAAGCGCTCTGTGAGTTTCACTGTGAACCACGATTTCATTTGGAATGGGTAATACACCTGACTTTCTTAGTTAATTGTAATACCGTAAATCATTGAATAATCGCCCATCGATTAATAATTTCACCACCAATTTGACCCGGCGATTTATCGAGGCAGGCGATTAATATATTTATTTAAGAAATAAAGTTCGCTGTACCCCAATGTGTTTTGTAATAAAGTATAGTTTTGCCCTGAACTATTATAGTTAAAGCACGAGGACATTAGTCAAAGTACTTTTTTTCGATTGTTTTAACCGCTAAGATGCCTAGCGGTTTGAACAATCGAAAAAAGTACTCTATCAGACATTCTACCATGACATTGCTGGATACTCGATTCTGATTGGTTCTCCAGCAAAATCTAGCGTGATCAATTCTGGATTGAACCTCCTCTGATTTTAGCGCCGCTTCACCGCGTATTGACAAATCTACATTGTGACGTCACAATCTATCCGAACAAACGGCCGATTCTAAGGTGTGCTCTACTTTTGGAAATCAAAATAACTGATACAATCAAATTAATTTTTCCTGTAGCGTGCTTTAGAGTTACATCAGATAGATTAGCAAGGCAAACTGCGTCAGTATCGAGATCAATCCAAATAGCGACACTTGATGCAGTTGAGAAGGCGAGCAAACGCAATGTCATTGACGCAATGGTCAGCCGGATCTGAAAACCGAGCGTAACGTTTTGATGCAAAATAAGAAATACATATGTCATATCATCTGCACACCTACGTCGATAACTAGAATGTGCATTCCTTACCCGAATGAGACAATTACCATCACCTGAAACGCTTCCTTTTAATAAATACAAGTCCGCAAGCTCGTCATTCACAGCGACCGGCAAACGGTAGCCGCCATTTTGAACGTCGCGTGATATGCTTAGCGGGTTATTCCAAAAATGCGAACTTCAGGAAATACGAATCTTGATTTTGTGAACGCGAATGTTGAGAAAACAAAATGTAAACTCCCGTTATAAATGACACATATATATATGATTTTTTTAAATGGTTAAAGAGAACTTGTAGGAGAAAACTCTGTGTATAACAACAATATTTTTGTACGAACTCGCTGCTGTTGTTACAAAGGATTTTTCGAACGTAATTCGGAGCTCGCGCCCTGCCGTTGTACGCACTGTCAGCATCCGACAAAAAGAGTTCCATGGTAAAACAGTCATGGTAGAATGGAGATAAACCTACTGTGTTTGAAAATCAGAGACATGTTATACTGGATTGATAGCGAGTAAATTTAAAATTGAATCCTAAATAAAGGTATAGTTTTTTGAATGACGTAACAATCGAATGACGTTCCTGCTGTTCCACGCCGCTCCCACGTGATCAAGTGTGCCCATGGTAACGTAACGTCGATTCGCCTCAGCCGTCTGAACTCTTACATCGCAACCAAAAAAGCGTGTACTCCTTTCCATGGTTTGCAACTTCTGCAGTCGGTTAAAATTAGCGATGGGACAATTAGAATTAGACAAATTACGTTCCGCCAACACGCTGAGACTGGATCCATGTCAACCCACATTTCTTTTTGGAATATTAGTCACGTGATCTTAGTCTATCTTAGGGGTTGGGTTTGACACGTGGAATAGCCGTCCGTTGGCCCTGTTCATGGATTATTAACATAAAGAATGTAAACAATATTTTTATTTCCAAATTATTGGAAGCAGAATGTTGCCTATATCTGATCATTTGGCATCTTAGAAAAGAAATAAAGTTCGCTGTACCCCAATGTGTTTTATATTAAAGTATAGTTTTGTCCTGAACTATTATTACGTCAAAGCACTCGGACTAACGTCCTTTATTTCTTAAGTATATATATTTATATGGCTATAGGATACAAGCCATTGACATTGTCTATATGTTTATATGATTACATATCAATGCACCTGGTATATAAAGAAAACGTTACTTCAACTTGGCTGAAAGTTCATTCAGATAACCATGAACGACTGTTGAGAGAGCATTGTGCTTTATTAAGACAATTTTGTATGGTTCCCGATTAGTTAAAAAGTGCTATAAGGCCTTAAAAAAATGCTTCTGGTCTTTACAGGCTGACAAAAATGATGCGATGACGCGATTTTTTATTTATTTACGACATTTTTTCTTTTTGAATTAAGAGATAAACAAACAAAATTTAAACGATTATTTATATAAATAAAGCATTAGCCCTCTTAAATATGTGTTAATATTCCAAATAGTCAATATTATTATCAACAGAAACGAGTGACATTTTCTATGTCCAATGTTTTATTAGGCTAAAAAATGTATAAAGTTATTATAAAAAGTATTAATAAAGTTATCTGCCCCATTCTTTTGTTAAAACCTAAAAACAAGAGACCTGAGGCCTGTGTTTGAAACTGACGCGGGCGGAAACCAGAAACAAATTATACAACTGACGATGAAACCCACTTTCTCTAAAAGAAGTTCGTTGAAGAATAGAAAAGCGCTAACTGTAGCTTATAAACGTAATTGGATTACTTGCGCGTATATTGTATATTGTACACTAAGGCCTAGGTGAACTTAGATAGCCCACTTAGGTCTATTAAGATCACTAACCTTAAAGGGTCAGTAGCACGTTTTTTGGCTGAAATAAGTCGATGAAATGTATTTAAAAAATAATGTCACTAATAGTAAAACACCCGTCTCTCTTCGGAAAATCAAGTTAAAAAATGAGTGTACACGGCTCGGTAAAGCCATGGGAATCATTTTTGTCATTCGAAAGAATAAAATGTGTCAGTACCATACAATAACATTTGCTTTTGACTATCTTAGGGCTAAGAGAGCTTCGAAAATCTAGACCCTGAATACCGTAGTAGTAGCAGTAGCAGCAGCAGCAGCATTAGTATTGCGGTAGTAGTAGCTGCAACAGTGGTAGTAGCAGTAGTAGTAGTGGTGGTTGTAGCAGTAGCAGCAGCAACAGTAGTTGTAGCAGCAGCAACAGTAGCATCAGCAGCAGTAGTAGTAGTAGTAGTAGTAGCTGCAGTAGTTGTAGTAGTAGCAGAAGCAGCGGCAGCAGCAGTAGTAGAAATAGCAGAAGTAGAAGTAGCAGCAGTAATAGTAGCAGCAGTAGTAATAGTGGTAGCAGCAGTAGTAGTAGTATAAGTAGCGGTAGTAGTAGTAGTAGCAGAAGCAGCAGCACCAGTAATAGTAGTTATAGTTGCATTAGTAGTAGCAGCAGCAGAAGTGGTAGCAGTAGTAGTAGTAGCAGCAGTAGTAGTAGTAGCAGTAGTAGTAGTAGCAACAGCAGCATTAGTAGTAGCGGTAATATTAGCTGCAGCAGTAGTTGTTGTAGGTGTAGTAGTAGTAGTAGTAGCAGTAGTTGTAGTAGTAGTAGTAGTAGTAGCAGTAGTTGTAGTAGAAGCAGCAGTAGTAGCAGTAGTAGTAGTAGCAGAAGCAGCAGCATCAGTAATAGTGGTAGTAATATCAGCAGCAGTAATAGTAGTTATCGTTGCATTAGTAGTAGCAGCATTAGTAGTGGTAGCAGTAGTAGTAGTAGTAGTAGTAGCAGCAGTAGTAGTAGTAGCAGCAGTAGTAGTAGTAGTAGCAGTAGTAGTAGTAGTAGTAGCAGCAGTAGTAGTAGCAGTAGTAGTAGTAGCAGTAGTAGTAGTAGCAGCAGTAGTAGTAGTAGCAGCAGTAGTAGTAGCAGTAGCAACAGCAGCATTAGTAGTAGCGGTAGTATTAGCTGCAGCAGTAGTTGTTGTAGTAGTAGTAGTAGCAGTAGTTGTAGTAGTAGTAGTAGTAGTAGCAGTAGTTGTAGTAGAAGCAGCAGTAGTAGCAGTAGTAGTATTAGCAGTAGAAGCAGCATTAGTAGTAGCAGTAGCAGCAGCAGCATTAGTATTGCGGTAGTAGTAGCTGCAGCAGTGGTAGTAGTAGAAGTAGCAGAAGTAGTAGCAGTAGCAACAGCATTAGTAGTAGGAGCGGTAGTAGTAGTAGAAGCAGCAGTGGTAGTAGTAGTAGTAGTAGTAGTAGTAGTAGTAGTAGTAGTAGTAGTAGTAGTGCCAACAAATTATCTCATTGAAATACATAGGCTAAACTTAATTGTTCGCAGATTTTCTCGACTCAAAATAATAATAATCGACTCAAAATAATAAACTAATTAGTTAGGTTTCTTCCAGGCTAAATATAAATCAAGTCTATTATTTTCAAGTGCATAGCATTGTGGTCAATCTCACACACTGTAAACAAATATAAGATCGAGAAAGAAAAGTTTATGAGTACTTATAGATACGTTGAAATATATAATTTCTGGCTTTTATTTATTTGCCATTTCATTCAATGTGTATTTCCTACACATATTGAAATAAATGTTTTACCCAACGAGGTATTTTACTTGAATTCAATAATCAATGCTAATATAATATATTAGTCATATTTTGATGGTATCGTCACAATGAAAATATCATTTAACAGGTAACATTTCAATAATCTGTATATTCTTAGAAACATGTTGATATAGCAATTGTGACATTCAGTAATGTGACATGGGTAACTTGCAGGAGAAAAACGTGGGTTGCTATGACGGCTTGTGAAATTGACAAGATTCCGTGCCATGGAAACGCTTGTTTCAAGTCTTGCTCCTTTTGGTAACATGTGATTGTCATCATACATGCAGCGACTCAGAAGAATGAAGTTACTGTTACAGTACTAAGAACAAGAATATCTGTTAGAAAGAGATCCTGAAAGCAAGCACTTATATTACAAGAACATAGTTCGTGCATGGTACGGAAATCTTTCTCTAACACAGAAAAACAAATTGGCAAAATTGTAAACACCCCCAGTAAAATAACACGGCCCTATAGCCATTCAATCGACCCATCACACTTTCTAAATGAAATTATTTTGGTAGTATTGTATACTACCAAAGACTCTTTGAATGTAAAACGAATTTCCCATCAAGGATAATCAAGTTTATCTTATTTTATCTTGTTGTGTAGTACGTTTTATGCACACACAAAAAAAATGTTTATATGAGGTCAGATTATATTGACGCACGTTAATCGAAGTTGTCCTTGAAAAATTTCTCTAGCGATTGATGTCATAAGTTCGTTTTCCAAAAAATATTTTTGTATTTGAAACTAATGCTGGATATTGTGCAAAAATTCATATTGCGATATATTGCGATATACAGCACACATATTGCAATAATACTGCGATATATTGAATGACATTTATACATCGTTATGCGATTTAAACATGAAATATTTGATAAAATGCCTTTCAGATCTTACAAACTATATACAACAAGTTATTAAGGTAAATATGTAACCAAATTCTAATGATATTTACATTAAAAAAAATGTCTCATTTGTCCAACACATATTCCCGCACATCAAACATTTTTTGGAGAATTAAACCATGTGTCTGTGCCTATATAACAGCAATATTTTAAACTTAATTTTACCTGAAATGCATTGGTGCGATATATTGCGATATCACAAATCATATTGCAATTATTGCAATACACACTTTGTACCGATATAAACCGGTATATTGATAATATTACACAGCCCTATTTGAAACACTACCATACTCGATGGCTTTTTAAAATTCAACACCATATCTGAAAACCCACATGGCATGTACTGATTAGTTTGGATAGCACAGTGGTCGGCATGTTCAGCTTCGGATCAAGGGGTCCATGGTATAAAAGATCTTTTGATGCGTGAAAGTCAACTGGGTGTAAAAATATGTTTTTGATTCAAAAATCAAAACTGTATTTAAGATCTGATGAAATGAATTTTTCTCAAGAACGATAGATGATTACCTCTATGTATATTGTACAACGGAATCAATTGAGCAGAAAATCGAGACAATATACACTTGCTGTACAAATTAAAACGATTTTAATTCGCCCATTAGCGCAATCAGTAGGGCGATTCATTTTGTAAATGCTCACTGAGGCGTGACTGTGATAAGCGACAGCACTGGGCCGGCTAGACAGCTACTCCGCCGCCTCTCGTTAATTAATTAATGATGATTATCACTGCTGCTAAATGAATTCATAAGGTGTATTACATCGCCAAAAAGTCATGTTTATGTAATAATTATGTAATTGTCATCTGCGGAATTACCTAGATGGATATCTAAACATTCGATATATGGGAAATTTAAGTTGGTTTATTGAAGAGTTCTTTGTGAACCGATTTCAGAAATTTAAAATCGAGCAATTGTCAAATTGACATTCCATTTTAATGAATCTGATTTTGACCATATGTCATTTCATCTATCCTTTTTAATACGTAGTTAAGGAACAAGAACAATAGCTATGTTTTGGCAAAACACAATAGAGCCATGGGCTCTGTAGCTTATCAGGAATTAATGGATTTATTATCTAAGGTTGAATATCTAAGTTATCTCAAGTAACACATTAAATAAATCTACAATTTAGAATCTCATTTGGACAAGTAGTATGTGTACAACGTTTCAGCTTGCTAGAGTTTTTTGTACTGGAGATTGGAGAAGAAGATGAAAATAGGTTTTTAAGGTTGTGACCCCTGTGACCCTATTTGGGACCAAAGGGTCAACAGATATACAATTTAGAATCCCCATATGCCTAATGACTCTGCACACAGCATTTCATATTTCCAGAGCTTTTCATACTTGAGGTTTACCCAATTTTCGCTCCGTAAAACGGAAGTTTGTGAGTTGGAATGCAGTCGAACAACCCGAGAAGCCGCTCTGAGCCGCTTATAAAATGTGTAAATGTAACATATGGGGTTGGGATTAAGAGAGCACGACCCTGTGTTCAAATGGGTGTCAAGTTTGAAATTTTTGGGACATTGAACTTTGACGATACAAAATTATTTCGATTTGAGTCGAGAGAAAGACGTTGCTAACCTTCACTTCGATCACACATAGGGAAAACTGGTCGATCATCTCTGTTGCGCAACATACCGCATTTCCTCTAATTGGGGCCCGGGCCCCTTATTAACATGTAAAGGCTCTTACCCCCGGCGCTTATTGGAGGCTCGGCTCTTATTTGAGGTCCGGCCCTTATTTCATTATTAGGTTTGACCAATGCACGTGATAAAATCTGATAACTGACGAAAATGTCTTAGAATAACACAAACTCCTCGCCAATTGACGTAAACCTAATTTAGAATGATAGTTTAACCCTCTTAGTACCGGGGAACATATATGGGGAATATTATCTAGTAGGGAGTAATTAATAATGCGATATAAACCGGGCCCCAATAAGAGACCCGGCCCTTATTGGAGGCCCGGCCCTTATTCACCTTTAGGTACCTTTACCCCCGGCTGTTATTAGAGGCCCGGCCCCTAATAGAAGAAATACGGTATTTGCGCTAAACTTCACCTGTGATTAGGGGTGCTTACATATTTTCCATATATATAGTTCCAATATCTCTGGTAATAAAACATGCATTTATCTGCAACGCGTGAAATTCAATTGACCTTGGAGTCTCGAATTTCCGTATATGCACATCTTCTTGAACTGTATAAGACGATCTGTAAATAAGTTTATAGCGGCGGGTGAGATATATATATCGAGTAAGCTTAACTTAAGGGGGCAGTAGCACGTTTTTATTAAAAATTTATTTTTTCAAATTTCCCATTTGTAATGATAGTTATGTCATTTATATTGACTTTAGAGGGTAAAACATCTTATTACACGAACCAATTATCCGTATTGGTAATAATGGTGTTGCGTATAATGCAAAAATTGCATGGCGGCCATTTTATTGTGAACACATTTTATTTTTTCAAATGACATTGTCATCGTGGACGTTCCGATCAAAATCTCTTCCAAATTCTATATTTTATATCATTGAGAAATTATTCAAACTAAGCATATATATTTGTAAACTTTCACTATCTTTATCAATTGAAAACACGTGTTCACTCAACCGCTGTTACTATCGCCACAGGCATCCATACCAACGGTCAGTGATTATGTAACTAATACGACACTGACCATGCAATCCTGGTTATATTTGACCTGCGTCCAGCATGTCACCGGCCAAATCAGATTTATTGAATAATATGCATGTTATGATGTGACATGTATGTGCTTAAATACGCAGAGGGGTGTTCTCTCGTCAGACTCTCGGCAGACTCTCAGCAGACTCAATCAGACTCGCACTGACCAGCAAAGCAGACGGGTTGACAGCCGAGAGACTCGGATACTCTGCTGGGCTGACCAGTCCACACCCTGCGTGCTAGACTCCAACACAGCTTCATGTAAATTTAGTCCATCAACGCCCCGAGTCGGACACAGTTTGGAGAGAGTCTCCACGACAGGGTTTTGAGGAGGACCTTGTAGTGTACTCCAAGTTGTGATTGTAACACCGGCTCGGGAATCCACGTAAAATAAAAGAAAAATGGTCGACCAACAAAACAGCAGTCGTCAGTCCGCTATTCAATTCATAGTCGTATTCATCGTCCCTCGTCGACGAAGTTCCTCAGTCTTTGAAAACATAAACGATTCCCATGGCTTTACGGAACCATGTACACTCATTTTTTAACTTGATTTTCTGAAGAGAGAAGGGTATTTTACTCTCAGTGACATAAATTTTCAAATACATTTCATCAATCATCATTCATATTTGAGGGAAAAAACGTGCTACTGCCCCTTTAAGGCCTGTCAGCCTTTACATACCGAGGCAAATGTGCCTATTTACAGGTACATGATAGCAAGGTGTCGTGACAAAGGTATATCGAAACTAGACTAAACTACAGCTGACTACTTATAAACCTACATGTAACGGGTCAGTGGCGTCAATGTGCAGATGTTCGCTAATACATTTCATTGCGTTTTACACCTTTAGTGCGAGCTGGATCAGTTTTCATGGCAGTGTTTTGGCAGCAATGCACGTGAATTCCGTGTAAATCATGGCAGTATATCGACACCGTCCGTGGAACTCGTTATATTGCTTGCATTACGATGCACATGCGGTGCGTGCAATGCATGACAGTGTTGTCGTTAACAGATCAATGCACGTGAAATCCGTGCTTATTTTGACAGTGAATTCCATGGCAACAATAATCCAATCTGCAGTTTACCTGCCGAAGTGTGTCCATTGAGACGAAAATGATCAAAAAGTAAGTATTACTGAATGCATCCTGTATGTACAGAGAATACCTATATAATATATAATACGAGTCAACATTGAGTGACAGGTACAGATACAAACATTTAGTATGTTTCTTATACATAATGAGCTAGCAAAGAAATTGGTGTCCGTGTTATGTAATCAAAGTCATACACTCTCTGAACGTGTGTATTACACATGGCGGAGTCCGTGCACTACATGTACCTTAATGAGAGATATCGGCACACATGTTGACCCCATGAACACATTCAGTGCTCCGGTTGGAAAAGTATACTCCCGCGACCCAGTTAGACATTCTCTGTTTCTGATAAGCCGCACATCAACATCGTAGACCTACCAGAGCATTATCCGTTTGTCGACAGTGGGCGTACAAATCCGGGCTCCACTAGAAAGGTAAAACTATTATGATTGCTACTTAAGTGCAAAGCACTTCTGTTAATTATTTATAATGATAAATGACAGCTGACCCAATAGTTGGAATACAAGCGCTCTGTGAGTTTCACTGTGAACCACGATTTCATTTGGAATGGGTAATACACCTGACTTTCTTAGTTAATTGTAATACCGTAAATCATTGAATAATCGCCCATCGATTAATAATTTCACCACCGATTTGACCCGGCGATTTATCGAGGCAGGCGATTCATATATTTATTTAAGAAATAAAGTTCGCTTACCCCAATGTGTTTTGTAAAAAAGTATAGTTTTGCCCTGAACAATTATAGTTAAAGCACGAGGACATTAGTCAAAGTACTTTTTTTCGATTGTTTTAACCGCCAAGATGCCTAGCGGTTTGAACAATCGAAAAAAGTACTCTATCAGACAATAAAGGTATAGTTTTTTGGATGACGTAACAATCGAATGACGTTCCTGCTGTTCCAAGACGCTCCCACGTGATCAAGTGTGCCCATGGTAACGTAACGTCGAACTGAACAGCCGTCTGAACTCTTACATCGCAACCAAAAAAGCGTGTACTCCTTTCCATGGTTTGCAACTTCTGCAGTCGGTTAAAATTAGCGGTGGGACAATTAGAATTAGACAAATTACGTTCCGCCATTACGCTGAGACTGGATCCATGTCAACCCACAATTCTTTTTGGAATATTAGTCACGTGATCTTAGTCTATCTTAGGGGGTGGGTTTGACACGTGGAATAGCCGTCCGTTGGCCCTGTTCATGGATTATTAACATAAAGAATGTAAACAATATTTTTATTTCCAAATTATTGGAAGCAGAATGTTGCCTATATCTGATCACTTGGCATCTTAGAAAAGAAATAAAGTTAGCTGTACCCCAATGTGTTTTATAATAAAGTATAGTTTTGTCCTGAACTATTATTACGTCAAAGCACTCGGACTAACGTCCTCGTGCTTTAATTATAATAGTTCAGGGACAAAACTATACTTTATTACAAAACACATTTGGGTACAGCGAACTTTATTTCTTAAGTATATATATTTATATGGCTATAGGATACAAGCCATTGACATTGTCTATATGTATATATGATTACATATCAATGCACCTGGTATATAAAGAAAACGCTACTTCAACTTGGCTGAAAGTTCATTCAGATAACCATGAACGACTGTTGAGAGAGCATTGTGCTTTATTAAGACAATTTTTGTATGGTTCCCGATTAGTTAAAAAGTGCTATAAGGCCTTAAAAAAATGCTTCTGGTCTTTACAGGCTGACAAAAATGATGCGATGACGCGATTTTTTATTTATTTACGACATTTTTTCTTTTTGAATTAAGAGATAAACAAACAAAATTTAAACAATTATTTATATAAATAAAGCATTAGCCCTCTTAAATATGTGTTAATATTCCAAATAGTCAATATTATTATCAACAGAAACGAGTGACATTTTCTATGTCCAATGTTTTCTTAGGCTAAAAAATGTATAAAGTTATTATAAAAAGTATTAATAAAGTTATCTGCCCCATTCTTTTGTTAAAACCTAAAAACAAGAGACCTGAGGCCTGGGTTTGAAACTGACGCGGGCGGAAACCAGAAACAAATTATACAACTGACGATGAAACCCACTTTCTCTAAAAGAAGTTCGTTGAAGAATAGAAAAGCGCTAACTGTAGCTTATACACGTAATATGAAATGTATTTAAAAAATAATGTCACTTATAGTAAAACACCCGTCTCTCTTCGGAAAATCAAGTTAAAAAATGAGTGTACACGGCTCGGTAAAGCCATGGGAATAATTTTTGTCATTCGAAAGAGTAAAATGTGCCAGTACCATACAATAACATTTGCTTTTGACTATCTTAGAGCTAAGAGAGCTTCGAAAATCTAGACCCTGAATACCGTAGTCGTAGCAGTAGCAGCAGCAGCAGCAGCATTAGTATTACGGTAGTAGTAGCTGCAGCAGTGGTAGTAGCAGTAGTAGTGGTGGTTGTAGCAGTAGCAGCAGCAACAGTAGTTGTAGCAGCAGCAACAGTAGCATCAGCAGCAGTAGTAGTAGTAGTAGTGGTAGCAGCAGTAGTAGTAGTATTAGTAGCGGTAGTAGTAGTAGCAGAAGCAGCAGCACCAGTAATAGTAGTAGTAATAGCAGCAGCAGTAATAGTAGTTATAGTTGCATTAGTAGTAGCAGCATTAGTAATAGTGGTAGCAGTAGTAGTAGTAGCAGCAGTAGTAGTAGTAGCAGTAGTAGTAGTAGCAACAGCAGCATTAGTAATAGTGGTAGCAGTAGTAGTAGTAGCAGCAGTAGTAGTAGTAGCAGTAGTAGTAGTAGCAACAGCAGCATTAGTAGTAGCGGTAGTATTAGCTTGTTGTTGTAGTTGTAGTAGTAGTAGTAGCAGTAGTTGTAGTAGAAGCAGCAGTAGTAGTAGTAGTAGTAGCAGAAGCAGCAGCAGTAGTAGTAGTAGCAGTAGTAATAGTGGTAGCAGCAGTAGTAGTAGTATTAGTAGCGGTAGTAGTAGTAGCAGAAGCAGCAGCATCAGTAATAGTAGTAGTAATAGCAGCATTAGTAGTAGCAGTAGTTGTAGTAGAAGCAGCAGCAGTAGTAGTAGTAGTAGTAGCAGAAGCAGCAGCAGTAGTAGTAGTAGCAGTAGTAATAGTGGCAGCAGCAGTAGTAGTAGTATTAGTAGCGGTAGTAGTAGTAGCAGAAGCAGCAGCATCAGTAATAGTAGTAGTAATAGCAGCATTAGTAGTAGTAGTAGTTGTAGTAGAAGCAGCAGTAGTAGTAGTAGTAATAGCAGCATCAGTAATAGTAGTAGTAATAGCAGCATTAGTAATAGTAGTAGCAGTAGTTGTAGTAGAAGCAGCAGTAGTAGTAGTAGTAGTAGTAGCAGAAGCAGCAGCAGTAGTAGTAGTAGCAGTAGTAATAGTGGTAGCAGCAGTAGTAGTAGTATTAGTAGCGGTAGTAGTAGTAGCAGAAGCAGCAGCATCAGTAATAGTAGTAGTAATAGCAGCATTAGTAGTAGCGGTAGTATTAGCTTGTTGTTGTAGTTGTAGTAGTTGTAGTAGAAGCAGCAGTAGTAGCAGTAGTAGTAGTAGTAGGTCGAGAGGCTCTACCTGCAACCCCACATCAGATTTCCACCCAGTTTTAACCATAGCCGTCTTCTGTCGTTAGTATGCGGCTCGCTGTGTGAGATAGAGCATTCGGACGACAGAGGTTTCGGTCTATAGTAGTAGCAGAAGCAGCAGCATCAGTAATAGTAGTAGTAATAGCAGCAGCAGTAATAGTAGTAATAGTTGCATTAGTAGTAGCAGCATTAGTAGTGGTAGCAGTAGTAGTAGTAGTAGCAGTAGTAGTAGCAGAAGTAGTAGTAGTAGCAGCAGTAGTAGTAGTAGCAGTAGTAGTAGCAGCAGTAGTAGTAGTAGCAGCAGTAGTAGTAGTAGCAGCAGTAGTATTGTAGTAGCAGCAGTAGTAGTAGTAGCAGTAGTAGTAGTAGCAGCAGTAGTAGCAGTAGTAGTAGTAGCAGTAGCAACAGCAGCATTAGTAGTAGTGGTAGTATTAGCTGCAGCAGTAGTTGTTGTAGTAGTAGTAGTAGTAGCAGTAGTTGTAGTAGTGGTAGTAGTAGAAGTAGTTGTATTAGAAGCAGCAGTAGTAGCAGTAGTAGTAGCAGTAGCAGTAGAAGCAGCATTAGTAGTAGCAGTAGCAGCAGCAGCATAAGTATTGCGGCAGTAGTAGCTGCAGCAGTGGTAGTAGTAGTAGTAGTAGTAGTAGTAGCAGTAGCAGCAGCATTAGTATTGCGGTAGTAGTAGCTGCAGCAGTGGTAGTAGTAGTAGTAGCAGTAGTAGTAGCAGTAGCAACAGCATTATTAGTAGTAGCGGTAGTAGTAGTAGTAGTAGTAGTAGCAGCAGTGGTAGTAGTAGTAGCAGTGGTAGTAGTAGTAGTAGTAGTAGTAGTAGTAGTAGTAGTAGTAGTAGTAGTAGTAGTAGTAGTAGTAGTGCCAACAAATTATCTCATTGAAATACATAGGCTAAACTTAATTGTTCGCAGATTTTCTCGACTCAAAATAATAATAATCGACTCAAAATAATAAACTAATTAGTTTCTTCCAGTCTAAATATAAATCAAGTCTATTATTTTCAAGTGCATAGCATTGTGGTCAATCTCACACACTGTAAACAAATATAAGATCGAGAAAGAAAAGTTTATGAGTACTTATAGAAACGTTGAAATATATAATTTCTGGCTTTTATTTATTTGCCATTTCATTCAATGTGTATTTCCTACACATATTGAAATAAATGTTTTACCCAACGAGGTATTTTACTTGAATTCAATAATCAATGCTAATATAATATATTAGTCATATTTTGATGGTATCGTCACAATGAAAATATCATTTAACAGGTAACATTTCAATAATCTGTATATTCTTAGAAACATGTTGATATAACTTGCAGGAGAAAAACGTGGGTTGCTATGACGACTTGTGAAATTGACAAGATTCCGTGCCATGGAAACGCTTGTTTCAAGTCTTGCTCCTTTTGGTATCATGTGATTGTCATCATATACAGCGACTCAGAAGAATGAAGTTACTGTTACGGTACTAAGAAAAAGAATATCTGTTAGAAAGAGATTCTGAAAGCAAGCACTTATATTACAAGTACATATGTAGTTCGTGCATGGTACGGAAATCTTTCTCTAACACAGAAAAACAAAATTGGCAAAATTGTAAACACCCCCAGTAAAATAACACGGCCCTATAGCCATTCAATCGACCCATCACACTTTCTAAATGAAATTATTTTGGTAGTATTGTATACTACCAAAGACTCTTTGAATGTAAAACGAATTTCCCAACAAGGATAATCAAGTTTATCTTATTTTATCTTGTTGTGTAGTACGTTTTATGCACACAAAAAAATGTTTATATGAGGTCAGATTATATTGACGCGCGTTAATCGAAGTTGTCCTTGAAAAATTTCTCTAGCGATTGATGTCATAAGTTCGTTTTCCAAAAAATATTTTTGTATTTGAAACTAAGGCTGGATATTGTGCAAAAATTCATATTGCGATATATTGCGATATACAGCACACATATTGCAATAATACTGCGATATATTGAATGACATTTATACATCGTTATGCGATTTAAACATGAAATATTTGATAAAATGCCTTCAGATCTTACAAACTATATACAACAAGTTATTAAGGTAAATATGTAACCAAATTCTAATGATATTTACATTAAAAAAAATGTCTCATTTGTCCAACACATATTCCCGCACATCAAACATTTTTTGGAGAATTAAACCATGTGTCTGTGCCTATATAACAGCAATATTTTAAACTTAATTTTACCTGAAATGCATTGGTGCGATATATTGCGATATCACAAATCATATTGCAATTATTGCAATACACACTTTGTACCGATATAAACCGGTATATTGATAATATTACACAGCCCTATTTGAAACACTACCATACTCGATGGCTTTTTAAAATTCAACACCATATCTGGAAACCCACATGGCATGTACTGATTAGTTTGGATAGCACAGTGGTCGGCATGTTCAGCTTCGGATCAAGGGGTCCATGGTATAAAAGATCTTTTGATGCGTGAAAGTCAACTGGGTGATAAAAAATATGTTTTTGATTTCTCAAATTAAAACTGTATTTAAGATCTGATGAAATGAATTTTTCTCAAGAACGGTAGATGATTACCTCTACGTATATTGTACATCGGAATCAATTGAGCAGAAAATCGAGACAATATACACTTGCTGTACAAATTAAAACGATTTTAATTCGCCCATTAGCGCAATCAGTAGGGCGATTCATTTTGTAAATGCTCACTGAGGCGTGACTGTGATAAGCGACAGACTGGGCCGGCTAGACAGCTACTCCGCCGCCTCTCGTTAATTAATTAATGATGATTATCACTGCTGCTAAATGAATTTATAAGGTGTATTACATCGCCAAAAAGACATGTTTATGTAATAATTATGTAATTGTCATCTGCGGAATTACCTAGATGGATATCTAAACATGCGATATATGGGAAATTTAAGTTGGTTTATTGAAGAGTTCTTTGTGAACCGATTTCAGAAATTTAAAATCGAGCAATTGTCAAATTGACATTCCATTTTAATGAATCTGATTTTGACCATATGTCATTTCATCTATCCTTTTTAATACGTAGTTAAGGAACAAGAACAATATCTATGTTTTGGCAAAACAAAATAGAGCCATGGGCTCTGTAGCTTATCAGGAATTAATTGATTTATTATCTAAGGTTGAATATCTAAGTTATCTCAGGTAACACATTAAATAAATCTACAATTTAGAATCTCATTTGGACAAGTAGTATGTGTACAACGTTTCAGCTTGCTAGAGTTTTTTGTACTGGAGATTGGAGAAGAAGATGAAAATAGGTTTTTAAGGTTGTGACCCCTGTGACCTTATTTGGGGCCAAAGGGTCAACAGATATACAATTTAGAATCCCCATATGCCTAATGACTCTGCACACAGCATTTCATATTTCCAGAGCTTTTCATACTTGAGGTTTACCCAATTTTCGCTCAGTAAAATGGAAGTTTGTGAGTTGGAATGCAGTCACACAACCCGAGAAGCCGCTCTGAGCCGCTTAAAATGTGTAAATGTAACATATGGGGTTGGGAGCACGACCCTGTGTTCAAATGGGTGTCAAGTTTGAAATTTTTGGGACAATTGACGTAAACCTAATTTAGAATGATAGTTTAACGCTCTTAGTACCGGGGAACATATATGGGGAATATTATCTAGTAGGGAGTAATTAATAATGCGATATAAACCGGGCCCCAATAAGAGACCCGGCCCTTATTGGAGGCCCGGCCCTTATTCACCTTTAGGTACCTTTACCCCCGGCTGTTATTAGAGGCCCGGCCCCTAATAGAAGAAATACGGTATTTGCGCTAAACTTCACCTGTGATTAGGGGTGCTTACATATTTTCCATATATATAGTTCCAATAAATCTGGTAATAAAACATGCATTTATCTGCAATGCGTGAAATTCAATTGACCTTGGAGTCTCGAATTTCCGTATATGCACATCTTCTTGAACTGTTTAAGACGATCTGTAAATAAGTTTATAGCGGCGGGTGAGATACATATATCGAGTAAGCTTTTTGGGCAGTAGCACGTTTTTATTAAAAATTTATTTTTTCAAATTTCCCATTTGTAATGATAGTTATGTCATTTATATTGACTTTAGAGGATAAACATCTTATTACACGAACCAATTATCCGTATTGGTAATACTGGTGTTGCGTATAATGCAAAAATTGCATGGCGGCCATTTTATTGTGAACACATTTTATTATTTCAAATGACATTGTCATCGTGGACGTTCCGATCAAAATCTCTTCCAAATTCTATATTTTATATCATTGAGAAATTATTCAAACTAAGCATATATATTTGTAAACTTTCACTATCTTTATCAATTGAAAACACGTGTTCACTCAACCGCTGTTACTATCGCCACAGGCATCCATACCAACGGTCAGTGATTATGTAACTAATATGACATTGACCATGCAATCCTGGTTATATTTGACCTGCGTCCAGCATGTCACTGGCCAAATCAGATTTATTGAATAATATGCATGTTATGATGTGACATGTATGTGCTTAAATACGCAGAGGGGTGTTCTCTCGTCAGACTCTCGGCAGACTCTCAGCAGACTCAATCAGACTCGCACTGACTAGCAAAGCAGACGGGTTGACAGCCGAGAGACTCGGCTACTCTGCTGGGCTGACCAGTCCAGACCCTGCGTGCTAGACTCCAACACAGCCTTATGTAAATTTAGTCCATCAACGCCCCGAGTCGGACACAGTTTGGAGAGAGTCTCCACGACAGGGTTTTGAAGGAGGACCTTGTAGTGTACTCCAAGTTGTGATTGTAACACCGGCTCGGGAATCCACGTAAAATAAAAGTAAAATGGTCGACCAACAAAACAGCAGTCGTCAGTCCGCTATTCAATTCATAGTCGTATTCATCGTCCCTCGTCGACGAAGTTTCTCAGTCTTTGAAAACATAAACGATTCCCATGGCTTTACGGAACCATGTACACTCATTTTTTAACTTGATTTTCTGAAGAGAGAAGGGTATTTTACTATCAGTGACATAATTTTTCAAATACATTTCATCAATCATCAACTTATTTGAGCGAAAAAACGTGCTACTGCCCCTTTAAGGCCTGTCAGCCTTTACATACCGAGGCAAATGTGCCTCTTTACAAGTACATGATAGCAAGGTGTCGTGACAAAGATATATCGAAACTAGACTAAAGTACACCTGACTACTTATAAACCTACATGTAACGGGTCAGTGGCGTCAATGTGCGGGTCAGTGGCGTCAATGTGCAGATGTTCGCTAATACATTTCATTGCGTTTTACACCTTTAGTACGAGCTGGCTCAGTTTTCATGGCAGTGTTTTGGCAGCAATGCACGTGAATTCCGTGTAAATCATGCCAGTATATCGACACCGATGGTTGGGAAGTCCGTGGAACTCGTGACATTGCTCGCAAAACGATGCGCATGCATTGAGTGCAATGCATGACAGTGTTGTCGTTAACAGATCAATGCACGTGAAATCCGTTCTTATTTTGACAGTGAATGGCAACACTAATCCAACCTACAGTTTACTTGCCGAACTGTGTCCATTGAGACGAACATGATCAAATAGTAAGTATTACTGAATACATCCTGTATACATAGACTACCACGAGTCAGCATTGAGTGACAGGTACAAAAACAAACATTTAGTATGTTTCTTATACACAATGAGCTAGCAAAGCAACTGGTGTCCATGTCATGTTATCAAAGCGTTACACTTTCTGAACATGTTTATTACACATGGCGGAGTCAGTGAACTACATGTACCTAAATGAGATATCGGCACACATTTTGACCCCATGAACACATTCAGTGCTCCGGTTGGAAAAGTATACTCCCGCGACCCAGTTAGACATTCTCTGGTTCTGATAAGCCGCACATCAACATCGTAGACCTACCAGAGCATTATCCATTGTCGACAGTGGGCGTACAAATCCGGGCTCCACTAGAAAGGTAAAACTATTACGATTGCTACTTAAAGGTACATCCATTGTGTTTCAATTTTTTTTATTTGGCTTTAATACGTTCCAACACACCATATGTGCTGTTTACAATACAAACACATTCACTTAGCATGCATATTCATCCCCAATCGCCAAACATATCATAATTACTAGTTTCCAATTAAAATCGAGTAACATCATTAAGCATGTGCAGAAACCGAAAGTGCACGTCCTATTTACATGCACAGTAGTTATATGACCTATTGAACATTATAAACCCAAATTTGTTATTTTGTCTGGTGTAAATACGATTCAAAAATTACGTTTGACTCATTGGCGCGCGCCACACGCGGTGCATTGTCCGGTTTTCAATCAGAAATCACTACTTTTACCTTCATATCGTCAATATACTAAGTCAAATATCATTAAAATGGTTGTTTTCGGTAACAGTTGGTACTTCTTGATAAAATAAGACCATTTATAACGTTTGTCATATTTGACCCCCAACAACAAAATGGATGTACCTTTAAGTGCATCGCCGCTAATGGCTGCAATACTGCCGAAGCGGCGTTAAGCAATAACTCTCCCACTCACCTTTAAGTGCAAAGCACTTCTGTTAATTGTTTATAATAATACTTGACTGCTGACCCAATAGTTGGAATACAAGCGCTCTGTGAGTTTCACTGTGAACCACACTTTCATTTGGAATGGGTAATACACCTGACTTTCTTAGTTAATTGTAATACCGTAAATCATTGAATAATCGCCCGTCGATTAATAATTTCACACACCAATTTGACCAGGCGATTTATCGAGGCAGGCGATTCATATATTTATTATATGATATGTATGCAGTTTAAAAGACTGAGACATACACATCATAACCTGAAATTAATTAATAAAAACATGATTTCAGCGGGGGCTCATGCCTG
This sequence comes from Gibbula magus, assembly GCA_936450465.1. Lineage (NCBI taxonomy): Eukaryota > Metazoa > Mollusca > Gastropoda > Trochida > Trochidae > Gibbula > Gibbula magus. Next base: position 42,270,474 of record OW388298.1, read on the forward strand.
CTAATAACTCAAGATTTAGCGATTTATTACAGTGTATATAGGTGCAGTGGTTAGCGCGTTCGGCTTCGGATCAAGAGGTCCGGGGTTCGAATCCCGCACGGCAACTTTGTCTGCAGTAGAGAACTGTTCTACACGCAGTAAGGTTTGGGTGCAATGCTACACTGAATTTCAGTGTAGTTCCACCCATGGTTCGCTAGTTCCAGACGTTGCTCGCAGGTTTCACCGCAAAGCATAACCACATGGCGTTGCGGGCTTTCGCCCTGCCATAATACTAGCAGCCGCGATAGAAGTGAAATACTCTTGAAAGCGGCGTTAAACCCCAACTCACCTCACCTCAGTGTAGGCCTATATATCTATATGGCTATAGGATACAAGTCATTGACATTGTCTATATGTATATATGATTACATATCAATGCACCTGGTATATAAAGAAAACGCTACTCCAACTTGGCTGAAAGTTCATTCAGATAACCATGAACGACTGTTGAGAGAGCGTTGTGCTTTATTAAGACACTTTTTTATGGTTCCCGATAAGTTAAAAAGTGCTATAACACAGATTATACAACTGGCGATGAAACCCACTTTCTCTAAAAGAAGTTCGTTGAAGAATAGAAAAGCGCTTACTGTAGCGTAAAGTGCATCACTTGCGTGTATATTGTAGGCCTAGGTGAACTTAGATAACCCACTTAGGTCCATTAAGATCACTAACCTTAAAGGGGCAGTAGCACGTTTTTTCGCTGAAATAAGTCGATGAAATGTATTTAAAAAATAATGTCACTAATAGTAAAACACCCTTCTCTCTTCGGTAAATCAAGTTAAAAACATTAGTGTACATGGCTCGGTAAAGCCATTGGAATCATTTTTGTCATTCGAAATAATAAAATGTGTCAGTACCATACAATAACATTTGCTTATGACTATCTTAGGGCTAAGAGACTTTCGAAAATCTAGACCCTGAATGCTAAACTTATATATTATACATTTAATATATATATAAACTCGTGAATTGTTGTGTACCAAACTCTCTTTTGCTCGTTTAATACCACATTATTAACTCGTTTGTATTAAATGGAAGCTCGTTTAGTATCATGTATATCCCACAGACGAGATGTCACGGATGGAATATCGTTTTGGATCATGAACGATGATAATTCATTCAGGTGACTTTGCTGGAGGATAAGCAGACACGATCGTGATCGTCAATGAACTTCCTGTTCAGAAATATATCACTTCTATTATAAACGCGTGAATGATGACGATGCATCATAATTACTGCAATAGTCTACTTACAGGTCAAAAGACCGTTATATTGACACGAAACGAAACCGATGGCCAATATACGGAAAATACTTAGGCCTTATCAATTCTTAATGCTCTCACCTTCTGATCTACCCAAAAGTTCTTTTATTCATAAAATATATAGAGATTATTACCCGAGGAAGTGTGTCATATGACTTTTACGAAACGAGTGCGAATTTTTGTATTGCCCGAGCGAGAGCGAGGGTTATACAAAAATGTGCACCAGTCCCGTGAAAGTCATATGACACACTTTGGAGGGTAATAATTTCTTTATTACTCATTTTATTCCATTTGATTCGCGTAAAAATAACCAGGACACGGCCAACTTCTCTTGCAACGGCAAGCTACAGTGACGTCACGAGCAATCGTTTTAAGACGTCACAGACGGCAAAATACGGGAAGCCACGGTGAAACAATCGTTGCTAGGCAAACGTGATATGTGCACATGTGCTCATATCAAAAATATTAACTCGCGTATTTTCAACCATATGGGTAATAATATACAATTATAGACTGGTGACGAGGTCAATACCTGTTTTTATGGACCCGAGAAAACAATATTGACCAAGGACGAAGTCCGCGGTCAATATTGTTTTCTCGGGTCCATAAAAACAGGTATTGACCGAATCACCAGTCTATAATTGTTTTATTATGTATTTGACACAGGAACGAAAAGAAAACAATGAAATACAGTCAAAAATGTAATTTGGTTTGAACAGCTGGAACTATGGTCAGATGACGTCATGGTTACAATAGCATGACGTCATGCAACAATCGTTTGACGTCATGCAACAATCGTTTGACGTCACTCAAGTCAATATTGCTTTTGGTCGGACTCGGGCTGGAGTCAATATGCTTTTCTGTCGACGGTCACGTGATGGCCTCCCGACCAATCAGATCGCTGGAAAAATATGCTCACATAATAAACCGCATTATTATATTTTCAGTGGTGAAATACGGCATTTATCGGTTAAAATAAAATCCGTATTTTCACTGAGTGAAATAACATGTTATTCTACTCAGTGAAATAACACGTTCAATCATATGACGTCATCGTAACAATGGGATGATGTCAAAGGAAGATCGCGATAAAGTAAGGCGACCATGGGTGCTCCATTCATAAAATGAACGTCATTTACGAACTATGCATAACTTATTAAATCTAATATATAGAACATTTGACATTTCTCGAAATATACCATGTATATTTCATCGAGTGATGCAGAAATGATTATTTTTACGAGTGGCACAGCCACAGTTAATACAATATTTCCACTTCACTTCACTTCAATTCCTCTATATACCTTATTTTATGGATAAAATATCGATCGACTAAATATATCAATACCATTGATTGAATTATAAATTGATTCAAAAGTAACATACTATTTCCCCGCCATCAACGTTCTATATTCCTTCATTGCTTTGGTGTCGATACAGATTCTAACTGTGTTATGCAACGAAATATTTTGTAGTTCTATCAGGTATTATGATGAACCGCTATTCTGTGGAGCACAATGGTGTAGTGGTTAGCATGCCAACGGCCCTTGTTCGAATCCCGGTGGAGACACCAAACATTTGTGACCTGGTTCTTATACTGTGTCCTTGGGCAAGGCACTTCATCCACATTGCACTCAGTTCACCCAGCTGTACAAATGGGTACCTGGTCACGGGAATGTATGGACCTATTCGGTCGCGCGGAGCGCTTGATAGGCGGCACCGAAAGTACGATTCCTTCAGGGTAATAATTGTGTAGCGCCTTGAGCATGCATTGAGCGTTGATATGTGCTCATTATATATATTATTAATATACTATCTTTATTAATTAATAATTTATTAATTATTCTACTTCAGGTTCAGCATGAAGCCATCGTTATACCACCTGGTGCTGGTTTTACACTGCCTGGCATTGGTACGATCATTCGACATCTTCAACAAAACCACCAACCTGATCAGCCTCATCAGAGCCTCTGCTTCGCTTGACCCGGAAGTTGAAAATGTAGGTTACGGAAACGGCACCGTGTACGCCCGGTTTCCGGGCAAACCCGTAGAGAAGGTCTTCTACTTCGAAGGGTACAATATTGCACGTAAGGTTCGCACTCCGAACGGTTTCAACTCCTTGTCTCGTGAGGTATTCGTTTACCGGGACATCAACACAGCGGAAATCATCAACGTTTGGATGAATCCCTACAAAAGTATACCAAACGAAGTGTTCCAAGTGGCAAACGACCCCATTGACACGACAGAGACTGTAGATGACACTAGGGAAACGATTCTCATCCCACCGGAAGTCGTGAGTTTCAATATGGACATTTTGCTGCAGTTTCCAAACGTCCTTGACCCCAGGAACTATTCCAGATATTCCGCAGGGCCTATCTACGAAGGCGATGAGCTTTTCGGTTACTACGCAAATCTTACGGAACTTGCGACGTCGGATGCGCCCTCAGTCAAAATGGCGGGTTCGTGGTACCGGAAAGGACAGTTCTTGCCCTGGATGGAGCTGGGTTTGTTTGTTTCTCACTTATTTACTAACTTGAAAAGCTAACATTTGATTATTATAACATAGATTTCGTTCTCTATGCACAAGTATAACGCATATAAGTCACTCTCATCCAAAATAGGTATGTCGATTTCTATCAGACAGCCTCTATTCACCGCTAGAAATAGAGAATCCAATTTCGATACATTAAACAGAATCATGCTAACAGATAACTAAGACCAAATCAGAGACAAACATTGAAAATAGGTTACCGTACATCCGGGCTTCCGTTTTTTCCCCAAACTGTCTGCACCAAAGGCGTCCAATCGAAGTCGGCCTCTATTCAAGACAGGTGTCTATTTCGTAATAAGGCTTGTAGAAACAGGCGACTACGACAGGAAACAGCTATTATAAAATTTAAATTCAGTTTAATTATGGCAGGCGTTTATTGTTTTCCGAAAGCTCTGTGCAAGGGTGTCTATTCGAGTCAGGTTTCTATTTTAGGCAGGCGTCTAATTATAAGGAGTTACGGTATTTGTAGTATTAATATCAGACTGAGAAATTTTCGAAGAAATTATGCTGATTAGAAAGATAATTTACAGTCAAACGCTAAGACCTTTGAAGTAGCTCGGTCGTTGAGTCAATGTAAGACGTGATTAAATTGGATAAAACGAAGAGAGATAATTCACCGCTTAAGACGTTTGCCTGAACAGAGACAAATGGTACAGAGGTAACGAGGGAAGAACTAGGTTAGCGTGCATTACCTCTGTGGCGAGAGAATACATATGAGTAGACTAACCGTCGTTTCCCCTTTTTCACGAATCCCGCCAGGGGCACGGCAACTTTGTCTGCAGTAGAGAACTGTTATACACACAGTAAGGTTTTGGTGCAATGCTACACTGAATTTCATTGCAGTACCACCCGTGGTTCGCTAGTTCCAGCCGTTGCTACCAGGTTTCACCGCAATGCATAGCCACATGGCGTTGCGGGCTTTCTCCCTGCAATAATACTAGCAGCCGTGATATAAGTGAAATACTCTTGAAAGCGGCGTTAAACCTTAACTCACCTCACCTCACCTTTTTCACGAATCTGCTGAAAAATACTAACATTTTTGTCTCACAAAAACTTTCAAATTGAGTAAAATATTAAATATTTCTTTCTTATTACCTCTAGGTTTAACATGTATCAATTCAAAACCAAATAAGATAATATAAAAAATACTAAATATCCCTTTAACTCTAACACTAGGTCAGACGGAAGGGTGCCTGTTCTATCACCAGACCTTCTGGAAACTGGAGAACGGTTTGGAAGGCGTGGCTCCTGACATTCTTCAATGGGTCAAGAAACATTACCCCAAGTTCCTCAGCGCCCCCATAAAGTTCCACAACAAGATGGTATCTTCATGGGATGTGTTCAAGGACGTCATTGATAAACGGAGGGCAGAGGGTAAACCGGATATTATGATACCTCTTGTGGACATTCTGCAACACGCCACTGAAAAAAGGAACTCTATGGACATGAAGATAGTGAAAGCGGGTCTCACTAGCGGACAAATCCACATCTACTTCAATGGATCCATTTATTCTGAAATTGAGGGGAAAACTTCGGTCAAAATGTTTAACTTCGAAGGAACCGTGGAACTACGGCTCCTGAGCTATACAGCGTCGAAAATGGCTGTCGACGTCCAAATCAACGGCAAATATCGGGATCCGAAGACGGGAGAGCTTCTGAAAACCTACGATAACCCTTTCACCAAGACAACACAATGGGTGGAGCCATTTTTCTATGAGGCAACTCAGGAAATTCCGATGTCGTCTGCTTTCTCTTACCCCTTGGCCGGCCTTGACCGCGTGACTGTTCTGTTCGACCAATCATATAGCGAGATTCATCCCATAACAGGGGCAGACAACTGGGCTATGAACATGGTGAATGTCTTCATAGATGAGAGGGAACTGACGAAAGCGGCGCCATATTTCTACGGAACCTGGGGTCGTTTCTCGAGTTGGTTGCCATGGTTACAAATGGATTCGTATCCAGGCAACATGGTGTGGAGAAGTAACTACTATAAGGTCGATAGTACTAAACATCCTTTCTGGTAAGGTTTGGTATACTCTTAGGATCGCTCATGTTATACTTATACCTGTTATTACTCATGATGAAACATAAACAGTGTCATAATATGATGTGTGCACATATGCATCCCCCCTAGCAACCATTGTTATTGCAAGTGTTGGCGTAGATTACGCATGTTTTACGTCATAACGTTTCTGCATGGAATTGTTTTCAGAGAAGGGGTTTACCTTTTGAAGGCGCTGTAGCACGTTTTTTTGCATAATATGTTTTCTAAAATTTGTCATTTATTATGAAAGTATATACAACTTAATGTCACGTTTGAGGGAAAAGAAATTCATAACATGGCCCCATAAGCTGTATCCATTGAAACCGGTTTTCCGTGTTTGAAAAAAAGATGCATCTTGTACAGCGGCAATTTTGTTGAACTCTCAGTGTCAGACGTAGATTCGTAGGTCTAAAACGATTATGAGAGTTCATACAGCAAGATGATTGACAGCATGGTGTCATATAACACTCTGAGTGTTTACGTATACATAAGTCAGATCACTTGAACTGCTTTCGAGCGGCCATTTTAACGTGAACCATGTATATTTGTTTTAGAAAGCTTTTCATTTACCCAGGAGCGTTATTTAGCCATTGATAACACTTATTTACCTTTCCGTGAGATCAGGAATAACAATGTGCTACGGTGCCTTTAAGGAGAGAGTTTTATCGGGACGTTCATGCGGAAACGAGATTCGAGGGACATTCCTTGTTTTTACGTCATAACACAATTGATCATAACGCCTCTGTACTGATCAGAGAAGGGGCTTACCTTTTAGAGGATAGATAAAATGCATTTTTCTCAAGAATGACAGATGATTACCTCTACGTATATTGTATATCGGAATCAATTGAGCATAAAATCGAGACAGTATACACTTGCAAATGATAATTAAGACGATTTTAATTCACCCATTTTAACACTACCGCAATTTGTTCTGCGAATCCTTTTGAAAATGCTCACCGAGGCGTGACTGTGATAAGCGACAGGCGGGGCGGCTAGATAGCTACCCCGCCGGTGTCTCGTTAATTAAATAATGATGATTATCACTGCCGCTAAATGAATTTATGAGGTGTATTACATCGCCAAAAAGACATCTTATGTAATAATTGTGTAATTGTCGTCTTCGGAATTACCTAGTTGGATATCTAAACATTCGATATATGGGAAATTTAAGTTGGTTTATTGAAGGTTTCTTTGTGAAATTAACAATCAAAAAGTTGCGAAATTACGTTGAATTGTGACTATCGCCGAAAATCAAATTCCTCCACATACGTCACAGAAGTCATCCCTTCACGGGTCACACCCCCGCAGACTTTCATTCTGGTCGCCGGGGCTAAATCAGGCGGTTTTTTAAAAAGCCGTATATAAGTAATTTATGGACCGATTTCAGAAATTTGAAATCGAGCAATTGTCAAATTGACATCCCATTTTAATGAATCCGATTTGGACCATATGTCATTTCATCTATCCTTTAAGAAAGAGTTCTGTCGGGTTTTTTGTGTGGAAACGAACTTCGAGGGGCATGAATTTTTATACATATATGTTATTAATGCTCATTCCACGTAAGCACAAATACAATATGGCGGATATTCTCGATAGAACTCACCCTTTAAGAATATTTCTCTTTGTAAATGTTACCACATTGATATTACTCACTTTGATTGGATAGCTGACTAATTAGTATGTATGCAACTCATTTTGATATTTGTTATTGATCTCATCAAAATTCGTTATTGTTTTATCAGTCTGATTAAAATCGACGGTTTTCCGTGGAATAAAACTTGCAAAATAGTGCATCTACCGGGATACGAACTCATATCGGTCGTAGGTTCCACGCCAAACCGTCTGATAACAGTCCGTAGACTCGCGTGTTCGAGGACAATTCAGGTAGCCAATCAAAAGACGCCCAACAAATGCTTTCGGTGCGAGAAGCTAGGGGCAGATAACTCAAAACAGCTATCCTTTGATCTGTTCTGAATGCTTTCAAAACAGTGACCGTTTAAATACTACGTTGTGATTGGTCAGCTATTTGACTGGGCTTTGGCTGTGCTAAACTGGTTCGGAACATGCGCCTATACAGGGTGTTTTCAGACCTTGTGGAGAGGAATCTACAGAACCTGTTCGTATCCCGGTAGATGCATAATTTTGCAAATTTTATTCCTCGGAACACGGTCGATTTTAATCAGACTGTTGTTTTATTGTCGTGTTATTTAGACGACTAGTAAAGTTCGTTATTGTTTTATTGTCTTGTTTATTTAGTCTACTAGTAACCTTGCCAAGGTGTAAAAAACATTCCCGGAATCAAGAGTTCACGCTATATAGAGATGTAACGATTGCAGTATTTAACTGTTACACGTTTAGTGTACACCACAAGCTCGCTTTCTGATGTACCTTTCCGGTGTACTATTACAGAAACCAATAGTCCAGTAAAAGTACGTGTATTGAAATTTGGAATTATATTCAAACTTTTCTGAGCTGTACTTTCAATGACTGCATTATATTTACCTGTTAGACCTTTAGTTTACATCACAAGCTTGCCCTGTTAACTTTTCGTTTACATCACAAGGTTGCTTTCTGATTGGCTACCTTTCTCTTGTACTATTACAGAAACCAGCAGTCCAATGAAAGTATTGACATTTAGAATTTTATTCAAACTTTTCAGAGCTGTTCTTTCAATGACTGCATTATATTTACCTGTAAGACCTTTAGTTTACATCACAATCTCGCTTTCTGATTAGTTACCTTTCTCTTGTACTATTACAGAAAGCAATAGTCCAATGAAAGTATTAACATTAGATTCAAAATCTAAAATAGAATAATCAGCTTGCTATTACCGCATACAACAATTTTGAAATAAAAAGGTGATTTATTTAATATGTCACTTGTCAATCAAGCTTTTGTAAAAAATTAAAAAAAAAAACCCAGCTATTTCCTACCCAATGTACAACTCCCCAATGCAAGTCATTACTCTTGCCAGTCTGAGGCTGAGGATTTAGGCCTTGCAGTATTTCCTTAAGATCTCTGTGCTTGGAAATTCGGGCCCAAAATACATTTCAGGTGCAGCGATCCACTATCTTGGCACAACAAAGCGAGGGAAATACTAGAAGGTTTAAATCAGCCAGGAATGGAAACTGGCAATAGTTATTGCTTGCGTTTGGAAGTTGCCCAATGTATTGAATCTAAGTAATTAACTTCTAGATATATTGATAACGCCACATTACCTGTATATGCACAGTGTAAAATACTCCATGATTGTATATATGCATCTATTCATGAATTGTATCTTTATCGCATTAAGCTGAAATTTAAACTTGACCTACATCACCTGACGGTATAATATGTTAAAAACCTCATTATATATGCATATACATGTGTTCATCGCGTTCTTGAGCTGAAATATATCCTGGACGCATATTACCTGTTTATATTCTATGTAACATGCACAATTACTGCCTTGTCACGGTGACATGTTACTGGGATTATTGCCTCCATTACATAGGGATTAAATTTTGATTGAATACAACTGCTATTAAAACAATGAGGACAATTTACGTACTCTGTTTACTTACAAATCTGAAAAATGTTATTCGAATAAAAGTATTTTTTTTTAATGTATGACAACTCCTACGTTTGTTTCTCACGATGTTTCTGGTGGATGAAAAGTTCACGTAATGCAGCAAGGTTTTGACCTGCGGTGAAAGTTGGCTTTTTACATAAGCACGCATCTGTGGTGATCACTGAAAGATTGCTGAATAATACAGGCCAATTGTACACAGAAATGCAAGCTGCTCAACCCTTGGAGTTCCTGCATGTTAAATACACCATTCTTAAAGAGCCATAGAGTATGTTGATGAGCATGTCGGAAAATTGCCAAAAATCTATTTCATTGAAATATATACACTTTATTTTTCGCAAATTTGTTCGACCCAAAATAAGTGAGAGATTTACCTGTACTTTTCCGAGCTGATACCCTACAGTTTTCCTCGTGGGGGTGCGCCTCGGAAGGGCTCCGCGAGGAAACCTGTAGTATCATTCGATACACGACCTCACTTACGGTCGGGTGTAAACGGATAATATTTCTAAACAAATACATCTGTGAACAATCTTGTGTATGAAACGCACAACCCATCCTCGATAATCCAGCGCTATTGTTCCGATAAATCTACACACAAGCGCTGGAAAACAGTAAGGGTATTTATCCTTAACTTAGTTACCTCCCTTCGCAATGACTCAGCGAAACGCTTGCTTTCTAACAACCAATGAGATCACTTGAAATCAAGGGTGAAATAACAAGCACTCTCGTGTCAGGAACGCCTGGTAGCACAGGGATTTTAATCATTTACCTCCACCCGTTTTGATGGACATGAATACACCCTTCTTCTCGTACAGACTTCTTAAAACTTTCTTTTGAGTTTCTGTCAGGTTTTCTACGCTGAATTTGTTACAAACTTTATCGTAATCGAGTGAGTCGGCCGCCGCCATGTTTGTTTCTATAAACAACGGTAGTGATGCGTTTTGATTGGTCGAGTTGTTTACGCAGATAGTGTCTACGTTTTGTTTCTGATTGGATAACATGGACCCAAGAGGAGGTAACTAGGTTAGGGATAAATACCCTTACTGTTTTCCAGCGCTTGTGTGTAGATTTATCGGAACAATAGCGCTGGATTATCGAGGATGCGCACAACCCATATTGAGTCTCATCTGTCTCATCAACCCGTACTGCGTTGTATGGTTACAATAGCTCGAAATCTAATTGATATGGCCAAATGACGGTTTTGTCAACGCATACACGTTCATTGAGCTGTCAGCTAGCTTTTTAATGCATGGGCCGATCGTATTGCACGCGCATCTCGCTGAAATGTACAAGCTAACGCCGTAGACTGCATGGCTAATGCCAATATGGTCAAAGTTTAGAGAAAACAGAAGCATGTTTCAATATGTTAAGACAATATTAAATAACATTAATACATGCTGATACACCTACACTTTACAAAAGAAACCATAGCAACGAAACCGGAAGTGGGGAATAAGCGGAGAAATCGCACTAATTGGTAATGGTGTTTTCCAGTCTAAATATAGATCAAGTCTTATTTTCATGATCAAGTGCAAAGCATTGTGGTCTAACTGACACACTGGAAACAAATACACGGAAAAAAAACCACACAGTGTATGAGTACTTTAGTAAATTTAAATTTAAGCGTTTATTTAATTGCCATTTCCTTTAATTTTGTTTTTCCGACAGATATTTAAATAAATGTTTTACCGAAGGAGGTATTATACTTGCATTTTATAATCAATGAGAATAGTATACATAATATATTTTAGTTTGTTATCGTCGCAAAAGAAATATCATTTAACAGGTAAAATATCAATATGTATATTCACAGGACATTTAGAACCATATTAATATTTTTAAAATCGTCACATCCAGTAATATGTGGCACGGTAACTTGCAGGAGAAAAGCGAAATTCACGTGGGTTGCTATGGAGACTTGTGAAATAGACAAATCCGCATGCCTTGGAAACGCTTGTTGCTATTTAGTACGTTTTATGCAATAAAGGGCATTCTGTTTATATACTTGACAAAATAAGTTAGGGATATTAGATGTTTTATGATTGATATCTCCTAAGTATGTCAAGTAATATATAAATCAATATTTATAATTTCAAAATTTCAAAATGTCCCTAATTATGTTTGTCCAGTATATGATCATGACGTCAGGTTCTAGTTGACGCGCGTCAATCGAAGGAGTACTTGTCTTTGAGACCAAATTTCATTGGGCTGTCGCGATATGAACATTATTGATCATATGTCATGTTGTAGATAAAAGAGTTCTCCAACGATTAATTTCATAAGTGCGAGATTCTTGAGAGGCATTTAGAAGTTGGTGAGTAAGTATAAAGCAAATATACGGATAACTTCTTCTTTAGGGTATACACTCTATGTTTTCAAAACATATTATGTATTCGAAACAATAACATACTCGATGGCTCTTTAATCTGAGGGATACCGCAGTGGTTAGCGCGTTCGGCTTCGGATCAAGAGGTCCGGGGTTCAAATCCCGCCAGGGGAACGGCAACTTTGTCTGCAGTAGAGAACTGTTTTACACGCAGTAAGGTTTGGATGCAATGCTACACTGAATTTCAGCGCAGTATCACCCATGGTTCGCTAGATTGGTTTGTAAATTCAAAACTCAATACAGTGACCCAAACATTTACAGAACCATAGATGTTGATATACAAATCAAAATAATGAAAGAAAAAAAGGAGGTCGCCATTCTATTTTAATAATATTTTTAAAAAAGAAGATATGGTCACAATTTTACCATAGCTCCAAAGCTCGACTGAGTACTACTTAAATAGTATTTTTCACGTTAAATATAGTACAGACAGACCATTTTGTTTTATCATAAAACAAAGCGTTTTTTGATAAGTTATAATAAAATGATTTAATGATCTTATTCCTACAGGTGTATTCAAAATTCCAAAATACATGTATGACACTGTTACTGAAAATGGACACCGAAGCTTTTAAGCTATACACATCTCAATCTAACAACTGAGAATGTGCAGAAACAAGATGTGTTGAACCTATTTAACAACTAACAACAAATAGCAGTATTTTGCTGAAAGTATTGACGGGTTTGGTTCATGAAAATTAAGAATGTTTCGTATAATAATTTAATTTTGCTTTAATCGACACATTTCGCGAGAATTCTAAAGGCTTACCTCCCTTTATACGCATTCGAGAATTAATGTACGGTACAATTTCCAAACGCAAGGCATAACTCTTGCCAGTCTGCATTACTGGCTGATTTAAGCCTTGCGGTATTTCCCTCGCTTTGTTGTGCCTAGATAGTGAGTCGCTGCACCAGAAATACATAGCGGACCTGGATTTCTAAGCACAAATTTTTAAAGAAAATACTGCAAGGCCTAAATCAGCCAGTAATGGAGACTGGCGAGAGTTATGTCTTGCATTTGGAAGTTGTGTACGGTAGTGAAAGACGTTTCATAAAATCTTCAGTTTCAAATATGTATCCTAGTCATTGTAGGGTGATTATTTCGAACATTGCAATGAACAAAGCAGGTTCCATTTGATCCCAATTCAAAATCAACACACCGTCTTTAAAGGGGCAATAGCACATTTTTTGCTTAAATAAGTCGATGAAGTGTATTTGTAAAATAATGACACCAATAGTAAAACACCCTTCTCTCTTCGGAAAATCAAGTTAAAAATGAGTGTACGTGGTTCGGTAAAGCCATGGGAATAGTTTTTGTCATTCGAAATAATGAATTGTGTTCACAAAAAAATGGCCGCGGTGCAATTTTTGCTTTATACGCAGCACCGTTATTACCACTACGGATAATTGGTGACTAACGTAAATATAAATGACATAAACTATCATCATAAATGGGAAATTTGAAAAATAAAACTTGAAAAAAAAACGTGCTACTGCCTCTCTTTATTTGCCTTAGTTTTAAGTGTTTTATATCCGACAAGGTTAATTCTTGTTGACGTGAACAGTTTAAAATCGATTGACCTCGTAAAAATAATTGCAACAGTAAGGATGCTAACGCACACAGATATCCTTACTTCGTCTATGGTACTGTGGAAAACGTATTAGACTGAGCCTTATCGACTCTTTATAACTTATTGGTTCAAATTAAATCAGTTAGGGGAAATTAGTTTGCTGCATAACCGTTTTGAAAAGACTACACTCAAAAGTCACCATACAAAGATGATTTAATCCACGAGTGCTAAATAAAACTGAAACAGAGATATATCATGTATCCAGAAGACAACTACCCTATATTTGAAATTTCAAAACAACATCTGTTCATTTTTCTGAGAAACCCTTTTTCTGAAATCCTTTAAATCCTCGTTTTCGAATCTCCTTAACTTGAAGAGATAGGAGTGTCAAAAAGTGATTTCCTAGCTTGAATTATGACGTCCCACAGCAAAGACGCTTCATCAAATTTAAGTCTAAGAAGGTTATTTATATCGACAACATATTTTATTAATAATATTGTATTTGTAAATTTTATGAAATTTAAAGGTAAATGCCATTCATTCTGGTCAAGAAAACATGTTACTCTGATGTATGAAATTGCGAGCACCTCTTTACAAATAATGTCCTTATAAAACACATTCAAAATCGATATTTTTTCGGCAGTAGTATTTCCTTTATTTACACTGTTAAAAATGTGGCGGCGTTTTTGGGGGGCTGAGTGAATGCCCTGCATTATTATACACATGTAATGTCATCCAATTGATCTCTGGGTCACCTCAAGTTTTTAACGAGAGATTTCATTATTCTTAAGGTTTTTAATTAAATTTGTGGATAAGCAATATTTTAAGTATTTTAGAGAAGGTAAATATTCTCGTTATTCTACATTCCTTCAAATTATTCTGCCTCGGCCCTTCGGGTCTCGGCTCTGTTAGTTTAACACTTAGACTCTGAAAAAACATTTTTTAAATCTGAAAAAAAATCCTGAGAAAAATATTGAAAATGAGCCTTTTCCCGAAAATGCCAGTTCTTACAGTCTCCTTTTCAATATTTAATAAAATGATGATATTTTCAGAATAAATACTGTTTTCAGAGTCTGAGTGTAAGCCTTGGAAAGGAGAGATGCTCGGGCATTAAACTATACTGTATCGATAAAAATAACTTCTTCATTAAAGCTTAATAGGTCATATCGGTCAAATTTAAAACTTTATGTCGAAGTATATTGAGAAGAATGTCATATTTAGATTAAAACATATCAACATAACTTTTCTGCCTCTACAGTATCAGTGATATCTTTAACTACTGATTCGTTCTTTTGGAAATTTGTGTCGAAAAGTAAACAATAATGGTTTAAGCCTTATCAGGAACACCTCGTTCTGGTGGTTAGGTACGGGTTCGAATCCCGGTTGGGACACCAACATTTGTGACCTGAATCTCATAGTGTGTTATGTCCCTGGGCAAAACACTTTGCACTCAGTCAACCTAACTGTTTAACTGGGTACCTAGTCTGTCATCCAGATCCTAGAGCAAAATATTCAATTGACGACCAGCCCAGTCTATAAAATTATAGCAAATCTAGATTACTCAGCTCTGAAATTAAGGCTTTTAGGGCTCTATTTGATATAACTATTTGAATTGTTTGTAAAATGTTGCTGGTAAGAAAAAAATATTTCTGAGACTAAATGTTAGTCTAATGGGTACTTGAACAAAGTACGGAACAATATGGTCGCGCGAGGCGGTTAGGTGAGGTGGGGGTGAGTTGGGGTTTAACTCAGCTTTCAAGAGTATTTAACTTATATCGCGGCTGCTTGTATTATGGCATGGAGAAAGCCCGCAACGCCATGTGGCTATGCATTGCGGTGAAACCTGCGAGCATCGGCTGGAACTAGCGAACCATGGGTGGTACTGGACTGAAATTCAGTATAGCATTGCACCCAAACCTGACTGCGTGTAGAACAGTTCTCTACTGCAAACAGAGTTGCCGTGCCCCTGGCGGGATTCGAACCCCGGACCTCTTGATCCGAAGCCGAACGTGCTAACCACGGTGCTATCCCGCTCCCGCGAGGCGGTTAGTAGCGGCACCGAAAGTACATTTCCTTCAGGGTAATAATATGCAAGTAGCATATGTATTATGTGTGGAGTATAAATATCATATTATTATCATTATATGTATACATAGATAAATAATAAATGCTATGTAAGCAGTAACTATTGAGTAATCTTTTGACGAATATGAAACATAATATTACATCACTATTGCTCTATCACCATCTGAATTGTTTACGATTTATCATAATCCATATCGACAACCACAATAGACGTAATTCATACAAAGATTGTCTACCCTTGAAGCAACAAGTACACTTGGTAGATACAGATCGTTGAGTGTGGTATCATAATCCTCATTCAAAATGATGACTCGGCACAAAGGGCGATTAACCCGAAAGATTGAGAAAAGTATAAACGAAGGTGACACATGTATTTACAAATTTATCTCGTTTATGAAATCGAATTATACACATTTCGCAAACACTGTGCTGAAAGGGAAAGTAGCACGTTTTTGCAAAACAATTTTTTTCAAATTTCCCATTTATAATGATAGTTTATGTCATTTAAATTTACTTTAAAGGGTAAAACATCTTATCACACAAACCAATTATCCGTAGTGGTAATAACGATGTTGCTTTTCAAGCAAAATTTGCATGGCGGCCATTTTATTGTGAACACATTTTATTATTTCGAATTACAAAAAATTATTCCCATGCCATTACCGAACCATGTTCACTCAATTTTAATTTGATTTTCCAAAAGAGAGAAAGTTGATTTACTATTGGTGACATTATTTTTCAAATACATTTCATCGACTTATTTAAGCGAAAAACGTGTTACTGCCAATTTAATATTTCTAAACAACATTTGTGAATTTTGAAAGTATTTATGCATGTTCTTTATATCAATCGGTATGGTTTATGAGAATAAAATTCTGTTCTGTTCGGTGATTGTCCAACATCATTCCCATCATTGCAAATGCACAGATAGAACGCTATTTTCTTCCTACTTCTAAACCCATTACCAAAAGAAACTTTGCACCCATCTTCTTGTCTTAATAATAAATCACATAATAGGAAACGATTGGATTTGGGTTTTGAAGTATTGTAATAATTATTCAATTTTACATTCGATGTATGAAAATATTCATTTCAAAAGTTTATTTAAATAAAAAGTTTGGACGCATCAACATACGAGGGGTATCAAAATGTGTTTGATCAATTCGTCTGTGATTCGGTGGTGGTCTCGTACTCGGTGGTCTTTGCTAATGGGTAATATCAACGGACTTTTAACATCAGAAACTGTTTCAGTAGTGCGTTAGTCGCTTAACATGTATGTCTTGTCAAAATTAAAAGTTTAATTTTTTTTAAAAATTTTAAATTTCATTTTTTGTAAAAAAAATTAAAAACTTCTGAAAAAATATTTGACTGATGACAATACGCCATTACTTTTCAGTTTTTGTGTTCGATGTCCAAAACTTGAAATATGTGTAATTGAAAAACATACATATGATAAAATCAACTGAGATGCAAAGTTTCTTTTGGTATTGGGTGTAGGGGCGGCAGATATTTGTGTATGGGTGAATAAACTCGTATGTATAGGTTAAGCAATAGTAAAACGGGCGATTGGATTTCATAGCAATGTCATAACACTGTCTGCAGTTCAGTCTCTACGACAATTAACCTTATTTCGAAGCGACCATCACCACACAACCATGAAGCTACTGAAATGAAATTCAGGTTAGTATATTGAATATTTGAAATGGTACAATTTCTTCTGGAAGAGTAGAAGTTGCAGAGGCCCATTATTTTTAAGGAATGGACAGTTACGAGGTCATTAACCTACTTAAATTAAACTCAAAGTAATGCTCTTTTATAAAAGATTACTTCAAATAATTAAAGAAATGAAATTTCTCCTTAAAAATATGATTTGATGTGTACCTGTCCATTACTGAAAAATAATGGAGTGAAAGAACAATAGGATGACGCCACAAGTGTAATTTAACAGATGATCTGTGTTCGTTTGGACACTCTGAATTGAATTTTGATTTCGTTTTTTCGTCGTTTCTGATTTCAGTACAACTCCGTGACTGTAACATGTTAATCCCAATGTATCTAGCCATCGATGCAAGAAGTCAAAGTCGACCACGCTTGCTTTTTTGTTTTTACACGACTCAGAAGGTTCACAATACGGTAATGAACCGAACTCAAAGCTGGATTCAGGCCAAATTATTCAACTGTTGACCAAATATTTTCTTTGCAAGCTATGATTCAGAAATATCTCTCCAAGATAGGAGGCAGATTTTATTGTATATTCATTGATTTTAGCAAAGCTTTTGACTGTATAAATAATAGAGTTCTGTTCAAGAGTATATATGATATTGGTGTTAAAGGTAAATGTTTGATGTTTCTTATTTCAATGTATTCAGCTCTTTCATGTAATAGATAGAGGACGAGTAGCAGTACATTATCGGGATATAAATGTACGGGTTTGAGAGGGTTGGGCGAGGCGTTAGCCGAGCCTAACCTTCTAAAACCCGTACATTTATATCCCGATAATGTACTGCTGCGAGTTCTCTATCTATCTTAGAGCACAGTCAAATGCTTGAGTCGTCAAGAAAATGTCTTAAAATGAAGTTATTTCATATATTTTGTCAACAAAATTGGGAAACATTCGCTCGAACACAACATGCAAAACATTGACATCTCTCATTTTCATATGCAAATGTTAGGGACATTGACGTCAGCTTCGGCACTGTGAGCACTGAATTTCTGAAATTGTCCGAGGTGCATGAGGCGTACATTTTATATAAAGCGTGCGAGTCGTGCTACAGCATAAGCGTCGTGCTTGAATCACGCATATGCATGATTTAAGCACGTTTTCATTCAGCAACATTGAGCAGTAATACATTTCATTGTCTATAAAGACTGAGAGGTTTGTGGAATGAATCAGTTCACACAATGGCTTCATCATGGACAGTCCAAGGACAAGTACACTATTCATTCAGGAAAGGTGATTTTTCTTTTTTACTCCTTATTTTTTAAACTCTTTAATTTTAAAATTCAAACTAATTTTCATTAAATTGGTTAATTTTATAACAGTTATCGTTTTTTTTTGTATTTATTTTTTTTTACCAACAAGATTAGTTGTTTGTTGAGCTGTTTTTATCAATATGCAAGTTTTTTTTATCTATTTTCATATGCTAGTGTGCATCCCGTCTATATTGCATATACATTATTTCAGGTTACTGCAGCATAGGAACTCGCACTGTCTGTAGGAAAGAATGTAACGTCGTACTGGACATCGCTCGGACACTGTGTGACGATACAGGATACAGCCTTCATCCTCTAACACTCGAAGAAGGTAATTTGATATCACTTTCTTATTTCTCATTTTTATGTCGTTCTTTATATTATTTTGAATATTATTTTGTATATCGTGGTTGAAAATATATAAAACATTGGTAAAATGGTTTGAAGCTTGTCATTGTTTCACTTACTCGTAATATAAATGAAATACACTTGAAAAAATCCCAATTGACCCCACATTACTTGCTTTATTTACATGCTTTTGTTGTTCTTTTAGGAGTACCAAGCTCCTTAATATAAACCCCTGCTCAAAAGAAAGTATACCAAGGATTTGAAGAAGCATGGAAGAAAAACAGATGAAGATATAGAATAAACTTTTTTATATATCAGTAGAGTGGTATTTTAACATAACTAATGGAAACGTTCATGTCAATAAAACAAAAACTGAATGCCCAACAGAGGTACAAAGACACATGGGGTCAAAAATTCACAATTCTCAATATGACTGTCAAGCTGTATATGCTGAAAATGAGTTCGTAAGTAAAGGAATAGTCCTTCAACACGTCTTCAATACCGAGTATGTCCACCATGGGCATTAATGCATGCCTGAGCTCGCCGCCGCA
Source organism: Gibbula magus (assembly GCA_936450465.1). Taxonomy (NCBI): domain Eukaryota; kingdom Metazoa; phylum Mollusca; class Gastropoda; order Trochida; family Trochidae; genus Gibbula; species Gibbula magus. The sequence goes on from OW388298.1 coordinate 42,289,861, forward strand.
TCGATGACGTCAAACGCCGGATGACGTTGGGTGTCAGTCGCTGCCATTCAATGGCTCTCTCTCTCTGTATTGCCGTTAACCTCGGCATTTCTTTCATGTGTTTTTTGTTGCTACTGTCTTGATGTCGTTATCATGTGTTTTATACAGTGATTTTGCACGTGCATTACATGGGATCCGACTCAACGTCATCATTGGTAAAATCCCGTGTTGCATGAAAGTTCTCGCCATTCTCCGCTTATTGTCAATGAAAACAGTGTGTTGTGTTCCTGCGACGTGTTTCAGAATCATTTCATATATAAAATGTAGATATTAAAAAAAATATTCAAATTTTTTCTTGGTATACTTTCTTTTGAGCAGGGGTATAGAAGATCCCATTCAACGGAAGCGACTACTTCCTTTCGGAAAGAGAACACAGCAGGTCATTTGTCAATGTAATAAGTGTTTAATTGTGTATTATCTCCATAAATAAAACTATCAGTTGACATTGTTTGTTGTTTTTTATGGAAGTCTGTGAACCAGTTTATGAACATGATACCCGAACGCAACCAGACAACCGTACATCTATCGGGATATAAATGTACTCCACGTGACCACAATACACTCATATGATTGGACGAAAGCATTTGACTGTGCTCTAACTTGTGTTAGAACACCAAAAGGCATTACAATTTTTTCCAGTGTAATATTGGAACTTGGTAAGGCTGCATTCTAAGTCTTATAATATTTATAATTTTCATTAATCAGTTATCTTTAATGCTCGAGGAGAAAGGTGGAATTGGTATTTCCATATCTTAAAATTGTCCTAATATGGTTGCTTTAATCAGGGACCTTATATGCATATGTCTATATGTCCCCTGCTTTAATTTTTGCGGATGATGTTTCTGGTGTTTAGCGACACTGCTGTTCAGCTCCGAAAGAAGATAAATATACTTGAAAGATTCTGTGACGAATCAGGAATGAATGTTAACTTAAACCAAACTAAAATAATTGTATGTCGGAGAGGGGGTCCATTTAGGTCATATGAACAGTGGTACTATAAGGGTACAATCCTTGAGAAATGGAATTTTCATAAAAAAGGCTCCTTTTCAATTTTTGTTTACAGTCTAAGTGTAGGTTAATCACCCTCACAAGGTAGTAGTGAGGGTGATTAAACGACTTACACCACTAAGGCGACTTATGTCCCCCAACCATTTCTAAAAACTTGCATTAGTGGTGTAAGACTAAACTGTTTGAGAGGCATTCTAGAAGTTGGTGTGATGAAGAAGACACATATTTTATGGATGATCAACTTCTTTATTAACAATGGCGACGTTTCGGTACAGATCCTTATACCGTTATCAAGCATATGGAAGAGATGGTGAAACAGCAGGTGCTGTCGCCATTGTTAATAAAGAAGTTGATCATCCATAAAATATTTGTCTTCTTCGGTGTAAGACTAGTTAACAGCGTAAACATGGACATATGTTTTTAAGGTTGTTGATACTATGGTGTTACCTATGGAGCCGATATATGGGGAGTTCGTTATTCACAAATCACTGAAAAGGTACAAACTTCGCTATGTAAGAGGGTTTTGGGTAAATATACATGTAATGTTATGGCTTTGGGAGAATGTGGCAGGGTTCCACTTCAATATAATTATATGATAAAACCTTTAAAGTTTTGGTGTAAATTGATAACTATGGGAAGTGATAGATTACCTTATCAATCTTATTGTATGCTCAAGGCACTTGATGATGCAGGGAGAAGGACATGGGCATCAGATATTAAAATTATTTTATTTAAATTTGGCTTTGAGGTTCTTTGGTTAAACATAGGAAATATAAACATGTTTATTTCCCTTTTTCAACAAAGATTGTTTGATTGTTTCGGCTAAGATTGGCACATCACTGTTTCAGAATTAAGTAAATGTCAGACTTACTGTCAATTTAGGACCATGTTGTAAGTTGAACAATATCTTTCCTCAGACATTCCATGGTACTACAAGCATGTTTTGAGCTAATTTAGATGTAATAATTTCAAACTTGTAGTTAAAATGGGTAGGCATAATAATATGATATATTGTAATAGACTTCTGTTTATATTACCAAGATAAAGGTTTATCATAAGCTGAAGATGAATTTCAACTATTAATGGTTTGTCAACACTACAAGGATGAAAGAAAAGAGTATTTTCATCATGAAAACAATCCATGTAAAGAAGATTTTGTGAGAATAATATCTTGCAAAAATGTAAATGGTTTGGTGAATATTGCTTATTTATTTTAAAGGTTCGTAAAATTAGAAACATATAAAGAATATTAACTTCATTATTAAGTATGTCAATGTCATATGGACGCTTAACTATATTTCTGTATGCTTCTAACTGGTTGACCAGCATTACATGACTGTAACATCTATTGTAATATGGGCCATGGTCTTATATTCTGAATAAAATATATATCTATCTGTCTGATAGTGAAGTTCAGCAATAATGAGCGCGGCTCGCTCGCCGAATGGGTGACCCTCTTCATGGCTGGATAATTTTGTAATGCATGAACCTGGATTCGAACATGCAACTCTTCGCTTGGTAGTCAGCGCTTCTAGCCATTAGGCCACAAGACGCTGTTAATCTGATAATCCGAGAGTTTGAGAGGTTGGTTCCCTACCACACACAGATACAGGAGTTTAATTGTGGTGTTACCTTTTTCAAATACTGTATCGATTTATAACAAGTTTGACTATTAAATTCAAAGTAAAAAACAACTTACTTTCCTAAAAAAATTAGGTTCATGTATGGACAAATTTGATGACAGCGCAAATATGTCATTCTATTAATCGAACTACTGGATGAGGGTCACAACCGCTTTAGATATGAATTCTACATTGGTGCATTGTGTAACGAAAGAGATAACCCAATCGATTATTTTGCTTATCCAGACGAGCTCTGCTGTTACGCAGCGCAACAGACTCCAGGTACCAGAATGTGTTGTTGCTCGTCAAGCTTGAGCGCTCGCGACCCATCGGTATGGAGCCTCAACTGCCGACACCTGGCCGCATCATCCGAGAATGCATGTCGTAGATTGACGGAAACAGCCGATGATCTGGACGCATTTTCGTACCCTCTCGCTGTCCAGGCAATTCATTGACCCTCAAAGCGGACAGACGACAGTTCAAGTTGACCGTCGACATGAAAAGTAGTTGACAGAAGCGTCCACCTTGTAGCAGACGATACGATTTGCCTTAGCAGACGACAGTTTACAAAAATGTCGCGCTCGGCTAGCGATAAAGTGATGAGACTAAATGTCGGAGGGACATTTTATACGACACTGCGTTCCACTCTGGCGACATACCAAGGAACGGTTTTGTGGAGAATTGCAACAGGAAACCAGTACTGCTACAGAGACGACAGAGGTTTTTACGTCATAGACAGGGACGGTCACGTATTCAGGTGAGTGGAAACACAGACGCGGACATTTTGTTTTCTACATTCTTATATCGATTTTTCTACCACTTTCTACCTCGCTGCAACGTGTTGCGATTCTTTCGTCACTGGATAAATATGTTCACCTGTATCTCAAACTCGTGTCACCGTGCTCACTAAAGTCAACTTTTATGTCTGAGTCAGATTGATGAATGTTTTAACATTCAAAATGGAGATGTTATGGGTTATTAATTATCCATTAATTGACTAGGTATACTAGATAAGTGTAATTAGTTGGTCGATTAATGCAGCTGGTGAAAAATTATTTTACAATATCAAATTCATATATTTCGATTGATTTGGAGGTAACAGATGTTTTTTTAATTATTTTTAAAGTTTATTGTTAATGAAAACCATTTAAAATTTATTAACTCATTCTTTTGAATGTTAACCTTTCTCATAATTTCATGTAAGTCCAAAAAAAAATAACCAACTGATGGAATAAAGAGGGCTAAATAATTAGTTTAATTTCGAAAATTTTAAAATCTGTCTATTTAGGTAACGCACCAAAACACAAACTTATTGAAGTTAGCATTACTTTAAAATGTTTATGTCGAATAGTTCAAGTTAAATACTTCTTACAATCTTGCAATTTCCTATTTCGACTATATTATTAAAAAAATTCCAAATTTCAGTTTTCAAGTTACACAAGAGTCGCATTTATTAATCATTGCGAGGTTGTAATAACATATTTTAACTTGAATCATTGCAAAAAAAGGTTTTAAATTAAGATAACAAGATTTTCTGGATAATCATTTAAATCGTTCAAAAGTTTTAGATATACTTCCACTCTGCTAAATTTCTGCAATTACATTTCATTTATAATTTATTAATGTCAGTAATCATCTTCAGAAATATGTCATGGAATAAACGTTATTATCATAGATATATTAATTTAAAGGATATTATATATTTGTAGAATCGCGTCATATTATTTGTTAGAATATCATAGACATATTAGTTCAAATGATAGTATATGTTTATATTATCCTCAAAGATGTAATAACGATTTTACGTATTCCACATGATATTGAATACAGGTTATTCCACTCTGAAAACAAATACAATGATATGACGTCATGGTTACGTCAGATTGGCAAGTTATGGAGGTATGTATATACATGTATATGTGGCTTCATTCACTAAACACAGGTAATATGCCAGCTGTTATATTTTCCTAAAGTAATAAATGAATACATCATTTGACATACAAATTCAAATATCCTCTACAATTACAGGTGACATACATAGATTTGGAGTGAAGTTTTTTTCTCTATATTTAAATGTGTTTTTTTTATGGTGATATAAGCGGGGAGCTTATATATAAGGTCCCTGGTGTAAGCTATTCTCCAAGTCTGTCGATGTTTAGTTAAGTATGAAGTGCGAGAGTATAGTGTTTTATAAGTGAAGACAAATCTCGAATTTCAGAGGGTTGATATTTGCTGCATTTTAGAATATATTGGATAAGAAAGCGTGTATACTAAGTGGTTTTAAACTGTGTTTTGCTAATGGGATACATAACAATATTCTCATCCGCAAGGCTAGATGCATTTTCGCTTTAACATAGTCGCACTTAGATGTGATGCAAGTCGTTCTAAGTGGTAAATAAAGATGCTCCCATTACAAAAAGGGTAGAAACACATACTGTCTTTGTTACAAGAGATCATACTCAAGTGTTTGCATTTTAAAAGGTTATACACTGCCTTTTTCTAATGGGATGTTTTATCCTTAAGGGGGAGACACAGATATTATAGTGTCACGGGGTAGACGTAAAGTAATATAATGTCACATGGGAGACATAAAACACCGAGATATTATCTGGTATGGGAGGAATTCGGATGGTCCTGTTTCTAAAGTGGGTTGAGACAGGGTAGACCTACCAGTCTATACATTTCTCAGTGTGGGTTGCGGCAAGGACATTGTACTGGACCTATGTGTTTAATACGTTTGACAGATCTCAACAATAGATAGATGTTATTGTCATTTCAACTGAACCATACCGTGACGTCATGCAGAGGTTACTCGTAAACTGCGGTACATTCATGACCTGTTGTTCTCTTTGAATAAGATATATTGTAATCATCGGCAATTGGAACGGACACGAGTGGGGCTCCAATCTGGTTTTGCCTTCCAAGAAATATGGTTTTATGAGACGTTGACCCTGGGCTTCCTACTTGTACACTTTTGGAGTATTTTACAGACATGACTGTATATGATTGTACACCGATGTTGCAAATGTACACCTCTACTGTGACAATAAGAATTGTTTATTTAAATATGTTTTTGTATAATGGAGAAATGAAGTACTGAACTGTTACAGAGTTGAATTGTAACTAAAATTACAGAGTAAACACCGATAAACAAAGTTATGCAAATGTTGTTGTTGTCAAACCAGATATCTTAAAACTAATAGTATCATACTAACTTCATCATGTGTATACACCTAACATTACAATATACTCCAAAATTGCAATAAGTCTACACTTAACATGAACGGAGGGTAGGCAATTCTGTTGACTGAAAAAAAAAGGTTAATTTGGGTGAATATGTCTCCAGCAATGAAGACATTCTTTACAATACACTCGTGTCGTTATTATTATAAAGTGAAAAATAAATAGTGAAAGATAGTTCTTTTTGTATTGATTAATTAGCAAATGAAATGACAAACTGTAAAACTCCCGGTGGTTTTGCTAAAGTTATACATGATTTCAACAAAACTTTGAAGAAAGTCATGTAAAACGAATGAGTACATAATTGAATAATTCTGACTATTAGTTCATATCATTATAATAATACTAAACTAAAACAATTCAACGCGTGGATTAGCATTATATGTGATTTTTAAAACAAATCCATACAATTATACCGAATCTTAAAATAATCGATATCTGTATCCAGTTTTCAGTTATTATCCATACCGCTTCAAGGTGACGGGGTTTTATTTCTATAAAAAGATATAAACCAATGGGCAAAATTTAAAGAAACTTATCACATGCATAACTATATATAATTACCAAATATTAACAATCTCATTATAGATCAGTGACAACCCAAACCGAAAAAAAGGCTAGGGAACGAATCAATGATCTGATTTTAATGAGATTGCCAACATTAAAGATATAGGTGTTGCAGTATATACGCAGTTTTGGAAATTTAGGAAGATTTGAAATTACATGACCTTGTCACTGTTACAAAGGCAGTTGGTAACATAGTTGATGTTTTTATCACTTCTATGACAAACCATATAACGACCATAAGCTTTACAGTGATTATATGATATGTTCTCAAGACTTGTCGCCGATTGAATAACTCTTTGACCTTTCATAAAGACGTACACGAGGCCAACCGCACTGTCCTGTTTAATGAACAATCATCAATTATAAGATACATATCTGCGTTTAAAACTACCGGCATTCACTGTTATTCAACACACACACTCATTTAGTCGGTAGTCTGAGGTTGTAAACGCTAAAATATGCGAGCATTGACAGAATTCGTGAGTTTTTCACAAAGAACTTCTCAACAATAACAAAAATTAAAGACCGACGTTTTTTTCTATATTAAAGAATAAGGTACATGTATATACTTTTCATTTGAGAAAGAATTCTCTTAATCTTCAAAACTGAAAAACTCACTGCCAATAGAAACTAACTCAATCTCCAGCAAGTTATGAGTACCGTTACAAGAACATTATATATATATAGCCTATATATATATATATATATATATAGACTATATATATATATATATATATATATATATATATATATATATATATATATATATATATATATATATATATATAGACAACATTTATATATAGACAACATATATATATATATAATGTATATATATATGTATAGACAACATACATGGAGAAAGTAAGCTTCCGCTTGAAACATTTTTATGTATGCTTACTATCATCTAAATCCAGTAGTTATAAAGTTTAAGCGATTGTGATTGGATACTGAAATAGTATTATACCTATATTCCCTCACAAGGTACGGGTACACGTGTGCATTGTGAGTCCTGACAAGTAACGGGTTAATGACATCGACAAAAGTAATGAAACACGGGGAAGCCGTATTCTTTTACATTGTCAGACGAGATTCTATCCTGGTACAGGTGACCTGATGACGTCATGTGATGTCAGACTGAAAGGTGAATGAATGATGGGAGCTTTCACATACCAGACCGCGTGAGGGATTTAGGACACTTGTGAGACTGGCTTAAGCAATTGTAAATTCGCAGAGGAATAGACATTTGAGAATTTCGATGACACTCTGTCTTTAATGAGATAAAATGAATTTAAGCAGAGCTTTCTCGGATATGATTTCGGACATTCTCTCGCTGATTGCATAACTAGATTCAAATTCAACCAATCAGGACTCACCATTTCTAGCCGAGAAAGTCCTCAAAGTAAAACAGAAGCTAGGATCGAAAGTCTGAAGGGAATACAGTCTGTGAAGAGAATGGTATTCGCATGGCAACGAAATAGTTACGACCTGTGAACGTTGTGATTAGAAACGGCTCGAAATGAAATCATGTGTTGCATACGTGTCAACTTCCAAACGCAAGACATAACTCTTCCCAGTCTGCGTTACTGGCTGATTTAAACCTTGCTGTATTTCCTCGCTTTGTTGTGCCTAGATAGTGAATCGCTGCACCAGAAATGCATAGCGGGCCTGGATTTTTAAGCACAGATTTCTTAGGGAAATACTGCAAGGCCTAAATCAGCCAGTAATGGAGACTGGCAAGAGTTATGCCTCGTATTTGGAAGTTGCATACTTGTATACTGCTAACCGCTCTCTGAGTACATTATCATTACAATTTTATGTTCGAATGTTTACATTAACCGTCATTTTGTCATAATTAACAAATATATTTACAACGTAAAGCACATGTTGCATAAATAAACGTTTAACCTAATTAAGCGGATCAAAACATGAATTTTAAACCCAAATTACCATAGCTGAGCGTTACGGTAAATATTGACGGGAAGCCACGTGTGCTAGAAACGTTTTATTTAAATGAGCACATTAGAACAGTGATACTTACAAATGTAGTTTATTGAATAAACTATGAAGTGGTACGTGTACGTTTACCTTTACACACTTTTGCACTGTAAAGGGACTGTTTTCTAATGGAAAAAAAAGAGATTTCGTAAAAAAGGAACGAAATTTTACCAATTGCAAAACAGTTCTAAAATGAATGGTTAAGGTTCTGTTCATTCTCTTCCCACAGAGGTTACTCCCTTCTGATGTGAGATCCAAAACCTCATTTGGGAAGAGGATGGGTTCGGTAAAATCAAATTGAAAATGAGTGTACATGGTTCGGTAAAGTCATGGGGATCGTTTTTGTAATGCGAAATGATTAAATTGTGTTCACAATAAAATGGCCGCCATGCAATTTTTGCTTTATACGCAACACCGTTATTGCTACTACGGATAATTGGTTTGTGTAATAACATGTTTTACCCTCTAAAGTTAATATAAATGACATAAACTATCATTATAAATGGGAAATTTGAAAAAATAAAATTTGAAAAAAACGTGCTACTGCCCCTTTAAAGGGTGTTCACACTAAAATGGCCGCTAGCAGTTTCGTTTTATACGTGACACCGTTTTCTACAACTGCGGATGATACGGTCATATCCTCAAATTTGGTTATAAATGGTAAATTTGAACATATAATAAATAAAAAAAAAACCGTGCTACAGCGCCTTTTAACATCATACCTGCAACTATATCAAATTAGAAATGTAAGTTATTTATTATCTTTCATTAAAACGGATATTTATGATAATGGATATTTTTAAAGCCAAATTTAATGATTGTTTACCAACACTATTTACAAAAACAGGCAATTTTGTTTATGAAAATGAACAAGAATACAATTTGTATATTAGGTATAATGTAATGATTTTCACCTTTCTTTCACCTAATGTAGGTGAATAGTAAGATGATATATGAGTTATTTACGTAAATATATGTTATTGATATACTTCCCTATTAGCAACTTTCCCGATGTTTACTTTATAAGCATAACATTGCGTATTACATGCTTCGTCACTGTCAGGGTGTCAATATCGTGTATATTTCACGAGTCACGTGATCGATAAGCCTGTCAAGCTGTCGTTCATGCATCAGATCTATCGTGTTGCATTTCTTGCTTGCGGTATGTCTAAGAGCGATGTGTTGGTATTTGGTGGACATGTGGAAATTATACTTATGACGTCATCCTGTTGTTCTTGCGCTACAATATTTTCGATAATGGACAGTTGCACCCCTAAAGGTTTTTAAAGCATAAATTTCAAACTGTATAAAGTAAATTTGTTCATTAAGCAATGCTTTGCGTGTAAATAAGTATTACATTGTTTTCGTATTTAGAATCACAACGGGCCTTCATTTCTTTACTTTTAAAGGAAAGAACAGATAGTACTTTTTCATAAAACGAAAAATATATATCATGTGTTTGTCTTGGGATGACGGTGGCGTAGAAGATAATATATTATATGTATAATTCAAACAAGGCTAGATATTTCTTAATTTATCATTTTATTACCGTATGCCTTGAAACGTATACTACTACGAGGTGAGGTGAGATGAGTTGGGGTTTAACGTCGCTTTCAAGAGTATTTCACTTATATCGCGGCTGCTAGTATTACGACAGGGAGAAAGCCCGCAACGCAATGTGGCTATGCACTGCGGTGAAACCCGCGAGCAACGGCTGGAACTAGCGAACCATGGGTGGTACTACTCTGAAATTCAGTGTAGCATTGCACCCAAACTTTACTGCAGGTAGAACAGTTCTCTACTGCAGACAAAGTTGCCGTGCCCCTAGCGGGAATCGAACCCCGGACCTCTTGATCCGAAGCCGAACGCGCTAACCACTGCGCTATCCCGCCCCCTACTACGAGGGGCAACGTCTGTTTCGTGCTTGCAACGTTTTTGGGTTTTTCATAATATCCCGTTGATATCGACAATATTACACTGTTGGGCTGGAGTATTATCAAACTTAGTTAATGCAGTGCGTATCACCTCATCTTTCCTGGGTATGAAGAAGTTGATCATCCCTAATGCTAAAGGGTTATCCAGTGTTGTTGGGGGTCACAAATACCAAACGTTATAAATGGTGGTATTTTATCGATGAGAACATACTGTAGCCGGAGTTTACCATTTTGATAGTCGACTCCGTAAACTGACCATATAAAAGAAGTGGTTTCTGATCGAAAACCGGACAATGCACCGCGTTTGATGCGCTTCAATTAGTAGCGTAATTAAACGTAATTTTGGAAACATATTTTCAACAGGCAAAAAGACAAATTTGGATTGATAGTGTTAAATATGTCATATAAATACTGTACATGTAAACATTCCGTGTAATTTCGGTATCAACCCACGTAAAATGATGTTGTTCGATTTCCATTGGAAACTAGTAATCATGATATATTTGGCGTTTGGGAAAAATATGTAAGTTGAGTGAAATTATTTGAAATGATCAGATAATCAGCACATGTAGTATTTGGCACGAATTAAATAAAAATAAAATGGTATGAAACACAATTGATGTGACTTTAAGTTGGGACAACAATGTTTGAAACACCACTGTGACACAATCACCTCGCTTCACCTCTATTGCTATAATTCTGCTTGTCGGGCTGTCGTGACCTCAACTACGGAGAGGTCAGATTTACATATATTATGTATGATACCTTGCCCTCTCGGGGTCATTAAGTTCGTGTGAGAAAGGTTATAACAAATATCCTGTGAAAACCATGCATATTGATTGATAGTGACATTGATTGGCATTTGCCATATACAACATGTATATTTCAAATTGGTGGATAGTGTATATTTTGTATCCTGATATATCGTTAAAATTGTCAACTTCTGGTCAAAGCCTGTGAGCAATTTATTTGAACTAAAATATATTGCGATTAGTTGTAAATATGCTAATGGAGTGAAAGTGACACTGTCATGTAAATATCAATTATTTGGATGTAAAAAGATGTTACGAAAATTACTATCGTTAAAAGGAAATGTTATCATCAATGGATATCTAAAGTCTGAGTGTATCTTGTGACTTAAATGTTTTAAATTTATTAACTCGCAATATCAAAAGCAGCCACGTGCATTTCAAGTTTGTGGAAGTTAATCGGAGTTGCACAGACGCATTCTGATTTTGTAATGTCGTGCAATCTTCATAAAACACATACTTGAAAAGTATGATGGTCACACTGATTGACTATTTCAAAGCCATGTACATTGCAATATGTATATTTTTATGCCCGAAATATTGTGCTATTCGACATGCTCTTAAGCCACGTGTTTGTAAACTCCGTTATAGATCATGGTTGTTGATAGTGATTGATATATATATGCTAAAGCCTTTCCAAATCCTTAATTCTCTGAAAAGAGTGTTCACGTATTTTTCTGAGAAAACTTTTGAAATGATCGGAAGTATATTGTGAAGTACGTTCAAATATTGTGTTATTATAGCACGCGAAATTATACATCGTGCACCGTCTGAGTAACTTTTCCGACTTATAAACCGAGGAGTCGATCAGTTATCAGTTATCCAGACTTTCTCCGGCAGCAGTACTACATTTTCACACCGTTGAACATGTGGTAATGTTTCCTTTATCATGAAGTTCAGGGCAAGAACCATCTGCCTGACCCTATAGGTTCAAAGTTCAAAGGTCTATATATTTCTTATTATAGAAAACGGTTTGCTTCGCTTGTTCTTGTTAGGCTTTGACCGCACCTGAGGCTTGACCGCACCTGGCGGCCAACCTGACCAAGAGTCGGTCAGTTGAGTATGTCCTTATTGATTGATCTGGAGTGATTGATATAAATAACTACCTGGGACATGAACTGCAGAAAGGCAGTGAAAGCACAATACGTCTTATCTATATTTTCATTTTAATATAATATGATATAACAACACATTGATTATGATTTTCAACTAGGTCAAAGATCGTGCATGTCAAATATGACAGTTTGCTGAAATAGGGCTGTAAATATGGCGTGAAGTGATGTATGTGCCAGTAAATTTCCCTGCAATAAATAAATATGTGGGAGAGAATGATATATACGCAACTCGACATATGAAATAACATATTGCCCACATGTTGTGACACTGTTGTATATTGCCATGTTTATATAAATGAGTTATTGAATATAGTAAATACAATACTAAACAGCATGCTGACATTATTGACGCCTGATACATCGTCTATATTAATTTGAACTGTTTTGTTAAAGGGATGGTAATTTGTGTTTAATGGTTACACATTATTTATGATGTTTAGTTTATATTTGGATATTGAATATATGTGTCACAAATTACAAGTATAGCTACAATTTGTAAAGCCGTTTTTAAGTTAGTCATTAGAATGTCAAATTACAGTTTCAGCATTTTTTCGGGATCATATTTAAATACAAAACAAACTCTACTCCGAATGTTTATGTATCTCTACATCAGTCTAATTACTTGAACTACCTTCGAGTGGCCATTTTAATGTGAACACTTTAAAATAGTCACACAACGGACTTGCTTGGTTTTACCGAACAACTTACATTCGTTTTAGAACTCTTTTTATTGATTCAGGAATATTATTTAGCCATTGGTTACACGTATTTATAATTTTGTGAGAGCACTTTATTTCAGTAAGAACAACGTGCTACAGCGCCTTTAAGTTTTATAGAAGAAAACAACTATCCATCATGAAAGTCAAGATTTTCTATTTTTTTTCAAATTGTTTGTCAACATCTAAATTTCTTTAACACGATCATATAAATGTTCACGTTAGAGTTGTTTTCATATTCTCCGAATTTTAGTAGAGCATTTAACCTGACATCTCTTTCGCCTCGGGTTAATTTCAACAATGCTCGATATGGGCTTGCCTTCATTTAACGAGCAGCCCCGAACGAATTGACACAACGTTGCTTACGGGATAAACGTTGTAAACCTGTGTAGCATGAATTATTATGTTTTTGTAATAGTTTACGTCACTTTGACTTCTGAGCTATCAGGAAAAGCGGGAAAATGTTAACTTGCATATATAGAGTAATCTAGACTTGCTATAATTTTCTAGACTGGGTTGATCGTAAATTGATTTTTTTTCTCAAGGGTCTAGAGGACCTATTAGTGACCCGGAAACAAATTGTAATGCCATATATAGGGACACGGTAATTTCACGGAGGAAACTATAATATAACAGCACAATGTATACTCGTTGAAATAAAATATCTCATACTAAAACGAGATAATGAGTGGCGAAATCAAGAACCATTTTGAATGAAAGACACGCTACCGTTATTTAATTTGGTCGTTGTAATGTGAGTGAAAGTCTTCACATATGATGTGTCGAGAGGCCATTTTAATGTGTTCACATTACAATGGCCGGTCGAAGGTAGTTCTAGTGATTTGACCGATGTAGCGATACCTAAACACCTGAAGTAGAGTTTTCAATACGGTGCCATGATGCTGCCTGAACTGGCATGCAAATCTACCTCTCACACATTCTACAACTTTGTCGCTTCATACGTCGCACCATTTCTTTTCAAAATTACACCGATCATAAACATGCTGATAATTAAAGAAGACCAAATCAGAGACAACTATACCAAAATTAGTTCATTTGTGTTATTTACATCAGACATATGCTAATTAGAAAGACCCTTAAGAGTCAAGGTTTGGCATTTTTGTTTGTGCCTATGCCTGTATCTTCTTTGAGAGGATATAGCTAGTGTCTATTTATTACATAATTTAGAGTGAGATACTCAATTATATCAGTGAAATAAACCCTATTTCAAGCTACAGTGGCGATAACCTTTATCACCACTCTACTGAGTGACGATAAACTTTATCGCCACTCGTGTGACGTCATCGGGACAATGTTATGACATCGCGAAGGCTGTACGTTTACCGTTGAAATCACTCCAAGTCAACATAAAACACAGAAATAATGATATAATAAATAGAATATCTGTTTTTCTTGAAAAATACCATGTTTATCTCATCTCGTGAGATAGAAAAGTTAATACATTTCACTTGTGGCTGCGCCACTTGTGAAATATCTACTTTTCTACCTCACATTGAGATAAACATGGTATTAGTCAGCAAAAGACAGATATGCTCGATATATAGCCATGAATTGATGCCAGTTTGTGAAGTACCACTTATTGCGAAATGTTGAAATGACAGTTGCTTAATGGAGTACAGTTGTCATAAAGGCAGTGACACCACACAAGCAGTTCAGCCTTCCTACCGACATTTAATCCCCACATCCTCGTCATCGACAGCTTGCGTATTGTCAATTGCGCCAAGTCGATAACATACACGCACGGGTTGGAATCATTTCGACTTTGAAAGTCGCCATATGTTCCCGGCATTGTTATGGCTTTATGATAAATAATATGTTCACGCCACGTTATTTACAACAAGAAAATAATGAATGTGTTCAGTTTCGGAGTGCGATAATAAACCACGATTCACATTTGAAATAGCATGCACATGTAATAATTATACACTTGGAAATTAATTAAGCAACACAAATTTATTTAAACAGAAAAATCGTTCGAATTTGAAAGAAGAAAATATGTCGGGAAAACTGTAAGTGAATTTAGGTAGAACAATCAATCAACAGTGTTGAGACCAAAGGTTACTCAAATAACAGTTAACTGTTACGGCTGTTACAATAATTTGGTATTTTGGTGTCAAAATCCAAGTTCCATTGTGAAATGAAATGAAAGTCAATATTTGTATCTGTAATGTGATTAGTGTAATTCTTTCAAACTCACAAAATCATGAAACTGTCAATTTCAATAAACTTGTCTTAATGAATAATTATGGTCACTACTTACGGTATTGGCTTATATAAAGCGAGAATAAGTGTTTAATAAACAGGTTTAACTCAAATAATCTCAAATTTATTCACAATCCATATGGTTGTAGGCATTTTCTCAATTATCGTTAAAAAGTGACTGGAAGTTTAATGTCTGTTTAGCTTTTTTGGTGTGTGAATGTGAACTTCGTATTAAAAATATTGTTTATAATAAATCAATTCTAAAGTTTGAAGTGTAGTTTCTCTTCAAGGACAATAGTCATTTTAGGTAAAAATTCAGTACCTTCACTTGATTTTCCTTCACATTTTCATAAAATTTGCACATGATGGATTTTTATTTAAGAAAATGAGTCGCTAAATAGCCAATTTTTATGTCTGCGGTGATACAATCGTTCAATTTATCCTAACAATCCCATAGCACCACTCTTCAGTTTACAAATTAGGGTGTTGCTTAATTAATTTCCAAGTGTATATGTACCTGTACCTGATATAACGCAGTCAGGGTATAAAGCTTTCAGGGTGTCCGTCCGTAGGTCCGTCGGAAGTCGTTTCCGGAGCCTAACTCGAAATCTATATTACTAAGAAACTTCAAATTAGGTATGGAAATAACCTTTATGGTGGTCTTGTACCTTTTGTGGATTGCAAGACCGTCGGTGCTAACGTGTTTTGAAATTTTGACCATCAACGGTCAAAGTTTCGGACTTCGACTTTCGGCTTCGATTTTCGGAGCATAACTCGAAATTTTATAACTTCAAATTTACTATGAATGTTACCTGTGTGGCAGTATTAGTTCCATTTAAGGGTTTCACCTCAAAAGTGCAAATAAGTGTTTAGACTTTAACCAAAAAGTGACAAATTGTCAGACTTTGTTTCCGGAGCATAACTAGAAATTTATGGCTTGTGTTATGTTTGCACATCTCACATTGATTGCAACCAACTAAGCTTACAAATCACTCGCACTAGAAATGAGTTAGTCACGTGAGTTTGAGGAAAAGCGTTAATATTGATGCTGCTTACGTTCGCATACTGATAAAATATCTCCCCAGAAGAACTCATATATGTTTGCCAATGACGTTATTCTGTTTCTATTTTCTGAAAACCCATCTGGTAGCCCTTACCACGGAATCACCAATACATCCTTTTGGGCCCAATCGGCCCCGCCATTAAAGGTCCAGTTCGTATCTTAACTTCGAGTTTCATAATGAGGAAAATTTCAAAATGCAGCTAGAGACTTGAAACTTTTTAAAAACTGATATGCCCCATGCGATCAATAAAGTAAATCATGACGAGTTCGTAGTTCACGTGGTTTAGACGCCATTTTGATTTTCTTTAAACTTATGCCATTTTGACATAGACAATTTGGGTCTCGTTAATCCTACATACATGTTAGAAACTTGCAACTTTCTTCAAAGAAAGGACGGTTTCATTCATTATATTTAAAATAATTGATGCGCTGAAACCATATATCGTTGTGACTATATTCCTATTTCTATTTTCAGACATATCCTCAACTACCTCCGGTCCTCCAAGCTTCTTCTTCCACAAGGATTTCGAGAGTTCGACCTTCTCCGTGAAGACTCCCTGTACTACGGGATAGACAATTTGGTCCGAGATATCGATGCCATCTTGGAAAAACGAAAGAAGAGGTCCAAGGATCAAGGCAAAGGTCACGGTCACCGTAACAGTCGTTATAAACGGATGAGTGCAAGCGTTGGTGACAACCTTCACCAGATCGACGATGAGGACGAGCTAGAACTTGGCTACTTTGAGGACAGTTGGATTGACGGCAACACTTTCTAGACCAACATGAAGATGAAGAAGGGGAGAACGTGTGAAACGTGTCCACAGAAAGAGGCAGAAGTAGGACCAGAGTACTAACCTTTGAGGGAATCCTGAAGGTCAATTCAAGGTGTTTTATTGGAATCTGTGTGACTCCGAAGAATCCTTGTTACTTCCAAGGATCTGTGTGACTCCCAAGAATCCTTGTTATTTCCAAGAATCTTTTTGACTCCCTGGAATATGTGTTCTTAAGAACCTTTGATTTGCAAGACCATTTTGTTATAAAATATCATGGCAATTCTTTGGAATCTTAGTCATTTCAAAGAAGCATTCTGGCTTACGAGATTCCGGATTGATCCTGATTGATCGGAGACCCTAAGTGATTTCCTTGACCCAGGCACACAAGAATTATGGTGATATTGGGAGTATTAGTTACTCAAAGGTTCTTGCTGGTTTACTCCAATTGGTGGTCCTGTGTTGCATGAAGTAACATCCTGTATGAATTTATACAAGGTGTCATGCAAGGATATGCTTTCAGTGTAATATTATTCCTCTTTGATACAGGCTGATTACACTATACTTCCATATATGCAAGATAATCCGTCTGACAGATATTGAAACGAACGATATCGTTTGTCTTGCTATCGAAGGCATCGTTCGAGGGCACGTTTTCAATCCCAATTATCCTAGTAAACATGGGTATTTTCGTGGTGCTTGAAAACATTCTGGATATTCTTGTTGGATATCAACAACCCTTTTTATGTGACTACGGATTGGGTATTTTCCACATATATTTCCACAAGTTTGTGTTAACTGGACTGACCAATATCGGTGTCCTCTGTCCATTCCAGCCTTCTCCGTGCCTTAAGAACAGTGCACTATTGCAAAAACCGATAGTCCAATGCGTCTGTACCAACCCACTTTCGAGAGGAACATCGTACCAAGAAGCAAGACGGGTTAACCAAAACCAGAATTCGATAATCGATATACCGCCTCTTTAAGGGATTATGAATTTAGTGCAAGTTTAAATACCAACACGTCTTCGAAACGTACAACGTTAGAAGAAACGGAAATGTTGATCCTAACTAAGGCGGTATTGCCTTGCCGAGAGATCTTAAAACAATGATTTTATTGGCGCTTTGAAATTGTGCCCATCGCGATCGGTTACTAAGTATGATGGGGAACCCATTTACTGGCGTAAATCTAACTCTCCTTTAATCGCAGGGTTATATCTCAAAGGTTGAATTACTCTATGCTATTGAGGCAAAAATACAAATTATTAAGTGGTTGAAAAAAGTAACTTCATCAGACTTGTCATTCATAAGAGAAAGTGTATGTCTATATCTACACTTCAGAACACTGCAGATGATAAGAACTTTGTATGTCTCAGTATACAGAGCATCCTCGGTTACCCAGGGTTTTATATATGCTCCGTTGCTCTCCACTATATCACCCATGGGAAACCTTATCAGAAAAATCTGTACTCAAATTACCAGCCCTTGGCCGGCGTGACGAAGTCAGTAACAAAAGAAAATGCTCAAAGGGATAAGACGGAAATGGTCAAGGGAGATAACTAGTGACGGATAGCTAACACAATGACCTCGCTTGCTTTGAAACGAAGTGATATGAATTGTCATTGGCTCGCAGGTCCAAGCTGCTTAGCAGTTTGATTGGCTCACGCTGGCCAAGGGCGGGTAATTTAAGTACAGATTTTTTCTGATGAGGTTTCCCATGGCTGATATAGTGGAGAGCAACGGAGCATATATAAAACCCTGGGTAACCGAGGATGTATACAGAGTAGATATATCCCTATTTACTGGAAATGGTTTCACCTTGAAAGCGTTCCCTTGAATATCAATGTTATTCAAAGCTTTCATGACATTATTTCGATGCCCTTTGTATTTCTGTTCAGTTCATATATTTTGATACATGTAGAACATGGCTCACTGGTTTACCCTTGGGTCTTGTGATTTTGGTGCTTTTCTAGAGCCAGTATTTCGCCAAATTGTTAAGTCGTTGTCAATGTCTTAATGAGTAATTGAGAGGTTGACACGCTATTCTGCTAAGTCGATGTCAATGTCTACCTGTTGGAACTTTAAGTTTGATACATCAAACAAGAACATTGTAATTGGTAATGGTCAGTTCACACTGTACGATTTGTCGTTACAACCTTTAGTGCGCGCTCAAAGAAATCGAACGTGAAATAAATCAAAATTGGAGGGGACATATATTAAATGATACTTATACCCCACAGGGTTTATTCTCACGATAATATTTTGTTTTAACAATTCGAAGCGATCAATTATAAAACCTGTTCGGACCTTACGACGTCTAATATATGAATTGTTAAATGTGTAGTACGTTAATTATGAAAAGTTCTGACAACTTCAAAGCTGCATGCGTTTACCCAAATTTCTCAGTACAAGTCGCACCGTGAAATAAACTGGTTTTCCAAAGTGTTATCGAGTGCAACTTGTTGCGTGTGAATAATGTCTTAAAGGGGCAGTAGCACGTTTTTTCGCTCAAATAAGTTGATGAAATGTACTTGAAAAATAATGTCACCAATAGTAAAACATCCTTCTCTCTTTTGAAAATCAAGTAAAAATTGAGTATTAATGGTTCCGTAAAGCCATGGGAATAGTTTTTGTCATTTGAAATAATAAAATGTGTTCACAATAAAATGGCCGCCATGCAACACCGTTATTACCACTACGGATAATTGGTTTGTGTAATAAGATGTTATACCCTCTAAAATAAATTTAAATGGCACAAACTATCATTATAAATAAGAATTTGAAAAAATAAAATTTGCAAAAAACGTGCTTCTTCCCCTTTAACGATATATACTCCGAGGCCTTGGTCTTCGAAAGTCTCGTAGCACTAAGAGACTCTCAAGTCTTCTTTAAAACATTAAGTTGTATCGACAAATCTCATAGTGAATATAACGACCCTCAGGTCAACCTTGTGTGATTTACTCAAGCTCAAATACTTTTATTCTGATTTTAAAAGGTCGTCGCATGTCAAGGATATCTGACGTCATATAAACAGAATTCCCTTTAATGCATAAAACGTACTACACTACAATAAGCGTTTCGTGAAGGCTCGTCTTAGGCGCAAGTCGCCATAGCAACCCACATGCTGCACATGCTGCATGTGCTTCTCTTGTAAGTTACCCTTGTCACACATTACTGAATTTGACGATTGCTTTATATAAACAATGTTTCTAAATGTCCTTAGAATATACAAATTATTGCCTATTTAGTATACTTTTTATTGGGATAAGATTAGCAAATTATGACAAACGTATTCTCATTGATTATAAAATTCAAGCAAAATACCTATTTGGGTAAAACATTTATTCCAATATATGTAGCAAATACATAATTTAATGAAATGTTTAATAAACAACCGCCGAAAATTATATCAACTTTGTGTGATGTACTCAAGCTCAAATACTTTTATTCTGATTTTAAAAGCTCGTCGAATGTATTGGAATAGAAATTGGCATTTATATTTTAATACAATATTAAAATTGAATATTAAAATTGAAAATACTTGAATGTATAAAGGCCTATATCTATTTAAATACAATATTAAAATTGAAATTACTTGAACTTTTCTTATTATTGATATAATTGTAGTTCTAGCTCAAAATAGTTAAAACTTGATGGATTAATTGTCCGTCCTTCCATCAGGCCGATTTTTTGCATTTTCAATTTCTTCTCAAGAACAATTTCTCAACAAAACTAAAATAGTGAGTACAACTTGCTTAGCCAATATGAACTGGTACTCAAAGACTTCTGACTATGCATATCAGAAAGTAAAGGTTGGTTTATGTGGTTAAAGGCCCGTTCTCACGATAAGACTTGTATACGACGTGTATACGACTTCAGGTTGTTCAACTAACTTGCAGAGTGATAACACTCGCAATTATAAGAATACTCGGGTAGTTAAAACTCTCCATTATAAATGTTGTCATTTCAACACAAGCTGTTTCTACCGGTCATACAGTATGAATGGACCTTACATGTCCGTTTACACTGTTCGATTTGTCGGTACAAGTTGTAGCATCGACTTGTAGTACAGACACAATTTACATATATGGTAAGTCAATACGACTTGAGTGTTCTGTCAATGAAACTAACTAGGATACTACAAGTCGTTACTACATATCGTACCGTGACAACGGGTCATAAGAGAGTTTCTAAATTTTATTAAATTTCTGATGAGGATCAAGGTCGAAGAAGACTATGTCTCTGTAAGAAAACGATGGAAGCAATATTGATGTATGCTTCACTAGTTCGCATTCCAACAAATAAACCTGACAATAGGGTAGGTCTTTCAACTGTTTGAGATTATGTATATATGTTGTATAAATAGCTTTACTTGTGGAATAAGTCCCGCGCGCACTGCATGTCAGTTTTATTTACCACTTTGCTTAGATCTGATTTATGTGGGATCTGTTTGTATATATGGGACAAATCATGAGCTATTAAAAATCGTGATCATCATATTTTCTGGTTTGGGTTAAAAAAAAATAATCAAATCTTTAAAAAAATCAAAAAATAAAATTTTAAATATCGATTATATTTGAGGGATTTGTTCGATAATATATTTATGCTGTTCATTGGCTTGGATCATTAAACGATTATTTCTATATTCATCAAGATCCTTAGTAAGTCAAACTAATTTTTTTCTAAAAGTTAAAGAGGAATTTTGGTCTAGAAATGTGTTCTCTCAGAATAATTATAGGGAAATAAAACAATATCATCTTCAAAGCAATGAATATTTACAATTCATGTGCTTATGTTTGTATACCTTTTTGATTCAAAACTAGTACATTGATTATTTTCCAGTGAGTTGGTTGAGCTAATTAGTGTGCATCGAAATGTGACATTTATAAGCATGAGTTTTCACATAAAAGTAATTGTAAACATTGTATTTTCATTTGTCGTTTGAGTGTGGTCTTCACTCGATATAAATTCCCTCATTTGTAAGGTTTGTTAAGGATTTTATGGACGATTCATATACAATGATAGCTACTGTTGAAATGTGAAACCAAGAAGTTGTTTGTTATTAAATCTGCTGGGTTTTGTTTATGATCGAATAGTATCAGGTATGTTGATTTGAATATTATAATTTAATATCATCCATACTGAATTAAGCATTTCTTTAAATTCTCTTTTTTATAGCATGTCTTGATGAAATTTGACATCTGTTTGAGTAGGATACACTATTTTTAGCTCTTAAGGCCTGAAAGGCCCGATGGGCTTATGGCATGGCATGGCGTCCGTCCATGCGTCCGTCCGTAAACTTTTCGCATTTTCGACTTCTTCTCAAGTTCCAAAAGTCTAGAGAGCTGAAATGTTGTGTGCAGACTCCTTGGCTAATGTGGATTCTAAATTGTAGATTTGGTAACCCCTATGACCCTATTTAGGGTCAAAGGTCACAACCGAAAAACACTATTTTCATCTTTTTCACAAGTACTTCAATTTGTTATATCTGTGATAAATTCTGCTGGAAAATTTACATTTTGAAGTTTATTAAGTTACTGTTTAAAGCCTGATGAGCTTCTGAGCCAATGGCTCTATTGTTTATACATTGACAAAGGTATGTTTATTTATTTATAATTAGAGTGACCATGACGCCACATCAGTGGCAATGTTTACATACTTTTTTAGAGCACTGGCTTGATACATACCGTATTTCCTCTAATAGGGACCCGGGCCCTTATTAACATGTAATGGCTCTTACCCCCCGGCGCTTAATGGAGGCCCGGGTCTTATTTTAGACCCGGCCCTTATTTCATTTTTAGGTTTGACCAATACTCGTGATGATCTCTGATAAGTGACTAAGAATAACACAAACTCCTCGCCATTTGACGTAATCCTAATTTAGCATGGTAATTTAACCCTCTTAGTGCCTGGGAACATATATGGGAAATATGTCTAGTAGGGGATGCCCATTATTGCGATATAAACCGGGCCCATATTAGAGACCCGGCCCTTATTGGAGGCCCGGCTCTTATTCGCCTTCAGGTAGCTTTACCCCCCGTCTGCTATTAGATGCCCGGCTCCTATTTGAGGCCCGGCCCCTATTAGAGAAAATACGGTACGTTACTTTTCGTTGATATACCATTACTTTGTTGATTCTCCGTAACGTTGATATTGTTAGTTTTACCCATCACTTTATGTTTTACTTATCTGATAAGCTGTAACAACAGAGAACTATCAATATTGTTGTATATTTAGTAAACACATAGTTATATAAGTATGTGAATATTGACGGTAAATATTATTACGAGAATGTTATCGCTTATCCTTATGTATACGTATTTTATAATTGAATTTGAACTCTTGGGTATAATACGATGTTCATTATTTTAAAATGTATTATTATATACGATTGTTTTACGAAACGACCCAATAATACTTTGCTAATAATATTAAAGATGGCTCGGTTAATTAGTGGAACAACTTGCATTTCAAGTATATTATTTCGGAACAAATATATAAGTTACAAGTCTACTTTCAGCGTTAGTTTAAATAACTTTTTGTGCAAACGGATTCCTATGGTATTCTCCAGCAAGTGCATGAAATTGATTGTCACGGCTCATTTTAAACTTGTTTGTTAAACTTAATTTGTATGGGCATTAATAGGAATAGTTTATAAACGTGGATATCCACTCGAATGTTATTTCCAATGAAAATAATCAGGTCGTACTGTGTCATTAAAATAACACTATTTTGTCTTCGAATTAAACTTCGCTTTCTTTCAAAGATACAGAGCTAAGCCTCTTTGTAACTTTCGTATTTTCTCATCTTCGATATTTACAGGGATTAAAGTTACGTCTCTCAAACAGCTCTCGTTAAAAGAATTGACTATTATTTCATATTTATCGATGTTATAAGTTAAATAGACGCACGTAAGTAGATCCCTATTCCTGGTTACGAAAACAAGTAAACATAATCTTCACTTCCGAAAGTATTTTTCGTGTTTTTTTGGTAACCATTCTATATAAGATGTAGATCAACTACTCATAATATGATTGGTTATGCGCATGCATATATGCCAGTCTGATTAAAATCGACCTTGTTCCGAGGAACAAAATTTGCAAAATAATATATCTACCGGGATACGAACAGGTTCTGTAGATTCCTCGCCACAAGGTTTGAGAACAGCCCGTATAGGCGTGTGTTCCGAACCAGTTTAGCGTAGCCAAAGCCCAGTCAAATAGCTGACCAATCACATCATAGTATTTAAACGGTCGCTGTTTTGAAATCGTTCGGAACAGACAAAAGGATAGCTGTTTGGAGTTATCTGCCCCTAGCTTCTCGGACCGAAAGCATTTGTTGGGCATCTTTTGATTGGCTACCTGAATTGCGCTCGAACACGCGAGTCTACGGGCTGTAATCAGACGGTTTGGCGTGGAACCTACGACTGATATGAGTTCGTAACCCGGTAGATGCACTATTTTGCAATTTTTATTCCATGGAAAACCGTCGATTTTAATCAGACTGGCGCATATGCCAGCCAATGGGCATCAATGATGTTGGCTACGTGATTCTTTGAATTTAAAGAGTTAACTCAACACGTCATGTCGTAGTTCATAAAAGCATATATTTAGACATCCAGAAAAAAAAGATCCATATATATGTCAAAATCTGTCACATAAAATTTCTAGGTTATGAATCTCATTGATTCATATATATTACAGTATCTTTATTGAGAGACATTACCTTGACCACTGTCAATATCCGGGATAGTTTTCTGGCTCAATCAGCTGTCAGCGGAAACAAAGGGGAGCTTACTCTGTTAGAATTCTTGCATTCTCGTGTGCGTGCTGAATGACATAAACCAAGGAATCAGATGGATATACGTCTTTGCACAAACACACTTTACTAATCCGAGAGTTTTGTGTGGAAACAAAATTAGAGAAGTAAATATGTAAAGGTACTACTAGAGTCACATAGGCCTACTACTTCCTATCCACAAAATGTTAGTCCCTTGAAATGATCTGAGTATAGTTGAACGTCTGAAGCACAGGTGTCAGACTCTAAATATATAAGTATACCTACCTGCATATAAACTATAAAGATGGTACGACACAGTGGATTCTTTCAAAGAACTGGAAAAGGTTAAACTGGTTTTCTGACTCAAATACGCTTTGTAAAGCTCGTAGACTGATCCAAGTTTCCATTTCCGTTCCTCTGTCAGGACCCATCCACAGGCCCTCGGGTCATTGCTTTTCACACTATGAGTCTAATACATTCTGAGGGCGTAAAAATCGGGGGTCATCTCAAATTATTTTTTTTTAATAGTGTGAAAAGCAATGACCCGAGGGCCTGTGGACCCATTGTGTCGTACCTTCTTTATTTATTACATAGCTACGTAGGAATACTCTACTGTTACACATCGTGTGATCTCACATATAAATGTTACACTATAATAGTTATAGTGAATGTCAAAGATGTATCCTGATTTTATTTTCAATTTACTCTATTACGTTGAACTGCAATTGTTATATTCCAGTCTTGTAAAATCATGTTTTACTGAAATTAATGTAAATATTATGACATTATGTTGAATATTATTGCTTTATTTATACGTTGTATATCATATTTTACATGTTTTGTTATATCTTCGCCTCAAAGTAAGCCTTGCCAGAGACAAACGTTTCGGGGATATTTTGATTGTGTCAGTTATCTCCTTGAAAAGTCTGCTGTTAGTTATCTCCCTTGAACAGTCTGTTGTAAGTTATCTCCCTTGAAAAGTCTCTTTGAATATCTGTCCAGAAAATGTGATACTTTGTGTAAAGAGAATTTCTTGGTGCAAAATATGTACGCTGTAATAATTGCAAAAATTAGAATATATTTTGTACTTTGTAAACCTGTTGTAATTTGCGAACCATGTACATTTTCATTCTTATACACTGTTGTTATTTTGATTTGAGTGATTCTATGAAGTCATGTCCTATAATGAAAAACCCATATTCTGTGCCTTTGCCATTTATTCTGTTACCAGTAATATTCTCATACACCACCCACTCTGAAACGTTACATGGAGTCAATCTTATTAACATGAGATCATAATTAACAAGTGTCTGATTTTGATGAGATTGGCGTGACGTATATCGCTCGCTATCGATGTTACGTGACAGTTTGCCATTCGTTGTAGCCTATACTATCTAACTAAACTCGAATGTTCAAGGGCCCCTTTCGTAAAATAACCTTTACTAAGACACCAGTCTCTTCGGGGCGTGGGTTCGAATCCCACCGCTGCCACCATGAATAAGATTTATAATTAGGGAGGCTGTAGATGGATAGAACTTGTTCAGTCCTCAGCGTTCATGTCAACATCGTGTCAGACCGGTGAAGCCCGAACCACGCACACCAAACGGTGTCATATCAAATTGTTCCTTGAGGAATAAGATACTGTTACATCATACCAAACATTACTTAATAGTGACGTATGAACACATTTAATTGTCTTGTGAAAGAAGACTCCGGTCCCTAATCTGAATTTTAACGAAGATAAGGTGCTGAACACATATGAAATGACTAGTTGGCAGTTTTCTGGGTTTTTTTGTGCTCGAACCAAGGCATTTACCTCTTTATTACCAGTAAGAAACAAATTTATATGTGGTTTTTCTGTCAATGCTATCATGGCCGTGCAACAGCGTTTAACCCTTGGATTATGCCAATAGCAGTTTATACCCGATATAATATTTATATAAATATTTGATATATATTTGAGTATGTCAGTCAAATAATCCTTAGGGCTCGATTCTTGTTAAATCGACTCGGTCACGACTACTCGAGTTCTCGAGTACTCGCGATGACCCCATCGAAATAATCTTTCTATCCTCGATTGAAGCACATTCTAATCAACGATTCGAACTGATAAGATTTACAAGATCCAAGATGCATCATGGTGGCGTATCGGGGGATATTATCATTGGTTCTGTTTTGGTTTGCAGGGTTCATGTTGAACACTTCTTTTGTATGATTATTTACAACCTGAAGTACAGTATAACTCGAGTGTCTTTTGATTGATTGAATGGTGACTCTAAATAGCTAATAGGAAATATCATTGAAGTGCAGCAAGACTTGCGCGATATATTTTGAAAAAAACGTGCTACTGCCCCTTTAAGAATATCGAGACTTGACTGGGGAAATAGATTAGATATATAGCTTACGTGTAAAAACTGAAATGTAGACTTTATTTCTTAAGATATCAATGGTGCTAAATGCTCAATGTATATTATTCCAGTAAATATAACATAAACATAAACTATCATTATAAATGGGAAATTTGAAAAAAATAAGTTTTGCAAAAAACGTGCTACTGCCCCTTTAAGAATATCGAGACTTGACTGGGGAAATAGATTAGATATATAGCTTACGTATAAACATCTGAAAATTAGACTTTATTTCTTAAGATATCAACGGTGCTAAAAGCTCAATGTATATAATTCCAGTAAATATAAATTAGTTTGGATTACAACAAACTATTAGTTTTATCTTATACAAACAATTTATATGATTATAATAGAACAACAGAAAGGCAATACGAATGGTCTTTCAGAAGAAAAAGGCTTTTGTTGTTTTGTTTGATTTGGGTATTGAGGTTGGGGGTTGGGGGTTGGGGGTTGGGGGTGTTCACTAAGCTTATGGATGCCTGTGATTTTATGTGGCCACAGGCGTTCGTTTCAATTCGAAAAGACTGAGAACTTGTTTTAATATCAGGGGTCGTCTCAAAAGTAATATTTCTTTTACAGATAATGTAATGTGCTAACGACATGATTATATAAGATTTTTAAAAATCGGAATTTCAATCATTTCATTGAACGATTTTATGCTTATGAACAATCGTATTTTGTTTTTGTTCTTTTACTGTAATTTTGAATGATATATACCTCATACCAACACGATGCAAACATGCATCTTCCTCTAATGTTATTTATATGTACAGTCGTGTATATTGTTTCTTAATTATCATCACCGAATTTGAAAATATTACACACAATGGCCATGGATATTTTATTTCAATATGCCTTTGGTTTTAGTGTACATGTACGCAGTAATAAAACAGTAAAACACCAAACTATTGTCTTTCTGTCTTAACTTATATAATGAACAGAAAACAACACATTTTGTTAAAAACTTTAACGGGTCTGTAGCTTTTTTTCAAATTTTGTTTTATCAAATTTTCCATTTATTACTAAGTCTATACAATATACTGTTACGTAAAACATCTCATTACACCACCCGATAAACCGTATCCATAGAAAATGGTTATCCGCACTTGAAGAACATTTTGCGACATATAAAGCGACGGTGGTGTGGAACTCTTCAGTGTGAGAGGTAGATGTGTAGGTCTGATAACATCAAGGTACCATAATTACATTTTTACGCTGAGTGTTTAGGTTTCGCTACATCAGTCAGATCACGTAACTACCTTCGAGCGGCCATTTTATTGTGAAGACATTAAAATGACCACTCGAAGGGAACTCGACTCACATGGCTTAACCGAACCATGTACATTTGTTTAAGAACTCTTTATTGTTTGAGGAGTATTATTCAGCCCTTATTGTTTCGTGTGATCACTTTATTTCAGTAAGAACGGCGTTTAAATGAGAGTGATAGATATTAAAGGGGCAGTAGCACGTTTTTTCGCTCAAATAAGTTGATGAAATGTATTTGAAAAATAATTTCACCAATAGTAAAACATCCTTCTCTCTTCGGAAAATAATGTTTAAAATGCGTGTACATGTTTCGGTAAAGCCATGGGAATCGTTTTTGAAATACAAACTAATAAATTGTGTTCACAATAAAATGGCCGCCATGCAACATTTGCTTTATACGCAACATAGTTTTTACCACTACAGAATATTGGTCTGTGTAATAAGATTACCCTCTAAAGTTAATTTTAATGACATAAACTATCATTATAAATGGGAAATTTGAAAAAAATAATTTTTGCAAAAACGTGCTACTGCCCCTTTAAGAATGATGTCCATATTAAAGGACCGAGTTAAACATAAAATAGAAGAAATAAGAACAATCTGTTCTGTACCGACGTTCAAAAAAAACTTGTTAAGGATGTTCGCTCCTCGAATTTATAGAATTAAACTTTTTATTTAAACTTATATTTTTTAAAAGATCAAAGTATATGATTGAAAATTCAGCATTAAAAATAGGGGGTAGTGTGGGTTTTTTCGAGATATGACGCCTGTAAGATAGTGGGGTGAAGTATAATTTTAACATGGGAGTCTATGGGAAAATGAGAAAAAACTGCTAAAAACATTTCTAGAATTAAACTTTTTTTCCTTTTTTGATATGTTACAAAGTTCATGTTACCCTACTGAAATCGATGAAAACATATATGGTAGTGTAGGTTCTTTTAAGCTTTGACACAAATGTACCTGAAAACCTCCTTTTTTAATCAAATTTAGGCCATTTATGCTGTTTAAGCACTTTTTAGAGGTTCTAAAGTCACATTTGTTTTATTTCATTTGCTTTTTAAAAGTATGTAGATGATGTAGAATATCATGAAGTAAATAAAGATGAGAAAAAATCTTTACTTAATCATATTTCATTTTTGAAGTTCAACAGGAATTTAAGGAGCGAATATCCTTAAAGAGACACAATTTAACTCCCATACAGTTTTTAGAACCAGTGGAACATAATATTTACTGAGTTATTTCATTCGATCACACACATAATCGACCAAACCACACAACAAGCAATCAATAAACGAAGTTTTGAAGATAAGTAATGTCCAAAAAGACAGTTTTAGAAGTTAATGGCAAAATCCCGTCTTTTTAAAAAGTTTAACGTTTCTTTTGAACGAAATTATACACAGAAGCAGTTTCTCTTCGGTGAAGTATCTCTATTGTTTTGCTTGTTTCCGGCAATGCTTGCAGGTTTCACCACAATAATTAACGAAATTGATATTTCTACCTTTCTCAGTAATACTAGTTTCAGTGCGGTTGAAAGCTGTGCTAAACCCAACATATTCCAATCTTATGTTTACACAGGCCAATGTCAGTAGTTTCTAGCACCAGGGCTTGTATTGTCGAAACTAGCGATTAGAAAGAATATGAAGTCGACGATCCAGCCCCATATACTTTAAAACAATTATTTTATTTGTTTATAGTACATGGGGCTTGATCGTCGACTTCATATTCTTTCTAATCGCTATTTTCAACAATACAAGCTCCTGTGATTTCTAGCAGTTGAAATTATCATTTTGGACGACTTACCTCGGCTAGTTTCAGGTAATTGAACAAATGGGTGACTTATTTCACAAACTACTTGCTTGTTTCTCATATGCGAAGTAAGCGTCCAAAAGCAACATGTTTGTTATCGCTCGCTAGTGTTTGCTTTTTAAGGTCAAAGGTTATAAATGAGAACAGCCATTGCAACATAAGCATTGACCCATTTACTGAGACGAGGGGAGAATATTAGAAGTAAAAGCGGATTTGGAATGCTAACTCGCTATGTAAGTAATGGACATCATATTTAAAGTCACTCTTCTCTCAATTTATATTGAATGCATGTATGACCTACGTCTGACAAAGGACTATATTTTGACCTTATCACATAATTACACGTATACTTAGGATGTCTGTGATAAAATGTGTTTGCTAATTTGCCTTTGATATATATACATACGGATATTTTTCCGAGAAAGTGTATCATATCGCCTTTTACGAAACTATTGTTTCCTATCACTCGAGCGCCAGCGAGAGCAAGGATAATTCCCTGATTTGCACAAACTTAGCAAGAGTTTCTTAAACGGCAGAATTTCGAGTGTAATAATCTCTTGATTACCCATTTTAATCCATTTGTATCCAAGTGATATGTGCACAAAATATTACAAATATTACACTAATAGTATTATGGCTATGTTTTACCATATAAGAAATGAATTCATGTACACTACCGGATCAGTTAATAATACCAAAGTCACTAATAATTTGCAAATATTCAAATGAATAAATCAAATTTGTCGTCTGGTGTTTCAGTAACAGGTATGAAGGTCAAGGTCGAGTTACTACTTGTCATCGCCGTATCATGGCATAGTGTTTCCGGCAAATTACTCCTTATTTTGCTCGACGGCTTCCGCAGGGACTATTTTCAAGGACTCGAACTGCCAGCCTTCAACAAAATATTTGAAGAGGGAGCGAAAACTGAGCGTCTGATTCCCGCCTACCCTCCTGTCTCATATCCCAACCACTACACACTTCTTACAGGTGAGCAGTCTACTCGCCTCTCTCAATATAGGATCTAGGGATACTGCCAGAGAACCTGTGTAGAGCATGTGCACATGGCCCATTAGAAAGACAATGGTATTTCAATGAATATATTTTCAAAAGTCTTGTGCCAGACTTAGGAATGGGAAGAGAGTTATGATAAACGCGATGTTATAAAAACATTTGTGCATCAGCATCAAACTGAATTTAGTATGCCATGATCAAATGACATACACCAATATGAAATTCCTAAGGAACAGTTTATTGTCTATACAGTCCTAATTCAAATGTACATTTGTGTAAGTATCATTAAAGAAAGTTTATATTAAGAATAATGAGACACAATTACAAAAAAAACTTCAATATTTAATGTTTATTTGTATCCTTAACTTCGCAGTGTAGACGCCTGATTGGTTGAATCGGGCAGTCTCTAATTGTATATAGAGTCCCTGGTGAAAGGGTAACATAAACGTCATCAGCTTGGTCGCAGATGTATCTATAGTTGAGATTTATCTGATGTTGATGTTGATGGTGTTTAGCGCAAATATGTTCCGCAACAGAGATGAACGACCAGTTTTCCCTTTGCATTCGCACATAGAGACAACTGGTCGTTCATCTCTGCTGCGGAACATATTTGCGCTAAACTATCACTTCGTTCGCATTTAGGGAAAACTGGTCGTTCATCTCTGCTGCGGAACATATTTGCGCTTAACTGTCCAGTTGCTTCGTTCACACTTCATGAAAACTGGTCGTTCATCTCTGCTGCGGAACATATTTGCGCTTAAACTATCATTTCGTTCGCACTTAGGGAAATGTGGTAGTTCACCTCTGTTGTGGAACATATTTGCGCTTAACTGTCCAGTTGCTTCGTTCACACTTAATGAAAACTGGTCGTTCATCTCTGCTGCGGAACATATTTGCGCTTAAACTATCCTTTCGTTCGCATTTAGGGAAAACTGGTCGTTCATCTCTGCTGCGGAACATATTTGCGCTTAACTGTCCAGTTGCTTCGTTCACACTTAATGAAAACTGGTCGTTCATCTCTGCTGCGGAACATATTTGCGCTTAAACTATCATTTCGTTCGTACTTAGGGAAATGTGGTAGTTCATCTCTGCTGCGGAACATATTTGCGCTAAACTGCCCAGTTGCTTCGTTCACACTTAATGAAAACTGGTCGTTCATCTCTGCTGCGGAACATATTTGCGCTTAAACTATCATTTCGTTCGTACTTAGGGAAATGTGGTAGTTCACCTCTGTTGTGGAACATATTTGCGCTAAACTGTCCAGTTGCTTCGTTCACACTTAATGAAAACTGCTCGTTCATCTCTGCTACGGAACATATTTGCGCTTAAACTCTCATTTTGTTCGCACTTAGGGAAATGTGGTAGTTCACCTCTGTTGTGGAACATATTTGCGCTAAACTGTCCAGTTGCTTCGTTCACACTTAATGAAAACTGGTCGTTCATCTCTGCTGCGGAACATATTTGCGCTTAAACTCTCATTTTGTTC
The DNA here is from genome assembly GCA_936450465.1 of Gibbula magus. NCBI lineage: Eukaryota > Metazoa > Mollusca > Gastropoda > Trochida > Trochidae > Gibbula > Gibbula magus. Next base: position 42,322,720 of record OW388298.1, read on the forward strand.
GCACTTAGGGAAATCTGGTCATTCACCTCTGTTGTGGAACATATTTGCGCTTAACTGTCCAGTTGCTTCGTTCACACTTAATGAAAACTGCTCGTTCATCTCTGCTGCGGAACATATTTGCGCTTAAACTTTCATTTTGTTCGCACTAAGGGAAATCAGGTCGTTCATCTCTGCTGCGGAACATATTTGCGCTAAACTTGGCCTGTGAATAGAGAACACGCATTTAAGCAATCCACTTGTGAAAAGACATGCTCGTAATAGTTCTGCGCGAGGAAGTCTGTTTCCCAGGTAATGATGATTATTTAATCTGAAACTGACAGCATACCAAACTTGTTGGACAATGGAGATTTTGTAAATGTTGCAGTATGTGTTAGTCTTGTTATAATTCTTCAAAAAAAGGTGAGTTGGGGTCTAACGCCGCGTTCAAGAGGATTTCACTTATATCGCGGCTGCTCGTATTATTGCAGGGAGAAAGCATGTGGCTATGCATTGCGGTGAAACCTGCGAGCATTGGCTGGAACTAGCGAACCATGGTTGGTACTTGGTACTTCACTGAAATTCAGTGTAGCATTACTACATCAACCTTACTGCGTGTAGAGCAGTTCTCTGCTGCAGAAAAAGTTGCCGTGCCACTTGCGAGATTCGAACCGCGCACAAGGGCTTGTATTGCTGAAAACAAACAGTTCCTAGGTCCAATACTACGATGCGATATATACCCTATACTAATAAATAAAAAAAGGGATGCAACGCGAATTTTACCCCCTGCCTAAACAAGTCCACATTTCAAAATGTTAACACACATTGTATACGTACTACATACTACAGAATTAAAGCACAGTGATTTCTCGTTCGATTAAAACAAACATCAACAAAATCGGTGCATTATTTCTCAAGTTATGACACTTGAAACAATATTTTTTACCTGTCAAACTTGAGTTGGCCAAAATGGTGTCTCAGAAATACATCGATAAACATCGAGGAAAAAGTCGATATTTTCATCCTAGCAAAAGCAATCAATCTCGAAAAGAGTTTTCAAATATCACTTTACATACCTGATACATGTGTCATACTTGAATAGTTCGGGTATCTCACCGTAACAACGTTATTGCAACTTTATAGTAACTACAGGAAACTCTTCGAGCTACCTGCGCCATCTTGGAGGAGGATCCGGATCAGTTCGTACCAAAACCGGTTCGTCCCAGGGTAGGTTTGTATGGGTCGGTTCGCCCCATTTTGAGTGGAACCGGTTGTGGTACGAACTGATCCGGAACCTTGGAGGAAGTGACCTACATTTGCCTGTAGTTACTATAAAGTTGCAATAATATAATAATGTTGTTTACTGCAGGGCTTTACGCAGAATCACATGGCTTTGTGGGAAATGAGATGTATGACGTCACTACCGGTAAACTGTACGCCCCCTGGTATACCAATTTGACCAATGAGGATCGTTCTTTCATGTATGACGAGGCAGAACCGCTGTGGATAACGGCAGTCAAACAGGTACGGGAGATAACCCTCCTTAATTGTTTTTTTCATGTTATTAGTTTATTTCAGAAGTTGTTTTCTGATTATTTCGAATGAATTTCATATTTGACCACACAACCTAGGGGTGACTATTGACCCAAAGAGACTATTGCGATAGCGATAATCTATTGCCACTTACTATTGCGATAGCGATAGACTATTGTAACTCACTATTGCAATAACTATTGCGATAGGTTTTTTTTGTACAACTACGCAATAATCAGCTAGATTTTTTACAGGTTTTAGTAGAAATGTTTAATTGATGTAAGGACTATGGAACCAAAATCAGTAAAGAAATCATAAATGAAAAGACTTTTTGTCATTTTGCTATTTCCTATCTCTAGTTCTTCTCTTTTGACATTCTAAAATGAAAAATCTTGAATTAAATGCAGTGAGGCTTGTGAAAATCATTCATAATTAAGGGATTTAATAGTTTCGATAGTATCGATAGTTAACCTTACTATTGCGATAGCGATAGTGTTTTTGTATATACTATCGATATAGTACTATTGGCAAGCCAACTATTGCGATGCATCGATAGTTCAATGTATTTTTACACCCCTAACACGACCCCTAAAAGGACGACGGGGGTCCTAAAACTGAATTTGTCGTCGTCTTTTACACAGGATCGTAGGGCAAATGCATCTCTTATGAAACCATTCTCTTCCAACAGAGGTTACTTCCTTCAGATATCCGATCCTAACCTCCAGGCGCGTAGCAAGGTTAAAATAATGTGTAATCCCGCAATTGTTGAAGAAGTATCTGAGGGCGCGAAGCGCCCGAAATTTGTAGGGGGGTTTGGGGGCATGCCCCCCCAAGAAACTTTTTAAAATCCATGCATTAAATACTCGATTTTCAGCGTTTACCAGGGAGTTTGCTAACTTGTCAAAACTTAATTTTATTGACTGATCTCTTATGAAGTATACTATAAAGTATATCTACAAAGTGAAATATTTTCTTAGATTTTGTATAACGTCAGCATTTGTGTTGTGAATTGTGTGTGGTTGATTAAAGTAACACGATTTGAAAACGATTTATGGAGATTGTATTATGTAGTGTGTTCACCGCTTGCCTGATCCTATTAAACGTTTGCCACTTTACAATAAATACATAAGCAAAGTGTATTATAGCCTCTGGTGCACAGACTTGAAGGTTTCTTACTCGAGATGATCACACATTTACTTTTAATGCAACCATATTTCAAACTATTAATAATCAGCTTAAGTGTAATTTGGTAACCAATTCAATTCTTTTCATAAATATATTATATAAGTAGTATTTTTTTTAAAGAATTGGTCACCAAATAAACAAAAAGTTTTACATGATTAGTGTTGCGTCAGGTCTACATTACATAAATAATCATTATAGCTCTTCAATTCAATGAATTTTGAAAAGTTAACGGCAACAAAAACTTTCGGAGTGACTGGACAGTCTTCCGCATTTCATTGAAAGTTAAGGTCATGAAATCTGTAAAGGCGCATAAGACCTGCCCATACACCCAAATGTACAGTGACAAACTGCCAAGAACTTGGCGTTGACCCTCTCGTCTGTCATTTGACATAAAATAACAAACAACAAAATTTACCCAAAAAATCATGTGTAAGCCCGGGCTTTTTTTTATAATGGATGCTACGCCCTGTCCTCTGTTTTACATCGCCTGAATCCGAGGGCAGAAATGAAGTGTCCTGATTGGTTGCAATTGAATCTAGTTCAAGTTATGCAATCAGCGACGCCGTTGTAAAAGTGAAATGTGCCAATGACACGTCATAATAATAATAAAAAAACGTAGGATAAACATTTTCTCGTTTACTGTGTTTCCCCCGGAATATGCTATTTGATTTTGTGAAAACATTTGATCATAAACATGCTGATAAATAAAGAAGACCAAATCAGAGACAAATACCAAAAAAAGGTTCATTTGTGTTATTGACATCAGACATATATATTCGAAGGACATATGCTAATTAGCAAGACCCTTAAGAGTCAAATGCCTAGATCTTTGAAGAAACTCGGTCGACATGGCCGCTGAAAGATGAGTTTTCATTGGTTAATATATAAGAAGCAAGGATACAGTATGAGGTTCCCCTTTTCCCCGCTAGGGTATTATGCTGGAGCCTTGAAATTCAGGCGATGTAGAATAGAGGTTAGGATCGGAAATATTGAGGGAGTAACCTCTTTGGGAAGAGAATGTTATGAAATATGCATCAATATGATAAAATAAGTTGTTTGAAGTACAACGATCAAAAGGGCATCAACATTATTTTTGCAGGACAAGAAAGTGTACATGTTTCACTGGGTCGGATGTGACGTCAAAATACAGGGGAGACAACCCACTTATTGCAGGAAACATGACGGAGTTCCCTCCCTTGTAGAATTTCGACTGGCGCTTGATGAAAGCATTGAATTGTTTAGCAATTCTTCAGCAGATCTGTCAGGTGAAGTAAAACTGTGTAAACAAACTTTCGCCTTATATGCCGCCACAAGTATCATAACACAAATAAGTACAGTCAGCTGCAGTTTAAAATTGCTCATAATATATTTCCTTGTAATGTATATTAACATAAAATAAGGGTCAAAACATCTGAAGACTGTGAAAAATGAAGTGTTCCTGATACTATCCAACATTAACTTTTTTATTGTCCTACAGCTTTCACATTCCGGGTCAAGTTTGTAACTTGTATGGGTAAAACATCGAATATGTCCAACTGTTTTGCCAGTTATAAATAAATTGTATTATATGGTGTGAAAAAATGAACCCAAAAAAGAATACTCTACAAATACTGTGATTTTATTTGCCAAATATTGTGTATATAAATTTATACACATAAACATGAGATGTAAATTTGATAGTTTTATTTCAGAACTGAAACGTGATTTGATAATATACGACAAGGCAAATATATTTGAGGAAACATTAGTAACAATCTTGAATGATGTAAGATAAATGTTATATAGAAATTCATATATGTTTATTTTACAAATAACAAACCGCCTGGAAAACTCGCCACTTAATCATGTACACGCTTTTGTTAAATCGTGGCAATTTCATGTGAATAAATTTTGAAAAAAAGAATCAGGCTGGTACGTTAACTTTTTAATCCTTGTGAGACAGTCATCATAAACCGGTTCACCCATCTGGTGATAAATCGCGGTCACCGTTGCTGAACTTCACATGCCGTTGTCACGATAGCAAAAGCGGTGATAGTTTGATAGTCACCACAGAGGTCAGTCTTGTAAACTCTGTCCCAAATGGGCTCGGGCTCGGGCTCCCTTCGTTTTATCCGATGAAATCACGTCTTACATTTACTTCATCGTTAAATATAACGACTCTTTCTAATTAGATGTACTTCGAATATTTTCCTAATATTGTGCTTTGTCTCGGATGTGATCTTCGATCTTTATTCATCAGCATGTTTATGGTCAATAGTTTTTACAAATCCAAATAGCATACATCGAGGAAAATACATCAAACAAGAAAAAGTTCACCCAACGTTTCCAAGAATAGCATTATGACTCCTAATTGGTAAATGTCACTTTTACAACAGCGTCGCTGAATGCACAACTAACCTTGAATGCAACCAATCATGATGCTCTCTGTCTATCCGATTTTCAACATAGGTTAGCCTTAAAGGGGCAGTAGCACGTTTTTTGAAAATTTTATTTTTTCAAATTTCCGATTTATAATGATAGTTAATGTCATTTAAATTTACTTTAGAGGGTACACTCATTTTTAACTTGATTTTCCGAAGAGAGAAGGGTGTTTTACTATCAGTGACATTATTTTTCAAATACATTTCATCGACTTATTTGAGTGAAAAAACGTGCTACTGCCCCTTTAAATAAACTTACTTGAGTCAGAATGGTTCTAAGCCTGCTACCAAGTATCGATAAAACATCAGATATTCAATGTTTGACCTATGTTTGTATTGTTCAGAGAGATAATTTGGTAATCTTTTGTATTTTTCAGACAGATAATTTGGCAATCTTTTGTACTTTTCAGACAAATAATTTGGTAATGTTTGTATTGTTCAGACAGATAATTTGGAAATGTTTGTATTGTTTAGACAGATAATTTGGTAATGTTTGTATTGTTTAGAAAGATAAGTTGGTATTGTTTGTATTGTTCAGACAGATAATTTGGAAATGTTTGTATTGTTCAGACAGATAATTTGGCAATCTTTTGTATTGTTCAGACAGATAATTTGGTAATGTTTTGTATTGTTCTGACAGATAATTTGGTAATGTTTGTTTTGTTCAGACAGATAATTTGGTAATGTTTGTATTGTTCAGACAGATAATTTGGTAATGTTTGCATTGTTCAGACAGATAATTTGTTAATGTTTGTATTGTTCAGACAGATAATTTGGTAATCTTTTGTATTGTTCAGACAGATAATTTGGTAATGTTTGTATTGTTCAGACAGATAATTTGGTAATGTTTGCATTGTTCAGACAGATAATTTGTTAATGTTTGTATTGTTCAGACAGATAATTTGGTAATCTTTTGTATTGTTCAGACAGATAATTTGGTAATGTTTGCATTGTTCAGACAGATAATTTGTTAATGTTTGTATTGTTCAGACAGATAATTTGGTAATCTTTTGTATTGTTCAGACAGATAATTTGGTAATGTTTGTATTGTTCAGACAGATAATTTGGTAATGTTTGCATTGTTCAGACAGATAATTTGTTAATGTTTGTATTGTTCAGACAGATAATTTGGTAATCTTTTGTATTGTTCAGACAGATAATTTGGTAATCTTTTGTATTGTTCAGACAGATAATTTGGAAATGTTTGTATTGTTCAGAGAGATAATTTGGTAATCTTTTGTATTTTTCAGACAGATAATTTGGCAATCTTTTGTACTTTTCAGACAAATAATTTGGTAATGTTTGTATTGTTCAGACAGATAATTTGGAAATGTTTGTATTGTTTAGACAGATAATTTGGTAATGTTTGTATTGTTTAGAAAGATAAGTTGGTATTGTTTGTATTGTTTAGAAAGATAAGTTGGTATTGTTTGTATTGTTCAGACAGATAATTTGGAAATGTTTGTATTGTTCAGACAGATAATTTGGCAATCTTTTGTATTGTTCAGACAGATAATTTGGTAATGTTTTGTATTGTTCTGACAGATAATTTGGTAATGTTTTGTATTGTTTAGACAGATAATTTGGTAATGTTTGTATTGTTCAGACAGATAATTTGGTAATGTTTTGTATTGTTCAGACAGATAATTTGGTAATGTTTGTATTGTTCAGACAGATAAATTGGTAATGTTTGTATTGTTCAGACAGATAATTTGGTAATGTTTGTATTGTTCAGACAGATAATTTGGTAATGTTTGTATTGTTCAGACAGATAATTTGGTAATGTTTGTATTGTTCAGACAGATCATTTGGTAATGTTTGTATTGTTCAGACATATAATTTGGTAATGTTTGTATTGTTCAGACAGATAATTTGGTAATCTTTTGTATTGTTTAGACAGATAATTTGGTAATGTAGTATTGTTCAGACAGATAATTTGGTAATGTTTGTATTGTTCAGACATATAATTTGGTAATGTTTGTATTGTTCAGACAGATAATTTGGTAATCTTTTGTATTGTTTAGACAGATAATTTGGTAATGTTTGTATTGTTCAGACAGATAATTTGGTAATGTTTGTATTGTTCAGACAGATAATTTGGTAATGTTTGTATTGTTCAGACAGATAATTTGGTAATGTTTGTATTGTTCAGACAGATAATTTGGTAATCTTTTGTATTGTTCAGACAGATAATTTGGTAATGTTTGTATTGTTCAGACATATAATTTGGTAATGTTTGTATTGTTCAGACAGATCATTTGGTAATCTTTTGTATTGTTTAGACAGATAATTTGGTAATGTTTGTATTGTTCAGACAGATAATTTGGTAATGTTTGTATTGTTCAGACAGATAATTTGGTAATGTTTGTATTGTTCAGACAGATAATTTGGTAATGTTTGCATTGTTCAGACAGATAATTTGTTAATGTTTGTATTGTTCAGACAGATAATTTGGTAATGTTTGTATTGTTCAGACAGATAATTTGGTAATGTTTGTATTGTTCAGACAGATAATTTGGTAATGTTTGTTTTGTTCAGACAGATAATTTGGTAATAATTGTATTGTTCAGACAGATAATTTGGTAATGTTTGTATTGTTCAGACAGATCATTTGGTAATGTTTTGTATTGTTCAGACAGATAATTTGGTAATGTTTGTATTGTTCAGACAGATAATTTGGTAATGTTTGTATTGTTCAGACAGATAATTTGGTAATGTTTTGTATTGTTCAGACAGATAATTTGGTAATGTAGTATTGTTCAGACAGATAATTTGGTAATGTAGTATTGTTCAGACAGATAATTTGGTAATGTTTGTATTGTTCAGACAGATAATTTTGTAATCTTTTGTATTGTTCAGACATATAATTTGGTAATGTTTGTATTGTTCAGACAGATAATCTGGTAATCTTTTGTATTGTTCAGACAGATAATCTGGTAATCTTTCTTTCAGTCGTCTACCATGAACAGATTGACGACTTCGGTCACAGATATGGCCCAAAATCAAGAGAGGTGAACTCTTCGATTGAAGCAGTTGATACCGAACTTGGCCGACTGTTAACGAAACTGTCCGAATCGGGCATGAAACAAGATGTTGATATCATGATATTCTCCGATCACGGAATGACGTCAGTATCTACGTCACGTGTCGTTAACGTCAGTGACGTCGTACCTTCAACTCTTGTAGATATCGTTGTCAATGGATACGGATCTCATGTCTATATTTGGCCTAAGCAAGGACTTGAGGAAGAGGTAACATCTTTTTTATTTATTTATTTATTTTCAGAAGTTATGCATTTACATTCATATAGATGGACATCGACATTCAATAAATAAATAAATAAATAAATAAATAAATAAATAAATAAATAAATAAATAAATAAATGGGCAACGCCAGTGTCAATAGTTATCCATTCCATGAGCAACTAATTATTGATTTAACTAATTTAATTAAACTATTGTACAGTGTAAGAACAAGAGATGAAAAATGAAATGGGGGTTGGTTGGGGGAGTGGAAAGTCTAAACGGGGAGTCCATTAGTATATGACATTGGTGCACTTTTTGGATGGATTTACATTTGTAAGAGGCAACACGTTGGTACAGTGTATGACCAAGCCCCATCCTGTACAATTTCCCAATGCAAGGCATAATTAACTCTTGCCAATCTCGATAACTGGCTGATTTAGGCCTTGCAGTATTTCCTTAAGAAATATGTGCTTAGAAATCCAGGCCCGCTATGCATTTCTGGTGCATCGATTCACTATCTAGGCACAACAAAGCGAGGGAAATACCGCAAGGCTTAAATCAGCCAGTAATGTAGACTGGCAAGAGTTATGCCTTGCGTTTGGAAGTTGCATCCTGTACAGCTCTATAACAGTTTCGAATCGTTTATCAACTGTCTAATTGATCTCTCAGTCGATGCAAAGTCGATGTTTTGTATATGATACATCAACAAATAATTATTTTATAAAGTAAGTTGAGTGAGTGATTGAGTGAGTGAGTGAGTGAGTTATTGTTTAACGCCGCTTCGGCAATATTGCAGCCATTAGCGGCGAATAAAGTAAGTTGAACATTTTCCACTGCAGTGAATTTGATATTGCCCCAACGAGTTTTCCCGCAGAAACAGAATTGATGATTGGCTGAAGCTATTGCTTTGAAACGTTTTTTAGTTCTTCTTGTTCAAATCAAACGTCTTTATCATCCTATAAACAGGCCCGTTAATTAACCCTCGGCTTCGCCTCGGGCCGATACAAAACATCGGACCTGGAACTGGGCCAATATGGAGATATTGCATTTGTAACATTACAGTAGGTTCTTCTTCTAGGTATATACTGCTCTAGTGAATGCGTGCGCACACTGTCGGGTTTACAGAAAGTCAGACATTCCCGAAATGTGGCACTTCCGGTATAACGACCGAATTCCTCCAATCCTACTAGTCGCAGACCTGACTTGGTACATAGATTCTGTGAGTATTCCTTCCACTCGTTTCTATTGAAATGGAGATTAGAGGTGAGATTATTGACCATTTGGATTAGTAACACATATTTAAGAGGGTTTGTGCTTTGTTTATACACATAATTGTGTAAAGTTTGTCTTTAACCGGTGAAAAGTTTGTATAAAAAGGAATTTATATCTTCATTCGAAACAAAAATGTCTTAAATAAAAACAAATCGCGTCATCGCATCATTTTTGTCAGCCTGTAAAGACCAGAAACATTATTTATTTATTTTTTGGACCTTAATTAAGCGCAAGGCTTCCAGTTAGCTCGGTTCCATAATAAGAACCGGACCTCCAATAAATGTCAGGCCGGTCCTCCAATAAATGTCAGGCCGGTCCTCCAATAAATGTCAGGCCGGTCCTCCAATGTCCAATGATGATGCCAAAACTCGTGACAATATTATATGTCCTTTCAGCCTAATTTTGGGTTTTACGCCTACGACACTGGGCCCATGAAAGGTGAGCATGGATTCGATCCCAAACATAAACAGATGGGTGGGATCTTCGCAGCGATTGGACCAAGTGAGTCTTCAGTTTTTAAAGTACTTTTTGGATTTGTAAATACCATTTTAAAAAAATGTATTTTCAGTTTTGAAATACGGAATATATCGTTTAAAATAAAGTGATAAAATAAAATAAAATGTGGGTTGACATTGGATTATGCAGCTCCTTCAGAAGCCAAAAGTACCCCGAAACCTGCAAGTTTGCTGTGTGTGCTTTTGGATAGCATTTCCACCAACATCAGCGGTAACCAGTCACATCGTTGCTGTTCTTTGTTCACAGGTTTCGTTTCCGGATCAAGAACAGAAGAACTCTCCAATGTCGACCTGTATCAGCTGATGTGTCACGTGACCAATATCGAGCCTCGTTCTCATAACGGCACATGGTCACGTGTCAGTCACATGGTTCACTCGGTCTCTGGAACCTGTGGCTTAACAATTAACTATCTTCTGTTGTTGCCATTGTTTGCGCACCTGGCGAAAATCAATGACTAGACGAACACACCACCGTATATCTAAACTTGTTCACAGTCTCAGAAACCTTGAAATCTGTCAACCAACTATTCAATGCATAGGCGCCAAACCCTAAATGAACATATACGTATATCTACCTTTATTAGGTATTAGGTATACGTATAGTATATTTAAGGTTTGGCGCCTGTGATTCAATGTTGTTTCTATTATTTGACATGTTGGACAAGGTGAACATTCTTGAAGGTATTTTATAGGAAAAACGTATTTACTAGACGTTCGAGATCAATGAATATATTCCGATGTTTGCAAGATGAAAAATAACAAAAGTCCAGGCATTGATGGTTTCCCTATAGATTTTTTTAAGTTCTTTTGGAAAGAATTTAGAATATGGATTTATAGATTTATTCAGAATGTTTCAAATAAGAATGCAATGTCCTTGAGTATGAAAAGAGGTGTTATCACCCTCATTCCAAAAACCAACAAAGACAGAACATTACTTAAAAACTGGAGGCCTATTACTTTACTCAATGCTGTTTATAAGATAATCAGCTCAGCAGATAGATTAAGACTACCTTAGATGAATTATTCCACTCTAATCACCGGGTAGGTAGGACTATAAGTGAAAACACAAGACTTTTATATGATATTATGTTTGAAACTAAGAAACAGAACATTCCTGGACTGTTAATTCTGATTGATTTTGAAAAGGCATTTGACAGAGTTTCTAAAGAATTGATCAATCTAGTTCTTCAAAAGTTTGACTTTGGCCCTGAAATAATTAGATGGATAAATATATGGACTTATGAAACAACATCTTGTGTCATTCAACATGGTAATCTATCTGAATGTTTTGCAAATGAAAGAGGTTGTAGACAAGGGGACCCTTTGTCCCCTTACCTGTTTCTTTTTGTGGCTGAGATTCTGGGCTGTATGACAAGAAATAATGAGAATATTAAAGGTATTGTTATCAATAATAATGAATATAAACTGGATCAATATGCTGATGACACAGAACTATTTCTTGATGGAACTGAAGAGAGTTTGTACTCTGCAATAGACACAATTAATAGATTTTATGAAATGTCTGGTTTGAAAATTAATTTAGACAAATCAAAAGCAATCTGGATTGGATCAAAAGCTAAATCTAATGAGAGGATATGTAAAGACATGAATATTGAATGGGTAACAGGTGAATTTGATGTACTTGGTATTAAATTTACACCAGATATTGAAGAGTTATGGGTAATCAACACAAAAAAGAGACTGGAAGGCATTAATAGACTCCTAGCATCATGGAGGAAAAGACATTTAACTTTAATTGGTAAAATAACAGTAATATAGACTCTAGCATTCTCAAAATTAGTTCATATTTTCAATTCTCTGCCCAACCCTCCAACAGACTTAATTACTTCCCTAAATAGAATATTTTATAAATTCATTTGGAATGATAAACATGATAAAATAACGAGAAGTACTCTGAAACACAACTATGAGGAAGGGGGTTGAGAATGATTGACACAGACATTTTTATTGATGCATTGAAACTTTCCACATTAAGAATTTACTTGAAATACTTCGAAAAAATAATCCATGCAATATACCATTTGAAGATATTTTTAATGTTGGTGCTAATTCTGAAACCCTCTTTAATATTGATAATCCTTTTTGGCAGGATGTTTTTAAAGCCTGGAAAAGGTTTCACGTGAAACATTATGTTGGCTCAAACAAGATTAATAAAATTATATCCAAACCACTTTGGTTTAACCACAATTTTTAAAATCCAGTTCATTTCATACAGAATTGGGCAGAGAAAGGTATTGTGAATATCAGTGATATATGTGATAAAACTGGTCTCTTATCAATAAATCTTTAAAAGAGAAATACTGTATTAAAGGTACATTTTTGGATTTTAGTTACTTACTTCATATTATACCTGAATCTTGGAAACATGCTCTAAACCTTTGTTCTTCCATCCCAATCAGATGCATACATGTTTCGGAATGCCAGTTAAATTTAGTGAAAACTTCAAAAAGTTGTAGATTCTTTTATGACAAACTTAATACCAAGTACAAACACCCTAACATGTGTAACAAACTTTTATTTCCTGAAACAGACTTTGATTGGAAAAACATATTTACAATATACAAAAATGGATTACAAGATACAAAACTTTTAGATTCTCAATATAGATTCCTATATGATATTATTTACACAAAAAGAGAATAACTCAAAATGAAAAAAGTTAATAATAGTATATGTTGTTTCTGTAAAGAATTAAATGAGAGTGTCTGTCATGTATACTGGGAATATTAATGTGAGGAGTCTCGGATATTTTGGACAAACTTGCAAAATTGGATTAACAATTCATATCCTAATCCTTCGATGTTTTCAAAAGAGCTGGTTTGGTTGGGTGCTCTGCATCAAAACAGATTACTGAATCATATCATCATTGCTGCAAAAAGACATATCTACATTTGCAATATCAATAATATATCTCCCAATTTTCATTCATTTTTAATAACTCTTAAGCCAATATTCTTTGTGGAAAATCACATTGCAACCAAAAATAATAATATTGAAGAATTTACTCACAAATGGAGCCTCCTCTTCCCAGTACTTAGATGATTACAAAGTATGTTTCATTATCATGTACCTAATTTATGCTGCAAACATGTTTCCTATGCCTCAATACCTTTTGTATATACATGTAAACTTTTATTTTAAAAAACCCGAGTAAACAATTATTGAGCAACTATACGAGGACTTGACGACATGAAATAGCAATTTGACGTCATCTGGCTTATCTACAATCATTATATCTATTATAGAGTAAAGTCAAGTAAACCGCTGGTTTAGATTCGTGGAATAGACGGTATTGTTGAATACAATTTTGCGTTTTTATACATTACCATGGGCAATAAATCCATTTTTTAATTTCATTTTGTTCGAGAACATTTATTACCAAGTTTGCTTTATAGGCAGAATGACAAAATGTATGACATGAGCATTTCATACCGTATTTCCACTAATAGACGCCGGGGATATGTTCGTGTTGAAGAAATAGACGTCGGGTCTCGAACATGCGGGGGCGGGATAGCGAAGTGGTTAGCGCGTTCGGCTTCGGATCAAGAGGTCCCGAGTTCGAATCCCGCCTTGGACACGGCAACTTTGTCTGCAGTAGAGAACTGTTCTACACGCAGTAAGGTTTGGGTGCAATGCTACACTGAATTTCAGCGTAGTACCACCCATGGTTCGCTAGTTCCAGCCGATGCTCGCAGGTTTTACCGCAAAGCATAGCCACATGGCGTTGCGGGCTTTCTCCCTGCTATAATACTAGCAGCCGCGATATAAGTGAAATACTCTTGAAAGTGGCGTTAAACCCAACTCACCTCACCTCACCTCGAACATACGCCAGGTGATACGATGAGCAAAGTTAATACATAACAAAAATGATACAATGTATCACGCCAGCTGATGTTATTGTTCCCGTTCAATAATGAATATTAATATTTACCAAATTAAGTTCATATTTAAGAACGTTTGTCATGGTTGCATTTATATATGTTCGTTAGTCAGATGATTTTTTATAGACGCCGGTCTCGAATGGACGACGGGTCTCGAATAGACGCCGATTTCGAATAGACGCCAATTTCGAATAGACGCCGGGTCTCCATTGGACGCCGGTCTCGAATGGACGACGGGTCTCGAATAGACGCCGGTTTCGAATAGACGCTGGTCTCGAATGGACGCCGGGTCTCGAATAGACGCCGATCTCGAATAGACGCCGGGGACGCCTATTGGAGGACATACGGTATGCCGTGTACACGTAATTCAGTAAGGTTATCGGTGTAACGAAACTGTGTTCAGTCTGAAGATAAGACAATTCCAAGATGGCCTCGTTGAGTTACTGTTTAGCGGTGACCTTGTGTTGGTTCAACGGTAGGTCATTTTAAATGATTAATATCACTTTTAGATTCAACAAATGGCACATATGAATTTTGAAAAACAGCTTTTCCATCGACCATGCATTATTTCTAGGAATTGCCGTAACCTGTGTGGGTAGTAGGTGTTTCGAGTTGTCTAAAGCGGACGTTTAATGCAACGTTGCGTTTATCATGATAGATATGGATACATATATTTAGAAAGAAAATTTTACTTGAGTTTTTTAAGCCGTTATTTATCATTTATGACAAAACAGGGTTTTTTGTTTTTTTTGTTTTTTTTTGGGGGGGGGGGGGGGGGGGGGGATACACTGATGAAACACATGTTATCAAGTTTTCAATCTCATACTAAATAGATCAAATAGCATTTTAATATTTCGTTGTCTAAGGACAGTTCACGTTGTAACGTGTGTTGCATTGAAACTTTTTTTAAATAATAAAAATATATATATACCATTCTGTACTTGAAATCTTTGCAACAGGTTATTTCGTTTGACCACAGGGACACTGTCCTTTTACATCAATACGATGTAATATATATCAGTAAAATATAACAGGATGTGCTCAATTTGTTTCCCAGCATCGTAACATACAACATTAAAGGATAGATGCAATGACATATGATCAATTTGACAATTGCTTGAATTTAAATTTCTGAAATCGGTCCATAAATTACTTTTATACGGCTTTTTAAAAAACACCGCCTAATTTATCCCCGGAAACCAGAGTAGGCGGGGGTGTGGCCCCGAAAGGGATGACTTCTGTGACGTCACTAAAGTAATCTTATTATCGGCGATAGTCATAATTCAACGTAATTTCGCAACATTTTGATTGTTAATTTCACAAGAAATCTTCAATAAACCAACTTAAATTTCCCATATATCGAATGTTTAGATATCCATCTAGGTAATTCCGCAGATGACACAATTATATAAACATGTCTTTTTGGCGATGTAATACACCTCATAAATTCATTTAGCGGCAGCGATAATCATCATTTATACATTAACGAGGCTCGGCGGAGTAGCTGTCGAGCCGGCCCCGTCTGTCGCGTATCACAGTCACGCCTCAGTGAGCATTTTCAAAATGAATCGCTCTACTAATTGCGGCAGTGTTAAAATGGGTGAATCTTTAATGTCTTTTATCATCCAAAACTGGTTCCAACTGTAGATATCGCTTTTGTGAGATATAAGAGATAACATAACGAGTGAGTGTTTGGACTTGTTTGGGCAGGGGGTAAAACTCGCGTTGGATCCCTTTATTTATTTATTAGTATAGGGTTATCGTATCGAAGTATTGGACCTAGGAACTGTTTTGTTTCAACAATACAAACCCTTGTGGAAAAAAAAAGACCTGAGGCGTGGGTTTGAAACTGAGGCGGGCGGAAACCAGAAACAAATTTCTTTTTTTTTTGCCTCACAGAAGAACTGCTGGTTGCATAATATGAGACTGTCGTAACCTCGTTCAGAGTGTCGTGTTGAGCAGTTTACCAGCAGGGCCGTGTTCAAGAGAGGTTTCAAAGTAATCGCTCGATTAGCGATTACTTTTAAACCTCTCTTGAACGCGATTGCTCAATGTAGCGCTACTTGAGCGCTACTTGAGCGCTACTTGAGCGCTACTTGAGCGCTACATTGAGTAATCAATGAGCTATTATAAGCGCTCGCTGTTATGGAACGGAGCCCTGTATTTTATATTTTCAGCGTTCCTGGGAAACGGTGGTGTGCATTCAGTGGTCGTAACAACGCCGAAACCAGGTAATAAACGTTTAGCTGTAGTGCCATCACCCATGTGCTCATCAAAACATCTGAAGAAGTTGACAGTTTCTTAAGTCACCCTTGCGCGAAACTAAAAACAATAATAGACTGGATCTATATTTAGACTGGAAACCACCTTTACTAATTAGAGCAATTTCTCGACTTTGGGTCGACAAAATATGTGAAAAAATAAGTGTATATATTTCACGGAGATACAGTTTTGGCCTATTTCCTGTATGTTCATAAATATCCTTGATGTCTCTTTAACTTGTAGAGGGAATGGGTCAGGATATATGTTATGGCTTTGTGTGTTGGTTCTCTACATGAAGTCCGGACACCTTTAATGATGTTCGCTCCTCAAATTTATAGAATTAAACTTTTTTTCTAACTTATATTTTTTAAAAGATCAAATATATGATTGAAAAATCAGCATTAAAAAATAGGGGGTAGTGTAGGTTTTTTCGAGATATGACGCCTTTAAGAAGTACAATTTTAACATGGGAGTCTATGGGAAAATGAGAAATAAAGTGCTAAAAACTTTTTTTCCTTTTTTGATATGTCACAAAGTTCATGTTCCCCTAACGAAATCGATGAAAAAATATATATGGTAGTGTGGGTTTTTTTAAGCTTTGACACAAAATGTACCTGAAATCCTTCCTTTTTAGTCAAATTTAGGCCATTTATACTGTTTAAGCACTTTTTAGGGGTTCTAAAGTCACATTTTCTTTATTTCATTTGCTTTTTAAAAGTATCTAGGCGATGTGGAATATCATGAAGTAAATAAAAATGACAAAAAAGCTTTGCTTCGTCATATTTCATTTTTGAAGTTCAACCGGAAGGTGCGGACATCCTTAAGTATAGTAATTTTAGTTGAGAATATTTTTCCTCACCGATTTCTTTACCATTTTGTTACATGATTTGGGAAATATGTCTCAGTGCCACCATTTGAAACGAAAGAGTCCCCTTGTCTTAAAGATAAGTTCAGTAAGTGTGATACTTAGACTAATTTCCTTAAAATGTAGTTTTTTATGCACGGACACTGAACAATTTTTGTGTCCATGGCTTTTTTTAAAGGTCATGTCAAGGGAATGTACTTTATCTGGAGAACAAATATATATCAAAATATATATCCTGATGAGCTACAGAATCCATGGCTCTATGTTTATGTATTGCTGCATATATATCGTAATGGTCAGGTTGTCGACTCATATAATTTAACAGTTCATACTGTGTCAATGCCATTAGTTTGATAGTAAACTAATAACCGGGCGTGTAACTTAAAGCTACATCGATTGTGTTTCATAAAATTTTATTTGGCTTAAATACGTTCCATCACATCATATGTGCTGTTTACAATACAAACAAATTCACTCAGCTTGCATATTCTTCCCCAATCGCCAAACATACCATAATTACTAGTTTCCAATTAAAATCGAGTAACATCATTATGCATGTGCAGAAACCGAAAATGCACGTCCTATTTACATGCACAGTAGTTATATGACCTATTGAACATTATCAACCCAAATTTGTTATTTTGTCTGGTTTAAATAAGATTCCAAAATTACGTTTGACTCATTGGCGCGCGCCACACGCTGTGCATTGTCCGGTTTTCGATCAGAAATCGATACTTTTACCTTCATATTGTCAATATACTAAGTCGAGTATCATTAACATGGAAGTTTTTGGTAACAGTTGGTACTTCTCGCTGAAATAAGACCATTTATAACGTTCGCCATATTTGACACCCAATAACACAATGGATGAACCTTTAAGACTATCGTTCTCTGCCGTATTTATGTTTATTACAGGAACATGTAGTGAAAACGTCTGATGACGTTTGATCGACCGTTCCAGAGTGGATGTATAATGGCAATGGAAGTTGTAAAATTTCAAATTGGTGCACTTGATTTTTTATTTTGGTCAAATGTCTTATTTTTTTAAAATCAATGATTATATTGTTTCCTTATCGTAGTCTGGATGGTTTTAATGTTTTTTATTAAAACAATAGCGATAATATTTATAACGCGACTATCATATGCTTTAATTGTTAAGTATTCCTGTTACGATACATCACACGAGTGATGCCTTCACCCTCCACTACAAACAAACTGGGTTCAGAGATATTTATTTTTATTATATAACTAGCAATTAAATATGTGATTATACGATACAAATATAATCCATATTTGCACATATGCAGTAGAAGTCATATTTTCACTGCAGTGAAAATATAACTCATATTTTCACTGCAGTGACTAACGTGTGGCCGGAATTACTTTTCATGATTGTCTCCCTTTGAAATGAAATTATCTCCCTTTGTAAAGTGATTACCTCCCTTACTTTCCACGTCTGACGGTGAACGATGCTGTTGTGATGTTTCAGTCAATGAATTTTGGCTGCGCCACTCGTGAAAATATCACTTTCTCACTCCACTCGATGAGATAGAAATGATATTCGGCAAAAACAATGAAATAGTCTCTATTTATTCTATTGGAGCAGTAGCAGGTTTTTTTCAAATTTGATTTTTTTTTCAAATTTTTCATTCATAATGATAGTTTATGTCATTTATATTTACTTTAGAGGTTAAAAAATTATTATACAAACTTATTATTCGTAACTAGTGGTAATAACAGTTTTGCGTACAAAAAAAAAATGCATAGCGGCCATTTTATTGTAAACGCATTTTATTATTTTGAATGACAAAAACGTTTCCTATGGCTTTACATAACCATGTACACTCATTTTTTAACTTGATTTTCTGTTTTACTATTGGTGACATTATTTTTCAAATACATTTCATCAACTTATTTCAGCGAAAAATACTTGCTACTGCCCCTTTAAGGCTTTACAAACCAATTTTGCGGACTAAACGGCAAAATATATAATACCTGAATTCAAGTAGATTTTAGCGCTAAAAGCTCATGAAATATGATATTAGTACAGCCAAATTTAATTATATTTCACCGTCTGTGGATTTGTCACGTTAACGGGCCATTTATTTGACTAAAATGGGGGGTTTTGTGTCAAAGCTTAAAAAAAAACCACTACCATATATATTTTTTCATCGATTTCGGTAACTTTGTTACATATCTAAAAAGAAAAAAAAAGTTTAATACTAGAAAAGTAGTATTTTAAAGTTTTTAGCAGGTTTTTCCCATTTTCCCATAGACTCCCATGTTAAAATTGTACTTCACACCACTATCTTACAGGCGTCATATCTCGAAAAAACCACACTACCCCCTATTTTTTAATGCTGATTTTTAATTCATATACTTTGATCTTTTAAAAAATAGAAGTTAGAAGAAAAGTTTAATATATACTATAAATTTGAGGAGCGACCATCCTTAAACGTGTTGTTAGAGGTACATTATGTCATAACGTTATTTTATCGAGAAAAGCTGACCGTTGCTGAAAATCATAAATTTAGTGCTAGTTTACACAGTAAAGTTACAATATAAAGTTGAAAGTAGTGATTTAAGATCGAAAACCGGACAATGATGCGCGCCAAATGGTCAAACAAAATCTGAAATTTACCTATAACAGATCAGAGGACAGATTGAGTTGGTAATACGTAATAGGTCATATAACTACTACTGACTGGCAACCAATTATCGCCGCATACCAATTATCGCCAACACATAGCTACATAGCTAAATACTTAAGTTGAATTGAACGTTTGTTGGTTATCAGTTTGGTGATATCTTAATGTGTGAAATAATAGGGAACCATAGGATAAAATTGTCTGCGCAAGCGCTGTAGCTATGTGTTGGCGATAATCGGTATGCGGCGATAATTGGTCGCCAGCCACTATTATTAACTACTGTGCATATAAATGCATTCTGATTAAAAAGGAATAAAAGCTGCAAAATAGGACATTTATCGGGATACGAACTTATATCGTTCAGAGGTTTTCTCGCAAAACCGTCTGATAACAGCCCATGTTATGACGCAATTCAATTAACCAATCACAGGACCGTTTAACAACTCTGATCTGATTGGTCAGCTATTTGATAGGAAACTGGTACGGAACACGTATACGTACCTATACAGGGTGTTCTCAGACCTTGTGGCGAGGAATCTATAGAAACAGTTTATATCCCGATATGAACTATTTTGCAGATTTAACTCCTCGGAACAGGGTCGATTTTAATCAGACTTCATACATATGGGACATGTAATTTCGATGTCTGCACATTTTCATTAGAAACAAGTAATATATTTGTCATATAATGTCATATATTTGGCGATAAGGCATGAATATGCAAATCAAGCGACCTTAAATCACGTGGTCTGTCGGCACGTACGTAAGCCAAATGAAATATTAAGAAAAATACTCAATGGCCCTTTAATTTTAAAAAAGTGGTCATAAGTATTACAATGTGTATTCATAATGGTCCCATATTCATGATCAAATATATTCTCTTCTGTAAAGAAGACGTGTTAGCACTTTGTCTACTGAAAAAGGTCCGGGGTTCGAATCCTGCCGGGGACTTGGCAACGATGTCTGCTATCTAGACCTGTTTTACATGCTGTTTGAGTGTAATTATACCCCCGACCAACGGTTTGGGGTATCTAATAATACCAACGATTCCGTCCGTCCGTCCGCCCGTCCTTCCGTCTGAAGACATTTTTTGTCCGACCGAATCCAGAAAAACTATTCATCTCACCCTTTTCAAATTTGGCACATGTCTTCTTCACCAATAGGAGAGGTGCAGTGCGAAATCTAACCCGAATTGGTAAATCTTTCAATTTGTGGCGAATTTTTTTATTTTTTAACATACTCAAATTCGGAGCTAGAATGTCCGATCCATTACAGAAAAACTACAGAAGATTATTCCAATGTCGAATTGCCGAAGGGAAGAAGGATTCACGAGATTCCTTAATTCTTGAGAAGGGGAGCTGCAGATTTTCCGAATTTCTGAGGTTATAGCTCATATTATTACCCACTTTTTTCACGCAATAGTTCATAAAGAAAATTTGGTGCAATATTATTGAAGATTTTAAACAACAAGCACAATTTTCGTTTACGTCTACGCTCTATCAACGATTCCCAACCAGTTTCATAATACAATATTCTTCTGGAAACATAACTTGGAAGTCCTGTAACTATTCTGGCAGCTTCCAGTTGTTGTTTTTCTAATTTTTCTGCTTGTTCTAATGTACACCCATCCCACACTTCACATGCATATTCCAAATGTGGCCTACCGTACACTTTATAAATCATACTTAGCGTCTTTCTATTTAAAAGATACTTTAATTTCCTTAGAGAACCAATCATTCTAGCAGTGACCTACAATATGTTGTTGATATGACAAGCCCATTTGCCGTCTGAGGAGAATGTTAGTCCAAGATGTTTGTGACTTTCAACTTGCTTTATCAATTTATTGTCAAATGATAATTCAATGTCATTACTTTCCCTTTTCAGAGTGAATATTACAGACTTTGTTTTGTCCTATTTCTGCCTTTCCAATCAGAAGTAAGTTTTCAACGCTGTATATTGCAGTGATGTGCATCAACTGTACGGACCTCGGATGTTTCACTTCACCGACCAGTGTCGCCTGTCCTGCTACCCAGGTGTATTGTATGTCAAATGTCACGGACTCGACATCCGGGACGCGGGACATTGTCAAAGGGTAGGTGTCATCCCCGCGCATGCGCAGACACTGGCGCGGTCCTGTAGTACCATAGTCACCTACTGGTGTCCCCGCTAACGATTGTTAACTAACCAGTCAGCGGAAAGTAAAATAGCTCGAATAATGCCTGTGTAGTCCGACAAACCGCGGAGGCAATGTCCAGTCGGACTATTTTCCTGGTTATTTGGTCAGGATGCGCAACACAATATAAACAAATAATATCTCTTTAAATGTATTGTCCTCAATACATTGTACATAGAAAATTCATGGTGTGCTTTCGGCACCTCGCAGCCACTGTGCAGTGCCAGTTTAGGCGTTGTTCAGCCCTTATAATTCTCAAGTGTCAAGCAAGGAACCAACAACTCCCATCTCCCATCAACAACTCCCATCTCCCATCAACAACTCCCATCTCCCATCAACAACTCCCATCCGTGGCCGGAATCGAACACCGGTCTTCCGGGTGATGAGCGGACACTCTACCAACTGAGCTAGATCCTGGTCTCTGTGATACCTGTGATAATCCCACCATCTTTATTATTATATCATAACTATTTCATTTCGATTTTTTTCAGATATCAAATAAGGTGACACAAAACTAAAAACTTGGGAAATCTATTTTACCGACTCCGATGTCCATAATCTGACGATCTCATTTGAATCGAACGTAACACTCGTGCCTCGTTGATCTGAGTACTACCCCGCCGAGGTCATGTCAGGTGACCTTCACTGTGACCTTTCACCTTCAGAAACTTTCTTAGTTATGACATTGAAGTTTGTGTTTCGTATGTCAACTCACGTCGGTCCGATGGTTTTCTAGCCTCGTTGGTGATTGGCTGGAGTAAAAGGTCATCCGACATGACCTCTATGGAGAAGTGCTCAGATCAGAAACACGTACAGCGAGGTACGAGCATTACGTTCGATCTGATTTTAATGAGACTGGTATTCTGGTGATCTTTCAGATGCGCCACGTTAGCGACGTGTACCCAGGCATATAACTCTACCCACCTGAACGTGAACTGTCATGGCATCGATCATCAGGTGGGAGGGCGAGATCTCGCGTGTTCTTACTGTTGCAAGGGAGACAACTGCAATATCGGACCACAGCTAATTCCATCTCAAGGGACGCAGTTTGTTGGCAAAGCTATTGGCAAATAAACATTCTGATCTGATTTCGCTTTCTCTTGATGTTGACATGGGGATGAACAGAAGTGAAATGAGCTGAGGTGAGGAGATGTGAGATGCACTTTGATTAGATTTGTTGTAACGATGAGGTTTACTGAAATGTGTTGTGTTGAGGTGATACGAGAAAACTGAGGTGAGGTAATTGAAGTTAGGTGAGGTGAGGTGAGGTGAGGTGAAGTTAGATGTGGCGTATGAGGTATGCTGTAGTGAGGTGACGTGAGGACACTGAGGTGAGGTGAGGTGAGATGAAGTTAGATGTGGCGTGTGAGGTATGCTGTAGTGAGGTGAGGTGAGGTGAGACGAAGTTAGATGTGGCGTGTGAAGTATGCTGTAGTGAGGTGAGGTGAGGTGAGGTGAGGCGAGGTGAGGTGAGGTGAAGTTAGATGTGGCGTGTGAGGTGAGGTGAGGTGAAGTTAGATGTGGCGTGTGAGGTGAGGTTAGGTGATGTGAGGTGAGGTGAGGTGAGGTTAAGTTAGATGTGGCGTGTGAGGTGAGGTGAGGTGAGGTGAGGTGAAGTTAGATGTGGCGTGTGAAGTATGCTGTAGTGAGGTGAGGTGATGTGAGGTGAGTATAGCACACACTTTTATATAACTGGTTATGTAACTGGTTCAGAATCTTGTGGACGGAGCTCGAGGTTTTTACATAATTGTCATGGTGTCAAGGAACCCAGGGACAATCTTATATGTAATAAGTTTCTTCAACAATTGGTATGTGTTGTATCATGTATCATTATTTTGGGGGATTCCGGAATATAATTGACTTGTATAGGTTACTTTGGGTATTTGTCCCAGATGAGTGCAGGAATGTCATTATTTAGATAATCATGTGATCCAGTGTTGCTGGTCGAAGAAGCACATTATTATTTAAATTTTATTGATGTTTTTGAACTGGTAATGTGCACAACCTCGGCTGATAGTATGCGGTATTCAATTGAGAATTGATATTCGTTGTCACGTGACCCATATCAATGACGTAAGATAAAGCATAATTATAACGTTAACGGTTCACGTTCTATCGTCGTTGGCTTTGCAAATTGACCGAAAAATACAAGAGATAAGTTGAGAAAATGCCATTCAGGAACATAAAGATTATATTAATGCCTCTGCATAAATCATTATTGAAACGTCAAACTGTCCTGCTAACGCAGATGATCTCTGCAATTTGACGAAAAAATACCAAATTATTTCGTTTTTTTAAAGTGAGGGATGTCGCAATAGAGAATATTACACGTGGGTGTAACGAATGTTAGAGGGGATTAAACACAATTTTTGTTACAGTCACAATCTTAGGTGATATATATTTATCGCCCGTTTTAATATTTTTGGACTTGGTTACAACGTTAAAGGCGCTGGAGAACGATTTTCTGAAAGAAATAAAGTGTTGTCACAAAATATAAATAAGGGTTACCAACGGCTAAACAATACTCCTAAATCAATTTAAAGAGTTCTAAAACTAATGTACATGGTTCAGTTAAGCCATGCGAGTACATTTCCCGTAGAGCGGCCATTTGTATGTATTCACATTAAATTGGTCCCTCGAAGATAGTTCAAGTGATCTGACGGATGTAGCGATACAAATCTAACTCTCACTATCAAGGGTAACACATTGATCGAAAAAACCTTCTTTGACGTCTCTGTTTCCCAAAATAGCATATGTCACCTTTAGAACAGTGAGGAGATCAACGTCACGTATTTCTGACTAACGAAAGGTGATGACCAAGGTGAAAGTTTAGGAAAATGCACCCTAAGCCAATTGCAAGATCAAAGGTCAACAATTATTACCTCAAGTCACCGAGGATGCACATGTTCAGGCATTCTCTTCCCATAGAGGTTAGTCCTACAGACTTTCGATTCTGACCTCTGTTCTTTTTCGCTTAAAATCGAGAGCAGAAGCCAATTCCCCTAGCGGAGGAGAGCGGAACCTTATACTCTATCACTGCTTCTTAACCAATGAAAAGTCATGTTTCTGATGTAAATAACACAAATGAAATATTGTTGGTATTTGTCTCTGATTTGGTCTGCTTTATTCATAAGCATGTTTATGTTCAATAGTTTTCACAAAATCAAATAGCTATATTTCGATGAAAACACATTAAACGAGAACATGTTTATCTTACGTTTATTATCATAATGACGTGTCAGCGTCGATTCAATTGCAACCAATCAGGACACTCCCTTTCTGCCCACGTTTCCAAGCGAAAAAGAACAGAGGTTGAATCGGAATAAGAAGGGAGTAACCTCTGTGGGAAGAGAATGATATTATGGCGAAAGCGTTTTGGATAAACGTACGGATAAACATACAGACAGGTGAAAAACATTAAATCCTAGGGGGTTAAATATTTTTTAATATAAGATACTTTCTTAATAGTATTTTTAAAGTTTGGATTTGACTATATTTGCCTATTTCAATAAAAGCCTTTATTTCAAATCAGATGGAGTGGCATTTCGCCTTTAAATTATGAAGAATATTAGACAGGTTCCTTTTTTAGAAAAACCTTCTAGGATAAAACTATTCAAAAAATAAATTGTGCCATTAAAAGAATACTATCAGTCAAAACGCAAAAAAGTTCACTAACCTTACACAGCACTGAACGAGAATAACAAGACCATTTATTCAACTCGACGATCAGACTGCTATCTCTGTAAAGAGTTGCACCAAAAAACTATTTTCGGCATTGTGATTTTAACGAGAGGTAATTTATCCCAATATCACGTGACTTCTCCAAGCACGTGGTTGGAAAATGGCTAATCTCGCAATTATCCTCTAGTTTTCACGAGACTTTACAAGATCCAAAATGACTGCTTCTCGAATGTCTTGCTTCTGTCTCCTCGCTTCTCTGAATCTTGCATACGATCCCAAATATTATATAACCTATCTTAAGGATAAATCTGTGAAGCTAGCGGATATTTATTCAAACGGACCGCACCACGTGGAGTCGAACCTGCACTGTGCATCCCTCTGCCGGGCCAATTGTCCGGGATACAGATACCGTCCCAGGGACAAGAGCTGTTCAACATGGAAACCAAAGCAAATGCACAAAGAGCAGTGTTCATCATTATGTTCATTCCGTATGAAAGGTAAGTGCCCTAAATATGTGAACGAATGCAAATAAAATTTATATCATTTAACATATACTATATATGTGTTAATTATAATATCATTTGTAATAATCTGTGTATATGGTGTATGTCCGTGGCCATGTAGATATACTCATGTGATATTCGCTGATGCGGAGGAAATAAATATATTCATTCATCATATATTACAATAATGATATAACAAGTAATGGTTATATGACGAGTATTGTTCGTGGAATACACGAGTGAGTGAGCTGGGGCTAAACGCTGCTTTCAAGAGTATTTCACTTATATCGCGGCTGCTAGTATTATGGCAGGAAGAAAGCCCGCAACGCCATGTGGCTATGCTTCGCGGTGAAACCTGCGAGCAGCGGCTGGAACTAGCGAACCATGGGTGGTACTACGCTGAAATTCAGTGTAGCATTGCACCCAAACCTTACTGCGTGTAGAACAGTTCTCTTCTGCAGACAAAGTTGCCGTGCCCCTGGCGGGATTCGAACCCCGGACCTCTTGATCCGAAGCCGAACGCGCTAACCACTATCCCGCCCCTGGAATACACGAACAATACGAGCTGTATAACATACTTAAACCATGACAACGATAAAAAGTCATTTTTTCAGTTCCCTTTAGAAGGTAGCAATTGTCATTCAATTCATGAAGTGCTGAACATTATTTGTTTATGATGCATAACATGACAAGGTGCCAAAAATACCATAATTCATATATTATGAGTATCGTTCACCCTCACTATCGTCTGTCAATGCGGAACTAATAACACGAGTTCGTATCAGAAGGTTTACGGTATAGTTCGGCTTGCAACCGAGCCACGCTTTTCACGTGCAGAGCGTGATGACAAACCACGTGTTGTAAAGAGCGCGCCCAGTCTTAGGCTATGCTTGATTCGTTTTGGCGGCGTATACACCGGTCACGTCTCCGGCGTACGCCGTTCCCGGAACCGGCTTAGTTGAAACAAGTGTATCGGCGTACAGACAGGAATACGTCATCATCCCTCAAACTATAGCTTCAATAAACATGTCATTTATATAATATAAGTAATTTTTTTAAATATTTCAAAACATTGATTAAAGGTGCATCCATTGTGTTTCATAAAATTTGATTTGGCTTTAATACGTTCCAACACATCATATGTGCTGTTTACAATACAAACAAATTCACTCAGCTTGAATATTTGTCCCCAATCGCCAAATATATCATAATTACTAGTTTCCAATTAAATTCGAGTAACATCATTATGCATGTGCAGAAACCTAAAGTGCACGTCCTATTTACATGCACAGTAGTTATATGACCTATTGAACGTTATCAACCCAAATTTGTTATTTTGTCTGGTTTAAATAAGATTCCAAAATTACGTTTGACTCAATGGCGCGCGCCACACGCTGTGCATTGTCCGGTTTTCGACCAGAAATCGAATCTTTTACCTTCATATCGTCAATATACTAAGTTGAGTTTCATTAAAATGTTAGTTTTCGGTCACAGTTGGTACTTCTCGATGAAATAAGACCATTTATAACGTTTGCCATATTTGACCCCCAACAACACAATGGATGTACCTTTAATATTTTATTAGCTTGTATTGCATTGTTTTAAATAAGCAGTAACATCTTAACATAAGTCCGTCAACTATTATAGATACTTCAACTTCATAAATAAAATGGTCATTGAATGTCGCAAGGGTACCATTTGTCCGCCAATATACGGTCATTTCAAACCGGCGCATCCGGAGTGCGCCTAAGGCGTGCGCCGAGTTCAAATCAAGTGATTCGCCGGTAACGCCGATTCCGGCGGCGTACGCCGGGTAGTGCGCCGGGTCCCGAATCAACTAAGCATAGCATTAGACATCTACATGGGCTGCGTTCATTTTGACTCGCTCGAGTGTAATATTGCGCATGCCAAGCTTCAAACACTATGGCCGACAATTTTGTTTATATTGGCTCATCATTTTATAAAATTAAATGAATCCTACGTTTATTATTCATTCTTTCATTTGTTTTATTGTTTTTTTTTCTTAAGGATAACCGAATCCAAACACAACGGGTCCGATAACCGTTTTCGATTTTACTGTTCAATCCGTCAATGAATGCATCGGAATCAAAACCTCACATGGGCTAATTACGGTTGTATTCACATATTAAGTAAATCGGAATTTGAAAGAATTATAGATGCGTTATCGCTGACCAGGTGATTGAAAAACGCGTCAATTGACGTACTTCCGTTACTCTCACGACCTCCCTCCTCGATTTAGCAGAAGGGGCCCTGAGTGACTCAAGAGTGCACACGAGATCGACACGGGGGTCGTTCGATTTTGAATTTCGTCGAACGTGCGACACACTCTGTGCAAAACGAACACAGCCTTGGCGATACGCCATAGAGGCGATCACATGGAGGGTCATTTCAGCGACGAGGATTGATATGCAAGAAAACAGGCCACAGAAGCAACGCAGTTAGAAGGGGAGAGGCGTGTGGGCGATGACCAGGAGGTAATGATCAGAAACATCACCCAACGTGGTGCCAAGCGATCTGCGATCTGCGACCAGCACTCCAGCAGCAATGGCTTCTTGTCCTCTCGAATTGAAGTCCCCAACATTTGAATAAACAAATCTTGTAAAATCCATCAAACTGTAAAAATGTCTGTTATTGGAAAGTAGTTCCGGATTCCTCTAGACCATCGTGTAACTAACATTTTGGTTGGTTATACGAAAAGAGGAAACAGGAGTCGTGGTTTAAACTATGGATATGCCACACATTTTATATTGGTCTATTACAAAACATTGGTATTACAAAATGTTGATATAACAACCTATGGATAAAACAAACTATAAATTAAACAAACTATGGCTATAATAAACTGTGGATATGATTATCAAGGGATAACAAAATTATGGATAACAAACTAGTGGTGTGATATACTATGAAGACAGCAAACTAGGAGTGTGATAAAATGACGATTAAAAAAACTTAAGGATAAATCGAATTATGGGTATGATCAACTGAGGCTTTAAAAGGGCAGTAGCACTTTTTTGCAAATTTTATTTTTTCGAATTTCCCATTTATAATGATAGTTTATGTCATTTATATTTACTTTAGAGGGTAAAATAGTCTATTACACAAACCAATTAGCCGTAGTGGTAATAACGGTGTTATAAAGCAAAAATTGCATGGCGGCCATTTTATTGTGAACACATTTTATTATTTTGAATGACAAAAACGATTCCCATGGCGTTACGGAACCATGTACACTGATTTTTTAACTTGATTTTCCGAAGAAAGAAGGGTGTTTTACTATTGGTGACATTATTTTTCAAATACATTTCATCGACTTATTTCACCTAAAAAACGTGCTACTGCCCCTTTAAGAAATAGGAGACGAGTTGTCGTGCTTTATCGTTGAATAAAACAGCAGGGAGCATACAACGCGATAAAGCACAACAACGAGTCTTCTATTTCTTATATGAGATGCCCTTAAACAGTTACTCGCTTTTATATAAAAATCGTGGAGATATTATGTTGTTTGTATAAACTATTGTTTGAAAAAAATAATGCCTCCGGTCGTGGAACACATTCGCTATATTGAACAATCAAAGTGATGTAAAATATGGCGTCATTTGCTAAGCGACGCTCTAACTGACGTCCTAAATCAGAAGCAATTCATTTCATTTAATTGTGTATATACTACAGATATTGGAATACATGTTTTACCCAACTTGGTATTTTGCTTGAATTTTATTATCAATGAGAATATTTGTGTCATAGTTTGTTGGTCTAATCACAATAAAATGTAGCCTACATTAAACAGGTAAAATGTTAATAATGTGTATATTCTTAGGACATTTAGAAACATTGTTAATATAGCAATCGTCACATTCAGTAATGTGTGACAGGGGTAACTTGCAAGAGAAAATCGTGCAGCACGTGGGTTGCTATGGCGACTTGCGCTATAGACGAGAGTTCCTGCTGTGCAGTATGCAATTAAGGGAATTCTGTTTATATAGCGTCAGATACCCTTGACACGTGTTAATCAAAGTGTTTGCATGTCTTTTGAAACCAAATTTAATTACATTGTCGTGATATGAAAATTATTTACCACATGTCATGTCGAGCAATGAAGTACTGGGATTTATCAGTGAAATAAACTGTCTATCAAGCCACAGTGAAAATAACTTATATTTTCACTGCGAACGGTGACTGATATAATTTGACGCCATAAAACAATGGTCTCGCGCGGCGATTTTGCTTATGACGTCACAGTGTTACTGTAGTGACGGGCTGTTCCTTGCGGCCGCTCGACGTGAAAACGACCCTTTTCGGACGTAATTACATGGATAATATCATATAATAAATAGAATATCCGTCAATTCTTGACAAATACCATGCTTATCTCATCTCGTGAAAATATAACCTATCTACCTCACTCGATGAGATAAACATGGTATTAGTCAAGAAAAGACAGATATCCTCTATATATCACACACTATGGATATCACAAAATGATTGTTGGGGTCCCGAATTAGTCTCTATATGAATGAAATTATTTACAGATATAATTAAAAGGTAGAATATTTGTTTTACTAATGTTTTTTTTTATAAAGTTGGACAGTTATAAATATGTTTGTATTTTATTTTGGGGAATATGTTAATATGTTTTAAGTTGGTGTTTAGCTGAACAGCGGCATTCCACGGCAAATTAAGTTATTCGCGATAATCTTCAAAAACTATCAAAGGCAAAGGATCTGATATCTCTTAAAGATACATCCATTGTGTTTCATAAAATTTTATTTGCCTGAAATACTTGCCAACATAGGATATGTGCTGATTTCAGTTCAAATAATTTAACTCAACTTGCATATTCATCCCAATTCTCAAAATATCTAATAATTACTAGTTTCCAATTAAAATCGAGCAACATCAGCATACTTGAGCAGAAACCAAAACTACAAGTTCCATTTATATGCACAATATAGTTAAGACCTATTAAACATTATCAACTTAAAGTTTTCTTTTAGTCTGTTGTAAATACGTTTCCAAAATTACGTTTGACTAATTGGCGCGCGCCACACGCAGTGCATTGTCCGGTTTTCGATCAGAAATCGATATTGTTACCTTTATATCGTCCGTATACTGAGCGGACTAAGATCAAAATGGCAATTTTCGGCAACAGTCGGTAGGCCTACTTCTTGATAAAATAACACAATTTATAACGTTTAGCATATTTGACCCAAACAACACAATGGATGTACTTTTCATCTCATCCTTTCAAAATGTATGGATCCGCCTACAAGTATGCGTAGCATGCCGGAAACCAAACCGATAATTTTGTGTTTTAAAGGGGCAGTAGCACGTTTTTTTCGCTCAAATAAGTTGATGAAATGTATTTGAAAAATAATTTCACCAATAGTAAAACATCCTTCTCTCTTCGGAAAATAAAATTTAAAACGAGTGTACATGTTTCGGTAAAGCCATGGGAATCGTTTTTGTAATACAAAATAATAAATTGTGTTCACAATAAAATGGCGGCCATGCAATTTTTGCTTTATACGCAACACCACTACCACTTACCACTACAGATAATTAGTTTGTGTAATACGATGTTTTACCCTCTAAAGTTAATTTAAATGACATAAACTATCATTATAAATGGGAAATTTGAAAAAAATAAAATTTGCGAAAAACGTGCTACTGCCCCTTTAACTTCTGAAGTGCTGATATAGTGTGCCATAACATGATCGTATTTCATACTTCATAGTTAACCGTAAGAGATTAGGCCTTTCGTTGAAATTTCAAGGGATAAAAATGTCGAAATCTGCAGTTTATATTTTTCTCAAGTGACAAACACTATTTGTGTATTTCCGTTGAAACTCATTCCAAGTACTTTAGATGATCTTGTATTATGAAGCCGATAGGAAGATTATCATTAAAACTCATGGATATCGTAAATTTTAATATCTGACCTTCTTTGTTCTTTTCATATTGCCATTTTTTATTTATTTATTTATTTTTTTTTTTTTTTTTTTTTTTTTTGTAATTAACTTTTTATTACAGAGAACCCTGTTACATGAAAGGACTCATGTCCAGGGAAGCAGGAGTCCTATTGAATAAAAGAAATAAATGAGATCGTTATCTTCGATTTTTTACACAAAACAAAGCACGTAACATTCACTCACACATTCACGCATTATGTGGATATACGGTTATTGTTTATTTGTCTAACCATAGAGAAAAGAGATTATAAAGAGTCGTAGAAAAGCCAGTGTGTATAAAATTTATTTTGTTCACATCTATCAGTAAAAATTTGCTTTTCTATGTTAAATCTATTTTATAATTCATTTTGTAAATGCTTGAGGGATAGTTTCACCTTTTTCAGTTTGCATTTATAAATAAAAAAAACTTTGAAAGAATTTGAATTAAGTCATAGACTCAGTTATCACATTTTCTGATCACATACTGATGTTTAGATGTTCGAATGATTTAAAAATTAATAGATGTAGATTACCCAATGGTCTAGATTTTAATGACGCTTCATGCAAATTCTGTACAGAATGGGAGGAAGATGACTTTCATATTTTGCTAATAGTCCATATTATCTACAACTGCGTAAATATATTTACCTGTATATTATTATAAGTACCCATCAATTTGAAAGTTTATATATCTGATCTGCTCAAAATGATGAATTGTTATTTAAGCTAGCTCTTTTCTGTGAAAAAATGAGCTCTCATTTACTTGACATCATAAACATTACGACCACTGTACTATTGGTCTTATGGTCAAATATACTAAATAAACTCTGTTCTGTTCTGTTTCTGTTCTGTTCAGAATGATCAACGAGTTGCGAGGAATTACGGATTATCTGCCCCGAGTTAATTATTGTGATAAACTCCGAGCTTTATCGAGGGACAGATAATCCGTAATTCCGAGCACCGAGTTGGTTATTCTTTTTCTTACCCAAAATCATTTTAATGCGTAAAACATGGACAGTAAGAAAGTAACGAAGGACAGTGGGGATACATTCCTATTGACAAAAACAAACACGTTTTTTTAAGAGAACAAAATTTCATTCACAAATGGAACACTGGGAAACTGTCAATATCTGGTATAGCCTCATCTGCCCTGAGTGCAGGTCTGGACATGTCGACGCACAGAGCTATAAGCGCTTAATGGCGTCATTGGGGATGACTCGCAATTCTTCCATGGCATGGCGGAGGTGGATTTCTGTTCCTTGTTGCCTGTTCAGATGATCCCACAAATGTTCGATGGGCTATAAGTCTGACAATCTTGCTGGCCATTGCAAAAGGTTCATGTTGTTTGCAGTAAGGACGTCTCTAGCGATCCTGGCTGTGTGAGGGCATTGTCCTGTTGGAAGATTACTTCAGGATTCCTTAGGTGGCAGGGAAGCGCCACAGGACGTAACCTGTGGGCGTCTACAGTACAGCAAAGACAAGCAGTTCTGTTGTATGGTCCCTGGTCACGTCGGCTCAGCGTTATCCCGCGGAAGGGCCTGTAGGCTCGAATACCGCGTTCCCAAAGACGCCTGGCCACTGTGCTTCTACCGGCACCTACTGATGTAACGAAAACGAAACGAAACGAAACGAAACTTTATTCACTCAAGGCTACAAGGAAGCACAGTGAGGTTTACAAGAGTTGGTATAATATAAATATATTTGTATATGGACAACGCATTATCTTAATTTACTTAAGACGTGGTAGCAGAAAATGGACAATTTCATTAGAGTATGGACATTTCTTTTTTTTTAAATAAAGAAATCAAATTAAATATTGAAGGCTTCGCAGTATTTTTTTGGGGAATAAACTTTTCCCTTAATTTGTTGAAAAAAACACAGCAGAATAGATAATGATACTCATCTCCTATTACATTTGAAGCGCATAATGTACATTGTCTACATTCATAATCAACGTTGTTGATGTTGTTACGAAGGTGAATCTTGCGGATGAACCGGTCGTCGTTGGCGGTTGTGACCCTGGGTCATCCAAAAATTTCCAAGCCTGTTCTGAGACCGACCTGTTTATATGATTCGTATTTGCAGTCAATATGATGGTTCGATGTGGTTGAAGATACGAGCATGTGGGTGTGATGTGCTCCCATATGAATCGTGCTAATATCCGATTGAGCTGCAAAGCATTCATATTGATGGTTTTTATACCGCTCGGTGCCAAATTTTCCATGAAAAAGGTTCGATAAAATCCATATATCGGAGGAAACATGATGTTTTCATGTTAATGATCACGTTGCAAACTTTTAAATTGTTTGATGATGAACATTCCACTTGAAACAGTTATTTTTTATTTTATTTTAGGAAATAAATATTTTGGTATAGTTATTTTGCCAATAGTTTATTGCATTTATATACACTATTATGTGAGAAAACTGTTGGGATGCATCATGTGTTTAAAAAGTAGAATTCTACCCCCTATTGCATTTTGAATTACGCATAATAATTAACTTCATTCAATTCTATTTGTGTTTCTAGTCGGACCCTACTGTGGTAAACCTCCTATGCTTGGACACAGCACGTGTACGTATGATGGCTGCCACTCTGGGTCTGTGGCGCAGTACACGTGTGTAAACAAGTTCCGGTTCTGTGAAGACTCTGTGAGAAGCGAATGCCAGTGCACTGGAAAATGGTCGCAAGTCAAATCCAAGTGTCGGTTACACTCGTGGAGTAGCCTCGTAAGATATTCTGGTGGCCTTGGTTATCTAAGCTTTTCTTGGGCAGATAGCCTGTATCAATGTTGTGTTTTTATATTTTTATCTGAGCATTAAAGAGCTTTGAAAATATAGACAATTTCGTTGGCAAACTTCCCCAAACAGAACCCTGGAAAAATACTCTATCTTTTGTCGACTTGCAAAAGTGGGTTTGACTTGTTTCTTAATATAGCACACCTTTGGAGGGCGGGGGGTCCAACATTTTCCACCATACCCGCTAATGCCAACAAATTTTAAGGGGGGTTCAGATCCCCCTGGATCCATCCTCCCCCGGATGCTACAATGCAAATGGTGAAAAGGTGTTAAGTCTAAAGATTTTGCGTAAGAGAAAAGCCAGACGTCTATATTAGATTGCCAAATTTGTTATCCTACTCTGCTGCAGTTCAAGTTGCTTTGCTTTACCACCAGAGACAATGTTGGTTTAAACATGGAGATTATTTGTAATGTATCGGATTGGAAACGCGTGTTGAACTTAGACTACCCTCTCCCATTTCTGAGCAAGATAACAGTTCACTCAACAAGAGCACAGAGGTTATTCAAGTCACATCTGAAAACATAACCTCTGTTACAAGTTGACGACACTTATAGATTCTAGAAAAATCCCTTGACGGTGAAAATATGCAACACGGGTACCTAAACTCGGCTTTTCATGCTAATTTGTCAATTAAAGTATATACAAAACAAACTTTTTCCTTGTTTTATTGCAGAAACGTATTTCGTTGGACGGTATCAAACTTGGCCGAGTTGTGAAGTTTC
Organism: Gibbula magus; assembly: GCA_936450465.1. Taxonomy (NCBI): domain Eukaryota; kingdom Metazoa; phylum Mollusca; class Gastropoda; order Trochida; family Trochidae; genus Gibbula; species Gibbula magus. The sequence goes on from OW388298.1 coordinate 42,358,394, forward strand.
CCTGTGAGAAGATAAACTATGAACGAGTGGAAGTCGTGGGCAAGATGACCGCGATGGCGGAGTAGGTGTTAATTTTGAACTTTATATACTGTTTATCGGTTCGGAATATAGCTCTGGGCGCCGTTGCACGAAACTCTAAGGTGACCTTAAGTCACTAAGGTAGCCTTAGTGCAATGTTAAAAGATGGCACTAAGATTAACCTTAGTGTTAAGGTTGTTTTGTGCAACGACCGCCTGCAACCTTGTTGAATGTATGCGTCGTTCTGAAACCCGTAGGAGTCGGAAGACAGTCTAGAAGTGAAGGGAAATAATGATTCAGGGTACTGACAGTCAGTCTAGATCGAGGGTTAGGTGAAAGAAAATATGTATCTTCATCATGCCCTCTCACATTCTCGTCCGACAGAGGTTACTCTCTTCAAATTCCCGATCCCAGAATCGGAAATCTGAAGGGAGTAACCTCTGTGGGAAGGGAATGGCTAACTTATGGTCATCCTCGGTTACCCAGGGTTTTATATATGCTCCCTCACTCTCGACTGTGTCACCCCTTGAACACTCTATCAGAGAAATCTGTTCTCAAATTACCCGCCCTTGGCGGGCGTGAGCCAATAACTGCTACTCAGCTTGGACCTGCGACCCTATGAAAATCCATTTAACAGCTCTCTTGTGTAATTCATTAAACATGGCCGCATGCTTCATGAACGTGTGCGAAAGATTTGAAATTGAAAAACTCAGTGAATTCTGTCGAGCATTTTCATTGGTTACTGATTTCGTCACGCCGACCGAGGGCGGATAACTTGAGTACATATTTTGCTGATAGAGTGTTCCAGGGGTGACATAGTCGAGACTGAGGGAGCATATATAAAACCCTGGGTAACCGAAGATGTCTCAGCTGGGTGTGTGTTCTTACTTACTTTTATCGTTTGGAGATTTTACGAGTGCTCCCCAGCGTAGCTGACTCACGTATCCGCTACTTTAATCCCCTGATCCAATAAGAAACTTTCTCCTCGTACCGCGCAAAAGTGGCAGTTCCCGGCTGAGAAGAAGTTGAACCTGAGGATTGAGGTAGCTCAGTTGGTAGAGCGTCCGCTCATCACCCAAAAGCCGCGTCATACCAAAAGGATGCCGGTGCCAAGGGCACAATAAGAATTTCCAATGTACTTTGTATTGAGGAAAATAAAGTGTTGTTGTTATTATTATTTTTAAGTATCCTTGTGGACACGAACACCCTCAGCTGATAGAGTAGGGTAGGAGTGCTATTATTTTATAGGTTTGTTTCGGCCTACTTAAAGGCGCTGTAGCACGTTTTTCTGACTGAATAAAGTGATCTCACAAACTATGAATAAGTGTTACCAATGGCAAAATAATACTCCTGAATCAATTAAACGAATGTACATGGTTCGGTTATGCCATGCGAGTCTATTTCCCATCGAGCGGCCATTTTAAGGTGTCCACTTTAAAATGGCCGCTCGAAGGTAGTTCAAGTGATATGACTGATGTAGTGATACCAAACCACTAGAGTGGCGTTTTTATTTGGTACAATGATGGTATGGTCAACCATCTATCTGTATGAACTCTCAATATTGTTTGAAACCCACAAATCTACGTCTCATACTGACGAGTTCAATAAAAGTGTCGCTGTACAACCGTTTTCTATGACTTATCGTGTCATGTAATGAGATACCGTACCCTCGAATAGATAATAAATGGGAAATTTGAGAAAACAAAATATGCAAAAAAAAACGTGCTGCAGCGCCTTTAATGTTTGTATCCTCCTGTTTGATCCCGGTTGTTTGTTTGGATAGTTCTAATTTATAGGGGGCGGGATAGCGCAGTGGTTAGCGCGTTCGGCTTCGGATCAAGGGGTCCGCGGTTCGAATCCTGCCAAGGGCACGGCAACCTTGTCTGCAGTTCTACATGCAGTAAGGTTTGGGTGCTATGTTACACTGAATTTCAGAGTAGTACCACCCATGGTTCGCTAGTTCCAGCCGATGCTCGCAGGTTTCACCGCAATGCATAGCCACATGGCGTTGCGGGCTTTCTCCCTGTCGTAATACTAGCAGCCGCGATATAAGTGAAATAATCTTGAATGCGGCGTTAAACCCCAACTCACCTCACCTCACCTCACCTCACCTCACCTCACCTCTAATTTATAACGTATTTTCCTTTTCAGAATGAACTTCAGAATAATGTCAAAATCCGACATTTTATTGCTACTCTCTATCAGATATGAAAATGACGGGCATTATAAAAGAGTTATAATGAACACAAAACTGGATGGACACTGGGGAAAAAATCAAGTGATTTCAAAATTTCCTTTCAAATTACACAAAATCTTCCATCTGTCGTTGTCGCTTCAAAAAGATAAATTCAAGGTAAATCATGATGATTCATTCCTTTATTCTATTTGAAATACACTACATCACAAAACTTTGATTTTCACGATTTCTAGTGCATGTGAATGATCTGAACGTCCTGTGTAAGTATATATAGAATACTCAACGATGTCCCGTTTGATAACATGTTTATTAAACGAGTGAATGGTTTGGTATTTTAACGAGCGAAAGCGAGTTAAATACCGATGCCATTCACGAGTTTCATAAACATGTTATCAAACGGGACATCGTTTAGTATTTTATGTATTACTCAATGATGTAAATAGTGCTGAATTGCAAGAAAATCGTTGTTAGTGACGCTCACTTGCAAATAGGTCATCCGCTATTGCAGTCGCGCGGCCAACATTCACGCCGTGTGAACGTGTACGCCAGAGCAATATTCCCACAAGGGAAATGTACGCTCCCCAATGCTGGCGGTAACTTTCGTTTTCATCAATCAGTGTTACCTTTTTTATGTTACTGATCTTCATAGATACAATTATCCAAAATCCTTCCATGCTGTAAAATAGTGGATATCCATAATCTATCATACCAGATTGCAGCTGATTTTATGCCCTGGTTATTTTTCTACGTATGAAAATCTACGACGTCTTGGCCAGGAAATCCGACAGTCACTCACAATTTTCCATCCGTGCATAATAATTACACTTTATTTAGAGCTGATACTGAAACAGCAAGTTTTAAGGGTATTGATGAGAGTATCTGTAAAATTTGAAGTCAATGCGTTTCTGGACTATGAAGAAAATTACAGATTTTCATCCCGCCACGTGGTCGCGTGGTGTCCGCTTCCAATTCACGAAGTGTCCGCTCTCAACTCACGTCATAGCAATTTTTTGTACGCTTCCAAGTAGGTAATTTGAGAACTTTTCTACAGATTAACCGTTTGTAACCCACATATGCGTGTCATATTTGTGTTAAATGGACACTTGCTGATGAAAGCTTCGACCACATTGAAGAAATAACCGATAAAGCTGAACCTCCGTTAACTTCAACGCCTCTTAAGGTCAAGAGAAGCCGCACATTATGCGGCAATTTTGTTCGTACCTACAGTTCTGTCTCCAATTTAAAGATCTGATGGAATGCATTTTTCTCAAGAATGACAGATGATTACCTCTACGTATATTGTATATCGGAATCAATTGAGCAAAAAATCGACTCATGCAATTGATAATTAAGACGATTTTAATTCTCACATTTTAACACTACCGCAATTAGTGGGGCGAATCATTTTGAAAATGCTCACTGAGGCGTGAATGAAGCGACAGACGGGGCCGGCTAGACAGCTACTTCGCCAAGCCTCGTTAATTAATTAATGATGATTATCACTGCCGCTAAATGAATTTATGAGGTGAATTACACCGCCAAAAAGTCATGTTAATTGTCATCTGCGGAATTACCTAGTTGGATATCTAAACATTCGATATATGGGAAATTTAAGTTGGTTTATTGAAGATTTCTTTGTGAAATTAACAATCAAAATGTTGCGAAATTACGTTGAATTATGACTATCACCAATAATTAGATTACACACGTGACGTCACAGAAGTTATCCCTTCAGGGGCCACACCCCCGCAGACTTTCATTCTGGTCGCCAGGGCTAAATTAGGCGGGTTTTTTTTTTTAAAAGCCATGTATAAGTAATTTATGGACTGATTTCAGAAATTTAAAATCGAGCAATTGTCAAATTAACATCACATTTTAATGAATCCGATTTGACCATATGTCATTGCATCTATCCTTTAAGATCTCACATACGAGAGAAGCACGAGAAGGATGCAACCTATGCAGATATGCATGAGCAAGAGGGACTACCATGGTCACATAAACACACATGCACAGATGAAACCGTTAAAGTGTACCAACTGCGCTAAACAGTATATATATGTTCGTTCCAGTCGCTGTTTATTCAATTTTACACGTTTTATTTGGTTCACAGAATGGTGAACTATATACAATCATGGACATTGCTGTAGGAATTGTGATCTGACATTTTCTGTTTATTTATGTTCATTGTTTTTGTCACAAAAGGTGGCAAGTCTTTTGACATGTTTGTTTATATCCTATAAAAGGACAAATGCTTTTAATTTATTTGTTTTTTAGTTTGTTAAATTCAGTTATCTCAAAAGAAAACATGCTTGTTGATTTTTCCCCCGTATATTACAGAGATTACCATGAGACCAGAAATATATGGACCTGTCAACTCGTGTTGATATATATGATATCTGAAGACACTTGGACGATATTCTCTATTCAGCAATATCTGTTTAATCAAAGGGACCTATCGGGGTATTTTTTGGAAACGAAATTCGAGGGGACATTCCACTTCATGCACTTTTTTTTATCGGCTTCAAGTTCTCGTATTGAATTTAGGGGGACTCAAATGAAAAAAAAATATGCATTAATATATATGTATGAAAACCGGGGCAGGTTGGGTCAGTAAAACATATTTATGTTGTAATGTAAGTACATTGACAGAAAATAATTAAAAATTGGTTTACATACTTTCTTTACATCGCAAACTACAAATCGGGACTTAAAGTTTCCACAAATATTTTAGCATAATTTCGTAAAATGCGAAAGACGAATATTTTAAAATCGACCCAACCTGCCCCGACAGCCACATAAACCTCACTCACAGACACATACTATTTTACCCTGTAAATAATTGAGCATTATTAAATGGAAACATGTTATCATTCATTTTTCAATAATAAACTACGCTCTTGGGAGTGGACACCAAGATAAATTGAGAGCGTACACAAAAGAAATGTTGTTGGGTCTTGGAAGTGTACACTGATTTTATGACCATGTAATCTTTAAACCAGAAATGCTCCTAAACGGTGAACTGTCCAGTCTTTATATTTCGCACGATTACTGATAATAGGTCATAGAAAAGTATGTTAGAACTTTAAAACATTTGGGTCAGTTGGTGTCAGAGTATTTTTGACTGAAATCCGAAATTCACACGTGTAGCACTGACGGCAGTGTCCAAATGTCTCAGCAGATAACTCTATGCAATGAATTGATGATTGAAAGTTGGTATACGTATAATGTATGGAATGCTCATTAACAGCATGAAATATCTCTGCTTAAAAGTGTATATATCATGAGATATTTAATAAAATTCTACTAACAACAGACAACACGAAAGTTACCGCCAGCATTGGGGAGCGTACATTTCCCTTCTGGGAATATTGCTCTGGCGTACACGTTCACACGGGGTGACATTGTGACGTCAACCAAAACGGACTATGACGTCACGCCCCGATTATGACGTTACGGCAGCACGCGGTGGTTTCACACATGTGTGTAACCAACTCACTGTTATCTAATGAGTGATCTCACCACGGTTGAGTAATATTTATAGAATACTAAACGACGTCCCGTATGATAACATGTTTATGAAACGAGTGGATGGTTTGGTATTTTAACGAGCGAAAGCGAGTTAAATACCAATGCCATTCACGAGTTTCATAAAAAATGTTATCAACCGGGACCGAGTTTGGTATTTTATTTATTACTCAATGATGTAAATAGCGCTGAATTGCAAGAAAATCGCTTTTAGTGACTCTTACTTGCAAAAAGGTCACCCGCTATTGCAGTCGCGCGGCCAACATTGTGACGTCAACTAAAAACGACTATGACGTCACGCGCCGATTATGACGTTAAGGCAGCACGCGGTGGTATCACACATGTGTGTAACCAACTCATTGTTATCTAATGAGTGATCTCACCACGGTTGAGTAATAAATAGAACATCATACTTGTGCATTTGGATCGTTTGTATTGAACGAGAAGATGTCATGGAAGCGGAGGAACAACGAGTTCGAATAACGAGTTGTTCCTCCGCTTCCATGACAGCTTCGAGTTATTACCACTACGGATAATTGGTTTGTGTAATAAGATGTTTTACCCTCTAAAGTAAATATAAATGATAAAAACTTTCTTTAAAAATTGGAAATTTGAAAAAGTAAAATTTAAAAAAAAACGTGCTACTGCCCCTTTAATTAAGGATTTACATAAATCCTTGGACTAAATAACTGATAAATCACTCGCTATTTACTCGGTCTATTTATCCTCGTGAGTGATAGCACCGCCCGGCAACTTCCACGAACGTCAATCCAAACTAGGTCGAGCGAGATCCCGTACTCTCAGACTCCAATTGTTTTACCGCGCTAGCAGGCTCTTGTTAGCACTAGCGATCTTGAACACGGCCCTGGTCATATCGGCTATGCTTAATTCGGGACCCGGCGCACTACCCGGCGTACGCCGCCGGGAGCGGCGTAACCGGCGAATCTGTGATTGGAACCCGGCGCACGCCTCAGGCGTAGGTCTACTCCGTATGCGCCGGTTTGAAATGATCGTCGAAGGCGGCTTATAATGGCGGACAAGTGTTACCCTTGCGACATTCAATAACTTTTATTTAATGAATTTGATTTTGACAATTAGATAGTTGACTGATTTATTTTAAAATAGTTGAGGTTCTTTAAAACAACGCACTCGCTAATAAAATATCAATAAATGTTTTTAAATAATTTTCCAAAAATACTTATATTATATAAATGACATGTTTATTGAAGCTAGTGTGAGAGATGATGACGTCTTCCTGTCTGTATGCCGATACACTTGTTTCAACTTCAGCCTGGTCCTCGACAGGCGTACGCCGGACACGTGGTCGGTGTATACGCCGCCTAAACGAATCAAGCATAGCCATCCTTGCAGGATTGGCACAATATGTCGCTGGCAGCAAATCGACGTTTCGAACAGTCAAAGTCTTTATTCGGTATTGGAGGCCTCGTGGCCCAGAGTACAATTTTGTTGAATGCATTTTGTATGTGGAGTGCAACAACCATAACAATAACATGGGTATATAATTTGACAGTAAATGCTAAATACAATGCTTCTACAACATCAAAATATGGGAAAATATTGAAAATCATTTTACAAATAGGTTTCTTTTCAAATACAACGCCAGTCCTTTCAATACGTAAATATCTTTTGAAGACATAAGTTTTTCGTAGTTTTTCGCGGGTAGGATAGTGATGAAAATATTTTGGAATAAATGTGTTTCTACTAGAAGTAGCCTATAATATGGACAATTCAAAATAAAGTGGAACTCATCTTCGACACTCATAGTATCACACTTGTCACATATTAAAGCAGATTGATCAACAGTTTCTCTACTTTTCTTATAACGTTGGTTCTGTATCTTCAAATTATGAGAAAGTATACGAAACAGTTTTTAACAGTAATTAACTGTTCCTGGCTGTAGGATGGCGGTCACAACGGACACTGAGCACAACCTGGTTCCCGGACCTCTTTCCGCTTGCGCTATAGTACAGTGGCGCAAGCGGAACGAGGCCCAGCAGCCAGGTTGACTGTGCGTGCAGTGCCCCCTTCTGGAGACAGTACCAATGAACTTTTGTTAGATACCACAGGTAAGTTTAGCGCAAATATATTGCGCAACAGAGATAAACGACCAGTTTTCCATATGTGCGAACGAGTGAATGCACACATATGGAAAACTGGTCGTTCATCTCTGTTGCGCAACATATTTGCGCTAAACTTCACCTGTGATCAAACTGTAGCGCATTGGTTTCATTCATTTCTTATCATTCACCTTTGCTTCAGGCTTATTCTCAAACATCAAATAACGTTTTCATCACTTGTGCGTTGTTTCATTAAGGATATTTAAAAAAATCATTTTTTTGTTTTTCAGATACATGTAGATGAGACCTTTGATATTTTTATGGAACGCAAGGAGGATAAAAGGCCACTTAAAGTGATTGTAGCGGGTGATGTGAAAGTTTTCAAACTGTCCTTGTACTGAGTAGAGGGTAACGAAGAATTTAAACCCTTGAGGAGCCACCGCTAAACAAACTCGAAACTGTTCAGGTTGCATTGAATCGTTCCGCAAGTCAGAACTCTAGCCACTCTTCATCAATGTCTTGTCGCATCTCGTTTCTATTTACTGTCATTTAAAATTATTTGATTGTATGATTACCCCAATTCTTTTATATGGATGTGAAGTCTGGGGTTTCGAAAATGCGTCCTGTTTTGAAAATGTCCATCTACGATTCCTTAAATATTTGTCGCAATTGCGCAAAGGTAACCCCAACTACATTGACTATGGCGAGTTTGGTCGATTCCCACTTGTAAATATTATTAAATGCAGAATGGTGTGTTTTCGGGCCAGAATTCTAACTGGTCAATCGTCAAAATTGTGCCTTCTGGTTTATAAATTGTTATTTAATGATTTTATCTTCGGCAAATGTTCACATAAATGGTTATGTTATATCAAACAAATTTTTGATGATCTTGGACTGAGTTTTGTTTCGAAATCTAAAATTTCAAAAGTACCATTTGGCTTAAATCTGTAGTTAAAAGCAAATTAAAAGATATTTTTCAGCAAAATTGGTTATCAACAATTGAAAATTCTTCAAAAGCAACTATAAACAATATCTTCAAAAATCCATCTCTCAAGTTTGAACAATACCTACATTTTTTTAATTACAATAACCTGTTAAGATTTCGAACAGCTAATCACTTTCTGCCAATCGAGACCGGTAGATGGAAACATATCCCAGTTCATGAAAGAAAATGTACTCTTTGTAATTTAAACGATCTTGGGGACGAATTTCATTATTTATTTGTTTGTCCTATATTACAATCAGAAAGAGAAAACTATATTCACAAATATTATTACAATAGGCCAAATATGTACAAAATGAATATTTTATTTAATTCTAATAAGCTAGGAACTTTAAGAAAACTCTCAAATTTTTGTAAAATCATTATGTCTTTGTTCAATAAATAGCTTTTATAATCATATGTACCTTTACACCTGCTGTACATACCTATTATTTTGTATTTTGTATCAATGTATATGCTTTATGTACCTCTTATGCTGCCTGAGTTCTTGAATAAAGTTCAGTTCAGTTAATTTGAGTGCATTGTACCTGATTTTCATATTGCGCGCTGCTACGCCAGTACAGAAAAGTTAATGAAATGCAGCAAGTCTTAACTTAAACCTACGATGAAGACTGCTGCGAGAAGTTTCAACAACCTGATGGTTTCTTGGTGTATAACTGGTCTATGTGGTGTTAAACTAATGCAAAGAAGAGCTGTGGTTGACCACAGGCCACGTTTAGCGCAAATACGTTTCGCAACATAGATGAATTAATGACCAGTTTTCCCTATGGTTCGCACATACGGAAACCGGGTCGTTCTTCTCTGCTGCGGAACATAGTTTTCGCTAAATTTGCATATAGGGAAAACTGGTCGTGCATCTCTGCTGCGGAACATATTTGCGCTGAACTTGCACATATTGAAAACTGGTCGTTCATCTCTGCTGCGCTAAAGTTGGCCTGTGGGTTGATGAAGAGGTCGGTGGGTTGCCAAATGATGAGTTGCTGATTTGGTACTAGCCCCCTTTACTAAAGGCGAGGTTGATTGTGTTGAATTCCAGTTGCGTCATGCTGCTACGATAGCACAGAAACGTTGCAGCAATACTTAAATTAGCCAGTGATGGTCTCCACAGGCGTGAAGTTTGATGTGCTCCTTTCGTGTCAACCGTTGCCTGTCAACTTAAATTTTAGGACGGCCTTTTTTCATAAATATCTTATTTTTCAATTCGTTCTATATTGTTATTGTGTATCTTAATTAATCTATTTGAAGTAACAGAGCGCATTTTCAACATTAATTTCATAATTCAAATAATTCTTTCAATAACGATCACTATCTTTTTCTTTTTTTTTGATATTACAAAGGCGGAGCAAGAACGATTTGGGAGATCTATAAAAGGGTCGTTACCTAAAAACCTAGTTTCATCTTCTTCAGTATGAAAAGCTCTAGAACAAGCTGAGAACAAAGTTATATTTGTTTTTGTTACTTCAAACAATACAAACCTTGATGAGCTACAGAGCCAATGGCTCTATTTTTAAGACATCGTCTAGTTATTGTTTGGAAAATCTTTAAGAAGGCGAGTAATTAACGTCGACTAATTAAGGTCTAAGATGGCAGATTATGGCAATTCATGCATTTTATCAAATACTATGCATTACATTGCCATGAAGAAACGATTTCTGCACCCGAACGGTGTTTTGAGGTGAGGTGAGTTGTGGTTTAACGCCGCTTTCAAGAGTATTTCACTAATATCGCGGCTGCTAGTATTACGACAGGGAGAAAGCCCGCAAAGCCATGTAGCTATGCTTTGCGGTGAAACGTACGTCACCATCAACATGGACTAACAAGAGAGAGCTTGTTTCCGAGGTAGATATACAGAAGCGCTAATAAAATATCCCACGGTTGAGACTGGGGTGCTTTTTCGGGTGTTCGAATCCCTTTGACAGATGTCTCTCCATGTTTTGTGCCTTATTTTTCAATATCGGTCTACCACTTTTTATTGGGTTGGTATTTTTGTTTATTTTAGAGGTCATTGTTACTTTTGCTTATATTTTGTGTGTATGTCGGTTTTTTGTTAAATATCGAGCAACTTAGGATATGCATGTCGATAAACGTATAGAAGAATTGGCAAAACTCTATGAATGATTAAATAAATATACACATCTTTCGCCGATATTTCTAATTGAAGATGACAGAAGATATAGCCTTACTTTAAACTGAGGTACAAAAGAAACTTTACATCTAGGTTGGTTTTATCATATGTTTGACTTTCAATTACACATATCTTATGTTTCCGAAGTCGTACTCTAAAACTGAAAAGTGCAGGCGTTTAGTCATCAGCCAAGGAATAATTCTATGTGGTTTTAATTTTTTGGGGGGAAAATGAAATTTTAAATTCTTAAATTCTTCCAAAATTAATTTTGATAAAACTCAACTGTTCATCGACATATAAGACATCTGCTAAGTGAAAATCAATAAATGTGCGTCATTCTGCACACATTTACAACATTATAAACATAGTAGGGGTCATGTTGGTGTAAAAATGATTTTATACCCCTTGGTCCTTTCAGTGACTCTTACTCTGCATGTTTGAAAAAAAACGAGTATGATTGTTTGCCGAATTGAACATTAAATAATATCCCGGTAAAAAATAACAAAACAAATTGATATGGTAGAATCTACCATATCAATTTGTTTTGTTATTTTTACTGTATGAGTGAAACAATAGGGTGTAAAGTTTCTTTTGTACCCCAGTTTCGTATATATAAAGGTGTTTCGCATAATATGAATATACATAGAGTCCATTATTTATCAAAGGCTCTCACATCTATCAAGAAAGATGGCAACAAGGGAACGAAAAAGGTGAGCGGCATTGTTTTCTGGCTTCTTTCAGAGTGCCTGCACAACTAGCTTCTGCATTATGGACTACTGTTGATAAACAACAATTATTGGAACATTTAATTATGGACATGAACAAGGTTTACAATACTTATCTTAAATACATCATGTATGTGATCATACACTTTTATTATTCTCTACAGAAGGCGGACACTTCCTTGACTATCAATTCAACATCTAAATATGTTTGTAAAGAACTTGCTTTTTGTGATCTTGTTTGTAGAAATATATAAAATAAAGAAAACATTCAGCGTCAAACATCGCATAACGATTTGAAACAACAATAATGAAATGTGTAACAAATGTGCAGTCCATGTCCATTTATTGGTGAAAATATATATATATATATTATTTTGTGTGGTTATCAAGCTGGGAATGCGAGTTATCTCCCTTATCAGGGGACATAACTCTCAAGGCAGACGTTTTTATTCTTGTTTGACATCTAGAATCTAATTTTGTTTTCGAATGGCGCAAAAAGCTACCCCTGTTGTGAAGTGCAAATATGATGAAGATGAGAATCAAGTACTAATGGAAATGGTTTGATATAGTTTTGATATATTTTTGTTTAGTTTTGTTTAGTTTTGTTTAGTTGGGTTTTTTTTAAATCTAGAGCACTGCTTCATAATAAACATGATTGCCAGGTTTCGAAGTACAATATTGATTCCTTGGCTAAGTTAATTAGTATAGTTAGTACCATTTTCAAAATTTAATTGATGTTAGCTGCAACGAACTTGAAAGAATCTATTACATAGTCAATCAATAGTTTGTTTTAATGTTCATGTCTTTGATCTTAGTAGTATGTTTTGTCATTGGCTGCATATGCTCACATTACAGAAGAAACGTCTGGCGGAGGTCACCCACAACTATGAAATACTTCTTGCAGAGTGGAAGAAACTGCAGACCGTTCTGACAACAGACAATGTCCAGGTGCTGCTGCATCAATTATGTTTATATGATATCTATACACAAATAATGCATACTGCTTCATATATATAACGTTGCGGGCATCCATATGTTGGTAACATGTTTTGCTGTGATGTGATGGAAAATTTATACATTTTCTTAAATTAGCTTTTTTTTTGTCTGGCAAAATATAATCACCAAATCACACAAACTCACAGATAATTTTGCTATTTACTAGTGTCAATATTATCATTTGTTCATGTCTAAATGATGATTATTTGGTTAGAGCAAAGAACAAATATGAAAAAAATTATCATCGAATTACTTTTTGTTATCTCAATCCTCTGTAATTGGGACATTTACTGCAAAGGTTGCGAGAACAGCCATGACTAGATTTTAAATCAAATAATTTGTAGCATTATGTTATATAGTAGATTTTATTTATTATTTGAATGTTTTTTAAAGTGTTAAGTGTTAACTTAGATTTAATGATATGACTTTTGAGGGACATACTTCAGATTAGTTGGAGAATAAAACATGCCCTAACCTTTCTTTGTTTAGAGATATATATAGAGTATACTTTACGGAGTGGATATTTAATGGAGTGATGTTATATCCTCAACCACAGATTCCAGACGAGTATGTGCTCGTACACAAAGATGACCTATCTCAGCTCGCTACAGAGACGTCCCAACTCAAACTGACGCTGCCAAGAGTTCTCAACAAACAGCTGGTCGGCGCCGCCTCCCGGGCTGACTCTCTCGAAGAAGGTTCGATAACTCTGGGATTTGTAAAAAAAAAATTAAAAAATTGAAAATTGCTGAAGCTGGCAGTACAATATAGTCAGAGTCAGGAGTCAAGAGTTTATGTGGTCAAAAACCAATACAAATCAACTCATAAATCTGCCTGTGTAGGCCTACATGGCGAGGCATACATCTTGTCAACAGGCTAATGACAAAGTAGTACTGTTATTTTTATTATTGCATAAGAATGAGGATATAACTTATCAAAATCACAAAAATGTCAACTTTGTTTCTTTTTTTTAAAGACATTATAAATACACTTCACAGCATTACACACTCCATAATTGATTCACATTTTAACAATCTAATAAAATTAAACATAGCTATAATTTACAGTAGAATATAACTCAAATATTGTTTACGAATATCTTTATATTTTGGATATATTAAATATGATATATAGAGAGAGAGAGAGTCTTTATTTCCTCCAGTATTTACCGAAGATTACATATGGAAATACATTACATTATATTACAAAATAGGCATGGATATAAACTTTTTGCATATTTACAGATTTATATACAGCAATAATGGACATCAAGTGTATTATGCATTGTAGCAGTTGACAAAGTGAGGTTTAAGTTCATATACGTACAGTGAAAAGCGTAACAAAATATGTTCCCATAATACTGAATCAATTGTGTGATAAAAGTTAGTTTCTGCTCCAAACAGAAATGATAACATATCTTGTTCATCTTGCATTTCGAACATTACATAGGTTTCAACATCAAGTTTGTCAATTAGATAAGCAAAGAAAGTATTTCGTTGGTGTAATAAAGTTTCACAGTGGAGAAGTACATGCAATTCATAGTCAAACGTTTGTTTATTACAAAGAGTACACTCTCTTGATATTTTACCTCTTGATGATATTTTGACACAAAGTTGCAAGGGAGATTTATAATTTGGGTATTTATATGCTAGTTGCCATAGAATATGATAAGAGAGTCTCGTATGAATTGATGCATAAAATGACATATTTGAACGATAGGAAGTTTGCGAACGCCACAATTGTTCTTCATAATTATGTACAGTAGTATTTACAATTTTTCTCCATACATCTTTCGGAGGAAATGTGCCTTGCGCAATATATTTGTTAACATGTGCACTTAGATTATACTTTTTAGATGTTGATAAAAGATCATCACATATATTATTGGATTTAACTGTAGCTGTGATAGCAGCACACAATATATGCTTTGCAAAGTTGTTACACCCAGTGTTACATAGTCGACCAAGAAATAGAAGCTTACATTTATCGATATAACCTATAAGCAACCATAACCCCAGGTTTGCAATGGTAGATATTGAAGATGATCTTTTATCAAGACCTTGTACAAGTCGAGCAAAATACCTTTGTGTTTGCTCAAAAATGTCTGCTTGCTGGCCTTTGATATTTGCTAATACTTCACACCTGTCATCTCAGTATTAAATACAGATATATGAAGAGTGGCATTATTTAAATAATTGCCCTCGGTAGAGGGAAAGTACGTTAGAATACATCCACATAGGAATTATTGAGTATGTAGTATAGTGGTGTGACGTCACTGGAGGTTTGTAAATGTCGAACATGTCAAAATACCCCTTTCAATGAATGAATTGCATAATTACGCTAGCTCTGTTTTCCACATATCAATGGATATCTTGAGAACCCCTACTCATTATTAAGCATGTTTCGTTGTGGTGCCATCTAAACATGTATATATGGATCAGACTCCAATTTCACAGAGTTGGAAAGGCTGAGAGTGAGCGGAACGGAAGCGGAAACCGACAGGGACCAGTGGAAGACGAGATGCGAGGCGTCTGTAGCAGAGTGCCAGAAAGAACGAGAGGTCAACTTTCAAAAATTGATTTTGTTTTGAGGTTTGAAAAATATGAAAATAGGATCGAAAGTAACACACGGAACTCGTTGGTACCTTGTCTTTCACCTATGACCTTACCTATATTCAAACAAGCATAGCCCAGCTCGTATATCTAATCGTTCCGGCTACCGTATACGTATTTCCTCTAATTTAAGCCGGGTCTCCAATACAACCCGGGGGTGAGGGGTGATGAAGTAAATATAACCCGGGTCTCCAATACAACCCGAGGGTAAGGGGTGTTGAGGTAAATACAACCCGGGTCTCCAATACAACCCGGGGGCAAGGGGTGTTGAGGTAAATACAACCGAATACTGCCAGCAAAAAATACTTAATTGATATCATGAACGAAAAAGAACCCCGGAGTTGTATAAGAGAAAATACGGCATGTCCTAACCTTGTCGCTGATTGGCTTGAGTGCATGTTCACAAGACATTGTCCCCGTCGATTAGTACTCAGATCAAGCGAGGTACGGATGCTACGTTCGATCTGATTTAATGAGACTGGGCCCTTCGTAATTCCCAGGAGAGTCTCAGACTGCGGTGTGAGCTGCAGGAGATGTCCGACCAACTGAGCCAACAGTCCGAATTCTGCTCCAGTCTAGGGGCGTCATGCTGTTCCCTGCTGTGGAGGGTCTCCCGCTCCGAGGATACCGTCCAGTCGCTTCTCTCGGGGGTATGTACAACAATGCTAGAGCATTTGTGTTTCACAAGTAGATGAATGGTATATTAGCTCGAGTAAGGGTTACTTTTGACGTACCATTTACATGCATTAACAGTCACGGATTTTTATGGCCCTTGAACGGAGAAAGTTTCTTGGGATATATTGTTTTTCCCTCCGTCTGTCCGTCCATCAACATCATAAAAAATATAATTTGGCCATAATTTTCATTCGTTAGGGATATGCCTTTGATACTATGCATGTGCTTCCATTGTGATGAAACGTGTCAGATGATGTCGTAATTTTTAAATTTGTGACGCAGAATTTCTTTTTCGAAAATGTTAACTTTGGTTGTAACTATTCGTGGATCAGTGATTGGCCTTTGATACTTGACATTTGCACGTTTTTTGCATTTCTGTGCTAGCATAGCAGCACACTACACCTGAAATGGAGGCTCTGATTTGCTAGCACAGAAAAGTCAAGGAAATGCTGCAAGGCTTAAATTAGCCAGTGCGAGTTATGATTTACGTAGGGAAGTTGTCATGACCCTAGTAATATGTTACACAGATCAGGAGCAGCCTGCAACCGTATAAACTATATTAAACACTGTCCTAATAAATGATGTCATCTTCCCACGGCAAGGTGAAAATGAATCGAGATCTCTCCATTTTTTACCTTGCCTTCAACCTAGCCAGAAGTGGTGAAACGAATCGGCGACACCTATCCTGATCACGAGTTACGTCCCTTACCATCTGCTAACAGTAACATACAGCCAATGAAATCGCCGTTTACATTCGGAACCAATTCAAAATAAGCGACGGTCGACACAGTCACAGAGGCAATACAACTGTCTTCTGATTAGCTTATCCGATTAGCCTGCAGTACGTTAAAATTTTAGCACTGAAAATGCGAGGGTTGAGGTCAAGGGCGGAAGGAGAAGATATGGAAATATTTTCGTTATGCCTGTGACGTTGTGAAGATGAAATGATGTATTTAATTTTATTCCTTAACCGTGGCGAGAGCACTCATTAGATAACAATGAGTTGCTTACACACAATTGTGACAACATCTCGTGCAAACGTCACGTGGCGGGTACGTTATATGTTGACATGTTTCGTTGTTTGTTATTTTTTGTTAAATCAATAAAATAAAATAAAAATAAAAATGAAATAATGTTTCAACGAAAATTATTTTTGTTTTATGTTTGTAGACGTATGGCATGTTTAGACATCGATCAATTAGCAATCTATTTTGTTTTCATACGCGGTTTTCCCGATCAGCTGGTTGTTGTTTTGACTATTTATTTAGTAAAATATTGATACGTAGGGTAGAGAAATAAATTAAAGACTAAACTAATGGTAATGTGATAACACTTTTATTTGCGAAATCAGCATTTTTTATTTGCGAAATCAGCTCAGCTGGAAAAAGCGCTCGTAAAATCTCCAACATGTTTATGCAATGAGAGCATAGACTGACTCACTTTCGTTCGTCTGATATTAAATTTTATTCACCAGTTGCCTAAAAATGTTATCACGTTACCATATATTTAGTAGTCTATATATCATTGAGCTGATTATATCAATTAGTATGTGTACAGAAGAAGATAGAAGAATTTCTAGCACTGGTGACTTCCACAGTAGGTAGCTATGTGAGCGCCTACAGAGAAGATTGGCCTGAAGAACAGACAGATGAGACGAACTTCATTCTCGCTCTCGTCGGAATTATCACCAGTGAGTCTTTGGATATGGCTAGGCATATCTTTTCTGTGATTCGGAAATATGAACAAAGTGTATTTTTTATATGTAGAAATCCAAGTTTATTGATTTGCAACTTCCTTATTGCAGTGCATGAGGGGTGACGTTTGTCAAAGTCAACATGATTTCATGACACTTCAAAATGTTGGAAATGGTATCCATTGGAACTTTACATTTAAGTTAATGTCTTGCCATCTTAATTCTTTACCATTTACACATTGTCAAATTATCTTTGAATAATCTGAAGCTTATGCTAAATGCTGCCTATAAAACATCACTGATTCTTTCCAATGTATTTTCTTGTATCGTTAAAGTTTAGGTTCATGAAATGTCAACACCCTAACTGCCATCTTTTACTGATGCTACACATCTCTTAAAGGGGCAGTAGCATTTTGTTATGGCTCAAATAACTTGATGGAATGTAATTTTAAAAATAATGTCACTAATAGTAAAAGACCCTTTTCTCTTCGGAAATTCAAGTTAAAAAAATTGTCTACATGGTTCGGTTGAAGCCATGGGAATCGTTTTTGTAAGTCGAAATAATAAAATGTGTTCACAATAAAATGGCCGCCATGCAATGTTTGCCTTATACGCAACACCGTTATTACCACTACGGATAATTGGTTTGCGTAATAAGATGTTTACCCTCTAAAGTAAATATAAATGACATAAATTATCATTATAAATGGGAAATTCTAAAAAAATAAAATTTGCAAAAAACGTGCTACTGCCCCTTTAAGTAACAAGAAGAACCTTAGTTTGAGAGGAATTTGTACAACTTGGTTCTGGGTGCAGCTGTCAAAGACGTTTTCAGATCTCGCAGCTTCCGCATATGGCCGAGACTTCCTGATCTCACGGGAAACTGGACGCCACCTGGTTGACTCGTTCATTAACTTTGTCGCGGAGGCACCGCTAAAAAAAAGTGCAAGGTTAAAAAAGTGAGAGCTTTCAAACCTGCATAAGCAATAACATTTCAGTGAAATTCTTTATGATATAAATGTTTTCATTAAACTTGATTTGTGTTTTCTCCGTTGTTGACATGATGGTTGGTGGTTCTGTGGTATGGGGGCATGGGGGCCCTGACCGACTCTATTTTTATCGTATCAATCAATATCTAAAGTGAGTATAACTATCAGTAAATCAAAATTATTGTCTAAAACGGTGCTATTTTTTCGTAAAATGGAGCCTTTTCGCCATTCACAAAAATGACCCTGATAGAACTCCCCCTTTAACATTGCCTACAGCCTGGTGCTGATGTCTCTGTATAACCTGAGTATCAACCAGAGGGGACTCAAGTACATCAGCTGCAAGCAGGGAGTCATGTCTCTACTGGCCTGGCATCTTCAAGGTGAGGTGATCCAAATTGTTAGGCGACTCTATTTAACTATAATAAACTCTTTTTAACTATTAGATACAGTTCCTTCTTTAAGAAGTATCTGTAATAAAAGAAATGCCTGAATGTTTTCTCGAGGATTTGTTTGGATCAATTTGAGGTAATACTCACGGGTCATGTTTTATCTGACTTATAAACCGACAATTGTACAGCATGGCAGGTCTTGACTTCGTCGAAAACCACTCGTTTCTAGTTGTCTTGTTAAGTAAAATGTTAGCATGTTACCAAGGTTGAAGGTAATGAATATAATGTAAGGAAGAATTTTGCAATTCTAGAAATCGCAAAATGCTGTATATAATTGATTTTTATAACATTATCTTTCCAGAGGAGAGTGACAGAGAAAACAGACTCAACACTCTTCGTCTAATCCAGTCTCTCATCTCTGATGATAAAACTCCCGCCGTTATGCATGAGTTGGCTGAAGCAGTAAGTTCAGAGAATGATCGATACACATTGATGAAAACGTCTACATTTTGAAAGATTTAATGTTTTTCCAAGGCGGATTGGTTTATATTTCGGTGTGTTAAACATCAATATTCTCGAATGATAATGTCCAAATTCCAATTCCTGGCCTGCGTTCAGTAACACATTGTTCACGGTCGGCAACCTGCTTTTAAGGGGCAGTAGCACGTTTTTTTTCGCTCAAATAAGTCGATGAAATGTATTTGAAAAATAATGTCACCAATAGGAAAACACCCTTCTCTCTTCGGTACATGGTTCGGTAAAGCCATAGGAATCATTTTTGTAATTCGAAATAATAAATTGTGTTCACAATAAAATGGCCGCCATGCATGTTTTGCTTTATACGTAACACCGTTATTACCACTATATATATGAATACGGATAATTGGTTTGTGTAATAGGATGTTTTACCCTCTAAAGTAAATATAAATGACATAAACCATTATTCTAAATGGAGAATTTTTTTTAAATAAAATTTGCAAAAAACGTGCTACTGCCCCTTTAAAGGGACATACTCATGTTGGTGATCATGAGGTAACATATATGTACAATGTTATAAATAATTTGTGTTATTTAATTAAGGATTATCAACTTTAACCTAAAATAACCAGTCAGTTCAGTATATCGAAAATACAACCATTCATAGCCGTGGTCATGATCGAAAACCGGACAATAGACCTTGGCTTGATGCAGCCATTAAATCAAACGTAATTTTGGAAACTTTACTAAAGCAGATATGAAGACAGAATTATGTCTCTCCCCGAAGGGTCGGGAGACATATTGTTTTTGGCTGAGTTCCCGTCGACGTTGGCGTTGGCGTCGGCGTTGGCGTCGGCGTTGGCGTCGGCGTTCCAATTGTTTCCGGAGCAGATCTCTAAAACTACTTCACCAATCCTCATCAAATTTGGTATGCTGCCTCCCCATATCATGTAGATGTGCCTTTAGGGGTTTGAACTTTTTAAAATTTGATTTTGAATCAGTTTCCATGGCAACAATTTGGACTTTGTCTACTGGATGGATAGGGTTTGTATCCGGAGCAGATCTCTAAAACTATGTAACCTATCCTCACCAAACTTGGTATACTACCTCCCGATATCATGTAGATGTGCCTTTCGGGTGTTTGATCGTTTTAAATTTAATTCTTTTTAGTTTCCATGGCAACAATTTGGATTTTGTCTTTTAGAAGGGTAATAACTGAAATTGATTTGGGGGAAGGGGGAGACATCTGTTTCTACGAGTAAAAACACCTTTTAGTTGCTTCTATAGCGTTTGGCAGGTTTTATAACGAGTACATACGTGAGACAATCTTAATATATTTTGAACACGGTATAATCTAATATTATACATGTACCTGTTGATCTAAATTTATTTAGATTGATACGTGAGATAGAGCCATAATTGTCTGCTACTACACATGTGTGAGACCGTTCCTTGGTTTTCATTGAAACATATATTTATATGATGTATTAAGCATTTGGGGGTGAATATGAAAGTCAAGTAAAAAGACCAAAAACCTAAACCTAAACCAGCACCTATTGTAATTGTGTACATTTTAGAACCAAATAAAATCTCATGCTAAACTGATCTTCAACAGAGAGTGTTCGTGTTGCGCAGCGCAACAGACTCCGGGCGCTGCGTAACTGGCGACTGGCTTAATTAGGCTCCGCGAACCAGAATTGGGCACTCGAAGAACGTCCCGGGAAATTTCGTGTTACTGAACGCATGGCTGCTTCCCTGTTACAGATGCCCGAGTCCCTGCTTCAGGAGTTGACCACGGACAAGGAGAAGGAGACCCAGGACCTTGCTCTAGAACTCATCATGGAACTGAGACACGTCAACAGTGAACAGTAACTAGGCAACGTTGCTGTCTCCATGACAACGGAGGGTTTATCACAGTGAACCGTAACCCAGGCAACTGTCTCCATGGAAACTGAGAGTGTGTAAACTGACCAAGGAAGCAATATTCGTGGAAACTGATAGTTTTTAACTGGGACAGTAACGAGAGATCATTCTCCATTGAAACTGAGTGTTTAATAGTAACCAAGGCAACTATCTCCATAGAAACTTAGGCAATACATATGTAACCTAGGAAATGATTTGTATATATATGATGTAACATTTTGCCGTAACCTAAGCTATTCTGACCATGGAGACCGATGTTGTAACAATGAGCAGTAACCTGGATAACTGTCTCCATGGAAACCGATTTTTAATGAGCACAAAACTTTGACAATGTATCCATGTCCATAGAAACTGACATTGCTACAATATATAAACCGTAACATCTCTTTTTTAAACTTTCTTGGATCTTGAACAATAAAATTTACAATTGTCCTTCCATTGCCTTAGTCACTCCAACAATATTCCGTTTGATCCACTGGCTCCATAGAAACAAACACCGACTAGCAGTTTAACTTCCAGCTACAGCTTGGCAACAGTGTCCATGGAAACACATTTCTTAAAGGGGCAGTAGCACGTTTTTTCACTGATGAAATGTATTTGAAAAATAATGTCACCAATAGTAAAACACCCTTCTCTCTTCGGAAAATCAAGTTAAAAAATGAGTGTACATGGTTCCGTTACGCCATGGGAATAGATTTCTCATTCGAACTTAAAAATGTGTTCACAATAAAATGGCCGCCATGCAATTTTTGCTTTATACGCAAAACTGTTATAACCACTACGTAAAATTGGTTTGTGATATAATATATTTCACCCTCTAAAGTCAATATAAATGACATAAACTATCATTATAAATGATTGATGATGGGAAATCTGAAAAAAATAAAATTTGCAAAAAACGTGCTACTGCCCCTTTAAATCATATAATTATATCAATTGATACATAGTACGTTTGTAGTTTGTTGTTTTGGTTACCACTCACTTTCTGTTGATGCTGTTTGGTATGGTTGAAGGAGAAATTTTGGTCTAGTATTTAATTCAAATATCTTATCAAACACAATTCTTTTTTGATGAATGTTTTAATAACAAAGAAAAAGTCTGAATTTGTCTTGTAACTTAGTAATATTTTCTCATTTTTTCTCACCATATACATGTACATCGTCTGAGGTTTTTGCTAGTAAGATTTATTTTGGGTTCTACCTTTTTGGATAGACAAAATATTGTAATTGATTGGCGTGTTAGTATCACCTCTTCCAAGATTTTTCTGGTGACATTTTTTTTCTCTAAACTGACGACAACATTCACATTCAGACGAAAAGCTTTCACTGTCTGGTCAACGATTATTTTACAAACTGCAAAGATTTCCCCATTCTCTTCCCACAGAGGCTACTCCGTTCAGATTTCCGATCCTAACCTCTGTTCTAAATCGCCTGAATTTCAAGGCTCTAGCAAAATCCCTTAGCGGGGAAAAGGGTAACCTCATACTGTCGGTATCTGCTTCTTAAACGAAGAAATGTCTTTCAGCCGCGGGCACGTCGACCTAGTGACTTCAAAGATCTAGGCATTTGACTCTAAAGGGCATTGCATATGTCATTCAAATATGTCTGATGTAAATAACACAAATTAACTATTTTTGATATTTGTCTCTGATTTGGTCTTTATCAGCATGTTTATGAACAAATCAAATCGCATATTTAGAGGAAGTATCCTACGTTTATTTTATCATAATGATGTGTCATTGGCAAATGAAACTTTACAACGCCATCGCTGATTGCACAATGACAACTAGATTCAATTGCAACCAATCAGGACACTCAATTTCGGCGCTCGGATTCGGGCCATGTTGAACAGAGGTTAGGATCGGAAATCTGAAGGGCGTCACCTCTGTGGGAAGAAAACGATGTTTCCCCAAGCAACTGGCCGCGGGCTCACTTCGCGATTACGGAGGAGATTTTAGTAACGGATCTATTTCCTTTTTACAGTTGTTGATTTTACGAGCGCTTTAGTAAATGCTTTTTCAGCTTTATTACAATACCATCAACGTGTCGATAACTTTTCGTATACTTGAAATTGCGGCATCATCTATAAACCATTTTCAACGTTATAATTGACTGACATCGCGATCTGTGATTCCACAATAGTCTACCCTCTTTGTCACCTTCACTCTTTCAGTATGTATATGTTATGAGGAGACATACATTGCACATATATGTAAAATGTAAGTATACTTACCGAATTGCTTGTGCAAGCCATTGTGTGTACTCAAGCATGCAACGTTGTACTGTGTTCAAAACACTTCTTGTCGTGTCAATTTAACGTTGTACTGTGTTCACAACACTTCTTGTCGTGTCAATTTGACTGACTATTGTTAGCTGTCTCGTAACCATGGTAACTCATGACCTAAACCCTCGAAGCTTTCGTTGTCGTCTTGAGAAGAGTCCGGTACATTAGATGTATAAATGAGAGTTGGGAAACATTCGGTATGATAACTGCGTTGTCACATTCCTATCACATCAGCCTTTTGTTCCGACCAGCTTTAACAAATTCTTATATTGTAAAATGCACTTCAACATCACAAGCGTTGCTTCATTGCTATGTACTCTAAAATTTATTTTGAGACGGACCCTGGGCCCATTTTTTCGAAGCTCTCTTAGTGCTCTGTATGTGCCATACATTAACATTGACTATCTTAATTAACACTAAGACAGCTTCGAAAATATGGGCCCAGGCTGACAGCTTTAGATATGCATAGAATTGGAAACTAAGTACTTTTGACAGGGTCCACTATGGCTTAGAATTAAAAACATGTAATGCTGAAGCTGTCTAGGTCAGGTGACTGTCGAAGTTTCTATAGAAAATAAATAAATAAATAAATAAATAAATAAATAAATAAATAAATAAATAAATAGGGCATGAATAGCAACGACCTAAGGGCTTGTGTTCAACACTGCTTGCTTGAGGAGGCAAACGTGATACACAGAGCTTCTGTGTATAAGAGGGAGGATTCTCCTTTCCAGACTATTAGCATATGCTTATACACAGAAGACCGAAGAGTAGTGTTCTCTCCAACTTATAAACCGTCAAAAATCTATATTTTCATTTTGTTTAATTTTGATTTAGTTATTTTACAGCTGCATACCGAAAGTATGTTAACCTACATGTGTATCTGAGTGAAAGTATGAGGTATACACTCAGTTAATGTTATGGACCACTAAATTGTCTTCTTATAATGCAAATATGCAAAGTGAGCAGTCTATTTACGCGTTGATATGATTCTTGAAAGACATTTTCACTGACATACAGCTGAAGATATGTGTCGATAAAGATTGTTGTAATTAGAGTTGTGATCAAAATTGGTTCGTTGATATAATTATATATATAATCAGTTACTCATGGTGAGGTCAATATGACTGTGAAATACATCCCAAAGCGGTTTGACCTGACCGAGTCACCAAGACCGCATATTTGCGTATAACCCTCGCTTTCGCTCGGACATTAAATAATTCGTAAAAGTCATATGACACACTTCCTCAGGTTATAATCTCTATAAATGAAACTTTTAACTGTTAAACGTTGCATTTACTTCTACAAGTTTCCAACGTTCAGACTTTCTTTCCGAGTAATTAGTGTCAGTCTCATAGTGTGGCTCCTCGGTGATATGTTGCCATGCCCTGTTCGTCTGTCCGTCCGTCCGTCCGTCCGTTCGTAATCATTTCGTTTCCGGAGCAGAACTCGAAAAGGGTTCATTATATCTGGTTGAAACTTTCCATGTGTATTACCCACCAACTGAAGTGGTGCCTTTTGATATTTTGAGATTTCTGAATTTTTTTTTATTTCGTTTCCATAGAAACATGTTGAATTTCGACTTTGTTCAGTGAAAGGTTCGTTTCCGGAGCACAGCTCCAAAACTATTCATCATATCTTCCTGAAACTTTGCATGTGTATTACCCACTAACTGAAGTGTTTTGATATTTTCAAACTTTTGAAATTGTTTTTTTCGTTTTCATAGAAATATGTTGGATTTGGACCTTATTCAGAGATGGTTTCATTTCCGGTGAACAGCTCCAAAACTATTCATCATATCTTCCTGAAACTTTGCATGTGTATTACCCACTAACTGAAGTAGTGCCTTTTGATATTTTGAGATTGCTGAAAAAAATAATTTTCGTTTACATAGACACTTGTTGGATTTGGACATTGTTCAGGGATATGTCTGCTTCTGTAGTAGAACTGAAGTAATTGATATATAATTATCTGTCAAAGATGTGTTTTACAAATTATGTGGGACCGGTGGGATATGTCATCTTCTGATGACTCTTGTTTTACATATTGATTTCAAGGAAGACGTAACAATGTTAATATCCTCTAATAAATATTTTTATTTCAAACAGTTTACATCAATGTACGAATGGCCAGATTCTCTCGCGGCATCATGGCAACACATCTGATTGGTCAGAATGTAAAATCCAATTCTAACAGCCAATCAGATATTCCCGTCTTGCCCCGCTAGCGAGGGGACAGAGAATGGGTCTCAAACTAGTTCGAATTCGACTGTATTTTAAAGGCGCTGTAGCACGTTTTTACACATTTTGTTTTCTCAAATTTGCCATTTCTTATCAAAGTTTATACAATATATTGTTATATTAATTGGTAAAACAATTCATTACACGACCCGATGAAATACTGAGTACTGAAATAAAATGGTGCGAGGTATAAAGCGACAGTGGTGTGGAACTCTTCAGTGTGAGATGTAGGACTGAGGCGAATTTGAGAGTTCAGACAGCAAGATGAATGACCATTCCATCATCGTGCCATAAATTATTTTGTTTTAGTCTGAGTGTTTAGATATCGCTTCATCAGTCAGATCATTTGAACTACCATTGAGCGACCATTTTAGTGTGAACAATGGCTTAATTAATCGAAACGAGATTCGTTTTAGAGCTCTCTGTATTGATTAAGGAGTATCTAGCCATTGGTAACACTTATTTACCTTTTCGCAAGATTACTTATTTCAGTAAAACGTCGTGCTATAGCGCCTTTAAGACCCGCAGGTCGTACCTTACATCCAGCGAAATACACATTGGGGGCGTGAGAATGTGCCCATCGACAGGCTAAATTTTACTCCTATCCATGTTGATGAGCAAGCTCTACTCCCGTGAGGCGAGTTTGAATTTGATCTTAATTTTCGCGCATGCGCAACACGTGCAACATGAATATTTCACTGTATGTAAAATCAGTCCTTCGACACTTTAAAGGGGCAGCAGCACGTTTTTTTGCTCAAATAAGTTGATGAAATGTATTTGAAAAATAATGTCACTAAAAGTAAAACATCCCTCTCTTCGGAAAATCAAATTAAACCATCAGTATACATGGTTACAGTAAAGCCATGGGAATCGTGTAATTCGAAATAATAAAATGTGTTCACATTAAAATGGCTGCCATGCAATTTTTGCTTTATACGCAACGCCGTAACTTCTACAAAGGATAATTGGTTTGTGTAATAAGATGTTTTACCCTCTAAAATAAACATAAATGACATAACTTATCATTATAAATGGGACATTAAAAAAATGAATTTGCAAAAAACATGCTACAACCCCTTTAAAATAAAGTTTAAACTAGAATGGACGGGTCTCCGCCGGTCGGAACTGGTGACGTACACACAAGTAATGATGCTTATATATTATATATTACATGAATTGACACTGTTAAGGCAATCTATTGTGGGACAAAAGCGTCAAATATTCAAGTTATATTACAAATAACTTCACATTTTTACAATACATTTGCGTAAGTCGAAGAAGTAAAGTTACATGTATATTTGAAAGGCACTTTTGGAAGACAACACAATCAATGAGAAAATTGACAGATGCAACTATTTCTGTCTTTCAGTCATATATAACGCTAAGTTAATGTAATTCATAAGGAGTAATCTTTCTGAATATATATCAAATGCTAAACTCTTGTCGTTCTCGCTTGGTTCTTTCACAAAGCTTAGGTCCGTAAAATACGAATTCTCAAAGTCTAGTTTTCATGCCTCGGCCATTATATATTAATAAACTACCGGGCAAAAGAAAGTTTTCACCTAAGTTTATTTCGATTAATTCAATATTTAAAAGAAATCAGATTTGACTATGACACGATACAATAATACTTATCTGCAGTAGTTTGAATGACTTTGTTGGTGACTGAGGTTAAATTTTAGTTCAAATATCTTTATGTAATGAAGACAGGGTTAAGAATGAAATGTTCATCAACATGACCCCTGCCCTGTAAAAATGTTTTAAATGTGTGCAGAATCAGGCACATTTATTTATTTTCACATAGGATATGTCTTATATGTCGATGAACAGTTGTGTATCATCAACAATAATTTAAAAACAAAATTAAACTTAAAATTTCATTTTTTTTTAAATAATTAAAAAACATGTAGAAGTATTCTTTGACTGCTAACTAAACACCTGTACTTATCAGTTTTGGATTATGACATCGAAAACTTGAGATATTTGCAATTGAAAATCATACGATAAAATCAACTGAGGTGAGTACTTTCTTTTGCCCGGTAGTTTAAATGAGCCTACATTTCTTGATGTAAATTGTTCGCGAAGTCATTGTAGCTGTAGTTTTGTTGCCATTTCTGTGATTCAAATTGAAGAGATTGGGTAATTGAGAACGTATTACACTCGTCAGAGTACTATAGAACTTTTCCGAAACTCGTGCAAATCGCTCGGATAATAACAACAATTCAAATTCGTCCTAAGACACAATTTCCAGGATAAAAACCTTCAAATACGCAATAACGATTACGGGTGTCATCTGTGTTACTGTTGTTGAAGCCCCCTCTCACTCTCCATGTGTTTTGCTCAAAACCCAAATTCGTGCATGCTCTTCCCACAGAGGATACTCCAATCAGTTCTTCAATCCTAACCTCTGTTGCATATCGTTAATTTTCTTGGCTAGAAAAAGATTATGCAGATTGTATGCATCAGTAGTTGGCGTTCAATCAGCGACGTTGTTTCAAACTGTCGAAATGACTAGAAGTGCTTCATCTTTGCGATGCGCACCTATTGTTTGCAATACAGAATTTGGTCGCAGTGTAAAACGATGTTTGATTGGACACAATAAGGACGTTGATAGTGTTGCAAACTTTCACCGCCAGGGGATTTTACAACAAACGTGCAATGTTGTCCATGTGCAAAATAGGTTATGATGGAAGAACTAAGTGGAGTCACCATTAATATAATTTTCCTTCAGCTGGATATTCCAAATACTTCTTACAGACAACGTTCTCGTTCGAATAACCAATTGGCCTTCGTTTTCAACTCCCTTGCCTTGGACAGTTTTACGCCATCACTTCACTTGATTTTTCACGAAGCCGAGGTTCCTGTAGTACGAATCGTCGAAGTTTAGTTTGCCCTGCTCCTCGTCGCGAGTCATGTTAAAGTACCACTCTTCCATACAATCCAACACAATAGGCTCGAAGTCCAACTGAAACTTGTTAGCAAACAGGTGCTTGCGATCCTGGAAGCGGTGGAGGTCTCCCACCCCGAATATACAGATGTGGTGAACGTATTTGCCCTGACAATCGTCAAGGAAGAAGAACAGCCCCTTGTCCCACACCTTGTAGCGGGCGAGGAACGGCTTCACAACTGGATCCGTCTCCGGCTCGCCTGAAAACCAGGATAGTAATTTAAATATAAGTAATAGGTACCGGTAAACAGTAGTTGAATACTTCAACTTTACTAGACTAAGTGTTTAATTATTCAACGACGATATAGATACTTAGCCAAAATGATCATTTATCTTCTATTTTCTCTGAATTTAAGTTGAAATGGACTTATTTTCAGAGTGTATGTGAGCCCTTTAGATTCTACGGCCAGGGCACTAAGTGACGTCATATCATGATCGTCTATTGGCGTCTAACTCAGCTTCCCCCCACACGTCATAACTTGCATCCCTTAATTGCTATGTTAAAAGGGCAGTAGCACGTTTTTGCAAAATTTATTTTTTCAAATTTCCCATTTATAATGATAGTTTGTGTCATTTAAATTAACTTTAGAGGGTAAAACATCTTGTTACACAAACCAATTATCTGTAAAAAAGTGGTAAAATAAAGCAAAAATTGCATGGCGGCCATTTTATTGTGAACACAATTGTATTACAAAAACGATTCCCATGGCTTTACCGAAACATGTACACTCATTTTAAACTTTATTTTCCGAAGAGAGAAGGATGTTTTACTATATTGGTGAAATTATTTTTCAAATACATTTCATCAACTTATTTGAGCAAAAAAACGTGCTACTGCCCCTTTAAGGACGGACAAGTTAACTAAATACAGCAAGACTTAACTTATCCAGTGATGGCGACTGGTGCGAGTAATGACTTGCGAGGGAAGTTGCGCCTAACTATGATTCACCAACCTTGGTACGAGCCAGGGATCAGGAGCTGGGGGTTATGGTTGAGCGTTGCGAAAAAGGTCTCATCGGGCACCTTCGTCTTTTTAACCCACTCTAACAGGGACATGGCAACAGGATGGTTAACAGCGTAGTCGACGAAGTGTCTGTTAGCGACGATGTGTACCGCGCCCTTCACGGGTCTGATCCCAGGAGGAGGGGAGCCGGCCAGCCACCAGCGGTATGCATTCTCAACCACCCTGTAACAAATATGAGAGTTATTTCCCTTTGTTGTGATACCCAATTTCCAATCTGGTTCTCGGGCTTCGTTCCGCTTGCGTCTCAGGGCTGTCTATATACTTGTACATTTTTGGAGTATTTTGTACACTTTACAGTCATGAAATACGATTGTACACCAATGTTGCAAATTGTACACCTCTTCTCTGTAAATATATAAAAAGGTTCAGAAAATAAATTTCTGTATAAAGTTTTGGAGTTCTGAACTGTTACAAAGTTAAATTATAACTAAGTTCGAGAGTTTTCCAGTAAATAAAGTCGGACAATAATTATTGCTGTCTAATCAGAGCATACTATCTTGGAACTAATAGTATCATACTAACGACGGTTAAAAGTGGTTGTTGTGAAAGTAGGTCGCTGTATATATAGAGCATTGTATATCACCAGCATCCAGCTTCATCAGGGTATTTGAACCCGCTAGCCTACTACAATACCCTCATTGTGTAAGCAGTGACCAGAACTGCCTACCCTCCTTTCAGTATATATACAGCGACCTACTTTCATAACAACCACTTTTAACCGTCGGGTAACATTCAGTTTCACCCTCTCTGTGTTGGTATTTGGGGACTAGTCAATGTGATGTGTCAAACAAAATAGCGACAGAGGTGTTATATTTACTGCCCGACAAACTTAAGAAAACTTAAAATGATAACTATCCTGGTTACAGTGCCTATATATTTATGAGGAGGTCCTGAATCAAAATGTTATATTTAGGATATCATGTCATATTCTCGTGAAATGATTTTTTTGAGTCAAATGATAGAGGTGTTTGACCATCAATTATAACCTAACTTCGAGGTTTATCAAGTGAATATGTTTCGGCGCTGTTTAGAGGATATATATCTCTTCACACAGAGATTACTCCCTTTCACATTCTCTTCACACACAGATCACTCCCTTCCACATTCTCTTCACACATAATATATTACTCCCTTCCACATTCTCTTCACACACAGATCACTCCCTTCCACATTCTCTTCACACATATATTACTCCCTTCCACATTCTCTTCACACATATGTTATTCCCTTCCACATTTTCTTCACACAGGTTATTCCCTTCCACATTATCTTCACACAGAGGTTACTCCCTTCCACAATCTCTTCACACATATATTACTCTCTTCCACATTCTCTTCACACAGGGTACTCCCTTCCACATTCTCTTCGCGCACATATCACTCCCTTCCACATTCTCTTCACACAGAGATTACTCCCTTCCACGTTCTCTTCACACAGAGATTACTCCCTTCCACATTCGCTTCACACAGAGATATCTTACTCCCTTCCACATTCTCTTCACACAGAGATTACTCCCTTCCACATTCTCTTCACACAGAGATTACACCCCTCCACATTCGCTTCACACATAGATTACTCCCTTCCACATTCGCTTCACACAGATGATTCCCTTCCACATTCTCTTCACCCAGAGATTACTCCCTTCCACATTCGCTTTACACAGAGATTACTTACTCCCTACCACATTCTCTTCACACACAGATTACTCCCTTCCACATTCGCTTCACACATAGATTACTCCCTTCCACATTCGCTTCACACACAGATTACTCCCTTCCACATTCGCTTCACACATAGATTACTCCCTTCCACATTCGCTTC
Organism: Gibbula magus; assembly: GCA_936450465.1. Taxonomy (NCBI): domain Eukaryota; kingdom Metazoa; phylum Mollusca; class Gastropoda; order Trochida; family Trochidae; genus Gibbula; species Gibbula magus. The sequence goes on from OW388298.1 coordinate 42,390,137, forward strand.
ACACTGAGATTACTCCCTACCACATTCTCTTCACGCACAGATTACTCCCTTCCACATTCGCTTCACACATAGATTACTCCCTTACACATTCGCTTCACACAGATTACTCCCTTCCACATTCTCTTCACACAGAGATTACTCCCTTACACATTCGCTTCACACATAGATTACTCCCCTCCACATTCGCTTCACACATAGATTACTCCCTTACACATTCGCTTCACACAGATTACTCCCTTCCACATTCTCTTCACACAGAGATTACTCCCTTACACATTCGCTTCACACAGAGATTACTCCCCTCCACATTCGCTTCACACATAGATTACTCCCAGTTTTTCGGGTAATACAACTGCTGCGGCTAATCTTCTCTTGAAAATGCTGAGACATATGTATACATATGGACAAAAGTTAAGCACCCACAACGTTTTGCACGAGCAAAAGTTGTCTGATAAGATATGATATGTGGTCACAATAAAATGGCCGCTCGAAGGTAGTTCAAGTGATTTAGCAATACCTTAAAACTCAATCCAGATTTCTACAATGATGGAATGGTCAACCATCTTGCTGTCTGATATATTAAAATCGCATATGACCTACAATCAACCTCTCACGCTGTCGAGTTCCACACAATTGTCGATTTATACGTCGCACCGTTTTCTACCAACACCGACAACCGTTTTCTATGTATACGGCTTATCGGGCCGTGCAATGTAACACTACATTGTATATACTTAACTAATACATTTTGAGGAAGAAAAATAATATACGAAAAACGTTCTCCGCCGCATTTAAGGTTGCATTGTGTTTTTAACAAGAACAAGCTTAAAGGGGCTGTAGCATGTTTTTGTGCAAAATATTTTTTTCAAATTGCCCATTTATAATGATAGTTTATGTTATTCAAACAGTCTGATTAAAATCGACCTTGTTCGGAGGAATAAAATTTGCAAAATAATATATCTACCGGGATACGAACAGGTTCTGTAGATTCCTCGCCACAAGGTCTGAGAACATCCCGTATAGGCGTGTGTTCCGAACCAGTTTAGCGCAGCCAAAGCCCAGTCAAATAGCTGACCAATCACATCATAGTTTTTAAACGGTCGCTGTTTTGAAAGCATTTGGAACAGACAAAAGGATAGCTGTTTGGAGTTATCTGCCCCTAACTTCTCGCACCGAAAGCATTTGTTGGGCATCTTTTGATTGGCTACCTGAATTGCGCTCGAACACGCTAGTCTACGGACTGTTTCCAGACGGTTTGGCGTGGAAACCTCCGAAGGATATGAGTTCGTATCCCGGTAGATGCACTATTTTGCACATTTTTTCCGCGGAATACCGTCGGTTTTAATCAGACTGGTTATTCAAATTAACTTTAGAGGGCAAAACATCTTATTACACAAACCAGTTATCCGTAGTGGTAATACCGATGATGCGTATAAAGCAAAAATTGCATGACGGCCATTTTCACACCGCGTAGGAACGTGTACGCCTGGAAATTGTTACTCAAGGAAGTGAACGAATTTCTCTGCGAGACTCCAGTTTGTTTTTGTGCATTTGGTGTAGGAATTTGTTTGATAAATCGGTTTTCAGGTAAAGATATTTCAGGCTGTAAAATAGTAGATATTAGTAAACACAAAGTTGGTTTTAGAAATGAGAAGCTGAGCAGAACTGGCTTAAAAGAGACAGTTGTATGTGAGGCTGCATGCTGAAAAAATATATTTGCACATAAACGCGGTCGATATATTGTTTTAAAACAAACATACGATTTTGTCAAGTATATGTCCAAAAAGGCTGATACATCTTTATCAAAACTAGAAAATTTAGCCAAAATCCAAAGAATAGTTACTGAGATATTTACATTCAATGACTGCTGGTATAATATCGTGGTGAACACGTTCCTAAAGAAAACACAAGTGGCTGTAATTCGTTCACCACCCCCGTTAGTAACTCGTTCACTTTGTTTTGACACTACGTGTGGTTCAGGGTTTCTACTTTTGTTATTTGTCAGTAACAAGTCTCAATATTTGGCATGTCCATAAATTGATGTTTAGCAAGATGGTAAAAAAATATATGAGTATTTTTATGGATTTTCTGAAAGCAAGGTAATATCAAACACACGTTAGTTCCACATGGGAAATTCGACTCCTAAATTGTGATGTAACAGTCGACTGAGGGCACATAATGACATTATCTTTCGTCTACATCTTCACCGGTGTCTACCATTTTTCAGCCTGAAACATTTTTTCTCATACATTCTTCAAAACCGAGTTATCAAACAAAATCCTACACCAAATGCACAAAACTAAACTGACCTCTCGCAGAGAAATTCGTTCACTTCCGTTGAGTAACAATTTCCAGGCGTACACGTTCCTACGGTGTGATTTTATTGTGAATGCTGTTTATTACTTCGAATTACGAAAAGGATTCCCATGGATTTAACGAACCATGTTGACTCATTTTTAACTTGATTTTCCGAAGAGAGAAGGGTGTTTTACTATTATTTTTAAAATACATTCAATCAAGTTGAGCACACAAAAAAAGTTGCATCTATCAATTTTCTCATTGATTTTTATGTCTTCCAAAAAGTGCCTTTCAGATAGACATGTAACTTTAACTTATTGTAAAATGGAAATTTAAAATTGTAAATGTAAAAATATGGCTGATAATCCCGATGGAATTATAGCTCTTTCAGCAACAACTGTCCGTGGTTGCAGGAAGAAGAAGAGAAGAAGAAGAATTATTTGCGTGTCACATGCCGTACATATATAGTAATATCGACATATAAAACATGATTATAAAAAAAACGTCACCCAGCCCTCCTACTTACGAGACACGATTTTTATTAAAATATGTCAAATTCATACACACACACACCACCCACCCGCAACACAGCAAAATGGATGCACCTTTGAGACGAAATCGCATGTTAATTGCGTGCAATTGTCAAAGGTTAATACCTTCTTGCATCTGTAAGTGCAAATAGTATAATACACAAGCTAGGTCCCCATTTCACATCAAGTCTCCAATCACTACTAAAAGTAGTCCCTAGATCGCCTGAACAACCCATCCTCGCTACCCTCCTTTGTTATACAAGGTCGTTTCTTATAGAGAGAATGCATTGAAAAGATGCGGTATGTGTACATGCCCGATTTTATATTGAATCATTGCATGTTTTTTGCTTGACATATATGAGTTTGCCGGAAGTCACAGTGCCCGAATATCAACAGCTACCACAATGCACCTCTGAAACTCGAGCACACCAGTGCATAAAGAACTAGAAATATGTGCATGTGATGCACTGTGATGTCCCCTGCTCAAACGTTCAATCCAACTTTGTCCTCTTAACCTTATTTTTCACATATACCAGAGACAATCCAAAAAGGACAATCCAAAAGATTAATCTATAAGAATAAATCAACTTGTTTCAATGTAGCCACTTCAAATTGTCTCCCTTTTCTGGCCTCTTTGTTAAAATGGTTTCTATGGAAGAAAAATTCAGAATGCTTTAAGTAGCAAAAGGCTGGCATCATTCCATCTTTGAGTCTAAACATATACCAAGTCTCATGATCATTAAATAATACTGAATAGATTTTGACGTTTGAGGTCGGAAAATGTTTCTTATCCATATATGCACTAAAACTGTTTCCATGGAAACCAAGAAAAATATAAAAATCAGAATAAGCTAAGTAGCAAAAGGCACCACTCCACCAATAGGTTTAACCACATACCAAGTTTCGTAAAAAAAATTATAGAACGGATTTTGATATATTGGCCGGAAACAAAAGCATTTCGGAATGACGGAATTACGGACTTACGGAATTACGGACGGAGGCGAAAACAGTATGTCCTCCGCAAAGTTTTGCTGGGGACATAATTAAATGCAGACGGTTTTCGTGTGCAGCATGTACAGCACGATGCCAAAAGTGTTGCAAGAATCGCCGTTTTCCCATAAGGTTCCATGTGATTTAAGTAGAGCATAGATAATTCAAATTATCTAAATTTTCAAACTATTTCACTGAAAATTTACATGGAAACAGGAAATCTACTCTGCAACACGTACACAATTTTATATTTTGACACAACGTTTTTTATCAAAACGGTTATATTATTACTGAGGTATGTCCATGTGTTCAGCCCCTTAGGTCTGCTTATATAATGGTGGCAATAGGGGAAGTGACGTTACTGTAAAAATACCCAGTAAATATTTTGCCGTTTTCCAAAACAATGCTCAAAATTAATTAATTTGAATATAATAAACATAATCTCAAGATGTTAGATTACAATCACGTTGAATTTTATACGTTTTCGTTCACTGTCACGATTATGAAAATTATTTATGCTACACTGAAATAACATATGGGAAAACGGTGATTCGTGCAACACTTTTGGCACCGTGCTGTATAAAGAGGAGCCTTCGAGAGAGATGGCTAATCCCCCGGCCCACAGGCCCTTGGGTCATTGCTTTTAAAAACCAATTTTTATTTTTAAAAAATTAAAAAAATTAAAGTTTGAGATGACCCCCGATTTGAAAATCGGAATCTATTAGTCTAGACTAATAGGTTCTGATGGCTTGAAAATCGGGGGGACATCTCAAACTTTTTTCTTTTTTTTATTCTTTTTTAAAAATTGTTTTGAAAAGCAATGACCCAAGGGCCTGTGGGCCCCACAGCAGTTGAATGATGAGTGTAATCAGTATAGATAAGCTTTCTCAGCACTAACTACGTGGAGTTTAAAAATTCTAGGTCCATATAGTCTGTATATCTTCGAAGCTGTCCATTAAAGGGGCAGTAGCACGTTTTTTGCAAATTTTATTTTTTCAAATTTCCCATTTACAATTATAGTTTATGTCATTTATATTTAATTTAGAGGGTAAAATATATTATCACACAAACCAATTATCAGTAGTGGTAATACTGGTGTTGCGTATATAGCAAAAATTGCATGGCGGCCATTTTATTGTGAACACATTTTATTATTTCGAATGACTTAAACGATTCCCATGGCTTTACGGAACCACGTACACTCATTTTTAACTTGATTTTCCGAAGAGAGAAAGGAGTTTTACTGTTGGTGACATTATTTTTCAAATACATTTCATTGACTTATTTCAACGAAAAAACGTGCTACTGCCCCTTTAATACCGTGATATAAGTCAAAAACTCGTGTAAGCGGCCGTAAACTCTAACTCACCTCGAAGCTGTCCCTAGCCCTTCTTTGTGGGTTGTTTACAGATACCCTCTTTTAGGATTCTCTATTCAAAACCATGTTTAACTGCCGTGATGAACTAACTACGCGTCAGTGCTAGGTACACATTAGTCATAATGATAAGCTAGTTATAAGTTCTCCCTAGGTTTGCGTCTCTTCATATCGAATATTAAAATTTCACGGAGCCTGAATTGAATTAAAGTGGCTTCGCTTCGGAGGACTGGAGGATTTTTTGTCATGAAATACATATATAATAAATAAATAAATAAATAAATAAATAAATAAATAAATAAATAAATAAATAAATAAATAAATAAATAAATAAATAAATAAATAAATAAATTAGTTAATTAATTAGTTAATTAATTAATTAATTAATAAATAAATATAAATAATATCACATAACGAGAAGGCGTTTGATATCGAATATATTCCAACTAGATACTATTTTAATGTTGCGATTTATTCACGACCGAAAGCGTTTTATCAATTAATAATATGTTTATTGATTGGTGAGTATTATTTGGCCGTTTGTAATACTTATTCACCTTTAATTCATTAAGTTCGGTGTGGTACAGCGCCTTTAAAGGGGAAGAAGCACGTTTTTTGCAAATTTTATTTTTTTTAATTTCCCATTTACAAAGATAGTTTATGTCATTTACATTTACATTAGAAGGTAAAACATCCTATTACACAAACCGATTATCCATAATGGTAATAACGGTGTTGCGTATAAGCAAAAATTTAATGGCGGCCATTTTATTATTTCAAATGACAAAAACGATTCCCCTGGCTTTATGGAACCATGTATACTAATTTTTTAACTTGATTTCCCGAAGAGAGAAGGGTGTTTTACTATTGGTGACATTATTTTTCAAATTCTTTTCATCGAATTTTTTCAGCTAAAAAAACGTGCTACTGCCCCTTTAAGAGAATATTACTATAATCAAAAACACCTACCGTGAGACTGTAGCGGAGACGTCATTCGCTCCGTTATACGCCTTGAGTATCTTTACGAGCTGGAGGTTGGTTTTGAGCGGAAATTCTTGACCCGTCAGGTTAATAAAATACTTCCACTTCCGGTTTTCTCTCAATAAGTCGCGTATACACACTAGTTCCGGCTCCAGGACGGAATATTCTCCCCACCGGACGTCGACAGTTCGCGAGGAAAGGAAGACGTTTGGTAGGCACTGAGATATGTCCGATACGGCTTTCAGAATATGTCTTGAAGCTTTCACGTCCACATGGATGCAATAATGGTTGTGTGGCCTATACACTGCGCGTAACAAACGCTCAAACTGTTCAATGTCGCGGTACATCAACACACTGAACGCGATCGGGAAGTCAACCTCCTCCCGACTCGCGTTCGTAATGTACTTCCGGTTTAGCTTGAAGTCAGTGCAGTTACGGGTCATCGTAGAATACGCATGCTCACTTATCTTCGGTCCTAGTGGTTTATAGTTCACCATCTTTAATCTTGCTCGCTCGATCTCGTCGTCGTTGTTCCTGAACAGGAAGTGGCATTTAAGGGGCGAGTCGTCAAACTCGAACTCCATCGGGATCGCCTTCATGTCGTCCCGATTCCTGGACATCCGGTTGCGCAGAACATCGTCGAAGACGACAAGGCCGGTGATAACGAGGATGATTAGAAGGGCGAAAAGAACATGACCAGCATTCATCCTGCATTCTCCTGCAACAGAAAGGAGGGGAAGGTGGTGATTGAACTAACTTGTTTTCGATTAAAGGTACATCCGTTGTGTTGTTGGGGGTCAAGTATGCCAAACGTTATAAATGGTCTTACTTTATCGATAAGTACCAGCTGTTACCGAAAACTACCATTTTGATGATACTCGACTTAGTATATTGGTGAAAGTGTCGATTTCTGATCGAAAACCGGACAATGCACCGCGTGTGGTGCGCGCCAATGAGTCAAACGTAATTTTGGAATCTTATTTAAACTAGATAAAATAAAACATTTGGGTTGATAATGTTTAATAAGTCATATAACTTCTGTGTGTGTAAATAGGACATGCACTTTCGGTTTCTGCACATGCATAATGATGTTACTCGATTTTAATTGGAAACTGGTGATATATTTAGCGATTGGTGTTCGAACGTATTAAAGCCAAATCAAATTTTATGAAACACAATGGATGCACCTTTGAGATGCATTTGATTATGGCACGATACAATAACACCTTTCGGCAGTAGTTTGAATTACTCAATTGGTGACTGTTTTATTTTTAAAGTTACACCAACATAACCCCTACCACGTTCAAAATGTTGCAAATGTGTGCAGGACGAGGCACATTAATTGATTTTCACACAGTATGTGTTGTATGTCGATGAACAGTTGTGTTTTATCAAAATTTATTTTAGGGAAATTTCAAAATTTAAGTTTTAAATTTTAATATAGAGGTATTCCTTGACTGATTTAATGTTTTGGATTAAGTTCACAAACAAGTAAATTTTTGAATACGATGTCGAAAACTCGAGATATTTATCTTTGAAAATTGTACATATGATAAATACAACTGAGTGATATACTTTTATTTGCCCGTCAGTGTAGAAAAGACTATTCATTTGCCATATACTTACATCATAGGTGGTTGGCCAGGACGTTATTGGTGAAATTCCCGTATAAAAATATGTTATAATTTGTAAGCACAAGAATGTTTTTAAACATTAACGTGACTTCATCTTATATTGCATGTAATGTAAATGTTGTGAAGGAGAAGGTTTATAAGAGAAGACAGTCAATGGATTGACAGACAGACAGACAGACAGACAGAGAGAAAGAAAGATGGTAACAATTGAGAAGAAAGATAATATATCCTAAACTTGCTTACCATAATATTTAATTAATATTTTATACCTTGCAAGTTAGGACAAACTTGATGATCAAATATGTTGAAGAAGCTGCACCAAGTTTTGTACATATGTTTTTTTCTCAAATCTATCATTTATTATAAAAGTTTATACATTTCATTACACGACCCGATAAGCCGTATACATAGAAACCGGTTATCCGTATTGGTAGAAACTGGTGCAATCTAATGAATTTAGATCAACTGTCCTATATTATGGTAATATAACCTAATATATAAAACCTGTTGATCTTAATTTATTTAGATAGAAAATGGTGGGACGTATAAAACGACACTTTTGTGGAGCTCGTCAGTGTGAGAGGTAGATTTGTAGGTAATATGCGATTTTGAGAGTTCAGACAGCAAGATTGTTGATCTTTCCACCAGTGTACCATATTAAAAACTCTACTTTGCGTGTTTAGGTATCGCTACATCAGTCAGATCACTTGAACTACCTTCGAGCGGCCATTTTAATGTGAACACAATAAAATGACCGCTCGATGGGAAAGTTACTCGCGTGGCTTAATCGAACCATGTACATTCGTTTTGGAACTTTTTGTTATTGATTCAGGAGTATTATTTAATCATTGATAACACTTTTTTACCTTTTTGTGAGAGCAGAGTATTTCAGTCAGCAGAACGTGCTACAGCGCCTTTAACATCCCACGCATGGATCGACATGTCGTACATTTATTTATGTAAACTTTCTTAGGGCGTCAGTATACATTAGGATCAGCTTGAAACATCCGCAAGATGTTACTTCTCGTTGAAGCCCAAAGACTACTTATTGTCACACCTTATCATCTTATCGTGCTTCCTGACCAGGGGGAAGCCTGTTAGCCCGGACGGAAGTTTCTGAGTTCGAATATAGGTGTTTCCTGACCACTGACCATGACCGGCTTATAGGCGAAGTGAAGTACTTGTCTAGTAGTCACCACCATGAGAAAATACTGGAAGTTTCGACAAAGTATCGGACTCAGCATACCGTATTTCCCCGAATAACACCATGGTGTTCTATTTCGTTCAGCACCCTCACCTCCCGGCGTTTACTCGAGGCTCGAGTTGTATTCAAGGAAATACGGTAGACGTTAAAGGGGCAGTAGCACGTTTTTTCACTCAAATAAGTTGATAAAATGTATTTGAAAAATAATGTCACCAACAGTGAAACACCAATTTCTCTTCGGAAAATCAAGTTATAAATGAGTGTACATGGTTCCGTAAAGCCATGGCAATCGTTTTTTGTCATTCGAAATAATAAAATGTGTTCATAATAAAATGGCCGCCATGCAATTTTTGCTTTATACACAACACTGTTATTACCACTACGGGTAATTGGTTTGTGTAATAAGTTGTTTTACCCTCTAAAGTAAATATAAATGACATAAACCATTATTCTAAATGGGAAAGTTTAAAAAATAAAATTTGCTACTGCCGCTTTAAATTCGAGGCTTGGGGTGTACGCGCGTACCCGCGAACGGCTCCTGAACGGAAACCTGAGGTCGCGAGTACTTCCAAAGATTATTTCAGAATATCATCGACATTTTGGAAGAAATGGGTAACTTGCACATAGCAATATAAAATCGACCAAATTTCAATTGAAGGGGAAATAAAAGAAAGAAAAATGAGGTTATCAAATTTTGTGAAACGCGACTCCATTTTGGATCATAAATACTCGCTTGGCAAGACTGCTCCAAAGTGTTCACGCGTGTATTCGCGAGTATACGCGAGAACTCGTTGTCGTTCAGATGCTAAATGCGAACACCAACATCCAAGTCAGGGCGCTCTACCTCCGATTGGCTCTACGGTAGTGGCCCTGCCATCTTTCACGGGGGCATTGTTGTCAACCCAGTTGACAACAATTGAATATGACGTCACGTATAGCTAAGAACCAAAGGCTTAATCAACATACCATGCAATCGGTTCGAGGGCATGTTTTATGCGTTAGGTGTATGAATATAAGTATTGTTGGTGTTTGGGGTTAAATATATCATGTCTAATGACCTCGGTAATTGAAGGAAAAATATATTGTTTCAGTAAAGCGATTGAAAACGTAAAACAATCACAACAATATTAGTTCGACGGCCTATTTTATTGTGTCGCTGTACAGAGCTTATGGCGAATCCTACGAGTTAGAAGTTTATATTTGGAGCGTGACAGCAATCAACGGCTGCACGCGCTGTGTTAGAGCTTTCTCGCCCGAAAACCTTCTGATGGCAGCAAGTATATTAGTGACGTCACGGAGCGCTTACTCGCTGTCTGGAGCTAGATGCGAACACGCCTCCGGGTTGTATTAACCACACGACCACCACCAAACACCATAATTAGATAGACACAAGGAGTCATATTTTCAAAATTCAAATTTCATTACTTTTTTCATAAAAGTTTCCATATAGATTATATGAGAACAAATTAATCACAAGTTCTGTGGAAAAGAGGAAATACGTATACATAATGCATGTTTGACCCTGTTTACCGCTAAGTGAATATTTGACAGAAGAAAATAAAACCTTTTGAATAGTTGACCCCTGGTCAATTCAAAAAGTTGTCAAAACTGTTAATAATACTTAATTCGCTATGCATTGCGGTGAAACCTGCGAGCAACGGCTGGGTGGTACTACGCTGAAATTTACTGTAGCATTGCACCCAAACCTTACTGCGTGTAAAACAGTTCTCTACTGCAGACAAAGTTGCCGTGCCCCTAGCGGGATTCGAACCTCCGGACAAATAGTTTGGATTTCATATGAGGTTTTCAACACATGATATTAGATTAATTAAGCTTAAACCCTCAGGGGAAGCAATTATAGGGGCAGTTATATCCCGTTTGCTAATCCTATTTCCATTTTTACTTTTCCTTATTTATTATATATTGTTTAGGCCTATTGCTATATGTTATTCGCTGGAAATTATATACTGTGTAATAAAGTTAACCTTATATACGTCATCTTAAAATCAACCATCTTAAACTGAAATACTCATTTGATTTTTTAAAAACCAAATATTGTTAAAGCAGGCTTATCACAAATCGTAACGATTAATCGCATCTGGAAAACGTGCCAAACATCACTTTTACTCTATAACTGAACATATCATAGAACAGATTATTTCCAATCAGGGTCATCTCGAAGAGGAATTCATAAGAAAACAATACCTACACAATATAGCAGTTCGATCTTATCCCGAAAATCGCTTTTTCCATTAACATATCGTCAACCATTGAGACTCCCTGAATCTTTTACAATATATTACAGATTAATTTAGACATGTTCACAACAAAAATAAAAGAAATGAGTTCTACAATATGTCTTACCAGTCATGTGGACAATAGCTTTTCACTTCCAAGTTAGATAACTCTCGATGGCGTTTGCCCTAGATCACGTGATACACAAATCTGCACGTGCTTTTAGATTCTCGTCTGTACGTTGTACTCCATATACCAAAATAAGGAACTGATATCAACCGACACGTACAACCCTATCGTATGCGTGCTTATATTTACACCCATTTCGTTTATGACACACTTCCTTCTGTTGCTATAGTTACCAGTATAGCGATTTTGGCTACTTCACTACTAAATTGTTCAGCGTGCAGTTACCACAGGAACCCGTGACACGTCATTAAGGTGCGAAAAACATCAGCAATAGTGTTTAAAACACAAAACCTAATATTTGTGCATTGGAAACTACGAGAGTCATATCTGGAAAAAAACATATCATATTATTTTTCCATTTTGTCATATCGCTAGTTATAAGCTAATTTTAATATTCTATGAATTTATCTGAGGGAAAACTTATATGACACGCTTCCTTCTGTTGCCATAGTTACCAATATAGTCGGATTTTGGCTACTTCAAACCGTAAATTGGTCAGCGTGCAGTTTCCACAGTAACACATTTTAAGGTGCGAAAAACATAATCAATAATGTTTCAAACACAAACACCTAATCTGCGTGCATTGGAAACTGCGAGAGTTAGACCTACGCCTGCGTGGCGAATTTGGTTCATGTCTGCGCAAACGTTTGTCATGCGTAATACTTATCAAGGACTTTTCCCAAAAAATCTTGAAAAAACGATCATATAAATTTTCCATTTTTCATATCGCTAGTTAAGCTAATTTGAATATTCTACGAATTTATCTTAGCGAAAACGGATTCACCTTTAAAGGTTTCATCGTTGACGAAATATGGGCCTTTTATTTTGCATAAACGTTTTTTGAATATTATTATAACTTGAACAAGACAACCAATGTCGGTTTTTGTCTACGATTTGGTGTATTCTATTTGTCTGAATATTATGGTATTTTTTTATCATGAATTTAAAAAACTGTGTTCCTGTATTTAAAATTTAAACTTTCATCCAAAGTATCTGTTTCCAAAACTATGAGAAAAATATGTTTGAATTGATAGTTTTGTCCTAAATGGACCTAAATGTTATCGACCTTACCTTCACAAATGTCTCGTGTGAATGTAGGTAAAATAATTAATATATTCGGAAATGTTCCATAACTTCACAAATATAAGGAAACCTACTCACAAACCATGCATTTTTAGGAAACATGTAATTAGTGCTTCCATTTGATATAAAACATGACATAACTGAATGGAAACAAAAAACGATTTCATCAAATTTTTGTTTTGAAGGCGATAGTGACCTTCAGGCTGGAATTTGACCTTGTTCCATCACTTATAATTTTGATTTGTTTAATGCCACAATGTTTGAAGAGGCCTATAGTTTGAGGTCTACTGCGGCAATATTTCTAATGGAGATTTTTTATTATTATTAATAATAGAATAATTGCATTATTACTAAGATACTCATATAATTTTCAACATTGTTACTGGTTTGTTTTTAGAAAAGCAATATTCGTGACCGATTCGACTGACCCGTGTAATATGCAGTCTCAATGTTTGACGAAGTTGATTTTAAGTGTGTGTTACTCGCCCTGGTTCAATTAGTGATGGTTGAGTTGAGCATTTAACTGTATCGGTACAACAAATACGAGCTGGTACTAATAAACAGAGGATACCAAACGACCTTAAAGGGGCAGTAGCACATTTTTTTCAAATTTTATTTTTTCAAATTTCCTATTTATATTGATAGTTTATGTCGTTTATATTAACTTTAGAGGGTAAAACATCTTGTTACACAAACCAATTATCCGTAGTGGTAATAACTGTGTTGCGTATAAAGCAAAAATTGCATGGCGGCCATTTTATTGTGAACACAATTTAATCATTTCGCATTACAAAAACGATTCCCATGGCATTATCGAACCATGTACAACCATTTTTAACTTGATTTTCCGAAGAGAGTATGGTCTTTTTCTATTGTCGACATTATTTTTCAAATACATTTCATCGACTTATTTGAGCGAAAAAACGTGATACTGCCCCTTTAATAGCATTTTTATTACTATTTATTGTATCAGTGTGAAGGCGGTATATGACAATTGAGTCGTCACAGCTACACTTTTTCGCCGTCATACTTGCATCGGTATTCGACTAGTTTAAAGAGCCATCACGGATGTTGATGAAAATATAATTTGTTTTCCAAAAATCCATCTCCGTGAAATAAATACACTTAATTTTTCCCTAATTTTTCCAACTTAAAATAAGCCGAGAAATTGCATAAATTTGTAAAGGTGTTTTCCAGTCTAAATATAGATCCAGTCTATTATTTTCAAGCGCAAAGCATTATGGTCTAGCTCACACACAGTAAACAAAGACACGAAAGAATAACAAAAAATATGAGCAATGAAAGATATCGAAATATTTTTTTTTTGGTGGTGATTTATTTACTATTTCATTTAATTATGTATTTGCTACAGATATTGGAATAATTGTTTTACCCAACTAGGTATTTTTCTTGAATTTTATAATTAATGAGAGTAAAAATTTGTCATAATTTGCTGGTCTTATCTCAATAAAAAGAACATTAAACAGGAAATAATTTGTATATTCTCAGGACATTTAGAAACATTGTTTGTAAAGCAATCGTCACATTCAGTAATGTGTGACATGGGTAACTTGCAAGAGAGACACGTGAAGCACGTGCAGCATATGGGTTGTTATGGCGACTTGCGCTAGAGACGAGCCTTCACGCTTCGGAAGCGCTTGCTGTTTGTGTAGTACGTATTACGCAAAAAAGGGGACTCTGTTTATATACGTCAGATACCCTTAGCGCGCGCTAGTCGAATTGGTACTTCTCTTTGAAACCAAATTGCAATACATTGTCGTGATATGAAAATTATTTAACATATACCATGTTGTAGATAAAAAGATTCTCTGGCGAATGACGTTATAAGTATACTTTCCAAAAAATTGAAATACTAACATCCGTGATGGCTCTTTAAAACAAAATTACACTACAGTATATTCCACGCTGTGCCACTCATGAAAATAAAACATTTCCACCTCACTCGATGAGAAACATGGTATATAAGTCAATAAAAGACCGATATCCTCTATATACACGGGGCGTCGTTTCAGTAAATATATTCCGCCACATTATATTTTGACAACTTAACGTTAACAAACTTGCCTCTACCTCTCAAATAATGTTTTAATTTTCTGAAACGTATATGACAAGCTTAAAGAGCCATCAACGATGTTGATGAACATATCGGAAAATTGCCAAAAATCTATCTCCGTGAAATGTATACACTTAATTTTTCACAGAATTTTTCGACCCAAAATAAGCCGAGAAATTGCACTAATTAGTAAAGGTGTTTTCCATGGAGTCTAAATATAGATCAAATCTATTATTTTCAAGCGCAAAGCATTGTGGTCTAGCTCGAACTACGTAAACAAAGAAACGAAATCAAAAGTTTATGAGCAATGAGAGAAATCGAAATATATAATATTTGGCGGTTATTTATTTACCATTTCATTTAATTGTGTATTTTCTACAGATATTGGAATAAATGTTTTACCCAACTAGGTCTTATGCTTGAAGTTTATAATCAATGAGAATATATTTGACATAATTTGCTGATCTTAGCTAAAAAAAAAACCGTACATTAAACAGGCAATAAGTTGTATGTTCTCAGGACATTTAGAATCAGTGTTTATAAACCAATCGTCACTTTCGGTATTGTGTGACAAGGGTAGCCCAACTTCCAACAGAAGCACGTGCAGCACGTGGGTTGCTTTGGCGACTTGCGCTAGAGGCAGCCTTCACGCTTCGTAAAGGCTAGTTGTTGTGAAGTACTTTTTATGCAATAAAGGGAAATATGTTTATATGACGGCAGATATCCAATTTTTGAAACCAAATTTTGTTACATTGTCGTGATATGAAACTTATTTATCACATTACATGTTGTAGATAAAAGTTTTCTCTAGCGATTGACGTTATAAGTATATTTCCACAAATAATTATGTATTTGAAACACTAACATCCTTGGTGGCTCTTTAAAGGGGCTGTAGCACGTTTTTTGCAGATTTTATTTTTTCAAATTTACCATTTATAATGATAGACTTTAGAGGATAAAAGATCTTATTACAGAAACCAATTATCCGTAGTGGTTATGACGGTGTTGCATGTTAAGCAAAACTTGTATGGCGGCCATTTTAATGTGAACACATTTATTATTTCGAATTACAAAAACGATTCCCATGGCTTTACCGAACCATGTGCGATCATTTTTTAACTTGATTTTCCAAAGAGAAAAGGTTGGTTCACTATTTGTGACATTATTTGTCAAATAAATGTCATCAACTTATTTGAGCGAAAAAAACGTGCTACTGCCCCTTTAAAACTAACCTAACATTGGTTAATTATGTTTCCTCCAGTGTGGATGATACATAAGCGGTTTGGGTTGGCATTTATCCAATGAAATTACAAGATTTTAAGCATTTTAAACCGATCGACATTGACAAGATCGGCATATTCATATTCCTCAGTCTATAGTGAACGAATTTCAAGTTCAAATGTTCAACAACTGCCTTGTTAGGGTTAAATAGTTCCGGGCTTTTTTTTTTGGGGGGGGGGGGGGGGGGGGGTGGATTAAAAAACGTACTTTTCACGACCACGAATATGCCTACCTCTGGTATTATTGAGACTTTGCGTTCTATTTGTGCAAAGCCGATTATTTAAACTGTCACAGCGCTAGTTTACACCATACATACACTAGTAATTATATATACAAACTGAAAGCGAAGGAATGTATCCCTCCACCCGTGAAGCAGGTTATATGGTTTATATGGTAGTTTCAAGCATGTATGGGTGGTTTAGGTTGATAATGAGGATATGCGTTACGCTGTCACTGCATGGAGAAAACTGAAAACCGGTTTTTACTTTTATCGACGCGCGATTCATTGGATTAAAACGTGTTATGTATATACATAACACGTTTTAATCCAATGAATCGCGCGTCGATAAAAGTAAAAACCGGTTTTCAGTTTTCTCCTAGATGAGTTGCTTCTCACGTGAAGTAAGGTTATATATAGAAAAGAGTAAACTTTGGATGGTTTTGACTGGATCGATCTTCTTTAACACAATACGATGAGCTCATTTCGACCAGTATATCGGTCTTTTCAAGTAATGGTTAACATATGGAAGATTGCATATTTATGTATGAGCAAAGCAATAGCTCAACATCTTAACACGTCCGTGTATTGACAACGAAATCAGTCATTGTCTTTCAATCACGTACGTGAATTGCCTCCAGGTCTTCAATTGGGTGTCACTACAGGACAATGAGGCAACAATTAACAAAAATCAGTTCATAATCGTCCAACCCTCAGGTCTCGTATAGAAAAATACAATTGTTGAAATTCATGAATAAATCATTGTGAGATCTTCATCAATTGTATTTATATATATTCTAAAAGCGAATGTACATGGTTCGGTTAAGCCAAAAGTTTCCCTTCGAGCGGCCATTTTAAGGTGTTCACATTAAAATACCACCTCGAAGGAACTTCAAGTGATCTGACTGATGTACCGATACGTATAAAGACTCAGAGCAGAGTTTTAAATATGGTACTGTGATAGAATGGTCAACCATCTTACTGACTGAACTGATCTACCTCCCACACCAAATAGTTCCACGCAATTGTCGCTTTATACGTCACACCATTTTCTTCCAATAAGGACAACTATTTTTATGTATACGGTTTATCGGATCGTGTAATGAGATATAGTATCAACTTAATAAATGACAAATTTGGGAAATGTCATATGCCAAAAAACGTGCTACAGTGCCTTTAAGGAACCATGGGGACCTAACATTAATAGTAGCCTTTTTGGTAATGTATATGTTGTGTAGACATTTAACCTCTGAAGTGTTTTTTTTCTAAATTTCAAACTTTGAAAAAATTAAAATAAAATAGTAATTAAGGAACCTCAAAGATGTGTTCATTTTCGCCCTTAAGTCTTGTTGCTAACTTGCCTAGACGTTTAATATCAAGAGGTCTGGATGGCAGATTATATAGGCATGGTCAACAGTTTCAACTACTTATTCTTCGCTAATGGTCATGGTTCTCTTATTCCAACCGATGCTCACAAGTTTCATCATAATTCTACCCACAATGGTGGTGCATGCTTTCCCAGTAGCACTCGTTATTTGAATAAATATCCTTGTCCCCTTGAGCATATTTATGTTTTATTATATAATTATTTTTTGTATTCCTCGTTGAAATATTTTAGATATATACTGACGGGCAAAAGAAAGTATGTCACTCATGTATTCATTATATGTATACTTTTCAAAGTCAAATATCTCGAGTTTTCGACGTCGAAAACGGACTAGTTTGGGAAATTAGTCCAAAACATTAAATCAGTCAAAGAATACCTCTACGCGGTTTTTTTTATAAAAAAAAAAAGATTAAAATTTAAAATTCAAATTTTGAAATCTCCCAAAATTAAGTTTCATAAAACACAACTGTTAATCGACATATACAGAAATCAATAAATGTGGATCGTCATGCACATTTTTACAACTTTTTGAACATTGTAGGGGTCATGTTGGTGTAAATTTCATTTCTTACCCCTGTCTACTTTAAATAATGATATTTTAGTTAAAAAATAAAACAGTCACCAATTAAGTTATTCAAACTAATGCCGAAAGGTGTTATTGTATCGTGTCATAATCAAATGCATCTCATTTCTTTAAAATATTGAATTAGTCGAAAACAACTGAGTGTTATACTTTCTTTTGCCCGTCAGTTTATATTATTGCTTGTCTGGTTAATGAATTTAGTTCAATATACACACTAATGTGGAATACACGTTTTTTTCTTTATTTTGGATTTAGAAATCTTGGATTGAGTTTTGTCTGAACTTTTCCAAGAGGTAAAAGGCCCGAACCATGTCCACATGTGAGCGAAATACTTTTGAAAGTGACATGAAAGACTGTGATATCTTTTATGATGCCTCCAAGATGGAAAGCGATGTTTTTTTATATACTGGCTGATGAATTTAATTGGGATAGTAAATGACTAACGTGTAATACCGTTTTTATTACAACAGTATCTGCATCAGACAACGGCTGCGCATTAATATGTTTAAGTTTTCACTTCACTCGATGAAATACAGACACGGGAATGTCAAATATCCGCATTTAAATGAATTACACATGTCCACCGAGCCATAGTTTATCGAATGATCATGACACATGCAAGATTTGATGAACGCCCACAACGGTCTAAATTTGTGTAGCATTAGCAAGTCGTGAATCAGGAATTAATGAGGAATTTATCAAGAATTCACTGTTTGTACTGTTTGGTGAAATGCAAATCATACCAGCAGTGTACGCACTGATGTGTTTGCGAAATCTAGATTGTTGACATCAACAACTTTGAAACTACTTTTGTATTTTTAAAGTGTCTTTTAGAGTTTATTTTAGTATCAAATCGAGGATATGTGTTAGCATTGTTGACATTAACAACTTTTAAAATTACTTTTAAATTATATAAAGTGTATTTTAGAGTATATTTTTGTATGAAATTGAGGATAAGTGTTAGTGAATCTAGATTGTTGACAATAACACCTTTTAAAACTACTTTTAAATTGTATATAGTATATTTTAGAGTATATTTTTTGTATGAAATTTAGGATAAGTGTTAGTTAATCTAGATTTTTGACATTAACAACTTTTATAACTAATTTTAAACTGTATATCGTATATTTTAGAGTACAATTTTAGCATCAAATCGAGGATATGTGTTAGTCTATCTTTGCATGGCGACCCTCCTCGCACACACTTGGTATATGTCCCCGCGTGGGTTTCCCGTACGCAAATACCCTCAATGTTTACATTCGCCTCTCTGCCAAGTTGATCGTACATCTGGTTTGTCGTCCTGAATCTTCTATCAAATAGAGCGAAAGCAAGTCTAGAAATATCAGTATACAAGGTTGGCGATAAGAAAACTCCAAATCTCCTCTTTGGTTTATTTTCCCTTGATTTCAATGTTAAAATATTTTTCAACATTTTCATTTACAATATCACTGCTAGATGTAGTCTAATGAAACAAATATTGAAAATAATAAATAATAATAATAAACGAGCCTCTGTTTTCATAAAATCCCTTTTCTCATAGCCTCCTTTTAAATATTTGATAAATAGAGGATACATTTTCTTCTTGAATAATACAATGTTTATCTCATCGAGTCAGGTAGAGAGTTTATATTTTCACGAGTTCCATAAACATAAACTTTCTACTTTCTAAATGGCAAACTTGTAACGGAGGTTACGTGCGAAGAACTGTCTTGCGTAACCTTGGGAGAAAATTTTTGCAATTAGTTCTTATAACAAAAAATAACATGCAAAGCTTTTTGTTTCAAATGGGCAGTGTTCAGGTATACTTTAAGGCCAGTTCAGACAGTAAGATTTGTTGTTTCGATTTGTAGCATTAAACTTGTAATTATATATAAGTTGCATCCTGAGAACACTCGACTCGTATCAAATAATGTACATAAAACGTATGTTGATACTGTATGATGTACAGTTCGTACAAATCGAACAGTGTGAACGGGCCTTTAATAGCATATATGCACCAACTGGAATGTCTCCTGAAATGTTCTCTAAAAAAAAACCTTGTTCCAACCCATATACAATTTTATCTGTTTTTATATTTCATATTAATTGTGACGGTATAGACAGCCTCATAAGGGACTTTTATTTATCTTATATTTATCTTATATTTATCTTATATTTATCTTATATTCACATGCATTATGTCTTTGAAGAAGGTAGCATTTTTATCCAATGAAATTTATCTTACAATAACGGTAGATATTGATATAATAATACATATTGACGTTGATCCAAAAACGCTGAGCCTATTATCAAAGTCTTCTGTACTTTATATTATTCTTACTCAAATATTATACATTGCCAGAAAACGGGGCTGGTATCTGCACCGATGCGTTGCATATATTGCAATATAGAAATCTATTTATATAGAACTTGTTTTCCATTTCTATTCAGCTTCTTAAAAAATATCAAAATAGTATGGCAATC
Organism: Gibbula magus; assembly: GCA_936450465.1. Classification (NCBI taxonomy): domain Eukaryota; kingdom Metazoa; phylum Mollusca; class Gastropoda; order Trochida; family Trochidae; genus Gibbula; species Gibbula magus. Next base: position 42,410,661 of record OW388298.1, read on the forward strand.
TTCATTTTAACATTGTATAATTTTCAACACTATAAAATTATCAAAATTTGGTGAAAAGGTACTATATAATTAAGGGATGAACAAAAGACGTACATATATATATATATATATTTACATGTACATGTATATCAACAAAATTGTTCTACCCCGATGCATTCACTTCGAAAAGTTTAAATGGACATGTCAAGATATATTGGCTATCGGCACCTGTCAGCGTTGTCAAACATTAGAACACGATCTCATAATTTGTACTTACTAGTTCGTTGTGTTTCGCTTCTTTCCCTTAGTTTTCAATGTTTGACATCCTTCGAGTACGCTCCGAGAGACCCACCCATTTAAATCCCAGTCGTCTGAATAAGCGGAGCTTATCCGCCCCGCTATAACGCTATTGTTAGTCACGCAACCTCCGCATCTATGTGCCTCGTTATTACATGTTTACAAATCGTCCTGTCCTGTCATCCCGTCTCGGTTCGGCTCCCTTCATCTATGGACATTGTATACAATATATGTGTCATTTAGCATGGAAACCTATAAGTATAGTGAATGACTGTGAAATTGTGAGCTCAGAAAATAAAAAGGGAAATGTACAAAAACAGTATGTTAAAGGTGCATCCATTATGTTTCATAAAATTTTATTTGGCTTCAATACGTTCCAACTCACCACATGTGCTGTCTACAACACAAATGAATTCACTCAGCTTGCAAATTTATCACCAATCGCCAAATATGTCATAATTACTAGTTTCCAATTAAAATTGAGTAACATAATTATGTATGTGCAGAATCCGAAACTGCACGTCCTATTTACATGCACAGTAGTTATGTGACCTATTAACATTATCAACTCAAATTTGTCGTTTTGGCTGTTATAAATAAGATAACAACATTGACGCGCACCAGACGCTGTGCATTGTCCGGTTTTCGATCAGAAATCGATACTTTTACCCACCCTTCATATCGTCAATATGCTAAGTCTACTATCATCAAAATGGTAGTTTTCGGTAACAGTCGGTACTTCTCGATAAAGTAACACCATTTATATTGTTTGCAATATGTGACCCCCAACTACACAATGGATGTACATTTAAAGACTCAATAAGTCTATTTGGTGTTAACAGCAAACAGTGTTAAACTCCTTTCTATCAGTAAAATAAACTCTCTATCAGGCTACAGTGGCGATAGCCTTTTTATTATATGCTAAGCGATGTGAGACTGAGCTTTCTCAGTTTGAGAAATATAGAATACTAAACGACGTCCCGTTTGATAACATGTTTATTAAACGAGTGGATGGTTTGGTATTTTAACGAGCTAATTAAGAAATAGAAGACGAGTTGGCGTGCTTTATCGTTGAATAAAACGTAGCAGGGAGCATTAAAAACACGAAGGGCGAAGCCCTGAGTGTTTTATGCTCTCTGTTATGTTTTATTCTACGATAAAGCACAACAACGAGTCTTTTATTTCTTATATGAGATGCCCTTAAATAGTTGCTCGCTTTTCTATAAAAACCGTGGAGATATTATGTTATTTGTATAAACTATATTTTGAAAATATTAATGCCTCCCGTCGTAGAACACATTCTCTACCATTGAACAATCAAAGTGAAATACAGTGTGACGTCATTTGCTAAGCGACGCTCTAACTGACGTCTAAAATCACGAGCATGTTTTATTGTCTTATAAAGCACGCTGTCGGTCCCATTGACCGCCTGTGTAATATTGTCGTAGGTATCTTATATAGCGAGTTAAACACGATGTCATTCACGAGATGCACATTCAATATGTTATCAAACGGGACCGAGTTAAGTAATTTATTTATTACTCAATGATGTAAATAGCGCTGAAGTGCAAGAAAATCGTTGTTAATGACGCTCACTTGCAAATAGGTTACTCGCTATTGCAGTCGCGCGGCTAACATTGTGACGTCAACCAAAAACGACTATGACGTCACGCGCCGATTTTGACGTTACGGCAACACACATGTGTGTAACCAACTCATTGTTATCTAATGAGTGATCTCACCACGGTTGAGTAATAAAATGTGTTCTCATCACTGCAGTTTGATATCACTTTCTCAACACAGTAAAAATATGGGGATGACGTCATGTGTACAATGGTATGACGTCACGTTTACAATCAACGCAACGTCATCACCGTTGCTAAGTGACAGAGCAACACTGGTATGACGTCGCCCAAACTCGCTCAATTGAAGCAATTTTGGACTTAAAACACCACAAACATAATAATTTGTGTTTCCAATGTGATCTCATCTCGTGACGGGGTAGGGTTATATCAACAGTCTATCTCAATGTGAATGAAGTCTTTGTCATGTGTCAGTTTATTAGATTCTCGATGAGAGGTAAGTGATATCACAATGAAAACACAAAATATCCTCTATATCACCACTCAACTGAGTGACGATAAACTTTATCGTCATCGGGACAATGTTATGACGTCATAGTGTCAGCTTGCGAAAGCTGTACGTTTGCGTTGAAATCACCCCACTTCAACACATAACACAGAACTAATAATATAATAAATATAATATCTGTCCTTCCTTAACAAATACCATGTTTAGATAAGCATGGTATTTGTCAAGAAAAGCCAAATATCCTATATATTTCACGAGTGGCTTTTCTACTTTTCTACCTCACTCGGTGAGGTAAACATGGTAGTTGTCAAGGAAATAGAGATGTTTAACCAAGTGTGTTTCCGTATCATTAATATCATGTTTTTGGAATAAAAATTGTATTTTGTATATATTTTGTATTACGGGAGCTTTCGGCTTCGGGATTTCACCAAATGTTCGACTGCACATGCTCAGACCCATATTGACCCAGTTTGTCTCGTGTTAGCCCTGTTTTCCCCGTATTGGCCCAGTTTCCCCGTAATCAATGGCCCAGTTTGCCCCGTAATGGCTCAGTTTCCCCGTATTGACTCCGCTGTCATATAATGTTATTAACGGAAATACTTAATTAATGACAACTTTATTAATTAACTTCTTTTCATTCTATTTGCACAACACTAAACATCTCATTTATATTGAAACAATAATTTTAAATAAGATTGGTGAACAAATAGCACGGGTCAAAGTTGTGATTCAACATCGTGGAATCATGATGGACTGGCCCGCTTATTCGTCAGATTTAACTCCATTGGGCACGTGTGGAAAAAGCTTCGAAGGCAGAAGAGCTTCCGCACCGCAAGGCAGAAGTCGCACTAGTCTATATCACTGGTTAATTCAAGCCTTGCCGCATTTCTTTAACTCGCCTGTGCTAATGTAGTGGCGCTGCACCTAAACGTCATTGTACGCTGGCACAGTAAAGTTAAAGAACATGCGGCAAAGCTTAAATAAATCTGTTATTGAGACTGGCGCGTGTTAAAGGGGCAGTAGCACGTTTTTTCGCTGAAATAAGTTGATGAAATGTATTTGAAAAATAATGTCACTAATAGTAAAACACCCTTCTCTCTTCGGAAAATCAAGTTAAAAAATCAGTGTACATGGATCCGTAAAGCCATGAGAAAAATTTGTGTCATTCAAAATAATAAATTGTGTTCACAATAAAATGGCCGCCATGGAATTTTTGCTTTATACGCAACATCGTTATTACCACTACGGATAATTGGTTTGTGTAATAAGATGTTTTACCCTCTTAAGTAAATATGAATGACATAAACGATAATTATACATTGGAAATTTGAAAAAATAAAATTTGCAAAAAACGTGCTACTGCCCCTTTAAATTTGGAAGACGAGTTTACATTAAGTCAGATACGTCTGAAGTAATATTGAATTTATGGTGGGACGGGTCAGACTTCGAACACGCTATAAGGAACACTCTCCATCGCTGGCGATTTTAAAACTTCCTCAGCTCTTATGTGCACAGCAGCGTGTTAGCTGCACTTGGATTTGGAAGTGCGATCAAACATATCTGCCAAATAAAATGTGACGAGATGCAGCAAGGTTTACGTTTGAATTAGCCAGTGATAGATCGAGTCTTGTGCTCGGTGTGGATCGAGGGGGAAGTTGTCGAACACGTTGCACAATCCTCAATCATGATGTAGAGGGTTTCTTCCCACAGAGGGCGATTCCTTCAGAATTTATATCGCAACTTCTGTTACATATCGAGCACTTTCTCGGCTAGAAATAGAGAACCCCGCTTGGTTGCATCATAAGTTACGTGTGCATTCAGCGACTTTATTTTTTACAAACTGCGCAAACATAGTTTACAAGAGAGAATTCGGTCGCACATGAAAATAGATGTACGGATGGGCAAAAAAAATGACGTTGACAGTGCTGCAAACTTTCACCGCTAGGGGATTATGCGATAACAGTATCGCCTATATTCAATAGAGGTTATGATAGAAATTTCTGAAGAGAGTAGCCTCTGTGGGAAGATAATGGATGTAGAGTAAACACGGTCAACTTGACTCGGGGAAGAAATCACGGTGAATCATGTCACGTTTGATTGATCACGGGGTTAATTAGTGACGCATGACGCTGCATATACAAATTAATCATAATCATCTTCTCCCGAGTGTCAAAGCACGTAGGTAATTATGCTTGGATTGCAAACTCTCAATTTCACGCTTTGGCGACCTTTCTCGTACGTGGTCAACAGGCTGTTATTGACATGCTGTGACCTATATGCTGGCATAAGAGGGATGGGGACTAACTGATTCGTTACCCATACAACGTGCTAACTATTTTAATAAAAAAAGAACCCCCCTTCGCTTTGACCCACACCCGGAATTTCTCACGTGACAATTGTAACATAAAAAAAGAGCCTTCGACTGTGCAGATCATCAGGATTTGCATGATTTATCAGCACTGGTTGAAGATTTGAAAACATGTCATCTCAAGTAAAACACTCTCAACCTTTTTATCAGAATGTCCTCAATGACATGGTTACAAATGGCTAAAAATGTTTCCTCAGGTAAGACCACAGGGGCTCGTATTGTCGAACAACTAGCGATTAGAAAGCATACTAAGTCGTGGCTCGTTGATTACTTTTAACGAATCCACAGCTTCTCATGCATTCTCCATTACATAACTCTTGCCAGTCTCCATCACTGGCTGATTTTAGCCTTGCAGTATTTCCCCCGCTATTCCGTGGAGCGCTTCACCTGAAATGCATACTGGTTTCCGATTTCCTAGCACGGAAACCTTAAGGAAATACTGCAAGGCTTAAATCAGCTAGTAATGGAGACTGGCAAAATTTTGCATTGCGCAGGGAAATTGAATCAAAACTCAATGCCCAGTCATGGGCTCTTTAGTTGTTAACATGTTGGACAACCGCGGTACCCTGTTCGAGAATGTCATTAAAGGGGCAGTAGCACGTTTTTTGCAAAATTTATTTTTCAAATTTACCATTTATAATGATAGTTTATGTCATTTAAATTAACTTTAGAGGGTAAAACATCTTATCAACAAACCAATTATCTGTAGTGGTTAAAACTATGTTGCGTATAAAGCAAAAATTGCATGGCGGCTATTTTATTGTGAACGCAATTTATTATTTTGTATTACAAAAACGATTCCCATGGCTTAATCAAAACATGTACACTCATTTTAAACTTTATTTTCCGAAGAGAGAAGGATGTTTTACTATTGGTTAAATTATTTTTCAAATACATTTCATCAACTTATTTGAGCGAAAAAACGTGCTACTGCCCCTTTAAGGGGTTAGTAGAGGAACTACGTACGGTACGTGTTCGTGTAAATATAAAGGGTCGTTTTCCTCCTTTTCTTGAACCGCTAAAATCTATGTCAAGACGATTTTGTTCAAAATAGCATTATCCAAGTCATGATAAATAAATGTCAAGGCGCAACAAACAATATGCGGTATAGGTGAGCGCTACCCAGCTCCAACTCGAACTGCGCATGCGTCGTTATATCTGAAGCCGCTCTGCTTCTTTAAAGCGTCCTATAAGGTCGTTAAACATTAAGTTTGCTTACAATCTTTGTCTTTGAACGTAGTGCATACAATTGCTTCCTTCGCCTTGAGAATGGGTCATATGACGAAATAACTTTGCAACGATGTTTCGGTCGATGAGTTTATGCCTGTGAAATATCGCATTCTCGGTCACTGTGGTATAACACCTCTAGAAGTCCACTTATAGTGATAACATCATAGTGGCAGATCCGGGGAGGGGTGAGTGGGGTGGTGTTAAAGTTGGAAACAATGGTCTAACGTAACGAATTTTCTTATAACGACACATTGTTACCATGGCGACGGAGTGGCAAGTGTTGACATAAACATGGTATTAGTCTACGATAGACATGCATATCCTCTATATTTTTCACGGCATATTCTATTTACGACACTCGTGACTGATTCTTGCCATATATCTCGCTCATGCTCTCGCTCGGGCAATTCCAATATTCAGGCACTTGTGTCGTAAGGCTAAGATATGGATACGAGTTATCCTCTTTTTGCAATTAAAGGTATGTTATTGTGATTTAAAGCTGTAAAAAATGAAAATTATTCTACAGTTTCAGAGAAATTAAAAAAATTTTTAAATAAATAAATAAATAAATAAATAAATAAATACATAAAGCTGAGAAAATAAAGCGACCACAAAAGAGAAGCAACTTCGAAACGAATAAAATACATTCTTACAGAACTTTTAACTTGTTCTATTTACAAAGTAAACGCAACGCATTACTCGCGCAAGTCTCCGTCACTGGCTTATATTCAGGTCTATATAGCCCCTGAATCTCTATTATACTCTTATATTTCGTGAGCTTATTTATTCGATTTGCCATCCCATTGTGCGTTAGTTACTGCAGCCGAGCCGGCCCTTGCCTCGAATAATACTAGTCCTGAAAATTGGGGTAACTATCCTTGGATATGTTTAGATTGGACAATATTTACAAAGAACTTCACAAATCATCCCGTCTCCAGGCCGATTGCAAAGCGTGCGCATTACAGGTTATATGTTATATAGGCTCGGCTGCGCTGAATCAGTGAGAGACTCGCCATACTAACTAATTAACTTCATTTGTCTGCTTGTCAGCCCCGTTATTTTTTAAACGCTGAGCAAAATGAACACATTTCAGAATTTTTTATTTTCATTTTGTCAAATTTAAAAAAATGTTACCCCAGAGGCTTGATGTCAGACTGCCAACCCCATGAAATGGAACTGGAAAGTAAGATGCGGCTTCAGCCTCGTTTTGGATAAGAAGGTCATATATACGTGCTTGGATTTGGCAACACTGAGATGCTTCTGTCAGATGGCGAAGGTGAGTTTTCTTGTAGATCTATGTTGCGAGGAAGTGTACCTTTATTTTGTATATTTGTGTGTGTACTATTTCAGTACATTCTTCATTTACGTTTTTGTCGACGGCCCCAAATCAATTCATCGGAAGCTTGCTCTTTTTTTAGCCTGCTCGTGTGTCTACAGTAGGCCTACTGTGTATATATAGCGACGGTGTTTGCCCGGCCCGTTATAAAGCGAAAGATTCTGTTAGCCGAGGGATATTAGGTTTAGGTTTGAGTCGGGGTTTTTTAAATATATATATGTTACATGAAAATGCGTGGGTGATAAATAAAGGTTATCTTAATGGAATTCTCGTGCACCAAATCATTGATTAAAGTGTCTAGGTCTAAGTGCATTATGTTTATTTTGAGATATTTATATTACTTTGAGAAGGGCAAAGCTACACACCTACGAGTTAATTATATGAACCGTTGATATCAATAAAACTTTACATATATTGAAAAAGTCTGTGACGTGAAGAAAAAAATTGACAATTGTTCAGTGAAAATATTAATATAAAACATTCAAGTAGAATTTGTTAACACCAATTCTCACGACTGTGCTTAACATACACGAACTGTTTTTAAAAAATCATGTTCAATATTTTGTTGCGTTTTAAAAATTAAGGAGGAGGAGGAGGAGGAGGAGGAGGAGGAGGAGTAGCCCGATAGGAGCCCAATATATATCCCATCAATTTATTACTCCGTAGCAGGTACATATCTACTCATTAGCCAGTACCTTTATACCGCCTGTGTAGTGTAGTGTCGAGGTCGTGTTTACTTCGAGTCACGTGGGGCACATGTCAATAACAAGTTGTAAAACATTGTTATCATTTATTTTTTACCAATCAGGCACAGAGAGGGCGTGTCATAAAGAGCGTTTGAGCGTTGAGTTCTTAATCATTAAGAGTATATTTTGTCAGGAAAATACGAGCGTCTGATTGGCTGAGAAAGTACATGTAGGTTGAGTCCTAAGAGGTTTAAAGTACCACATTAAATCCGGTATACATGAAATGGCGAGGAGTTCGTGTTATTCACAGAAATTTTGGTCAGTTATCAGAGGTTATCACGTTTATTGGTCAAACCTAAATTAAATTACACTTGTGACGTCACCCTATTGTTCTTTCACTCCATTAATTTTCAGTAATGGAGAGTTACACATCACATCATATTTTTAAAGCAGAAATTTAATTTCTTTAACTTTTTAAAGCAATTGTGATGAAAGAGCAGTACTTTGAGTTTAAGTTAAGTAGGGTAATATCCTCGTAACTCTCCATTCCTAAAAAATAATGGGCCTCGGCTTCATTATTGTTAAGGAATGGAGAGTTACTCGGACATTACCCTCTACGTAAAATAAGGGCCGGGCCTCCATTAAACGCCGGGAGGTAAGAACCCTTAAATGTTAATAAGAGCCCGGGCCCCTATTAGAGGAAATACGGTAAATGTACTTTAGGTGAATATTAAAGAGCTGGGCCTCCAATAAAGGCTGAACCTCTATCTAACCTCCCTTAAATATAGAGCTTGGGATACCGTATTTCCTCCAATAGGGACCGTGCCTCAAATATAGGAGCCGGGCCTCTAATAGCAGCCGGGGGGTAAAGGTACCTGAAGGTGAATAAGAGCCGGGTCTCTAACAAGAAAAGCCTTTAAAAAGGCATGGTTGGAGGCATCTTGTTAAGGCTAGAAGATAGTGTAAAAAGGATATGTATGTCATATGTGATATAGCATTCTGGCCATTTTTCGGTAAAAGCTTTAATTGATTATACTAATCAAACAATCAAAAAGGTGTACCTCGATCGATCGTTTAAGTTGTGTGACATAGTTATATACCGTATTAACAATTTACATACATTATTTATAAATAAAATTCTATTATATATAATCTATCATTTGAAAATAAAAGTGAAGTCAACTTCCCGATTTATTTTAACATATTAGATCTATAGGCCTATATTATGAATCTAAAACGTTGTTGAGAAGGTATATAGACCTATTTCCCCTGAAACAAGCAGTCAACCATTTGTTAAAACTGTGCTATTCTAAAATATACCAATTCGATTGATTATGAAGCAAATGTCGGTTATCTTGGAAGGAAGGCATATGGATCTACTTTTAGTCCAAGGATAATGGCCCGGTATCCCCATGCTTGGTGCTTTCAGTTTGGACATAAATATGGTTATATCCAATATTTGTTTACACAAGTACATGTTTCACTGTCAAGATTACATTATCAGTACATTGAGTACAATACATATGGAAGTTTTATTGGCATTGAAAAAATTAATAACTGAGTGGAAGGTTGGCGTGTTGATTGACCACTTATGTTATCGAGTTGTACATGCTTGCGTCGCGCGGTTAATGTTTTTGTGTCAGGTTTCTTGGATTTTCCGAAACTGCAGTGCGAAATTATGCACTGAATTGGTACACGTCTGCTCATTCAGGTGTAAAATGATTTTGAATTGAAAACATATTATGTTTACTAACGTTCAGATTCAAAATAACACAACGGTAGTTTAAATTGAGATGTTTTTACAAAATCTGTTTTCGCAGTAAAAGAGGATAATTATTTCGGACAACCCACATCGTCACGTGGTTAAAAAATTGTTACAGCTGTGTTCATTGGTCATATGATTTTACCAAATTATGAAGAGGCCAAGCATGATTGGTTGAAAGTTTATTTTGAATATTCCAACTGTAATATAGGGTGAAATTTCAACTGTGTATACAGGTTGGGGGCGTTTGCGCCTCCAACCAATAAGGGCCCGTGTTTTATCGCATATGTGCCCAGGCACTAAGAGGGTTAAACTACCATGCTAAATTAAGTTTATGTCAAATGGCGAGGAGTTTGTGTTATTCTAAGAAATTTTAGTGAAATTTCACTAACAAATCTTCAATCAAACACCTTAAATATTCCATATAGGTATCCAACTAGGTAATTCCGCAGATGAAAATTACATAATTATTGCATAAACATGTGTTTTTGGCGATTTAACACACCTCATAAATTCATCTAGCGGCAGTAATAATCATCATTAATTAATTAATGAGGCTCCAAGGAACGGGTCGGTCCGCTGGTCACAGACGACCCGACGTCTGTGGTTAATCAGTCACGCCTTAATGATTCTTCTCAAAACGTTTCGCGGCGGTAATCGCGGTATTGTTAAAATGGGTGAATTAAAATCGTCTTAATAATCAATTGAAAGTGTACATTGTCTCGTTTTTTTGCTCAATTGATTCCGATATGCAATATACGTAGAGGTAATCATCTGTCATTCTTAAGAAAAATGCATTTCACCAGATCTTAAATACATCTCATGTAAAAAAAAAAAAAAATGTCTGATTGAAATCGACCTTGTTCTGAGGAATAAAATTTGCAAAATAATATATCTACCGGGATACGAACAGTTTATGTAGATTCCTCGCCACAAGGTCTGAGGACATCCCGTATAGGCGTGTGTTCCGAACCAGTTTAGCGCAGCCAAAGCCCAGTCAAACAGCTGACCAAACACATCATAGTTTTTAAACGGTCGCTGTTTTGAAAACATTCGGAACAGACAAAAGGATAGCTGTTTGGAGTTATCTGCCCCTAGCTTCTCGCACCGAAAGCTTTTGTTGGACGTATTGTGATTGGTTTACTGAATTGCGTCAGAACATGCGAGTCCACGGGCTGTTATCAGACGGTTTGGCGAGGAAACCTCCGAACGAGTTCGTATCCCGGTTGAGGCACTATTTTGCAAATTTTTTCCGCGGAATACCGTCGGTTTTAATCAGCAAGAAAAAAAACTACTGCAAGGCCTAAAACAGCCAGTAATGGAGACTGGCAATAGTTATGCCTTGCATTGAAAAGTTGCCGTGTACCAAGTTGATCGTACTGGGTTTCGGCTTCACTTTTACCCCCATTCCAACGAGCATACGACCCCACTGTGAACGCCCTCAAGTCTTGGGAAGATCGTCGTGCTCGGGAAGAACATCTCCCATTGGTCGCATGTTGTCGCAGAGTGCACGTGGCTTGATACCCCAATTCCACCGAGCATACAACCCCACTGCGATCGATTTTGGTCCCTCAGTCGTACACACTCTCACTCGCTCCCAATGACATCGCACTGAAGTCTTGGAAAGATCCCTATATTCGCCATGGGTCGCATATTGTCGCAGGGGGATTTGCGATTTCGATTGTCTGTTTAAAAAATCTGCGATCGATGCGACTGCTCGCCAAATTCGCTCGTAATGCGCTCGTATTGGTCCCAATGGGGTCTTGGTATGGTCGTATGTCAGTCGCATGAGCTGTCGTGTCAACTCGCTGTGCATTCGCGTTCTCGAGTGCGATCCCACAGCGACTGTGGTTTTCATTCACTGTTTTGATACTACCAATCATAACTAATCCCGCGACAAATAAGTAATGCACCACGACCGCACCAAAACCTCACCATGACCGATTTAGATGGGTATGCGATCGTAAAAGACATTCTCTACTACCTGACTGTGTTCTTGTCTCTCCAATGGGGAGAGCTTCTCTCGTACCAGAACAAAACAGAACATAATTTAATTTATCATAATTCATATAAGTGATAGAGGACAGAATGTCATAAACTTTACAAGTTCTACGCAATTTACATATACATATAGACAAACGTAATACAAATTACACATTTAGTTAGTTTTTAATCAAAAGAGACGCATACATTTTACACCAAAATGCAAACATTCTGCATTTGAGGTGAGCCGAGGTGAGTTGGGGTTTAACGCCGCTTTCAAGAGTATTTCACTGCTGCTAGTATTACGGTGGGGAGAAAGCCAGCAACACCATGTGGCTATGCATTGCGGTGAAACCTGCGAACATCGACTGTACCTAGCGAACCATGGGTGGTACTACGCTGATATTCAGTGTAGCATTGCACCCAAACCTTACTGCGTGTAGAACAGTTCTCTACTGCAGACAAAGTTGCCGTGCCGTGTCGAACCCCGGACCTCTTGATCCGAAGCCGAACGCGCTAACCACTGCGCTATCCCGCCCCCTTCTGTATTTGATATTAATGTTAAGAGGGTAACGGCCGCGTTTGCCATAGACAATGTAGTCTGGCGTGGACATTTTATTTACAAAATTTAAGGTGGAGCCGTTCAAGGCAAGTAGGAGAGAGCGGGAATCATTCGGACGATTTTTAGACAAATCCTCCTGGACTATTAAATACCAAGATCTGAAAATCATGATACGTGTCTCAATAAAGCTTGAATCGAAGGTACATCCATTGTGTTGTTTGGGGTCACATATGCCGAACGTTATAATGGGTGTTACTGTTACCGAAAACTACTATTTTGATGATAGTCGACTTCGTATATTGACGATATGAAGGGAAAAGTAGTGATTTCTGATCGAAAACCGGACAATGCGTCGCGATTGACGCGCGCCAATGAGTTAAACGTAACAGACAAATGCCATATTAGAGCTGATAGTGTTAAATGGGTAATATAACTACTGTGCATGTACATGGGACGTGAAGTTTCGATTATTGCATATGCACACTCGGTTTTTATTGGAAACTAGTAATTATGATATATTTGGCGATTGGGGATGAATATGCAAGCTGAATGATTTTTAGCTCATCTGGCCTGAAAGGCCCGATTGGCTTATGGCATGGAATGGTGTCTGGCGTCCGTCCGTCCATCCGTCCGTCTGTAAACTTTTCCCATTTGCATCTTCTTCTCCAAAACCACTTGGTCTAGGGAGCTGAAATTTTTTGTGCAGACTCATTAGCTAATGGGGATTCTAAATTGTAGATTTCATGACCCCGTGACCTCAAATGGGGTCACAGAGGTCACAACCCCAAAAACCTATTTCATCTTCTTCTCCAGTTCCAAAAGGTCTAGAGAGCTGAAAAGTTGTGTGCAGACTCCTTGGCTAATGGGGATTCTAAATTGTAGATTTGGTGACCCCGTGACCTCAAATGGGGTCACAGGGGTCTCAACCCCAAAAACCTATTTTCATCTTCTTCTCCAGTTCCAAATGGTCTGGAGAGCTAAAAACGTTGTGGGCTGACTCCTTGGCTAATGGGGATTCTAAATTGTAGATTTCATGCCCCCGTGACCTCAAATGGGGTCACAGAGGTCACAACCCCAAAAACCTATTTCATCTTCTTCTCCAGTTCCAAAAGGTCTAGAGAGCTGAAAAGTTGTGTGCAGACTCCTTGGCTAATGGGGATTCTAAATTGTAGATTTGGTGACCCCGTGACCTCAAATGGGGTCACAGGGGTCACAACCCCAAAAACCTATTTTCATCTTCTTCTCCAGTTCCAAATGGTCTGAAGAGCTGAAAAGTTGTGTGCAGACACCTTTGTCAGTGGGGATTCTAAATTGTTGATTTGGTGACCCCGTGACCTCAATTGGGGTCACAGGGGTCACAACCTTAAAAAAAAACAATTTTCATCTTCTTCCCTTAGTTCCAAAAGGTCTAGAGAGCTGAAAAGTTGTGTGCAGACTCCTTGACCAATGAGGATTCTTAATTGTAGATTTCGTGATCCTGCGACCCCAAATATAGGTCACAGACGTCATGACATGAAAAGCTATTTCATCTAGAGATTTTATGTGTTCTTTAAAGGGAGGTAATTTAAAGGAAATAACAGTAATGAATTAAATCTTCAAGTGTGTCTTTATTTGTAGGGAATGTTATCTCTGGCCTCAAAGATAGATCAGAGGGGTAAGGACCTTAAGACCTATTTCATCTTCTCCATTTAAAGTGCTTCCTATGTGTTATATCTCTCACCTAGAAGTTGACATTTTGAATTAGTTAATGTATATAAAACCTGATGAGCTATAAAGCCCATGGCTCTATTCTTTTTACTGTAAACAGCACATATGGTCTGTTGGAACGTATTGAAGCAAAATGAATTTTTATGAAACACAATGCATGCGCCTCTAATAGTTTATGTATATGCCTGTCACGGAATAGCCCTATAGTGTCTACATCAACATCACAACACAACACAACACAGATTGAGAATACTAAACTAAGAATTAAAAAATAGAGCCATGGGCTCTGTAGCTCATCAGGATTTGTATTGTTATAAATTGTAGCTTGTTCAAGACCTTTTTTTACTTGAAAAGAAGATGAACATAGGTTTTTAAGGTTGTGACCCCTGTGACCCAATTTGGGGTCACAGGGTCACGGAATCTACAATTTAGAATCCCCATTAGCCAAGGCGTCTGTACACAACTTTTCAGCTCTCTAGACCTTTTGAAACTTGAAAAGAAAATGAAAATAGGTTTTTGGGGTTAAATCAACAATTTAGAATCCCCATTAGCCAAGGAGTCTGCACACAACGTTTCGGCTCTCTAGACCTTTTGGAACTGGAGAAGAAGATGAAAATAGGTTTTTGGGGTTGTGACCCCAGTGACCCCATTTGAGGTCACAGGGTCATGGAATCTACAATTTAAAATCCCCATTAGCCAAGGAGTCTGCACACAACGTTTCAGCTCTCTAGACCGTTTGGAACTGGAGAAGAAAATGAAAATAGGTTTTTGGGGTTGTGACCCCAGTGACCCCATTTGAGGTCAAGGGGTCACCAAATCTACAATTTAGAATCCCCATTAGCCAAGGAGTCTGCACAACACTTTTCAGCTCTCTAGACCTTTTGGAACTGGAGAAGAAGATGAAAATAGGTTTTTGGGGTTGTGACCCCTGTGACCCCATTTGAGGTCATGGGGTCATGAAATCTACAACCCAAAATCCCAATTAGCCAAGGAGTCTGCACACAAATTTTCAACTCTCTAGACCTTTTGGAACTGGAGAAGAAGATGAAAATAGGTTTTTAAGGATGTGACCCCTGGGCCCCATTTGGGGTCACAGGGTCACGAAATCTACAATTTAGAATCCCCATTGGCCAAGGAGTCTGCACACAACGTTTCAGCTCTCTAGACCTTTTGGAACTGGAAAAGAAGATGAAAATAGGTTTTTAACCATGTGACCCCTGTGACCCCATTTGGGGTCATGGGGTCACGAAATCTACAATTTAGAATCCCCATTGGCCAAGGAGTCTGCACATAAAAATTTCAGCTCTGTGGAGTCATTGGTTCTGGAGAAGAAGTCGAAAAAGCGAAAAGTTTCGGACGGATGGACGGACGCCGGACACCATGCCATGCCATAAGCCCATCGGGCCTTTCAGGCCTGATGAGCTAAAAACCTATCATGTCATCACTGTCACCAGGCCCATCAGGGTTTGCATGATTTACTTTCTAAGGTTGAATATAATAGAATAGAAATAGATATGTTCTTAAGTAATACCTACCCATCTCATGTCAATAACCTCATGACCTCAGACAAGTCTTGACATGTAAACAGCTACATTCCAAACACAGTTACAATGTGAGAGAACATATCGCATCGAATGACAGATGTGACGGGATGGGGCGGGAGTGGAGGGCTGATTTTGGCTGGGGTGGTCACTTGGTTGGTTGGAGACAGAAGGATTACACTGGATAGCTACCTAACATATTAGTTAAAGCAACCCCACCCCACAACGATAAAAAAATTAACATTGCCTTATACTCACATTTTACCAACGCTTTTCGCCTATGTAACATCAACTTCCATTTCTATAAACACTGTCTCTATCCCTCTGGTTCCAGTTCGCTGGTACAATTCGCACACTACTCTTTCAATGGGTAGCATTTTTATATGAGACGATTCTTAGTACCATCATTGCTTAGCCAAGGATAATTCTTTTTTTTCTTTATTATTCTGTTAAGCCTTCTGACCACTTCTGTTTGAAAAATGAGCAAATGTTCTCCCTAAAAGTATCGATTATTATTACCCACGTGGTACTGTGAAAAGGGGTTTCATAACAATCTGTTATGACACATATGTGCCATAACACCCTCAAGTACTTTGATTGCTTAACGGTGAAGTTTGACATTGCCTGGACTATTTATTCATTCATAAAACGAACGTGAATTCATTCATGAACTTGCAAGTACTTTACGACAACAATAACTTAATATCTAATTCTACAGTTAATTCATGAAATCGCACTCACCACAATGATTGATTTTAATGAATAATTACCAAATACAGTGGAAACCAGTAAAAAAAAAAGTAAAGACCATTCAACTAAAATGTAGGACAAAACGATATTTAGTTACATTTTAGTTTAGTTTTCATTGAATATCTAACTATAACAATTTCAACAGTTCTTTTCCAGAAAACAGCACTGGCGTGTACTACTAGCTCTGATGTTGGCGTCTTTGGTGACGTACTACGTCGTCTACCACGCAGAGGATGACGTCAGGAACGTGGTTCTCTCCATGCGTGTCCGCGCTTCCTTCCTGTTTGTTCTTGAACCTCAAGATGCATCTCCAGTTGACTGCAGCGCCCTTGTACGTGGCGTCAAAACTGAAATCCTTAAAGCTCGTCTCTCTAAAGAAGGACCCTCGGTCGGTGGCGTGCCATCTCCGGAACAATCATGTGAAGATTTCAAAAAGAAGCGGAAATATATTTTAGATGTGACCCAAGAGGAATCGGAGTTTCCAATAGCGTTCAGTCTTCTTGTTTATAAAAACTCTCACCAAGTCGAGCGACTTTTGCGTGCTGTGTATAGGCCTAGCAATATATACTGTATACATGTTGACCTCAAATCAACTGCAATGCTGGAAGAGATGCGTCGTCTGGTGCACTGTTTCGATAACGTTTTCCTATCCTCACGTCAAATCAATGTACACTGGGGAGAGTTCTCAGTCCTGGAACCAGAGCTGGTGTGCATGGAGGATTTGATGAAATCTGCCACTAGGTGGCGCTACTTCATCAACCTGACAGGTCAGGAGTATCCATTGAAAACAAACTGGCAGCTAGTACAGATTCTGAAAGCTTATCACGGTACAAATGATGTATCTGGAACAGTAACCAGGTGATTAAAGAGTATTTGGGTATTTTTTGCGGAAAGGAAATTCATTGCACACATTCTTGTTTATAAATGTATTTTTTTAATACACTTCCGACTTACGACAATGGAACAAATGTTTCTGGACTCATATTTTCGAAGCTCTCTTAGCGCTAAGTACCATACATTAACATTGACTTACGACTATCTTAGCACTAAGAGAGCTTCGAAGATACGGGCCCTGGAACAGCTACAATGCAATTAAGAAAGACTTTAATACCACAGTGATAAACATGTCTCTTGGACAATAACATTAGACTCAAAACAAGCAAATATTTAGACGCTTTCTCAATACAAAGTCAACATAATGTTTGAAATCTTTACCTCCAGGTACAACGAGAATATACGCAGGTTCTGGCGAGCTGGCTCCGCCCCTCACAACCTCACTCCTGTCATTGGCTCCGTCCATGTGGTTGTCAACCGCCATTTTGTCAACTTCTCCGTCAACGACCCGATAGCTAAAGATTTCAGGGAGTGGCTCAGACACACAGAGGTTCCAGACGAAACGTACTTCCCGACACTCAATTTTAACCCACACCTTGGGATACCTGGTACATTTAAAGGTATGAAAGCAGTGTATTAAATAAGCCTTCTTATGTTGTAATATATAAATCAAGCTTGGTATGATTACAGTTTTCGAAGGTAACACAAAGCTTCCTATTCTAAAGATTATCTTCTGTCAACATTAACCCCATGAGTGTCTCAGGGTATGACGTAAACGTTCCACTCCACTTGTTCATACCCTGGGTGCAAAGCCAGCTCAGATCTTCGCGAGGTGACGTATGATACAGCCAATCAAATGCTGTGGTTTGCGATAAAACTTAAGCCAATCACAGAGAGCCTTTAAAAATGAAGTTGGCCTTCGCACTTCTGCTTATCTTCCGCAAAACGGCGACTTCCTTAGACAAACGAGCTGAAATCGAAGAGTTTTTTTCCGCCAAATTGTCTCAGACGCAGACCGATGTACTTGACCACCTGTATGCTGGTGAAGATGTTATCTTATCGGTTTTGAAAGATCATTATGATTTCCGCAGTGATCCACAACAAAGAACGCAGGCGAAAGTTTGCGAACTGGGCGCCGCCATCTTAATTCTGCCGACTCGCTTTTCAAGTACTTTCATTGGTTGTCTGTTTAGGTTGTTCTTCGACTATACGTCACCTCGCGAAGGTCTGAGCTGGCTTTGCACCCAGGGTATGAAAGTGGTGGGGAACTTTGATGCATCAACCTCAATCAACCTCAATACAACAAACATGATATCTGATCTTTAGGTCGCCAGGTCCGGCATCCATCCATCCTTCAACTTTTTTGCATTTTCGTCTTCTCCTCAATAACCAGTGGCAGCACTGGCCATAATAAATATTTATAATCTAATGTATAATCTTAAGATTATCGGTTATAATGCACATTTTTATGGTAGCTTCTTGTAGATACAGTGTTCAAATAAAGAAAAGTTACCATTCTAATGTTTTCCCTCCAAAACAATATTTCCATAATGTTTTTCCCCAAAAAAGTGTTTGGGACGGGATAGCACAGTGGTTAGCGCGTTCGGCTTCGCATCAAGATGTCCGGGGTTCAAATCACGCCAGGGGCACGGCAAATTTGTTTGCTGTGGAGAACTTTTCTGCAGTGTCACCCATGGTTCACTAGTTCCAGTCGATGCTCGCTGGTTTCACCGCAAGGCATTGTCACCATGGCGTTGCGGACTTTCTCCCTGCAATAATACTACGAGCTGCCTTAAACCCCATTTTACCTCACCTCACCTCACCTCACCTCACCTCACCTCACCTCACTTTATTGCAGAAGTCAAGGTGAAAAAATTCTACCAAAATCGTGTTCCATCACGAACACATGGGATTCGTTCCATAACAGTGAGCGCTTATAATCGCTCATTGAGCACTCAATGTAGCGCTCAAATGAGCGCGTATTCTCTCCTGAACGACACGGTGCGATTCCTCGAGGTTTGCTCGCTTTGCTATGTAGCGCTACCTTGAGCAATCGCGTTCAAGGGAGGTTTATAAGTAATCGCTCATTGAACACATGGTCACATTGCATTATTCATGACATCTTGGTTCCATTGCGACATTAAAACTCACTTCACCTGAACAAGTGCTTCCTATTGTCGCAATCTTAACATCCTCTCTTCAAAATTTGCTATTCTGACAATTGTTTATGTTTGACAGGACCCCCAAGAGAAGAACCGTTCCTTGCCCGCTACAAGAACTGGGATAACGGTCTACTGTTCTTCAAGGATGACTGCCAAGGCCGCTACAGTCGAGAGATTTGCATTCTGGGAGTTGGAGATCTACCAGCCCTTGTAAAACGTAAACATCTTTTTGCCAACAAGCTGGAGGAAAACTTTCAGCCTGCATCCTACAACTGTCTAGAACAGTGGTATGTCAACATGACCCGAGCGGAACAACTCGGGGAGCGGGAGTTTGACACAAGCTTCTACAGTAAGCTGGACTTTGTACTAAATAAAGTGTCAACTAGGTAACAGTTACTAAAGGCGCTGTAGCACGTCATGATTTCTAAACTATAGTGCTCTCACGAAAATGTAAATAAGTGTTACCAATGGCTTAATAATATTCCTGAATTAAAAAAAATGAGTTCTGAAATAAATGTACATGGTTCGGTTCACCCATGCGAGTCCATTTCCCATATAGTCACTATTTAAAGGTGTTCACATTAAAATGGCCGCTCGAAGATAGTTCAAGTGATCTGACTGATGTAGATACCTAAACACTCAGAGTAGAACAGGAAGATTTTCTGGATAACAACTTCTTTAATGTGAAAATACACGACGTTTCGGAGTACATACTCACTCCTTCATCAGGTGGAATGTAAGGAAATAACAAAATATGGTACATTTATATAGCAAACAAAACAATGGTGAGAAAAGTCAATCAGGGAGATTAACATGCATGAGAATGGTATACAATGGGGATTTGTTATACAAACATGATTGAGATGAAGCATGAGAATGATGAGGATTTGCAATACAAACATGTTCTTATGTATACCACTTCTAAATGCCCTTCAAAGACCTGACTCAGAGTAGAGTTTTAAATATGGCACAATGATGTAATGGTCAACCATCATGCTGTCTGAACTCTCAAAATCGAATGAAACTTAGAAATCTACCTGACACACTGAAGAGTTCCAGAAATTGTTACTGTACAGACGTCGCACCATTTTCTTCCAATATGAAGAGTAATTGAGAAAATGAGCCCCGGGTCTAAACCATTAGATTAATGCTTCCTTAGTTAACTACAATGTTCTGTTAAAGAAATAAGAGCTGGGTCTCAAACAAGCGCCGGGCTTCTAATAAGCGCCGGGGGATTCAAGGGGTGCTGAAAAAATAAGCGCCCGGGCGCTTATTAGAATAAATATGGTATATTGTTTAAATTTTTATACTAAATAGTAAATTTGATAAATTATAAAATGCCAAAAAATGTGCTTCATCGCCGTAGACATTATGTACATGTGAACATGGTTTCCCAACGTAATAAATAGATCAAGGATACATCTTTTGAAGGAAACATGCACAATTCTTTAAAATTTCATGGCTAGTTATAATAATAATAATAGAAGATTATAAATAGTTACTATAATATGTTATATTTGTGTTTGATAGTGAGATTATGTTAGCATATACCTTATGAATATGTAATGGCTTTTATAATTTTAATTTTAGCAGATACACACAATAATGGCTAGATGGTATGTGATATAGACTTGTTTCTGAAATGTTATTGAGGATTGATACCAGACAGATTTGTTTCAGATATAAGTATTTGTCAGTATGATATTATCTCATTTAAATGAGATTGAACTCGCGATCTGAGTACTACCCCGCAGAGGTCATGTCAGGTGACCTTCACTGTGACCTTTTGTTTCCAATAAATTCAGCCAATCAGAAGACTTCTTAGTTATGACATCGAATGCAGTGTTTCATATTGCAACTCAAATCGGTCCGATGGCTTTCTGAGCCTCGTCACTGATTGGCTGGAGTAAAAGGTCACCTGACATGACCTCTACCTTGAAGTACTCAGATCAGAAGCGCAGCTAAGTACAAGTGTTACGTTCGATATGATATATATATGATTACGTTAGGCCCGTCTAATGTTTCAATGTTCAAGGGAGGTAATAATTAAGTTACGAAATTATGCTGCTTTTACAACTGCACAACATCCTGAATTTTATGTACTTTTCCATATGCCTAGCTCTTATAGGCGTGTATTAACGCCTTTAAAGGTACATCCATTGTGTTGTTGAGCGTCACATATTTCAAATGTTATAAATGGAGTTACTTTATCGAGAAGTATCAACTGTTACCGAAAACTACCATTTTGATGATAGTCGACTTAGTATATTGACGATATGAAGGTAAAAGTAGATTTTTCTGATCGAAAACCAGACAATGCATCACTATTGACGCGCGCCAATGCGTCAAACGTAATTTTGGAATCTTAAAACGGACAAAATAACAAATTTGGTTGATCATGTTGCATAGGTCATATAACTACTGTGCATGTAAGTGGGACGTGCAGTTTCGGTTTCTACACATGCATAATGATGTTACTCGATTTTAATTGGAAAATAGTAATTATGATATATTTGGCGATGGGCTTATGGCATGGCATGGTGTCCGGCGTCCGTCCATCCGTCCGTCCGTAAACCTTTCGCTTTTTCGACTTCTTCTCTAGAACCAATGACTCCACAGAGCTGAAATTTAATGTGCAGACTCCTTGGCCAATGGGGATTCTAAATTATAGATTTCGTGACCCCATGACCCCAAATGGGGTCACAGGGGTCACATGGTAAAAAACCTATTTTCATCTGCTTCTCCAGTTCCAAAAGATCTAGAGAGCTGAAAAGTTGTGTGCAGATTCAAAATTGTAGATTTTGTGACCCTGTGACCCCAATCTAGGTCACGGGTCATGACCCAAAACCCTATTTTCATCTTTAGCTCAAGTATGTTAAGCTCTAGAAAGGTGAAATGTTGTGTAGAGACGCTTTGGTCAAAGGTGATTCTTAATTGTAAGATTGTTGTCCATGTGACTCCAAATGTGGGTCACAGGGGTCATGATTTAAAAACCTATTTTTTGCTTGTTAACAATGTATTACTTAAGATAACTGAGATATTCAACCATAGATAATAAATCATTGAAATCCTGATGAGCTACATAGCCCATGGCTCTATTTTTTTTTAACTTGGTGCAGTAAATATTGATTTAATATATACCCTAAATTATTTTAGTTTCGTAGTTTTACACGTTTATAGTATTTTTTATTCTGTAAAGATTGGTTCAACATTTGTCAGAAACCTGGTCATTTTATTTCTTGACTTTTACCTTCCAGTTTTCATTTCTTTTATGGATTATCATGATCTGTTTAATGGATCAATCCCATGTGATGTGGGTGCGCGCAGTTTGCCATGGTACATGTATTATAATGTTTAACTCATCAGGCCTGAAAGGCCAGATGGGCTTATGACATATATATATACGGGCCGTAGAACCTGTCAAGGCGTTTTTGTCTTACTAATAGTCATCTTTTTGTGATCTTTGGTTTATAAGACAAACTACCTTTGACTATAGAGCATGCAAAAGGATTATCTACAAAGACGATGGCTCTCTTTGTTTAGATCTTCCATCTTAGTTCCTGATGAGCTACAGAGCAAATGGCTCTATTTTTTAAATTATTTGTTGAAATGGAATACTATGTTGCAAACATGTTAAACGTTCCATTATATTTTAATTCAAAAGGACAATCATTATTGCATTCAACTTCAAGCTTTCCTTTCTTGGTATGAATAAAACTTGTTTGATCTTTGTCAATGTCTTGTTATTATAAGGAGAAACCATGATACCGAGGATATGGTAAGGTTGTGGACCCTGATAGGAAGGAAAAACCAAGCATCCGAGGGTTTTTCTTGACTATCATGCAGGGTTTACAAACCTTACCATATCCGAGGTAGCATGGTTTCTCTATATTATCATTTTAAAGTGTAAAACAGACTTTGTTGTCACCACAGGGACTTGTATCGCTTAGAAACGGCGTTTGAAAGACATATACCTTTATAGACCCTACCCTATTTCCTTTTATATAGTAATAGGGTAGGGTCTATATAGGTATATGTCAAACGATGTTTCTAAGCGATACACGCCCCGGTTTTTATCGCGTTATACTGAGGATCCCTGGTAAATAGAGTCGTTCATAAATTCCTTGTTTGAACCTGAAATCCCTGTTTACAACCCGCGCAATATAAGTTGCTTTTGTTCCGTGAGATCTCATCTTCCTCATTGGCGCAGTAGAATAACGCGCTAAAGCGGCGGTCACAACCCGCCGTACTTGCTGTCTACGTGCAAAAACATGGGTAAAATAGTGGTAGCCGTACGTTGTAAGTACCGACACCGTACGGATTTGGGAGCACGCAGACACGCCGTAGCCCGTTTAGTGCATGCAGAACTTTTGCTGCGTGCGAGATGCGTGCGACTGCGTATTTTCCACACGTACGACTTCCGTACTTTCACTCTAAGGACACGGTGCGCACAACGCACGGACTCTGTGAGTGTTTTAAGTTTTTCACAAGGAAACATTAGTTCATCTAATATAAACTCGTATACGGCCAAGGCCTTCATCACTTGTACGAAATTATAGTCTAGTTATATGCTGGACTAGGAGACATACTCCACGGACGACGCACTTAGTACGTGCGTGCTCCGCACGTTGCAAGTGTGTTGTCAGTGCGTAGTCCGTGCTTACTCGGCACTTCCCCAGTTTAACTGACGAATGAGCATGCAACACTCACGCGTTGCCAGTGCTGAGTAAGCACGTGCTCCGCAATTACAACGTACGTTGTGCGCACTGATTTCTGCAGTTATTATGCGCTGCCATTTAAAGCTGCTCTTGCAGCATCAGAAGCGGAAATCTCTTCGTTGAATGGGCGACATCCTGAGGCAGCAGCAGTGAGAGATAACCTCTAAAGGTCGCCCTATACCCCTACTCCCTTGGTGCCTGAAATCGGGTTGAAAAACGTAAGTTCATTGCACTTACATCGTGCGTGTAAGTAAGGACATCGTGCGTGTACAGCACATGTGAGTACGGCACCCGTACGATAACGTGGCAATCGTACGTCACACGCAAGGTGTAAGCACTTACAACGCACTTACCACGTGCGCAACGTACGATGCACGTAGCAGATCACGGCCAAGCATTTGGTCCTTCCCTGCGTTTCCCACTTCCTCCCCACGTTTTTCCAGAAACGTGGCCTCCCCAAAAAACGTACGGATAAACGCACGTTGGGTTGGGACCGAGGCTTAACACACGTTCCCAAGGTGATAGTGGATATGCGGTTCGAGACGCACTTTCTTCAAAAGATTTGCTGTTCATAATCTGTCATATATTTGAGAAATTTTTCAAAATTAATCCAAGATAGTTTCTTCAGATCTTTACTTTCAAGCAGTCATCTTAGCAAATACGTCAGGTTTTACAATGATTGTAATTCCTCCTAACAGGGTTTATGAAAAGGGATTGTCTAGTCTACATTATGGGTTCAACTGTTGTGTACTGTTTACTAGGGGTTGTGTTTTTACACTAGAGGTTTTGCTCTGTACATTAGGGGTTGTGTTTTTACACTAGAGGTTGTGCTCTGTTCATTAAGGGTTGTGTTTTTAGACTAGAGGTTTTGCTCTGTACACTAGGGGTTGTGTTTTTACACTAGAGGTTGTGCACTGTACACTAGGGGTTGTGTTTTTAGACCAGAGGTTTTGCTCTGTACATTAGGGGTTGTGTTTCTAGACTAGGGGTTGTGCTCTGTACATTAGGGATTGTGTACTGTACATCACGGTTTGTGTATTTACACCAGAGGTTGTGTACTGTACATTAGATGTTGTGTATTTACACCAGAGGTTGTGTACTGTACATTAGGTGTTGTGTATTTACACCAGAGGTTGTGTACTGTACAATATTACCCATACGGGTGAGAAGACACAGGTGATTATTTTTGTGATATTTGCACATGTGCTTTCAAGTGATTCTCAACGTTGATTGGTCGGTTACCCGGAGAAAGAATGACTATGACGTCATAAAACAATGGTCTGACGCGACGAATTATCTTATGACGTCACAATATTACTGTGGCGACGGGTCCTTCACAGCGGCCTCCCAACATGAAAATGTAATAAGCAAGCGTAATTTGGTCAATTTAATTGCATAATGGACAATATATAGAATAACCAACTCGGTACGAGTGATTACGGGAAATATCCATTCGTCTAAATAATGTTCAGAACCACTCGCTAAAGCTCGTGGCTGAACATTATTTAGACTCATGGATATTTCCCGTAATCACTGGTACCTCGTTGGTTATTTAGACAATACACTCATTCTCAACGAAAGTGCACAATTAGTAAATAATGGTGTCGTCCTAATAAATCGTCTTTTTATATAATGAATATACCGTTAATATGGTGCAATGTAAGGTTGATGAAAAAGGAAATTGAATTCGTAGTACGAACGACACATAAAATGTTACATTTTACTGTTGATATTTTTTAGAGAGGCCTTAGTAATCTTGGAACATGTCAAAATCGCAATGTCATCAACAAGAACTGTCACGTTGACGTTGGAACTGAGATTCACTCATAAGTCATGGATGCGATAACTCATGTCCAAATATATACCCCTGCTCAAAAGAAAGTATACCAAGAAAAAATTTGAATA
Source organism: Gibbula magus (assembly GCA_936450465.1). Classification (NCBI taxonomy): domain Eukaryota; kingdom Metazoa; phylum Mollusca; class Gastropoda; order Trochida; family Trochidae; genus Gibbula; species Gibbula magus. Next base: position 42,436,572 of record OW388298.1, read on the forward strand.
TTTTTTTTAATATCTACATTTTATATATGAAATGATTCTGAAACACGTCGCAGGAACACAACACACTGTTTTCATTGACAATAAGCGGAGAATGGCGAGAACTTTCATGCAACACGGGATTTTACCAATGATGACGTTGAGTCGGATCCCATGTAATGCACGTGCAAAATCACTGTATAAAACACATGATACTGTACATCAAGACAGTAGCAACAAAAAACACATGAAAGAAATGCCGAGGTTAACGGCAATACAGAGAGAGAGAGCCATTGAATGGCAGCGACTGACACCCAACGTCATCCGGCGTTTGACGTCATCGATGCGGCGGCGAGCTCAGGCATGCATTGATGCCCATGGTGGACATACTCGGTATTGAAGACGTGTTGAAGGACTATTCCTTTACTTACGAACTCATTTTCAGCATATACAGCTTGACAGTCATATTGAGAATTGTGAATTTTTGACCCCATGTGTCTTTGTACCTCTGTTGGGCATTCAGTTTTTGTTTTATTGACATGAACGTTTCCATTAGTTATGTTAAAATACCACTCTACTGATATATAAAAAAAGTTTATTCTATATCTTCATCTGTTTTTCTTCCATGCTTCTTCAAATCCTTGGTATACTTTCTTTTGAGCAGGGGTTTAGAATAACCTTTACTAAGGAATTTTCAACAAGCAGAACTGTTAACACTTTTCTCAAATTTCTTAAAATACCAAATGTTTACTGTCGCTATTTTCATGTATTCTACGTTATGTATTTTAAATAAACTGATGAATAAATGTTATCTGCAGTGAACCTAAATACATTCAGTCATTCATGTGTGTTGAATAATAAAGAAAAGTAAAATAGTAACAATTGTCATATTAAATGTATTAATTTTTCAGAAATTAAAGAACTACCGTTAAGGAAAAATCGTATGGTTAAGCCTGTATTCTACGTTATGTGTCTCCTACAAAAATGTAAAATAGGAACTTGCTAAAGGTAATAGTTACAGCTCGGTAAAGTTGTAAAGTTTCCTTGTAATCACCAGCAATTGCGCTAACACGTCCAAAAAACTTTCCGTTGCAATAAAACATCCCAATGTATTTTACGTTATGTATTCTACGTTATGGTATCATACGTTATGACTGCCTATAAGGAGTGTAACGTTGTGTAGTGTCATGGGCGACGTCATACAATATTGTCCATATGTTATTACAAGTGATTATATGATTTGGAACGAATTTTAGCGTGTTTTATTTTTACTCATTTTTTTTATTTCCGATGCTGATATTTCAAACACTGTAATAGGGCCTAGATATACCGTCAGTCCTTGAATAATCGCCAGGCGATTATTAATTTGACCCAACGATTTGACCCAGATTTGATTCAGCGATCATTCAAGACGATTATTTTTTTCGAAGCCCTAATATAAAATAAGCCCTAATATATCTGAAAATTTTAAATAATAACAAAAACATAATTTCAGTATGTTTTAAATTATTAATATTGTTAACCAAGTGCATGGCGTAAATATGCTTATGCCGGGAATAATTTTTGAAAAGGAGATAGACATTAGTTTGTTTACATTTACTAAAATTAACCCCGCGATTACAGGCCTATTCAAGACAAGCGATTATTTATTTCAAAGAGGACTTAGACCCGGCGATTATTCAAGGCAGGCGATTGTTCAAGGCAGGCGATTATTCAATAAATTTACGGTAGGCCTACCTATATGCAATTTAAGTAGGCCTTTTTACGCCGAAACTTCGCCTTCATTCAAATAAAAAAGATTCATACAACATATACATCTTATAATAGGCATATACATTTTTTGGTGTTCATAGATACCGGTTAGTGAAGGCAATTAAGTGTGAATGTTTCCAATTTATTTAAAAGCAGAATAGACTCGTACCACTTAAATTCATACGGTGACGTTATTTCCATTGAGTTTAAATAGTCTCGGATAAATATTGTTCGAAAATACGATTCTTTTTGCCCGACCCTATAAACATTAATCACTTTTGTAAAGAATTATCTTGGCTACATCCTCATGATATATGTATGTTTAATGTTTGTTTAGGAAAGACAGTAAGTTGTCCAACATATAGGCCTATATAGTTGTGAAATCATTGAAAATGACGATCTATGGGAAACGTTTTTATTCAAAGACTATGTAAACATGTAGGTAAATCTAATGACATTAATCAAATTGTCATCGGAAAAGTTAATTTAAAGTATGTACTTCAAGCGGAGATGATTTCCAATCAAGCTGGATAGATTGAAATTGATCCTAACAGAACTCATTTCTTGAAAATTGTTTAGTCTGGACATGCAAGTCTATGAAAATAACGTCACCGAACGAATAAACTGGCACGGCCCGGCCCGGGTATTGTATACATTGTTCAACATAGATATGATAAGAGCGAAAATTGTTACACTTTTGTTAGATGAGCCAAATGGTCTAGTGGTTACTGTCAATGTTTTCTGTTACGTTCATTTTCGAAGTACATGTTCGAATCCCGTGGATGATATTTTTGTTTAAAAACTACACCCGAGGTTTCTTTGATATTTGACGTTAAAAGTAATACATTGCATAAGGTACGCAAACTTAAAATAAGATGGTAATGAGATAACAAAAATTAAGCAGAGTTTAAGAAATAACCCATTTGACCAATTTAAATCAAACTTAAACTTGTTACATGTTTACTGTTAGATAATATATAATTATTGACGTATATGGTTCATTACCTGAAACAAATAACGTTATATATAACGTAAAATAGGCCTACTGACACATATTGACATGTCATGTTTGGACAGCAATTATAGGACATCTGGTAGGAATTATTTGCTCAAACTTCATAATCTTATTTAATGAACAGAGGACATTTGGGTAACACATATAAACACTTCTAATGCAGACTTTCGATTTTTGTGAAATGCACATTTTCAATTGTGCACTTTCATTGAGAATGAGTGAATAACTAACGAGTGACGGGGAATGACAGATTATCTTTCTCGAGTTATATCATTTGAGTAATTCTCGAGCCTTGGCGAGAGAATTACACACAATTGATATAACGAGGGAAAGATAATCTGTCATTCCCCGTCACGAGTTGGTTATTGTTTATATTACCCATATGACAAATTAAAGTAAAAACGCGAATATTAAAAGCCAAAAGCTTCTCTAAAAGGACCCGAGAAGGAGACGAATCTCCATATCCATACGCGTGTGACGTGGATTCACTTCTTACGTACCTATCCTTGTTTACTCCGCATGATTAAAATGTCCCCTGCGAAAATGTCTTTCACAATAAAAGAAAGATGTGGCTTTAGTTGAAAGTTTTGTATTCCTGCCAATTACTATCAATCCATCATTATACCATATAAGTTATTGCAACATCCATATCAAGAGGTATGCGAAGCTCAAAAACAAGTCGGCTCAAACCGAAAAGCCTTGTGACGTTACAATCGACACTGTGACGTCATAACCGCTCGCGCCTATGACGTCATTACATTCGAACGATCGACGTCGCTCTTGAAGCTTTCCGTGGTTATAAAGTCAACCAGTAATCGCTAGTTTCTTTAAATTTCGGACAATTTAACTGCTTCCTCCGACATTTGATGCGTCGGCACATGTACGAAAACGCTAATTTCAACAGCGGGAAACAAATAAAACATGTTAAAATGCAGAAGACAGTTTCTAAAGTTACTAGTCGGGAAAAGTAAGAAAGATGAATGAAGTAGTTCCGGCAACCAATGAAATTCTTATTTTTCTGTAACAGCCAATCAAAAGCCAGAAAAAGGTGTAACTCCCATGTGACTTACAGGAAAAATACTACCCTGTGTCCGTCTTCCCATATGGGTAATATTCTCTAAATATTACCCATACGGGTGAGAAGACACAGGTGATTATTTTTGTGATATTTGCACATGTGCTTTCAAGTGATTCTCAACGTTGATTGGTCGGTTACCCGGAGAAAGAATGACTATGACGTCATAAAACAATGGTCTGACGCGACGAATTATCTTATGTCGTCACAATATTACTGTGGCGACGGGTCCTTCACAGCGGCCTCCCAACATGAAAATGTAATAAGCAAGCGTAATTTGGTCAATTTAGTTGCATAATGGGTAATATATAGAATAACCAACTCGGTAAGAGTGATTACGGGAAATATCCACTCGTCTAAATAATGTTCAGAGCCACTCGCTAAAGCTCGTGGCTGAACATTATTTAGACTCATGGATATTTCCCGTAATCACTCGTACCTCGTTGGTTATACTCTAATTAGGTGTTGTGTATTTACACTAGGGGTTTTGTACCGTACACTAGGAGTTGTGTACTGTACGTTAGGGGTTGTGTATTTACACTAGGAGTTGTGTATTCACACTAGGAGTTGTGTACTGTACGTAAGGGGTTGTGTATTTACACTAGGAGTTGTGTACTGTACGTTAGGGGTTGGGTATGTACACTAGGAGTTGTGTACTGTACGTTAGGGGTTGTGTATTTACACTAGGAGTTGTGTACTGTACGTTAGGGGTTGTGTATTTACACTAGGAGTTGTGTACTGTACGTTAGGGGTTGGGTATGTACACTAGGAGTTGTGTACTGTACGTTAGGGGTTGTGTACTGTACGTTAGGGGTTGTGTACTGTACATTATGAGTTGTGTATTTACACTAGGAGTTGTGTACTGTACATTAGGGGTTGTGTATTTACACTAGGAGTTGTTAACTGTACATTAGGTGTTGTGTATTTACACCAGGGGCTGTGTATTTACACAAGGAGTTGTGTACTGTACATTAGGGGTTGTGTATTTACACTAGGAGTTGTTAACTGTACATAAGGTGTTGTGTATTTACACCAGGGGCTGTGTATTTACACAAGGAGTTGTGTACTGTACATTAGGGGTTGTGTATTTACACTAGGAGTTGTGTATTCACAATAGGGGTTGGGTATTTACATAAGCCTTTATTTAGGGTTTGTGTTTTGTACGCAAGGGGTTGTGTACTGTATAATAGTCATGTGCTGTACTCTATAGGTTGTGTATTGTACATTAGAAAGGTACACTAGGTGTTATATACTGTACAAGTTGTGTACTGTACACTCAGGGTTGCGTGGTACAGTAGTGTAAGAGGGAGAAAACGTGTAATCAATCTAATACAGGTCATTATGTAATGGAATAAAAACAAGACTCATTTATATTTTTAAATAGTTTAATTTTCAATCTGAGAAAGAGGATGAAAATATACCTGTGCAGTTACCTCCCTTTGTATGTACATAACGTCAAATACAACTGATCTGACAACTATTGGGTTACAGCTATATACACAAGCTCCACGACAGCATGAGCGCACTGCAACATCCACAACCCTGTATCGGTTTTATTACAGAGCGGACACATGCTGTTTGGAGCAAGCTATACACAGCTTGAAAGTACTAGCAATGTGCCAACTATATACAGTGCTTACATTTTAAACCTTTTTTCATAACGCCTCTCATCAGAACAATTGTACAATATAATACATAACACAACAAAGATAAAGCGTTGAACTTATTCAAACACAAATAACCAAGACACTTATACAGTTTGACATACTTTGCAAATTTTAACTTTTCTAATAGCCAAGAAACACTATTTTATCAAAAAACATATGATCTTCGAATACATTTTTAATCTTTGAGTTTTGTGCTTTAAATTCAAATTTAAATGAGTATTAGACATCCGTGATAAATGAATATTTTTATAGTTCCAAAATTCCACGATTTGAAAGTTTGTGTCATGGGACTTAATTTGCAATACAAAGTCATCAGTAACAAATGATATGTAACAAGATAAAACATATTCTAATATAATTTTACGGTCAATTTTCATCTCAAAATATTATCATTATTACTTAACATAAACAATGAGAGCACACAAAAACATAATTAAATAATCAGTGCCAATTAAGCTTTAAACAACATGCGCAATGTAATTATATTGTTTAAGTTGGTTTCAATTTCAAAGGGAGATAACTCTTATGCAAGTTGTTTTGCACAAGCATATCACAGTACACCGCTGTCTAAATAGTAGGTTGGAATATTGTTATGTCTAATTTGGCACTCTGAATCTGACAGACCAATCAGAGTACTATTGCATCTATAGACTTAGATTGCTGAAAGGCATTTCTCTAGTTGGCAAACCAACTTTTGTTGAAAGGGACCTTCATTATTTTTCCTATTTCATTTTGCTTTGATACATGCCTGAATAACGTTAGTGCTGATTTAAGTTAAAATAATTTCACTCAATTTCCATATTCATCCCTAGTCTCCAAATATATGATAATAACTTGTTTGAGCAACTGTATATGTACACACGAAACTGTATATCCCATTTACATGTTAGTGTTTCCCCCAGGTTGAAAAAAGGGCAGGGCGACTACATTGAGAAAAGGGCACTTTTTCACAATAGGTCAGATATGTAATGAATAGTTGTATTTTACTTTTTAATCGCGCATCAAATAAAAACAGTAGAGTTAATTGAAAAACTAAAAACAATATTCACTCTGCGCATACACATGTAGCTGATTTGACTATTTCCTTGAAACTTTGGAATAATTATCATTGAAACATAAGATTAATTTTACCTATTAAACAATAAAGGAGTCTAAATGCAATTCAATCATAATGGGATTATTCAGCGGTATTCGCCTGCAGAGACGTAGCCAATAATCTCCCTATTGTTTCTAGCTAAACATGTGGTCAGCAGGTGTGTCCTGTTGAAAGAGGGCTGGACAGACATTTTCTTCTTCTTTTGTTTATAGTGCTTCCTCTTTTGTATTCCTAAGATGATAATGATGAGCATTTCACACACAATGCAAGTTTTGATTTTGTAAAAATGTAATGACAAAAAGTACTTGAAACGTACTTGTAAGTTATGGAAATGAAATACGATACGAAAGGTTAGGCTACAAAAAAAGGTAGTGCGGTCAGGAAAAAAGGCAGGGCGGGATAAAGATAGGGCAGGGCGCATGTTCAAAAGGGCAAGGCGCTGCGCCCTGCTTAATATGCCTAGGGGAAACACTACATGTACAACAGTTGAGTGACATATTAAACATTACCAACCCAAATTTCTCTTTTTGGCCGTTATAAATTTTCAAACTTATGTTTCACTTAATACTGTAGTCCACACCAAAACTTAAGAAACACCGAAATATTGAAGTATTTAATAATTCGTGCAGTGATCCATGTAATACTTACATATTTAACTTAGGGTGGTTGATAACCTTTTTTGTTGTAAATATTGCAATATGAACTCATATGAGTGAGAGTGCCAGTATCAAACACAACGTTCTGATTGTGAATAAAGGGAGACAACTGGTCCAGTATCAAGAATATCCAATCTATTTTAAATCACATTGAAAGTAATCCTCGTACCCCTGCATGTTACTTTCGATCTGATTTAAATGAGATTGAAGAATATCACATACTTGCCGTGCTATTTGGTTCAAACTAGCGAAGACGTTGAGGAAAGAAACCCTTACCCTAATTAATGCTCTTGTATACCATTCCTGGTTGACCAAAATACAGTAGTATTTGTTACACTGGAGTATTTTATTCATACCAACTTCAAATGCCAGTCAAATTCAATAGCTCTGCCAAGTTTCTGCCTTGCTATCTTCTATGCCTTTCTGTCCACACAGAGCAGTGGACTATTACAAAAAAAAGATAGTCCAATCAAAAATGTTACAAAAACAAACTTAGGATAAAAAAGCCCTGATGTGATCATTGATAGATTATGGTTAACAAAACAGTAATTTGGCCAATTGAAAGAAAATCTGTAGATAAATAATAAAAGTTGAAAGTTTGAAACACCATTTGCATGTACAAGTATTTCCATCTTGGACAAACCAAATTTGTTGACAGTTTCCATGTTGCGGTAGAAGCGTGAACTTCTTGGCATTGTTCATCAATTTACAAAGAGAGGTAACTCAAATCCACATTTTAAGACACTGTCAATATTGGCTTGGGAAAATAACAAGGCAGAATCTGAAACATGAGCTTGAATCGTACTCCTTTCGTTTTGCATTGAGAGTTGGTTTTAGCTCTAACTGAAAATTTCAAATAATTGAACAGTAAAGAAATAAACTTAACAGTGCAAAATCAATCTAAACGACAAACCATAGTCACATATAAACTGTTACAACACTAGAGAAAGTAACAGTCACATGAAAGTTCCAAGTAGTACTATACTCCTATGCACCAATAAATTAGATAAAATTCATCACATCTACAAAATTGAGGAAAGATCTATTGAAAGAATAAAGTTAACTAATGGAATGTATCACTAAAATAACAAACTTGCTCTCACTCAGTGAGAAACAAATAAATATCTATATTGTGTACACTCAGTGCACTATAAATGTAACATGTCTGACAACCTTTCCTCCAGTTTGAGGAACTGTTTTGTCATGTTTTTATCAACTAAATTATATCTTTATTTGTTGGTCAGATTGTCTTTCGATCAATCTGTCTCCATTTGTCGTTTTAACCTGTCTAAAAGTTGCTTTATTTGTCCATCAAATTGTATTTAGTCAACACATCTAGATACACAAAAATATGATACTTTATTTCTCGCTTAACTGTACCTCCACCTTGTAAGCTTCCAGCCTCTATCTCGCTTACGGGTGTGTTGATCTTCACCCCTTTACTGTGGGTAACTGACTTTCAGGAGAGTCTATGTTAAGCCAGTGACAACTCGTTAACAAAATGAATAATCAAAGGCTGTCAAATTTTACTCATTCTACCGACTAACGCCGCTTTCAAGAGTATTTCACTTATATCACGGCTGCTAGTATTATGGCAGGGAGAAAGCCTGCAACACCATGTGGCTATGTATTGCGGTGAAACCTGCGAGCATCGGCTGGAACTAGCGAACCATGGGTGGTGCTACGCTGAAATTCAGTATAGCATTGCACCAAAACCCTACTGCGTGTAGAACAGTTCTCTACTGCAGACAAAGTTGCCGTGCCCCTGGCGGGATTCGAACCCAGGACCTCTTGATCTGAAGCCGAACTGCTAACCACTGCGCTTTCCCGCCCCTCAGTGATAGTTAACAGCTGCTAGTGCAAGATATAATAACAGGCTGTCAGCTGAATGAAATTGATCAAAACCTTGTTTTTTTTTATCATACTTTTAGATACGATGCGTTGATAACAATTCAACTGAGGAATATTTTTAGCAAAGCAACAAATAAACCATTCTTTGATTCCTCAAACAACATTTGGCCCTATTTCTGATATGCTAGGTATTCGGTGACGATCTTCAACTACCACACGACTCGACATAAAACACTGCAATGAAAATACAAGGACACATAATTTAACACATAAAACTTTGACCAAATGCAGTTTCCATCAGGTTCCAATAGTAGTGACTCTCTATCAGCTCAACTGTACAGTATCTAACCTTTAAAGCGGCAGTAACACATTTTTTGCAAATTTTATTTTTTCAAATTTAACATTTATAATGATAGTTTTTGTCATTTATATTTACTTGAGTGGGTAAAGCATCAAAACATCTTATTACACAAACCAATTATCCGTAGTGGTAATAACGGTGTTGCGTATAAAGCAAAAATTGCATGGCAACCATTTTATTGTGAACACATTTTACTATTTTTTTACTTTTGGTGACATTATTTATTAAATACATTTCATCGACTTATTTCAGCGAAAAAAATGTGCTACTGCCCCTTTAATGAGTGGCTTAGAAATCATTGACAAAGGAAATGGCCCAGAATCGGCTAAGACAAGAACATTAAATAATAACATTAATATTTAACTAACTCTTTATTTTCTGAACTATCTAACCTTTAATGAGCGACTCAAAGTCACAAATCATAAATTTTTAAGGAAAAGCTCCTGGAATCGCCATTAGCTATGGCACATAAGCCGGCAAAAAATATTTTCTTGGAGCTGCACATTAACTGTTATTTATAAACACTATAGTATTTCTACTGTGTAAGTGCACCATTTCTCTTTTTTAAAAGTCAATTTTTTATCCAGTAAATATAATGTTTCCGATTGAATATTTCATACCTGTATCTGAAAGTATTTAAGCCCAAGATATGGGAATGAATGGGTTGATTTAAATTTAACAAAAATGTTTGGAATTTTTCACTCGTAACGCAGCGACTACCACGAACTATGGGAGATGAAACCTGCAACTCCGAGTCACTCACATGACTTTTCATTGTCATCAAGGTGAGGTGAGGCGAGTTGGGTTTAACTCCGCTTTCAAGAGTATTTAACTTATATCACGGCTGCTAGTATTACAGCAGGGAGAAAGCCCGCATCGCCATGTGGCTATGCTTTGCAGTGAAACCTGCGAGCATTGGCTGGAACTAGCGAACAATAGGTGGTACTACGCTGAAATTCAGTGTAGCATTGCACAAAAACCTTACTGCGTGTAGAACAGTTCTCTACTGCAGACAAAGTTACCGTACCCCTTGCGGGATTCAAACCCCGGAGAACCATGGGTGAAACTGCACTGAATAACAATGCAACTTTCTGTGCCCCATTGTGATCAAACCTGCAAACATCAATTGAAAGTCTGGGTGGTCTCAGCGTATAAAAAAAAGTAAGTTCAGTCCGTAACCTTAACTTTTCTACCAGGTTGGCTGCTTTGAAGTGTTTCTTAATTTTGCCATTAAAGTTAACCGAATTATAACTTTGGGCTGGCGATACTTCAAGATTATATCACAGATTGTCGACGCAAAATGGTCGTGTGGTAAGCTACTGGTATGGTCAGTGCTGGTGATAGTTGCCTTACTCTAAGGGTGTGGGTTTGAATCCTGCATGGGACTTGGCCCGAAAAAGTACAAGAATTTTTCCTATTGAAGGTAGTGTCATCCCAGATATAACCATGTTATATTTTTTCACTATCTAAATGGCATGTTTTTCTAATCACAGATTTAATTTGAATATTTCAATGCTAGAAAACTGCAAACTATAGAGTATAAATGAGGTAGACTAGACTCAAACTCAGACCTCTCAACATGTGCTAACAACCAGGCTATTCGGAAATCAGAATGGAAGTGGAAAATTTTTTTCAAGTGGGGATTTACACATTAAAGTCAAAGGAAGAAAGACAATAAAAAAAATACCTTATTCAGAAGGAAATTCTCATCCGAAAACATCACAATTACTGAATAAAGAAACTGAAAACTCACATTATCTTGAGATTTTCAAATATAAACAAATTTGCCTTAAAACTAAATGCTGGCACTCTAAATCAATGCATAACATTATAAGTAGAATAATAGGACATCAAAAAAGTCAACAAATTATGACAAAGATATCTGAAGAAAAATTCTTCAACAATGCAAATGATTGAAAATATTAAAAAAAAATTATTTTAAATTCTTTCTAATCTCCAAGGTAAATCTCCCATAAATAAACCTTTTCTCCTGTGGGGACAGAGGTGAGGAATGTTATTACCTCCCCTTACCCTCCACAGCAAAGGGCACATTTTGGAACATTAACCTTGAAGCATCCTTTCACCAGGGCCACCCCTTTTACTTGCTGTGCTAACAAAACATTGCCCTGGAAAGAAGCTGTGATTAAGCAGCAACTTGCTCAAAATAGAAGGAGCTATGAAAACCGACTTCATGGATTCCAGGGTAATACTATAAGCCAGCACAAGCAACTGGATTTCATCCCTTTCCAGGCTGATCCAGATCCCAGGATCACTTTTTGCATGGATTTCTCCAGGATGATCCACATAGTCTTCCTTATGATCCTGGAGAATATCCAGGGATCACTCTGGACAGGGTTTATTCCAGGATGATCCAGATTATGATCAAGAAAATCCTGGAAAATATCCCGGAGAATATCCAGGGATCACTCTGGACAGGGTTTATTCCAGGATGATCCAGATTATGATCAAGAAAATCCTGGAAAATATCCCGGAGAATATCCAGGGATCACTCTGGACAGGGTTTATTCCAGGATGATCCAGATTATGATCAAGAAAATCCTGGAAAATATCCCGGAGAATATCCAGGGATCACTCTGGACAGGGTTTATTCCAGGATGATCCAGATTATGATCAAGAAAATCCTGGAAAATATCCCGGAGAATATCCAGGTATCACTCTGGACAGGGTTTAATCCAGGATGATCCAGATTATAATCAAGAAAATCCTGGAAAATATCCCGGAGAATATCCAGGGATCACTCCGGACAGGGTTTATTCCAGGACGATCCAGATCATGATCCAGAAAATCCTGGAAAATATCCCGGAGAATATCCAGGGATCACTCTGGACAGGGTTTTCTCAATGGGTAATCCTGTGAACAAGGATGGACTAAAATGTAACAAGTACTTCATACTTCACTACAAATCACTTCAAAAATGAATAATCACACATACAATTTAAATAAAACCAACTCAAGCATGCTCCGCATTCGTATTTTCAAACAAAAACATCGAAAATCAGAAACATATATATTGCCAATATCTTGTACTCATATATACACACAGCTTTAAATACATAAATAGCAAAAAACAAACACAAAATTTGATATGATCTTGTTCAAACATACCGCAAACACAACTTCAGATATTTACAACTAGAAAACACTCTTGCTTACAAATGTCAATGTCATTTCTTCCACCAGTGCTGGATTTGAATTAAAAGTTACTCCATATTTCCCAATATGATACATAACTAATTTTTAAAAAAAAATGGTTTGACTTCAATGAATGAATTGGACAAGTGTTACCTCCAAGCTCCTGGGATTCTTGGAACTTGGAACGATTTCAAAAAGCCCTAAGTTAACTTAACTCCCTAAGGCAACCCTTGTGCAATCTTAGATATGGAACAAAGGTTGCTTCAGTATTAACATTGCTTTGTGCAGCAACACCCTGGACGTAAGTCTCATTCATTTTCCCACCGCAAGGCATAACTCGCTGGCTAATTAAAGCCTTGCAGCATTTCCTTAAACTTCCTGTGATAGTGTAGTGGTGCGGCAATCGTGAGGTGAGGTGAGTTGGGGTTTAACGCCGCTTTCAAGAGTATTTCACTTATATCGCGGCTGCTAGTATTACGGCAGGGAGAAAGCCCGCAATGCCATGTGGCTATGCATTGCGGTGAAACCTGCGAGCAACGGCTGGAACTAGCGAATCATGGGTGGTACTACGCTGACATTCAGTGTAGCATTGCACCCAAACCTTACTGCGTGTAGAACAGTTCTCTACTGCAGACAAAGTTGCTGTGCCCCTTGCGGGATTCGAACCCCGGACGTCTTGATCCGAAGCCGAACGCGCTAACCACTGCGCTATCCCGCCCCAAGATCAATCGTAAGTAAATCTTTCAAAATTTGAAAGATTGATCTTAGCGCTAAGATCAGTTAGTGGAATGGTACCCTGAACTTCAGATTGGGCTCTGCTATGCTAGCACAGGAAAGTTAAGGAAATGCAGTAAGTCTTACAGTCACTTGCCTTACAGGGAGTTGGTCATAGCGTGTAAACATAACTCACCCAATATACAGATTTTTTCAATCACACAATATATACAGAAAACAGCATGCACAGAGCTCCATATCAAATTGATTTTGATTCAACACGGGCTATGCTTGATTTGGGATCGGGAGCATGACTTGAGCCTGAAGTGACGTACGCCGGTCACATGGTCGGCGCATACGCCACTTGAAGAAATCAAGCATAGCCTCTGTTGGTAACACCGCTCACTGAAAGCCTTGTACATACAGCCGGTCTGTCATCGTGCTCCCACACAAAGATTTATGTCTGTTCACCTTGTACAACTTGCAGTAACAACTTGTGCCATGTAACTGGAAGTTAATGCAAGTTGGACTGAGAGTTCTGGCCCAGTGTCATGAAGCGACTTAACTCTAACCCCCATACAGGACTGAAAAATGAAGACAATGTTTTGCTAAGAAAAAAATTTGCCTAGCCTATTTTCATTAAATTCTACCTCGATGTTTGAATCGATTAAGACGAAATTGTAATTTGCGAAAAAAAGAAGAGAATTTTTTATTTTTAAAATTCAAAATAAGCAAGATGCTAACCTTAAGAAATGAGCTGAGCTAAGACTTTTTCATGATCACGGAGCCAGACCTTTAAGCCTATCCAGATCTTGTGAAATTGGACCTTGCCATCTTGAAGCTGCTTTTTTATATCATGGAAATATGTTGTCAGAAGACATCAGAGTCAATTAATAATGGATGTAACGGAGTCATTTCTGGAACCGAAATAACGACAACAATTCACACACAATTGATTGCACAATAACAATGGCATATGACTGATTGCATGTATAAGTCCATAAAAATACGTCTTTTATAGAATCAAGTAAAATGAGTTTGCAAAGCAATGAATTTATCAATTAAAGGTGCATCCATTGTGTTTCATAAAATTTTATTTGGCTTTAATACGTCCCAACACACGATATGTGATGTTTACAATACACACAAATTCACTCAGCCTGCATATTCATCCCCAATCACCAAATGTATCATAATTACTGGTTTCCATTTAAAATCGAGTAAGATCATTATGCATGTGCACAAACCGAAATTGCATGACCTATTTACATGCACAGTAGTTTTATGACCTATTAAACATCAAACTATCAACCCAAATTTGGTATTTTGTCTGCTTTAAATAAGATTCCAAAATTACGTTTGACTCATTGGCGCGCGCTACACGCAGTGTATTGTCCGGTTTTCGATCAGAAATAGACACTTTCACCTTCATATCGTCAATATACTAAGTCAAGTATCCTCAAAATGATAGTTTTCGGTAACAGTTGGTACTTCCCGATAATGTAAGATCATTTATAGCGTTTGGCATATTTGATCCCCAACAACACAATGGATGTACCTTTAAGCCAAGAAATAATATTTAGCTTGATCAGGTTTTAAACTCAGAGAAGACAAGATCCAACTTGGTGTTGGGATAGGCTTAGTGAATGTCATCATTGTATGGGGAGATGATCTGACAAATCTCTCACACTCTCACCACAGACTAGTAGAAACCGAAGCACAGATTGTCAATGGCCATGGAATCTACAAGATCAAACTCTCGCATAACTCTCTTAAACTTGATTCAAACTTAACATATAGGAGAAGAGGACGCTCTTCTTCAAACACTCAATATGCATTGCCCAAAAAAGCCCATGCAGAAAAACTCTGAATTATCACAATATGATTTGAAAACGGAGAGAAACTTCTCGTAGTCATAAAAGTCATACAAATTTTAACAATAGCTTTGAAGGTAATGAGGCTGAACAATTATCACAATGTTGATTCTAAACTCAACCTAGCCTCATTCAGTCCTTGTCTATGATTGGTCGCAATTCAACCAATCAGCACACTTCTAGATGCCTGAGTGCAGATCTGCCTGGTGAGCAGTTAGACCTGGTCTATGATTGGTCCAAAATGAACCAATCAGCAGAATGATAGATGCCTGCAAAATATTCTGCTCAAAGAATGGTCAATATATGAACAATTTGCACACTTCTAGATTATAGATTGTCCTGATCTAGGATTGGCCCAAATTCAACCAATCAGATATTCTAGCCCCCTTCTGGTCTATAATTGGTCAATAATCCACCAATCAACACTTACAGGTCTTTCCAGATCACTGCTTTGTAAGAATTCAACCAAATAAAACCACTAGACCTGCCCTGGCCTGTGATTGGTGGAAATTTGACCAATACGCTAGCTGCTAGATGCCTGAGTGCAGAACAAGGCTGCTCTGAGGTGTGACCTGAATGTATATACTCCCAGACAGAGAGATTAGAAGACTGCTGTGGCGTTCCGTCATGAGTTATTCCCCTTGTCTGTTTTCTCCTGAAGGTCAAGGCCATTCCGCAACTGCTCCAGTGTACCCTTCATCTGCGAGATAAAAATAATAGATAGGTGAGGTGAGGTGAGTTTGGGTTTAACGCCGCTTTCAAGGTTATATCACTTATATCGCGGCTGCTAGTATTATGGCAGGGAGAAATCCCGCAACGCCATATGGCTATGCATTGCGGTGAAACCTGCGAGCAACAGCTGGAACTAGCGAACCATGAGTGGTACTACGCTGAAATTCAGTGTAGCATTGAAAACCTTACTGCGTGTAGAAGAGTTCTCTACTGCAGACAAAGTTGCTGTGCCACTGGGGGGATTTTTTTTATTATACCATCTAAACTTAACATAATACTATGAAATTGAAAAGTGAGGAGAGAAAGAAGTAAGATATCTGACCTAAATTGTTGTTGGTATAAGAAAATTATAAGAAAACAAGATTTTCTGGATAAAAAACAGGTATCGGATGTAGGCTATGTAAAGGTATGTAAAGGTATATGTTTATATGTTTATGACACCAGATGATTCACTGTTTTTTCAGGATCAAGGAATATAAATTTTCACTCTAATTATTCTCTAGGATCTTGTTATCAATAAATAAATGTAAATTGTAATTATAGCACTGATATAAGCAATGTAAAGTTTCCTTTGGGGGTAAAGTTTTATGACAATCTGATCTCAAACTTTACAACAATGACAATAAGCCTCCTGGTGGTAGTGTTGGAATGCAACAATGGCCGACTAATAACGCTGTCACTTGCAACCCTAAGTGACACCATGGATGAGTTATGAACAGTATTGCAGCTAGAGTTGTCTCCCTTTAATGAGCTTATGCGGATCCTGTGTGAAAGCAGAGACCATAAAAAAAGTGACTGGACTCAGCCACAGGCGGGAATATCTGTGTGCCTCGCTAGAACAAGATGGCGTCCGGGAAAAACTCAAAAGTAGCGATTTTGTTTCTCTTATAACTCATTTAATATTCAAATATTTCCTTGGTTACCATGATGTATGAAATAAAGATATGACCAAGTTGTGTATTGTAAATATTACATGATGTATCCAGTGTTGACAGTTTGTAATCACAGCAGGGCTTCAAGTCAGGTCGATTACACATCTGGCCGAAGCACACATAGTTGATGAAATCTATTGCCGAGTCTAGTCCCTTTATTTTATGGTCTCTGGCTAAAAGTAAGACACAAAAAAGACCCTGATAGAAACCTACCTGGTCTATGAGGTGTATTGATGTAGACAACACGTCTCTCCACTTCTCCATCTCCTGTGTGTACAGCAGTTTCTGCTGATTCAACACATTACTCCATTCCTCCGCAGTTCGGGGGGCTTCTCTGTTACATCAATATCATAACATTGATACTTGACGATATCATTAATATCAATAATTGACAATATCATTAACATTGATAACTAGGTAAAAACAGATGTCTCCCCCTTCCCCCAATTCAACTTCAGTTATTACCCTTCTAAAAGACAAATTGTTGCCATGGAAACTGAAACAAATTAACACCCAAAAGGCAGATCTGCATGATATTGGGGAGGCTGTATACCAAATTTGGTGAAGATTGGTCAAGTAGTTTTAGATGTATGTTCCGGAAACAGACCCTAACCTTATAATAGACAAAGTCCAAATTGTTACCATGGAAACAAAAAAAATAAAATTCAAAACAATCTGAAACCTCCTAAAGGCACATCTGCATGATATGGGGAGGCTGTATACCAAATTTGGTGAAGATTGGTGAAGTAGTTTTAGAGGTATGCTCCGGAAACAGATCCTACCCTTCAAATAGACGAAGTCCAAATTGTTACCAAGGAAACAAAAAAAAATAAAATTCAAAACAATCCAAAACCCCCAAAAGGCACATCTGCACGATATGGGGAGGCTGTATACCAAATTTGGTGAAGATTGGTCAAGTAGTTTTTGGAGATCTGCTCCGGTTTAGAAAGGTTGTGTGAAGTATCATGTTATATGGCTAGTAGGTTGATAAGTACGGTTCACCTACCCGGTATTGTCAATGTTGAGGGGATTGTTGAAGAGGTAGCTGTGTCGACCAGCATCTTCCAGGGACCAGATCTTCATGAACAGGACCCCGTTGAGCACCACCAGAATAGCCATTCTACAGTCAAAGCAGAGGAAATGTCAACCTCATTTAAATGAGATCAAACACTTAGGGGTTTCATTAAGGATGTCCGCTCCTTCCGGTTGAACATCAAAAATGAAATATGACTAAGTAAAGATTTTTTCTCATCTTTATTTACTTCATGATATTCTACATCATCTACATACTTTTAAAAAACATATGAAATAAAGAAAATGTGACTTTAGAACCTCTAAAAAGTGCTTAAACAGCATAAATGGCCTAAATTTGACTAAAATGGGGGTTTTCATGTACATTTTGTGTCAAAGCTTAAAAAACCCCACACTACCATATATTTTTTCATCGATTTCGGTAGGGTAAAATGAACTTTGTAACATATCAAAAAAAGTTTAATACTAGAAATGTAGTATTTTAAAGTTTTTAGCAGTTTTTTTCTCATTTTCCCATAGACTCCCATGTTAAAATTGTACTTCACCCCACTATCTTACAGGCATCATATCTCGAAAAAACCCACACTACCCCCTATTTTTTAATGCTGATTTTCCAATCATATACTTTGATCATTTAAAAAATATACCTTAGAAAAAAGTTTAATTCTATATATTTGAGGAGCGAACATCCTTAATAGCCGGATACAGAGGAAACCTCTCCACCTGTGCAAATGTAATTACTCGGCTATGAAAAGTCAAATTGATTATATTTCAATCTTAAAGATCTGGTGAAATGCATTTTTCTCAAGAAGGACAGATGAGTATCTCTATGTATATTGTATATCGGAATCAATTGAACATAAATTCGAGACAATATACACTTGCAATTGATCATTAAGACGATTTTAATTTACCCATTTTAACAGTACCGCGATTTCTGCCGGGAAACATTTTGAGAAGAATCATTGAGGCGTGACTGATTGACCACAGACGATGGGTCGTCTGTGACCAGCGGACCGACACGCTCCATGCAGCCTTGTTATTTAATTAATGATGATTATCACTGCCGCTAGATGAATTTATGAGGTGTGTTAAATCGCCAAAAACTCGAACTAACCTGTATAGGTTTCAGATTCTTTGAAGAGGATCCTCCTTGGGGTACTTATTGCATAAAATCCTTGATTTTTGATATATGACAGGTCGTAACTATATTTTCCACTTAAAATTAGTTAAAAAACTAAAAAACGTACTTTGGGTCACCCCTTTCGAGCCCCACCCCTTACGGTTGTCATGCAACCAGGGGCGGATAACTCTAATCTCACCACTTTTCCATCCAGTCATGCAGGCTGAATGAAGGGGAGGTGGGTGGCCCTACCCCAAGGAGGATCCTCTTCAAAGAATCTGAAACCTATACAGGTTAGTTCGATTCTTTTTCAGAAGGGATCCTCCTTGGGGTACTTATTGCATAAGACAGACTCCCAAAGATTGAATCTAAGGCAGTGGCATTCAGACTGCACCCAAAGGCGCACAGAATATACGAATATACAAAGTTAACTCACCCAAAGTACCTTGCGAATCCACCATGGAGGAGACCAACATTGACCTGGGGATTACCTGGCGCACTCGCAGTCGCCTTACTGGTCAAAATACCCCGCCCCCCCCCCCTTTTTTTTGAAAAGAGAGAACGAGGGCAAAAAAGGTACCATATAAACTCCCCGCGGGGGACCTCAGCCAGGGAGGTCACCTTGGGAAAAAAGGACTTGGGCCCTTAGTATCAACGTGATATTAGTGGCATTAGTAACATTTAAAAACAGAACGCACAACCCTCCTCTGCTCATTCAGCTAGGGGGTTGACGACTCTGCCCACCGGAGAGAACTGTCTGACCAAACCGAGCACGCTCCGCCGAGAGCCTGTCGAGTTGGTAGTGACGAATGAACGTGCTAGGCTGGCTCCAGATAGCAGCGGAGCAGATCTCTTCGATGGGCAGGGCCGCTGCGTACGCCTTAGACGTCGCAACTGCCCTAACCGAATGAGCCTTGAGGTTACCCGGGGGCTCACGGCCCTTATGAACATATGCAAGACAGATTGTCGAGACAATCCATCTTGATATGGTCTGCGTAGAAGCGGGCAAGCCCTGCTTACCTCCCCCATAACAACAAAAGAGTTGCTCATCTCTACGGATGGAGGCCGTTCTTTTGAGATAGGCTCTCAGCGTCCTGCGCACGTCCAGAATGTGTGCGTGCGAGGCCTGAGACCCTGATGCAGCCGGTTGTCTCAGAGCCGGTAACTCTATTGGGGCCGAGACATGGAATGAGTGGGCCACTTTTGGCCGGTAGGAGTCTGGCAGTCTAATGCTGACTCTGTCCCTGTGGAAGACTGTAAGCTCGGGATTGGAGGACATAGCATGTATGTCTCCTACCCGTCTGCCAGACGCCACCGCCACTAGAAAAACTGCCTTCCAAGTAAGCAGTTGCAGTGATACTGATGATAAATCCCTAAATTGCGGACCCGAGAGCCAATCCAGGACTATCGAAAGGTCCCAAACCGGGCTGGACCGCCTCACAGGAGGTCGGATCCTGTCCACGCCTGCTAAAAAGCGCTGAACCAGAGGATGTACCCCCAAAAGGGCGCCGTCCACTGGCACATGAAAGGCTGAAATAGCCGTGGAGTAACCCCTGACAGTAGATGCGGCCAAGCCAGCATCTAATCTAGACTGCAGGAACTCCAAGACAAACACTAGATCTGCAGAAAAGGGATCGAGAACGTCCCTATCTGCACACCAGCGCGAATAGCAGGCCCATCTATCCTCATATTGAATGTTCGTTGAATCCCTCCTCGAAGCCAGTATTGTGTCTGCAACTCGTGCAGGAATACCGCTGTTTTGGAGGCGATTCCGGACAGAGGCCAGGCCACCCACTGCACCCTGGGGTTGGGGTGGGGGGCTCCGTCCTGGGACAGAAGTCCCGGCCGACACGGTAACAGAGCAGGTGGCATAGCCAGAGACCTGAGTACCTGTGGAAACCAAGTTTGCGCTGCCCACAGAGGTGTGATTAGCACCAGCAGACGCGGAGGATGAGTGGCTAGACGGGCTAGGACCTTGGAGATCAGAGGCACTGGTGGGAAGGCCCACAGAACTCTGTCTGTCCAGTCCAGTTCGAATGCATCCTGGGATAGAGCCCGAGTGTCGGGTATCCTGGAGCAAAACTGGGGTATCTGAAAGTTCGTCCCTGACGCAAACAGATCCACCTGGAATGACCCGTATAACTGGGAGATAATCTCGAATATCTCTCGATCCAGTAGCCACTCGTGGGGGGCAAGGATCCGGCGAGACAGCGCGTCTGCTCGGACATTGTCCACCCCTGGCAAGTACACTGGCAGGACCTGGGTGTCGACTTCGTCGCACCAGAGGAAGAACTGCCATGTCTCCTCCAGGAGGGACGGGGAAACCGTCCCACCCTGTTTGAGAATGTAAGTCATGGCGGTCCTGTTGTCCATTTGGAGCCGGACCACCTGACCCTTCACCTGATCCCTCAGATGTTGCAGAACCAACCTGGCCGCCCTGAGTTCCAACACATTGATGTGTAATTGAGACTCGGCTTGTGACCACAGGCCTGAGACCGTAAGAGATCCCAGAACCCCGCCCCATCCCGTAAGGGAGGCGTCGGTCTGGATCGTCAGGGTCGGCACCGGAGGCTGCAGGGGGTAACCCCGAGTCAGGTGATCGACATTGGTCCACCATAACAGGTGTGGCAAGACCCACTCCGGAGTGACGAGCTGCTTCTCGTAAGACTCCGAGTGGGACCAAAGACCCGCCAAGGCTTGTTGGACGGGCCTCATGCGGAGCCGAGACCTCCAAACCACGTCTACGGTCGCTGCCATGACTCCTAAGAGCTGGAGCCAGACTCGAGCCGTGTGGCATGGAGCACTGAGAAACGAGTTCACAGCCCCCAGTATCTTCGGGACCCGGTCCGGGGCCAGGGATACGATCCCCGGCTCCGTCCGAAACCTGGAACCCAGGAAGACTAGGTCCCGTGACGGGGCCAGCTCCGACTTTTTGAGGTTCACGATCCAACCCAGCGAAACTAACGTGTGTAGTATGCCTGGGTGGATTCGTGGTTCTGAAGCTGGGACAGCGCTCTGATGAGCCAGTCGTCCAGGTAGGGATGACAACACCTGCCCTGAGACCTGGCGACCTGAGTCGCTACCAGCATAAGCTTGGTGAATACCCTCGGAGCCGTTGAGATTCCGAAGGGTAACACCCTGAATTGGTAACACTTCCCGTCGAATGCAAACCTCAGAAATTGTCTGAATTCTGGGTGCATCGGAACATGAAGGTAAGCGTCTTTGAGGTCGATGGAGGATAGCCATTCTCCGACCTGCACTGACGAGATCACAGACCTTAGAGTCTCCATCTTGAACGATGGGACCTCTATCAGTTTGTTCATGATCTTTAAATTCAAGATGGGTCTGAACCCTCCGCCCTTCTTGGTCACCAGGAAGTATGTGGAATAGTATCCGCTCTCTTCCTGGCCCACAGGCACTAGCTCTATCGCAGCCTTGCTCAGCAACGCTTTGATTTCTGAGCGGAGGATGTCCGCCTTCTCCGGCGCGGAGGGCACGTTCGTGTGCCGCACCCCGGTAAATGAAGGCGGACCGCGCTTCCACTGAGGCATATGGCCGTCCCTGAGTGTGGACAGGACCCAGGTGTTCGACGTGGCTTTCGCCCAAGCGTCTATGAACCTTGTCAATCGGCCGCCTACAGGGATCTGCCCCAACAAGCAAAAGATGTCCGTCTCCGGCGGCACTCCGGCCCCCGGATTTTTGGACACCCCTAGCGGTACGGGAGGAGCTAGGAACCCTGGTTTGGTTTCCCGCGCCCCCGAAACCCCTGCTTGCCCGAAGGCTGCTGGAATTTCCCGCCTCGCTTTTTGGGACCCTTGCCCCTGCTCCCAGCCTGATGCAGACTAGCTGACATCCAGGCTGCCTTCCCCGTCGGCGCGGAGGAACGAGCAGGAGGAGGGTTGGACATGCGTGCGCGCTTGATGTCTGGATCCTGCACGGTAAGAACCCTAGAGGTCTCCCGGCAGGTCGTGACGACATCCGCAGTGTCCTTTAGTACCTGCTGAGCCCCTGGGAAAAGCACTGGGCCAATCCGAAAGGGTAGGTTCAGCAGGGACTGCTGTGTTGAAGGCATCCAAGTGGACACCGACAACCACAGCCGGCGCATTCCCACAACTGCGCTCATCATTTGGTTAGCGGCACTCCTGATAGAGTCCCGCGCCAAATGACCACCAACCGCGGTTAGCTGCCCGAGGAGCTCCGAGGAGGAATCTCCAGGGATCTCCACCTTCTGCGTTAACTGGACCTGCATGGAGGCCAGATACGCCTGGTGGATTGCAAGCTGAAGCTGTTGTCCCGCATTTCGGTACTGGTCCTCGAAGGACCGATACGAGGACTTCAGATCAGCTGCACCAGCAGTGAAGGGAGGCAGCCGCCGACCTTGTCGCCCGACCGAAGGTGAAACCTTCGGTCGCTGCAAGGAAACCGCGGTATATACACAGTCTCCCACCACCGGAATGTCGAAAAGACCTTCCTCCCCCAGCTGATATCTCCTGGATAAGAAGCCTAGATCGGCAAGTGAATGAGTATCAGCTAGGAGCGGAGCGATCAAATCATCGACCAGTGATGGGAGAATGCGGAGCCCCACTACGGGAGCCTTGCTTCGAGCGAAGGCCTCCCCCGACAAGCGGTAGTCCGATTCCTCTGGCTCGGGGACCGGGGCAGCAACACCAGGAATAGCCTCGGCAATTAAGCCGCGAAGATCCCTGATGGCAGTGGCAGCCGATAAAGGGCCCGAATTCTCCCGAACCTCATCCACGTCCATGGACTCGATCCCGGATCTCCCCGAGAGGCGTGAAGCCAACTCGGAGTCGTCTAGGAAAGAGTCACGGGCGTGGACAAGAGAGCGAGAGAAGACGTCAGCTACCACTGGCTGTCCCGAGCCCCCAGCCCGAGGATCGACCTCGAGTGGGCCCCCCGAGACCTGGGTCTCGAGGGAGCTCGTGGGTCCCGCGTGCGGCCCGGACTGCATCGTCACTGGGACGACGGTCTCGGAGCACGGGGCAGGTGTCCGAGGACGCTGCACCTGGAGCACAGGCGGCGCCTCGTAACCTGGGTTTGAAGCCTTACCCTGGGAACCTACTCCAACGAGCGGCACCAGGTTCGGCGGGGCCAGCGATCCCTCAGACGAGACCTGCCCGAAGCCAGGTGTCTGAGGGGGCTGGTGTATTTGTGTAATGGTAACCTGGGGCTCCATACTCCGCAGCTCGCAAGCCGGAAGCTGAGCGCCCCGAGGAGACCCCGTGCCTCGGACGAGTCCGACACCGAGATCTCCCCTGGTACCATGAGCTGCATCAGGTTCATGACTCGAGGTCCGGAACTCCGTACGGAGCCCCGAGACCGCCGAGTCAATCATGACCTTCATTTGCTGTGTGATGATGTGCGTGAATTGCGTCATATCAACAGGGTTAAAATGAGTGGTTTGTGGGTTAGGTTGTTGAGGGGAGGGAGGGTGGGTGAAATCCCCGGCTGAGGACCCCCGCTGGTCCTCGACCGAGTCGGGCTCGGATGACGAATCATCGAGACCCGACCTGGCCGAGGACACCGTCGCGGAGGCCGAAGCCTTAACCTTCTTACCACTTAATTTCTTAATTGGTGACTTTTTCACCTTCTTTGCCTTAGACGGGGGGTCAAGCTTGGTGATGTCCCTCCCGCTCTCCAAGGCCTCGGAGAAGAACTTTAGATCAACATCCCTCCTAGATCTGGCCTTGGGGGTGAAGGCCTGACATATCCCACAGTCTAGTGGGTGGTGGAAATCAGAGGCCAAACACTTGAGGCACTCGTCATGAGCGTCGGTGATCGACACCGGCCCCTTACATTGGGCACAAGGCTTGAAAGGCTAGAATCAAAATAGCCAAATCAAGACGTGCACATGCAACATGTGTATATATATAAATATTTTTAAAATATATATATACTAAATACATGGGGGAATTGGAATGTAAATGTTGTTGTAAACATGCATGTAAAAACATGAGCAGAGGCGAATGGCAAAATGCGAAGTAAAAAAGTAAACAAGCATGGCCACACCCCTAACATCACTGAAACAAATAGAACATGAAATATGACTAATTTGCTTGCAGGCCAGTGGGCGATTCGAAATACTCACCGAAAACGAATCTAGAACCCAAATATGATAAAATAAACATGTGGAAAGCCCAGATCTAACCAAATTCCACGATCAAAACAAATCGATCGAGAAAAAATGGCCGCCATCTTGGGTCGACTTTCCCGCCCTACGCGAGAAAGCAAGTTACAAATACACGAAATCTAGTACAAAAACCGAAAAGCCATTCGAC
Organism: Gibbula magus; assembly: GCA_936450465.1. Taxonomy (NCBI): domain Eukaryota; kingdom Metazoa; phylum Mollusca; class Gastropoda; order Trochida; family Trochidae; genus Gibbula; species Gibbula magus. Next base: position 42,461,877 of record OW388298.1, read on the forward strand.
CCTACTGTAGAAAAGGTAGAAGTTACCACACATACAGCTTTGTTTTGGGCCATTTTCTTTGCGATTGTACGTAAACTCAGAAAAACTTCTTGAAACTTCGTGCGACTTGTCAGTTCAATGACAGGAAGAAAAGTGGTGAGATTAGAGTTATCCGCCCCTGGTTGCATGACAACCGTAAGGGGTGGGGCTCGAAAGGGGTGACCCAAAGTACGGTTTTTTAGTTTTTTAACTAATTTTAAGTGGAAAATATAGTTACGACCTGTCATATATCAAAAATCAAGGATTTTATGCAATAAGTACCCCAAGGAGGATCCCTTCTGAAAAAGAAACATGTTTATGCAATAATTACGTAATTGTCATCTGCGGAATTACTTAATTGGATATCTAAACATTAGATATATTGAAAATTTATGTCGTTAGATTGAAGATTTGTTAGTGAAATTAACAATCAAAATGTTGCGAAATTATGTTGAATTATGACTATCGCCGAAAATCAGGTTATTCCAGTGACGTCACAAAAGTCATCCCTTCCGGGGCCACACCCCCGCAGACTTTCATTCTGGTCGCCGGGGCTAAATTAGGCGTTTTTTTAAAAAGCCATATTTAAGTAATTTATGGACTGATTTCAGAAATTTTAAATCGAGCAATTGCCAAATTTCAATGAATTCGATTTTGACCATATGTCATTTCATCTATCCTTTAACACACTGCTTTACAGCCTGCTTTCACAAATTCACTGCCTGTGAAAGTCTTACAGCTTATTATCTTATAAATTAATGAAACCCCTGAACACTTGTAACTCATTCGTCAATCTGAGCACTATTCCTCAGAGGTCATTTAAGGTGACCTTTCACCTTCAATAATTTCAGCTAATCGAAGGCCTTATTACATATGCCATCAATTGTGGTGTTTCATATGTCAACTTGTATCACAGCAGAGTAAATGTAACATCCATGATACAAACACATCCATCCAATTAAAAAAGACTCCCAACATAAGTTACTCCCTTCATATTTTCTATCATAACCTCTGTTACATATTGTGCATTTTCTTAGCTAGAAATAGGAGATACTTATTGGTTGCATCACTAGTTAGTTGTGCAATCAGTGGCATTATTTCAAACTGAGCATTCTGTATCTATCGAAATGACTCGAGTTGCTTGCTCTCTGCGACGCGCACATATTATTTGCAAGACAGGATTTGATGACAGATGTAAAACAATGTTTGTTTGGGCAAAACTAAGGACATTATTAATGTTCAAACTTTCACAGCCATGGGATTATGTGAGAAAAGTGAAATATCGCCAATATGTAACAGAGGTTATGATGGAACATGTGAAAACTCATATATATATTCACTTTCAAATTCATGAATATCAGTGACTTTAATTGTCAAATTGAGAGATTTCAGGGTCAAATCATATATTGTAGTATTAGATTTTAGTGTCTTTTACTTACATGACAGATATAAAGCGAACAAGGGAATCCACTGGTCGATTTGACTTCATTTCTCTGGGACCTGTATCTATAATACAAAACAATGCATAGTTCATCTTATTTCAACCTCTTTCTTACTTTCATTTCATTGGTCATTCCTACGAGATGGAGGACTGAAAAAACATAAAGATAAAGTATTTGAAACACAAAATGATAAATTGTTAGCAATGTCTACAAGTTCAGTGTATTAAATGGATTTAGCCTATCAAAAATTTAGCCATTGGCTCTGTAGGTCGTCATCTCTATATAATTATTATCAAGCCCATTTGTTCTTTATCATGGTTTGGACAGTCACCAAATTTACAAATCAATCTTGGTCAAGGTACATCTACATAAAACATTATTATCATTGATCTTTGAATTCCAAGGAAGGAGTAACAAGTAATAAAGATGTGACCTCTATTTTTTTTTGTCTCACAGAAGATCTAAGATTCACTATGACTACAGGTGTATCAGGATCGGTACTCAGTTTGCTGAAGAGAGCAGAGGGAGCAATTGTTACTGCTCTAGTTAAAAAAATTCATTGTAGCACTATGAGCAGGTGATACCAGAATTTCTACTCACTTTTTTGCTGAGAGGGAGCAATTGTTACTGCTCTAGTTAAAAAAATTCGTTGTAGCACTCTGAGCAGGGTCATACCAGAATTTCTACTCACTTTTCTGCTGAGAGGGAGGCGTCGAAATCTTCCTCTCAGGTTGTCGGGACGGGAGGGCCCCCTCGGACTGACTGACAATGACTTTGCGCCGCCTTCGCAGCTTTTTCTTGGACGGCTTCTGACTGAGGAGAATGGACTCCTGTTTCTCGGCTTCTCGTCGCAGGTGAGCAGCTAGAGGACACAAATTTGGAATTTATCTTAGTTTTTTACTCAACTGAAAATTGTGTATCTCATTGGAGGTATTAAAGTAAAAGATAGACCTTTTAAAAAAATGTGGAAATAATTATTAGGTTTTTAAGGGAAAATAATAATAATAATAATGGAAAACTTTGTACCTCACAGGTAGTCTTTAAAGAAGAAGAGGTGAGTTGAGTTGGGGTTTAACGCCGCTTTCAAGAGTATTTCACTTATATCACAACTCTTAGTATTATAGCAGGGAGAAAGCCCGCAACGCCATGTGGCTATGCATTGTGGTGAAACCTACAAGCAACGGCTGTATCTAGAAAACCATGGGTGGTACTGCACTGACATTCAATGCAGTATTACACCAAAACCTTACTACAGTAAAACTGTTCTCTACTGCAGACAAAGTTGCCGTGCCTGAGGCAGGATTCGAACCATCGATCTCTTCATCTGAAGCCGAACGTGCTAACCACTGCCCTTTCCCTACCCCCTTTAAATTAGAAGAAGGAGCTTGTGGAATAACAGAAATAAATACATTTATTACCCATATGGTTTAAAATAACCGAGTTAATATTATTGATATGAGCACATGTGCACATATCACGTTTGCCTAGCAAAGATTGTTTCACCGCGGCTTCCCGTATTTTGTCGTCTGTGACATCATAAAATGATTGTTCGTGACGTCACTGTTGCTTGCCGTCGCAAGAGAAGTGGGCCGCTTTCTGACTATTTTTACGCGAATCACATGGAATAGAACGGGTAATAAAGAAATTATTACCAGAGGAAGTGTGTCATATGACTTTTACGAAACTCGTGCAAATTTGTGTATAACCCTCGCTCTCGCTGGGGCAATACAAAAATTCACACTCATTTCATAAAAGTCATATGACACAGTTCCTCGGGTAATAATCTCTATATATGGTGCTGTATGTACTTACAGAGAGCCCGGAAGTAGTCTGTGAGTCCGCCCACTGCACTCCGCTCTATCATACCTGCAACAAAACAGTTGAAATGAAGGTGAGGTGAGGTGAGTTGGAGTTTAACGCCGCTTTCAAGAGTATTTCACTAATATCACGGTTGCTAGTACTATGGCAGGGAGAAAGCCTGCAACACCATGTGGCTATGCATTGCGGTGAAACCTGCGAGCATCGGCTGGAACTAGCGAACCATGGGGGGTACTGCACTGAAATTCAGTGTAGCATTGCACCCAAACCTTACTGCGTGTAGAACAGTTCTCTACTGCAGACAAAGTTGCCGTGCCCCTGGCGGGATTCGAACCACGGACCTCTTGATCCAAAGCTGAATTCGCTAACCACTGCGCTATCCCGCCCCCCAGTTAAAATGAAGGTGAGGTGAAGTGATATAGGGTTTCACCAGCATTTGACTTCTATTTGCACAATAGTACAAATATCATTTCCTCCTAGTATTATTGCATGGAGAAAACATAATTATTAACAAGATTTGTGAACAGATAGCAGTGGTCAAATTTATCAAGTAATAGCTTCGCGCTTTCATTAAATGTTCAACTGCATATGCTCAGACTAGTATTAGCCCTGTACTGACCTGTTTTTCATGTATTGACCCTGTTTTTCATGTTCAGCCAAGTTTCCTCATATTCACCAGTTGTCAAATCACATGGTTAAGACCGTAATAACTGCCGTAACATTGATAGTTAATTGATAACACATTTAAGTTATTAAGGATGTTCGCTCCTCAAATTTATAGAATTAAACTTTTTTTCTTACTTATATTTTTTAAAAGATCAAAGTATATGATTGAAAAATCAGCATTAAAAAATAGGGGGTAGTGTGTGTTTTTTCGAAATATGACGCCTGTAAGAATGACAATTTTAACATGGGAGTCTATGGGAAAATGAGAAATAAAGTGCTAAAAACTTTAAAATACTACATTTCTAGTATTAAACTTTTATTCCTTTTTTGATATGTTACAAAGTTCATGTTCCCCTACCGAAATCGATGAAAAAATATATATGGTAGTGTGTTTTTTTTTAAGCTTTGACACAAAATGTACCTGAAAACCTCCCTTTTTAGTCAAATTTAGGCCATTTATGCTGTTTAAGCACTTTTTAGGGGTTCTAAAGTCACATTTTCTTTATTTCATTTGCTTTTTAAAAGTATCTAGGCGATGTGGAATATCATGAAGTAAATTAAAATGACAAAAAAGCTTTGCTTCGTCATATTTCATTTTTGAAGTTCAACCGGAAGGAGCGGACATCCTTAACACAAGGAATATTGAATTTGAAGAAGAAACATTTGTTCCTTCCTGGCTTGGTATATTGCATTGTTTAAGACATGGGGTCAACATTGTTTGCAACTCATTTTTTGCAACAAGTTGCAATGAACAGTGCAAAAATGATTACAACTCACTTCTCTCAACCTATAGTTTAATAACTTTCACATGACATTAATTAATTTGAAAACATTAGTCATTTATAGTTTTCAAGTAAGCTCTTGAGTCAAAACAAAGTCAGGAAATTTTGACATTTTTGGTCTCAAACATATTTTGCACCTTGGATTTGTAACCCTAAAAGGCATCAGTACTTCACAGTGATTTCCATACTAATTAAAAGTTGACATGCCAGATAGTTTTTTAGTTATGCTCTGGAAACCATTCAGCTGAGGTGAGTTGGGGTTTAACGACCCGTTCAAGCTTTCAAGAGTATTTCACTTATATCACAGCTGCTAGTATTATGGCAGGGAGAAAGCCTGCAACGCCATGTGGCTATGCATTGCGGTGTAACCTGCGAGCATCGGCTGGAACTAGCGAACCAGTGTAGCAGTGCACCCAAACCTTCCTGCGTGTAGAACAGTTCTCTACTGCAGACAAAGTTGCCGTGCTCCTGAGGGGATTCGAACCCCAGACCTCTTGATCCAAAGCCAAACGCGCTAACCACTGCGCTATTCCGAAACCATTCAGATCACATTCATTGAAACCTATATACACCAGAGTATGTTGCAGCGTGAGTACAGTCAGACCGCGTTGATCTACACGATTTGGTTACAGTAAAATATCATCCGGAATGAAAGTTGTGTGGTTACGAATTATGGAAAAGCAAAGAGAAGATTCTAAATACTACCGTGCAGACAGGTGGGTTTCCGGATAAACGAGATCTGACTGTATAATATAAATCTCACTCATATTTTTCCTTCATTAAAAATACCAAAAGAAATGTGGCGTCATTTAAATGTAGCTATCATGAGGCCAGGCAAACTAGATGTTGATACAGATTAAAATTTTGCCCATCAAAGTGTCTACAAAATAAATATGAAACCAGTAACATATGAGATAGTGTGACATTACTTGTGAATAATATACCCACCTTTAACAATGCCTATAACAGATTTCTTGTAGCGCACATCACTGGATACATGGATACGACATTTGCTCTTGGACACGCGGGTGAGACAGTATCTGTTTGCAACGTAGAACGCATCTGCGTAAGGGATCCCTCCGTTCATACAATCAGTGTCCACTAAATACATTAGGCCGGGTTCACTGTCTTTACTGCATGTCTGCAATAGCGGATAAAGTGGATAAAGTGGATAAAGTGGATAACATGGATAAAGTGGATAAAGTGGATAAAGTGGATAAAGTGGATAACATGGATAAAGTGGATAAAGTGGATAAAGTGGATAACATGGATAAAGTGGATAAAGTGGATAAAGTGGATACAGTGGATAACATGGGGAAGTGAGCAACATGCATAAATGGATAAAATGAATAACATAAATTAAGTATAGAACATGGTGAGGTGAGGTGAGTTGGGGTTTGACGCCGCTTTCAAGAGTATTTCACTTATATCGCGGCTGCTAATATTATGGCAGGGAGAAAGCCCGCAACGCCATGTGGCTATGCATTGCGGTGAAACCTGCGAGCAACGGCTGGAACTAGCGAACCATGGGTGGTACTACTCTGAAATTCAGTGTAGCATTGCACCCAAACCTTACTGCGTGTAGAACAGTTCTCTACTGCAGACAAAGTTGCTGTGCCCCTGGCGGGATTCGAACCCCAGACCTCTCGATCTGAAGCCGGACATATAACATGGATAAAGTACATAACATTGATAAAGTGGATAAAATGAATAGAGTGGCTAAAGTATATAAAGTGGATAAAGAATATAAAATTAATAATGGGGACAAAATATAAAGTATCGATATAGGGCATAGAATAGATGAATTGGATAATATTGATAAATCAACAGGGTACATAAAATTGTGGACAATAAATAATGTGGATAAAGCGGATAAAATTAATATAGGGGAAAAAAGGATCAATTGATATGTGGATAAAGTATATGAATTGATATGTGGATAAAGTGGACATAAAGTTTTTTTTAATGACTGCAATATGTGTTGACAAAGAAAGTGAATAAAAGAAAATTAACATGTAACACAATGAACATGTCTCTTAGATAATGAAAATATGAACTTATTATGAAACTATTGTATTTAACTCAAATGACAAAACAAAGGGGGACATGAAATGGGGACATGAAATGGAAAGGAGTCCAGGTATTTGGTTATAATTTTTTTTGCAAAATGAGTTTCTAATTTCAAAAAAAGAATATTTCACTTGTTTGGGACGACAAATTCTACACTGCGATTTCAGTGTATTTGCACTTGTTTCATGCATGCATATTTTGCATCTGTTTATGTACAGAGCAAGCATCTCCAGACTCCTTTGCACCTGTTTTGGACGGCATATTTGCACCAGTTTTTGAGGGTGTAATTGCACCTGTTTTGAGGCATATTTACACATGTTTTTGAGAGCATATTTGCATCTGTTTTTCAGGGTGTATTTGTACCTGTTTTTATGGGTGTATATGAACCGGTTTTGAAGGTGCATCTGCACCTGTTTTGACGGCATATTTGCACCAGTTTTTTAGGGTGTCATTGCACCTGTTTTTTAAAGCATATTTGCATCGGCTTTTGAGAATTATTTACACCTGTTTTTGTGAGCACATTTGCATCTGTTTTGAGGGCGCATTTGCATCTGTTATTGAGGCGTATTTACACCTGTTTTTGCGAGCACATTTGCATCTGCTTTTGAGGCGTATTTACACCTGTTTTTGCGAGCACATTTGCATCTGTTATTGAGGCGTATTTATACCTGTTTTTGCGAGCACATTTGCATCTGCTTTTGAGGGCACATTTGTTTTCGAAGGGTATTTGCCTTTATTTTTAGGATTTATTTGCACCTATAAGTACTATGTCACCTTGATTTTCATTGAAAACTTGATTTGAAAACTTCACCGCAAATTGTTGAGGGTTGAGAGAGACCATACAAACCTGTTTTTCTTCAGAAGGAGAAGTCTTTGGTCCGATGGAGTGGCTGAGTGTGAGAGTGTAGTGGATGACGCGGGAACGGTTCCCGTTGGAGTCTATCTCACTCCATTCAGGTAGATCTAGGTCTGCAACAGAAACATAACACAGTTTAATACTTTTATAAAGGGTGGTAGTAAAAATGTTGTCTTTTTTTTCTTTTTCATTTTTACCTGCTGTATTATACTCTTGAAAGCGGCGTTCAACCCCAACTCACCTCACCTGCTGTATATGTCTAAAACATAATTATGGGACCATTCAACAAAGAAGTTGAAGAGTTTGATTGTTGCTCATTCATTTGTTTGTTGTGTTACATACTAGTGTTTTGAGGAACATTGTGTAATAACATTGTAAATGTATCAAACTGCGATATATTCAACAACCAAGTACAGTCAGACCTCAATTCTCCGAACGCTTCCGTTTTTCATAAAAAATGTTCAGATAGTGAAATGTTCGGACTACTGTAATGAACCAAACAATATGGAGTTTGAATCTACAGACAGACGAGAACGCATTTAGAATATCAAATGACTTTCAGACTTTGACATGCTGGATATTTATAACTATCACACAAAATGAGAAATTTCAATATATTACAATCACAAACTACTGAAACACTATTTTTAAAATCACAGACTACTGACACGCTCTACTCCCGTGTCAATCCACTGTCATCAAACTTTACCGATCCAATCTGTGTGATGATCGCCTGTCACCGGATTAATGAAGCAGAAATAGTTGTAATTAACTATCCGTCGGCTAATTGGATCCGGAAATGGAATCAACGGATTACTGAATCAACATTTAATGAGTTTATATAGAGTTAAGTTTGGTTACAGCTTGCTACCAATTGGACACTGCGAGATTCGGATTATCGGTGGCCGGACTATCGCAGCTTGACTGTAATATTGAACATGTGTAAAGATCTAGTCCAATCTCTATTCCTTGAAGAACAGAACTTTCCGCGGAAGTGGTTTATCAAAGGAGTATAGCAAGTGTTCATCCAGCTATACTTTCAAAATGAGGCTTAAAGATCTCAAACTCACCGAAAGTTTTCCTTGACGCGACAAACTGTCTGAAGAAAGCAGAGTCGGTGAAGAGGTATTCAAAGACCTGTTCGACGGAGAGGTTGAAAACTTCGTCCAGGTAACACTTCTCCAGGTGTTCGTGTCCTGAACAACTCACCTCTCCTGCCACCAACATGAACTCTGTCAACATGAAAGACACATCAATCACATTTCCATAAGGTTATTCCTCCATTTTTTCCGCATTGGTTCATTCAAAGACAATGAGAGAGTGAAAACAGCTCAGCTGGGAAGCGATCGTTATATCTCCAACAAATCAAACAATCTATATATCCTTGATAGCGTTGGAAGTGTAGAAGATATCTGAGAGTACCTCTGAACTGTTAACAAAGCATGGAGGGAGGTTAATTTATGGTGAATTATATTGTTGAATGTAGAATGTAAAGATCCTTGCTTTGGTTGGAACTGTTCCACAAGTCGTCTGCAAACTCAAAGACACTGTACTTAGATACAGGGGTGTTAATTTGATGTCAGGATTCTAGCTTGATAATTATGATTACTCTCACCCATTCCTTTGTGTTAACAGTTACCCTAAAATGTTACGTACCCTTACCCTGGTCAGTTGTATTACCAAAGTGCGACCCTCTTGAGCCCAAGAGTCAGGTACAAGGGATGTTAATTTGATGAAAGGGATTTCTTTGTAATAAAATGTTACGTACCCTCACTCTCGTCCGTCGTATCACCAAAGTCTGTCGGAACCTCGGACCCGCGGACTCCAAGGGGTGAGTCGAGTGGGACGGGGGACTGACTAAACACCTCGTCAGAAACCAACACATCCGTGTCACTGATAGCAAGGTCAGCCTGCAACAAAACAAGCGGTGAACATAGATAATGATAAAAATATTCTCAGTCTGATTGAAATTGACCCTGTTATGAAGAATAAAATCTGCAAAATGATGCATATCAGGGTTAGAACTAGTTCTATAGATTCCCACACCACAAGGTCTAATGACACCCTGTTTTGGCACGTGTTCCGTACCAGTTTAGTGCAGACAAAACCAAGCCACAGCGGACCTATCACTGTTTTTACTGTTCCTCATGTTACAGACACAGAGGAAAGGATAGCTGTTTGGAGTTACCTGCCCCTAACCTCTCGCACCGAAAGCTTTTGTTGGAGGTCTCATGATTGGCTAACTGAATTGCGTCAGAATATGCGAACATTTGGGCCATCATCAATATGAGTTTGTATCCCAGTAGATGAACTATCTTGTACCTTTTATTCCTGAATAAAATTTCATCAGATTGAAAATATTCTGTAAATTACTCATAGTAACAAGATACAGATATTCATAACTAAGCTGAACGAAGGCATGTTCCTCACCAGGACCTTAATGGGCAAGACGTCGTCCTTACAGAGCCTCTCTCTGAGGTCATCCATGCCAGGGGGCGGCACGTAGTCGTCATCGCTGGAGGTAAGACCGAGCTCCTCCCCGTAGCTGTAGTGGATCCACTGCCACAGCTCTTTGGGGTTCATCGGCTGAAACATGGCAGTTTATGTTATAATTACAAGCGCGAACCTCTCATAACCTCAGGGTGCAGAGCAGGGTGACCTTAACCCTTAACTTGCGGGTCCCGTAATTATCCGGGAGGCTCATAGAGAAAAATGTTAGAACCCTTGGCGAGACCCGTACGTTGGAATTAGTGCATTTACCGGGTCAGTAATAATTATATTTGCCCCCCAGGCGAAATGCGAGACGAAGTGTGTCCGTATATCGCCACATGAAAACTTGTTAACATACATCTCGCAGATAGCCACGATAACGAGTCTGTGTGAATGACCGGTCGAAATATCAAGTAAAATTCACACCAAATTGCGTGTGCATTGTTGACCCGTAACGCATTGATAATTAGCTTTACAAAAGGCCAATTTTGTCGGGCTTAGCCCCCAAAGCATTAATTCGCTTGAGGCTATTTTCACCCACGTGTTTGTATTGCCTCGGGTTTGCCTCGCCCGAGACTGCTATCTGCCTCGCATCTCGTGAGACGGGGAAAAAAATCGCTAACTCGCCTTACTCCCGCACTTCATATCATGTGAGCGAATTGTTTGTTTTCAAAAAAAAATACGGCAAAATAAAGGGGAAACAATGGACTACATTCCCATATAAAATTAGAAAATCTCAAAAAAATAATAAAGACACAGCAAGCGCCGTGAAAAAGGTCATGTTTACACTTCATAAATTTTGAAACAATCGGCGATTTTCACAACTTCTAAAACATTTATCACGGCTAAAATACTGAATGCATTTTCATAATTTTTATATCACAATAAACCGAAAAGAATAATCTTTTATTCTATATAAAATGCGCATATTTATTCACAGAAATAAAGATACAATTTTACCTTTCTGAGAGGCATGTGAAACCAAACGGCACACAAACTAATCAACATATTTTCATCAGTTATGGTTCGAGGTTAGCGTTTATTTGAAAAGTCAAACAACATAACCATATTTGGGTTGATATGTGCTTATTTGTCAACTGGTTCGAGATTATGATTTCTTGGAAAAGTGCGATGAACGACCGTTTGCAATGCCGCATACATGTTGTAAGTATTGACGATTTTATAGGTGGAAATAAAGACAAACTTTACATAGCTATAGAATTATAACCAAAGGTCGCATTCTAATAATTTTTATATCATTGTGAAGCTAGACATCGTGTCTTCAATTCCGTATATAAATGGATTTTTTTCGTTTGGTATTTATGATGTTACGAGGCCCGAATTAAAGACAATCTTTCGAAAGTAATAGAATAAAAACGAAAAATCATAGAAAATTCATTCAAAGTTTCGGGTGTGAATTAGCCATTTGTGTACGGGTGTCGCTACTTGAATTTGTATTGAACGCCCGTATATAGTCCTTATTCGCCATGTAGATGCGGTATATTTCGTAAAAACGGTACCGGAATCGCCGCCTGGAAATTCCGCCAGCAGAGCTCGTTAGTGCCTAAGCTCAAACTACTGCTGCGAGCTGCGAGCCTTTAAATTCCGCCACAGGGGCTAAAAATGGTAAAATATATATACGCAACGTAAGGGTTAACATAACCTCTGTCAAGTAACATTTGAGATCTATACGTTCAGTTTCCTAATATTACAAGTTTCATTTCATCATCAATGAGATATAATTTTACAAATTCATGAACAATAAAAGCTACCATTTGCGACCAATGGCGGATCCAGTGGGAGTTTCAGGGCATTTGACCCCCTTTCCCCACCCCACCTCCTCACCATTCCCCCTATGATTATTGTGTGTGTAAATGTGATGAACCCCCTGGATGAACCACCTCCCCCTCCCCCCTCCTCCTCCTCCCCCTCCCTCTGCCGCCCCTCCTCCTCCTCCTCCTCCTCTCTCCCCTTCCCCCTCCTCCTCCTCCCTCTCCCCCTCCCCCTCCTCCTCCCTCTCCTCCCTCTCCTCCTCCTCCTCCTCCTCCTCCCCCTCCTCCTCCTCTAAAATCTCATAGACACCTACTTGATCTAGTAAAGCATTCTGCCAGATACGGAAGAGCATCATGAACGTTTTGTCCCTTGCTCCGAATGAAGTGAAGAAGTATTTCTCCCGCTCTGTTGTTATGGCGATGGCATTGGGGATGACTCTGGCTGTCTTCTCTTTGGTAACAGCCGTTATCTCCTTACACTGGATTGTCAACTGTAAACATGAGATGTGGTAGATACGGGTTTAACACTGGATGGTCAACTGTAAACATGAGATGTGGTAGATACGGGTTTAACACTGGATTGTCAACTGTAAACATGAGATATGGTAGATACAGGTTTAACACTGGATGGTCAACTGTAAACATGAGATATGGTAGATACGGGTTTAACACTGGATGGTCAACTGTAAACATGAGATGTGGTAGATACGGGTTTAACACTGTACACATGAGATGTGGTAGATACGGGTTTAACACTGGATAGTCAACTGTAAACATGAGATGTGGTAGATACGGGTTTAACACTGGATTGTCAACTGTAAACATGAGATGTGGTAGATACGGGTTTAACACTGGATTGTCAACTGTAAACATGAGATGTGGTAGATACGGGTTTAACACTGGATTGTCAACTGTAAACATGAGATGTGGTAGATACGGGTTTAACACTGGATTGTCAACTGTAAACATGAAATGTGGTAGATACGGGTTTAACACTGTAAACATGAGATGTGGCAGATACTTGTTTAACACTGGATTGTCAACTGTAAACATGAGATGTGGTAGATACGGGTTTAACTCTGGATTGTCAACTGTAAACATGAGATGTGGTAGATACGGGTTTAACACTGGATTGTCAACTGTAAACATGAGATGTGGTAGATACGGGTTTAACACTGGATGGTCAACTGTAAACATGAGATGTGGTAGATACGGGTTTAACACTGGAAACATTAGATGTGGCAGATACGGGTTTAACACTGGATTGTCAACTGTAAACATGAGATGTGGTAGATACGGGTTTAACACTGTAAACATGAGATGTGGCAGATACAGGTTTAACACTGGATTGTCAACTGTAAACATGAGATGTGGTAGATACGGGTTTAACACTGTAAACATGAGATGTGGCAGATACTTGTTTAACACTGGATTGTCAACTGTAAACATGAGATGTGGTAGATACGGGTTTAACACTGGATTGTCAACTGTAAACATGAGATATGGTAGATACAGGTTTAACACTGGATGGTCAACTGTAAACATGAGATATGGTAGATACGGGTTTAACACTGGATGGTCAACTGTAAACATGAGATGTGGTAGATACGGGTTTAACACTGTACACATGAGATGTGGTAGATACGGGTTTAACACTGGATAGTCAACTGTAAACATGAGATGTGGTAGATACGGGTTTAACACTGGATTGTCAACTGTAAACATGAGATGTGGTAGATACGGGTTTAACACTGGATTGTCAACTGTAAACATGAGATGTGGTAGATACGGGTTTAACACTGGATTGTCAACTGTAAACATGAGATGTGGTAGATACGGGTTTAACACTGGATTGTCAACTGTAAACATGAAATGTGGTAGATACGGGTTTAACACTGTAAACATGAGATGTGGCAGATACTTGTTTAACACTGGATTGTCAACTGTAAACATGAGATGTGGTAGATACGGGTTTAACTCTGGATTGTCAACTGTAAACATGAGATGTGGTAGATACGGGTTTAACACTGGATTGTCAACTGTAAACATGAGATGTGGTAGATACGGGTTTAACACTGGATGGTCAACTGTAAACATGAGATGTGGTAGATACGGGTTTAACACTGGAAACATTAGATGTGGCAGATACGGGTTTAACACTGGATTGTCAACTGTAAACATGAGATGTGGTAGATACGGGTTTAACACTGTAAACATGAGATGTGGCAGATACAGGTTTAACACTGGATTGTCAACTGTAAACATGAGATGTGGTAGATACGGGTTTAACACTGGATTATCAACTGTAAACATGAGATGTGGTAGATACAGGGTTAACACTGTAAACATGAGATGTGGCAGATACTTGTTTAACACTGGATTGTCAACTGTAAACATGAGATGTGGTAGATACGGGTTTAACACTGGATTGTCAACTGTAAACATGAGATGTGGTAGATACGGGTTTAACACTGGATTGTCAACTGTAAACATGAGATGTGGTAGATACGGGTTTAACACTGGATGGTCAACTGTAAACATGAGATGTGGTAGATACGGGTTTAACACTGGATTGTCAACTGTAAACATGAGATATGGTAGATACGGGTTTAACACTGGATGGTCAACTGTAAACATGAGATGTGGTAGATACGGGTTTAACACTGGATTGTCAACTGTAAACATGAGATGAGGTAGATACGGGTTTAACATATGTCTCTGACCACACAGTGTTGAGCCCCTTGCCCCGGTTGCCATGCCAAGCAAGGGCAGTAACTCTAATCTTGCAATTTATGAACTACCTGAAGACAAAGTGTTTGGAAAGTGGGTACGTACAACTGTCTCCCATCGGAAGATGTTTGCATAGAAGCAGATCCAGTTCTGGGTGATGTACATCCGACCTTGGACCAAGATGTCCTTCTGGAGCGCACACGAGTAGTCTGAAACACAGAGAACATAGTGTGATAGTCAGAGCTTAGCTAGGGTAGGGGCAATCTGATTATAATCGACCCTGTTCCGAGGAATTAATCATAAAGCTGCAGAAAAGTTCATATCGGGATACTAGGTTCTATAGATTCCTCGCCACAAGGTCTGAGGACGACACGTGTGTTCCGTACGAGTTTAGCACACATCAATCACATCATAAATTTTTAAAACGGTCACCGTTTTGAAAGCATTCGGAACAGAGGAAAGGATAGCTGTTTGGAGTTATCTGCCCCTAGCTTCTCGCACCGAAAGCTTTTGTAGGAAGTCCTGTGATTGGTTGACTGAGTTGCGTCAGAATATGGGAGTCTACGGGCTGTTATCAGATACTTTGGCGAGGAAACCTCTGAATGGTATGAGTTCGTATGCCGATAAATGTACTAACTTTTATTCCTCGGCAAAGTGTCTATTTTAATCAGACTGAATAGAATGTAACACTACAACCAAATGAATGAGCCAGTCTGATTAAAATCGACCTTGTTCCGAGGAATAAAATTTGCAAAATGTTGCATCTACCGGGATACGAACAGGTTCTGTAGATTCCTCGCCACAAGGTCTGAAAACACCCCATACAGGCGCGTGTTCAGAACCAGTTTAGCGCAGCCAAAGCCCAGTCAAATAGCTGACCAATCACATCATAGTATTTAAACGGTCGCTGTTTTGAAAGCATTCGGAACAGACAAAAGGATAGCTGTTTGGAGTTATCTGCCCCTAGCTTTTCGCACCGAAAGCATTTGTTGGACGTCTTTTGATTGGCTAGCTGAATTGCGCCCGAACACGCTAGTGTACGCGGTGTTTTCAGACGGTTTAGCGTGGAAACCTCCGAACGATAGGTCACGAGTTCGTATCCTGGTAGATGCACTATTTTGCAATTTTTATTCCACGGAAAACCGTCGATTTTAATCAGACTGATGAATGAGCAACAATGGAACTCTTGTTGAATGGCCAGATAATTACATTTTAGACAAGTCTGATCGTATGATAAATATCGGTGAAAAAACAAAAACATTTTTATTACCACCCTTTATAAAAGTATACCTGAATGGAGTGAGATAGACTCCAACAGGCTGGTGGGGTGGGGCGGGAATATATCAGGGGGTTTGAACGGTTCTTGCATGGAAATTTGTCAAAGCGAATAAGTTCTGAATTTGTCAATACACATACCACCTTTGAGCCATTTCATGACACCCTGAAGAGGAGTCCAGTGAGTTCAGCAACAAACTGGATTTCAAGAGTCCTTTGTCATGACAGGACAGAAAAGTTTTGGATCAAAATATGTGAGACTGTCCTCTTATGCCCACAACAAGATCTAGCTTTCAGTTCTTGTTGACACTCTACAATTGCAGTGTTGTTCCTAGAGGGGGTCCTGGGGACATTTGCCCACCTTTTTGGCTAGGTGTCCCTTAAAATTTGGAGAAGTAGGATACTTTTACCATTGCAAAGGGTCCCACTTGTTCAGAAATGGCCAAAATGACCCCCTCAGCAGATCAAATAGGAACAACACTGACAATTGTCACATGCAATGCTTTAATTTCAGATTCCTTTTCAAACTTTAAACCAGGTATGTGATGTTAGTAAGTAACCGGAAGGTTAAAGGTTAAAGGTTTCAACTCACCAACAATGAGCCTCTCCTCATGGGGGATGTCCTTGAAGGTTTTGCGGAAGTCGTCGGTCTTGGACTTGTAGCTGGGGGCAAGCATCTGAAAGAGAGAACTCATTTCTTTCACCATCATTGATTTTTGTCAACACTCCAGTCGATCCGTCTGCCTCTTTTCTTCAAAGAATGGGTAAGAGCTGACTCCAACAGTTTTGCGTCATGCAAAATTTGGTATAGTGTCATGCAAACTTTGCTTTAGTGTCATGCAGAATTCAGTTGAGTGTCATGCAGCATAAAGTTTAGTGTCATGCGGAATTCAATTGAGTGTCATTCAAAATCCAGTTGAGTGTCATGCAGAATACAGTTTAGTGTCATGAAGAATTCAATTGAGCGTCATTCAAAATCCAGTTGAGTGTCATGCAGAATACAGCTTAGTGTCATGAAGAATTCAATTGAGTGTCATTCAAAATCCAGTTTAGTGTCATGCAGAATCCAGTTGAGTGTCATGCAGAATACAGTTTAGTGTCATGCGGAATTCAATTGAGTGTCAAGCAGAATCCAGTTGAGTCTCATGCAAAATCCAGTTTACTGTCATTCAAAATCAAGTTTACAGTCATGGAAAATTCAAACAGTTTGCCACTTGCCATGACAATATAAGAAAGTTTTGGATCAAAATAAGTCTTCTTATGTCCACAACAATAATCAAGCTTTCAGTTCTTGGCGACACAATTGTCACATGCAATGCTATAACCTGCATACAGTAATTCTTAAAATGTGACTGCTGCAAAAATATTCTAAGAATGTCGTCAGACATGACGTCTTTACACAATGAACAAGACACATGAAGATCTTGACTGCAGAAAAGGTCTTTTCAGTATTTGAACAACATTTAGGTCATTGTTTGACCTACAGATCCTCATCACCTTCTAACCATCAACACATCACAAATCCTTATTCCAGCAAAAGAAAACATGACACATCCTTGTTTAAGGAGATGGGTTTGAAAATTTTGTGACCAAGAACAACTTCTCAAGCTTTAATTCTATCATCAGAGAGTCCATCCTAGGAGACACATCCTTCTGAACATTATCACACCATTATTGGACCTCTAGCAAACTTTAGCGGTTCCCTAAGAAGAAGATCAAACAGCATCCTCACACAAGCTGGAGGTAAAATGTCAACCCTAGTACATGACACAAAGTATTTATCCTATTCATAGGCACTACATTTCAACATCCACAAATGTTCATTTGTGCAAACTTGCACTCCTGTACAACACAGCACCGTCAATCACAAGCTTTCTTGTGAAATGTTCTATCCACAACATAATGTAGGCTGATAACACACCCTCAACTGTGTCATACACACATAAGTCTTCACCTAGCTGTTATCACTTGTTATCACACAGATAGAAGTGTGCTGGATTAGGCCACACAAGTTCTCATTGGTTCAGGTTGGGAAGGTGATAAATGAGTCCAATTATTAACTCACAGGCCTGTTACTTAAAAGGAGGGTTCTATTAGGGTATTTTTTGTGGAAACAAAATTCGAGAGGATATTCCCGTTTAAACAAATAAATTATTAATACATGGTTAAAACACAGTGAAATTTAAATATATTAATGACTTTGTATTTCACAACTTGATAAAGACAAGCGCACATTTGTTGAAAAATAAAAACAATGAGAACTTTTATTATTACAAAAGTGTAAAATAGGGTTAAATATAGCATGTTTTCATTTCACGTAATGCCAAGAAACCAAGATGGCAGACGCTACCGATAGATGGGTGATAGAACTCAACTATTAAACTTTGACTTGTGATTGAATTGATTAGTGTGGTGAGATGAATTGGGGTTTAACGTCCATTTCAAGAGTATTTCACTCATATCACGAGTGCTAGTATTATGGCAGGGAGAAAACCCGCAATGCCATGTGGCTATGCATTGCGGTGAACCCGAGGGCATCGGCTGGAACTAGCGAACCATGGGTGGTACTACGCTGAAATTCAGTGTAGCATTGCACCCAAACTTTACTGCGTGTAGAACAGTTCTCCACAGCAGACAAACTTGCTGAGACCCTGGCAGGATTCAAACCCTGACCTCTTGATCTGAAGCCGAATGGGCTAACCATTGCGCTATCCTGCCCCCCTGAAGGATTGTCTCCTCCCCTGAATCAAACAGTAGCATTGGTTGCTGAAGATTGAACTTGTGCAGAAGATCTTGCATGGATTATAACCATAACCATTGCACTATCCAGCTGTCTTCATCGAAGCAATTTTTTCTTCTTCTGGCCTTAAAAGGAGTGTTCTATCGGGGTATTTTTTGTGGAAACGAAATTTGAGAGGATGTTCTCGTTTACACAAATGATATAATACATGATTAAATCACAGTAAAATTAAAATATATTAATGAAGTTAATATTGATAAACTTGATAAAGGCAAGCGCATATTTGTTGAAAAAAAATTAAAACAATGAGAACTGAAGCCATTCCTTGGCACTGCGAGTGGGGAAAACTTCGCTACGGACTAAACGCATATTGTTTATTCGTTTTATTGTATGTTATGTGTTACTATGTGAATTTTCTATCATTGTATATGTTTAATTTTCAAAAAAGTGTAAAATTGGGTTAAATATAGCGTGTTTTCATTTCACGTAATGCCAAGAACCCAATATGGCGGATGCTGCCGATAGATCCGATGAGACTCATCTCAAACTAATCTGATCCACCAAGGGAGATAAGTGCTCTCAATATCTACTTCAATCTATGTCAGTAGGTTATCTTCACACTATTGTCTTTGCTGTAAGAATTTACATAATCTGCATCTTGCTACATCAGGGTAACTGTATCAGTAAGACTTCTTCATCCCCTGATTCTCTACTAAGATGTTGCCTCGTAAAGACACTAATCACTATATATAGCATGTCTTTCGTCAGTGAAATGAAATTTGATGCTCATTCATTGGTCATCTCATTCAGTCATTGCCAATATTCCTTCATTTTAAAGGATAGATGAAATGACATATGGTCAAAATCAGATTCATTAAAATGGGATGTCAATTTGACAATTGCTCGATTTTAAATTTCTGAAATTGGTCCATAAATTACTTAAATACAGCTTTTTAAAAAACTGCCTTATTTAGCCCCGGTGACCAAAACGAAAGTCTGCGGGGGTGTGGCCCCTGAAGGGATGACTTCTGTGACGTATCAGGAGGAATCTGATTTTTGGCGATAGACATAATTAAATGTAATTATGCAACATTTTGATCGTTAATTTCACAAAGAAATCTTCAATAAACCAAATTAAATTTCCCATATATCGAATGTTTAGATATCCAACAAGGTAATTCCGCAGATGACAATTACACAATTATTACATAAACATGTCTTTTTGGCGATGTAATACACCTCATAAATTCATTTAGCGGCAGTGATAATCATCATTAATTAATTAACGAGAGTCTGGCGCTTATCACAGTCACGCCTCAGTGAGCATTTACAAAATGAATCGCCCAACTGATTTCGCTAGTGTTAAAATGGGTGAATTAAAATCGTTTTAATTATCAATTGCAAGTGTATATTGTCATGATTATATGCTCAATTGATTCCGATGTACAATATACGTAGAGGTAATCATCTGTCATTATTGAGAAAAATGCATTTCATCAGATCTTTAACTCATTTCATTGGCTGCTCTTTTATCCCAAGATTTTCTCATCAGCTTTTGCCTTGTAATGCAATTAATAAATAACCATCCTGTTGCCTATACAAATACTCTGATGGAGCAGGCATTTCCTTTAAATAAAGGATGCCTTACTGATTTACAATCACCGTAGTGTTTTATGAAAAGATAAAGGCAAGTAGTCTGATACCTCCAGCTGCACAATGGCAAACATAAACAAACATATTCAGGAGGTGCTGTAAAGACAGATACAGAGGCAGGATTTCCCCACCTTCGAAAATTACTTGCATGTAAATTATATGGACCCCTTCAGTACACATAATCACCACATTCACCTTTTCAATAAATCCAAAATTCCTCTCATTATGTCATATATTGCATTCAGTACCTTCTTAACCCTCCCACTTTTGATTATGTGAACCCACCCTTTGAATATGAACCCCCCCCAATCCCCCCCCCCCCCCCCCTTCTTGTATGGGATCCCCCCACCCCCTCCCCAGTGGACTCCCTTAAAGTCCTAGACTAAGCACAACTTCCCAATGCAAGGCATAACTCTTACCAGTCTCCATTACTGGCTGATTTAGGCCTTGCAGTATTTCCTTTAAAAATATGTGTTTGGAAATCCAGGCCCGCTATGCATTTCTGGTGCAGCGATTCACTATCTAGGCACAACAAAGCTAGGTTAAACAAGAAAAAAGTGAGCATGGCTCACATACCCCCGTCATCCGCTATCCGTCCATCGAGAATTATAGATGTGAAGGTTACTATGTTTAAAAAAAAGCTTCAAGCATCATAATATTGTCCAAAATAATTTTAGGAACTGACTGTTATTACAAAATTTAATTCACCCAGATGTAATATTTTTCAGGTAACTTAATTTTTCCCATTAGGGCATCACACCGGTAATTTGTACCAAGTTCAATTACAGATTCAAGGGCTTTGAAATAATATTGCGGAACTGGACTGTGAACTCGATAAAGAGTATCATCTGGACTACCTACATGTAAAATTTCATTCACCTAGATGTAATAGTTTCCGAGAAAACTTGTCCCAATTGGAGCATCACAGCTCTTTTGGTACAAAGTTCAATTTCGGATTCAAGGGCCATAACTCAGAAAAAAATAATATTTCGGAACTGGTTTTCGAACTCGATGAAGAGTATCATCTGGACTACCTCCATATTAAATTTCATTCACCTAGATGTAATAGTTTCCTAGAAAACTTGTCCCAATTGGAGCATCACAGCTCTTTTGGTACAAAGTTCAATTTCGGATTCAAGGGCCATAACTCCAAAAAAAATAATATTTCGGAACTGGTTTTCGAACTCGATGAAGAGTATCATCTGGACTACCTCCATATTAAATTTCATTCACCTAGATGTAATAGTTTCCGAGAAAACTTGTCCCCATTGGAGCATCACAGTTCTTCTGGTACGAAGTTCAATTTCGGATTCAAGGGCCATAACTCCGTAAAAAATAATATTTCGGAACTGGTTTTCGAACTCGATGAAGAGTATCATCTGGACTACCTACATATTAAATTTCATTCACCTAGATGTAACAGTTTCTGAGAAAACTTGTCCCCATTGGAGCATCACAGTTCTTCTGGTACGAAGTTCAATTTCGGTTCCAAGGGCCATAACTCTGTAAAAAATAATATTTCGGAACTGGTTTTCGAACTCGATAAAGAGTATGGTCATGAGTACTCACAACCAAAATTTCATTCACATAGGTTGAACAGTATCCGAGAAAACTTGTCCCCATTGAACACAATAAAACTAAGTCCAAAAAGTGACGTTTCCATGGAAACGACAAAAAATATCAATCTCAGAAAATTGAAAATTGTCTGTGCGCGATCGGAAGAACATGGTTAACATCTGTACAAAGTTTGGTTGATGTAGCTTTGACGGTTTTTGAGAAAATTGACCGGACGGAAGGACGGACGGACGGACGGACGGAAGGACGGACGGACGGACGGACGGAATGACCGCTATATACCCCCGCTTACTTCGTAACGGGGGTATAATAAGGCAATAATGGAGTCTGGCAAGAGTTATGCCTTGCGTTTGGAAGTTGGACTAAGCACTGAGTACCTGTATAATGGAGTGGGCATCAGGAACATGGCTGGTGATGTCTCTGAAGTTGATGGAAGGGAAGTATTCCTCTAGCTCCAGCAACTCCTCGAAGTGCAGCTCCGAAAACATTCTCTAACTTTGTCTACCAGTATATTCCACACACTGGAGTCTATTTTTACTTGATTCAGGTTCCAAAAACTCTATAAACATTTCCTACAGAGCAAGCTTCTCCACTGCTCAGATCCAACCATATGAAGGCTGAATATCCTGAGATATTCATGACAACAGAGACTAAGACAGGTACACCACGACAAGTAAGTGGTCAATTGTTGAGCAACTTCAACATCACTTCCTAAATATGCACTGCTGAGAGAAATCCATGACCCTCAACAGACTTGGGCATATCACGACAAGTAAGTGGTCAATTCTGGAGGAACTTCAACATCAGAGAAATGTTAGTCATCACTTCCTAAATATGTACTGCTGAGAGAAATCCATGACCTTCAACAGACTTGGGCATATCACGACAAGTAAGTGGTCAGTTGTGGAGGAACTTCAGTATCAGAGAAATGTTAGTCATCACTTCCTAAATATGCACTGCTGAGAGAAATCCATGACCCTCAACAGACTTGGGTATATCACAACAAGTAAGTGGTCAATTGTGGAGGAACTTCAACATCAGAGAAATGTTAGTCATCACTTCCTTAATATGTACTGTTGAGAGAAATCCATGACCTTCAACAGACTTGGGTATATCACGACAAGTAAGAGGTCAATTGTGGAGGAACTTCAACATCAGAGAAATGTTAGTCATCACTGCAGCATTCAGATCAAACTGTATGAAGTGAATGTCCGGAGAATCCATTACCCTTGACAGACATGGGAATATCACGACAAGTAAGAGGTCAATTATTGCGGAACTTCAACATCAGAGAAACTGAAGTCTTCACTTCCTAAATATGTACTGCTCAGAGAAATCCATGACCCTCGACAAACTTAGACAGCTACACGAAGACAAGGAGTTAATTGTTTCAATGCCAGAAACAACTTTGCATATTTCAGTCCTATGGCGTAAATTTTGTCCACAAATCACATCATACTGAATGAAGACTGTATATCTGAATCAGGGGACACTGTGATGATAAACCATGAGTTGAATATCGCTGAACTCCCATCACCCATACCAAGCAGACACTCTGTAAAACTAGCACGTTTAGCATCTGCCCATGAATATATATAATGTCATAGGGATCTTCAAATTCATCAGTAAAATAGGTCATGTCTTTCCCACTAATTCATGGTGAGTTCAGCCTGCACCGAAAGGTTACTGATGTAAAGATAAATTAAACTTGCATGATATGGCATGGATCAATGGGGCAAATTAGATCTTTCAAAAAATAAAATCATATTGTAGAATTTGAAACTTCCTGGTTGCACAATATCATTTTTTCTCCAAAGAAGTACCTTGAAAGAGCGGGCTTATCGTGTGAGAGGTAGATGTGTAGGTCTCATGCGAATTTGAGAGTTCAGACAGCAAGTTAATTGACAATTCTGTACCATATTCAAAATTATACTTTGAATGTTAAGGTATGGCTACAGCAGTCAGATCACTTGAACTACCTTTGGGGGTCATTTTAATGGCTGCCCGAAGGGAAATGGACTCCGTATGCTTGACCGAACTATGTATATTTGTTTTAGAACCTTTTTTTTTATTGATTCAGGAGTATTATTTGGCCATTGGTAACACCTACTTATATTTTCGTGCTACAGCGCCTTTAAACTGAAGCCCTAACATTCTATTGGATTTAATTTTCTGCATTTAACTAGCAATATGCTTGATACATAAAACTGCCATTAAAATATATATACAAGTGTCAAGCACTGACAGACGCAGTGATGTATCTCATTTTAGTTCAACTATGGATAACAAGGGATAACGTGTGGAATACTGATCGGAGAAACATGACATGAATTATGCGTGTTAGGTTTGATAGCAGATCTTTTTAGGACCTTGTTTAAAATCAACAATGCAATGTTCACTGGTGTATCATTACTGACACACACACACACTTTACTTAAATATGCCACAAACTACGCCTAGCTTAGTTGGTAGAGTGTCCGCTCATCAATCGGGAGACCGGGGTTCGATTCTCGGTTGCGTCATACCAAAAGACGTTAAAATGCGCGCGCCAATGAGTCAAACATAATTTTGGAATCTTATTTAAACCAGATAAAATAAAACATTTGGGTTGATAATGTTTAATAGGTATGTGTTGTATGTAGATGAACAGTTGTGTTTCATCAAAATTAATTGGGGGGAATTTCAAATTTTAAATTTTAAATTTTAATATAGAGGTATTCCTTGACTGATTTAATGTTTTGGACTTATTTCCCAAAGAAGTCAAATTTTGAATACGATGTCAAAAACTCGAGATATTTATCTTGGAAAATTGTACATATGATAAATACAACTGAGTGATATACTTTTATTTGCCCGTCAGTGTAGAAAAGCAGTTCATTAACCATACCGGGGATGTAGCTCAGTTGGTAGAGCGTCCGCTCGGTGTTCGATTCTCGGCCGCGTCATACCAAAAGACTTTAAAAGATGGGAGTTGTTGCTTTCTTGCTTGACATTCAGCATTGTAAGGACAGAACAACGTTTGAACTGGCGCTGCACTGTGGCTGCCGGGTGCTATTTGCACACAATGAATTTCCAATGTATGTATGTATTGCAGACAATAAAGTGTTATTATTAAAAACTTGCAGATATCATAGCCAAATCATTTGTGAGCATCTGATTATCAAAGGATAAGTTTGTAGGAAGCCATTATTTTGCTCCATACATCATGAACTATACAGTTATATTCAGGAGGATTCGAATTAAGTCTGGTAGTCTATAGACTAACATTTTGTCTCAAAAATAAACATATTCCTTATCAACAACATTTTACAATCAGTTCAAATAGTTGGAGTTCTAAGGATGCGTTGATTTCTGAGAGCTGAGGAATCCAGACTTGCAATAATTTTCTAGACTTGGTTGGTTGTCAATTGAATTTAAATCTTTTAAATTCTTGTTTTTTTATTAGTTTATTTTGTCGTAGAACAGGGTTTGAACACGAATTTTGTGATAGGCGATTTACCGCGTTTGAATTATGACGTAACATTCTAGGCCAAACTATGCCATTGAAATAAACGTGCGTAAATTAGTTGTCTACGCTTTTGCAGTTTCCATCATGTTTTCTTTCTACAAAATTTAATCAAGATGACAGACTAGATACCATGGCTGGTAAAAATGATGTTGGGCTAGTTAAAGGGATGGTTCTGTCGCCATATTGGATTTTTTTTGCATTTTTTTAATAACTAAAGACTTACACTGATAGAGTATTCACAGAGGAACACATAACATGTCATAACACTAATAAATACTTTGCTGTTGTGCTGTAGCGAAGTTTTCCCTACTCGCTGCGCCAATGAATGGCTTCAGTTCTCGTTTTATTTTTCAACAAATGTACGCTTGCGTTTATCAAGTTGTGAAATATAAAGTCATCAAAAAATTACCATCATTACTATCTTTCAATTTGACTATGTGTTAATCATGTATTAATAGCATATATATGTCAACAGGAACATCCTCTTGAATTTCGTTTCCACAAAAAATACCCCGATAGAACCCTCCTTTTAACTGTAATGACTGGTAGTCTAAAGGGCTAGTGAAATATAAAGATAACATACCCTAGAGATGTATTCGGACTAATACTACCAGAATTGAACCAGCCCAAATAACCAGTACATCGAAAAGGTAAAAAGCTAGTGCATCTTCATGTAAAAAAATAAGGCTGAGCAATATTATTGCAATACCAATATATTGCAATACAGATTGTGCAATACAATTATTGCAATACGATTTTTCATATCGAAATATATCGCACCAACAAATTTTAAGTGAAATTTATTCATATATCTGGTTTTTAGGCACAGTTACCAACTTAACTTGTTACAAAATTTGTTTGGAGTGCAAGAATATGTGTTGAACTTTATTACAAATGAATTCTCAATATATGCTATCAAAATTAACTTATCAATTTGACTAATGGTCTATTTTTTGAAAGATTTGAAAAGCTTTTTACTAAATGTGTAATGTTTAAACTGCAAACAGAAGCATATAAGTTGAATGTAATGTTTTATGACGTCACAGACGGGAAGTCGCAGTGAAACAATGGTTGCTAAGCAAACGTGATATGTGCACATGTGCTCATATTAATAATATTAACTCGGTTATTTTCAACCATATGGGTAATAAATCGCAATACGAAATTTTGTGCAATACTCAGCCCTATAAAAAAATACCTATAGATATATATAAATCTGATGTTTATAAATATGTGTATGTGATGCACTGTGATGTCCCCTGCTCCAATTTTCAATCAAAACTAATCATCTAACCCTTACTTAACAATGCCAGAGGAAAAAAAAACAACTTTACTTTAATCGAAAAAGGTTACTCTATTAGCATAAATCAACTGCACATAAAAAAAAAGAAAATAGATGGTAATTAATCTAATCTAATCTATATCTGTCATAAAGAGATCACGGCCCTGATCTACAAGAAGGGCTCAAGTCACATAATTTAAAATATCTCATGAATTAGCTTTGATAACGACTTGTTGATTTCGTAAAGAAATACTTGATAGATTTTGAAATAGAGGCCGGAAAACGTCCCTACCCCCAATATGCACTAAGTTGAAATTGTTGCCATGGAAACCAGTAAAAATTAAAAAAATAGAGCCACTGGCTCTGAAGCTCATCAGGAATCATGTTATTAATTATCCCTAAGGAAAAGGTTAAGATATCATATAATAAGTCATTGCTCAGTCATCAAATTTATTATCAAAATTGGTTACACATTAATCCATATTCATTATAAATAATGTAGACCTTTGCAGTTTATTTTTTACTTCCTATTTTTATCCTGGAATTATCAACATTTATTACATAATGAAAAAGAGCCCCTATTTGTTTTTAAAATCCTGTTTCTCATAGGCTCATAGTTTCATAGGATCCTTTTCAATATTTAATTAATAAATTCTATTGAGCATCTGAGTGTAAGACTAAATCAGTAACACAGCAGAGAAGTAACCTGAAACCTCCATGTATTAGCAAGCTGCTGTTTGCATCTCTGCCAGGGAGTGGTCACTCCAAAGGTCAACACCTGCAATTATGCAACATGCAGACCCTGGACTCACAGCCAGTAAATTATATACCGGTATTTTAAATTTTGTTTTCCCCATCTTTATTTATTTTTCTTTATTGGAAAAGAAGATGTGGTATCACAAACTCATATAGCTAGTTTTAATAGTCTTATCTTACTTCATCACCAGTCATATTTAGTTCACATATCTAATGTAAAATAAAACATTTTTTAACCCTTTTTAAATTTTGTCCTATGCATCCTGTCACAATATTCAGTTCACAGGCTATTCAATAGTTCTTAATTCACATTGATTACATCAAACATGTCCATAATGTAGTATTACTCTTAAGCTGACATGTGAAGTGCACATAAAATCTCATTATCTTCACAGTTCATTAAAACAGCTGTTTTAAGTGATAACCCCTGTGATCCATATTTGGGGTCACAAGATCACCAAATCTACAATTTAGAATCCCCATTGGCCAAAGAGTCTGTACATAACATTTTAGCTTTCTAGAGCTTTTGGGACTGGAGAAAAAGAAAAAAAATGATTTTTAGGTTGTGACCCCTGTGGTCCTTATTTGGGGTCACAGGGTTACTAAATCTACAATTTAGAATTCCCATCAGTCAAGGAGTCTGTACATAAAATTTCAGCTCTCTGGAGTCATTGGTTCTGGAGAAGAAGATGAAAATAGCTTTTAAGGTTATGACCCCTGGGGCCCTTATTTGGGGTCACAGGGTCACCAAATCTACAATTTAGAATCCCCATTGGCCAAGGAGTCTGTACATAAAATTTCAGATCTCTGGAGTCATTGGTTCTGGAGAAGAAGATGAAAATAGCTTTTAAGGTTATGACCCCTGGGGCCCTTATTTGGGGTCACAGGGTCACCAAATCTACAATTTAAAATCCCCATTGGCAAAGGAGTCTGTACATAAAATTTCAGCTCTCTAGAGTCATTGGTTCTCGAGAAGAAGTCGAAAAAGTGAAAAGTTTACGGACGGACGGACGGACAGAAGGATGGACGGACGACATCCCATGCCATAAGTCGATCGGGCCTTTCAGGCCTGATGAGCTAAAAATCAGAATAGCCAAAGTAGCAAAAGGCACCACTCCACCACTAGGTCTAACCACATAACAAGTTTCGTGAAAAAATATTGAACGGTTTTTGAAAGAAAGCATTTTGGAATAACGGAATACCGGAATAACGGAATAACTTATAACGGAAAAAAATTTCAGGGGACATAACAATCAAACTAAATATTTTACTCCATGTACCATACCGTGACGATGACATCCACCGCATCACCCACAGCTTCGCCAACCGCCTCTGTTACGTTACCGACTGCGTCAGATACAACCCCTGTTACCCCGGAAGCCATAGCAGGAGTATTTGAAGATTGTTTGGTGTGCCCAGCTGCTGTCATGGTTATTTGAGGGTGTGGTACACGCTGAATCAACGCTGATTGGTTATCTCCAATAATTGTCTTTGTGTATTCCACCTACTCACTGACTGTTATAGACAGTTGGTCAGTAAAGTTTGTTTCAAACTGTGTCCTCAGGAAATGACGAAAATGGAGTAAATTGTGTCTCACGTTTCACAGTTATCCTCTGGAATTAATTCAAACTTTTTACACAGGTATTGGCCCATGTATATTCCATTTTCTGTTCGACTGTTATAGACTGTTGGCCTGTCAGAATTGTTTCAAACTTTGTTAATTAAGGGTAATGACGCTTGTGTATTCCACATTCTGATCTACTGTTGGCCAGAAAGAATTGTTTCAAATTTGTTATTAGATAATGACTCTTGGATTCCGTCTTCTGATGGACTATTATACACTGTTGGTCAGAAAGAATTCAAACTTGATCTCAGGTAATTATGCCAAATAGTCTTCAGTGATAAATTTACATATATGACATAGAGTCCAGGGACTCGCTACCATAAGATATTGTGTGTCCAAGCAAAACAAAATTAGTCCCTCAATGAGTAAGCAAATACTAGATAAAAACCCTTCGAGTCCAGGGGACCAGGAGTCCTTTCCAAATTTTATGAGTATTTGATGAAGGACTCACGGGTAAATTTATCACTGAGTCTTTGAGAGAGTTAAAAGTACCAGCTATCGTGCTTTGGTGAAGTTGTTTCCTTCAATTATTGTCACCTGTTCACTGTACTCAATCACTATTGGCCTGTCAATTAGTTTCCTTGGTAGAGATGACTATTGTGCTCGACATCAGTGGTGATGACAGTTGTAGTGTGATTGCATGTGGACATGGCGAATGCAAAAGTCACTTCAAAATCTTGCTATCTACCAACTGATAATTTCAATAATCTGTGAAGCACAAAATTGTTCAATGATTTCAACAACAACCCTAGACTGCAATGTTTATACGTTCCAAAAACAGGTATTTGGTCCTTTGTATCCGAACAAAGGTTCAAAGTCTAATGCATCAAAATATGATACAAGCACATGTCACACAGAAATAGGCACATGGGTATGATATGTCACATGGAAGGGCTGAAATTCTGCCCTACTCTCAAAGTATTCACAAATTTTGTCACAAATCATCATTTGCTACTGGAAGAAAGGTTCCAAGTCTTATACATCAAAACATGAGCAACAGACTTTGCACACAGAAACAAGCACATGGGTATCTGTCACATGGAGTGGCTGGAATTCTGTCGTACTCTCATAACACAGTACAGGTCACAAGTAATCATTTGTTACTGGAACAAAGGTTCCAAGTCTTACACATCAAAACATGAAAACAAGCTTGCACCCTGAAACAAGCACATATGGGTATTTGTCACATGGAAGGGCTGAACTTCTACCATGCTGTCAAAACCATTAGCACTTTTCACACATAATCATTTGCTACTGGAACAAAGTTTCCAAGTCTAACGCATCAAAACAAGCTTGCAACCTGAACCAAGCACATGGGTATTTGTCACATTTAGGGGCCAAACTTCAGGAGTGATATCACAACCATTAGCACTTTTCACACATCATCATTTGCTATTAGAACAACTCAAATTCTAACACATCACACGTGTGACAAACAAGCTTGCATTTAGAAAGATGTACATCTGTATGAGGTGGACGAACTTCTGCCGTGTTGTCATATAAGCATTACTCCTTTTCACACGCCAAGATTCGATTGACGACAGTAGAATCGATGTCGAAACGTCACTCATGTCATGTAAGGAAGTTGCATTTCATGAAATTTGCCTTCATTCTCCATGTTTGACAGCAGACCATGTGCAAATTAGCAGCTTGTCTGTATTTAAATTCATTAGCGAATTCAGTGTACGACTAAGTGGCTTTATTCTGTGTGTGAAGACGAGTGTTCCAATTAGCAAATGCTTCGTGACAATAGTTGTCTAATTAGCAGCTTCACGACATGGAGTTTACCTACTCTGCCCACTGGTCAGGTGGTCAGTTGAGGAGATGTTTAATGTTTACTTATATCACGGCAGTAGGGAGAATTCAGCAATAGTATTAAAGAAAACCATTATGATGTAGTCCAACACAAAATATAAACATGAACTACTGGTAAGACGTCTGTTGAGAAGATTTTAGGTAAACACTGTTTCCAAGAGTACATCACTCACATCATGACAGCAGGGTGAACATCGACAATAATTTTCATTGGTGAAATGGTGAAATCCAGCGAAAAATATAAGCATGAACTACTACGTGAAAAAACAGGGTTTGTACCATTTGTTCAAATATGATATCACTTCCAACAAAAGGACTGAAGAAAATAGAAAGTCAGCTTGTACACGTGTTCACACAAACTTGCAACTACAGAATGTTAGATATGCAAACTATAGGGTCTAACATCGGCAAACACAAGCACATGTTCCAACAGAAAACCTATTGAATTTCAAGCAGTTTGTAAACTTGTTCAGATCACAAAATCACACCACAGAATGCTGTTCTATATGAGTATTTGCCCTTCAACTTCTGCAAACACAGGGTTCCAATATGACATCACAGAAAACACCTTGAATGTCAAACAGTCGGTAAACTTGTTCAGATCTGACGAAATCACTCTAACCTTAAACTACAGAATGCTGTTCTATATGAGTATTTGCCCTTCAACTTCTGCAAACACAAGGCATGGTATAGATGTTCCAATATGACATCACAGAAATGTCAACATCAGAAAAGCATCATTGTTCCAATATGACATCACAGAAATGTCAACATCACAAAAGCATCATTGTTCCAATAGGACATCACAGAAATGTCAACATCAGAAAAGCATCATTGTTCCAATATGACATCACAGAAATGTCAACATCACAAAAGCATCATTGTTCCAATAGGACATCACAGAATTTCAACAGTCACTCACTGGTCACACTGAGTCAGAAAAGTCCTCAACTACAGAATGACAAAAATCATGGGTCCGTGTGAACACTCAAATGACATCACTTCCAATAAACCACAATGATTATCTCCCAGCAATACATAGATGTCAGTGTCTATACGTTCACGATATTCAATATCTGCAAACACAGGGTGTCGTATCAATGTTCAAACATGAATTCACTTCAAATGTTATAAATTTCTGTAGTCACTAGTTCACACGTGAAATTATTTGACAGGGCCTCCACTCAAAATATATACAAACATGAAATCACTTCAAATACAAATATTTTGCAGTCAGTAGATGGTCTGACACAGCTACACCTCCACATGTACCGACCCAGTGTCCACAATCAGTATTTCTGTCCACCAGTACACAGCACATCAACTGTACATGTGGTGGGTGATCTGCAGTTCCTGAGGGCAATACTGATGAGGTGAGTTGAGTTTAACGCCATTTTCAAGAGTATTTCACTAATATCGCGGCTACTAGTATTATGGCAGGGAGAAAGCCTGCAACGCCATGTGGCTATGCATTGCGGTGAAACCTGCGAGCAGCGGCTTGAACTAGTGAACCATGGGTGGTACTGCGCTGAAATTCAGTGTAGCATTGCACCCAAACCTTACTGCGTGTAGAACAGTTTTCTACTGCAGACAAAGTTGCTGTGCCCCTGGCGGGATTCGAACCCGGACCTCTTGATTTGAAGCCGAACGAGCTAACCACTGCGCTATCCCGCCCCCCAATACTGATGATGTGGGTATCTCATGATATATCAAGTCTACAAACTCTAAGCCAAAGTTGTAGATACTAGTAACAAGGCTTCATGGGTGATCATACAGCTATATCAACTGTTTATATTTTGAATCCTGCATATGTATAACTGAACCAACTCTTTATGGGTGATACACCTTAAACTTTGTATCTTTCCCTCCAGCTTGAAATTCTTTGAAGACTTTTTCAGTTTTAATTCAAAGTGACACAGTTTGGTCAGGCTGGTTTCTTTTGAAGCTTATTTCACACACTGAAGATATTGTTGAGCTGCTGGGTAATATGACCTTTAATGCATGCTCTTTGTCTGGGTACACAAGCTTGATGCAAAATACACAATGTTCACTGTGTCGATACACATATACATATCCTCATGGGCATTGAATAATCGTCTGCTGAATAACACAACATTGTAGTAAAGATCACAGCAATGCATAAATATTGTCCACTTTGTGGTGAACACACTTCTACATAACCTCCCTTCTCAAAGTCGACATCATGACCATCTATTGAATATCACAACATTGTAGAGAAGATCACTGTGAGCTTGACATCCAACTCAGTGGGGAGTTCACATCCACATTAATCTTTTGAACATCACAACAATGCACTCATTGTCAGACACTGTGGTGCGGAGCACAGCATGATGCAAAACACTGCTGAACCTATGAAGTGAACATGCCCTTATAATATGCTCCTACAAGAGTAACCTCCCCTGCAGAGGGCAGTGTAAGTTTAGTTGAACAAGTGGTTGTCACTAAGGTGACATGATCCCCCGCCGCAAAGTAATACTTAGAAATTGAAAAATAATGTCAAAATCAGCAAAATCGACTGTCAAACATGTCGGAAAAGTCAAAGCTCCACTGTGACCTTGAGAATAATGTCATGGCCACCAAAATCTAATCAGCGCTTTGTCTTCCCAAAGAGGTGCTTTGTGTAAGATATGATGGAATTCCTGTGAATGGTTCTTGAGATATCCCGCTGACAACCTTTACATGTACATTAACATG
The DNA here is from genome assembly GCA_936450465.1 of Gibbula magus. Taxonomy (NCBI): domain Eukaryota; kingdom Metazoa; phylum Mollusca; class Gastropoda; order Trochida; family Trochidae; genus Gibbula; species Gibbula magus. The sequence continues at coordinate 42,495,464 of OW388298.1, forward strand.
TCGAAAAATTCAAAGTTCCGCTGTGACCTTGAAAATAATGTCAAGGTCACCAAAATCTAATCAGCCCGTCGTCTTTCCTTGGAGAAGCCATGTGTAAAATATGAAGAGAATCCAGCGAATGGTTACTGAGATATCCCGTTGACAAGGGTAAAATGACAAAGTCTCGTTGTGACCTTGAAATGAAGGTCAAGGTCACAAACCTCTGTAGGAACATTACTCATCCTATGATGAACCCACATGCAAAATATGAAAAGAATCCAGTGAATAGTATTTGAGTTATTCCATTTCGTCACACGTACGGACGGATGGACGCAGCCGAATACTATATCCCCCGCTTCGAATACAATATCACCCGCTTCGTGCTAAACGCGCGGCGGCGGATAATAAATATGAGTGAGTGAGTGAGTGAGTGAGTGAGTCAGGGAGTGAGTCAGTGAGTCAGTGAGTTATTGCTTAAAGCCGCTTCGGCAGTATTGCAGCCATTAGTGGTGAGAATAAATATGGCCGGCTAGAGAAAGACATCATGTTGTTTGTCCAGGATTTGGACTGAGGTATGAACTATAGCAGTACGAACAAGGAAATCTTTACAAACACAACATGCTGTATACATGCTGTGACAAAGGTGAATTCATAAGAAGCCAGCTGGATGCAACAAACTGAATCAGTCCAACACAGGCGAATTATAGTTGGTTGGAATTATAGTGAGGTGAGGTGAGGTGAGGTGAGGTGAGGTGAGGTGAGGTGAGGTGAGGGGAGGGGAGGGGAGGTGAGGTGAGGTGAGGTGAGGTGAGGTGAGGTGAGGTGAGGTGAGGTGAGGTGAGGTGAGGTGAGGTGAGGTGAGGTGAGGTGAATTATAGTTATCACTTATATTGTGACTGCTAGTGTTATTGGAGGAAGAAAGCCTGCAACACCATAGTGGCTATGCACTGCGGTGAAACCTGCGAGAATCTAGCAAACCATGGGTGGTATCCACAGTGGTGAGTCCACATCATTGAGGTTGCTCATCAATTCAACTCACATGATTATCTCTTAACTAACTACAACTTTGAAAATAAAAAATCATACTTATGGGCCACCCCTTGTGAGCCCCATCTCTGGCGGTTGCCATGCAGCAAAGGGCAGGTAACTCTATTCTCACCTCTTTTCAATCTGCCATTCCAGGAGGAAGACGTTTACAAAGTATTTGTCAAGTCTCACTATCCCTTTCAAAGAAAATGGCCCAGAAAAAATCTGTATGTGTGGTAACTTCTACATTCTTTCAGTAGGGTAGAATCACAGCTACATGAACAAGCACACCAGTCGGTCCAACTCAGTGATGAGTTCTCTTCTATCAAAACTTCCTGCTTTATTCTCAGTAGTCAAGATGAGGAAAGTCAGAGGATTTCCTGGAGATTATAGAGAGCTCGCTTGAGGTGGTGGAAAACCACATATCTTACAAGGGCTGAATGTTTTCATTATGAAGCAATCGAAACACTTATCTTGCCAGTAGAGATGGTTTACCAACTTTCGACACAATTAAAACAGAATGTAATCAACACATATAGCAACCAAGGAACCCTTTTCTGGAAAGGTTCGTAGTCCTAAGAAGTCTGAGCTTTATGTAACCCATGGGTTAAAGGAAATGTGGCAAGGCTTAAATTAGCCAGTGATGGAGACTGTGGAGCCTTAAGGGGGAAGTTGCCATTTAACAAAAAGAAGGTACCGTATATTACCGGGTATAAGTCGACCCCGCGTATAAGTTGACCACCTTTCTCAACTACCCAAATACTGGTCAAAACCCTATATCTCATGTATAAGTCGACCCCCTTTTACCGCGTGCTGACTGACACCGAGTGACAAGTCGACATGGCCAAGAGTCAACACAGCGGCGATTGATAGGCAGTGATGTCGATTGACTTATCAATTGTTTTGCCCTAAATATTATTTAATGATAATTTATTTTTCAGACGTTGTAAACAACCAATAAAAAGATACAACTTGTGACTCACGGTGTCTGTTATTATTTGTTTCAATCAAATTACATTTTCCTCTCATCAAGCCGAATAAACTACTAACATGTTGACAAAACTTTATTAGATAACCGGTGAATAGTTAAATTGTTACCTAGTAGAGAAAGACGTAAAAAGACATTGCTTTTACTTTTGAGATGAGAAGTGACAGGCTTTAATTACTGTTAATTACTATCAATTAATGTTAATTTAACATCAAAGCTTAGATAATTACCGGATGCGCTAATGAATCACTTCCCTGACTGGCAATTAACAAATCCATTCTCAACCTTAATCACACGTCTGTCTATTAACAAGTATTGAATATACACTATTATACAAAATGAATGGTGAACATCTCAGTAACAATACAATGACAATCGGCAATTTACATTTCTCTAAATATTTTTGAATATATGCTATTATGTTAGAACATCTCAGAAATTATACGTCTACTCGTACCAGTAATTTGCACTTCTCACTGCGTAAACACTTGATTATTTTTTCATGAGTATCTATCTCGCATGTCACCGGCTTCTATGTAGAATCTCATTGCATGGTCCACGTGACCTTATCGATCGATGTTTGTCAGGTAATAGTGAAGATTATAATATAAACTTTAATAAACTTTCGTGATTGAAATGTTATTTTTATTCATATATCACGCTATATTTGTATTTTAAAAAGACAACAATAAAGCATATGTTTTTTTATTCAATGATTTTAATAATGTCGACTGGACATCGATGTTTGTGAATTGTTTCCGGTGTAAACATCGTCCGTTCGACTTGCTGGACTGGCAGATACTTACCTGGCCTCTAGATTTTTTTGAGCTGAAACATAGACCCCGTGTATAAGTCGACCCCCCTCCTTGACCCCCTCATTTTTAGGTATCAAATTCTCGACTTATACCCGGTAATATACGGTAAATGCCTCATCTATAACATACAGTATTCTCTCAGGTATAAGACAAGGGGGACAGGCAAACAAACATCTTGAAAACATGGGGGAGGGGTTTTAGACAGGAGGGACCCCAACTCAGATGAAAATTCATACCGGAGACCGTCAGACAGTCAGAATAGGTTTTTTTTAGGCTTTTGACACTTATCTTAAAATAATAGTAAAGATATATGCAATGTATGACCATGGAACATCTGGTAAAATTGGGAGCGGGCTATAACCCGAGAATAACCCCAACCAGGATAACCCTCCGAAAAGTGGGCTTAGGCTCTTGTACTCAAGGTAATACGATAGCTGTAACCTTTTGAGTTAGAGAATACAATCCATGAAATAAATTTCACCAAATAAATTTTTGCATTTCCAAACCTACCCTGATAAGCTGATCATCAATCCTGTGAGAAAGATGCAAACTCAACATCAAAACTTCTTCATGCCAACATAAAAGTCCAAATTCGAATAAAAATTAATTTTGATTTTGTTCAAGATCAAAGCAATGACTTAAGTCAGCTTCCTGATATGGACATGTCAAATGAACGTGTTGATTATCTTTGATCCTGACTAAATACTCAGAGTAAGCTGTGCTGATTTGGTGTTGACTTTGTTTTGAGCATGTCACTCATTTGAAATCATTTCACTCAAGTTCACCATGATTTCTGGGAGAAAGCCTGCAGAACCTGTGAGATTGCCAGGTACAAGTGAACCATGGGTGAAACTGCACTGAATGACAATGCTACTTTCCGCCTTAGGTGAGGTGAGGTGAGTTGGGGTTTAAAACCTCTTTCAAAAGTATTTCACTTATATCACGCTAGTATTATGGCAGGGAGAAAGCCTGTAACACCATGTGGCTATGTATTGCGGTGAAACCTGCGAGCCGTTGCTTGAAATAGCGAACCATGGGTGGTACTGCACTGAAATTCAGTGTAGCATTGCACCCAAACCTTACTACGTGTAGAACAGTTCTCTACTGCAGACAAAGTTGCCGTGCCCCTGGCGGGATTCGAACCCGGACCTCTTGATTCAAAGCCGAATGGGCTAACCACTGCGCTATCCCGCCCCCCCTTTCCTGTCATCTATGTAGAACAGTTGTCAACATCAGCCAAAGTTGCTGAGCTTTGCAAGATTCTAACTCGGGGCCTCTCGGTCCAAAGTCAAACACAACAATGCCAAATCGCACCCACGACAAGGCTGAGTCATGAACAGCTTCTAATGAAAACGTTTTCTGGCATGTCTTTAGAGATTAGCAAAACCCTGATTTTTCACTGTTTTAGAGATTTGTCATTTCCGTAAAATGTCCATTTCGGCACAATAAATTCAACAACTACTAAACATTTTCCATTTGAGCGGGATATAATTAAAGAACTACCGTAAAATTTCCATTTTGGCACCATATAATTCCACAACCACAGTAAAATGTTCATTTTGGAACGAAATAATTCCACAACCACAGTAATGACACAATATTTAATTAACCAACTAATCTGTTTATTTATAAATATCTATGTTTAAAGTAATGTCAAAGAATGTGGACAGCATTTATAGTTAAGCAGAAACTAGCTTAATGAAAGATTTCACATACCCACATAGTTGAGTGTAGAAGAGGCAAGTTCACGCCTCATCACTGGAGAAAATTCAACAACATTCAACATCTGTCGCAAATCCATAAACAGGCTTCTTTGCAGGCACAAAACTGTATGTCTGAGCTGAATGTTATGTGAAATCTATAGGAGGGAACTTATGGAAGGGGATTTGTGCCACAAATGAAGACATGTTAACTTGTAACTTGTAAAGTGTAACATGTCTTTCTCAACCATACAAGTCTCGAAAAGACAAGTCCAACCATGCAAAACTAACATTTTAATTCTGTCAATCGTAACTTCGCAATCTCAACTTTATAAAGTTGAAATGTAATTCTAGAAATCGTCAAAGTCGAAAAGTCAACTTGTCATTTTTAATTATTAAATCTAAATAATATGCACATTTTGTAATGTTACAAGTTACGTTTGACAAATGAAAAATGGAAAATGAGGAGTTGCAAAGTCAGCTTTGTAAAACGGACTTCAGCATTTCGAGACTGACATGACTTGTATAGTTGCGAATGCAATGTTTCAAATTACATCTCTACACGATTTCGCATTGACCATATTTGGAATATTACGGAAATTAGCGGAAAGGAACGAACAATCCCGATCTGATAAACACAATGTTCAACAATGACTTCTCCCTTGGCAAGCATCTCTCAGCAACTAATAACACATATTTGAAAGTTGCATACTAGTTTTCCAACTATTAGCATACTGTTGACAAAAGCATATTGACTAAAACATTATAGGAGATCATCGCATTTTACTGTGGAGGAAGTAACTGCCCGCCCGAACGCTCGAGACGCGGTTATTTCTGTTGCGAGCCCGATGGTCGGCAGATATCAAATGTCACATTGTGTAATCATGACCTCAAATTTCCCCATATCCGCCCATGCAAACAATTTTGAAGGGGGGGGGGGGGGGGGGGGGGGCGACCCCCTCGACCCCCCGATTCGCCACTGTATGTTCATAAAATATGTTTATGATATAATCAATACATTTTTGCATCAGATTGATCAAAGTAATCCAAATATACGACATCGAAGCTTCAGCAAATGTGTTTGTTATATGTGGAGGGCCAATCTACATTTTCACGTGGAGGAAGGTACTGGTCAAACACATCAAAGGAAAATAAAACATTTGTTTATCTACATTCTTTCCAGGATGACCATACAAATAAGTTTACAGTTCAAAATGCAAGCAGAATCAACATAAATAATTGAACACATTTACAGAAAAGTTGTAAATTATCTATTCATTTGTTCTAAATAACATAGGAATAGCTAGACCACACTTTTAAGAAATATGCTTCCTGGTCAAGATTAATATATATGTATTTTGTGATATTATAGTATTGTATGTATGTATGTATGATTTATTTATTTTTTAAATATACAAGATAGTTGGAGTAAATCCTTTCTTGCTACATGCAGTTGTATATGTATAAGCTAAACCACTCCCAATCCAGATCAGTATATTTTGAATCAGTGACGTATTCCCATTTATGATTTATGATAAATTACTTGTGTGAGTCAAGTAATAAATCGTACACTTTCTTGTGACCCAGAAGGGTGTTGATTTTTGTTTGTTCTGCATTTGATTGTAAAAGGGTATACAGGATTGCACAGTTTACACTCGGGTATAATGATATCTATACGTGTATAAAGAGTTGGCATAATATAAAACAACATGTTTAATGCCTTCATAAGTAAGACACTCTGTATCAAATGAGTATAAAGAAAACATGAGTCTTTTGTAAAAAAAAGAATTAATAACACAAAAAAACAGTTGGTCGGGATATTTTTTCACATTCGATTTTTGTTAGATAATTTATCGACATTTTTAAAATAAATACATGATGGTAAATATTGTAACTTTTCAAAATAAACCTTACGTAATTTCAAGTGGTTTCGAAACATAAATTACTGTCAGTGTCACGGACTGCTTTGATTTGGGTCTACAAAATTATTGTCATTTTCCTGTCTCAGCTTTGGGATCGTCGCAACACTGGTCACAGTTCGGTATTTTTTTCCCCGTTTCCATGGAAACGCAACTTGGATTCCTTTCTGGGGCAGAACTAAAAATCCGTAAGGTATAGCTCTATGAAACATTATTTTCAAATGTTTTATTAAGTTCATTTCACAGGTATACCATTCTCTTCCCACAGAGGTTACTCCCTTCAGATTTCCGATCTGAAGGGAGTAACCTCTAGCTGTGGGAAGAGAATGCAGGTATACAGACAAAAGTGAAACACACATAAAGGAAGTGCAGAGCTAAGAAATTTTTAAACCTGGAAATATTGTTAAAAAAATTCCATTTCGCATGGAAAAAAGGCGTTGTGTTTAATATCCGAGCGATTTAGCGTTATCTACAATGTTGATATCGCTTGTCGATATCGCATGATCTCACACAAGCAGGGAGCCAGTTTTGGCTGATAAAAGACGATTGTTCATGGAACTTTCGATTCCCCAAAATTCATTTACGTGATTACATTTATGAAAACATATTGCAAACTTTCTGGTTCAGATTTACAGAAAGAACAAATATTTGAATGACTTATTTTCATTTTCAGCAGCTCTCTTGTGTAGATTGCTATATTTATAAATATATACTGAACATCTAAAATGTCAAACTCTTAGTACAGTTTCTGGACTTTTCAAACACAATAATCCTTGAAATATGTGTATAAAGAAGCCCATTCTGCAACTTCTAGTCGGATTGTGTTGTGTTTTTCCTTGACAACACATCAATTGAATGATCATTTCTTTTCTTTGAACTTTTAAATTAATAATTTGATATATATTTCTACTACAATGAGTTTGTTACATTAAAGACTAACAAATAAAAGTGTTAATAGACACGGCAAAGACGTATGTTTAGGGGAGACATATTGTTGTAAAACATAAATTATAGGAACTATTATCTAAATAAAAATTATCATCGTTTCATATATGAGTTAATAAAACACATATTTAATTTATTAAAAACACAACGCATGTCAATGTATTCATGAATGACCATTTTAGTGAAATAGTACGTTTTATTTATATTTTTGTTATATCCTGTATATGTTACAGTCGATTAATTTTTTTAATTCAACAGTGCAATTATATTTTTGAAATTACCAGTGATACGATTCTATTTTCATTTTGCATTCTATATTCATAATTATTTTCATATTGAAAATATTGCATGTAGAAGTTGAATGTTTACTGTTTAAAGTGTGAAACAACTGATCTAGGCTTATGATTTACATTTAATATTTGAATTCAGTATTGTGATTCTTTATATAGAATTAACGGACATATGAATCATGGACAAATATATTTCTGTCCCACAACAATACACTTTTCACTGCTTCAAATACTAAAAATATAGTTTGCTTGATAAGTAAATGAAAATAGATAAATTAACATATTCAAAACCAATAAATAATTTAAACTAGTTGAGAAAAGTTTGTAAAATAATTAAAAGAGATAAATTCAACTCAGCTAAAGAACATTTCCCCTTGATTATTTGTCTGTAAGAATAAGACGTATTGACACTCAGAACAGTTTCCAATTATAATTAAAGTGCAATGCATTTTTTAAAAACAAGTATATGAAGTTACCTGATATAGATCATTGCTTTGTGGTACATTTAACATATTTTAAAATTAATAATAAAGTTATCAACCCTGGCTTATGTATTTCTTTCAATTTCTTCCCCACTAACGTTTATATGCTTTCAATATCTGGATATTCTTTATAAAAAATTGGATATTCATTTCTGAATGCAAAAGACTTTACTGAATACACGTAAAATTGGAGTATAAAAAAGTGAATGTTGACGTGATTGAACTTAGAGAAGATAATGTGTAAATGAACGCACAGAAAGTAATTAATTTTTTCGGGTGTAGGATGTCTATATATGGTTTGTTAATCTGATGTTTTACATGTAAGTGAAAGAAGTTTTATGATAACGGATCGGATACATTTATCATAGCATCAATGCCAATCAAGCTATGCGATCCTTTATGTCTGTCAGTGTCATCCCACATTTACATTACTTCCGCATTCGTTTTGCGTTGCAAAAAAAAAATGTTTGGCAAATGTCCTTAATTTTTTTGGAAATAATAATTAGAATACCTAAGAATGAATTTTAAATTGGTATTTTCGTTTGGCATTTAATTACTAAGCGACACTATCAAACGGAATGTAAGTGACAGTAGCGCTCCGTGAACTGACAACGTGCGTTTGTTTGTAGGACATAACAAGAGTTACGTCCCTTGATGTTCAGGGGGCGTGGTCAATTCGTCCAGCTTTGGGCTCAAAATAGACTAAGGGATTCCCCATCTGGGACAGCGGCAAGGGAGGGCTCGTTTTTAGCAAATGCCTCTCGTCCTCGGAAAACATCGGCAATGTTCGGGAAACTTCCAAATATGGTCAATGCGAATTCATGTAGAGATGTAATTTGAAACATTGCATTCGCAACTATACAAGTCATGTCAGTCTAGAAATGCTGAAGTCCGTTTTACAAAGCTGACTTTGCAACTCCTCATTTTCCATTTTTCATTTGTCAAACGTAACTTGTAACATTACAAAATGTGCATATTATTTAGATTTAATAATTAAAAATGACAAGTTGACTTTTCGACTTTGACGATTTCTAGAATTACATTTCAACTTTATAAAGTTGAGATTGCGAAGTTACGATTGACAGAATTAAAATGTTAGTTTTGCATGGTTGGACTTGTCTTTTCGAGACTTGTATGGTTGAGAAAGACATGTTACACTTTACAAGTTACAAGTTAACATGTCTTCATTTGTGGCACAAATCCCCTTCCATAGGAACTGACATAATCTCAGGCCACTCTGCCAGATGTTACGAGTGGACACGAATCACGTTGTCGACTATCTGTCGACAAAATCTTTTGCCCCGACATCAATCCACCTATAGTTCCGAGAGGTGAGGAGAGTTAGGGTTTAACACTGCTTTCAAGAGTAATTAACTTATAGCACAGCTGCTAGTATTATTGAATGGAGAAATCCTGCAACGCCATGTGGCTATGCATTGTGGTGAAACCTGCGAGCAACGGCTGGAACTAGCGAACCATGGGTGGTACTACACTGAAATTCAGTGTAGCATTGCACCCAAACCTTACTGAATATACATTTATATATTATTAAATATATCGAGATGAATCTATTGCGGTATTCGAACCCAACCTTTAAAAGTAGCCTACTTACAAAGTTTGATTGACGCGCAAGACGTGGAATCCTGCGGTATTGAAAGTAGAGAGTACAGATTCTCCTGATAAGGTTTCCCATTGGTGATATAGTGGAGAGTAACGGAGCATATATAAAACCCTGGGTAACCGAGGATGAGGCCCAATAAGACACTTCTTCTTTTTCTCTCCCTTTCCATATTTCAGTGATGTTCCCTAAAATCTTTGAATATGACAAAAGAGTCTCTGAATTTGACACTGAAATCTAATACTGCATTCTATGATTTGACCCTGAAATCTCTGAATTTGACAATAAAAGTCACTGATATCCATGAATTTGATAGTGAGTATATGAGTTTTCACATGTTCCATCATAACCTCTGTTACATAATTGGCGATATTTCACTTTTCTCACATAATCCCATGGCAGTGAAAGTTAGTACATTAATAATGTTCTTAGTTTTGTACATCCTCGGTTACCCAGGGTATTAGATATGCTCCGTTACTCTCCACTTTATCACCCCTGGGAAACTTTATCATAGAAATCTGTACTAAAATTACCGGCTTGACGAAGTCAGTAACCAAAGAAAATGCTCGATAGGATAAGACGGAAATGGTCAAGGGAGATAACCGGTGACAAATGGCTAACAAAATGAAGCGATATGAATTGTCATTGGCTCGCAGGTCCAAGCTGCGTAGCAGTTTGATTGGCTCATGCCGGCCAAGGGGTGGAGAGTAACGGAGCATATATAAAACCCTGGGTAACCGAGGATGAGTTTTGTCATCTGTCATTGAATCCTGTCTTGCAAATAATATGTGCGTATCGCAGAGAGGAGGCAACTGGAGTCATTTCGAGAGAATGCTCAGTTTGAAACAATGCCACTGATTGCACAACTAACTTCTGATGCAACCAAATGGGATCTCCTATTTCTAGCTGAAAAAATGCACAATATGTAACAGGTTATGAAAGAAAATATGAAGGGAGTAACTTATGTTTGATCTGATTTAAATGAGATTGTCATTTACTCTGCTTTGACTGTAGAATGGCTATTCTGGTGGTGCTCAACGGGGTCCTGTTCATGAAGATCTGGTCCCTGGAAGATGCTGGTCGACACAGCTACCTCTTCAACAATCCCCTCAACATTGACAATACCGGGAAGGTGAACCGTACTTATCAACCTACTAGCCATATAACATGATACTTCACACAACCTTTCTAAACCGTATCACCCGGTACGAGGGACTTACAACATTGTAAGAAGGAATTACAATGATTGTAAATCCATATATCTTTGCTGAGATGCAGCTTGAAAGTAAAGATCTAAAGAAACTAAATTCTCAAATTTATGACAGAATATGAACAGCAAATGTCTTTTTATAGAAAGTGCGTCTCGAACCTGTATCCACTAACACCATAGTACATAAGCTAGCGCTTTAGTCTACTGCGCCAACGAGGCAGATGAGTTTCAACGGTACAAAAGCAACTCATACAGCGCGGTTGCTAACAGGCTGATTTCCAATGAAGGATTTTATGAACAACTCTGATCCTCAATATAACGCGATAACAATTAAAAAGCCTGTTTTACACGTCGGCCGGCCAAGGGGTGGAGAGTAACGGAGCATATATAAAACCCTGGGTAACCGAGGATGAGACACAATAAGACATATATCCCCTGGACCACAAGACAAACGTCTGCTTTTCTCCTCTCCACTCCAACAAGGGAAACGATCCAGCAAAGAAGTTACTAACACCACTGTCAAGAAACAGGCACCATAGCAAACCATCATTTCCGTAAGGAACTCAACATAATCACTCAGAAATTTTAGCAAAGCCACAAAACTTACCGTATACCAAGCTGACTTCTTCTTTTTCTCTCCCTTGCCATATTTCAGTGATGTTCCTGGCGTTGTTCCATTGTCCGGTGACCGGCAACTAGACTCACTGACGGAACCGTTCCATGATTCTACGCTCAGATTGAGGTCCATCGACTTCTCCGAACATTTGTCCATGATGTTGTCCAAACTCCGTTCGAAGGACTTCTCTCGTGCCTGCCGAGATGTAGTCCGTTCTCTATCCATCTGCTCTTGAGACTTGTCGGCCATCTTGTCATCGCCGATTTCAAATGAGACACTCGGGGACGATTCCTTGTTGTCAAGGCCACTTTCCTCGCTGGCATTTTCCACATTTCCGTTAGCTCGATCGCGACTGAGGTAATCATTGTCTGGAGTTGTCTCCCTTGGTTCCTCTTCAATGGTCGTTTGTTGGCGGGACAGATCAGTTGAAGACTTCCTTCGTCTGAAATAGCAAGTTTAATTTGCAAATATATTATAACCAATAGAAGTTGTATTTTTTATTGCAATCTGGAAAACATAAACTTAAATGAAAAAGAAAATTTTGAAAACTAAAACTTCTTAGTAAGGAAAAAACTAATAATACAAAGGACCTTAAACAACAATTGTAGATACATGTTTGTCAAAACTTAAATTGAAACATTATGATGTGGATGATTCTCATGAGGGTAATACGGTCTCATGTACCACATTTGAACCAGTGTCTCCCGAGCCTTCAGGTGAGAGATGACTCTGGTACAAAGATGGTACACGAGACCGTATTACCAGAGGGAGTAAGGAAAGATAAGAGATCTTATTTTTTATCTTTTAACAACAATTTGAGTTAATGTTGAGCTAAAGATTTAGATATGAAGCATTCATAAAATATCCTCTTCCTATCCAATTGACAAAGCTGATGTCTATTCTGCTGATCGCTGAGCTGATTCTGTTTGATCGACACAGTATTTTTCAAATTCACATTTTGACATAATTTGACAAATTTAATCTTTACGACTTATTACATTTAAGACGATTAATTTCAAACACATTTTTGTGCTAGGTAATCCGGATATTGCATGATGTTAATCTTCAAACATTGATGAAATCTTATTCCGTTTAAATATCAAATAAAATATTTTGTTTCTTGCAACACTAAAAGTAAATTATTTTAGGCATCTCAAAGTAATGACCAAAGTAAATTTGAAGGATGCCGCTCTATGATTTTCATTTTTCAATTTACACGCAAATCTATTTAAAATATTCATTGAATCAGTAATTAATCATAATGCAACAAAACGTAACTGCTACCACTAACCAACCACTCAGAGAGTGTCAAACCTAGAACCAAATTTTATTGAGTGAGTGAGTTATTGTTTAACGCCGCCTCGGCAGTATCACAGTCATTAGCGTCGAGCCAAATTTTGAAGGGAATGTTTCACTTCTTGATGCATAAAAGAGGAGGAATTTTGAAAAAAAAAACCCTAAGATAAGAGGAAAGTATCAGAACAGGAATATTATCTGGATAACAACTTCTTTAATGTGAAAATACATGACGTTTCAGAGTACATACTCACTTTTTCATCAGGTAGTCTAGTACTACTAGAATGCGAGTGGAAGGAGTGAGTATATACTCAAGAACGTCGTTTGTCACATGTAAGAAGCTGTTATCCAGAAAATCTTCCTGTTTTTGTGTATGGCACTTCCAAATGCCCAGTATTGCTTTCAATGGTAGGAATAAAATTACAAGCCATAACAGTCTCTACTATGACTTTTTATAAGGAAATTTTAGATGATTTTCAGTGATTTGCGTCATTGCGCTTCCAAGAAATTTACCAAGATATAAAATCTGCAAAATAGATCATCTACCAGGATACGAACTCGTTCTATAGATTCCTCACACAGGCTCTAAGGACAACCCATATCGGTGTGTGTTCCTTTATCAGTAGACAAAACATCAGCTGGCCAATCACATAATAGTGTTTAAATTGTGGCTGGTTTTACCGCATTTGGTCGTTAGCACATTCCTAATGGTGCGGCTGGTTAAAGGGACACTCTATATGTTATTGTAGTAACATACCGTGTTGTCTCGGGTATAAGACCGGGGATGGGGGGAGAAGGGTCTTTCAGCCGGAGACCTCAACTCAGATGAGAATTCATACAGGAGACTGTCAGACAGTCAGAATAGGTTTTATGTAGGTTTACACTTAAATTAAAATAATATTATAGATTTATGTAATGAATGACCATGGAACATCTGGCAAAAGGGGTTGGGATATAACCTGAGAATAACACCAACCAGCACAATCCTCCTAAAAGTGGGAATGGTCCTCGGCTCGAGATACCCGAGAGAATACAGTGGGTCAAACGTTACCAAGGGTGTTATTTTATCGAGAAGGAATGACTGTCGTAGAAAATTACCCTTTTAGTGCCAATCTGTTTTCGTATAGTTACATTATAAGATGTTTAGTCTTGATTATGATCGAAAACAGGGCAATGTTCCGCGGCTGGCGTGAGATGATTTGGACATTTGATATTAAAATTTTCTGTATGTATAAAATCTATATAAAATTTCATAAAAAAACATGTAGTGTCCCTTTAATTGAACATGTGAGTATAGTCATCTAATGAACTCCAAGTGATATGAGTTTGTATCATGGTAGATGCACAACTTTTATTCCTCGGAATACGGTCAGACTGGTGTTGTTGGTGAAGTAATGGCAGTGTATTCAACCAATCTTCCTAATGTTTCTCTCAATAGTTACCTCCCCTACAATGCAAACTCAATCTTGGTCAGATATCAGAGTACCGATAGTGCTATTGGCTGAAATGTTTAGAGTTACAACCCCCTGTACCCAACTCTGGATCTGCCAATGATACACTGTGTATACTGTCCAGAGTTATCTCCCCTTCAATAGATCAGCCGCAGATCTAGAGGGCGGGTTCAGGGAGTCAAAACATCTCTCCCTGTGAAAATGTTTGCAGCTAAAATTGATGGAGCCCGACAAAAGTGACCTCCATCCCCCTTTAAATGACTCCACACCCTTTCAAAATGTTCTGAATCGGCCACTACATATACCGTATTTCCTCTTATGGGGCCCTGGCCCTTATTAACATTTAAGGGCTCTTATCCCCTGGCGCTTATTGGAGGCTCGGCTTTTATTTGAGGCCCGACCCTTATCTTATTCTCAGGTATGACCAATACCCGTGATCACCTATAAAAACTAACTAATTTCTGAGAATAACTCCTCGCCATTTAATGTAAACCGGATATAGTGTGGTACTTTAACCCTCTCAATGCCTGGGGTATTTAAACAGAGATATATCTAGCAGGGACTTATAACTATAGCAATATAAACCAGGCCTCTATTAGAGGCCCGGCCCTTATTGGAGGCCCGGCTCTTGTTCAACTTTGCATACCTTACCCCATGGCTGCTATTAAGAGGCCCAGCTCTTACTTGAGGTCCGGCCCCTATTAGAGGAAATACGGTACTCACTCTGTAAGGTCATGGTTGTCGGAGGAGCTGCTGCTGAATCCCTCGCGGCCAGAAGTGGGCGTGGTCACTCCTCCAGCCATGTGCAGCGACTCCTGACTTGATGCCGGGGTCAGATCTCGCGACCTCCGACTGAAACAAAAATAATACGATTTAAAGTGACAAAATACTGTATGTGCTGATTTCAGTTCAAATACTTTCACCAGTTTCCAATGAAAATTGATCAACCTAATAAACATGTGGAGACTTCACGCCCCATTTACATTTCACAGTAGTTAATTGTCTGTTGTAAATAAATTTTCAACATTAGTTCAGAAATCACTTCTTTTACCCTTATACTGTCACAATGCCGAGTTGACCATCATCAAAATTTTCGGTAACAGTGATTACTTCTTGATAATTAACACCAATTATAACATTTCACCCCCACACGACACATTCAATGTTCATTTAAAGGGGCAGAAGCATTTTTTTGCAAAAATTATTTTTTCAAATTTCCCATTTATAATGATAGTTTATGTCATTAAAATTAACTTTAGGGGGTAAAACATCTTATTACACAGACCAATTATCTGTAGAGGTAAAAACTATGTTGCGTATAAAGCAAAAATTGCAGCCATTTTATTGTGAGCACAATTTATTATTTAGTATTACAAAAACGATTCCCATGGCTTTACCGAAACATGTACACTCATTTTAAACTTTATTTTCCGAAGAGAGAAGGATGTTTTACTATTCGTGAAATTATTTTTCAATACATTTCATCAACTTATTTGAGCGAAAAACCGTGCTACTGCCCCTTTAAGAGAATTTTTTTAATTCATATTTGGTCCTGTGACTTCCAATTTCAAAATCTGAATGTATATGAACAGCTTTTCAATATCAAAAAAAAATATGCACAAATAATCTTGTCACAATTTTAAAAGTAAAAAAACGTAATAAACTTCACGTTTTGGACTTAATTTTACTTAGAGTAAATCAAAGGTTACAGTTGCAGGTCAAGATCACTTTCCAAAATAACCAACATAACTACACACAAAAATAGAACCATTTGCTCTGTAGCTCTTTAGGATTTGCATGATTTATCATCTAAGGTTGAAGATCTTAAACAAAATTTTCTCACGTAATACAATGGCAAAACATTTGAGCAAATTAAGTTGCCGAGCCCCTGGTGGAATACGAACCTCAGACCTCTTAATCGGAGAGTCAAACATCCAAACCACTGCACTATCCCGCCCCTCGATGAAAACAAGTCTCTCATTTTTATTTGATCGAAAACTTTGTTGACACTGCATGTACAGTGCATTCAAGTGAGCTGTGAGACATAAGTGTTTACACAATTTATAGAATACTTATCGATCTACATGACTTGTCCAAGTTTTGTTGTTGGACTCCTGGCTGAGTCTGTACATAAAGGGAGCCTAAAATTGTCTTAACCCTTACGTTGCGTATATATATTTTACCCTTTTTAGCCCCTGTGGCGGAATTTACAGGCTCGCAGCTCGCAGCAGTAGTTTGAGCTTAGGCACTAACGAGCTCTGCTGGCGGAATTTCCAGGCGGCGATTCCGGTACCGTTTTTACGAAATATACCGCATCTACATGGCGAATACCGGCTATATACGGGCGTTGAATACAAATTCAAGTCGCGGCACCCGTACACAAATGGTTGCTTTATACCCGCATCTTCGAATTATTTTTTTACGATTTTTCTTTACTTTTCTATTACTTTGTAAAGATTGTCTTTAATTCGGGCCTTATAACATCATGAATTTGGAGCGCGCTACTGAAATTTTTATATGGACTTGAAGACCAGATGTTTGTCTTTACAATGATATAAAAAATATTAGAATGCGACCTATGGTTATAATTCTATTGTCATCTAAAGTTTGTCTTTATATCCAGCTTCATGAAATCAAAACTCCTGAGCGCGCATATTGCGAAATTTATATGTGCTTGTAGATAGTTTATTCCTCTTTACAATGACATAAAAATTATTAGAATACGACTTATGGTTCAGAAAATATAACCAACCAAAGGAGAGTGACGCTACCCCGACAGTACCACGTGAATGGTCCCGACGCGCACCAATTTACTGGCACTGCTTGGTCCCCCCGGGACTGTGCTAATTACAGTACCGTTACCTCCTCGAGACCTCCTCGAGACCTCCTCGAGGGTGCCAGAGCCGAGCGCGCGTGGAACTAATGGGTACTAATGAGCACAGCATACACTAATCACCGCGGCGAACGCAATACATGTTGCGCGGTGTAAAGTTTGTCTTTATTTCCAGCTTTATAAAATCGTAAATTATTTCGCGCGCATGCGAAACACGTATGTACTTGAAGACAATTTATTCCTCTTTACAATGATATAAAAATTATTGGAATACGTCAAATGGTTCGCAATATATGAAGAGCGTAAGGAAGGCACCCCCAGTACTTAGAAAATTCATTTTTGAAAAACTAACTTTTTGCGACATCTGGCGCATCATTTGCCGCATGTTTATTTTTGGCTGCGCATATACATATGATACATGGAATTGAAGACAATTTATTGCTCTTTACGATGATGTAAAAAGAAAAAAAATGCGCAACTTCGTTCGGAAGCTATAGCGTGCCAAATGAAGGTACCCTCGGTACTTTGAGGCAACTTTTTGACTATCGCGCATATCGGGGCACGTGCCGCAACTTTAGTTTTTCGTGCGCATGTATAAATTTTATATTGAATCAAAGCCGAATCTTTCCTCTTTACCCCATGTAAGTTTTATGAAAATCGGCCACCCGGTTCAGCATTTATGGGTGTTTTTTTATGATGCGGTTCTGGCTGAACTTCCAATGAAAGCTCGCATTCACTTTCTCTGTCTCTTTGATAAAATAAAGAATATTTTATTTGCAATGACATGTATTACAATGAAATTACAATGCATTTATGTACAAATATACACAATATTTACCTGCGGTTGTGCGCAGAACAGCTTTAGGGACCTAACAAGGTATGTATATAATGTGTATATACTAGTCCACACTTCGGCTCTCTTTACTTTCAATTTTCTTCTTCTTCATTCCCTTCTTCATTTCTTTCTTTTTCCGTGGCAGTGATGTAAGCCCTGGAATAGTCAGTGGCGGTGTGGTACAGTTTGAAGCATGGTGCGGCGCACAGAGAAACATTACAATCTGTACATTCATAAGAAGACTCTCTGCCTACTCGTTTTTTCTTCCTTGCTGGCCCATTGCCTTCTTCAATCTGTTTTGCGAGGACGGCGCGTTTTGCCTTAGAGCATACCACACACATCCTTGTGACGTTTTTCTTCCTTCCGACAGGCTCAATCTTCGTCGGAAAGTGACGTCCATGAAGACGAGTGACACTCTCGTCGCTCGTGCTCGGCCGACCACGGGGACGTCTGCAAAGTGATGGAACTTGTTCCTTGTCCGCAAATGTTACTATATGTTGCGCCAAAGCCTTCCTGTATTCCCGACTTGTTTTTAGAGGTTTATCTTTGCTGTATTCTTTATAAACGATGTAAGAGTTCAACATGGCAACGTTGAGAACGTGAAACCAAACCCGTTTCCACCACTTCAGGGTCTTCACTCGGAACGGCGTGTACGACAACATCTGGTCGGCCCGATCAACACCTCCCATGTACTTGTTGTACGTTGTTACAATGCGCGGCTTGAGAACTGGTTCCCCTGTTGCCCGGTTCTTCTTCCCTGTTTGTTCAAGTTGTGTATCTTCAACAGTAGACATGAGAAGCACTGATTTTCTATCTTCGTAGCGAAGAACGAGTAGGCCATGGTTGTGAGAAACTGTCATGTCCCCTTGCTTGGCTTTCTTTTTAGGTTTCTTGACTGAATCAGGAAGTCCCTTTCGATTGGCTCTCAACGTCCCCGTGGCACCTATTCCCCGCTCCCACAAATTTATGTACAGATTTGTGGACGAATAGTAGTTGTCCATAAAGATGTGATGCCCCTGTCCAACGTAGTCGTTCACCAAGTCCATGACTACATCATAAGTTTTGCCACCTTCAGAAACCGGTTCATTCGTTTTTCCAGTGTAGAGTTTGAACTTGCAAACGTATCCGTTGTGCGAGTCACACAACATGAAAGCCTTTATCCCATACTTCTTAGGCTTGTCGGGAAGATAAACTTTGAAAGATAAGTTACCTTTCCAGGGCACCATGCCCTCGTCGACTGAAATGTTTTGATGCGGTTTATACACTCTTGAAAAACGGTGAACTATCCGGTTATACAAGTGTCCCAGTTTATTTATTGGTGAAAAGCACGGGGTGTTACGGCCCGGCATCCTCCTGTTGTCAGCCAAGTGTAGGTAGGTTATAAGAAGCCAAAACCTGTCTCGGGGCATGCACTTGGCGAAGAAAGGCGTTGAGGTAACATCACTTGTTGACCAGTAATCAGCAAAGTTTCTCTGCACAACCAATGACATGGCAATTGTCATGGCTACAAATACCTTCATCTCTTCTGCATTAGTGTCTTGCCACTGTTGCATTCTTGAACGGGGTCTTAGAAGTTTGTCCTCCATTGCTTGTTTGAAATATCTATTGGTTTCCGTTGCCATATCCTCATAGTCATCATTATGTATAAACAAATTGAAAAAGTCAATAGGTTCAGGGTTCTCAGGAAGTTCTATGAACTGGCGCAACCCAGTTTGACCAGTGAAAGGCAAGTTTACACGTGGCCGCGGACCATCCACCCACTCATCAAACGTCTGTGAATTATCATGATTATATTGTGGTATTTCGGCAAACTCCTCCTCAAAACCACTAAAGTCTTCTTCGGTGGAATTACCGGCGGCTAGAATCTTTCTGGCAATCTCTGTCTCTATATCACTCAGAGCATCTGTGTCACCATGTTCACTATCTATTACAGTGTCCCGATCATATGCATCATCACTGTCTAAACCACTGCTACCATCACTGTCAGTTGACTCCATATCAGAGGCTTCATCAGCATGGATCTCGTTGATGAAGTCGTCGTCGCTTGTAACGGCTTCAAAACTGCGTGTCCTAGTATGCAACGTCCTAGGCCGTCGCAGGGCCTTGCGTCCACGTCCGCGCAGCATTCTGCTTCAACCTGTAAATGATTGAAAATGCGTTAGATGTATGCAACATATAACATGTGATTAGAGACAATAAACATACAGAGATAATGAATGTGAGCTTCATGGACGTTCATTTGCCAGTTTCAGAACCTCCCGGCGCATCTAGGACGACTGCGCCGCAAGCGCCGACGGCGCCGACGGCTTCTGACATCGCGCCGATTTTTCCGACGCATATGTCAAACGGACCATTTTCTGATTTCCTCGGCGACGTGTAGCACCGGGCGCGAGGCCCGGAAAATAAACTACTATGTCAGGGAAGCTCGGGTTGTCAGTTGCCGAATGACTTCTCTTTTCGAGAAGCAGAGCATCCAAGGAGCGGTCTCTCGAGGCGGAGCCCGGACCCATGGGAGCATACTCCCATGCTCTCCGGGAATTCCCGTCCCCGTCTTCCGCGGCGGACCCCGGATTCAATCGCGGGACAGGTTTCCCATGTTCTCTTTTGAGAACGAGAGACTCCGAGGAACAATCCTATGGGACGAACCCCGGATTCTATTGGGAATGGGTTCCCATGCCCTCTCGACATATATAGCAGAAACCTTCATACCTCGGAATGACACGAACCTTTATTTCAAAGTAGAAACAAAAAAATAATTTGCACAAAAAGTTTGGGGGGTGGCGACCAAAAGCGGGGGGGTCCGCGCACCCCCCGGTAGATATTTATACTTGTGGGTCGGTCCCGAAGATGACGGACCACGCCCATGTTCATGGGAATTTTTTCTCATTATGTCATGGCGAATCCCGTCGGAAATTCCCCTGCTCACGAAAAAACTAATACCTAAAAAAGTAATTGTGATACAAAAGAACTTTGGTAATAAAAGTGGTGAGGAATCAAATTCTCCATCTGCTCAGTTCAGTCCGCTACACATATAAATAATTCTTCAAATCTTATTGAATGAAACGTCTTTTATTCAATAATGTAAAAGATAAAATAATAAATTCAATTCAAATGGTTTGGAAAGGTGCGCCCTCGCATTTGAATTTTAGAAATAAAAACCTTTCGCAAATGGCATCAGTAACAAAAATGTTCACGCATTTTTAGAAACTCCGAAAAGTGAAATATTTTCCTGAGAAAATATTCCCACGAAAAGGCTTTTCCCCGAGAAGCGGGTCCCGTACTCAAATATATTTTTGTTTTTATGTAATATTTTTTTTTCCAAAACTGGAAACAAAATTCCGCCATGACAGTTGTTCATCGTTTATAAAGCTCTATATTTGCGTATCAAAAGAACAGTATTTTAGTTATATCTTATCATACTTCTTCACTTTTGCGTACATCAATATTGCGGCGCTTCGCGCATGCATAGTTCTTCTCAAAAACATGCGCATTATATCTGGAATTAAAGACAATGTTTTTCTCTTTACAATGATGTAAAAATTATAAAAATCGGACTTGCGGTTCAAAAGTTATGAAGTGCGAAAATTATACCTTTTGGCGCGGCGCATTGCGCATGCAGAGTTCTTCCCGAAAACATGCGCATTATACATGGAATTGAAGACAATGTTTTTCTCTTTACAATGATGTAAAAATTATAAAAATCGGACTTGCGGTTCACAAGTTATAAAGCCCGTAATGATGGTATATGCTAAGAGCGCCACTTATTCAAAGCCGAATATCACCTTCTGCGCGACACCTGGCGCATCAAAAGTTATTGCCGAAAATACACGTATTTTATATGGAATTGAAGACAATTCTTTTATCTATATACTGATAAAAAAATTATGAAAATATCCCAAGTAGTTTCTTAGAAATAGAGCGCCGAGGCATGTTGGGGTAAATGCGCCACATGTATCAAAATTCAAAAGTGCGAAAGTCGGCTATCTCTGTGCGATTGCTGTATTTTCAGTTATGTTAGCCCAATTGCGATTTTTATATGGGAATAAAGGCCATTCTTTCCTCTTTATTTTGGTATAAAAAAAAATGAAAACAACCAATTGGTTCATATGATACGAAGTGCGAGAGAAAGGTAGCTTATCGCAATATCTTCCCGTAATTAGAAGCTATCTGCCCATGTGGCGAGATGCGAGACAGATAAGCATAGGCTATCTGCCCATGTGGCGGGATGCGAGACAGATAAGCCTGTACGGGCCTATCTCACCCCGGGGCAGTGCAGACACTTAGGTGCTAATTAGCCGCCGGGCAGTGTAGCCATCGGAGCGAAGCAGGACAAAATTGGCCTTTTGTAAAGCTAATTATCGATGCGTTACGGGTCAACAATGCACACGCAAATTGGTGTGAATTTTGCTGGACGTTCTGACCAGACACTGAAGAAAGTTTTATTCTCATTGCGGGCTGCGAGGCATAAATACAGCCATTCTCATGCAGCGAGTCGCGGAAACAATCGACTCGGGACCCGGTATGGAGGCTAGCCCAGTACATAGACAGGCGTGAATTCTTCTAAGTAAGCGATCCGGGATCCGTACTGGAGTACCTACGAATCGCTTATAGCCCGCCCGGATTATTCCGTCGCCCGCATGTTAAGGGTTAATATTATATCCTCCTTATGTAAACATTCTCGATCTCTGATTGGTCTATATGACCCTAAAATAAAGAGTTATAACCCCCTCTTGAGTGGGTGATATAACTTCTATGGTACCTTTTCTCCTTAAAGCGACAGTAGCACGTTTTTTTTGCAAATTTTATTTTTTTAAATTTCCCATTTATAATGATATTTATTTATATTTACTTGAGAGGGTAAAACATCTTATTATACAAACTAATTATCCATATTGGTAATAATGGTGTTGCGTGTAAAGCAAAAATTGCATGGTGGCCATTTTATTATTTTCAATGACAAAAAGGTTTCCCATGGCTTTACGGAACCATGTACACTCATTTTTTAACTTGATTTTCTGAAGAGAGAAGTGTGTTTTACTATTGGTGACATTATTTTTCAAATACATTTCATCGACTTATTTCAGCAAAAAAATGTGCTACTGCCCCTTTAAATACAGACAATATATAATTTTTCTATACATATTTTCCTTGATGCTGTCACTTATGGCATGGATATTTTGGAGCCACTTAGTTCGCGGTTATCCAAACCAAAATACTGCACAGCAGTTTAAAATTAATACGAAATTTTTTTATTTTGAAATATAGTATTTCACCCGTCATCATTGTGGTGATCCAGAACATCGCGGTTTCACAGGTTTCACTGCAATGCCTATCTACAATGGTATACCAGGCTTTCTCCCTGTTATAATACTAATCGCTAAGATAATATTACCGGGGGTAAGACAATTACTCATGAAGTAGTTTCAAACCACCTCTTATAGTTTTCATAAACTTTAAGAAATATCCACATCTTGTCGCATAATCTATTTATCTAGTGCTTTATGTCCAAAATGAACACATCAAAAGGGAAATGTGTGTCAATATTGCAAGACTTGTCATAAAAACATGCAAAAGCTGCAGTTTACTTAGCAAATGCACCTCTCACCAAAGACTCATATTTCCAAAAGTATGTACAGAAATAAACTGCATCAATAATTACATCAAAGGAGAAAAGGAACAACATGATCAAATTCCACCTTCTATTGATTAACAGCGTAAGTAGCATGTTTTGCCAGCTTTAAATACATGTTATTATCCCAAGTTAAATCAGGGTAACATGGCAATTTTCAGACTCTCTTTTAACTCTTTACCTACTGAATTAACGACAACTAATTTATTCCTAATTGGTGAGTTACAGGCATAGGCGGAGGTGATGAGGTTTGTTCACATATTGTAGAAGTAAAAAATCATTCTCTCCCAACAGGGGCTACTTAGAGTAAACAATTTCGTCAAATCCTGATATTCCGTCCACTTTTCAAATAAAGGCGAATTTACAGCCCGTCCTACCCTCAGATATTTTTCTTACTAAGAATAGCAGTCACATGATATTAGTCACATGATATATACAGCAATGTTGAATGGTTGATACAACGTGACGAAACTGTTACGTTACGACCTTTCTGTCCGGGAGGCTTGAAAACGACATGAACAAGTGGACGAAATTATAACTCCGATACTTAAATCTGTGTGGACGAAAGTACGAGATTGGTGGACGAAATAACTCGATGCATACCCTTGTGTTTACGCTATTTCATTCATAAGAGTTACCCCCCTTAGAAAATAAGCCAATCATTTTTCTTATAACAAAGACCCTTCGGCTTGGGCTGACTGTTGACCGAAAAGTGTCGAGAGAGGCCAGTGGGGGGTAGAATTCCGGCGAGAGAGGACAAAGTTGAGGACAATGTTAGAGTGGATGAAATTTGAGGACTCTACTTAACTCATTTATTCCTTCAGGAGTCGATTTCGCATTTTAAAAACTGCACCAGTGCAGGTGAAAATTGTTGAGTGCAGCCTATCTGGTATCTCAGGTAGCACCCTGTGCAGGTTACTTTTTCTGATAAAAAGTCTTTCATGAAAATCCCTTTGAGAACGTGAAAGTTTACAAAGCCATCGCCGATTTAATCAGTTGCTTTTACTTTCAAACCAGAATGAGTTATCAGTCACTTGGAAAATGTTAAGGAAACCAAAACCAGTTGCAACATCGATTCAGTTTGTCAATCTCTTATAGAAAACTTATAGAGGCTCTCAAACCGGTTTGAACTATTCGTTTTGAATAATTAATCTCCGGGTCTTGCGGAAATATAGGTCAGCCAATCAGAGTGTGTGAATGAAAAGTTCGTCTTGAATATTTATCTTTCGGCTGAATTCGGCTGGTGGTGCGAACAGGTTATCCAATCGAATGTCTTGTGATCAGTGATAACGATTTGTTTGTCTGTCTGTATGTCTAACTAGCAGATGAAGCGAAAATGAAACACGACAGGTTTACATGATTTTGACAAGCGTGTATCTGTTTAGGCCTGAGAAATCAGTATGGCAAATAGAAAACAGTCCACACTAATAACGTTTTTTTTTCTCCAAAGATGCTCCTTCAACTATAGAAAAAATATTCTTTCTGTGATTCTTGGAAAGCGGGTAGAGAATAGCTATCGTATTGTGAGACTAAGTAATAGGTCGATGTTTTGTACATTTTGTCAGAAACACGATAAAAGTGGAAGACATAATGCTTTCCAATAAGGTTGCTCTTCAATGCGACTTCAGGAAATTAAAATTCAAGAAAATAGTGAATTATATAAATGCTGTGTACACTCTGAATTAGCCACTATAATAATGCAGTACATCCAAACTTCCCCTTGAACAGGCCGTCATGAAGATTGACTGTAAAAATACACACTCATTAATGACATTATTTAGAGTAGCATATTTAATTGCAAATAAATCTAAATTACTCCTCCATGTACTTGATTTTTGTTTTTCGTTAATTTTGAAAGTAATTACACATTCAAATATGGTGAAGCTAATATATGTTTAGTGCAACCCAGTTAATCATTCAGGTTGCACAAGGTGCAATCTATTTAAAAAAACTAAATCGACCCAATGTTTACATATTGTATAGCGGGATAAGGCACTCTTATTAAAAATCGACCAAGGAATAAAAGTTGCAAATATTCATATCAATTATATTTTATTTATAAATATAATGATTTTTTGGGACATTTGTAAAGTGAAACTTGATAACCAACATGACTCGAACAGTATACCATAGAACAAGTTTGTATCCCAATTCCCGATATGAACTATTTTGAGGATTTAATTTCTTGGAACAAGGTAGATTTTAACTAGTTAAGTTTGTATCCCGATAGATGTATTTATCTACGGAGTTATTACTTAGAGGGGAAATAATCATTGCTGGGGTCACTTTACACAAATATTACACATAAAGTCGGGCTGCTAATGATATTTTACCCAGCTAATCCTGTATTATTATCATTATCATGCCAGTGCAATGAAACTGCAAGCTGTTGCACGAGATATTTTACACCGAATCAAGTGATCCTAATATTCAATATTTGAATTTTCAATTCAATAACACCTGTGACCTGTTATTTCATATTCAATTGGGAGATGTAAAAAAATGATAGTAATAATTCAAACATACATCAACATTGAGCTCTTTGAAATTATGTTTTTACAATTGATTGAGTTGATGTACATGGTGTTGGGACACTTGATAGTTGATAAGCTGCTGGTTCAAACAAATTGCTTGGTTTGATGTATGTAGTAGGTTTAGACAAGTGAGGTGAGGTGAGGTGAGTTGGGGTTTAACGCAACTTTCAAGGCTATTTCACTTATATCGTGACTGCTAGTATTATGGCAGGGAGAAAGCCAGCAATGCCATGTGGCTATGCATTGCGGTCGAACCTGCGAGCATCGGCTGGAACTAGCGAACCATGGGTGGTATTACGCTGAAATTCAGTGTAGCATTGCACCCAAACCTTACTGCGTGTAGAACAGTTCTCTACTGCAAGTTGCCGAGCCCCTGGCAGGATTCAAATCTTGGAAATCTTGATCCGAAGCCGAATCACTGAGCTATCTAGCCCCTTTTAGAGGTGAAAGGGTCAATAGTGATTTGGAATATGATGTAAATATTGCTTGAGCATTTTGCCATCTATCTGTTCTATCAGTTTCTCCAGGATTCTGCAGATGCATAATAAATCACAACAATATTCAATTTGTTCCGATGTCAACAAATTTCTTGCAGAAAACACATTTTCAAGCAGAACATCTGCAGAATTAAAAAAAGTTGCCGTGCCCCTGGCGGGATTCGAACCACAGACCTCTTGATCCGAAGCCGAACACGCTAACCACTGTGCTATCCCGCCCCCCTTAGACACGTGATTAGGTTGAGGTACATGGTTATGAATTGTTGTGATGATAGACAAAGGATGTAATTTCACACTATTTCACACTGTATCTATATTCTCCGTACTTATAATTTATGTATCACATGCTTGATGACGGTGCTTGTATCTGCACCGAAACGTCGCATCTCATGCAAGAAATAGAGGCTATCATAGCCACCATTGTATTGTCGCCTTTCTACCTTCAATGAGGTAGCAGCCGTGAACAACATGAATCCTCTTGAAAGCGGCATCAAACCTCACCTCACCTCACTTCTACTCACCCATACTAACAAGTGTCCATTTTCAAATACCCATTTATTAAACTTTACTCAAAACTAGTAACAAACAGAAGGCTTTAATAGAATGACTTATAGGCTACCGAAGAGGGGATGTTATTGTATCATTTTTTTAAAACACAGTGACTGATACATGATTGTTTCCTGGCAGTTTGTTACCCCCGTGATTGTCTCGATTTCTTACCTGTTCATTGTGCAGTAAGCCCGAATCACAAATAATAAATAAAGGTGTCGGTATCACCAACGCTAATGTAAAGACATAAATTTTGTACTAAAAATACATAGAGGATATCTGTCTTTTCATGACTAATACCATGTTTATCTCATCGAGTGAGGTAGAAAGGTTATATTTTCATGAATGGCGCAGCCACGAGTGAAAATATGTAACTATTCTACCTCACGAGATGAGATAAACATGGTATTAGCCAAGAATTGACGGATATTCTATTTATTATATGAGGTTATCCTTGTAATTGTGTCCAAAAAGGGTCATTTTCACGCCGAGTGGCAGCTAGGAACAGCCCGTCACCACAGTAACACTGTGACGTCATAAGCCAATTCGCTGCGTCAGACCATTGTTTTATGACGTCAAATTATATCAGTCACTGGTCACAGTGAAAATGTAAGTTCTTTTCACTGTAGCTTGATAGACAGTTTATTTCACTGATAAATCCCGGTATTTCACTGCTCGTCATATTATAAAGAAGTTGACAATCAATACAACTTCTTCTCCTTCATTGGCTTATAGTGTTGAGTTTACTATCGATCAATGTCTTTGCATTTCCTCTTTCTTATTTTTCTTTGTCAGATCCTATTTGAATACTACAGTATTTTAAAATCAGAAAAAAACATATAGCATATAAAAAACTAGGTGAGCGTTTGGAGGACACCGCAAAAGCAGAACATTCCAGAGACTTAGGGTCTCGCCTTTCCCTGTTCCGCCTTCTCGTCAGCATCAATAAAATAGGAATTTTTTAAACCAAAATTTGTTCATTATTCAAGTTATTACTAACAAGTTGAATCATCACTGGGGTCACTTTTGACAAGTTTGTTCTTAAAACCTATTTCTAATTTCAAAATTGGATCAAAGGATTAACGTGGCCTTAACCAATATCTCATGACCTTGAGCTAAAATCTTCAAGGCCACACAGTCAAAGATTACTTTTCATTGTGTATAACAATCATGTAATGATTCAAAATGTTAATAGTTGAAAAGAAGACATTTTTGCAAAAGCATGCTTAAGTCATGACCTCGCTAGGAAAAGTATAACGGAAAAATGATTAGCAAATAGGCTACAATAGCCTATAAACATGATGAATATATTCAAACTCTTCCTTTTTGGATAAACAGCCCAGCAATGGCTGATACAAGATAATTTAAAGGGAAGGATTTGTTGAACTTTGTTCAGAGTATTTTATGCATTTTGGTTATTATTTGGTGTGTATTTTTGCTCTATTGAGTGAGTGACTTATTGTTCTAATGCCACTTTGGCAATATTGCAGACATTAGCGGTGATGGCTCTATTGAACATGAAGAAAGTAGTGACCGGGATAGGCGAGGAGGGGCTAGTGGGCTAGCGGTGGTGGTGACTAGTTTCGTCCTGGATTGGACTCATCAGACGCAGTAAGCTAGCGAGGAGTGTGCTATATATACCCTGCTCTAGGGGTGGCGTTGGTGTGCTGGTGGTGTGCCGGTGGTGTGCCGGTGGTGGGCCGGTGGTGTGCCGGCTCTATTGAACAGTTTTGGATTTTCAAAAGGGGGATATGCTTGAGCGACTACCTGAACAATGCTCCCCTAGATCTGTCGATGACCAGTACTCCACAATATGAGCTCCAATGATTTTATTCCTCCATGTCCGAGCTGATCATTGTTACTCTGTACTAAGCAGCCTGATTGTTGCGCCATGACAACCAGCTTAGGAACTATTTTGTTGTGTAGCGATTGACCTTCCAATGAATGATTGATTATCGAGGTCATCCATTGATCGATTATCAATAATACAGTGCATTCCCTCTCTGTTGACATTCTTCTTATCTTACAATGAATGTGAATCCACATATCTGTTAGGTCCTGAACGTTTTCTTTTTATTATATAGTAAGGAGAACAAGTTCTATTGATAGTCAACTTCTTAATTGCATGGAGGGGTTTGGAGGTAGGGGGGTGTGGTGGGGTGGAGGCTTGGGGGATGGCCTTTCAGAAGGGGTTTCACACAGGGGTAAAAAAAAACATGTTTAAATGCAAAAAATAGTGCCATTGGTTCTGAAGCTCATCAGGATTTGTTATTCATTTTCTCTAAGGAAATGATTTAAATATCAATTAATAAGGTATAATAATAATAAGTCATCAAATTTAAAATGTATTATCAAAATTGGTATATGAGTTATAACTCATAACTTATAACAGCATTATAAATACTTTTCAAACAAAGTTATAATAATATACATTTTAACGCCTAATATCCAGTGCAAGCACTGCTCAATGGCGGTACAATTATTACCCTGAAGGAATTGTACTTTCGGTGCCGCTACTAAGCGCTCCGCGCGACCATTTAGGTCCGTACCTCCCGTGTTCAGGTACCCATTTAAACAGCTGGGTGGACTGAGTGCAATGTGGATGAAGTGCCTTGCCCAGGGGCACAACACAGTATAAGACCCAGGTCACAAATGTTTGGTGTCTCCACCGGAATTTGAACCCGGGCCGTTGGCGTGAGAGGCAAGCACGCTAACGACTACACCAAAATTTCATTGTCACTAGACATATCTAGTTTTATAACTTATAACTTTGTTTGAAAAGTATTTATAATGCTGTTCTTCCTCCTTAAACACCTGTTACATGATCATTTAGCTAAGACTTCGGTTATATCAATCAGGTATTGACGTTCTAGATTTTTTACTTCTGCGACTTCTACCAACGTTTGAAATTCACTAATCACTAGCACTAGCCATTCTGACTAGTTAATTTCCTAACGTGCTAGTCCCTTAAAGCCACTTAAACTTGCCAAATGCATCTACGGGTAGGGCTTAGTATTGCATCAAATACTGTATTGCGATATATTGCATACAACATTACAATAGATACAACCTGTATTGCAATATATAGAGTGAACTCTACACTTTTATGCTTCTGTTTGCAGTTTAAACTTTACACATTTAGTAAAAAGCCTTTCAAATCTTTAAAATAAATAGGCCAATAGTCAAAATGTTAAATTAATTTTGTTGGCATATATTTAGAAAACATTTATAATACAGTTCAACACTTCACTTCAACATTCTTGCACCCCAAAAGAATTTTGTAACAAGTTAAGCTGGTAACTATGCCTAAAAACAAGATATATTAATAAATTTAACTAAATATTTATTGGTGCGATATATTTTGACATGAAAAATGGTATTGCAAAATCTGTATTGCAATATATTAGTATTGCGATAATATTGCTCACGATACAATAATCACTATTTTCCACGCTGCGATTGTATCGTAGGTATCTATGAATCGTTACAGCCCTAATAATTATCATCCTAAAATCACACAAGAATTTTGGACAACCACTCAAAATAATTACTCACCCAACATAATTTTTACTAGCTATCGGATTAGTGTTAAATTTCAAAATCTGACTACAAATTGCTCTCTACTTATGGGTATGGTAGGTCGGTAAAATTTCATTGTCACTAGACATATCTAGTTTTAAACACCAGATGTGACATTCACTTTATATTCAAATGAAACAAGTGTCAATCAATAACATAATAACATACAGCATTATATAAACAAATGGTACAATTAATTATTATAAATATTTGACTTTGTAACAGATGGAAAATGTGCATGAGAATATATGTTATGTTTATTTTCTTTTTGTTGTTGTTGTTGTGTTGGTCAATGAGTAATTGATAACAGTTTCCTTGTTAGCCCTAACAATAACATGGTTCACTTGATTACTGTTATGATTAAAATTAACTGAGATAGTGTTTAGATCGGAGCACATTTGCCTAGCAACCATTGTTTTTGCGCGAGTTCGAGTATTTCGTAATCTGTGACGTGATGAAACTATTGTTCATGGCATCATTGTACCTTCGTCAAACAATTATTGGAACGTTCAAATAATACACACTTGTTTTATAAATATGACAGACTTCCTCAGATATATCTGAAAGGGTAATCATATAGCGAGTCATAAATTATTTCTCATACAGTGTCGAAATCGCACGTCATAGAGACAAATACAGTGTCGAAGTAGCGACAATATGTCATGAATAATTCAATGTGACCATGTGTTGTCTATTTAACCTTGTGTTCGTGTTGGAAGATTTTGGTATAATTTCTTCACTTTGACTTCAGCAAAAAGGTGAGGTGAGGCTGCTAGTATTATGGCAGGGAGAAAGCCCGCAACACAATGTGGCTATGCATTTGTTGAAACCTGCAAGCAATGGCTGGAACTAGCAAACCATGGGTGGTACTGCGCTGAAACACAGTGTGGCATTGAACCAAAATCTTACTGCGTGTAGAACAGTTCTCTACTGCAGATAAAGTTGCCATGCCCCTGGCGGGATTCGAACCCCGGACCTCTTGATCCGAAGCCGAATGCGCTAACTAGGGCTGAGTATCATGGGAAATCTCACGATACGATATGTATCACGATACAGACAGACGATACAGAATGTATCACGATACATTGTTTAAAGTAAAATTTCATGCAAATTTTGTGAAATTTTCAAGATGGTGGAAATTTTGTGTTATGAGATGATCAAAAATCAAAGATTAAAACAGTTTTTTTTTCTAAAAACAGTTATTTATGAATCAGATTGCTTCATGCTTACTGTAGTTACTGTTACTGCACAACACTAGCTAGTTTTATAGTGTTCACTTAGGTTCTCTTTTCATTTTTAAGTAAGTGAAATCTATTTTTAGTGTATCACGATACAGGAACCTCACGATACAATAATCACGATATCCCAGGCTACGATTGTATCGTAGGTATCGATGAATCGTTACAGCCCTAGCGCTAACCACTGCACCCCCCATATAAGGAGAGAATTATTTGTTAGTAAACTTTAATCAAGTCATGTTTCTCTATGAGCCTCCCGGATCAATACGGGACCCGCAAGTTAAGGGTTAACTTTAATCAAGTCCTGGTAACTTTGTATAGTCTAAACAAGGATGGTGATATGAATATGAAGAGAGGAGCAAAATTGAACTATTGTTCCCTAGTTTTAAGGGAAAGTTTATAAAGAAAACCCAATAAAAACAATTTGGACAATAACCCTTAGAAAAGTTACATATGAAATCTTGTTCTGCCTTCCTTGAGCCATTTCATCAAATATTATAAATCATTTGTTATTGTTATTCATGACAGCAGTAAATTTTGTTAGCAACAAGCACATATGAAATTTGGAGATAAATACACAGGTCTTTTCTCTAGACGAAATTCTAACATGTCAGGGATTGAACATTCCTTTACGATTCAATAATTCATTTTGTTAGCAACATGACAATAAAGAAGTACAAATCTCATTTTACAAGTTACAGCATGTGTTCATTTTGATTGTGATCTTATTAACCATGTTTACGTATCACTATCATGCAAAGTTTTGGGTTTCAAGGGGATTAACATCTCACACAATTTTGATTTCCAAAATGTAGCTATGCTTTATAAAAGGGAACATCAAATCTGAAGGGAATGAGGTGAGGAGATTTTAACTTAACTGATTTCAAGAGTATTTCACTTATATCTGCTGGTATCATTACAGGGAGAAACCCTGCAACACCATTGGGGCTATGCATTGCAGTGAAGCATCGGCTGGAACTAGCAAACCATGGCTGGTACTGTGTTGAAAGACAGTGTAGTGAGTGAGTGAGTGAGTTGGGGTTTAACGTCGCTTTCAAGAGTATTTCACTTATATCGCGGCTGCTAGTATTATGGCAGGGAGAAAGCCCCATCCGCCATGTGGCTATGCACTGCGGTGAAACCTGCGAGCAGCGGCTGGAACTACCGAACCATGGGTGGTACTACGCTGAAATTCAGAGTAGCATTGCACCAAAACCTTACTGCGTGAAGAACAGTTCTCTACTGCAGACAAAGTTGCCGAGCCCCTGGTGGGATTTGAACGCCGGACCTCTTGATCCGAAGCCGAACGCGCTAACCACTGCGCTATCCCGCCCCGAAAGACAGTGTAGCATAACAACCAAACCTTACTGCACGAAGAACAGTTCTCTACCGCAGACAAACTTCTTGTCAGGATCAGAAGGGAAGGAAAATCACATTCAAGAAAAATATCTCAAACTTGCACTTACAATCCCAAAATAGTCTGCAACATCGATGTTACCTCAAATCTTCATCTTTGGGAATACTGCAAATATTGTCCGTATCGCAAAATCCATGATGTTGAAAACAACACTAATGAACTGATATCCTTGGATCTGAACTAAAATTTGAATGAAAAGGTTACATTGTCTCTTGTTCTACAAAACACAGAATCAGACTTTCTGGGCCTGCAAACAGAGCTCCACGCCTTGATAAAAACCTTGTTTCTGCTGCTTGACTTGTGGATAGACTTTTCACATTCACAGCTGAAAGAGTTCAGGTTGTTAGACAAGGTACAGCTTTCACTGCTTCCAGGAATTTCACTATCACAGCTGGGAGAAAGCCTGAAACACCACATTGACAATCCACTGCAGTGAAACCTGAAACGTGTTGGCAGGTATTAGAACACTTGAATGCAATGTAGAGTTGTTAAAACACCATACTGTATGTTGATCCTTTCTCTACATCAGATGAGGGTTCCTGATCCCCGATGGGATTCGAACCCCAGACATTGACCTCAAGTCCAAAGTGTTTACCACTTTCTAAAGTCCATGAGAAATCAGTAAATCCTTATGTAGAAAAGACACACTTCAGCAGAACAGCATTCAGGACACTATTAAGGATATACTTCCTCAATAAAAAAAAATTCCCACAATTGTGTAAACACCGAAAGAATCTATTGGCTATGTAGTATATCACACTCTTCTCTTCAGATATCAAATATATCACGACAAATCCCAGTAACTATTTGACCGTTACTGCTGATTCAAGTGGACTTTGACAATTGAGAATTTCAAGTCATTCAGTTGGCGTTATCTTGTTTTTATGCAGCGGGGAGGTTTACGTGTTTAACCTTTAGTCACAAGGAAATATTTCCACGACACACGTTCCCATAAAGTGAGAGTTATTGTTCGTCACCGATTGGGTAACATCACAGCTATTAGCCATAGAAATCATTTCAACATAAACTTCCAGCTCTCTGAAGACATCCAAGTAAATTTCCATAAAACAGTTGTCGTCTATTCAATTTGAAATAATTTCAGAAATTCAAAAGGTTGAACAGGCCTCCTCCTCTTCTAGTGAATAATACACAAAATATATCAACCATTTATAAGTCAGTAGGATCACTTTGATCTCGGCAGCTTAACTCGACCACAGTGTGGACAGTGTTAATAAAGGACATGTACACCTGGAAGTGCTCTAGTGCAGAT
The DNA here is from genome assembly GCA_936450465.1 of Gibbula magus. NCBI lineage: Eukaryota > Metazoa > Mollusca > Gastropoda > Trochida > Trochidae > Gibbula > Gibbula magus. Next base: position 42,530,180 of record OW388298.1, read on the forward strand.
GAGAACTTGTCTCGACAAGATCTTTAACTAGCAATGATCTTTTAGTCACCATAACCACCACAGTTAAATATCTTATCACAATTAGGTGTGTAACTTGATCGTTGGCCTGTCATGACCATGCTGTAAAGATCTGTAGTTGAAATTATTAGAACTAGCATGTATACATAGGAACAACTTAAAGGGACAGTAGCATGTTAAAGGAATCTAGACTTGCTACATATTGTAGACAAGTTTGGACACCGAGGAAATATTTTCTGCTCTACAGGGCAAGTTTATAATGACCAGAATAGAATACATTCAATGACTCTATTCAAAAGCTTAAAAGTAGGCCGCAGGGAATCTAGATTTGCTGAACATTTAGTTCAGGCTCCAGGAAGTATTTTTCTGATCTAACATGTCTTATAAGGCAATGTTAATGAATATTGATAGGAGAATTTTGAAAATGCATTTCACATTTCCATTTATTTTCAATTTGCAAAGAGACACATAATAAGTCTGCCAGAGTCAAGTATCCTTGTTTATTATCAAATGTCTTATAAAGAGGCATAAAGCCTCAAGTAGCCTTGAAGTCAGTTTTATCATAAAAGATGTTTTATATTGACGATTTTAGAGGCAAAAATAATATATAGCCATCAGCTCTGAACCCAGAAGCTCATCAGGATTTGAATGATTTATTTGAATGATTTTTTGGACTGATATGTTTGAAGGACAGCAGTCTCGAACTCCTTACTCTTAGCTTCTTGGCTTGGCTGTAATGCAATTAACTGGCCTGAAGACTCCCTCAGCCACATCACTTTCCCGATTACACACAGAGCTTTCCAGCTACAGTTTCTCAATATACAGCTAATTTGTCAGCCAACACTGAATACACAATGCTTGGTTGTCACAATAAAGACAAAAACTATTTTCATTTCCTTATTTCTGGTGCTACATACAATACCCTGGGCTCTTTTGAAAAATGTTTGCACTGCCGCTTCGATAACATTGAACATTTTATCAAAGGGATGTATTTTAGTATTAAAGCGGTGCATCACTTTAAATTGCACCCCTGCCACACCCTTAATTTTCTTAGTATGTCAAAAGCTTCCTAGGTAACGTCCATATTTGAGGGGGTCAAGACCAACTGAACAAACTTTAGTCTTCATGTAACAAAGATAATATTCTAAAAATTTCAACTTTGATCCTTTAAATGCAAGGTATTTGTGCACAAAATTTCAACTTTTTAGGTGCAACAGTTCTACGGAAGAAAACAAATGTCACAAATTTACGGACCACGAAAGGACAGACGCCAAAGGCTAACTTAGAATTTTCAGGCTTTATTTTTCATTCACTTAAAATATAAAATCAAGAGATATTCAACAAGTCTGTTGGTCTCAATCGTGTTATGTTTACCTGCCAGGTTGTCGTTACAGGTAGCAACACCTGTGAGTGGACAGGTTGCATGCTCAAGTGACCAGGTCATTATTGCCTCAATTCCTGTCTCATGTTTGGCAATCTTCCGAAAAATATCTGTGGCTACCTTTTCATCAAATGAATGATTGTTATGTCAAAAGACTGATTCCTCACATGAGAACCGATCAAGTCAATTTAAAAGATAAGTGATTAATTCACCTAGACCAGATTACAAAATATGTTACTAAGGGGTTGATACAAATTCATACAATACATGAGATTGAGCAAGATCTTTAAACTATGTCGCAATTATATTTGCTGGCCAATCGATGCATAGTAACTGATACTCTCTCACTTACGTGTTGCAACATCAAATATCAGGATTTGATCAAACATGTTCTTGAAGAACGGAGAAGTACTATGGATATACACGGTGATAAATATACAAATATGACATACAGAGTCCACTCACTACCACAAGCTATTGTGAGTCCCAGCAGATATAAGTGAGTCCCTCAATAAGTGAGCAAATACTACATAAAAACCCTTTGAGTCTAGGGGACTTGCAACATAACTTTGGGACTTTTCCTTTCCACATTTTTTTGAGTATTTGATGCAGGACTCGGAGGTAAATTTGTCACTGTATACAACTTTATTATTCTCTGAAAGCAACGTTTTGACATAGATACTAATACCGTTGTCAGAGAGTTGACAGTATCTATATGTATCAATACACAGAATAAAATTGTTTATCAATAAAAAAAGTTTTCCATTCTTCATCAGCTAAACTACTAGAATACCCATTGAAGATGTTAAAACATATTCTTAGAATACCCATTGAAGATGTTAAACCATATTCTTAGAATACCCATTGAAGATGTTAAACATATTCTTAACAAAATAGATCTTACAAGAAGACAACATGTTTATTTCAGAGGAGATATAGAGAATCTCACCCAAGTGTCTTCTGATATCAAATATATCAACACGAGTTGATTAAAGTTACAAATATCCTAGGCTTGCCGAGGATATTTTTTACTTTAATCAACAAGTGTTGATATATTTGATATCAGAAGACACGAGGGTGAGATTTTATTTATCATTCAAAATCATTCTTCAACAATTATAAGCAAAATAATCAACATATCTACAACAAAAAACTGCCATTTGACTACTTCAGTAGTGAGCTCAGTGACGTCATCAGCATTGTGGCCTCATAGCATTGTTACGTCATCAACTTTGTGACCTCATAACACTGTCAACAGTGTTCTCAGTGATGTCAAAGCTTTGTGATGTCATTAACTGATGATGTAATATGATTATGACGATTTGATTGTTGCGATATCTACAATGTAGATATCGCTTGTAGATATCGCTTGATCTCAAACAAGCGATAACTACTGTGGGAGCGAGTTTTGGATGATAAGTAACAAGACTGTCACGGTTCAATAAGAGAATTTGTGTGATATAGTCCAATATTTCCCCTCATTATTTGGCTGTGATAACTATCAGCTGATCATCAAAGGTTTTCGTAATAAAACACTCAAGGGTTGAAGTTGGGTCACAGAGTTCAAATGAGTTTACCATGACAACATAATAAAGTAACCATGACCATTCACAGTGGGCCGATTTACACTTAAGAAAGTAAATGTAGTCTGTCAACTTGACTGAAGATAGAATTATGCAGTCAATGTGATTATTCATGCAACTCATGAAAGCCCTGAAGTTATCAAATTACTAAATAGTGCTGTTAGGCCCCCCCAAAAAAGAATTTGTTTCTGCCTTCTGCTTAGTTAAGGTTTTAAAAAAGTAAGGGGCAGATAACTCTAATTTTTTAGCCTCAGAAAACATTCGACATAGAAAATGTCACTCGTTTCTGATGAGATGGAGTGTCGGGTTTAAGGTTATTGATTATTTGGATTAGTAACACATATTTAAGAGGATTTGAGCTTTATTTATATAAATAATTGTATAAATTGTGTTTATTAATCTCTTCATTCAAAAAACAGTCGTAAAAGAAAAACTCGTCATCGCATCATTTTTGTCAGCCTGAAAAGACCATAAACATTTTAAAAAATGTTTAGGCCTTAGCATTTGCTGTATTGGGCAATATTTGAACCATTAGATGCCGACACACTAAATGCCATAACAGTAAAAACATAATCTCACGAAACTAGTTTTGCACAGAGGAAGTAGTAAAATCATGAAACAAGAGCGGAGAGCGAAGGAAAGATTCATAGCCTTTTTTATATCCTCCTTTAACAAATTTTTTCACTCTTCAAGGGGCAGTAGCACGTTTTTTCGATGAAATAAGTTGATGAAAAGTATTTGAAATATAATGTCACCAATAGTAGAACACTCTACTCTCTTCGGAAAATCAAGTTAAAAAATGATTGTACATGGTTCCGTAAAGCCATAGGAATCGGTTTTGTCATTCAAAATAATAAATTGTGTTCACAATAAAATGGCCGCCATGCAATTTTTGCTTTATAGTATACGCAACACCATTATTACCACTACGGATAATTAGTTTGTGTAATAAGATAGTTTACCCTCTAAAGTAGATATAAATAACATAAACTATCATTATATAAAATGGGAAATTTGAAAAAATAAAATTTGCAAAAAACGTGCTACTGCCCCTTTAAACAAAATGTGAAAAAGATGTAACTTAACATTTTTCAGTGTTGTTCCGAGTTGATCTCCTGAGGGGGTCAATTTGGCCATTTCTTAACAAGTGGGACCCTTTGCAATGGTAAAAGTATCTTACTTCTCCAAATTTTAAGGGACACCTCGCAAAAAATGTCCCCAGGACCCCCTCTAGGAACAACACTGTTTTTGCAAGTATATTAAAAAGTAACATACTACATGAATTCTTTTTACATTATGGCTAGAATTGGTTTTAGATGTTGCTTTCATGTTATAAGAATGATGATTCCTGACCTAGTTTTCTCTATCCTTCACAAATCTGGAGTGGTACTGTCAGTATTTTTCTATACCTGACACAGTTTTACAATGCTGGAGAAAATATCAGTATCTCACATGAATCTGACATAATTTTACAGAACTTGAGTACTTTCTAGTATTTTACATTAAAATGACATAATTTCACAATTATTTAATCTGGAGTAATATCAATGTCAATATATTATAACCTGACACAATTTCACAAAGCTGGAGAAAATTTCAGTACCTCACATGAATCTGACATAATTTTACAGAACTTGAGTACTGTCTAGTATTTTACATTAAAATGACATACCACAATTATTTTAATCTGGAGTAATATCAATGTCAATATTTGTTATAACCTGACACATTTCACAAAGCTGGAGTAGATTTCAGTATCTCACATGAATCTGACACATCCTCACAAATATTTCAATCAATATTTGTCATGATTATAAACTAAAATTGGGACTGGTAACAGCTCATGATTTGTTGATAAGAGTAGTTCAGTTGTCATACCAAGACATTGGGCTATCCTGTTTAGAAATCCTGTTTCACAACATAGTTTTTCATTGCATAAGACATCTTTTGTATATTTGTTAGTTATCCGGAAGTGACTTGTTACAGATGAATGTACTTTCGAAAATGTGCCTTAGATGGGGTGAGGTGAGTTGGGGTTTAACGTCGCTTTCAAAAGTATTTCACTTATGTCAGGCTAGTATTATGGCAGGGAGAAAGCCCGCAACACCATGTGGCTATGCATTGCGGTGAAACCTGCGAGCAGCGGCTGGAACTAGCGAACCATGGAAAGTACTGCAATGAATTTCAGTATAGCATTGCATCCAAACCTTACTGCGTGTAGAACAGTTTTCTACAGCAGACAAAGTTGCCTAGCCCCTGGCGGGATTCAGACCTTGGAGCTCTAGATCAAATCAGTGCGCCATCTAGCCCCTTTTAGAGGTGAAAGGGTCAATAGTGATTTGGATTAAAGGCGCTGTAGCACGTTTTTTCGCTCAAATAAGTCGATGAAATGAATTTGAAAAATAATGTCAACAATAGTAAAACACCCTTCTCTCTTCGGAAAATCAAGTTACAAATCAGTATACATAGTTTCGTAAAGCCATGGAACTCGTTTTTGTCATTCAAAATAATAAATTGTGTTCACAATAAAATGGCTGCCATGCATTTTTTGCGTTATACGCAACACCATTATTATTACTACGCACTATTGGTTTGTGTAATAGGATGTTTTACCATCTAAAGTAATTATAAATGACATAAACTATCATTATGAATGAGAAATTTGAAAAAATAAAATTTGCAAAAAAACGTGATACATCGCCTTTAAGATGTAAATATTGCTTAAGCATTTTGCCATTTACCTGTTCTATCAGTTTCTCCTGGATTCTGTAGATGCAGAATAAATTGAGAAGATTTAATTTGTTCCGATGTCAACAAATTTCTTGCGTAAAACACATTTTCAAGCAGAATATCTGCAGAATTTACAAAATTTTCTGCCACAGAATTTGCTCATTTTGAAAGTGAAGAAAAATAGATTATCAAACTTCATTTATTGTGAACATGAACAATCTTGAGTTCAACTATGTACATAGCATAATCAGATATTTTTCATGTTTTCAAAGATTAATCACAGATTTTATCGGTTAATAAATAATCCGTATTATCACAGTGTGAAATGAGTTAAGATGTTATTCTGCTCATTGAAATAACATTTGCTATCATATGACATCATATTTATAAAATGAACATAATATTGACTAACCTTTGCAGTGATTTTGGAAATATGATAAATAGAACGTCATATGAGAAATCATATACAGTCAGACCCTGTTTATCCCCACAATTTGGTTACATTTGAAAATAATCCGGACAGCAAGACCTGCGGTTAAGCGAATCACCATTTGCATAGAAATGCATAGAGGAGATTTGAAATACTACTGTGCGGTAGGCACAGACACATGGTTTAATTCTCAAAAAAATGTTTGATGTGCAGGAATGTGTTGGACAAATGATGGGAGACATTTCTTTATGTAAATATCATTAGAATTTGCTTACATATTTACCTTAATAACTTGTTGTATATAGTTTGTAAGATCTGAAAGGCATTTAATCAAATATTTCATATTTTAATCGCATAACGATGTTTAAAAGCTCAATGTAGAAGTCATTCAATATATCGCAGTATTATTGCAATATGTGTGCTGTATATCGCAATATGAATTTTGCCACAATATCCAGCCTTACTGTGCAGATGGCCGGGTTTCCGGATATACTGAATCTGGTTAAAGCCAACTTAAAGGTGCATCCATTGTGTTTCATAAAATTTTATTTGGCTTTAATACGTTCCAACTCACCGTATGTGCTGTTTACAATACAAATAAATTCATTTAGCTTGCATATTTAATCCCAATCGCCAAATATATCATAACTACTAGTTTCCGAATAAAATTGAGTAACATCATTATGCATGTGCAGAAACCGAAACTGAACGTCCAATTTATATGCACAGTAGTTATGTGACCTATTAATCATTATCAACCTAAATTTGTGCTTTTGTCTGTTGTAAATGAGATTCCAAAATTAAGCTTGACTCATTGGCGCGCGCCACACGCTGTGCATTGTCCGGTTTTCGATCAGAAATCACTACTGTTACCTTCATATCGTCAATATGCTGCTAAGTCTGCTATCATCAAAATGATGGTTTTTGGTAACAGTCGGTACTTCTTGCTAATGTAACACCATTTATAACATTTTGAAAATTTTGAACATAAATTTCCGCTTCATTCGATGACATATACATTCAACAGGGTATATTCTCTATACTTTTATTATTATTACAGTAAGTCATGCCATCGTCTGTGCTACAAAAACTTTTCACATCTCCGATTCTACTGAAATATGAATAAGGCAATGACACTTTATCCCAACACCATGAGTGTTGCCGACGTATTATATAACGATGAAACCAAATGCTAACATTGTTACATGTACTAGATACACTGTGAGAAAAGTCATATTCATTCCCTACTTAAATACAAGGATCATTCGTCTGGGACAAAATCGGCTTGCAGAATGTCATTGCAAAATCAATTAAATGAAACTTTTTCACAAGCGATGTGTCATTTAGCCTTAAAAATTTGAATTTAAATTGAAGTTTTCAATTGGTTAAGGTGAGGCGATTTGGGGTTTACCTACGCTTTTAAAAGTATTTCACTTACATCACGGCTGCTAGTATTATTGGTGGGAGAAAGTCTGCAATGCCATGGTGGGCCATATTGGTGGCTATTCATTGCGGCAAAATCTGCGAGCATCGGCTGGAACTAGCGAACCATGGGTGGTGAGGTGAGCTGAGGTTTAACGCCACTTTGAAGAGTATTTCACTTATATCGCGGCTGCTAGTATTATGGCAGGGAGAAAGCCCGCAACGCCATGTGGCTATGCTTTGCGGTGAAACCTGCGAGCATCGGCTGGAACTAGCGAACCATGGGTGGTACTACGCTGAAATTCAGTGTAGCATTACATCCAAACTTACTACATGTAGAACAGTTCTCTACTGCAGACAAAGTTGCTGAGCCCCTGGCAGGATTCGAACCCCGGACCTCTTGTTCCAAAGCTGAACGCAGTAATTATCAACCAGTTAATGGAACACTACATTTGATGAAGTGATGGCAGATATGAAGCAAGGAAACATTGTTATGAATTCAATATTCAAGAATAAATTAATTCTTATTTACTAAAAAGAAATATCTGTTATTTAAACACCAGATTTAAATTGATACTTTAGTACTCTCATGTATCTGTTACAGTACTACATAACATACAATAAACTATGAAAAATATCCATTGTCACAAATATCGTAGAAATTTTATAAATACAATGGAGATAGTTTATGAATAATTCTTGATTTTTAAAGAAAACATAAACGATGTTCTATGATATCAATTCTGTGTATCTGAATCATATTGAATTGAATCATATTATTCTCATAACAAAGAAATTCATTCATATTCAAAGCATTAAGCAAGAAAAAATTACCTTTTGAAATTGTTAAAGACATTTTTAAAGGTGCATCCATTGTGTTTCATAAAATTTGATTTGGCTTTCATACGTTCCAACTGACCACTTGTGATGTTTACAATACAAATCAATTCACTCAGCTTGCATATTTATCCCCAATCGCCAAATATATCATAATTACTAGTTTCCAATCAAAATTGAGTAACATCATTATGTAAGTGCAGAAACCGAAACTACACGTCCCATTTACATGGACAGTCGTTACGTGACCTATTAAACATTATCAACTCAAAATTGTCTTTTTGTCTGTTATAAATAAGATTCCAAAATTACGTTTGATTCATTGGCGCGCGCCACACGCTGTACACTGTCCTGTTTTCGATCAGAAAGCACTACATTTACCTTCATATCATCAATATGCTAAGTCTATCATCATCAAAATGGTAGTTTTCGGCAACAGTCGGTACTTCTCGATGAAGTAACACCATTTAGAGCGTTTGCAATATGTGACCCCCAACAACACAATGGATGTACCTTTAACATTGAGAAATTTATTGCTATGAAATCACAGACTTTGAATCTCTTTTGTAGAAAAAGTATGCCATTGATGCACATACTGGACACCCCTTAGAACAACCTATATTGGTGATATTATATACCACCTATGCAAATACTTATATCTTTGTATACATGACTTTATGTACCAGAGTACTTCTACTTTTGTAAACATGCCATTGGATGAATACAATATTTGAAAAAAAAAATCTGTATATCTGGCTGTTTGTATAACTGCAGGGAGAAAGGCTGCAGCACCACAATGTATTGCAATGAAACCTGTTTTCAAAAGTGACCAGGGCTGTAGGACTTTGTTTATTTTTTTTGTTGGAAAATATAATGACAAGGAAAGAGTACATTTTACTTTTTCCATCAAAATAGATTTTAGATAAAATACGGTATCCTCAATATACTATGCTAAGCAATGACAGACTTGAGTTTTCTCCTCTTGAGAAAAGTGTTCTACCAGTAATCACAGAGAGAATTATGTCGCATATACAGGGATTGGGAAAGGCAGAGGCCATGGGCCATTTTGCACAGTGGATGAAAAAATTCCCATTACAATTTCAAATTTAACTATTGCTACAAAGGGGAATGGCTCATTTACAATTTGAAAATGACTTAAAGCCTTAAAAATGGCCCATTGTCAAAGGTGTCTTTCCTAATCCCTGCATATACAATAGCATGAGGTTACTTCTACCATCAAGCTCGACATTTCATTGCCGTTGCTAAGTGACGTCGCAACAATAGTATGAGGTTTCAAAAAATCACTCAAGCGAAGCAATTTTTTACATACACCACATTCAGTGTATTATCACTTATATCTCATCTCGTGACAATGTTAATCCTATTTTTTCACTACCTGCTCATAAATATGGTTGCTGTACCTTGTCACTCGATGAGTGAGTAGTGATATTACACTGAAAACACAAAATATCATCTGTGTATCACTGCATGAATATCAATGAAGATGAACAGATCTGATATGTGACATTTCTATGCTCATGTATGTGTGCACAGAATCTATTCATGGTGTTGTGCCAACATAATGAATTCAGTCCGTCATTATCACACTCTTTTATCGTTATTCTACCACTGAAATGTGTTATGAAGTTTAAGTTTGAGATGCGTGAAGTATTAATTTTTCTATCACAGTGCTGAATGACAGATTCTCATCGGTTCCAAAAACTAGCTTAGTAAGCAGTAAATCTCTAAATATAAGAATCATATTCACAGAATATAGAATACACCTATTTCAAGTAGAGGGGTACATATGAATTTGTTTTTATTCAAAAATTGTACCAAGAGGCTTGGAAAAGAAACAATATCTATACTGAATACTATTGGAAAAGATTTGTTTTATCTCTTGATGTCCTCTAAAGATGGTTAACATACAATTTTACATTTGATTGCAGCAGCTAAATCTGATTAGAAGATTACCGGCGTATGCAAAATCCCTGAAACATTTTGACATAATTATTATCAAGATCAAATCATAAGGGTTGACAAGTAAGTTGAAGACCTGCCGTTAATTTGTCTTGGCAATGTGTTTCAGAATATATAACATGAATATTTACCATTAATACTGTTCAGGTGAATAAATCATACATGAAGATTCAGTTCACAAAGAAAAAACATATCTGAATTGGTTCTCATGACGTTTGACTGGTTGTCACCTACAGCGACACTACTGGTGAAAAATTGTCTGGTGCAAATAAAAGATGCATATTCACAAAAATACATAGAGAAGAGTTATTACTGTAATACTACTTCGAAGAAGAAAATATTTAATCATTTTGTAACTGAATTCACACATCACCATGACATTAACAAATGGAATTAACAGTAACTTGTAATCAAAATTCATCAAACCAAAGTCAAGAATATATAGAAGTAATATATGCATATACTTGTTTAGCCAATGATAAATAACATAAACATAATAACCCAATAAAAATATAGGATAAATCTTGATCAAGAAATAATGTAAAATCAAAATGAAATGTTTCCTTGATGTAGAAAATGATAGAAATTGTGCCCCAAAACATGACATTTTGAGCAATTAAAGTGAACACAAGCTGATAATGACAAAGCAATATAGAAAGAGAATTTGTAGAGTTATAATAAATATCCGATGTCACCTACTGTTTTTTATGCGGCTGTGGTGACTGCCTGTTGTTTTTGTATTGGGTTACAGTTTCCATTGAAGCAGTCTGCTTTCTGCAGTAAACATCGCTGGATTCGGTACCTTCCAAAATTATGTCAAAGCCCTCAGGGCTTGAATTTGATTTAGATATTTCCAGAAGAGTTCTCCGATTATGCCTGCTCATTTGGCAAGATTTGACACGTTAATATTATCCATTAAATATAGAATTTTCATCTTACAACATATGATAATATTCCTAAAGATCTAACAACTCAGCTGGTCGGCGTTTGATACTAGTTTCTAAACAACAAATTACTTTGAGATTTTGTCGTTACAGGTCGTCTGGTGAACTTAGCTTGAATTTCGTTGAATAACATAATAGTTCATATCATGTTATCAAAAGTTACACATTTGTCGTGACAACCTTTTTCATTGTGAACCCTGGTGCTTTTGCCGTTTAAAAAAATATCAATCAAGGTTGGTTCATTTTCAAAATATAACTTCATGCAATAAATCTTGTATGCCTTTCAATCACAATTTATGAAATCAATAATATTTAGTTAATTGTTATTGTATTTTATAACATTTGTAAGATAATTATGCTAGTATGTCCATTCATATATGATATACATATTATTCATTTGATGCGTATTTTTTTAAATAACCCAACCAAACCAAACCAAACCAAACCATTATTAATGAAATTTGCTTGAAATGCAACTGCAAAATAATGTAAATATAACCATATATTTAATAATTTATAGATTCGTATTTGATTATTACTTGTGAACTTCCTTGAATGTTTCTTGACATAATGGGTAATACAAACATTTATAGCACAGTATTCGTCATAGCACATAGTATTATTTTCGTATCAATAACAATTTATTCTATTTCAGGCAGCTCCGTAACAAAGTAGAACCCCTAAAAAATGTGTGCAATAAAAACTATCAAGTCAAGGATCATCTCGATTGGAGGAAGATACTATTTATAATAATAATAATAATAATAATAGCATGCTTATAACGAGCTATTTCCATTGTAAAACAATGCTCAAAGCGCAAGACATGATTTTTAAGAATTAATCCGCTCAATTTGAATTTGAAAAATGTAAAATCAACTTAACAATACTTTAAGATAAGATAACACTTTATTACCAAAAGGGAGTTCTTTTATATCAAACAGAGCATGACATGATATGTTTTATATAGCCCAGTATATTTGGACATGTATTTGCAAAACAACAGTTTCAACAATTTTATAGACTTCATTATATTTTATCAGATTGTATTATCATATATACAGCACATGGTTTTTTTTAAGTTTTCATAAAACAATTATTAAACAATTAATGAAATAGTTTAAAGTCATGACTTGTTATTCACAAATGATCACACCAGTTTCCTCGATGCTTTTGGAATTTGTTGAAGGAGATCAACAGAAAACTGCACGGATATTATTTTAATATGATAAGTTATTTTGCAACTATCATTTTCCCTCAGGCAATTAGTTACGTATTAATATAATTTTATGCCATTAATGTATTTCAAAATATATATAAAAACTTTAAAATCTTTAAGTAGCATTTGTAAAATATTATATTTGTATGAAGTTGTTTGAATCCATTGTTAATTATTGATAGCTCAGTATATTATTTCTTCCCATGATGCTTTGCGAAATTCTTCTCTGAAAACAAGAAAATGTTGCATGAAAGTTCTGATGAAGAGGATTTGGTAATAATTATTTAGAAATGTCTTGTCTGTCAATGTTTATCTTCCGAGCTTGTTTAATATATACCCGATAGTTTAAAAATTCATCATTTGTGCAGGAGAAAGCCCGAGTTTGTCACCGATGGTCGTAAAACCAATCTCAACTTGCGTTACCAATGTAAACAATTTCTGGCATCAATTTGAACCTCTGTTTTTTAAAAGTCATATATTAAATGTGACGTGTGAATGTAAGTTCATAACAATGACAATCATATCATAATGTTTCCTGAGTTTCCATAGATTAGAAATTTCATAAGATTCCAAATTGATACACTATCATATATTAATTGGCTGTAGGTGATTTCGTAGACCAGACGGGTTCGTAGACCTATATTTCCGGTGGATTTTTAGACGTAGTATTTTAATAAAGCAATGATTTGAAAGTGCTCATGAAACATATCTTTAGATGATATTTATAAATTTAGCCAAGGATTTAAGTTCTGTTATTTTCTTCGTTGAGAAAAGTAATCCGAATGAGTGTTTAGTGCGGTTTATAAGATATTTAGATGGCAAAGTGTTCTTTCTTAGGGACTCAAGGATGCTACAATGGAAAATATAATGTAATTCATCTGCAGGTTCTATTTTCTTTTGGTATATTTTCAAGTTGTGAATTACACCAACTACAATCAAGGCAACTCACAACATATTGTACATTTAGTTGTTTTATACTGAGAAGATCCACTTTCATATACAAACATGCATATGGTATATAAGCTACAAATTAGAAAGTGCAATTCATTCAACATCAACAATGGCTCTCTGCGTTGTATGTTGGAATGAAAACACTCTATATATATATCATCTTATATTGTATATAAATACTGCTTCTACGAATCCACCGGTTACGAATCCACCGCGTCTACGAATTCCTCACGTCTACGAACCCGTCTGGTCTACGAAAACACTGCATCCCTATTAATTACTATTGCTTTTTTTATCCATTCTTTTTTCTTGGCAATATTCATGGATCCCTGTTTATAAGATAAATAGAAATTTGCATTTGTAATAATTCTGGGATTAATGATTTTGCAATCCATGCTGATTAGGTGTTAAACTGATAGCATTTTTAGTTGCTGTAATTACAATGGGATAACCATATTAATTTGTTTGCCATTTTAGGAAACATGTAATTCCTAAATCCAATTCACATTGAAAGTAATTTGTTGTGTCAGTACATATTTATTGTATACATATATATTATGGCAACAACACCTGTCAGATTTTTGTAAGGCGTACATATTAAGAGAAACTAAAAGCCAAATGTGAAGTTGAGCAAAATCAAGTTAGATATATCATTTAGCCTTGGTTCCGCCTAGCCAATTAATTGGATAAATTATCAATCAACATTGGAAAAGTTTTTAATATCAATCAATCTGAATCCTAAACAAACCAAAGTCATGTTATAACAGACTGTATTTTCCTGAAAGAATAACATAGTTTGCTTTTGAATCATTTGCAGAGAACGTGCCAGCTGTTTTTTTAATTTTCAATTTTATGTGAATGAAAAAAGGTTATCATTAAACATCTGAGGGGATTTAAACTCAAAACCTCAGAGTGAACGTAGTTCTTTTAAGTCTACCAACTTAGGTTAACTGATAGCAGAAACTAGAAAGATTACATCTTCATATCAACAATAACAGAATACGCTTAACACCATCATGTTGGCAAAATCTGCCATCTCTTTTTGCATTTGGTGGAGCGCTTAATTGTAACAAATTTTATAACTTTTTAATATTAAAGGATGGATGAAATGACATATGGTCCAAATCGGATTCATTAAAATGGGATGTCAATTTGACAATTGCTCGATTTTAAATTTCTGAAATCGGTCCATAAATTACTTATAGTACGGCTTTTTAAAAAAACGTCTGATTTAGCCCCGGCGACCAGAATGAAAGTCTGCGGGGGTATGACCCGTGAAGGGATGACTTCTGTGACGTATGTGGAGGAATTTGATTTTCAGCGATAGTCACAATTCAACGTAATTTCGCAACATTTTGATTGTTAATTTCACAAAGATATCTTCAATAAACCAACTTAAATTTCCCATATATCGAATGTTTAGATATCCAACTAGGTAATTCCGCAGATGACAATTACACAATTATTACATAAACATGTCTTTTTTGCGATGTAATCCACCTCATAAATTCATTTAGCGGCAGTGATAATTATCATTAATTAATTAACGAGACATCGGCGGAGAAGCTGTCTAGCCGCCCCGTCTATCGCTTATCACAGTCACGCCTCAGTGAGCATTTTCAAAAGGTTTCGCCGAACAAATTGCGATAGTGTTAAAATGGGTGAATTAAAATCGTCTTAATTATCAATTGCAAGTGTATATTGTCTCGATTTTATGCTCAATTGATTCCGATATACAATATACGTAGAGGTAATCATCTGTCATTCTTGAGAAAAATGCATTTCATCTATCCTTTAAATGATATCAAGGGATAGAAAATTCACATAGTAACACATAATGTGTCATTAAACTAAGAAAGAATATGCTGTTATGCCAATGTTTTCCCCTCTCGCAGCGCCAATGAATGGCTTCAGTTCTCGTCGTTTTTATTTATCAACAAATGTACACTTGTCTTTTTCAAGGTATGAAATATGAATTCATCAAAATATTACCTTCAGTAATATATTGCCTATAATATACGTATACGTTTTTGATTAAATAGCAAAAAAGCGCTAACAAAAACCTAGTCACAGAACAAAACACGTCTGTCTTGCCCTGCAACAAATAGGAGAGTGACTTATTCCGGTAGTGACGTCACGAGACCAGGCAGACTTACCTGCCCTTGGATAGGGATTTTACGCATCCCTGACTCCACTTTCAAGTTCGTCTGTGTTAAGGTTGAAATAGCATTACCTATAGGAGGTAAGGCATAGTAGGTCTGGTCAACAGATAGGTATTTAAATAATATTGAATAAATTTGATCATGTAAATAATAGCATATATGTGTTAAGGGTAATATCCTCTCAAATTTCAAATAGAACCCTCTCTTTAACTGTTAGTAATATGTCTGCCATGTCTATTTCAGGACAACCAGGCCCAGCGGGTTCAGAACAGGCCATACGATGAAGCGTTAGAGGTCCCGGACGCAGAAGAGATTGCTAGTACATACTCCCCAACTCCCCGTGTTCCGAACCCAGGAGGTACGCACGTACATTAAATTGTAATCACTTCCTATGTCAGGCCTACCAATTTACAGAAAAACTTGAATTGCATCGATAAGCAGTGAAACGTACACATTTTGAGGCGAATTCGCATCGCAATTTAGCGATATGGAATGAAATTAAATGAATCTGCACACAAATACAACGATCAGCAATTTTAAACAAACGATGACGTGAAATAAAACATGCAAAATGTAACACCTGCTCAGTAACTGACGTGGAGCAAAATATGACATTTCAGCATGTGTTTAAGGTTGTTTATTTATATTATTAACTTTGTAGTAAACCATTTCCATCCTTTAATTCATAAAACGTTATGAAGTAAGATATATAAGAAACAGAAAAGGCATACTAACTTACCAGTCGAAGGGGTAATATGCCATTTTGGAATTGGACACCTTATGCGCAGTCACGGTGTTGCGCTTCGCTTGTTTCATGTCTTCTTTTGTTTAACATTGCTGATCGTCCCTGATTTGCTTATTTCATTCCATATCGCTAAATTACAATGGGAGTTCATCTCAAAATACATATGTTTCGCTGCAATTCGTGTTTTTCTTTGGTAGGCCTTAATATTCTCAGTTTAGATTGTCACTGTTATGTTGCAACCCTTACTGATCTCAAGTGGGTCGAACATTGGATATTTTGGGAAACAATTTGCGATTTTCCAGAACTATGTATTACAGAATTATAAGAACAACCCTGGGTATTAGGATTTCAACACTTTTCTAAAGTTTCACTTGTCAATGAGCAAGTATTATTGTTTTCACTTAACCCCATTCAGTTTGGGGGCGGGATAGCGCAGTGGTTATCGTTTTCGGCTTCGGATCAAGAGGTTCGGGGTTCGAATCCTGCCAGGGACTCGCAACATTGTCTACTGTAGAGAACTGTTCTACATGCAGTAAGGTTTGGGTTCCATGATACACTGAATTTCACCTCAGTACCACCCACAGTTTGCTGGTTCCAGCCGATGCTCGCAGGTTTCATTGCAATGCATAATCACACCTGTGTTGCAGGATTTCTCTGTGCAGCTGGCAGCCGTGATACTCCTGAAAGTGGCTTTAAACCCCAACTCACCTCACTTTAAGCTGATTGTGTTTAGGGTCACGTCGTAACACAGTCTGATTAAAATCGACCTTGTTCCGAGGAATAAAATTTGCAAATCTATGGACGGGATATGAACAGGTTCTGTAGATTCCTTTCCACAAGGTCTGAGAACACCCCCTATAAGCGAGTGTTCCGAACCAGTTTAGCACAGCCAAAGCCCAGTCAAATAGCTGACCAATCACATCATGTTTTTTAAACGGTCACTGTTTTGAAAGCATTCGGAACTGAACCAAAGGATAGCTGTTTGGAGTTATCTGACCCTAGCTTCTCACACCGAAAGCATTTGTTGGGCGTCTTTTGATTGGCTACTTGAATTTGCGCTCCAACACGGGCTGTAATCAGACGGTTTGGCGTGGAACCTACCACCGATATGAGTTCGTATCCCGGTAGATGCACTATTTTGCAAGTTTTATTCCACGGGAAAACCGTAGATTTTAATCAGACTGCGTCGTAACATGTTGAACAATTTGCAATCATAAAATTATCCAGTTTTTCAAACATTTGGATGCAATGACCCCATCAAGAAACAACAGTATACATGCATAAATTCTCCAACCATTTTTTAATGTTTTTAGTTTTCAGAAAGATATGTTCATATTTTCATTTCATTATATATTCTCATGCATTCAGCTCGATCTAGACAGTCGCTCAATCTATCAGCGCCAATGGCTCAGAAACCTGGTAACCATGGTAACGTTTCTAACAATCTGTCCACTAGCTGCTGTATCTGCATGTTCTCTCGTTGTCATAGTTACATGTCATCGTCATAGCAACACATAGACTTCCAACTGACATTTACCACCTTTGGAATGGAATCTGAAGAAATTGTATGAGTTGATTCTGGTCATGAAACTAAATTTGTATTTTCCAACATAATTTGAAATTGTCAAATGTTGATATGAATTAAATTTGATCAAAGTAACTTTTTTAGTTTGTACACTGTTTATGGTTGATTTTGTCATTTCTGGTTTTAATAGGTTTGATATGAAATTGATTGTTCAAATTTATCAAATAATTCAATTCAAAAATTAAAATTGGACTTGCGACAGAAGAATGAAGCTTTTATGATTTCTTCAGATGAAAAATACTGAAAAGGTATGAAACCATAGTTATGGATATTTTATATTATTGCTTTAGTCATCAGAAGTTATCTCCCTTTGTTACACTATAATATATTGGGAAATGGAGAACTTGCATGAAATTGAACCAATGAAAACCCTGCTGGCTTGATGTTTAAAAACCATTGAGTATGTTTTAAAGGGGTAGTTGCACGTTTTTTTCGCCGAAATAAGTCGATGAAATGTATTTGAAAAATAATGTCCCCAATAGTAAAAAAATGTTCTCTTTGGAAAATCAGGTTGAAAATGAGTGTACATGGTTCCTCAAAGCCATGGGAATCGTTTTTGTCGTTCGAAATAATAAAATGTGTTCACAATAAAATGGCTGCCATGCAATTTTTGCTTAATATGCAACACTGTTATCACCACTACGTATAATTGGCTTGTATAATAAGATGTTTTACCCTCTAAAGTAAGTATAATTAATATAAACTTTCATTATACAAGGGCAATTTGAAAAAATAAAATGAGCAAAAAACGTGCTATTGCCCCTTTAAAAGTGCCTTTATCGAAAAATTTCCAAATATCTATCTCAATTGAGGATATGAACGCAACTTTTTGCATATTTCTCCGACCTCAAATATGAGGATAAGTCATTCTAATAAGTACTGGACAGTGGTGTTCCAAAGTCCTAATATAGATCAACTCCATTTTTTTCCTAAGTAAATCACTGTGGTTGACTCTTAATGAAAGATGACAGCATAAAAACAATAAAGTTGGTCAAAATTGTAATGTAATGTTGTAGATGAGTGAATTCTCCAGCAATTAACCATATCGTAAATTTTAGACTTACTGGTCAAATTCTTAAAAATTCAGATAGTGCGACCCAATTGCAAATTCCCTAGATGTAATTTCTCACTGAAGTTAGAAGAAAGATAACCTTATAGCTAACTAAAGTGTTAACCAGATTTGGGGGCGGGATAGCGCAGTGGTTAGCGCGTTCGGCTTCGGATCAAGAGGTCTGTTGTTCGAATCCCGCCAGGGGCACGGCAACTTTGTCTGCAGTAGAGAACTGTTCTACACGCAGTAAGGATTGGGTGCAATGCTACACTGAATTTCAGTGCAGTATCACCCATGGTTCGGTAGTTCCAGCCGATGCTCGCAGGTTTCACCGCAATGCATAGCCACATGGCATTGCAGGCTTTCTCCCTGCCAAAATACTAGCAGCCGCGATATAAGTGAAATACTCTTGAAAGCGGCGTTAAACCCCAACTCACCTCACCTTAACCAGATTTGTACTTTTGCACATCTCTAGCCCATCACATGCTTAGTTTTCAGTAGACTGTTCAATTGATTTAACTATGCGAGCACTGAATCATCTTCTCTCCGCAAGTCAAACTCACGCCAGTATCTGTCACTGACTAATTTCTGTGCTTGCAAATCAGAACCCACTCTGCAGTTCAGGTGCAGCATGCCCTGTACATGAAAGTGAAGGAAATGCGGCAAGGCTGGAATTAACAAGTGATGGAGACTGGCGCGAGTTATGCCTTCAGAGGGAAGTTGGCACTGACTAGAATATTCACGAATAAACAACACATGAAGTTCCGTATCACTTGACACAGTTTTATGTTTGTTCTAGAGTTTATCCTGTCAATTCTTTATCGGTAATTTACTTGAAAGTAGTAACAAGCTATTGTTGTTCTTTATTTTTATAATATTATCTTTAATGGTGTTGTCATTATTTTTGTAGTCACATTGATTCAAGCAAATAAAACTAAATCAATTGTCAGAATGGCCCTCGACACAAGTTCACTTGCAGCTACTATTATACTAGCTATGTTTAAAGCGAGTCGCCGTCGGATTTTTCCATGGGACCCATATTTATGAAATCAGTGGTGAAGTGTAAATTGGCTCGTTAGCTGCAGGCTAATCAGCCTGGGTCGATAATGATAAGGCCCTTCGACCGTGACTCGCTTTCAGGTTTCTCAGGGTACGATTTCGTGACATCAGTTTGTTTTTGGCAGATAAATGTATGTTTCTTTTCTTATCATTGTGCTTCATTTCTTCAGCCATGTTTGTTGGAATATGGTGAAGACTGAACCAAGTGCGGTTAAGTGAAAATGTGAATTAGTTTGTGTTTTGTATTGCACATACTTTATTCTTTTATTCAACTAAATAATAATATCGGTGGTAATTAAGTCTAACCACCATGATATATTCTTCGTACCAGTTGAAATCCTAAATCATCTCGCCCACCCCTGGTTCATCTTCCCACGGCCAGGTGAAAATGTATGGAGATCTCTCCATTATTTACCTTGCCTTCAACCTAGGCAGAGGTGGTGAAACGAATTAGCGACACCTTTTGTGATCACGAGTTCCGTCCCTTACCATCTGCTAACATACAGCCAATGAACCAATTCAAAATAAGCGATGATCGACAGTCACAGAGGCAATACAACTGTCTTCTGATTGGCTTGATTAACCTGCAGTTCGTTAAAATCTTAGCACTGAAAATGCGATGGTTGAGGTCAAGGGCGGAAGGAGAAGATATGGAAATCTTTTTGTTGCGCCTGTGACGTTGTGAAGATGCCCCTGGTTAGACCCGATATTCATAGTTTACTTGTATTGAGAGCTACAATCAATTTTAGAACTTGAACATTTTCTCATACAAATATTGTTCTGTTTCCTCTTGGTTTTGGAAAAATTAACTTTGTAAAGCCTCTTTGTTAGTTATTATTAAATTCAAGTTACATTTATGATAGGATTTTGTGATTTGTTTGCTTTTGTCTTATTTCTGTATGTGTGTATCAATTTCATGTTGTTTTTTGTTCTTAAGGTTGATGGGTTTATGTTTCTTATTTTTCTATAGTTTTTATATGTTTAGACATTTTCTTCTCTTTTCTATTTCAAATACCATTTGTTTTCTTAATCCATCATCGGTGTTTGTTTGCATTTTGTAACATAATTCCATCATGCAGTTGTCACCCAAAAAAGTACTCTCATAGTAAAAAAAAATAAGTTAATTCACGATAGAACATTAGAATGTAAAAATGATGATACTTGTGAAAGAATGCTCTAACTGAATTCTCTATATCTGAAAATTTTATGTGCAGACTCCTTAGCCAATGGGGATTCTAAATTGAAGATTTGGTGACATGCACCACGACTTAAAGACCTATTTTCATCTTCTTTTCCATTTTGTAAAGTATTTGAATTTGTTATATTAAATTTATATTTTGAAACTTAGTTTATTGTTTAAAGTCTTTTTTTTAAAGGTTTTTTTAAACCTGAGAAAATGCACCTTTACCTTGCAAAATGTACATACACTTATGATACTTTAACATTTTATTTTCAATTCATCAAAATGTCTCCAGAAAACAAGGATGTTTTCAACTGTTTTGATAAGAAATGGCCCTTACTCACGAAACGTTCATAGCCCTACGAACTTCTTAAGCCCATTCTTGACAAATGGACTACGATCAAAGTTAAAAATTCTAAAGGCTACGAATGTTTCGAGAATACGGGCCCTGATGTTTATCGGGGCGGGATAGCGCAGTGGTTAGCGCGTTCGGCTTCGGATCAAGAGGTCCGGGGTTGAATCCCGCCACGGGCACGACAACTTTGTCTGCAGTAGAGAACTGTTCTACACGCAGTAAGGTTTGGGTGCAATGCTACACTGAATTTCAGCATAGTACCAACCATGGTTCACTAGTTCCAGCCGATGCTCGCAGGTTTCACCGCAGTGCATATCCACATGGCATTGCGGGCTTTCTCCCTGCCATAATACTAGCAGCCGCGATATAAGTGAAATACTCTTCAAAGTGGCGTTAAACCTCAGCCCACTCACTCACTCACTGATGTTTATCACAATATAAATTAGTGCATGTTTTGGGAGAAACATGATTTTAGTTTCTTTTATACTCTTATATAATATTTATATATTCAAAGCTCATACTATCATCCCACTTACTATATATATCCTACTTACATGCATGATGATAAAATATATCAACATCATGAAATCATCAAAAATACCACCAGTGATGAGTGTATCATAGGCGTAGTAACGGTTCAAAAGTTTGGTGGGGGGGGGGGGGGGAGCAAAATTTTGAATTTTGTCAGCGGGGGGCTGGGAAGATCGTGAATTTTGTAGCAAGGATTAGTTTGCCCAATGTTTTGAAACCGGGTCATATTTTGGGTGTTTGACAATGCCGTTTTAGTCCTTAAAGCCGAAAATATGACACTTTCACCTACTCAAGAAGGGCTACATCCAAAAAAACTTACATTTTTGGGGAGGTACCGTGCAAAAAAATAATTTTCTCTCTATATTTGGCCTTAAATATCTGGATTTGCATTTACATCTCGATTTTGATCCCCACCAAAAATCTCATGCTGTTCCTACACCTATGTATTCATTTCAATCACCACTCACACTCAATATCAAATTGTAACAGTCTGTAATGAAACTTTCGAATAAAGTCCAGTATTTCATTATAAGCATGTAGCACACTCCAAGCAACTGCTCATGTAGTTCCATTTGACCTGTCAGTCCTTTCACAAAGCGCTTAGTCACTAAGGTAACCTTAGAGCCATGTTTAAGAATAGCAGTTATGGTTAACAGGGGTAGAAACTAACCTGAAATGGTCACTAGCCTTTTGTGCTAGTAGCTTTCAGATCTTACTAGCCCAGCCAACATTCTTCTAGCCCAGTAACAAACAGACATGAGATGTAAAAACAGATGATTAATACATGATTTTCTTTATTGCTAATTCAGAAAACTCCTTTAATTTCAAATTATTAACTCAATTCACTTCAACATTATTACATTTCCATTTACTGGTATTGACTAGAATTTTCAAAGAGGGACCGACAGGGGTCAAAATTAACCTTTTCAATGCAGTAGCATTTCTAAAAGTACTAGTCCAGACTTATTCCAGCTAGTCAAATACATCTCCATGATCATTTCACCTCAAATTTTAACTAGTCTTTCGGACTACCAGTTTTTACACTCAACTAGCCCAGCTTCTTTTTCACTAGCCATGGGCTAGAAGGCTAGTGCTAATTTCTATCC
The DNA here is from genome assembly GCA_936450465.1 of Gibbula magus. Taxonomy (NCBI): domain Eukaryota; kingdom Metazoa; phylum Mollusca; class Gastropoda; order Trochida; family Trochidae; genus Gibbula; species Gibbula magus. The sequence goes on from OW388298.1 coordinate 42,553,446, forward strand.
CTGGTTAACCTTAGTAAAGGTTGCTTTGTGAAAGGAGCCCCTGACTTTTCGTAAGATGTGATGGAGATAATTTGATGTTTGCAGACCTTGGTGGTGCGAGTCGGGGAAACTCTCCTCCCAACTCTGGCATGTCGGAACAGTCAGATGAAGACGATTTTGATGACCCCGGGGCGAGACATGGGGGCGGGATGCCTGGACCTATTGGTGCGGTGAGTTCATGTCTTCTTTGAAACAGCGCAATACTACCCATAGTTTGCACGCTCCAGACGATACTTACAGGTTTCACTGCAATACATAGCTGCAATGTTATTGCAGGCTTTCTCCCTCCAATGATGCTAGCAGCCTTGATGTAAGTAAAATATTCTTGAAAGTGGCATTAAACCACCAATCACCTCACCTCTTCTTTGGAAATATTTTTATCCCCCGCCGCGCGTTTAGCGCGAAGCGGGGGATATAGTATTCGGCTGCGTCCGTCCGTACGTCCGTCCGTACGTCCGTACGAAATGGAATAACTCAAATACCATTCACTGGATTCTTTTCATATTTTGCATATGGGTTCATCATAGGAAGAGTAATGTTCCTACAGTAGTTTGAGACCTTGACCTTCATTTCAAGGTCACAACGAGACTTTGTCATTTTACCCTTGTCAGCGGGATATCTCAATAACCATTCGCTGGATTCTCTTCATATTTTATACATAGCTTCTCCAAGGCAAGACGACGGGTTGATTAGATTTTGGTGACCTTGACATTATTTTCAAGGTCACAACGGAACTTTGAAGTTTTCAACATGTTAATGTACATGTAAAGCTTGTCAGCGGGATATCTCAAGAACCATTCACCGGAATTCCATCATTTCTTGCACAAAGCACCTTCTAGGGATGATGATGGGCTGATTAGATTTTAGTGAAATTGACATTATTTTCAAGGTCACAGCAGCACTTTGAAGTTTTCAACATGTTAATGTACATGTAAAGCTTGTCAGCGGAATATCTCAAGAACCATTCACTGGAATTCCATCATTTCTTACTCAAAGCACCTTCTAGGGAAGACGACCGGCTGAATAGATTTTGGTGACCTTGACATTATTTTCAAGGTCACAGCAGAACTTTGAATTTTTCGACATGTTAATGTACATGTTAAGGTTGTCAGCAGAATAACTCAAGAACCATTCACCGAAATTTCATTATATCTTACAAAAAGCAAAAGGACTGATAAGATTTTGGTGACCTTGACATTATTCTCAAGGTCACAGTGGAATTTTAAATTTTTCGACATGTTGATGTACATGTGTGTAATACTTGTCAGCGGGATATCTCAAGAACCATTCACTGGAATTTCATCATATCTTACACAAAGGGTGGATTAGATTTTGATGACCTTGCCATTTTTCTCAAGGTCACAGTGGAACTTTGACTTTTTTAACATGTTTGACGGTCAATTTTGCTGATCTTGACATTATTTTTAAATTTTGAAGTATTAATTTGCGGCGGGGGATCATGTCACCTTAGTGACAACTACTTGTTTTTATTATTTTTATATATTTTTTATTTTACTTTTTATGGTTAAGGGGGAAAAAAACATTGATCAAATAATAAATAACTGCTTTGGTGTAAAATCTATGACTATAGACACAATGGCATTTATTGATTTTGATAAAAAATTATTTAGAAAATTTATGTTTCATTTACCAGTATGTTTTGGCCCTCATATCTAACATTGAGAGAGTGTTCTATTTTATGATTTTATAATATCGATGAGATATTGATTGGTATTCGACGAGAAATGTCAAATACCCTCTATTTATTATTTATTATTTTCTTTGTATTCAGTTACCCGGAGCCAAACCACGACCAGGCGGCCCACCGAGTCAGTTGGGCGGTCAGCAGAAACAGTTCAATTCAGAGGATGATGACGATGACGATGACGATGACGAGGAAGGGTCATCGGAGGAAGATGATGACGAAGAGGGTCATGCACCAGTCGAAGGGTTTGTAGTTTATAAATAAATAGCAATTGCTTTGCGTGGATCTGATTCGCTGAACACTGTCACAGAGATTCAGTTCATACCTGTATAAACTTAATTTCGTGACGTCACATCACACTTAGCCAGGCCCCCATGACGTCAGGTCCATGACTAGTTGCATTGTGCATTTTCATTGGCTGGTGAACACGTTGTAGACTGGGCTAATATTTGGTCTTCATACGCGTAAATAATACAGCTCTAATTGTTGCAAATTTGTATATTTGTAACACTGAAGCCTTTTCAAAACATCAGGTACGAGTAAATTTATTTGTGTCGCTACATGGATTTACACAGTTTGCACAGCGTTTTTTAAGTTTATACCTCCATGAACTAAATAAATTTTGAAGTCAATTCTTAAGTACATCAGTAATTTGGACAGTTATTCTTTGAAAACATAACCCATGTAAAACTGCCATATATGCTCTTCAGCAATCACTATTTTTGCCTAGAGACCTTTGTCTTTGCTTAGCGGGGGCGGGAAAGCAGAGTGGTTAACACATTCGAATCAAGAGGTCCGGGTTTCGAATTCTATCAGAGGCTTGGCAACTTTCTTATGCAGAAAGGTTTGGGTGCAATACTACACTAAATTTCAGCCCGGTACCACCCATGGTTCGCTAGTTCCAGCCGATGCTCGCAGGTTTCACAGTAATGCATAGCTACCATGGCGTTTCGGGTTTTCTCCCTGCAATAATACTTTCAACCGTGATATAAGTGAAATACTCTTGAAAGAGGCCTCAGCTTCTTAGAATAGTTATATAGTATAGTTAATGATGTTCTAAAGCACATACTATAAATATATCTTTTCTAGTCTTTTCCTGTAAATAGGCCAATCAAGTGTGCACCAATTAAAACAGCAGGTGAAGTGTAACTTATGTAATTTGGTTTCAGAGCTTACGACCCGAATGATTACGAGAGTTTACCAGTCAACCCAGAAATCAAGGAGTTGTTCCAATACATCACAAGGTGAGTAAAACACAAAGCAATTAGTACAGCCTCTGTCACATCTTGCTTCCTCAGAGTATTGAAATCCATTACACTGCTTAATACCCAGAAGGTTTAACAGGGTAAATGCTCACAATGGCTAAACTACTTAAAATCGAACAATGTTTGCAGTTCTCGGAGGTAAAGGCCGTTGAGCGATCATCAACTTTCAAATCTCATTTCATTGGCTGGTAGCCTTTGCACACATTTTTACAATTGGATATGTGGTAGTAAAATGATTAAAATATTTTGAAGGAGCAGGATGCCTCGATCATAGAGTGGAAAGAATGTCCTCAAAGTTTGCTGTTTAATGATATATAGAGGATATCTGTCTTTTCTTGTCTAATACCATGTTTATCTCATGGAGTGAGATAGAAAGGTTATATTTTCACAAGTGGTGCAGCCACGAGTGAAAATATATAACTTTTCTACCTCATGAGATGAGATAAACATGGTATTTGTCAAGAATTGACGGACATTCTATTTATTATATGATATTATCCATGTCAATTTGGTCCGAAAAGGGTCGTTTTCACGCCAAGCGGCCACAAGGAACAGCCCGTCACCACAGTAACAATGTGACGTCATAAGCCAAATAGCCGCGCGAGACCATTGTTTTATGACGTCAAATTATATCAGTCACCGTTCGCAGTGAAAATATAAGTTATTTTCACTGTAGCTTGATAGACAGTTTATTTCACTGATAAATCCCAGTATTTCACTGCTCGTCATATAATAAAAGCTTTTATATGATCATTCTGAGTTCACTTGTCAAAAGTCTCTGGCTGAATGGGGATTTTCCCCTTGGTAGAAAATTATTGAGGCTTTGTGTTTTCTACGTGTGATCAGGACACCTTACCTATAGTAAGTTTAGAGGAAAAAATTCCCTCCCAATTCTGTATCATGATTTTGGGGAATAAGTCTACACAATTTGAATTTGAAGAGTTACCTCCTCTTTCAGATCATTACAGAAATTGCAATACTTGGACAACTAATTTTCGCCAAATTTAGTTTCAAGTCATGTTTTCATAATGCACTGATATTGAATTTTGGTAACAAGAGGTCTTTTCAAGGTCATTTCAAGGGATTGTTTTATCTGGAGAACACTTTATTTCAGTCTTCAACATTAACAAGTTTAAACCCTGTTGATCTACAGAGCCAATGGCTCTATTTCTTGATTCTCATTTGAATATGGGAGTAGACACCTTAAAGGGGCAGTAGCACGTTTTTTTGCTCAAATAAGTCGATGAAATGTATTTGAAGAATAATTTCACCAATAGTAAAACACCCTTCTCTCTTTCGGAAATCAAGTTAAAAATGAGTGTACATGGCTCAGTAAAGCCATGGGAATTGTTTTTGTCATTCGAAATAATAAAATGTGTTCACAATAAAATGACCGCCATGCAAAGTTTGCTTTTGTAACACGTTATTGCTACTATGGATCATTGGTTTGTGTAATAAGATGTTTTACCCTCTAAAGTAAATTTAAATGACACAAACTATCATTATAAATAGGAAATTTGAAAAAATAAATTTTGCAAAAAAATGTGCTACAGCCCCTTTAAATCTACAACTAAATGAATCAATGGAATTTCATTGCTTTGGCTGTGTCATGACTTGTCTTCAACTTTTCTCTTTTATGTCAAGATTATGGAAGACTGACTCATTGGTTGACATAAATTTGAAAAAATTCTCAAAACTCTTTTGCTCGTGGTGTGTATAATCCTCTGCTGAATGTTTCAGATATACACCCCAGTCAATAGAGCTGGACCATAAGCTGCGTCCCTTCATCCCAGACTTCATTCCAGCTGTCGGTGACATTGACGCTTTTATCAAGGTAACCAGGGGAGATAACTCATTGTTTGGACTTTTTCCTTTGTTTTTAAGATCCTGAGGGTTTTCAAGAAAATTTACACAAATCTGACATTGAAATTCTTTTCTTATGTTAAATGTCATCTATAGATATTTAAACCATAGTTCTTGAATCTTTAACATTCACTTTGTCATTACAAGGTTTTTACATGTCTTCTGGCCCTCTGATTAAAAAAATGTTTTGAGTCTGCAACATTAGAGATGAAAATTAAATAATTATCATAAAAACATTTGAAACGCCACTGCCAATTAATTATTTAAATGAGTTGTTATTTAGTGACATATATGACCTTCCATTGAAATTCTTTTCTTATTTTAAATGTTACCATACTCTTTGAATCATAGACATTCACTTTGTCGTTACACATTTTGTCCATGTCATATGAAAGGATGAAAATTAAAGAATTCTTATAAAAACGTTTGAAACGCCACTGCCAATTAAGTATTTAAATGAGTTGTTATTTAGTGACATATATGACCTTCCATTGAAATTCTTTTCTTATTTCAAATGTTACCTAAAGATATTTAAACCATACTCTTTGAATCTTAGACATTCACTTTGTCGTTACACATTTTGTCCATTCTTATAAAAACGTTTGAAACGCCACTGCCAATAATTTGTTCTCAGATCTCCCGTCCAGATGGCAAACCGGACACGCTTGGTCTAACAGTACTGGATGAACCGTGTGCAAAACAGTCAGACCCCACAGTCCTAGATCTACAACTAAGAGCCATCTCTAAGCAGACCACTGCAAAACAGCTTGTGAGTTTTCTCAGTAAATCAATGGGCTTAAATAGCAACCCAAAAAGGTTTCATTCGTCAATTTTGATTTAAAATGAAAGAAAAAAACCTCAAACTATCCAGTCTTGAGCATGGTTATCAATGGGCTGTTGTACTTCAAATATTTCATCTCTCATATTTAATCAAGTAGACCTTTTGTAAATATAAGGTATATTTACGTCATACATTATGTTTTAAAAATACCCTTAAAAGGTGTTTTGGCAAATTTAAGTGTTTTTGGCATTGTACAGATAAGCCTGTTGTCCCAACAAAGAAAAACATATCATTTTAAGCTTATTCACAATCATAGATATTGTCACTAATTGTTGCTGTTTATTGAGTTTGATTTCTTGGAACCCTTTCTCCTCAAATGACTCTTTCAATTATTCATCATTCAAATTTGTGTGATATCTACAAGCAATATTAACAATGCAGATAAAAAACACAGCTGATAATGCTATGGCATAAAATTTTCGATGACATAACATGACCTTAAAAAGCCTAATTGCAGTTTTATGTTCAGATTTATTCATTCTTTTACTGATAACTGTGTAAGAGAAATTTTCAACTCCATCTTGATAATTTTGATATAAGAAGACACATGGGTGAAATTCAATCCAATCATCACCAAACTTGGTATTCTGTCTCTCCACATCATGTAGATGTGCCTTTTGGGGGTTAGAGATTTTTAAAAATTTTAATTTTTTTTTTATTTCCATGGCAACGATTTGGACTTAGTCTTTTTAAAAAAAACTGGCTTTTATTTCAGCATCAAATCATTTAGAATTTTGAATATTTTGTTTGCTACAATTGTGGAGTTGATAGGTTATTTATTCAAGTTGAATTATACAGAGAACATTAATGGTGCTTTATGATAGTACCGGTATTGTTTAGAGGTTTGAAGCATTTGAGGAAGGGGGAGACATCTGTTTTTACGGGTAAAAACACTTTCCAGTTGCCATTGGATCAGCAGTTGAACACTATTTTGTGAGGGATTACTTTCTACCACTGGAACTACTTTCAGGTTGTGAAGAGTCTAGACAGTGCGGAGAAGAACCCGAAACATGTGGAGAACTGGATCGAGAGTATACGAGAGTTACATCGCTCTAAACCGCCCCCTAATGTCCACTACTCCAAGTAAGTCCTTACATCTGAAATAGAGTTTATAACTTGTCATATCATACCAGAGACCCCAAGATCAGGCCGAGGGCTGCAGACCAGATGCAAAAATATACTACTTTGTTGAAAAATGAATAGAATCATGTTTATTGAGTTTAAAAATGTGTCGAGTGTGTACAACATCATTGATTGTTGAAGAAATTGAATGGCTATGACTCTATGCCAAATTTGACATTACCCAGTGCTTACGTGCCTGTCAGCAAAGGGAGATAACTCCAATCTAAAATCTCCCGGGCTGATAATGATGTGGATTTGCGGACTGGGCTAATATAGATTTGCGGACTGGGCAACAATATGGGTGCAAACACCTCATATAATTGATATATAAGTGATAATTAAATCTTAACCGCTGATGCAGTAACAGCCATGCAATATTTAATAAAAGCCACTGACCATGTACTGTCCCTCTACTTATATATATTTCTATCTAAAGGAATATGCCAGATATCGACACACTGATGCAGGAGTGGCCACCAGAGTTTGAGGATCTACTCAAGGAGGTGAGTGTGTCAGAGTTATCTCCCTTTATATTATATCCTTTGATTTTGCAAAGGCCATGGTTGTGGTTGTTGAAATCAAATTAGTTTGGTCTGCTTACATGACTTAGAACTCAAATGGGGCAGTGTTTATCCACTTTGAAGTGGGAGCTTCTAGACTTGAGGAAGTAATAATAATGAGGATACTTATATCGCGCTGAACTCCACAACACAAAGGGCCATGCTCAAAGCGCTAAACACATTATTACCCTGGTGTTAGGACCAACATTGTTCCTTTTTCATTCTCAACTCCCTTTGGAGTATGCAACCTGAGCTACCAATTAAGGCGCTGTAAGGTTATCTGTCATGTTGCCTGCACTTCCAAACTTGAGTGAACAGGCACATTTCGAATAAAGTCCCTTGCCCAAGGTGACACCACGAGCCTCTCAACTCATGTCTCAGTGTGGGGCAGGGAATCCCCTTTCAAAGTCTCAGTTTTCATTCAGCAATGAGGAGGGTAACCAACCCATCCAGCGAGCCACGCCCGTTGTTGCTGAACTTAACTGATAGCGGTCGACTGAGCTATGCACAGGACCACATGGTCCAAAGTGGGAGCTTCTATACTTGAAGCTATTATGGGCCCATTAAAGGATTCTAGATAATACGCTAATGAAATGTAGGGTACAAGAGAGAGGGAGTACCATCCAAACTTCAATCAAGGGGGTATTCAGCCTGCTTCATCGGTGTGTATACATATCTGCTATTACAAACCATGATTCTCCGAGCCTTTTAATTTTGGCTATAAATAACCAGCCAATGAAAGAACTTCCAGCAAAAGAGACAGTACCAGGATGAGAGGACTGCTGCGCAATCATCGACCTTCAAATCAGGTTTGGGATAGCGCAGTGGTTAGTGCGTTCGGCTTCGGATCAAGAGGTCCGGGGTTCGAATCCCGCCAGGGGCACGGCAACTTTGTCTGCAGTAGAGAACTGTTTTACACGCAGTAAGGTTTGGGTGCAATGCTTCACTGAATTTCAGTGTAGTACCACCCATGGTTCGCTAGTTCCAGCCGATGCTCACAGGTTTCACCGCAATGCAATAATGAAATACTCTTGAAAGCGGCGTTAAACCCTAACTCACCTCACCTCACCTATATCTGTTATGTTCATAATATACATCTATATTTTCAGCTCATGAGGCCTGGATTCGTAATATACGCATATATATTTATGTATGTATCCTATTCTTTTCTGACAGGTTGGTCTCCCTACTGCTGAGCTGGACTGTGATCTGGGACAATATGTGGACATCATAAGCTGTGAGTTCTTGTGTATTTACAAACCTCTTTTTTCTTTTCATTCATTGGATGTGTTTCAGAATAATCAAAATTTGCCAGGCTTTTTACGCCTTTGCGATTTAAAGAAAGGCTTCTATTAGGTATTATTTGTGGAAACGAATTCCTGGGGGCATTTGAATTCACACATACTGGTATATATATGTTTATAATACATGATTATAACACAATCCAGTTAAATCAATTACTGAGGCTCATATAAAAATATCCACAAAGTAAACAATAATTTATCATTAGATTAATCAACAATGTCATGTTTAGTCGTTGCAAAGCATTCCTCATTCGAAGCACCTATGAATGGGTTAAATTTTCATGTTTTTATTTTTGAATGAGTATGCATTAGTATTTATCAAATTGTCAACTATGAAGTCATTTTAAGAAATAGATTTCGTAATGTGTTTGTTCACTGGCTTATAAACGGTTTGAAAAGTGCAAGTTAAACTGGTATAAATGCTGGAGCTTGTCGATGCTAAGCTCTGCCCACAATAATACCTCATCTCAATAAGTAGTTCACAGGAAATATGATTAAAGTATTGAATTTTTAGTTCTAACATGCTGTTTTAATCAAACTTTCAATCAAACTACAAATAGAATTCACGTTTCGTCAAGAAAAGAGCATGTGATAGCAGTGTCATAATTGCGCAATGATACAGTGATAAAGTAGTACCGCAGGTTATTTTTGTAAACGTCAGAGTATGAAGGTTATCCTTTTCCGCTGTCAATCTCGTGTTTATGAGAATGTATATCGGTCACATGACATTGTTTAATCCAATCAGCAGAGAGCATATCGCTTAAATTGTAATGTCTGAATTTATAAAGTATTACCCTTAGTCCTATGTTTCAACTTGATAACAATGGCATATATGTGTGTGTGTAAACAGAAATGTCCCCTTTATTTAATTTTCCACAAAAAATACCCTCTATTTAAAGGGGCAGTAGCACATTTTTTCGGTCAAATAAGTCAATGAACCGATTTGAAAAAATATTTTTCCAGTAGTAAAAACAACCTTTTTCTTCGGAAAATTAAGTTAATTAAAGTTAAAAAATGAGTGTACATGGTTCCGTTAAAGCTATGGGAATAGTTTTTGTCATTCAATATAATAAAATGTGTTCACAATAAAATGGCTGCCATGCAATGTTTGCTTCATACGCAACACCGTTATTACCACTATGGATAATTGGTTTGTGTAATATGATGTTTTATCCTCTAAAGTAAACATAAATGACATGAACTATCATTATAAATGGGAAATTTAAAAAAATTAAATTTAAAAAAAATGTGCTACTGCCCCTTTAAAAAACAAATCTCAGAAATGTGCATGCTCTCTGGGAAAATGTTTACTTCCTTAGATCGTCATCAAGCAGCTGTATATTTCAGGAAATAAATTGTTGTTAACTAAATGATTTCTATGCTTGCAGCTATTCTAGACATCCCGATCTACAGGAACAGTTCTCACCAGAACGAGAAGATCCAAGCACTTCACGTCCTCTTCACTCTCTACAGCGAGTTCAAGAACTCACAGGTAACAAGATGAACTGTCACTTCGAGGGATTCCCCAAGTGGCGGATACAGGAATTTTTAAGGGGGGGGGGGGGGTCCAACAATGTAAAAGGGGCCCACCTTTGGAGTCCCCATACCCGCCCCATCTTCCCACGGCAAGGTGAAAATGTATCGAGATCTCTCCATTTTTTACCTTGCCTTCAACCTAGCCAGAAGTGGTGAAACGAATCAGCGACACCTATCGTGATCACGAGTTACGTCCCTTACCATCTGCTAACATACAGCCAATGAAATCGCTGTTTACATTCGGAACCAATTCAAAATAGGCGACGATCGACACAGTCACAGAGGCAATACAACTGTCTTCTGATTGGCTTATCCGATTAGCCTGCAGTACGTTAAAATCTTAGCACTGAGGTCAAGGGCGAAAGGAGAAGATATGGAAATATTTTCGTTACGCGTCCAGACCGCCACTCTTACCTATAGGATCTCAGAACATCTTCTCCATCATATCAAGTTAATATTCTGAGTGCTTTGTGCTGGAAACTGCAAACCCTAATCCTAGGGACATGAACTTGATATGAAAGGAGAATGAATTTAAGAAAACAATATTTTCCGAGTATGTAGTCCCTCCTTCATCAGGTCAAACATTGGACATTTTTATCCAGAAAATATTATGTATTCCACTTCTAAATTCCCCTCAAAGACTTGAGAATGAGTTTAGTATCCTATATATCACCAACTAGTATTTCTGACTATTTCATATTATACTTAATGCTTAAACATGTTGTGATTGTCCCATTTTGTTATAAAGGAAAGAAACAGAGGAGAGGTACCAACCCTGTCTTTGTATTTTGTCTCTGTTGTTTTTTTATCCCACACAAAAACTTTTAAGTTATTAAATCAACTTTGGTATTGAGTAGAATATGTACATGAAAGTGTGTCATGATTAAAAAGATTTAAAATGTTCAAATAAAAAATTTACATTTTAAGGGGAACGGTGATTAATTTTAAAGAATATGTTCAGTTTGACTACAAAATCTCTAAAATAAAATCTGAATATTGCCATGCATGTAAAGTGCCAACTTGATGATGGAGGTTGTCTGGGTAGAAAAGTTGAATAAAATACTTGTCTTGACTGTTTCAGCATTTCCGCACACTGGCAGAGGAAAACAGACTGGACAACAACTACCCAGGGGACGGACAGACAGACAGCCAGGAGAGACTGCTTCTCTAACAATAGTTGTCTGGAAAATACTACATTCATCTTAATATTAGTCGTCAGGACAATACTACATTCATCTTAATATTAGTTGTCAGGACAATACTACATTCATCTGCAAAATAAATTGTGAGGACAATACAACATTTGTTAGCGTAATTAGTTTTCAAGAAAAGTTTACATTTATCTGCAAAATAAATTTTCAAGACAGTCCTACATTCATCTGCAAAATAAGTTGTCTGGAAAATTATTTGTTTTAACCAATGATGCTAAAGAAATTAACAACTCCAGTTGTCTGGATAACATCACATATATATATATGTGCTGTGTGCAGGTAAAGCATAGGGATAAGTGTACATTATAATTATGCCATTATGATAGTATCATCATGTGGTGTTACATGTACCTCAGATTTGAAAATTAAAAATTCTACACCACTAGCTTGACTTCATTGCAGAGCAGGGGACATTGGGATAGCGCAGTGGTTAACGCGTTCGGCTTCGGATGAAGAGGTCCATGGTTCGAATCCCACCAGGGGCACAGCAACTTTGTCTGCAGTAGAGAACTGTTCTACACGCAATAAGGTTTGGGTGGAATGCTACACTGAATTTCAGTGCAGTACCACCCATGGTTCGCTAGTTCCAGCCGATGCTCGCAGGTTTCACCGCAATGCATAGCCACATGGCGTTGCGGGCTTTCTCCCTGCAAAAATACTAGAAGCTGTGATATAAGTGAAATACTCTTGAAAGCGGCGTTAAACCCCAACTCACCTCACCTCATTGCAGAGGAATTAGGAATAAGCCTCCTTATCTTATCCATTTTTTGTCTGTTTATTGCCCAAACCTTTTCTAAGCCTGTGAATGGTCACATCATGGCAATTGTAATCCCAGATTGTTTTAAAGTTTTCTGAAAAAGGTATTTATATATGCGTAATGCCTGTTTACCAATCCATTTCCTGAATAAATATTGTTTGAATCAGATATTTTAAATAGTTTTCTCATTGGCCTATCATTTTCAGAGATAGTGTTCTGTTCTCAAAGGTACACAAATGCTTGATTAACAAGTAGGGCAGAAAACAAGCTAGTGATCACAAAAAGATTTGTCAGATTTGCTAGTATATGCTTCTGGCAAGATAAAATGAATTTAGAGTGTTAACATCAATTATATCAATCCAAATATATTTGACTTGATAGGAAAATATGTGATACAAATATGTCCAAGTGATCATCCAGATTTCTATTCCCAGTTGTAAATATTAAGGGGTCTGTGAAAATATATCCGTCCATTTTCTGATTGATATCCCGTTTGTTTATGTAGAGTATGTAAAATTTTGTCACCTTAAAAACTAAAGCTCATAATAAATTGTACATTAACTCTTAAGAAAATATCAACTATAAAATTACTTTAGACGTATTTGTATTTTAATTAAAAATATTAATTTCCTAAGATACATTTTGAATAAGAGAGAGACACATTTTCATCATTTGAAAATGTATACTTAAAAAGATGTTCATATGTATTTCCATTTCATTTTGAATATAACTATTGCTGTAATGTTTTTACTGTAAATAAACTGATATATTTGAAGTTTTGTTCACTCTTTTCTCTGATTCAATAATGAATTAGCAATCTATGAGGTCATCAACAGGACATCACCGCATTGGAAGGCAAATGGCAGATCTGTGCTCAGAGATGTACTATGTTATTGAAACGTAATAACTGATGATTTGGGATGATAACAAGAGAATTAGTGAGCACAGCTCACTCATATACGCTTTTAACATTGGTCAAATAAGAAAAGTTTCAAAATAGCAGATAGACATCAATTTAGTCTTCTGTACAAACAAGCAGTACAATGAAAGAAGAGTATGTGTGTTTTCATAGTAAGTATGTCTTCATTTATACACTTGTAAGAGTGCTTTAGAAGTAAAAGTTGAAAAATCTTTACAATTTGCATAAATTATGCAAATGAGGGTATGAAACATTCAAAAGGCAGATGTACACATAGTGATTATATGTGCCCAGTTTCGAAACAATTGAACAAATAGTGTTTGAGTTATGAGTGGAACAAAGCGCGTGAAATACTAAGAAAATTTGCATAAATTATGCAAATGAGGGTAGATATACACATAGTCATCATATGTTTCAAGTTTTGTGACATTTGAACAGTTATGAGCGGAACAAAAAGTGTGAATGGCAAAGTAAAAAGGTACAGAGAAAATGTGCATAAATTATGCAAATGAGGGTATGAAACATGCAAAAGGCACATGTACACATCATGGTGGTTGTACATATCAAGTTTGAAATTTGAACAACTAGAGTTATGAGCGGAACAAAAACATTGAGGAGGCCGGACACCATGCCATAATCCTATCGGGCCTTTCAGTCCTGATGAGCTAGCTAATAAACACACTCATTAAAGGCTTACAGACTTACCATTCTACGCACTGGGGTTGAGAAAGGGACAATTGCATTTAGTGTTTTCGAGTTGTAGGCGATATGGGGTGTAGGCTATGCGAGGGCAAGCCATTCTGTTGACAGCCATCAAACAAATGTTCTAAAGGTCCGACACCGAATTTTAGATTGCAGCACAGGTAAAATTTCAGACTAAAATCTTTCAAAACATTGTACATGCTAATCTGATTAAAACAGTCAAGACATGCATTCTTGATCGCGTGTTGCTCACAGTGAAAATTCTAGAAATCAGTACAAGAGTCATCCTCTGTTACCCATGGTTTTATATATGCTCCGTTACTCTCCACTATATCGTGGAGAGTAACGAAGCATATATAACCATGGGTAACCGAGGATGTACAAGAGTGGAAGCAGCGTCTATCCCACAAAAATGACTTGATTGACATGGCACAGGCAGATTTAGCTTATGCATTATTGCACTCTTAGGATGATGTTCCTTATTTTATGGACAAAATAAAATCTTGCATTGACTATGTTCACAGATGTTTATGCAAATATCATAGATGGTTATTTTTTTTACCAAAATCATTTTGTACAAAAGTTGCAAGCAGATTTTCTGTTTAGCTCATCATGCCTGAAAGGCCCGATGGGCCCGTGGGAATGCTTAAATCAGCCAGTTAGGGAGACTGACAAAAGTTACGCCACTTTTAAAGTATGAAAGTATTAAAGTATTGTCTTCCATTGGATCAGCCATTATTTCAGTATTCACTATAACCATCTTTTACCAGATGGAGCCAGAGCGACTTCAGGTTGTCGAAAATCAGATGATTGTCCGTTCCGTTTGTTTAGACTTTTCTGAAGCTCTTCAGTTCTCAGTTGCCCGAGTTTTCTACTCTCGGGATCGTTGATCTGGAGGTTTGCCAGATGACTTTAGCATCCTCAAAGTCGGCGACTCTCTGAGCTTTCTCATGATTTTGTGCAAGATTAACCTGGGATTTTCAGATCAGGGACTCTCTATACAGATACTGTACAGAAAGTCCCTGCTCAGATGAAGGGTTTTGGCAATGTCGACAAGATTGATGAGTGTTAAGAAGCAATGTGCAAGGTTTTGCAAGTTGTGTCTGACTGTCACATTTTAATTCTGCTCATAACTCTGTCACTGGCCCGAAGCAATCTGTAACAGTTGAAGTGTAAAATAACTATTATCCAGGTCTCTCTAATTTATATATAAAGTCCCTGTTGTATGGAGGTTGCATGAAGTAAAAAATTTCAAACTGGACATGTGTTGTTCATACTTCAACTCAGTCTGATTAAAATCGACCTTGTTCCGAGGAATAAATTTGCAAAATAATGCATCTACCGGGATACAAGGTCTGAGTACACTCCGTATAGTCACGTCTTCCGAATCAGTTTAGCGTAGCCAAAGACCAGTTAAATAGCCGACCAATCACATCATAGTTTTTCAACAAAAGCTTTTGTTTCGACGTCTTATGGTCGGTTAACTGAATTGCGTCCGAACATTGGAGTCTACGGGCTGTTATCAGCTTCTGAACGATATGAGTTCGTATCCCGGTAGATGCACTATTTTGCAACATTTATTCCTCGGAAAACCGTCGATTTTAATCAGACTGAGTTGAAGTAAAAAACATAAGTGAACTTGTGGTATAGAGAGTCACGCTTCCTTGAGTTTCTTTTAGAGCAGGAGACCGAGGGGGATTGTTTCTCCAATTTATAAACCGTCAAATGTCCAAATTTACATTTTATAATGATTGATTCCCAAATCCTGCGTTATAAAGAATAGTGTCTCCCTCACTCACGTTATCTTTACACGGGAAAATATGACTATAAATAGAATAATTCAAGCAAGCTCCTTCAGCTCATCCCCGCTAGCACAGAGGTAGAGCGGCGGTGATAAAAGCAAAGGGTATTCTCTATATAAAATATCAACTCTTTTTATATACTGTTCTGTAATATATTGTTGAGAATAGAGTTGTGTGAACAAAATTTTTCTTCGAGTGGAAAACCCAGGTATTTGGTAATAGCTGTATTACAAATGTTAAAATCAAGTACTCGGCTTTGGATGCAACTTCCAAACGCAAGGCATAACTCTTGCCAGTCTGCATTACTGGCTGATTTAACCCTTGCGGTATTTCCCTCGCTTTCTTGTGTCGAGGCAGTGAATCGCTGCACTAGAAATGCATAGCGGGCCTGGATTTCTAAACACAGATTTCTTAAGGAAATACTGCAAGGCCTAAACCAGCCAGTAATTGAGACTGGCAAGAGTTATGCCTTGCATTGGGAAGTTGCTTTGCATGTGGAAGTCCCTGGATCTGCCTCGTAGTAAGATCTTCATCGTATTTCAAGAAACCTAAATGGGAGTGAGAAAGTTTGCTCAGAGGTTTATAAGCAGAGTACTTCAGTTCATGAAAGCTTTACCCGATGATGATGCCAAAACCTATTAATTTGAAGCACGTCTTTAGTGTGTTGGTGAACTCTGTCGGTTCGGTGTTTGCGACATGAAACTGGTCACGTGTTAATTACTATGGTGCCATTCACTTCCCCACAAAGGTTACTCCACTCAGTTCTTCGGATGGTAGAATTTAGTGGGGTAACCGTTGTGGGAAGAAAATGGTGTTACACTTGACTGTTGATTACGTGTTTGGGAGGAAGAAAATGGTTTTATAACTGGCTGTTGAAAACGTGTTGGGAGGAAGAGAATGGTTTTATAATTGGCTGTTGAAAACGTGTTTGGGAGGAAGAGAATGGTTTTACCATTGGCTGTTGAAAACGTATTTGGGAGGAAGAGAATGGTTTTATAATTGGCTGTTGAAAACGTGTTTGGGAGGAATAGAATGGTTTTATAATTGGCTGTTGAAAACGTGTTTGGGAGGAAGAGACTGGTTTTACCATTGGCTGTTGAAAACGTGTTTGGGAGGAAGAGAATGGTTTTATAATTGGCTGTTGAAAACGTGTTTGGGAGGAAGAGAATGGTTTTACCATTGGCTGTTGAAAACGTGTTGGGAGGAAGAGAATGGTTTTATAATTGGCTGTTGAAAACGTGTTTTGGAGGAAGAGAATGTTTTTTCCATTGGCTGTTGAAAACGTGTTTGGGAGGAAGAGAATGGTTTTATAATTGGCTGTTGAAAACGTGTTTGGGAGGAAGCGAATTAACACTTTAGTCCATTAACCCGATGATAATGCCAAACGCTATTAATTTGAAGCACGTCTTTAGTGTGTTGGTGAACTCTGTCGCTTCGGTGTTTGCGACATGAAACTGGTCACGTGTTAATTACTATGGTGCCATTCACTTCCCCACAAAGGTTACTCCACTCAGTTCTTCGGATGGTAGAATTTAGTGGGGTAACCGTTGTGGGAAGAAAATGGTGTTACAATTGACTGTTGAAAACGTGAAAATATGGACTCGAACTTTTTACAATGATATAAATTCAAGTGTATTAGTAAATGGATTTGCATCTGACTCCTTCCAAATTACGAGAGGTTGTAGACAGGGCGATCCTCTGTCACCATATATTTTCTTAATAAGTGCCGAAATACTTGCCCACATGTTGCG
This sequence comes from Gibbula magus, assembly GCA_936450465.1. NCBI lineage: Eukaryota > Metazoa > Mollusca > Gastropoda > Trochida > Trochidae > Gibbula > Gibbula magus. Next base: position 42,570,823 of record OW388298.1, read on the forward strand.
AACTAATGAAAATATAAACGGTGTCAGAAAGCTAGACCTAGAATACCTACTTACCCAATTTGCTGATGGTACGAAACTTATTCTTGATGGTACCGAAAAGTGCTTCAATGCAGCCATTGATACTTTAAATAAATATGCGTCTTTCTCCGGTATCAAAATGAATACTGAAAACACTAAAATAATTTGGATTGGATCAAAACAATTTAACTCAACAAAATACTGTGACTCGTTACACATGGATTGGACAAAGCGCCCATTCACACTTCTTGGTTTACAATTTCAGCAGTATGTGGCAGAAATGGTTGAACGAAATTACAAGGATAAGCTTAAGAAAATAGATAAACTAATGACCGTTTGGTCTCGTAGGGATCATACACCTATTTTTAGAATCACTGTTTTGAAAAGTCTTATTTTACCAACTATAAATCACCTGTTTACATGATTTATTCCCACTTTGCCACCAGACCACCAGGCCACCAGGCCACCAGGCCACCAGGGATGACTAATTTTCCTACCGAGAACAAAAGGAAGGTGGTAGGTGGTGGCAAAGTGGGAAGTCTCCGTTTACATCAATCCCTAATCAAAAACCAGATATGATAAATAAATTACAACAGAAATGCTATTTATTTGTATTGAAAGGGAAACCAGATAAAGCGAAACGTAATTGTTCAAGACTACAAACAAGGCGGTTTAAAGGTCCCATTGGTACTAGAATCAATACTATCAAAGAAAATATCATGGATCCGAAGACTGTATACTAAAAATAGTAAGTTGACGAATATTGCAGCAGCTTTTCCACCAAATACTGCTGTACGTTACATCAAATGTTAAATATATTAAGGACATTATAAAAGAAGATGGGTCGTTTTTAGATAACTCAGAATTTTGCAAGATATATCAAGTGAAAACGAACTTCTTGAAATATACGGGTTTGGTTCACTGCATAAAAGAATATATTAAAACACAATCTTTGACAATTGACAAACGGCCTTTTATTCCTGACAACTTGAACATATTATTCAAGGCCGGTCAAGAGATGTAGATAATTCTAGACAGATCTAATGAAACAACATGATGTAGTTAATGAAGTCAAAAGTGAAAACAAATGGGAAACTGATATCTGCTCAAATGTTAGTAAAGAGGAGTTGAACATATATAACTTTGTTCCATTTCGAAGCACTGTTTGTTGTAAATTAAGACGGTTTCAAAATCGTAAAATTCATAGAATATACTCACAACAAATAGAAGTGCTTTTATTTACAAACTGCAAACTTCCCTTTCATGTACATTTTGCAGAAAGTTACATAATTCGCTTTGCTTAATCGGAATATGCAATTGGTCTAATAAGTTTTAAAGATGTGAAACCCTCTCACGGCACTAACAGTAGGGCCAAAAATGTACACCAATTCGACGTGACACCATCCATGTCAACAAATGTGGTTTGAACATTTAAAAGGGAGACGTACTATTCAAAAATGTATTTTAAATTTAAGCCCATGGGATTTTAATAAGCACTGTAACACGTTTTTTGCAAATTTTATTTTTTTCAAATTTCCCATTTATATTGATAGTTTATGTCATTTATATATACTTAAGAGGGTAAAACATCTTATTAAACACACCAATTATCCGTAGTGGTAATAACTGTGTTGCGTATAAAGCAAAAATTGCATGGCGGCCATTTTATTGTGATCACATTTTATTATTTCGAATGACAAAAAACGTTTCCCATGGCTTTGTGGAACCATGTACACTCATTTTAAACTTGATTTTCCGAACAGAGAAGGGTGTTTTACTATTGGTGACATTATATTTCAAATACATTTCATTGACTTATTTGAGCGAAAAAACGTGCTACTGCCCCTTTAATAAGCACTTGGGCTTAAAGAGATACCACGTCAAGGATCAGATTTATCTACCTATGATAATTAACGTGTCTGCTAGGCACAGACCATAAATTCAGACACTTTTATGTAATTGTTACTAAAATCAAATCCATGTATACAGTGAAATGAAGCGTGACTCCCCAGCAGACACACTAATCAGCACAGGTAGATAAATCTGATCTTATCTTTATCCTCGACGCGGTGTCCCTTTAATAACGGCAGGGCTAAAATACGAGGATTCCCGGTATGGATATTCTTTTGTTTTGTAAAAAAACATAACTTCGAAATCTCTCTCCATAGCTCAATTCATCTACTTTATTCATTACATATTTGCTTCGAATTTAAATTGATTTTTTTTCTTAAAAATACATTTTGCTGAAAAAATAACATCTATTCATAAAATAAATTTTATATCAAACCTTGCACACACACAGTTAGCTAAATGTCCGTCGTAAATTACATAAAAATAATTAACCAAAAGTAATACATGTACAATGAATAATAATTATGTCGAACAGTAGTTTAAAAAGAAGAAAACTGACGATTGTTAAAAAAGTAGTATGTTCTTTCTAAGAGATAAATATGCGTAAGGAAACTATCATTATTTAAAACATATAATTAGTTGCTAGGAAAGTAGCCAGTTACTGAAATCTCGCCGGTATCTCGCGTGATGTGTCATGGCGTCGTAGTTGGTCTTATATTCGTGGCACTCGACAATTAGAGAAGAAATGTCGTTTGAACTCGGAGATACGGGCTTGACACTGACCATAAATGCGGTCATGTCGGCTGCTGGCTTTCTTCTTTGTTACAGCATCATTCCCAAGTTTGGAGAAATATTTATAAAGGCCAATTTGTATGGAATCGACATGAGTAAACGATCTAAAGAGAAGGTGTAAGTTAATCTCCGTGTTGCGTCAGCTGTGAGATGATCAGGGTTTATTCACCTGCAAATATTCATTGATCTTTAAGTTTCGCATTGGAACACATCCATTTATTACTTGCATTTGTATTTTGCTGCAATAATCTCTGAAAAAAATTCTTTAAATGCCCTGTAATTTAAAGTGTAAAGATCATGTTATAAAAACATTTTAGGACTATTGGTACTACAATTGCAACATCCTGATGCTAATATTATCAACTCCAATGCATGACCTAATTCAACGATGTTAAACATGACTGTCTCATAGATTATTGGTTAGACCCCAGTTTGGCAGTTTATGAAGGCTATTTCTATTCTTTGCACACAATTTTAACGATGTCAGCATCAGAACTAAATTTTCTATAAAATGCAGAAAATATTTATAACAAATTACAAACCTATGGTACAATTTCATGACATTATATCGAGCATAGCTGCTTTTGTTTTCAATTAAGATGTCAAAACCCCATTTTATGTTATTTTAATTTCATTATGTTGATGTATTCAAATGGTAAACAAAAGCTGTCATGTTTTTACTTCACTTTTGAAAACCTGCGTTGACAATTATGCAGTCCGCAAAAAAAATGGCGTTCCCGTATGCAAAAAGATCGGCAGCTTTTGGCACCTTCCGTAATGTGACGTGATAGTGGTCCGTCAGTGTGAGTCACTGCAGTTGACCTATGTCAAACCTGTTCATAAACACTCATTTGGTTGATCCACTCGTGGCGCCCTGTATCGTTTATTTATTAGTAACATATGTTTGAATTATTGAATTAATGTTGGAGTTCTTTAACCATTTTTTCAACTTATTGTTTTGATGACATGAGTCAAGAGCAAATATCCGTCAGATCGCCGTTCAAAGTAGCCTGCCTACAGTCAATGTTTTACCGTGCGGCGTACAATACCTGATCAAATGTTTCAAAATATATGAAAAATAAATAAAATTATGTATCAAAACTTTTTAATACAATGTTGAATATTGAAAAATTATGTTTAGCCTTCAATTTTATTTTTCCTGATTTCTGGTCTATTTCTAGATTCAGATGTAAGACAATCTAGTTTAAATATGCTGATCTTTTTTCTTATAAAATGCTTGATGTCTAATTGTCTATAGGCTTCACCCATTTAAAGTTTTCAAAAATAGACATTAAACAATTACTTCGGTTCAATAGTTTAATTTTGTAGTCAAGTTCCACGTAGGCCCTATATCATATATTAATATGTATGGCCAGTGACCCTATTATCGTTTCAAAATCATTTCTGTCCCTATGCTGATCTAGAATATCTTTTCTTATTTTTGCATAATACTAAGCAAATGACTAAACTAAGTGAAACAGCGTCTAAAAAAGTAAAAATTACCAAATATGAAGTTATATTTTTTTAACATATTTATCGATATCCAAATAACTAAAACACCTGGATAATTGACGTGTCTGTCATATATCAGTGGAATGTTAAAATGTATTGTGAATAATCATTTCATCATCATCCGGTGAAACATAGTTGGTTCAGAGAATTCAGAATCCCCAAATTTACATAATATCTATTAATATCATATTATCAAAACCTACAGAGTGAAAACGTAGCCGTTTTGTGATTCACTGTCAAAACTTACTGTAAAAATGGCCTTTCCCTGTAAAATTGGGGCATTACACTTTGAAGTTTCTTAGTTTTGAAGATACAAGATACAGATAGAATAGAAATGCAAAGAGAAGATTTGAAATACTGCGGATGGATGACCGGTTTTCCGGATATATAGGGTCCGGGTTGGTGCTCGCCGCTAATGGCTGCGATACTGCCGAAGCGGCGGTAAGCAATAATTCACTCACTCACTCCAGGTTGGTCTGACTGTATATCTCTATCTAACTCGATGAGATAAACATGGTATTAGTCAAGAAAAGACAGATATCATCTATGTTTATCTAACACATCAAACCCAAATTACTCAAAGATTTCACTTGTGTTGATGTTACAGTCCGGAAGCCCTCGGTGTGATATGTGGAGCAGTGTTTCTAATGGTCATGTTTCTCTTCATCCCTATCCCGTTCTATAAACATCTCTCGGAAACAGATGCTGGCAAGTTTCCACATCATGAGGTAAGAGCAGTGTCCAAAATATGGTAATACTTTAGAAATACTTGCCATTTAGATAGTGAAGAAATATAACATGGTTATATTTGGGGTAACACTACCTTCAATAGTACAAATTCTTGTACTTTTTCGACATGGCGAGGCGAAATGGTCGTGTGGCATGGGACTCGGCCCGAAAAAGTACAAGAATTTGTACTATTGAAGGTAGTGTTATCCCAAATATAACCATGATAATACTTGTATGTTTATATATTTAGGATTTATTGTAAATATCTTGTTACACTCGTTCTATGCCCTCATAAGCTTGTTACAGTACTATTTTACTTTATGTAATAACCCTACTTTTCTGCTTTTTATCATCAATGAATTCATAATAAAGCATCGAGTCAGAACACAATTCACATATGGTGCTTAGCCCATAACAATGTTTTGCTTTTCAACTTCTTCTCAAGAGTCAATGGCGTTCGGCTTCGGATCAAGAGGTCCGGGGTTCGAATCCCGCCAGGGGCACGGCAACTTTGTCTGCAGTAGAGAACTGTTCTACACGCATTAAGGTTTGGGTGCAATGCTACACTGAATTTCAGCGTAGTACCGTAATTCTTCTTTAATTTCGCCCCCTCTATAAGTTCGCCCACGTAAGATCATCGGACAGCCTTTTTTCAAAATACCTTTAAAAATTACAACAGTGTACCAGAAGTTCAGTATTGACAAATTAAAAATTCGACCACATTCAAAATTTTGAAATTTTTTTATTTACAGTCATGATATACAATCATCTTGTGATTTGTTTTCAGTGAGTTTATGAGAAAAGGGCGTATTTATTATTACAACAATTTTTGGAAATGTTTTAACTTGATCACGCTTGTCACAAGACATTCTAATTGATAAATGATTTATTTTCACACTTCTCAATTTATTCACTTATTGTACTTATGACATACCTTTATCAAGAATGATGTTTCATCTTATCATATTATCCTTTATAAATGATTTCATTTTTCGTAAATGAAAAGGCAGCAATCACTTCCATGTGGGGCTATAAATAGATATCACTTTGACTGTCAACACGGTAATGCTACACTATGAATTGAGTTTGTATTGAATTTTCTGATTGGCTTAGAAAAGGGAAGTCCCAAAGTTAACCAATGATAAGGCTTATAATATCTGGATGTTTGCTGGGGAGACTTGAAACGGTCACATGACTAATGATAAGTTTTTTAACATCTGGATGTTTGCTGGGGAGACTTGAAACAGTCAATTGACCTAGTTCAGTGAAATCACTGGAATATTATGGTCTATTTTTGAGTAGGATCGATGACTGGGATATTGTTTTGCCTTTACATTTTGGTAAGTCAATTTACTTATCAAATGATTTATTACTGTTGAAATATTATGACAGATGTTAGCTCATACTTACAAATATATTTCAGTTTTAAAAATCTGAATATATAATAAATTGTTTCAAAGTTTTGTGACTTGTTAATCCCTATACATACAAATAGACTCAACCAAACACCCAGAGAGACGACTGTTCACTGTCGTAGATAATCAGAACCATATATGTTCAGGTATATGTTTCAAAATATCAATAATAATTAGTTTGCATAAATAAAGCCTTTCAAAAGTAATAGAATTATTCAGCTGTCATTGTTTATGTTTGTGAGTTCTTGCAAAGCAAGCTTGTTGATATATTCTACTTGATTGTCACAATGCCGTTTCAGAAAAACTTGACAGAGAAAATATGCTTCCTAACTTTACTTTTATAGTAACAGACAATGGTTCATATTATAATTTATTGATGAATTTTACACATAGGACTCTGAACTAATGCAATAATAGTTAGGATTGGTGTATTGTTTCTTCTCAGTTCTAGGTGATACGCTTGCTAGAAGGGAATTCCGTAATGACGATAGTCTGCTGTGATTGGTTTATACTAATATAGCAACCAATCAGATTGTACTTCCTTTGAAAACAAATGGACAGCCAGCGATGCGAGACATGCGTCCAGACATGCACGCTAAAGCTAAATTACGATTCATATCATTTCAAATTTCCTGATTTATTTTGTCAATTGTAAGAACATAACAATTCAACTCCAGATTATTATTGTTTTAATTCATGGTACACAATTTAAAATCCAAATGCCATTCAAATTTCACAGAAACAATAAAAATTGAGAATCGTGGCTTCGTCGATTGTATCTTGTCTTCTGAAAAAACAAAAACGGTGTATTAGTGCATTATATGAATATATATACCATATACAAACATAATTAAAAGTTTTTGGTAACTAATATTTACGAAGTGTGTAACCTTTTTCAAATTGGTTTAAACATTTATATGAAAATCTAAAATTTCGACAAAGATGGCGCACAAACGAAGGTGAGTGGTGATAATTTCGACCGTGAACATTTTGTTAAAATATTTGGAAAATTTGAGGGTCGAAATAATGGAAGAATTACGGTATCATCCATGATTCGCTAGTTCCAGCCGATGCTCGCAGGTTTCACCGCAATGCATAGCCACATGGCGTTGTGGGCTTTCTCCCTGCCACAATACTAGCAGCCGCTATATAAGTGAAATACTCTTGAAAGCGGCGTTAAACCCCAACTCACTCACTCACTCAAGAGTCAATGGTTTCTGAGAGCTGAAACCTTGTGTATCCCTTGGGGATTAAATATTGTATTGTTCACGACCTTAAAGGGACACCTCGTCGAGGATAAATATGAGATCAGATTTATCTACCTATGCTGATTAACGTGTCTGGTAATGAGTCACAGACCCCCAATTTCAGACAATTGAAGTAATTAATAATAAAACTACTGCATGTCGACAGTGAAGCGAAGCGTAACTCGTTAGCAGACAAGTTAACCAGCATAAGCAGATAAAAGTGATCTCATTTTTATCCTCAACGCAGTGTCCCTTTAAAGAGCCATCACGGATGTTAGTGTTTAAATTTTTTGGAAAATATACTTATACCGTCATTCGCCAGAGAAATCTTTTATCTACAACATGGCATATGTTAAATAATTTTCATATCACGACAATGTATTGCAATTTGGTTTCAAAGAGAAGTATCACTTCGACTAGCGCGCGCTATGGGTATCTGACGTATATAAACAGAGTCCCCTTTTTTGCGTAATACGTACTACACAAACAGAAAGCACTTCCGAAGCGTGAAGGCTCGTCTCTAGCGCAAGTCGCCATAACAACCCATGTGCTGCACGTGTCTCTCTTGCAAAGTACCCTTGTCACACATTACTGAATGTGACGATTGCTTTACAAACTATGTTTCTAAATGTCCTGAGAATATACAAATTATTTCCTGTTAAATGTTCTTTTTATTGAGATAAGACCAGCAAATTGTGACAAATTTTTACTCTCATTAATTATAAAATTCAAGCAAAACACCTAGTTGGGTAAAACAATTATTCCAATATCTGTAGCAAATACATAATTTAAAGAAATGGTAAATAAATAACCATAAAAAAATTATATATTTCGATTTCTTTCATTGCTCATATTTTTTAATAAGCTTAACCTTAATAAGCTGGAAGGATGTACAGACTCTTTAGCCAATGAGGATTATAAACTGTAGGTTAGTTGCCTCAAGGACCACAACCTAAAAACTATTGCTGAATTTTATGTAATGGCTTGGCTAATGCGAACTAGATTGCAAACCTGTTTTTTTGTCGTCATCTCTAGAACTAAGAGACTTTGAAAGAGTCCTTGGCCCATAAAAAGGGTCAGTGAAATCCTTTTAAATGTTATGTCCCAAAATGGAATCTAAAAATTGTCATTTATCTTTATCAACTGATTTTCCAGTATGTCGAGTTCATCGCCGCTCTGCTCTCGATTTGCTGTATGATTTTCCTCGGGTTCGCGGATGACGTCATCAACCTAAAATGGAGACACAAACTACTTCTACCAACAATGGCGTCGTTACCTCTTCTTATGGTATACTTCGTCAACTTCAACTCCACGACAATCATTGTGCCGAAACCCTTGCGGCTTTTATTTGGATATGATGTAAACCTGGGTAAGAATACAAAGTTTACTTTTGAAGAGTTAGTTTATAATATACAGGGTTTTGCTTGTCCATCTGTCTTTACATGAACTTGGAACTATGGTTGCAACTTTGGATATAAAAAAACCCATGGTTTTGATTATTTTTAGTTTGGTAGAGAGTCAAGAATTCAACAAAATTAAGCTGAAAGAACTTTTTTTCTCTTGAATGTTAAGTGTTAAAATTTAAAAGAAAAGAAAATCAGAAAATATCCTTTGATCAGGGATGACTTTAGGCAGGGATTTGGGGATATTTACTCATTGATGTACCAAGATATCCCATAACAAATACTGACCAGGGGAGAAAGTCCCATTGCAAGAATGCAACATTCTTAAAATCATTATTAGGTCTTCAAGACGTATGTCTCGAAGACGTATTGTTATTATCCTGATTATTAGGTCTTCAAGACGTATGTCTCGAAGACGTATTGTTATTATCCTGATTATTTTTTTTATTATTCTTTGTACCAAATTCTGGGCACGCAGATTTCTCAGTAACGGCTGGGCCGATTTGCATGAAATTTTCAGGAAAGGTAGCCTGTAACCAAACTAAGAAGTAATTTTCTTAATTTTTGGATTTTCGACTTCTTTTGTGAGTTATCTGCCCTTGAAGTTGAAACTTCAAACCTCAATAGCTCGAAAACTTACAAAGATATTTTCAAAAAACTTTCACCAAAATGTGGGCAACAACATTCCCCATCGATTAGGCCTAGTGAGGATTTCGGCCGTAATAATAGATTTTTTTCTATTTCGAAAAAACTGAAAATTTGGTGCACTTTCGCGGTTTTGAGGGTACGTGTCTTCAAAACTCTTCTTCTTAATCACGGCAATACATACAGATATGTGTGATAGCTCATTCGAAAGCCAAGACAACGTAGAATATAATTTGCTCACAGAATTTTGAATTTCGGCCTAGAATTCGAGTAATCTGCCCTTGAATATGGTCCTTTTTAAAAAGGACGTTTTTCATCTGCAATTTCAAAGGGGCACAACTCTGTAACTAATTGACTTATGTCAAAGTTATTGATAGCCTTCTCTTTCTAATAAGGAGCTTAACAAGTCGATAATACATCAAGGTCTTATAAAAGTTGATAGTTTCGGCACAATTTGGACATATTCTCAAAAAAGTTAAATTTTGTAATTTTGAGCATTTTCAAGGGGTATATTCTTTGGAGAATTTTTGATTATGAACCAATGGAGATAGGAAGACTTTAAATAGATCATGGTGATGTAGAAACGTCATTTATTAAGGACAATATTTTTCAAGCTCAAATCTGTCTTGGTTTTTTTGTGACAAGTCATAGAAGTTTGTCATTTTTAAAAAATCGCCATTTTCAACGAAGTTGAAAGGTTCATAACTGTTTCAATTCTTATGCTATTGCAATTTTACATACACCTACGTATGCACAAATTCAAGAAGAACAACTTTTATGTTGACCGCTTTCATCAAAAAGTTGATAGTTAAGCCTCAAAGATCGCAGGCGATGTCTAGGGGTCCAAATTTAAGCATTTTTGAATATTTTCTTGAATATTCAGAACAGCATAACGCATTTATTATGTATGCAATCCAACTGATGATTACATCTTCTTAAGTGGAAATTAAAGTGCAACATTTTCTATGTTACACCTTAGTATGGAAATATTAACCATTTTGTCTTAATCGTGAGAAATGTAATCTAGGGGTCCATTAATATGTGATTTTTCCGTTTTCAGAGGGGTACCTTCTTTGGAGATTTTTTGTAAAAAAACTACTGAAGATAGAGACATGTTTGATAGCTCATTTTAAAGCGGAGAAACAGACGAATAACCCTGAGTCCAACATGGAGTTCAAGGTCAAGCAGAAGTCTTGAAGACCTAAGTATTGACGTGTCAATCCTAGTTTTTTTTATTATTCTTTGTACCAAATTCTGTGCACGCAGATTTCTCAGTAACGGCTGGGCCGATTTGCATGAAATTTTCAGGAAAGGTAGCCTGTAACCAAACTAAGAAGTAGTTTTCTTAATTTTTGGATTTTCGACTTCTTTTGTGAGTTATCTGCCCTTGAAGTTGAAACTTCAAACCTCAATAGCTCGAAAACTTACAAAGATATTTTCAAAAAACTTTCACCAAAATGTGGGCAACAACATTCCCCATCGATTAGGCCTAGTGAGGATTTCGGCCGTAATAATAGATTTTTTTCTATTTCGAAAAAACTGAAAATTTGGTGCACTTTCGCGGTTTTGAGGGTACGTGTCTTCAAAACTCTTCTTCTTAATCACGGCAATACATACAGATATGTGTGATAGCTCATTCGAAAGCCAAGACAACGTAGAATATAATTTGCTCACAGAATTTTGAATTTCGGCCTAGAATTCGAGTAATCTGCCCTTGAATATGGTCCTTTTTAAAAAGGGCGTTTTTCATCTGCAATTTCAAAGGGGCATAACTCTGTAACTAATTGACTTATGTCAAAGTTATTGATAGCCTTCTCTTTCTAATAAGGAGCTAAACAAGTCCATAATACATCAAGGTCATATAAAAGTTGATAGTTTCGACACAATTTGGACATATTCTCAAAAAAGTTAAATTTTGTGATTTTGAGCATTTTCAAGGGGTATATTCTTTGGAGAATTATTGATTATGAACCAATGGAGATAGGAAGACTTTAAATAGATCATGGTGATGTAGAAACGTCATTTATTAAGGACAATATTTTTCAAGCTCAAATCTGTCTTAGTTTTTGTGTGACAAGTCATATAAGTTTGTCATTTTTTTAAAATCGCTATTTTCAACAAAGTTGAAAGGATCATAACTGCTTTACTTCTTCTGCTATTGAAGTTTTACACACACCTACGTATGCACAATTTCAAGAAGAACAACTTTTATGTTGACCGCTTTCATCAAAAAGTTGATAGTTCCGCCTCAAAGATCGCAGGCGATGTCTAGGGGTCCAAATTTAAGCATTTTTGACTATTTTCTTGAATATTCAGAACAGCATAACGCATTTATTATGTATGCAATCTAACTGATGATTACATCTTCTTAAGTGGAAATTAAAGCACAACATTTTCTATGTTGCACCTTAGTATGGAAATATTAACCATTTTGTCTTAATCGTGAGAAATGTAATCTAGGGGTCCATTAATATGTGATTTTTCCGTTTTCAGAGGGGTACCTTCCTTGGAGAATTTTTGTAAAAAAACTACTGAAGATAGAGACATGTTTGATAGCTCATTTTAAAGCGGAGAAACAGACGAATAACCCTAAGTCCAACATGGAGTTCTAGGTCAAGCAGAAGTCTTGAAGACCTAAGTATTGACGCGTCAATCCTAGTTATTATTTAGAAATATCCCATTACTTTATTTGAAAATCCCATTGTGTAAGACAAAGGGGAGATTATTCTCACTTTGACACTCTGCTCAAGGATGATCCCTGTTTGATACTCTGTCCCCTTTACCTAAAGTAAAATACTGCGATTTAATTAATGTAGTTGTGAACCGTTTCATCTTTACATGAACATAAATGACATGCAATGTTTTAAATAAATTCCACTCGGCCATGAAAATGTAAGGTCCTTTCATGGGATGTATTATGTGAAAGACGAACTCAGAGGCCAATCTCTTTCACTGGTTATTTTAAGGCTTTCAGCTTTTTGTCACAATATTTGATTGCTGTGTTATTGGTGATCTCCAGCTAGCCTTGGTCAAGCAAATCAACTACTCAATTTCATCAACTTACCGTAACCAAAATGGCCGCTCCCACAAAAAGGTTGCCATGTTGGATATAGCTTTGTAAGGAGAGTTCTGATTGGACTATCAACTTCTGGTGCAGTACACTGACAAGCTGGCTCAGAAAAGTAACACATTTCAACAAAGCTTACCTAAGTGATAGAAACTGCCATGAGTTATGCCTTGCATGGGAAATCATGTGAAAGGATGAGGTCAAAGCCTTTGTAATACCCCTTTCTACAACTGAATTGATATAACATCTGGTTCATCCCTGAAAGTCTTGATCTAGCCTGGAACCTGTTTTATAAAAGTCTTTTACTGCTACAAATCTTATCTCCGATGATTCCATTCTTTGCCAAAATTGTATATATATTTCTGTTTTGCTTGTGGCTGCGTTGTTGGATATCAGTGATGGAAAATATAGCATGTAAGTAATGTGAGACAGGAGAATAGTGTTAGTTTTACATACGTTTAATTTGTTCAATACTGTACCGATATATATATACCATCGCTCAACTAAAATGCAGTTTAAGCATCTTTGCTGATGACAGTTACCGGTATGTTTCTATTATATCCCTGGAATGTAAATTATTAGTTTTATGTACATTATGTCTCCCCCCGAAGGGCTTTGGCGTTGTTTCCGGACCAGATCTCTAAAATTACTTGACCTATCTCCACCAGTTTTTGTATACAGCTTCCCCATATCATGTAGATGTGCTTTTTTGGGGTTTCAGCTTTTTCTAAATTTTTTGTTTTTGTTTCCATGGTGACAATATGGACTTAGTCTATTTGAATGGTTTGATTGTTTCCGGAGCAAATCTCTAAAACTACATTACCAATCTTCACCAAATTTAGTATACAGCCTCCCGATGTCATGTAGATGTGCCTTTTGTGGGTTTTAGATTTTTAAAAATTTTATTTTTGTTTTCATGGTAAGAATTTGGACTTTTTCCGGGAGCATATCTGTAAAACTACTTCACAATCCTCACAAAATTTAGTATGCTGCCTCCCAATATGATGTAGAAGTGCCTTTTGGGAGTTTGAACTTTTAAAATTTAATTGTGTTCTGTTTCTATGGCAACAACTTGGACTTTGTCTTTTGGAAGGTTAACAACTGAAATTGAATTGGGGGAAGGGGGAGACATCTTTTTTTACGAGTAAAAACACCTTCTAGTTTAATTTCTTTCTAGTTTTATAAAGAGAAGAAACATACCATAACGTACTAACGACCACCACTGCTACTACCTCCACCAATATACAGTTTAAAGAGCCATCACGGATGTTGATGAAAATATAAAAAAAATTCCAAAAATCTATCTCCGTGAAATAAATACACTTAATTTTTCCCTAATTTTTCCAACTTAAAATATGCCGAGAAATTGCATTAATTAGTAACGGTGTTTTCCAGTCTAAATATAGATCCGGTCTATTATTTTCAAGCGCAAAGCATTATGGTCTAGCTCACACACAGTAAACAAAGACACGAAAGAATAACACAAAATATGAGCAATTAAAGAAATCAAAATATATAATTGGAATAATTGTTTTACCCAACTAGGTATTTTTCTTGAATTTTATAATTAATGAGCGTAAAAATTTGTCATAATTTGCTGGTCTTATCTCAATAAAAAGAATTTTAAACAGGAAATAATTTTTATATTCTCAGGACATTTAGAAACATAGTTTGTAAAGCAATCGTCACATTCAGTAATGTGTGACAAGGGTACTTTGCAAAAGAGACACGTGCAGCACGTGCAGCACATGGGTTGTTATGGCGACTTGCGCTAGAGACGAGCCTTCACGCTTCGGAAGCGCTTGCTGTTTGTGTAGTACATATTACGCAAAAAAGGGGACTCTGTTTATATACGTCAGATACCCGTAGCGCGCGCTAGTCGAAGTGATATTTCTCTTTGAAACCAAATTGCAATACATTGTCGTGATATGAAAATTATTTAACATATGCCACCTTGTAGATAAAATATTTCTCTGACGAATGACGTTATAAGTATATTTTCCAAAAAATTGAAACACTAACATCCGTGATGGCTCTTTAAAAGGAGGGTTCTATCTGGGTATTTTTTGTTTAAACGAAATTCGAGAAGATGTTCTCGTTTACGCAAATATGATATAAATACATGATTAAAACACAGTAAAATTAAAATATATTAATGAAGTTACTATTTTGATGACTTTATATTTCATAACTTGATAAAGACAAGCGCATATTTGTTGAAAAATAAAAACAATGAGAACTGAAGCCATTCATCGGCGCTGCGAGTGCGGAAAACTTCGCTACGGACTAAAGGCATATTGTTCATTTGTTTTATTATATGTTATGTGATTTTCTGTCATTGTATATGTTTAATTTTCAAAAAAAGTATAAAATTGGGGTAAATATGGCGTGTTTTTATTTCACGTATTGCCAAGAATCCAATATGGCGGATGCTGCCGATAGATCGGTGATAGAACTTTCCCTTTAAGGCTTCTTTGGTGATGACAGTTATCTTTCTTTTAAATCTCTTGAATTTAAGATTGAGGGGGATATTTTCTTTTTGTATTGTGGTTTCCAGAACTTTAACCATGGCCATTTCTTTTGATTGGTCAGTGTTTTGGATGCTTCACATGTGTAGATCCCTTTCCACGAAACCATTCAGATGTGGTCATTTATTGAGACTCAGGACCAAAGTTTTAGATCACTGATATCAGGTAGTGGCCAGTAAATGTGCAATCTCATTTAAATCAGCTCGACACCTTGTTCGTCGATCTGAGTACTACCTGCAGAGGTCATGTCTGGTGACCTTTACTGTGACCTTTCACCTTCAGCAAATTCAGCCAATCAGAGGCTTTCTTAGATATGGTATTGAATTTGGTGTTACATATGTCAACTCAAGTCTTGCTGATTGGCTGGAGTAAAAGGTCACCTGATATGACCTCTATAGTGCAGTACTCAGATGAGAAAGCCCCAATATTATTCTGATTTAAATGAGATTGGTAAAGGTGTAATTTACGACCATTCAGGGGTAGGCGCTTGCTAGAAATCTTTACTAGCCTGAAGTGCTCTTCGGGCTAGTGACATATCTTAATCTGTAGTGCTTCAAACAAATTTCACTAGCCCTTCTGAATTTTCACTGGCCTTGGGCCAGCGGACCAGTGCGAGTGTCGATCCCTGCCATTTAGGCCATCAAGAAGATGTCAATTGACTAATATTTCTCCTCGACAGGTGTGCTCTACTACTTGTACATGGGTATGCTTGCTGTCTTCTGTACCAACGCTATCAACATCATGTCCGGAATCAACGGTCTCGAGGTCGGCCAGTCCTGGGTCATTGCGATCTCAGTTTTAATTCACAACTACATAGAACTCTCAGGTAATAGCCTAAACCTGTCTGCAGTACAAGCTTAAAGAGTTCTATAGACGAGTATCCGCCATCTTGTTTTAGCTCATCAGGCCCTTTTTCTCAAGTACTTCAAATTTGTTATATATGTGATAAATTCTCCTGGAAAATTAACATTTTGAAATTTATTTAGATTATTGTTCTAAGCCTGATGAGCTACAGAGCCAATGGCTCTATTTCTTTAATCAATACTTAAACTTTGTATGCTGAAAGTGAAAATGAGTAAGTTTTGATATAGGGGCGGCTACAGAGAGGGGCTGTAGGGGTCGCCCTTTTCATGGGTAATTTAAAAAAATGATTATTTGACCCCCCCCCCCTTTTCCGAGAGAGAGGGTGCACATACACCATACAAATACTACAGTAGTTTTCTTAACTGAATGCTCTTGTTCCTGAAGGTCCTTATTTCACACACTGGGTATGTGATTGCACTTCTGCCATATAGCCTTTTAAATATGGTCTTTCAACAAACCAATGCCATGTAAATGATATTTTTGTCTGCACGCAGGTCCGTTCCACTCGAACCATGTGTTCTCCATGTACTTCCTGATGCCGTTCCTCGGTGTGTGTTCCGCCCTCCTGCTCCACAACTGGTGAGCATGTCTGTCCGTCTTGTAATGGTCGTAATGTAGTATGACGTTGGGAATGATCAGAATATTATCTTCGTGTCGAAGTCATGAAATTAATGAAAATACGCTTAAATCATTTTTTAACCATAGACTGATGACCCACCGTCGTCACATTTAGAACGCAATGTCATAGACAAGCTTGATGTCATAGCATCAATTATGATGTCACCATGACAAAGTGATATTTTGCCCCAGGGCATCGGAGGAAAAATATTAACCCTGTTAGATTAATCTTGTAGGTAATAATATACAATTATAGACTGGTGTAAGGTCAATACCTGTTTTATGGACCCGAGACAAAGGTCAATATTGTTTTCTCAGGTCCATAATATACACTTAATTACTCATGGTGAGGTCATTATGTGAAATACAAGGACTCAAGACCTACTCCTGAGGAGGTCAGACCGCCGAGGGAATCGGGTCTGAGAGTCCTTGTATTTCACATAATGACCTCACCATGAGTAATTAAGTGTTTTATTATACCAAGCTTTTTGTTTTTCTTCTTCAGACTATAGTATGTATTTTCTTATTTGTCAAATTGAACCCATCAGTTGACGACATCTTA
Organism: Gibbula magus; assembly: GCA_936450465.1. NCBI lineage: Eukaryota > Metazoa > Mollusca > Gastropoda > Trochida > Trochidae > Gibbula > Gibbula magus. The sequence goes on from OW388298.1 coordinate 42,588,074, forward strand.
AAAGCGAACGTCAAAACAAACAGTCACGTGACAAATCATGTGACGAGTCAATATCTCAGGTCACTGACAGAAATTTCTGTCACAAAACTGACCTCATCACTGGAATCGGAGGTCAATGTACAAATATATTTTTCGATCACGTGGTGTGAACTGGCCAATGATATTCTTACAAATTTAAAAGAGGTATAATAAAAAGAGAATACTAAACGACGTTCCGTTATACAAATACCATCTCACAAGTTTCATAAATATGTTATTAAACGGAAACGAGTTAAGTATTTTATTTATTACTGACTGATTTAAAAGCCACTTAATCCCACAAACTCGTCGATAAATGGGACACACTTCTTTGCGACCGGGCCGCTGACATTGTGACGTCATATTTTTGCCATTACGACGTCACGTAAATCGGCAACACGCGATGTTATTACATTAAGTGTAATAACACGGTAGATTTATTAAACCGTGATATTTTCAACAGCTGAGTAATAAAAACAGTTATTGACCGAATTCGCTAGTCCATAATTGTTTTATTATGTATTTAATACATCACGTTATGAAACACGTAGTGGCAAGTGGTTCTGTGCTTAGCTCAGTCGACCGCTATCAGTGGAGTTAAGCAACAATGGGCGCGGCTCGCCGCATGGGTGGGTTACCCGCTTCATTGCTGGATAAACTGAGAGTTTGAAGGGTCATTCCCTGCCCCACACTGAGACATGAGTTGAGAGACTTGTGGTGTCACCCTGGGTAAGTGACTTCGTTCGAAGTGTTCCTCTGTCCACCCAGCAGTAAATGGGTACCTGGTATGATACGATGGTAGTCTGAATTTGAACCATGAGCACCTGACAGGCGACCGGTTGTAATCTCCTACGGGAGTGTTCTGTACTCGTTGACTGGAGGTAATATGTCGACCAGTGCTTTGAGCATGCAATGTGCATGGATATATGCGCTATATAAATGGTCTATTACTATTATTATTACTATTACATCTTACCTCCAACTTTCAACTTGGTTTTTAAAGCTAAGTTTGTGTCAAACAGGTACCCATCAAGAGTGTTTGTCGGCGACACCTTCTGCTACTTCGCGGGGATGACATTCGCAGTTGTGGCAATCCTGGGACACTTCAGCAAAACGATGTTGTTGTTCTTCATTCCTCAAGTCATCAACTTCGTCTTTTCAATACCACAAATATTCAAGTTTGTGCCTTGCCCAAGACATCGGTTACCAAAGTAAGTTTGTATTATTAACCTGTTGCATTTCTGGTGCAGCGATTCACTATCTTGACACAACAAAGCGAGGGAAATACAGCAAGGGTTAAATCAGCCAGTAATGCGGACTGGCAAGAGTTATGCCTTGCGTTTGGAAGTTGATATATTCATGATTTTCTGTCAATAGCCCTTGGCAGAATCCAGAGTATTATTTCATAATTTGAGTGTGAAATAATCTGTTATTTCAATGAAATTAACCCTTATCAGGCCTCAGTGATAAGCTCTAGCGAAATGTGATAAACTTTTCCGCCACTTGCGTGACTTCATTAGGTCAATCTTAAGTCACCATGCTGTGAGCTTGCTATAGAAATCTGTCAATTTCAACATAAAAATAATTATATAATAAACACAAAATCTGTTTTTCCTCCCTGTTCCTGTAGAGAGGCCACACAGAAAAGGTTTTGTCTCACAATCATATTAACAGACGTTAATATATTGCAATCATTCGGAAAACACCCAAGTGTATATTTGAAACGGTACACTTGAAATTCTTTTCAATGCATATTGCAGTGTAGAACACTGAATTGGTACATTTTTCATTTCTGTTTAGAACTAAGAATGCAACAAACTAATGTCTCAACAAAATATATTCTTCTTGAAAATAAAGTCCAATAAATGTAAAACTTGAAAAACTTGAAAAATATTTAATATATTTTTATTTAAAAAATAATAACATAAGATATGGCATAGCGTACAAATCGTAAATACACTTTGACGCAACTACAACAAACCGAAAACAAAATGTTGTGGTTCAACTAATTTCGTTGTGAACTGTTTGACCCCTATTTAATTCCTCTTACAGATACGACCCCAAGGAAGACAAGGTGGGGATGAGTTACACAAGCTTCAAGAAAAAAGAACTTGGCTTTCTCGGCAATCTCTCTATTAAAATCTTCTCATTACTTCGCCTCATCAAAATACGTGAAATAACGGATAAAGATGGCGACATGATTGAGGTTAACAATTTCACGATAAACAATCTTATACTGCGCTTTCTCGGTCCACTTCACGAGAGAACCCTTGTCCTAATCATTCTTAGTTTTCAGGTGAGTAGCATTCTTTATCCAAGATCTCGTAGTTCCTCAAATAATCACTCTCTTTTATTGATAAGAGTAACATTAAGTTTCTGAAATGAAAATTTTGGGAAAAATATCCAATTTTTGAAAAGGTGATTCAATAAAAAATAGATTTTGAAAACTCGATTTTATTCAAGATCTCATATTTTCTCAAATAATCACCCTCTTTTATTTGATTGGAGTAATATTTACTCTCTGAATTGATAAATTTGGGAGAAAATGTAAAAAACGGTAATTAATTAAAATATAGTCTTTGAGAACTCGTCTTTTTCCAAGATCTCATATTTCTTTAAATGATCACCCTCTTTTATTATGAGTAACATTTAGTCACTGAATTCAAAATTTCCCCCAAAATTTCCCATTTTCAAAATGGTTATTAAATAAAAAATACTTCTTTAAGAGGCATTTATATGGATTTACAACTTCTTTATTGCAAAGATATGCAATGTTTCGGTGTAGATACTAACACGGTTATCAAGCAAATGATACTGAACATTGTGGTATGGCATATATATATACATGGGATATGTTTTTACAATTGAATGTGTTGATGTACAACGTGATTTTAATGAATTAGCTTGAAGTATCACCAGCTCTCAATCAACAGCCATCTCTATCTCAATCTGGCTTCTCCACTGCCTGTCCATTAGTATCTACATCGAACGGTTGCATATCTTTGCAATAAAGAAGTTGTAAATCCATATAATTGTTTATTCTTCTAAATAAAAAATTGTCTGTGAGAATTCATCTTTAACAAGATCTGAGATTAAGACAGCCCTCAAATATTCACCTTTTTTTATTTAGAGTAACATTTAATCACTGAATTGAACATTTCTGAGAAAAACAATTCTAATTAAGATATAAAGTAATCTCTTAGAACTCATTGAATTTAACTCTTAACTCTTTTTTTTCAGGTATTCTGCAGTGTAGTAGCTTTTTTCATCAGATATCAATTGTCAAGGCTTTTTTATTAAGCTTTTTAAAAACTGTTTGTTGTTGTTATCATGTTAAGCTTGTCAATTTATGTTTTCAATGTATTTATTTGATATGTGTATACTCGAATATTTAAAATGCTGAGCATTTGCTAAGTAAATAACAGTGTTTTTATTGCTCGTATTATATGTGTTAACAATCTTTGTAGACTTATTCTGCCTAAACTACTGTTTGATGCTGTAAATTGTTTCTGTTTAAGGAATGATGTTTTTATTCTCATAATTTTGGTTCTCATGGACCAATATTTTGTTATTTGTCTATATATTGTCTATGTGTCATTTGTTGAATTATGAATTCTATCTTTTGCCACTGGTTAAAACAATATACAGTATGTCAGGGTATTCCGGATCACTAAGGAAAGAGCGACTGCATGCTCGTACGTAAAGACAAAATCTAAAGACAATTTCTGTGTAAGCAATCTTTCATCTTATTATATCAAAATAAGAGATCAATAGATTAATAGTGAAAACTGACAAATAAAATCCTCCGCCGTTACGCTAGTTCCGGATCATTTCAGGGTATTCCGGATCATGTGACAAAATGAGGTCGCGTCTGGCTATTACACAGCTGACCACAATGATAGGTATGCTCGTAATAGGGCACGCAAGTAAACTCCCGGCTCCCAAGAAGTGAAACAATTATCTCATCTTGAAGAACATTGACAGAGTTTTAAAATAAGACATTGAGTGAAGAAATCCATTGTGTTTTGCACTCCCTAGATTTAAAGGGGCAGTAGCACGTTTTTTGGAAAATTTATTTTTTCAAATTTCCAATTTATAATAATAGTTTATGTCATTTAAATTAACTTTAGAGGGTAAAACATCTTATTACACAAACCAATTATCTGTAGTGGTAAAAACTATGTTGTGTATAAAGCAAAAATTGCATGGCGGCCATTTTATTGTGAACACAATTTATTATTTTGTATTACAAAAACGATTCCCATGGCTTTACCGAAACATGTACATTTTCATTTTCAACATTATTTTCCGAAGAGAGAAGGATGTTTTACTATTGGTGAAATTATTTTTCAAATACATTTCATCAACTTATTTTAGCGAAAAAACGTGCTACTGCCCCTTTAAATAGACGTCCGAGTGATCCGGGATACCTTTACACTCTGTACTGCCACTGAACTGCCACTGCAATGGTAAATGCAGCAAGTAACAAATTAACCCTCTATCTGCTCCATAATTCCTGTCCTGACCAATACAGGAGACCCCACCCCAAAAGAGTTTTGCATGTAAATGTGATAGACCCCAGAGTGATATCCTTCTTGGATCTGCCGATCGACAGCTCACAATCAGTCCTGGATAAGAAACGTAGTTGCAATTAATGATTCCTGTGAGATTATTAACTACCTTTCGAAGGAATAGGGAAATATTAGACAATCATCAATGTGCAATGAGTTGAAGTTCAGAAGTATTAGCTTTATTCCGTCGTTAACTTTGCTGCTGCATCAAAAGCACATTTTATCAATTTTCTAGATATTAAAGCTTTGTGTAAATATCCGTACAATTCTAATTTGCTTATTATTTGATTTTGTCTTCGATAGAGGTCTTCAATGTCATCCAACTTTACACATTTTAATCATTATCTATGAATTTGTCTTTTGCTACAACAAATTTCCCCATTATCAGTGAGAACCAGAGGTATGTATGTGAGTTTGTTTGCGTCTGCTCTTGATCAGAGGCCTGCTCCTTTCAATTTACTGAAGTTTGTTCCGAACATGCGTGGAGTGTCTCTGAACACTGTTCTGGGCACGCGGAACATGTTCCATTGCTGTGCACCTTCTATTTCAAGGGAACATGTTCTACATGCCCAGAACAGTGTTTGCAGACACTTCTTTCATTTCACACATGTAACAGACGTTCAGAACATTCTTAAAAAAACGAAAGGAGCAGGCCTCAGTTTTAACCTCTAATTGCCTTTCTGGGTTACCTCCCTTTATAAGCTCATAACTGAAAAGAAGGAAACCTCGGCCATGTTCAAGAGAGGTTTAAAAGTAATTGCTAGTTGAGCGATTATTTTTAAACCTCTCTTGAACGCGATTGCTCAATGTAGCGCTACGTAGCAAGGCAAGCGAACTTTGAGGTTTTGCACCATGTCGTTCAGAAGAGAATGAGCGCTACTTGAACGCTACTTGAACCCGGGGCTCTGTTCATAACAGTGAGCACTTATAATCGCAATTGCTCAATGTAGCGCTACGTAGCAAAGCGTGCATACCTCCAGGCATCGCACCATATCGTTCAATGTAGCGCTCAATGAGCGATTATGAGCGCTCGCTGTTATGGAACGGAGCCCTGTACATTTGTTATGCTATACTTCCTCTACTGGGTTGGTCGGTACAAATATTTCATTAGATAATATCCGCCATTCTCTTCCCACCGAGCATCCTCCAAGCAGCGTTGTGCGCATGTCAAGTCAAGCTTACACACCCCTGCCGTTAGGTCATTTGCATATGACCTATGCCCTCTGACCGTAAGCTCCGAACAGCGTTCGATGTCCTTCACCCCGGATGTAAACAAAATGGCGACTCCGAGATGACTGAATCAACAAGGTTTTTGCATGAGATCATTTGTTTTTGTTGTTTTAAGTAAACAAAACTAGTACCTATTTATAATAGAAATAGTTGCGTTTGTAATATTTCCATGTACCATCGTTTTTCTACACGCGCAAATTTTGTTGAAAATCAACATACAGCGTTGACAAGCAAACCAATGAACTACTCGGCAACGGACGACAAACGCTGTACAAAATAACACCAACTATAATCGTAATGTTTTGAAGATTTGTTCACCTTATACTTACTGAAGTTGATATATTTTGAAAAAACTTTTATTTCTAAACGAACTATTAAAATAACAACATTGCACTCGATCTTGCTCGTATCCCCTACAGTTTCTGCTAAAATTTAGCAGGCGGAGGGAACGGCTAGTGGCAGGGGTCTGAAAGCTAACGAAGGAGGAAGTCCGGAGTGCGCAGACCGGCTGCGTGGAGGATGCCCACCGAGGTTACTCCACTCAGGTCTTCCATCCTAACCTCTGTTGCATATGGAGCATAAAAAGAGAATCGTCATTGGTTGCTTCATCAGTTTTGCAATCCGCGACATTCTTTCAAACTGAGAATTCTGTATTTGTCGAAATAACTAAAGTTGCGTCACCTTGCGTTACAAGACAGAAGCGGGTTTGAAAAGAAAAACAATGTTTGATTTGACGTTACCAGCCTTGCAAATCAGGGGATTCTTCGAGAATCATGAAATCGAGGTTTTGGGGCAGAAAGGTACCATGTGCATATTTCCTCATTTTGAGAAAATCGCATTTTTAGTTTCCAATGTTCATATCTCTTGCACTGAAAATGTTGATATAATAATTTCAAGGATTTTAAATGAAGGTGGCTTGGTTTAAACATATTTATTCACATTAATTTTACATGAATTAGGACAGACAAGGTGGCTTTCAAGTATAACATGCCTTATTGTCTCTCGCAAATACAACCATAATTTCTTAATTTATATGTTAATTATTGCAGATGGTAACGCCGTTTTGTTCAATCACTTGAGACAGAAAGGTATCAAGTGGCACTTGGTCCCTTTCTGCACTGACATTTCGCCAATGTTAAGCTCGAGTTACAGTGCTTTAAGGTACAAAGTGACACTTGGTTCCTTTCTGCACAAAAGATTTCTGAGTTAATCACTTGGTTTCTTTTTACATAATTAAATTTTTCAGTGATTACTGAAGATAGAGTTTCCAAATTTTTACACAACATGGAGAACATTGAAGCGATCAATAATTTCTAAAAAAAAAAGTGAAAATGTGCCAAAAATGCACTTGGTACCTTTCTGCACCAAGCCCATGAAAAATTGCCCAAACATAGAGGTTATGATGAAAGAACTGAGTTGAGAGCCTCCGTGTGAACAGGATGAATATCCGCCACTGTATTGTTTTAACTTTCGTTATTTGATTGGGTGTATTGTGTTAAAAACCTGATGATTGTAAAAGTGTTTCATTGGCAGTATCGTTGCTAAATTTGCTGAATTTAGATGTGTAAACTTTGCAATCATTTATTGTGTAGACTTATTTTATGTGAAGCTGTTTGTGAGTAAACTTTATGATCTAAGTGTATGTTAAATGTTTTAATTTGAGTTATTACAGTAATAGTGAAATGGGACTTTTCAACATTTGGATGTTGCATAATCTGTTTTGCTGTCATTGTTGGCTTACTAAAATCAAATAATATTTTGTACATGTTAGTGAAGATTTTATGCAAACTAAACTTTCCTAGTAACTATTTGATTAGTTTGAAGTGATTATGTAATATTGATGGATGAGTAATATGTCAATCACACTCTCAGCCATATTGGAGGCAGACGTGAAATTATGCATCGATTCTTGTGAAATTTAAAATTTTTAAAAATCATTTATATGAATGTAATATCGTCATGAATACTTATTAATCATGTGCATAGATATAATAATAAGTAATTTGATTATTAGTATAATGTTAGTTGAATGGATGTGTTGACATATTGTTATCCGCCACGGTTGTTGTGCTGTAAATCCATCCTGTATCTCTAGGCAAACTGCTTACAAGCTTCCTGTGCCAGAGGCGGGATAGCGCGCGCAGTGGTAAGCTAGTTTAGCTTTGGATCAAGAGGTCCGGGGTTTGAATCCCGCTAGGGGCTAGGGAGCTTTGCCTGCTGTAGAGAACTGTTCTACACGCAGTAAGGTTTGGGTGCAATGCTACACTCAATTTCAGAACAGTACCACCCATGGTCCGCTAGTTCCAGCAGATGCTTGCAGGTTTCGCCGCAATGCATAGCCACAATTGTTGCTGGCTTTCTCCCTGCAATAATACTAGCGGCAGTGCTTTAAGTAGAATACTCTTAAATCTTAAACCTAATCTCTCCGAGGATCGTCCTCAGAATAGTCATTGTCAATGGTCTCTCTACAGATTATGATGATCAATATAGATGTTAAAGCACATATAATGTCACCTTAAGAGCCAACTTCCCCTAAGACTCATAAGTTGAAACCTACAAGCCATAGCCCATCCTCGGTTACCCAGGGTTTTATATATGCTCCGTTACTCTCCACTATATCACCCCTAGGACACTCTATCAGAGAAATCTGTATTCAAATTACCCATCCTTGGCCGGCGTGACGAAATCAGTAACCAATGAAAATCCTGGACAGGATAAGACGGAAATGGTCAAGGGAGAAAACCGCTGACGGATAGCTAACAGAATGACCTAGCCCGGGAGGTGCGTGCTTTACAGCGTAGTGATATGAATTGTCATTGGCTAGCAGGTCCAAGCTGTGTAGCAGTTTGATTGGCTCAAGGGTGGGTAATTTGAGTACAGATTTCTCTAATGGAATGTCCCAGGGGTGATATAGCTGAGAGTAACAGAGCATATATAAAACCCTGGGTAACCGAGGATGGCCATTGTTGAAATAAGCAAACCTCCTGACAATCTGTCTTATCTAGTCAATGTTCTGTCTGTCAAGGACAAGCTGGCATAACCTGTGGAAGGCATCACCATTGAGATATTGTCGTTAAAACGGGATGCAAACCCTGATTGGCCCTGTCGAATATTTATAATCATTGTTTGTGTTTTTATTTGAGTGAAATGTCAAATTTGTAATGGTTTTGCTGATTCTGATATTGTCTCATCCCTGTTCAACCAGGCGGAACGTTCCTTGGTGTACACTAGCCCTGGGGTCAAGGTGCCTGTTAGGTTTAATTCTAATTACCTCCCTTGAGTCAACTTGCATCCTCAAGGTATTTTTGTCCATTTCACTACACACAGTTTGTAGCATGGACAATGTTCGTAAAGCTGGTTAGCCATCCTGCACATTCAAGGTATTTAAAGCATTTTCAATAATTAAAGGGGCAGTAGCAGTAGTAGCAGTAGTTTTTTATTTAGAATAATGGTTTATGTCATTTATATTTACTTTAGAGGGTACAACATCTTATTACACAAACCAATTTTCCGTAGTGGTAATACCGGTGTTGTGTATAAAGCAAAAATTGCATGGCAGCCATTTTATTGTGAACGCATTTTATTATTTCGAATGACAAAAAACGATTGCCATGGCTTTACCGAACCGTGTACACTCATTTATAACTTGACTTTCCGAAGAGAGAATGGTGTTTTACTGTTGGTGACATTATTTTACAAATACATTATATCGACTTATTTGAGCGAAAAAACGTGCTACTGCCCCTTTAAGTAGTGAAATGAATTTTAATACCCCGAAGGCCCAGGATGACTGACTGGCTCCAGTGTTACCGTATGTTAGATCTGAGTATCAGAACGTTTCCCATTGGTTGTAGCAGATCTTGTCCAAGAGCTGCCATTATTAAAGCTGATTGACTGATGAAATAAATTCAATTGATACCATAACTTCACCTCTGTCTTTCTTGTATGTTGGATTTAAATACAGGTTATTCTTAGGACCAAAGGTGATTTTATAATGGTGAGTTCACACTGTGCAATTTGTGGCATACAACATGTTGCATGCATCAAGTTTTATGCAACAAATTGTAAATGCATCTTCAGAGCACCAATTCACTAATCCTTGACATCCCCTCTTTATCTAAATTCCCCCACAAGGCATAACTTGGCCCAGTCTCCCAGCAAGGCTTAAATTAGCCAGTGATTGAGACTGATACTTGATATGCTTTGATTATTCTCCTTGTTAAAGAGATGAGTCCCCTTAATTGGCCACTATTTGGCAATAATGAATTCAGCAATTCTAAAGAGTAAGTGACGGATAAACGTCTGTATGAGAATTTTCTTGGTTTTCTAAGGCCTGAACCCAAGGTGATCATCTGAGGAATTTGCTTTCCTAACATAGAATGCCAGGGATTTGAGTATAATGAAACTTAAGCACAGATTTTAAACAGGCACTTACAGAAAACCCCACTTTTAGCTCATCAATTAGGCTTATGGCCAGAACCACTGCACCTCCAATGCTGAAATTTTTGGGGTGCTAACTAGCACCTAGTGGACTAAAGTTTGTTCATTTGGTCCTTATGCCCACTTGGCAGGCATTTTTATTGAAACATTTCCATGACTTCTTCTCCGAAAACAGTTGACATAGGAAGCTTAAATTTTCAGAATAACATATTTGTTCCATGAAGACTAAAGTTTGTTCATTTCGTCTTGGTCCCCACTCAAATATGGATGTGTCAGGAGGTCCAACCTAAAAATCTTCCAACGACTTCTACCCAAGAACCAGCAATGCTAGAAAGCTAACATTTTTGGAATATGATATTTGAATAGTGGAATGGTGAATTTGTAAATTTAATGAACTTACTCCCAAAAATAACGGCGTGATGGGGTGCAAAATACTGTTGGTTCTTCATCTGTACTATTAAAGATAGTGTTATTCCAAATGTAATAATGTAATAAACGTTTAAATGTTAAAAAAAATTCATATTTAAATATTGCCGTGAAGTATCAAACGCACCCTATTTTATTACTGTAATCCCAAAATTAAGCCAAATACAGCTTCTATACTCTTGAGCTCGCATGTTGGTTATCCGTTTCAATCTTGGGCAGGCAGAACTTGTTATCAAGTGTCTACGTATTACAAAATGGTCTGTATGTGCCAGGTGCAAGCCTAGTGACTGTGTTCAGTCAGTGCAGAGACCATAAAATAAAGGGACTATAGACTCCGCAGTAGATTATCATCAACTATGTGTGCCTCGGCCAGATGTGAAATCGACCCGACTTGAAGCCCTGCTGTGATTGCAAAATGTCAAGAATGGAAATATCATGTAATATTTACAATACACAATTTGGAACTTTGTCATATCTTTATTCCATACATATTGGTAACCAATGAAATAGTTTAATATTAAATGAGTAATAAGGGAAACAAAATCGCAACTTTTATTTTATTCCGAGACGCCATTTTGTTCTAGCGAGGCACACAAATATTCCCGCCAAATAGTCCAATGGTCTCTGGTCAGTGTTGACCACTAAACCAGCAGCTCGTTACAAGTGCATCCATTGTGTTGTCTGGGTCACATATGCCACAAGTTATAAATTGTGGCATTTTGTCGAGACTGTTGCCGACAATTGCCATTTTGATGATAGTCGGCTCAGTTTACAGTTATGCACATCTATATAGTACATACATACTGCGAAATAGAATTGGCTGTGTGGATTTCTAGATCTTGTTTCGATAGTTTCTTCTATATCGTAATGTTGTAGTAATCATAGTAATCGTTCCTTTAAATGCTGATTAAAGTAACTATAAACAGAGAAATCGCCTTGGATATAAAGATAAAAGTAGTGATTTCTGATCGAAAACCGGACAATGCACCGCGAGTGACGCACGTTAATTAGTCAAACGTAATTTTGGAAACTTATTTAAAACGGGCAAAAAGACAACTTTGGGTCGATATAGTTTAATAGCTCTTATAACCACTGTGCATGTAAATGGGACGTGTTATTTCGGTTTCTGCGCGTATAAAATGATGTTGTTCGATTTTAATTAGAAACTACGAATTATGGGGATGAATAAGCAAGTTCAGTGAAATTATTTGAACTGAAATAAGCACATATCGTTTGTTGGCACATATTAAAGTCAAATAAAATTTTATGAAACACAATGGATGCATCTTTAAAAGAAGGGTTCTATTGGGGTATTTTGGGGGAAACAAAATTCGAGAGGATATTCCTGTTTACACGTATATGTTATTGATACATGACTAAAACACAGTCAAATTGAAAGATACTAATGAAGGTAATATTTTGATGAATTTATATTTCACAACTTGATAAATACCACAGGGGCGTGTATCGCTTAGAAACAGCGTTTGAAAGACATATACGTTTACAGACCCTACGATATGACCATATAAAAGGAATTATGGTAGGGTCTATATAGGTATATGTCTTTCAGACGCTGTTTCTAAGCGACACACACCCCTGTGATTGAGACAAGCTCACATTTGTTGAAAAATGAAAACAAAGAGAACTGAAACCATTCATCGCCGTTAAGAGTTGGAAAACTTCGCTACCGCATAACAGCAAATTGTTAATTAGTTTTATGACATGTAATATGTTACCATGTGAAAACTCTATCAGTGCATTTTTAGCTCATCAGGCCTGAAAGGCCCGATGGGCTTATGGCATGGCATGGTGTCCGGCGTCCGTCCATCCGTCCGTCCGTAAACTTTTCGCTTTTTCGACTTCTTCTCCAGAACCAATGACTCCACAGAGCTGAAATTTTATGTGCAGACTCCTTGGCCAATGGGGATTCTAAATTGTAGATTTCGTGACCCCATGACCCCAAATGGGGTCACAGGGGTCACATCCATAAAAACCTATTTTCATCTTCTTCTCCAGTTCCAACAGGTCTAGAGAGCTGAAAAGTTGTGTGCAGACTCCTTGGCCCATGGGGATTCTAAATTGTAGATTTTGTGACCCCATGACCCCAAATGGGGTCACAGGGGTCACATCCTTAAAAACCTATTTTCATCTTCTTCTCCAGTTCCAAAAGGTCTAGAGAGCTGAAAAATTGTGTGCAGACTCCTTGGCCCATGGGGATTCTAAATTGTAGATCTCGTGACACCATGACCCCAAATGGGGTCACAGGGGTCACATCCTTAGAAACCTATTTTCATCTTCTTCTCCAGTTCCAAAAGTTGTAGAGAGCTGAAAAGTTGTGTGCAGACTCCTTGGGTAATGGGGATTCTAAATTGTAGATTTCGTGACCCCATGACCCCAAATGGGGTCACAGGGGTCACATCCTTAAAAACCTATTTTCATCTTCTTCTCCAGTTCCAAAAGTTCTTGGGAGCTGAAAAGTTGTGTGCAGACTCCTTGGGTAATGGGGATTCTAAATTGTAGATTTCGTGACCCCGTGACCTCAAATGGGGTCACAGGGGTCACATCCTTAAAAACCTATTTTCATCTTCTTCTCCAGTTCCAAAAGGTCTAGAGAGCTGAAAAGTTGTGTGCAGACTCCTTGGCTAATGGGGATTCTAAATTGTAGATTAATGACCCCATGACCCCAAATGGGGTTACAGGGGTCACAACCTTAAAAACCTATTTTCATCTTCTTCTCCAGTTTCAAAAGTTCTAGAGAGCTGAAAAATTGTGTGCAGACTCCTTGGGTAATGGGGATTCTAAATTGTAGATTTCGTGACCCCGTGACCTCAAATGGGGTCACAGGGGTCACATCTTTAAAAACCTATTATCATCTTCTTCTCAAGTTCCAAAAGGTCTAGAGAGCTGAAAAATTGTGTGCAGACTCCTTGGCCAATGGGGATTCTAAATTGTAGATTTCGTGACCCCGTGACCCCAAATGGGGTCACAGAGGTCACAACCCCAAAAACCTATTTTCATCTTCTTCTCCAGTTCCAAACGGTCTAGAGAGCTGAAAAGTTGTGTAGACACTCTTTGGTCAAAGGTGATTCTTAATTGTAGGATTGGTGACCCTATGACTCCAAATACAGGTCACAGGGGTCATGATCTAAAAACCTATTTTTTGCTTGTTAACAATGTATTACTTGAGATAACTTAGATATTCAACCTTAGATAATAAATCAAATCCTGATGAGCTACAGAGCCCATGGCTCTATTTTTAGCTCATCAGGCCTGAAAGGCCCGATGGGCTTATGGCATGGCATGGTGTCCGGCGTCCGTCCATCCGTCCATCCGTCCGTCCGTCCATCCGTAAACTTTTCGCTTTTTCGACTTCTTCTCCAGAACCAATGACTCCACAGAGCTGAAATTTTATGAGCAGACTCCTTGGCCAATGGGGATTCTAAATTGTAGATTTCGTGACCCCATGACCCCAAATGGGGTCACAGGGGTCACATCCTTAAAAACCTATTTTCATCTTCTTCTCCAGTTCCAAAAGTTCTTGGGAGCTGAAAAGTTGTGTGCAGACTCCTTGGGTAATGGGGATTCTAAATTGTAGATTTCGTGACCCCGTGACCTCAAATGGGGTCACAGGGGTCACATCCTTAAAAACCTATTTTCATCTTCTTCTCCAGTTCCAAAAGGTCTAGAGAGCTGAAAAGTTGTGTGCAGACTCCTTGGCTAATGGGGATTCTAAATTGTAGATTAATGACCCCATGACCCCAAATGGGGTTACAGGGGTCACAACCTTAAAAACCTATTTTCATCTTCTTCTCCAGTTTCAAAAGTTCTAGAGAGCTGAAAAATTGTGTGCAGACTCCTTGGGTAATGGGGATTCTAAATTGTAGATTTCGTGACCCCGTGACCTCAAATGGGGTCACAGGGGTCACATCTTTAAAAACCTATTATCATCTTCTTCTCAAGTTCCAAAAGGTCTAGAGAGCTGAAAAATTGTGTGCAGACTCCTTGGCCAATGGGGATTCTAAATTGTAGATTTCATGACCCCGTGACCCCAAATGGGGTCACAGAGGTCACAACCCCAAAAACCTATTTTCATCTTCTTCTCCAGTTCCAAACGGTCTAGAGAGCTGAAAAGTTGTGTAGATACTCTTTGGTCAAAGGTGATTCTTAATTGTAGGATTGGTGACCCTATGACTCCAAATACAGGTCACAGGGGTCATGATCTAAAAACCTATTTTTTGCTTGTTAACAATGTATTACTTGAGATAACTTAGATATTCAACCTTAGATAATAAATCAAATCCTGATGAGCTACAGAGCCCATGGCTCTAATTATAGCTCATCAGGCCTGAAAGGCCCGATGGGCTTATGGCATGGCATGGTGTCCGGCGTCCGTCCATCCGTCCATCCGTCCGTCCGTCCATCCGTAAACTTTTCGCTTTTTCGACTTCTTCTCCAGAACCAATGACTCCACAGAGCTGAAATTTTATGAGCAGACTCCTTGGCCAATGGGGATTCTAAATTGTAGATTTCGTGACCCCATGACTCCAAATGGGGTCACAGAGGTCACATCCTTAAAAACCTATTTTCATCTTCTTCTCCAGTTCCAAAAGGTCTAGAGAGCTGAAAAGTTGTGTGCAGACTCCTTGGCCAATGGGGATTCTACATTGTTGATTTTGTGACCCCATGACCTCAAATGGGGTCACAGGGGTCACATCCTTAAAAACCTATTTTCATCTTCTTCTCCAGTTCCAAAAGGTCTAGAGAGCTGAAAAGTTGTGTGCATACTCCTTGACCAATGGGGATTCTAAATTGTAGATTTCGTGACCCCATGACCCCAAATGGGGTTACAGGGGTCACATCCTTAGAAACCTATTATCATCTTCTTCTCAAGTTCCAAAAGGTCTAGAGAGCTGAAAAGTTGTGTGCATACTCCTTGGCCAATGGGGATTCTAAATTGTAGATTTCGTGACACTGTGACCCCATTTGGGGTCAATGGGGTCACATCCTTAAAAACCTATTTTTATCTTCTTCTCCAGTTCCAAAAGGTCTAGAGAGCTGAAAAGTTGTGTGCAGACTCCTTGGCCCATGGGGATTCTAAATTGTAGATTTCGTGACCCCATGACCCCAAATGGGGTCACAGGGGTCACATTCTTAAAAACCTATTATCATCTTCTTCTCCAGTTCCAACAGGTCTAGAGAGCTGAAAAGTTGTGTGCAGACTCCTTGGCCAATGGGGATTCTAAATTGTAGATTTCGTGACCCCGTGACCCCAAATGAGGTCACAGAGGTCACAACCCAAAAAAACTATTTTCATCTTCTTCTCCAGTTCCAAAAGGTCTAGAGAGCTGAAAAGTTGTGTAGAGACTCTTTGGTCAAAGGTGATTCTTAATTGTAGGATTGGTGACCCTGTGACTCCAAATACAGGTCACGGGTCATGATCTAAAAACCTATTTTTTGCTTGTTAGCTCATCAGGCCTGAAAGGCCCGATGGGCTTATGGCATGGCATGGCGTCCGGCGTCCGTCCATCCGTCCGTCCGTCCGTAAACTTTTCGCTTTTTCAACTTCTTCTCCAGAACCAATAACTCCACAGAGCTGAAATTTTATGTGCAGACTCCTTGGCCAATGGGGATTCTAAATTGTAGATTTCGTGACCCCATGACCCCAAATGGGGTCACAGGGGTCACATCCTTAAAAACCTATTTTCATCTTCTTCTCCAGTTCCAAAAGGTCTAGAGAGCTGAAAAGTTAGTTGCAGACTCCTTGGCCAATGGGGATTCTAAATTGTAGATTTCGTGACCCCATGACCCCAAATGGGGTCCCAGGGGTCACATGTTTAAAAACCTATTTTCATCTTCTTCTCCAGTTCCAACAGGTCTAGAGAGCTGAAAAGTTGTTTGCAGACTCCTTGGCCAATGGGGATTCTAAATTGTAGATTTCGTGACCCCATGACCCCAAATGGGGTCACAGGGGTCACATGTTTAAAAACCTATTGTCATCTTCTTCTCCAGTTCCAACAGGTCTAGAGAGCTGAAAAGTTGTGTGCAGACTCCTTGGCCAATGGAGATTCTAAATTGTACATTTCGTGACCCCATGACCCCATGACCCCAAATGGGGTCACAGGGGTCACATCCTTAAAAACCTATTTTCATCTTCTTCTCCAGTTCCAAAAGGTCTAGAGAGCTGAAAAGTTGTTTGCAGACTCCTTGGCCAATGGAGATTCTAAATTGTAGATTTCGTGACCCCATGACCCCAAATGGGGTCACAGGGGTCACATCCTTAAAAACCTATTTTCATCTTCTTCTCCAGTTCCAAAAGGTCTAGAGAGCTGAAAAGTTGTTTGCAGACTCCTTGGCCAATGGAGATTCTAAATTGTAGATTTCGTGACCCCATGACCCCAAATGGCGTCACAGGGGTCACATCCTTAAAAACCTATTTTCATCTTCTTCTCCAGTTCCAACAGGTCTAGAGAGCTGAAAAGTTGTGTGCAGACTCCTTGGCCAATGGGGATTCTAAATTGTAGATTTCGTGACCCCATGACCCCAAATGGGGTCACAGGGGTCACATCCTTAAAAACCTATTTTCATCTTCTTCTCCAGTTCCAAAAGGTCTAGAGAGCTGAAAAGTTGTTTGCAGACTCCTTGGCCAATGGAGATTCTAAATTGTAGATTTCGTGACCCCATGACCCCAAATGGGGTCACAGGGGTCACATCCTTAAAAACCTATTTTCATCTTCTTCTCCAGTTCCAAAAGGTCTAGAGAGCTGAAAAGTTGTTTGCAGACTCCTTGGCCAATGGGGATTCTAAATTGTAGATTTCGTGACACTGTGACCCCATTTGGGGTCAATGGGGTCACATCCTTAAAAACCTATTTTCATCTTCTTCTCCAGTTCCAAAAGGTCTAGAGAGCTGAAAAGTTGTGTGCAGACTCCTTGACCCATGGGGATTCTAAATTGTAGATTTCGTGACCCCATGACCCCAAATGGGGTCACATGGGTCACATTCTTAAAAACCTATTATCATCTTCTTCTCCAGTTCCAAAAGGTCTAGAGAGCTGAAAAGTTTTGTGCAGACTCCTTGGCCAATGGGGATTCTAAATTGTAGATTTCGTGACCCCATGACCCCAAATGGGGTCACAGGGGTCACATGTTTAAAAACCTATTTTCATCTTCTTCTCCAGTTCCAAAAGGTCTAGAGAGCTGAAAAGTTGTTTGCAGACTCCTTGGCCAATGGGGATTCTAAATTGTAGATTTCGTGACCCCATGACCCCAAATGGGGTCACAGGGGTCACATGTTTAAAAACCTATTTTCATCTTCTTCTCCAGTTCCAACAGGTCTAGAGAGCTGAAAAGTTGTGTGCAGACTCCTTGGCCAATGGAGATTCTAAATTGTACATTTCGTGACCCCATGACCCCAAATGGGGTCACAGGGGTCACATGTTTAAAAACCTATTTTCATCTTCTTCTCCAGTTCCAACAGGTCTAGAGAGCTGAAAAGTTGTGTGCAGACTCCTTGGCCAATGGAGATTCTAAATTGTACATTTCGTGACCCCATGACCCCAAATGGGGTCACAGGGGTCACATCCTTAAAAACCTATTTTCATCTTCTTCTCCAGTTCCAAAAGGTCTAGAGAGCTGAAAAGTTGTTTGCAGACTCCTTGGCCAATGGAGATTCTAAATTGTAGATTTCGTGACCCCATGACCCCAAATGGCGTCACAGGGGTCACATCCTTAAAAACCTATTTTCATCTTCTTCTCCAGTTCCAACAGGTCTAGAGAGCTGAAAAGTTGTGTGCAGACTCCTTGGCCAATGGGGATTCGAAATTGTAGATTTCGTGACCCCATGACCCCAAATGGGGTCACAGGGGTCACATCCTTAAAAACCTATTTTCATCTTCTTCTCCAGTTCCAAAAGGTCTAGAGAGCTGAAAAGTTGTGTGCAGACTCCTTGGCCAATGGGGATTCTAAATTGTAGATTTCGTGACCCCATGACCCCAAATGGGGTCACAGGGGTCACATCCTTAAAAACCTATTTTCATCTTCTTCTCCAGTTCCAAAAGGTCTAGAGAGCTGAAAAGTTGTTTGCAGACTCCTTGGCCAATGGGGATTCTAAATTGTAGATTTCGTGACCCCATGACCCCAAATGGGGTCACAGGGGTCACATCCTTAAAAACCTATTTTCATCTTCTTCTCCAGTTCCAACAGGTCTAGAGAGCTGAAAAGTTGTGTGCAGACTCCTTGGCCAATGGGGATTCTAAATTGTAGATTTCGTGACCCCATGACCCCAAATGGGGTCACAGGGGTCACATCCTTAAAAACCTATTTTCATCTTCTTCTCCAGTTCCAAAAGGTCTAGAGAGCTGAAAAGTTGTTTGCAGACTCCTTGGCCAATGGGGATTCTAAATTGTAGATTTCGTGACCCCATGACCCCAAATGGGGTCACAGGGGTCACATCCTTAAAAACCTATTTTCATCTTCTTCTCCAGTTCCAACAGGTCTAGAGAGCTGAAAAGTTGTGTGCAGACTCCTTGGCCAATGGGGATTCTAAATTGTAGATTTCGTGACCCCATGACCCCAAATGGGGTCACAGGGGTCACATCCTTAAAAACCTATTTTCATCTTCTTCTCCAGTTCCAAAAGGTCTAGAGAGCTGAAAAGTTGTGTGCAGACTCCTTGGCCAATGGGGATTCTAAATTGTAGATTTCGTGACCCCATGACCCCAAATGGGGTCACAGGGGTCACATCCTTAAAAACATATTTTCATCTTCTTCTCCAGTTCCAAAAGGTCTAGAGAGCTGAAAAGTTGTTTGCAGACTCCTTGGCCAATGGGGATTCTAAATTGTAGATTTCGTGACCCCATGACCCCAAATGGGGTCACAGGGGTCACATCCTTAAAAACCTATTTTCATCTTCTTCTCCAGTTCCAACAGGTCTAGAGAGCTGAAAAGTTGTGTGCAGACTCCTTGGCCAATGGGGATTCTAAATTGTAGATTTCGTGACCCCATGACCCCAAATGGGGTCACAGGGGTCACATCCTTAAAAACCTATTTTCATCTTCTTCTCCAGTTCCAACAGGTCTAGAGAGCTGAAAAGTTGTGTGCAGACTCCTTGGCCAATGGGGATTCTAAATTGTAGATTTCGTGACCCCATGACCCCAAATGGGGTCACAGGGGTCACATGTTTAAAAACCTATTGTCATCTTCTTCTCCAGTTCCAACAGGTCTAGAGAGCTGAAAAGTTGTGTGCAGACTCCTTGGCCAATGGGGATTCTAAATTGTAGATTTCGTGACCCCATGACCCCAAATGGGGTCACAGGGGTCACATCCTTAAAAACCTATTTTCATCTTCTTCTCCAGTTCCAAAAGGTCTAGAGAGCTGAAAAGTTGTGTGCAGACTCCTTGGCCAATGGGGATTCTAAATTGTAGATTTCGTGACCCCATGACCCCAAATGGGGTCACAGGGGTCACATCCTTAAAAACCTATTTTCATCTTCTTCTCCAGTTCCAACAGGTCTAGAGAGCTGAAAAGTTGTGTGCAGACTCCTTGGCCAATGGGGATTCTAAATTGTAGATTTCGTGACCCCATGACCCCAAATGGGGTCACAGGGGTCACATCCTTAAAAACCTATTTTCATCTTCTTCTCCAGTTCCAAAAGGTCTAGAGAGCTGAAAAGTTGTTTGCAGACTCCTTGGCCAATGGGGATTCTAAATTGTAGATTTCGTGACCCCATGACCCCAAATGGGGTCACAGGGGTCACATCCTAAAAAACCTATTTTCATCTTCTTCTCCAGTTCCAACAGGTCTAGAGAGCTGAAAAGTTGTGTGCAGACTCCTTGGCCAATGGGGATTCTAAATTGTAGATTTCGTGACCCCATGACCCCAAATGGGGTCACAGGGGTCACATCCTTAAAAACCTATTTTCATCTTCTTCTCCAGTTCCAAAAGGTCTAGAGAGCTGAAAAGTTGTTTGCAGACTCCTTGGCCAATGGGGATTCTAAATTGTAGATTTCGTGACCCCATGACCCCAAATGGGGTCACAGGGATCACATCCTTAAAAACCTATTTTCATCTTCTTCTCCAGTTCCAACAGGTCTAGAGAGCTGAAAAGTTGTGTGCAGACTCCTTGGCCAATGGGGATTCTAAATTGTAGATTTCAAATGGGGTCATGCTCTAAAACCAATATCATTTTGCTTGTTCACAATGTATTACTTGAGATAACTTAGATATTTAACCTTAGATAATAAATCAATAAAATCCTGATGAGCTACAGAGCCCATGGCTCTATTTTTTAATTATTAAAAAGTTGCAAAATTAGTTACATAATAGCATGATTTCATTTCACGTAATGCAAAAAAAGCCAAGATGGCGACAGAACTCTCAGCAGTAGCACGTATTTTGCAAATGTTACTTTTTCAAATTTCCCATTTATAATGATAGTTTATGTTATTTATATTTACTTTAGATGGTAAAACATCTTAAAACACAAACCAATTATCCATAGTGGTAATAACGGTGTTGCTTATAAAGCCAAAAGTGCATGGCGGCCATTTTATTTATGAACACAATATATTATTTCGAAAGACAAAAACTATTCCCATGGCTTTACGGAACCATGTACACTCATTTTAAACTTGATTTTCCGAAAAGAGAAGGGTGTTTTACTATTGGTGACATAACTTCCAAATGCAAGGTACAACTCTTGCCAGTTTCCATTACTGGCTGATTGAAGCCTTGCGGTATTTCCTTCGCTTTGTTGTGTCAAGATAGTGAATCGCTTCACCAGAAATGCATAGCTGGCCTGGATTTCTAAACACAGATTTTTAAGGAAATACTGCAAGGCCTAAATCAGCCAGTAATGGAGACTGGCAAGAGTTATGCCTTGCATTGGGAAGTTGTTGGTGACGTTACTTTTCAAATACATTTCATCGACTTATTTCAACGAAAAAACGTGCTACTGCCACTTTAAGAATCTTCTGGACCCTCTTCTCTTCTCTTCAGGACAGCGCTGTATCCAGCATGCTGCTATCGCCTTGTTGAACTGCATTTATAAATATTTAAACGTCTTCCCTTCCTATGCACAAATTAAGTTAAGGGCAAAGGTTCGTGTTGCCTACATCTAACATGGTTTCAACTCTTTTTGAAAATCTTGCCTGTTTGCTTTAGAATTACATTTGGTATATCACAAAATAATTGATTCGAAGTGCACCTTGAGCATGCTTTCGAGTGTGGATATGTGCGCTTTATAAATATGCACTATTGTTATTATTATCAAAGTGTATGTTGTATGAAGGACAGTGTGTGAGTCAAAGAGATATCTCCTTATAATCTTTTTTTTTTTACATCTCATGGATGAAAAGGACCAGAATCCTGAAATTGTTTGTCAACATAATTTGAGCAGCATATCATAAGTGCAAATTATAAACCTATTATTTCAAATATAAATCTTCAACATTAGATAACAATTACTGCCAAAACTGATGAGCTACAGGGCCAAACAGGGTCACATGTGTCACAACCTTAAAAACCTATTTCATCTTCTTCTCATGAACCACTGACCCCAGAGACTTGAAATTTCATGTACAGACTCCTTGGCCGAGTGGGATTCTAAAGTGTAGATTTCGTGATCCTGCGACCCCAAATATAGATCACAGAGGTCATGACCTGAAAAGCTATTTTCATCTTGAGATTTCATGTAGGGAGGTAATTTAAAGGAAACAACAGTGATGAATTAAATCTTAAAGTGTGTCTTTATTTGTAGGGGATTTTATCTGATAGAAAAGATAGGTCAGAGGGGTAAGGACCTTAAGACCTATTTCATCTTCTCCATTTAAAGTGCTTCCTATTTGTTGTACCTCTCACCTAGAAGTTGACATTTTGAATTAGTTAATGTATATAAAGCCTGATGAGTAACAGAGCCAATGGCTCTATTTTTATTCAACTCGCATAGATATGCATCTCACAGGAAACTGTAACGCAAATGGTTTGCGCCACAGAGATATATGACCAGGGGGAAGACTGGTGTTTTATCCATGTTGTGCAATGCATTTGCGCTGAAGGATTCCTATCGGAGAAAGTACATTGGAATTATGGAATCAGGAACTTTGTAGGACATGCCATGGATTTGGCATATGTTAGTCCAGTTCTGACCAAGCCCAATACTCATATATGTACCCAGTGATGGATGGTATTCTTCATTCAGAGATTACCATAATCCTTTTTGTCTTCAGTTTACCGTTGTCCTATTTCATTAAAATCGTGTCTCGCTGCGTTCTTGCTCTGAACACTGGCTGATGTCTTGTGATTGATCCTCCTTAAGATCCACACTGCTGCAGGCCGTATTTCAAGCCATTCACGCCATTCTCCTGTCATCACAACCTCGTTCAGATATAAAAGGGGTCCGACAACTTCCTAGCCTCGTCGCTGATTGGCCAGAGTGAAAGGTCAGAAGATATGACCTCCGACGAGAAGAACTCAGGCCAAGAACGAAGCGAGGTACACATGCTACCTCTCATTTGATTGTCCAGATCAACTTGAAAGGACTTGTCTCTTATGTGTAGTCTGTCTCGTCAACGCACCAGGGTTCCATAACAGCGAGCGCTTATAATCGCTCATTGATCGCTCAATGTACATAGCGCTCAATGGAGCGCATTCTCTCCTGAACGACATGGTGCGATTCCTCGAGGTTTGCTCGCTTTGCTACGTAGCGCTACTTTGAGCAATCGCGTTCAAGAGAGGTTTAAAAGTAAAAAGTAAAAGCGATTACTTTTAAACCTCTCTTGAACATGGCCCTGGTGCAATCATTGCCAGATCATACGTGTCGGATTAATGAGGACACCCAATCAAAGGGGGTTCCCATCACCACGTCGGAGTAAACCGATTGTCGGATTAACGCGACCATACTGAACCTTAGACTTCTGCAGTTTTGTAATGCATCTACCAACACGATCGTACTATTTTCCTATTATAAATGAGACTAAATAACACGCAATAACAAATCAAAACGTCGGATGAAGCCGACTGCAGGAACAATGACGGTAAATCTGGCTGTATGATGTCTTTATTGTCTCTGTCCATGTTGCAATCGTACAATAATATATATATAATATATATTAAACCTCTTAGCGGATGAAATACTTCAGAACTTGCTTGAATACAGTGTTAGTACCATCACCCAAACGTCGCATTCATTGCAACAACGACGTTTTCATTCATAATCTTAATAACATGTTATTATGTTATTATCTTTGCTAACACGGGATGGACAAGAACATGAGGACCATAATCATCTTACCATCATATCATATCCACAACAATCTCTATTACTTTCATTAAGGATCAGGACTCATAGTTCATCTTTTCTGTTCAAGTTCAAACTTCGGATCCATGCTGGTCTGATTGATATATGACTTGGTAATCTATGGAGTGATATCGTCCTTGATCAAATTTGCTTACCTTTACGATTAGAGCAAACAAGAGACCATAAAATAATGAGACTGACTCAGCCACAGGCGGAATATTTGTGTGCCTCGCTAGAACAAGATGGCGTCCGGAAAAAAATCCAATATGCCGCTTTTGTTTCTCTTATAACTCATTTAATATTAAAATATTTCCTTGGTTACCAAGATGTATGACATAAAGATATGACAAAGTTTCATGTGGTGTATTGTAAATATTGCATGGTGTTTCCAGTGTTGACTTTTTGCAATCACAGCAGGGCTTCAAGTCGGGTCGATTACACATCTGGCCGAGGCACACATAGTTGATGATAATCTACTGTCGAGTCTAGTCCCTTTATTTTATGGTCTCTGAGCAAACACAATAATAGTGTTTTCCCACGTTAACGTTAGTCTGCTGTTAGTCGCTAGAACAGTACTGACCGGAAGCGACATCCTCCACGCAGGCGGTCTGCGCACTTTGGACTTCCTCCTTCGTAGTGCTTACAGTGTGTTGTAAGCTTTGACTTGACGCCGCTGCTTGGAGGATGCGGAATTGAAGACGGAAATCCAAGAATTCTAATTTACTAGACTTTTCGGAAACTCGAATTACTTGTATCAAGGGTCAAGACTCTAGTTCATCTGGACTATGGTAACCACTGTCTACCTCTTCTAACATTATATTTTGGATCACACTATTTTCAACATTACACATTCTTGTACTTTTTCCCCGGGACGAGTCCCTTGCGGGATCCGAACCCACAACCTCAGAGTCAAGCACCTGCTGCACCAGCCCAATTCGCCACAGTGACCTTTCCTCTTCGATTTAATTAGGTCCTTCGACACCAACAGTCTTTCATCTCAATATTAACTGAAATTCCAAGAACATCACATCTTCAGTCGATCTACCAGCTGTTGTAATGTCAGTGATCCGTAGGCAAATATTAATGATATTTCACTATATTCACATATCACATTCCATTATTCAAGTAATTGCTCCGAACAAGACCTCTGTCTACATTGAGGCGCATTTAACATTAACACCAGTTTTAATGTCGACCTGGTCATTCCTACAGACTTGAACGTTGGCACCGCATGATACAAAAGGCACCGCTCCACATAACAAACATGAAAGTTCACAAAGCAACCGTTTCCAAGCAACTATGACAAATGTACATTGATGGAACACCGATTATATATTGATTAAAGGGAACGTACCCCTGGAATTCAAATGCATTATTCTGTAGATACTATAATCCGTTATGTTGTGCACAGCAGAAACCTTTAACATTTGACACTTATGCTTGCTTGGTAGCATAACCAATTCAGTCATCATAATGTCAATTCTGTCCCTTTAATGCCTTCGCAAGCATGGACGCACATATGATCATATAGTTCTTGTATATGTTATCGTTGGGTTTTTGTCAGAGAGGCTGTCCGAGTCCGAGTTCCTCCATTAACTGTTTCCGGCACCAACGGTTGTCTTCTCACTCACTCATGTCAACTGATATACGAAATAAACTCTGTTCTGTTACTAACATAAGAAGAAGTCACATATTCGGCAGTTATTTCTTTGAATGTCAAGAGCACACACATGGGAGAGACAGATCAACACGTTCAACGTTTATTTGAGATCACGTCAATGGCATAAACACGGGTCACGGTGTCACGTCATGTGTCATGTCATGTGTCACACGTTCAACATTTATTCCTTCGAATGTCAAGGACACACATAATGCAAGATGTCAAGGTTCATCAGAAGACGTAGTCAAACGTTCAACTGTATTCAGACAGACAGACAGACAGATTTCAGTTGAATGACAAGGACACAGACAAAGGCAGGGTGTCATGATACAAACGGAAGTAGTCAAACGTTGAACAGTTATTCAAATACATGTCAAGGACACACATAGTGCAAGATCACGTGTGAAAACGTCGTCCAACGTTGAACAGTTATTCAAGCTCATGTCAAAGGCACATGTAGTGCAAGATCGCGTGTGAAAACGTCGTCAAACGTTGAACAGTTATTCAAGTACATGTCAAGGGCACACGTAGTCCAAGATCACACGTGAAAACGTCGTCCAACGTTAAACGGTTATTCAAGTACATGTCAAGGACACACGTAGGGAAAGATCACATGTGAAAACGTCGTCCAACGTTGAACAGTTATTCCTTTGACTGCAAGAGTAAAAAACACGGAGGGTCAAATAATTATCACTTTGTCTGCGAAGGGCACGTACATGACGCGAAAATGTGTTATCACAGAATTGATACAAGCGAGGCCGTCACACTTCCGTCGGGATTGATTTCTTCTATAACGATTTCTTCTTCCGTGATGATGATCTGTCGTGCTTTTGACCTCCTGTTCATGAAGTAGACGACTGCTGAACAGATGCAGGACACGATGTAGATTGCACCCGCCATCATGAAAGGTGAAAAGAAGGAACCGGTGACGTCATAAAGGGTTCCTGCAAACATGATGATAACAGGTATTATCAACCTACTAGCCATATAACGTGATACTTGCAACGACCTTTCTACACCGTATCTCCCGGTACAAGGGACTTACAACATTATAAGTCCCTCTAGGAGGATTTACACAGACAGTTGTAAATCCTGTTTGAAGGACTTATAATGATTTTAAGATCTGAAGAAACTAACTTTGACTAATTTTGAAAATTTTTCTCAAATTTATGACAGAATATGACCAGCAAATGTGAAAGAAAGTGCGTCTCGAACCCATATCCAGAAACACCTGTAGTACGTGAGCAAGCGCTTTAGTCTACTGCGCCAACGAGGCAGATGAAAATCCACGGTACAAAAGCAACTCATACAGCGCGGCTGATTTCAGAATCCAAACAAGGATTTTATGAACGACTCTATTTACCAGGGATCCTCAATATAACGCAATAACAATTAAAAAGTCTGTTAAACACTCAAAAACGGTTGATAATATGGAGAAACCATTCTACCTCGGATATGGTAAGGTTGTAGACCCTGATAGTCAGGAAAAACCATCGGGTTTTGCCATCCTATCAGGGTCCACAACCTTACCATATCCTCGGTATCATGGTTTCTCCTTAGATAATATAGCATGGCATGAATAATGTAGCTACCTATGTGGTTATGGGTCAATGGTCAATACGTCAGTTATAAAGAACTGTTTTGATAAACAAAATATATTACTGAGGGTAATGTTTTCATTTTTTTCATGTTTTAAAATTTTGATAAAATAAATAATAAATTTTTATTTAAATAATAAATAAATAATTTTCAAAAATAAATACAATGAGGAGTGAAGCCATTCATCTGCGCTACGAGTGTGAAAGGTTTCCTACGGCACAATACGACATTGTTGATTAGTTTAATGATACAATATATGTCACTTTATGACACGAGTGGATGGTTTGGTATTTTAACGAGCGAAAGCGAGGTAAATACCAATGCCATTCACGAGTTTCATAAACATGTTATTAACCGGGACCGAGTTTAGTATTTTATTTATTACTCAATGATGGAAATAGCGCTGAATTGCAAGAAAATCGCTTTTAGTGACTCTTACTTGCAAAAAGGTCACCCGCTACTGCAGTCGCGCGGCTTACATTGTGTCGTCAACTAAAAACGACTATGACGTCACGCGCCGATTATGACGTTACGGCAGCACGCGGTGGTATCACACATGTGTGTAACCAACTCATTGTTATCTAATGAGTGATCTCACCACGGTTGAGTGATAAACGGCAATATTAAACTAGTGTAGTACCGCCGTGCGTATGACGTCACAATAGTTTGCGGTTATGACGTCACAATGGGAGTAACGTCGCCACAATAGCATCAGACTACGGGAATCAAAGTTTCAGAGTCATTTCGGCTATTTCGCTGGATTATATGTGGGCGAGTAATAAACAGATTACCAAACTTCCTTATAATTAATACCATTTTTATTAAACTCGTGAATGATTTGGTATCAAACTCGTTTTCGCTCGTTTTATACAAAATCATTAACTCGTTTAATAAAAATGGTATTAAATAGAAGGTCGTTTAGTATCCTCTATTTCTCTCAGTGTTTGTAAACTATCCGGGAATGGTCGATGTACCTCTCAACACAAATGTTATCTTTATAAGCCGTTGGTGTCCACAAACCAATTGAGATTATAATAACCTAGTAACACTGAAGATATATAGAGTATAACCGGCCATCTACTCACTTGATAAAACAGAGTCAAGTGGTTTTATTTCTGGTACTGAAAGGCCACAGGCCTCTAGTACAATACATTTCAATGATAATATGTACACGCATATTAATAAACTACCAGGCAAAAGAAAGTTTTCACCTAAGTTTATTTCGATTAATTCAATATCTAAAAGAAATCAGATGTATTTGACTATGACACGATACAATAATACTTATCTGCAGTAGTTTGAATGACTTTGTTGGTGACTGAGGTTAAATTTTAGTTCAAATATCTTTTTGTAATGAAGACAGGGTTAAGAATGAAATTTTCACCAACATGACCCCTGCCCTGTTTAAAATGTTTTAAATGTGTGCAGAATCAGGCACATTTATTTATTTTCACATAGGATATGTCTTATATGTCGATGCACAGTTGTGTATCATCAACAATAATTTAAAAACAAAATTAAACTTAAAATTTCATTTTTAAAAAAATAATTAAAAAACATGTAGAAGTATTCTTTGACTGCTAACTAAACACCTGTACTTATCAGTTTTGGATTATGACATCGAAAACTTGAGATATTTGCAATTGAAAATCATACATATGATAAAATCAACTGAGGTGAGTACTTTCTTTTGCCCGGTAGTTTATGTACACGCATATTAATATGTACACGCATATTAATATGTAAACGCATATAATATGTACACGCATATTTAATACAATGAAGATGCTATTCAACAATTAGGTATAACTTATATTATGTGTAGACATATATTATGTTCTGAATACCATAGCACGGTAAACAAACATAGCCAGATTTTGAAGAACTGCAATGTTTGTGTTACTTAACAAGTCTACAAATTTATAAAGGTTCGGAAGGACATAGTAATAGTTTTTAATACACAACTTCCTCAGTGAATTATAAATAGGGCAAATCAAATCGAGATGATATTCATCTTCTATTTGATTATTATTACGAAGTCTGCATATTCGATTTTCTCTTTGGACTGATTTGAATCTTCCACTTTCGATATATAAATCATGTGATGAACATCTTAGAATCAATTGAATGTCTTAAAGGCACCGTCGCACCGTTTTGCATTGTGTATATGATATATACGATAAACGTTTAAACAATACAGCACGGTTATTGGAGACTCGGCGCTTATTGGAGGCCCGTTGAAGTCGTTTACCGATCATGACTATTTTTAGTCTGCCTTGACAAGTATTGTATATACACGTGTAATGCCAACAACTTCGAAACCTCATCTCAACTTAAAGGGGCACCGCGTCGAGGATAATTCAGATTATGTGTATCTACCTATGCTAATTAATATGTCTTCTAACAAGTCACAGACACCCCATTTCAGAACAATTGACGTAATTGGTAATAAAAACTTCTGCATGTAGACAGTGAAGCGAAGCGTAACTCGTTAGCAGACTCTCTTATCAGCTTAGTTAGATAAAGACGAGACTCATTTTTATCCTCGACGCAATGTCCCTTTAAACATCTAGAAGGGAACAGGGGCAAATGAAATATCTACCCCAATTCCAGATTTGAAATAAATTGAAATTATTTTATGTTAGTGCCAAAATACCAGATATCCCCAATCGCTAAATATATAACAACTACTATAGTTTCCAATGAACATCGAGCAGAAAGCGAAACCATGTATACACATCCTACTTACAAGTGCAGGAGTTACGTGACCTATTAAACATTATCAACCAAAATTTGTCTTTTTACCTGTAGTAAATAAGTTTCCAAAATTCCAAAATTAATTGACGCGCGCAAATCATGGTGCATTGTCCGGTTTTCAATCGGAAATCACTTCTTTTACCTTTATATCCACCACGATTTCTCTGTTTAGTTACTTTAATCAGCATTTAAACGAACAATTACTATGATTACTACTATGTTGCTATCGGAACCAGATCGCTATCTAGAAATCAACAAAGCCAATTCTATTTCGCAGTATATATGTACTATGTACATGTGCATAACGAAAGGTCAAGAGACAGTAAGTGACCGCTTGTGGCGTGAGGCCCAGAGAACACTCTCCACGTGCGAAACGTCCATGGAAAGTTACCTAGCCACAGATAGCAAACCCGAAGTCTTCCGACTGTCACTCGGGTCACGAAGCCAGACAATCCTTGATAAGATTGTTGAGAGACAGGGAGATAACAGGAACCACGATAACGAGAAAAATATCGTAAACCAAGAACCCGTGTTATGACTGTAAAGGGTTCGTCAGCGGTTTTGATCCATCGGTTAAGATGAACAATTTAATGATGATATTTAAGAGTATAATCATGTTGGTCAGGTCACTGATACGGTATAACCAATATTAAAATTTGTCTTATTTGATTGGAAATTATCCACTTTAACCGAAATAACCAGTTTACGGTCAATTCAGTTCAATCAGGGACATTATATACAATATATAAGGTCCCTGGTTCAATACAACAAAAATACAACCATTCAAAAGTCTAGGTCATGATCGAAAACCGGACAATGGACCTTGGCTTGCTGCAGTGTAGGGCTTGACACACTCGAGGGTAAACTTGCGCATGCTCAGTTGCCACTTATCGCGAACGACAACTGGGTTCCGTTCCATAACAGCGAGCGCTTTTAATCGCTTATTGATCGCTCATTGAAGAGCTCAAGTAGCGCTCATTCTCTCTTGAACGACACAGTACAAATTCCTCGAAGTTTGCTCGCCTTGCTACGTAGCGCTACATTGAGCAATCGCGTTCAAGAGATGTTTAAAAGTAATCGCTAATTGAGCGATTACTTTTCAACCTTTCTTGAACACGGCCCGAGTATCACACTTGGTTGCCCGGAGTCAAACAATATGGCCGACAGAATTATTATAGGTTCAGCATTTGATAAAAAATTAATTATACTTACCCTATTAATAATTTTATTCATTAATTTGCCAAACTATTCTGTGTTGAAAAGGATTACCTAATCCAAAAAACGGATGGTCCGATCTACGATCGATCGCCGTGACGATTTAACTGCTCAATCCGTCCATGAATACACTAAATCATACATCAGTGAAACTATAAATTTGTATGGTCTTCGAATACACCTATCATGCATATAACCTACATTTTGCATTTACACAAATCAAAAACCTCAAATCGACTTATTACGAATGTGTTCATATATGTAAGTAAGTCGGAGTTTTATGAAGAATATAGACGAACACCGCGTCAGATGACGTACTTCCGTTACTCTCACGACTTCCCTCCTCGATTTAGCAGGAGGGGCATCGAGTGACTCAAGAGTGCACACGAGAGTGACACAAGGGTCGTTCGATTAGGATTTTGATCGCACGTGCGACACGCTAAGTTCTATACGAACGCAGCCATAGCATTGAATATTATATTGACCGCTCAGTGCTAAACGCGCCATTTGGCATATGTGTCCATATATGGATGTTTCACAACATGGTAAAAGAAACATATGAGTATTTTTATGAATTGTCTGAAAGCAAGGCAATATCAAACACACGTAAGTTCCACATGCGAAATTCGACCCCTAAATTGTGATGCAACAGTCGACTGGGGGAACATAATGACATTATCTTTCGTCTACGGCTTCACCGGTGTCTACCATTTTACAGTCTGAAACCTTTTTTCTCATAAATAACTCAAAACCGATTTATCAAACAAAATCCTACACCAAATGCACAAAACTAAACTGACCTCTCGCAGAGAAATTCGTTCACTTCCGTTGAGTAACAATTTCCAGGCGTACACATTCCTACGGTGTGCGCGCGGCAGGGGATAACATTCCTGTTTATCCATATATTTTAATAAAACATGGTTATAACACAATCCGGTTGAAAATTACTGGGGCTCGCATTATTGATTAGTCTATTATCAAGTATCAACCTATTAGCCATATAACGTGATACTTGAAACGACCTTTCTAAGCCGTATCACCCGGTACGAGGGACTTACAACATTGTAAGTCCCTCCAGGAGGGTTTACACAGACAGCTGTAAACCCTTTTAGAAGGAATTACAATGATTGTAAACCCTGATATATTTGCTTGAAAGTAAAGATCTGAAGAAACAAACTTTGACTAATTTATCAAATTTATCAAATTTATGACAGAATATTAACAGCAAATGTTTTGAAGAAAGTGCGTCTCGAACCCGTATCCACTAACACCTGCAGTACGTCAGCTAGCGCTAAAGTCGACTGCGCCAACGAGGCAGATGAAATTCCACGGTACAAAATCAACTTAGCGCGGCTGTTAACATGCCGATTTCAGGTACCAAACAAGGATTTTATGAACGACTCTACCAGGGATCTTCAATATAACGCGATTACAATTAAAGAGCCTGTATACACTCAAAAACGGTTGATAATATGGAGAAACCATGATACCGAGGACATATGGTAAGGTTGAAGACCCTGATAGTCAGGAAAAACATAACTAATAAATAATAATTATGATACCTTATAGGACGTATCTCATTGTAAATGTTTTGTTTCTGAAAAGGTTTAACATAAGTTTATATAATATTAGATTATTCACCTTCGAACCCTTCCTTCGAAAACGTATGCATGCACAACTGATGGTACCCCAAGGTGCGGAATATATCTCCCCTTTCTTGACTATTAATCTCCCCTAATTCGAATATTAGTTACTTGATATACTGTGTGAACCTATAAATATATATATATCATGTAGTAAATTATATATATATACCATGTTCTTTATATAATTATTTATATATCATATAGTAACATATTTTAGATTGAGAACCAGTGTTATGACTGTAAATTGTTACAATCTTCGTCAGCAGTTTTCTAACTTCAGCCCAACTATTATTGTACTGAAGCTTAACGCCTCACCTGCTATGGGCGGCAAGATGGTGAAAGCGATGCCCTGGAACATGGCCACCAACCCGAAGGAAGATGTAAGATGTTCAATTCCCAGATTATCGGCCAGAACTATAGTCCGCATAGACACGGCCACCGCTGTAATATCAACAGAATATATCTATATACTGTTGTCAAATACACATAACTTGACAAGACTGAATGTAGACAAGAATTAATTATAGAAAACGCAGTCCACCGTCAAGATGTCAAAGTCCACAGTTCAGAGTCCTCATTCCTCAGTTCACAGTCCATAATGCACATGCAACAGTCTTTGAACAGTCCTCAGTCCCCAGTTCCCAGTTCGCGGTCAATGGTCCACGGTTAACATAGTCCATAGTCCATAGTCCATAGTTCACAGAACACAATCCATAGTCCATAGTCTACAGTCCTTATTAGTCCCCAATCCACAGTTCACGGTCCTCATTTCTCAGTTCACAGTCCATACTTCACAGTTCACAATCCACAGTCCTCAGTCTTTAATCATCAGTATTTAGGCCCTAGTCACAAGTTCACAGTCCGCGGTCCACAGTCAAGATTTCACAGTCCAGAGTCTTCAATCCTTAGTCCTTAGTCCACAGTTCACAGTCCTCAGTTCATAGCCCAAAGTCCTCAGTTCATAGCCCAAAGTCCCAAGTTCACTGTCCACAGTCCATAATTCACAGGCAACTATCTTCAGTCCTTAGTCCACAGTCGACACTAAACAGTCCTCAGTCATCAGTGTTCAGTCCTCATTTATCAGTGCACAGTCTTCAATATTTATTCCTCAGTCCACAAACCACAGTTCCCAGTCCTCAGTCCACAATCCACAGTTCACAGTCCGAGGTCCACAGTCCACAGTCTACAGTTCACAGTCCGAGGCCCACAGTCTACACCTCACAGTCCGAGGTCCACAGTCTACAGTTCACAGTCTGAGGTCCACAGTCTACAGTTCACAGTCCGAGGTCCACAGTCTACAGTTCACAGTCCGAGGTCCACAGTCTACAGTTCACAGTCCGAGGTCCACAGAGGTCCACAGTTCACAGTCTACACCTCACAATCCGAGGTCCACAGTCTACAGTTCACAGTCCGAGGTCCACAGTCTACAGTTCACAGTCCGAGGTCCACAGAGGTCCACAGTTCACAGTCTACAGTTCACAATCCGAGGTCCACAGTCTACACCTCACAGTCTACAGTTCACAGTCCGAGGTCCACAGAGGTCCACAGTTCACAGTCTACAGTTCACAGTCCGAGGTCCACAGTCCACAGT
This sequence comes from Gibbula magus, assembly GCA_936450465.1. NCBI lineage: Eukaryota > Metazoa > Mollusca > Gastropoda > Trochida > Trochidae > Gibbula > Gibbula magus. Next base: position 42,622,520 of record OW388298.1, read on the forward strand.
TCACAGTCCGAGGTCCACAGTCTACAGTTCACAGTCCGAGGTCCACTGTCTACAGTTCACAGTCCGAGGTCCACAGTCTACAGTTCACAGTCCGAGGTCCACAGTCTACAGTTCACAGTCCGAGGTCCACAGTCCACAGTTCACAGTCCGAGGTCCACAGAGGTCCACAGTTCACAGTCTACACCTCACAGTCCGAGGTCCACAGTCTACACCTCACAGTCCGAGGTCCACAGTCCACAGTTCACAGTCCGAGGTCCACAGTCTACAGTTCACAGTCCTAGGTCCACAGTCTACAGTTCACAGTCCGAGGTCCACAATCTACAGTTCACAGTCCGAGGTCAACAGTCTACAGTTCACAGTCCGAGGTCCACAGTCTACAGTTCACAGTCCGAGGTCCACAGTCTACAGTTCACAGTCCTAGGTCCACAGTCTACACCTCACAGTCCGAGGTCCAGAGTCTACAGTTCACAGTCCGAGGTCAACAGTCTACAGTTCACAGTCCGAGGTCCACAGAGGTCCACAGTTCACAGTCCGAGGTCCACAGAGGTCCACAGTCTACAGTTCACAGTCCGAGGTCCACAGAGGTCCACAGTTCACAGTCTACAGTCCGAGGTCCACAGAGGTCCACAGTCTACAGTTCACAGTCCGAGGTCCACAGAGGTCCACAGTTCACAGTCTACAGTCCGAGGTCCACAGAGGTCCACAGTCTACAGTTCACAGTCCGAGGTCCACAGAGGTCCACAGTTCACAGTCTACAGTCCGAGGTCCACAGTCTACAGTTCACAGTCCGAGGTCCACAGTCTACAGTTCACAGTCCGAGGTCCACAGTCCACAGTTCACAGTCCGAGGTCCACAGAGGTCCACAGTTCACAGTCTACACCTCACAGTCCGAGGTCCGAGGTCAACAGTCTACAGTTCACAGTCCGAGGTCGACAATCTACAGTTCACAGTCCGAGGTCCACAGTCTACAGTTCACAGTCCGAGGTCCACAGTCTTAACCTCACAGTCCGAGGTCCACAGTCTACAGTTCACAGTTCGAGGTCAACAGTCTACAGTTCACAGTCCGATGTCCACAGTCTACAGTTCACAGTCCGAGGTCCACAGTCTACAGTTCACAGTCCGAGGTCCACAGTCTACACCTCACAGTCCGAGGTCCACAGTCTACAGTTCAGAGTCCGAGGTCAACAGTCTACAGTTCACAGTCCGAGGTCCACAGTCTACAGTTCACAGTCCGAGGTCCACAGAGGTCCACAGTTCACAGTCGAGGTCCACAGAGGTCCACAGTCTACAGTTCACAGTCCGAGGTCCACAGAGGTCCACAGTTCACAGTCTACAGTCCGAGGTCCATAGAGGTCCACAGTCTACAGTTCACAGTCCGAGGTCCACAGAGGTCCACAGTTCACAGTCTACAGTCCGAGGTCCACAGGCTACAGTTCACAGTCCGAGGTCCACAGAGGTCCACAGTTCACAGTCTACAGTCCGAGGTCCACAGAGGTCCACAGTCTACAGTTCACAGTCCGAGGTCCACAGTTCACAGTCTACAGTCCGAGGTCCAAAGAGGTCCACAGTCTACAGTTCACAGTTTACACCTCACAGGACAAAACCAAGTAAAAAGATTATTTCAAACAAATTGTAACCCTGGCTTGGGAATTAAACTGCAAAAACATCCATGCTTAAATATACGATTTATTCAAATTGTTTAGATGTTTGAGGGGCATCGCGAAGTTGAAACACTCCAAAGAGGAATAGATAACTGACATTTTCTGTACCGCAAGAATGTGACGTGTCGGTTTAGGTGTAAACACCGTTAGCAAACAATTAAATGTTACAATTCAAACCTTGAGTCCCCTTCTAATGACTAATGACAACATTCGGCACGAATTTCAAGTACCTCAAGACTCAGGATCGACCCTGATAAGTGTCGTTCATCGATGTATTTTCAAATACGAAACATGTATGCACATTGACACATCACTTTAGTTTCTCATCGAGTTACCGTCATTCACTTAAGTTTCTCAACGAGTTACCGTCATTCACTTAAGTTTCTCAACGAGTTACCGTAATTCACTTTAGTTTCTCACCGAGTTACCGTCATTCACTTTAGTTTCTCATCGAGTTACCGTCATTAACTTTAGTTTCTCATCGAGTTACCGTCATTCACTTAAGTTTCTCAACGAGTTACCGTCATTCACTTAAGTTTCTCACTGAGTTACCGTCATTCACTTTAGTTTCTCATCGAGTTACCGTCATTCACTTTAGATTCTCATCGAGTTACCGTCATTCACTTTAGTTTCTCACCGAGTTACCGTCATTCACTTCAGTTTCTCATCGAGTTACCGTCATTCACTTTAGTTTCTCATCAAATTACCGTCATTCACTTTAGTTTCTCAACGAGTTACCGTCATTCACTTTAGTTTCTCATCGAGTTACCTTCATTCACTTTAGTTTCTCACCGAGTTACCGTCATTCACTTTAGTTTCTCACCGAGTTACCGTCATTCACTTTAGTTTCTCATCGAGTTACCGTCATTCACTTTAGTTTATCATCGAGTTCCCGTCATTCACTTTAGTATCTCAGCGAGTTACCGTCATTCACTTTAGTTTCTCACCGAGTTACCGTCATTCACTTTAGTGTCTCATTGAGTTACCGTCATTCACTTTAGTTTCTCATCGAGTTACCGTCATTCACTTTAGTTTCTCACCGCGTTACCGTCATTCACTTTAGTTTCTCATCGAGTTACCGTCATTCACTTTAGTTTCTCATCGAGTTACCGTCATTCACTTTAGTTTCTCATCGAGTTACCGTCATTCACTTTAGTTTCTCACCGCGTTACCGTCATTCACTTTAGTTTCTCACCGCGTTACCGTCATTCACTTTAGTTTCTCATCGAGTTACCGTCATTCACTTTAGTTTCTCACCGCGTTACCGTCATTCACTTTAGTTTCTCATTGAGTTACCGTCATTCACTTAAGTTTCTCATCGAGTTACCGTCATTCACTTTAGTTTCTCATCGAGTTACCGTACGCGTCATTCATTGGCGGTCCAGTCAGAAACGGTTGATCTTGATATGAAAGAACATGCCATGCAGTCACACGTGCAAAAGCACGCATGTGTCTTTTTATTACTGACCAAAACAAAAATAATATAGAATATATAAACAATAATAATTAATTTAACAAGCTAAGTGAGTACTATTAGACATTAGATTCTGAAAAACGTAACTTACCCATACAGAGACCGAAAATGGCAGCGCACACAGCAATGGGGGCAAAGGTATGACAGAACGTGATGGTGAAGTTGACGGCGGATGCAGTTAGGAGGGCGAAGATGTAGATAACGATGCTGCTGACGTTGAATACGTCGGTGATGAATCCGGCGAAAATACGCCCCAGTGTGTTGGTGATGCCCACGATAGAGATGAGAAGGGCGGCCTCGCTACGCTCTATCCCGCGGGACACAGCGTAATCGGGAACGTACGTCAGTGGCACGGACTGAACTGTAACACGACCAAGCCTCGTCATGTATAAAGGGAGGGATTTTTATCAAGATTTTCTCGAGATTGTATCGAGTATATTGCAAGAAAAGAATTGCTATCAGTGGCGATCGATTAATTCAGCCCAACAAGAGTAAATGTCAACTTCCAAACGCAAGGCATAACTCTTGCCAGTTTGCATTACTGGCTGATTTAACCCTTGCGGTTTTTCCCTCGTTTTGCTGTGTCAAGATAGTGAATCGCTGCACCAGAAATGCATAGCGGGCCTGGATTTCTAAACACGGATTTCTTAAGGAAATACTGCAAGGCCTAAATCAGTCAGAAATGGAGACTGGCAAGAGTTATGCCTTGCATTGGGAAGTTGGAGTTAATGTAGGAAACAATAACTTTGTTGAATCAGAAACAAATGAGAAACGTTGTTTGAGAGTTTGATGCCTTATAAAGTTACATATAATCACGATGTTTTGAGTCGGTAAACCCTCTCTTTGCAGAAAAACACAGCATTAATAATCCTTATTGTAAACCTTATTTTTACAGTTTAAGTAGAGCCTGGGGAGTGCGACACAGGCCCTTGGATCATTAATTTTCACACCAATTAACAATTTAAAAAAAAAAGAATGTTTGAGATGACCCCCCGATTTTCAAGCCATCAGAATCTATTAGTCTAGAATTTGTCAAGCCATCAGAATCTATTTGTCTAGAATTCTAGACTAATATATTCTGATGGCTTGAAAATCGGGGGTCATCTCTAGACTTATAGATTCTGATGGCTTGAAAATCGGGGGGTCATCTCAAACCTTTATTTTTATTTATTTTTTTCTTAAAAATTGTTTTGAAAAGCAATTACCCAAGGGCCTGTGGAGTGGGATGACTATAGAATACTAAAGATCGAAACGTGCGAAAGCTGGAAAGCGCTCGTAAAATCTCCAACAAGTAATTACACAAGCTAACTGCAAGCACGCACCTGTCCACGTGGTGAAGGTGATGAGAAGGAGGATGAAGATGGGTTTCTTGAACAGGTGAGTTCCCAGCGTCAGTTTGAGCCGACTCCACCAGCCCTTCTGAAGTCGGCACCTCTCGTCTATACTGGAGCTATCGTCTTCGGAGTCTTGTCGGGTCATCTCAGCCAGGAACTGCGACAGAGTCTTGCAGTGCTGGAAGTTCGGGATGTGGCGGATACTTCCGGAATAGAAGATGTCCTTCCGGAGAATCGGCTTGGATAGTCCACGTTTGATTCGGGTCGCCTCATGGGACGGGAGGTCGGCTTTTATTGAAGATATGTTGTGAGAGCTTGAGTGGAGTCGATGTGGCACTGCCGGATGCGGTATTGTCAAGTTCCGGATGTTCTCAGCGCTTTGGGAGATCCGACGCTGAAGAGGGTACGGCGAGAGCAGGATATTGGAGCGAGGACGTAATGTTTTGTTGAGAAGGGGTCGCAAACACTCGTATATATTTTCCTTGGTCGTTGCGTCTGTTTCCTCGCTGGACCCGCCGTACCCGCTACTTGCCGTTCCGTCGCTGTTGGCCATCTCCCGGAAACGCTTACGGAGCTTCTCCTCGACCACGGGCCGGAAGAGGAAACCACAAACAACACAGTTCAGAACAAGACCGGACAGGATAAGCACAGTGCCTCTCCAGTTGAATACGTTAAGAAGTCGATCACATATATACCCGTAAGCAAACACTCCCATCCCTGACCCGCTGGTGGCAATGCCTGTAGCTATGGCTCGCTTCTTGTTGAAATACAGGCCCACTATGATGATGGCGGGTAGGAACACCATGCTGAAACCGATTCCTGAAGAAAAAAAGGGAAAGTATGGATAAATCTGGGCTCCTTTCCATAACAGCGAGCGCTTATAATCGATCATTGACCGCTCAATGTAGCGCTGAATGTATCGCATTCTCTCCTGAATGACATGGTGCGATTCATCGAGGTTTGCTCGCTTTGCTACGTAGCGCTACATTGAGCAATCGCGTTCAAGAGAGGTTTTATAGTAATCGCTCATTGAGCGTTTAAACCTCTCTTGAACATTGCCCTGGTCAACTTCCAAACGCAAGGCATAACTCTTGCAAGTCTGCATTACTGGCTGATTTAACCCTTGCGGTATTTCCCTCGCTTTCTTGTGTCGAGGCAGTGAATCGCTGCATTGGAAATGCATAGCAGGCCTGGATTTCTAAACACAGATTTCTTAAGGAAATACTGCAAGGCCTAAATCAGCCAGTAATGGAGACTGGCAAGAGTTATGCCTTGCATTGGGAAGTTGGGCCCTGGTATTCTGAAAATTCAGGTCTCTCTATGGCTCTAAGAAGCAGCTTTAGGTTGGTTCAACCTCGTTGCATGTTGAGAACATTATCGATTGTAAAAACAGTTGACATATAGGTATACAAGTCGATCAACACAAGTCGTTACTACAACTCGTACCGTGTGAATGGACCTTTAAAGATACATTCTCAGTTTTCATGACATGTTTTTTTTACTTTTAAAATTATAATCATCTCAGTCGGCTTGCATATTCACTGAAAGTTGACAACTTTGACAATTAAATATTTTCAATGAAAATCCAAAAATGGCTTTATATATGTACAGAATCCGAAACCTAGTAAATTCAAATACGTTTTCAAAATTACGTTGAATGACTAAATGCCGCGCGGTATATTGTTCGGTCATATACAAATATTTGCCTTGCCAACATGAGACACTAACTTTAAACACAGCGGTCAATACAAATGTTCCCTTGGCAACCAAGATTTGAAACCATGACACTGCACCATTGCAGTGCCTACATATGATACATATGACCTGTTTATCTCAAATATGTTGGTAGATAAACTAGAAACCTACCTCCAATTACACCGTACGTCACAATGAGGGTTTCGACGTTTGGGGCAAACATGCTAGCGACGAAACCGACGGTGGATATCAGCGTTCCCGATATTGTCACTTGACGACAACTGAAGCGTCGCAAAAGGAAACTGACTACAGGACCTGGCAGTAGAAAATGACATTGTCACACTGTTCCCGTTAACCGGTAAATACCGGTATTTTACCGAAATATTCAAATTTGTGTATGTGTGCAGAAATTATCCTAAATAAACATGTATAGGCCTACATGATGAGTCCTTAATTTTGTATTTATACAGAAATGGTACTAAATAAGCATTTGTATATCTTGTATTTGATGTGACGTCACATGCTGTTACGTCACGCTTTCTCTATGACATTGTGTTTTAAATGTGGCGACGACGGGATGCCTGCCTATGTTTTAAAATAGAGGTACGCGTAATCTTCCTTAATTTCATGATTTCGGTAATAAATAGAACAATATATCCGTGTCCATGTCACACGAGTGCCGTAAATATAGTATGGCACAATCACTCGTATAATATTCTCTACATTTTCTTGGCATTCTAGGAATGGCACACGCGGAGAAAAAAAGCTTTGAATCTGGCCTGATGTCAAATTATACATTATTTCGTTGTCAGTTAACTACGGCAGGCCTATACTTAATGTAATGAAAGTTACCCCTTATTTCCATGTTCGTTCGTTTGTAAATATGTTTCTTATACCAAAACAAGTACATGTACAGTTGTTCAATAAAGAAAGTACCACATAAAACGTTCCAAAAACTTTTTTGTGAGTTTCGCGAAAAAGTCCAACTGTCCTGTTTGAACAACTGTCTACACATGTATTCATATCTGATAATAACTTTAGAGCTTATTAACCAGACCCCATATGTCTACAAAACAGTATACCTGACATGAAGAGCCATACTTGAAACCTATAAGCGTTGTAACAAGTGCAGATTTTGACATAAACAGTGCTCCGTAAACTATGATCGTAACTATTAGTAGCTACAGCATGCAGTTACCTCACACCGCCTGTTAATAAATTCAATTATCCCCTCTCTTATCCACTGTAATTAAAACAGTGTATCAACATTGCATACAAACTATCATCAACGCTCAATAAGGAGCAGCCTGTTGAATAGGGCATTGTGGTATGGCTGAAAACTATTACTAATTAAGTATGACTGTATAAATAATAAAAATTCATACACATACGAAAAGTCTTATCTCTCTCTCCACATGTCTCCCTTTGTTTTCTAAAATCTCTCAAAGCGCACTTGAGTACTTATATTTAGATAGTTTTACTGTATTTTTATTCTTCATTTTATAAAAGCGTGAGAAAGAAACATACGCCTGAGAACGATACATGTTGCTTGAAACTAACGCAGTTGATTACGGACACTAAACGTCACTTCAAATTTACGTTAAAGACTGAGGATAACTATTAATCACTATGAAACGTTACGAAGCAGAATAATGTGCAAAATAGTCTAGAATGCATTTGTTAAAAGGGATACAAATCCAAGTGGGATATATATTGGATCTTGATATATAAATTGACGTCCGACAATAGGAACTTGCCAAATTAATGTTTAAATATTTATTAAATTACCAAACTCCTCTAGTAGACAGAAATCACGATGACGTCAACAGTGACGTCACAACATTCTGGTACCTACCCATCATCATGCTCATTCCAAGAAGCGTTGATCCTACCCACGCGGTTTTAGATTTCGATTCACCGAAGTAGTCCAAGAGTTCAAGCATTATCACTCCGAAGGAAAACATAGTTCCGTCCAGTATGAAATTGATCATGAATGATCCGAAGCAGACCACCCATCCCCATCCCCCGTCTGGTATGATGTCATCATGTTCGTCATCTGTGCTTGATCTGGGCATGTCCGGGTTTTTGTCGTCTGCTTGGAGGCCATCTTTATCCGACGCCATATTTGCGTCTTCTGACGGCGATTGCTTTGTTTTGCAAATCATGGTGATGAGGTTATGGTATTAATACACCTCGAGATGGGGTATCCTGGAACGGAAAAAAATATGTATATCTTTAACACCGTACTGATTTTATTTTATGTTTCGGCTAGGTACTCAGACCAATGCAATCGATAGCAAATGATTCTGTCCCAATCCCTGAATCCCCCCTACATTTTAAGGTCGAATAGGACTTGTGTATATTTTGTAATAGGAAATTCACCGGGATACACGTTTTGCAGTTCTACTATTACACACATCCAACACCAAAGAAAAGGTCCAATTGAGTTTACTATTTTTTTCACATCTCCGTCCTTAGCCAAGTATACAGATTTATATTCATATAAAGATAATATGATTTTTGAAACTGGAAACATCATATAAAACCATTGCTGTCAGAATAGGTGATTCAGCAAGAGTCGATGCCAAGTTTAATATAATAAGTACAATATTCACCTCTCGCTCAAAATCTCATCACGAAATCCATAGGAAGAACCATTAGGTTTCCAAACGCAAGTTAATGTGCGCTTCCAAAGCTTGAGACCAGCAATGATTCATACAAATCCGCTTTCTGTAATGAACCAATCGCTTGTAATGTGCGTCGATTGCAATCAACAAGATGATTTGGAGCTGTGTGGAGTTAGCAACAAGACGTCTGCCTCTTTCACAACCACGTGAACAAAGCCTCTAGAGCTGTGGAACTGTGTGGAGTTTGCAACAAGACGTCTGCCAGTTTCACAACCACGTGATCAAAGCCGTTGACGAGAAGAGCATAGATAAAATGGAGTCTGATGCAACGTCGTGATCAGCTAATGCTTGCCGTTAGGCAGCAATTTAAACGTGAATTGCACTGCAGGGACCCGATAGTACAGCTAGGAGGTCGACAAACTGGATCTTAATGAAAGTAATGGAGAATCTTGGTCCAAACGTTGCATGAAGTTCAGGAGATAAGGTCGATCCTGATCCAGATCAATTGCTGGAGAACAAACCATTGATAACGTCATTCAAGGTCAACGCAAGCGCTTACGTCAAGTCAAACATAAGCAAGAATAGGTGGAGATACAAGCAGGCAGTACCCCGTTTAACTGAACTAATGATGAGAGGGCTATCTTATTGTAGGGATTACACCCAGGGTCATTGAGCGGTGGTGGCCCTACTGACCTATAAACAGCTGATAGCACGATATCGTTCTGTCCTTGTCAGCACATTCCCCTGATATGACCTTCACCTTGATTCCAACGGGTACCTGCTGCGGGACGATAGGACTTTGAAGAAAGGAAATGGCCTTGGTGACATCTATAAGTTTTGTTTATGGTTTGAAAATAAATAAATTGGACTCTTTGAAAGCTACAAATATTAATAATGTGCAATTGGGCCATTTGTCTTGGAAATATTTGGAAATGAAACTTGGTGACCGTCTCGATTGTAACTTATAAGTTGTATCTGATAGCTGAACAGGTAAACTGTTTGGAAAGTCAGTGCTTACGATTGGTCCGAGGCCGTGGGATTTAAATCCGCGAGGGACATAACTAACATCCCCACCCCTCCCCCCCCCCCCCGCCCCCCCCCCCCCCCCCCCCCCCCCAATAGAAAACAACGTACATATACGTGGACAGTTAACGATACATTTTCAAGTCAAATACATACAATTAACGTCCACACAAGTAACAGATTTCATAATTATTATCATATCATGATGAGCATTACTACATATTAGTTGAAGGTACCAGACTACGGCAACATATAATACGGAGGCCAGTTTAAACTTTCTTAGGAAGTCAGTTTATTCCAAATTCGATGGTCTTAAAAAGGCGTTGTAGCACGTGATATCACGAAAAGGTAAATAAATGGAACCAACGGCTAAATATTACCCCTAAATCAACAACAAAAGTTCTAAAACGAATACACATGGATCGGTCAAGCCACGCGAGTTAATTTCTCTTCGGACGGCCATTTCCAGGTGTTCACTTTAAAATGGCCGCTCGAAGGTAGAGTAAGAAAGCTATACCTAAACACTGAATGTAGAGTTTTAAATATGCTGCAATGAATACGAATAGGAATACGAATAACCATCTTCTAGGGATATGATATGTTTAGCCTCTAACTTAACAATATATTGTATAAACTTAATTTTTTTACTTTGAGAAAACAAATACGCGAAAACTTGCTGCAGCGCCTTTAAGCTTCGTGCTATATCCAAAACCGATGTTAATTTTTCAATCCTTATATAACAGCGATGATCACCGCCTAATATACTATCAAACAATAGAGCCACGGGCTCTGTAGCTCAGCAGGAATATATTGATTTGATATCTAAGGTTGAATATCTCGGGTAATACGTTGTTAACAAACAAATAATCGGTTTTTAGATTGTGACCCCGGTGATTCACAATTGGGGTCACAGGGTCACCAACTCTACAAGTTAGAATCCCTATTGGCAAAGGAGTCTGTACACAAATTTCAGCTTGCTAGAGCTGTATGTACTGGAGAAGATGAAAAAAGGTTTTTAAGGTTTTGACCCCTGTAAACCTATTTGGGATCCAAGGTCACCAAATCTACAATTCAGAATCCCCATTGGCCAAACAGTCTGCACACAACTTTTCAGCTCTCTAGACCTTTTGGAAATCGAGAAGAAGGTGAAACGGTTTTTAAGGATGTGACCTTAAAAAAGTTAGCGGTCGGAAGGACGGCTGGACGCCGGACGCTGGACGCCATGTCATGCCATGCCATTCCACAAGCCCATCGGGCCTTTCAGGCCTGATTATCTCAAAAGTACAGCATATTAGTGGTCTTATCATCGGTTACCTACTTTTTCGTCCATTCTTTTCGACAATACTTAACCCACTGCCTTACATGTTAGCACACATGGCATATATAATACATCTTGTTAAAGGCGCCGCAGCACGTCTTTTTGCGTACTATGTTTTCTCAAATTTGCTAGTTATTATTAAAGTTGTACATTATATTGGCACGTTAAAGGTACATACATTGTGGGGTTTTTTTTTAATTGAAAACATATTTTATTCATTTAAGAAATGGATTGGGCACAAGTTGTGAAACTTATCGAAGCCCTCTCCACGTAATCAACAACGATTTGACAAGGCTAAAATACTAACACAATATATGCAGAAGAGAGTAAGAAATCTATAATTGACGAAGTGGGTAAACATGCAATATACATTATTAAGGCAACACACAATTGGAAATGTTATTCTTATGACAAAATGCACTTTGAATATGGTAAATACGTACATTAGTATTAATGTATTAATTGAACCGTTGACTCTTTCCAATGAATTTATGAACATGGTGAAATATGTTTTCATTGACCGTTTGTGGAAGATTTGGATTTCCATACAGGATTGTATTAAGATCAAATTCTGCCTTTAAATTATAAAATCTTTGCTTTAATTCTAAACGGAGATCAGCATGTCTTGGACATCTCAAGAAGAAATGACAAACATCTTCAACTAAAGCACCACAAATGCAATATTTACTTTCAGATAAATTGACACGATACAGATCACCGTTTAGGGAACTACAAGAATTTCTTAACTTACTGTGTATAATGTTCATCTTCCTATCGCCGAATAGAAAATATTTTGGGATTTTACATACTGGAAAAGTATTGTTTGTTTGTTTCATTGTGTTGTTTGGGATCACATATGCCAAATGTTATAAATTGTGTGACTTTATCGAGAAGTACCGACTGTTATCGAAAACTACCATTTTGATGATAGTCGACTCAGTATATTGACGATATGAAGGTTAAAGTAGTGAATTCTGATCGAAAACGGACAATGCATCGCAATTGACGCGCTAATGGGTCAAACGTTATTTTCGAATCTTATTTATAACACACTGGCGCGTTTGGTGTGATAATGTTTAATAGGTCATATAGCTACTGTGCATTGCAAATGGGACATACAGTTTCTGTTTCTACACATGCATAATGTTGTTATTCGATTTTAATTGAAAACTAGTAATTATGATATATTTGGCGATTTGGGATTAATATGCAAGCTGAGTGAATATATGTGTACTGTAAACAGGACATTTGGTGTGTTGGAATGTATTAAAGCCAAATAAAATTTTATGAATCACAAATGGATGCACCTTTAATGGGTAAAACATCTCATTAAACGACCCGATAAGACGAATCCTTAGAAAACGGTGATCCTATTCGAAGAACATGGGCTCCGTTCCATAACAGTGAGCGCTTCTAATCGCTAATTGATCGCTTAAGGTAGCGCTCAATGTAGAGCTCAATGTAGCCCATTCTCTCCCGAACGACACGGTGCGATTCCTCGAAGTTTGCTCGCCTTGCTACGTAGCGCTACATTGAGCAATCGCGTTGGTGTGATGTTTAAAGCGACAGTGGTGTTGAACTCTTCAGTGTGAAATGTGTGGACACATTAAAAATGGCCGCTCGGTGGGGAATGAACTCTCAAAGTACATTCGTTTTAGAACTATTTTTATTGATTAAGGATTATTATTTAACCATTGGTAACACTTATTTATATTTTTGTGAGAGCACTTTATTTCAGTAAGAAAATCGCGCTACAGCGCCGGGTCAAAGTTCCTAACACGACATGGTCTTCAATCGGGCCAAGGATGTCACAGACCGAACAATCGTGCGTTCAGTTGCGTGACGTGCCCATGGTGTTCCCGGACGTTGCGAACACCCCATGTTAATTCTCAAGAAACATGCTACAAAACGCAGCTAGAGTCGACTTTTGAGATGTGTGCACTTTCTTGGTCTCGGAAAGGTCAGGAAGTTTGGCGAGAATTTGCGATAAGATAGGGTTGATACTTTAATCTCTCGGCGCGACCCGGCTCGTGCACAGGTCATGTCTTCTTCCGTGACGTCACAATGTGTATTCATTGACAATCTGATAAGTGAATGAACATACACAGGTCTTCAACACGTGTGGAAAATTGTGATCTAAAATTTGAAATTATCCGGAAGATAATGACATTTGAATGATGTAGGTTAAATTAAGGGAAATAATCATGTTGGTGAGGTCACATTATGTTCAATGTAATAATTTGTGTTATTTAATCGAGAATTATCAATTTAACCGAAAATAACCAGGCGGTCGTTGCACAAAACAACCTTAACACTAAGGTTAATCTTAGTGCCATCTTTTAACATTGCACTAAGGCTACCTTAGTGACTTAAGGTCACCTTAGAGTTTCGTGCAACGGCGTACAGTTTAAGGTCAATCAGTTCAGTATAACGAAAATAAAAAGTCGTGGTCATGATCGAAAACCGGACAATGGACCTTATTTGCTGCAGCCAGTAAGTCAAACGTAATTTTGGAAATTTTAATAAAGTAGATAGGAAGACAGAATTGCTTCAAAAGCGTTTAATCTGTCCTACAACGAGTACATACATGAGATAGCCATAATTGGGGCATAAAGCTACTACATATGCATAAGACCTTCGATCCTTGGTTGTCATTGAAACATATGTATTTGATATTTGAAGCATTTTGGGGTCAACATGAAAGTTGGAAGATATAACCTAACCAAGCACCTATTGTAATTTAGTACATTTTTTAACCAAATAAAATATCATGCAAAACTGCTCATGCCTCTTTAAGTGCAAAATCAAAAACGCAGAATATCTCTCAAAAAGTTATAACGTGCAAAGTGTAATGGTAGTTCCCCTATTGTGTTGATGTTTTAAGCCTTCTGTATTTTGGGGAAGATACCGTGGTGGCACGTGGTCTTGAGCATTGCTCAGTTGACCATTACAAATTGAGTTCTCCCTTGTAAATTGTCAACTCCTCTTTTATAATTCCGTACAAGTAACAATTTTCTACCTGTGGAGAGTGGCCGAATGTCAAATGTAGATTACAAGTGCCGTTTTTGTAAACTATGCAAATTACAAGTTGTTGGGGACGAATACCACTATTTATGTATCTGTCTATATTAAAAAAACCAAAGAGAGTGTTATTAAAATATTTTGTTCTACATTAACCCAAGTTATGATAAGTTACAACTGTATTAGGAACGCTTTCAAAACAGCGTTTTTCTGTAATAAGGAAACTAGTAACATTCATTTCATCTATATGTACTCTTTTCAAGAGATATTCCTATGTATTATGTATATAAAGCACAGCCAAATTGTATGCCTTAAATGTATAATGTAAGTTCCATGTACCACGGTGGTTGTTATGAAATAAAGATTGATTAATTGATTGAGTTCAGCATTATAACGACTGCGACCAACTGCAAGCATGGGTGACCCGTTTCATTGCTGGATAATCTGAGAGTTTGAAGGGTTGATTCCCTGCCCCACACAGAGATATGAGTTGAGAGGCTTGTGGTGTCACCCTGGGTAAGCGACTTAGTCCGAAATGTTCCTCTGTCGACCCAGCAGTAAATAAATATTTTCCATGGAACGATGGTAGTCTGAATTTGAACGTAGGGCGCCTGACAGGCGACCGGTTGTATTCTCCCAAGGGAGAGTTCTGTTGGCCCTACTCGTTGAGTTGGTTTAATATGGCGAACATGTATATGTTGTAAATGTCTTGAGGTTTCTTTTGTTCGTCAGTGTATATACCCATTCTCTTCCCACAGAGGTTATTCCCTTCAGATTTCTGATCCTAGACTCTGTTGTTTTTCGCTTGAAATCGAGAGCAGAATCAAAGTCCCCTAGCGGTGGAAAGCTGAATCTCATACCGTATCCCTGGGCCTAGATTTTCGAAGTTCTCGTAGCGCTAAGATAGTCGTTAGTGCCATAGATTAACATTGGCTTACGACTATCTTAGCGCTAAGAGAGCTTCGAAAATCTAGGCCCTGCTTCTTAACCAATGAAAACTCATCTTTCAGTGTTCATGTCGACCGAGTGACTTCAAAGATCTAGGCATTTTACTCTGAAGGATCTTGCTCATTAGCATATGTCCTTCGAATATGTCTGATGTAAATAACGCAAATGAACTATTGTTGGTATTTGTCTCTGATTTGGTCTTCTTTATTTATAAGCATGTTTATGATCAATAGTTTTTACAAAATCAAATAGCATATTTCGAGGAAAACACATACCACGAGAAAACGTTGGTCTTACGTTTATTTTATCATTTTGACGTATCATTGGCAAATATCACTTTTACAACGGCGTCGCTGATTGCACAACCAGATTAAATTGCAGCCAATCAGGACAATCTCTTTCTGCCCCCGATTTCACGCGTAAAACAACAGGGCCGTGTTCAAGAGAGGTTTCAAAGTAATCGCTCAATTAGCGATTACTTTTAAACCTCTCTTGAACGCGATTGCTCGATGTAGCGCCACGTAGCAAAGCGAGCGAATTTTGAGGTTTTTAACCGTGTCGCTCAGGAGAGTAGGGGCGTTACTTGAGCGCTACTTGAGCGTTACATTGAGCAATCAATGAGCTATTATAAGCGCTCGCTGTTATTGAACTGAACCCAGGGGTTTGGATCGAAAATCTGAATGGAGTAACCTCTGTGGGAAGAGAATGTGTATACCAGACCACATTGATTTGCTCGCTTTACTCACAAAAAATGCCATGGAAACAAACGAACATTTTCATGCCACACGCTAAATATTTAGAGAAATGTAATCTTGTGTGAAAATGAAACTTCACGGAAACAAAACTCATTAGAAATAATTTCCAAACTATCCGTGAGGACGAAGCATACATAAATGCATTCTAAATGCCATTCACGACCTCAACGTTATATCCTACCAATCAACATCATTCGCTTTGAATTCACTGCTTCAACAAAATCTCTACACCTATCTACCATTGTAAAAAAAACAGACCCTTACAACAATGCATCAATTAAGAATCAAATATATTCCTACATTTTATTGTGAACTCCATCCATTGAAAAATATATTTTTCTCATATGTCCATCACATTAAAGGGGCAGTAGCACGTTTTTTCGCTGAAATAAGTTGATGAAATGTATTTGAAAAATAATAGCCATGGGAATCGTTTTTGTCATTTGAAATAATAAATTGTGTTCACAATAAAATGGCCGCCATGCAATTTTTGCATTATAGGCAACATCGCTATTATCACTGCGGATAATTGGTTTGTGTAATAAGATGTGTTACCCTCTAAAGTAAATATAAATGACATAAACTATCATGATAAATGGGAAATTTGAAAAAATAAAATTTGCAAAAAACGTGCTACTGCCCCTTTAAAACCAATACTTGTTAAAATTTAAAATCAAAATTTAAAATTGCTCTTTCTTTCAGATGGAGTTCCCTTGTAAGGCGAATGCCATTCACTTACTTACCTACTAAATTATTATATTTATATCAACATGAAAATCTGTATAAAAAAGCAATGACAGTTTACCGCACCTTGCATTACACAATCCCGCATTTGGCCATAACATTTTACGGCAGCTTCTCTTACTTATTTTATACTGTTTGCAGTATGTTATAATTACAATATACAGCAGTATTGCAATATAGAGCGTTTGTATTATATTTTGCCGTAGTTATTACATTTTACAGCCTTAATTACAAGACTATTATTACGCTCATCAAATGGAATAAAATGGGTAATAAAGAATATATTACACTCGAAAGCGTGCCATATGACTTTTACGAAACTCGTGCAAATTTATGTATAACCCTCGCTCTCGCTCGGGCAATGCAAAACTTCCCACTCGTTTCGTAAAAGTCAAATGACACAATTCCTCGGGTAATAATCTCTTTATCTCTTTCTAACGCCGTTTGTAAGCAATATACGTCCCTGTAGAATAAACACACATATCTCTAAATCAATTACCCTGAATTTAATGCATGTGACCAAAGCAAATTGTCAAACGCAAAAAACTCAAGTCAATCAAGTTGTTAAAAGACATTAGACAAACTTATACGGCAAAAAGTAATATCTCATTAAAATGTCATTATCTTTATATCCGTAGTTCAACTCAGGCAATGAAGAACAGTTCTATTGGCCTCAGATACCAACGAGAGTGTTACGGAGGAATGTTGGACAAAATCTAGTTCAGGGTCGGTCTTATGAATGTTAGTTTTTGTTTTGGACAAGAAGAAACTATTTCATAGCTCAAATCGATGAACAACATACTATAGTGACATTTTAACAGAACACACCATTTGCTAAGGTCAAGGGAACCCAGTTAACTATAACATCATGCCAACCGGAAACAAAAAATGTCACGTGATGTTCATTTCCGGTTACGTCTATGTCAAGGTCACGCTAGATTCTCGTCTGGCATTTGACAAGTTCAGTACTATATATTGTGTGGACATTTGTCGAATTCCTAAATTCCCAAAAGGTCTTTTAATCAAAATATTACTTTTATTTTACACTGTCTTTAATTCAAAGCATCAACATTTGAAATGATATGAAATGAAGATACAATTTGTTTATTTTCTTTCAAGTTTTTTAGGAGCATTAATTTTGAGCATTTAGAAGCGGAATAGGAAAACAAGAACTTCTGGATAACAACTTTTAATGTTAACATACACTATGTTTCGGAGTGTATGCTATCTATTTCATCAGGTGGATAAAAACAGCGAAATGTCATGTTTATTCATAATAAAAAAATGTTGTTATCCAGAAATTTATTTTCTTTATTTTCTTTGTTTGAAATAAGTCTAATTATCCTTTCTATTATAATGTATCCAACATTTTCTCTTAATCAAGTTTATATATGTCATCTCATTTCGATCATTTGATATGTTGTGGGAATGAAATTCTTGAATTAGCAAAAGAAGACTTTAATAGTTATATTTTGTGAAAGTTTGGTACAACTTGTGTTGTTTTCTAATCTTATTTCAACCGCAAATAATACCGTAGAAATGGAAAGTACGTTCTAAAATTATCTAATCATCTAATCTAATAGTGTAGACAGTACCGTCTTTGGCATGGAGTATATTCTGGACAGTTACGTCTTTGACCTGGCGTATATTGGAGACAGCACCGTCTTAATTTGTCCTGGCGTATATTGGAGACAGCACCGTCTTAATTTGCCCTGGCGTATATTGGAGACAGAACCGTTTTTGTCCTGGCGTATATTGGTGACAGTAATGTCTTTGTCCTGGCGTATATTGTGGACAGAATCGTCTTTGTTCTGGCGTACATTGTGGACAGTAACGTTTTTGTCCTGGCGTATATTATGGACAGTATCGCATTTGTCCTGTTGTATATTGTGGACAGAACCGTCTTTGTCCTGGGGTATATTGTGGACAGTACTGTCTTTGTCCTGGCGTATATTGTGGACAGTAACGTCTTTGTCCTGCCGTATATTGTGGACAGTAACGTCTTTGTCCTGTTGTATATTGTGGACAGAACCGTCTTTGTCCTGGGGTATATTGTGGACAGTACTGTCTTTGTCCTGGCGTATATTGTGGACAGTAACGTCTTTGTCCTGACGTATATTGTGGACAGTAACGCATTTGTCCTGTTGTATATTGTGGACAGAACCGTCTTTGTCCTGGGGTATATTGTGGACAGTACTGTCTTTGTCCTGGCGTATATTGTGGACAGTAACGTCTTTGTCCTGCCGTATATTGTGGACAGAACCGTTTTTGTTCTGGCGTATATTGTGGACAGAACCGTTTTTGTTCTGGCGTATATTGTGGACAGTAACGTCTTTGTCCTGCCGTATATTATGGACAGTATCGCATTTGTCCTGGCGTATATTGTGGACAGTAACGTCTTTGTCCTGGCGTATATTGTGGACAGTAACGTCTTTGTCCTGGCGTATATTGTGGACAGTAACGCATTTGTCCTGTTGTATATTGTGGACAGAACCGTCTTTGTCCTGGGGTATATTGTGGACAGTACTGTCTTTGTCCTGGCGTATATTGTGGACAGTAACGTCTTTGTCCTGCCGTATATTGTGGACAGAACCGTTTTTGTTCTGGCGTATATTGTGGACAGAACCGTTTTTGTTCTGGCGTATATTGTGGACAGTAACGTCTTTGTCCTGCCGTATATTGTGGACAGAACCGTTTTTGTTCTGGCGTATATTGTGGACAGAACCGTTTTTGTCCTGGCGTATATTGTGGACAGTAACGTCTTTGTCCTGGCGTATATTGTGGACAGTAACGTCTTTGTCCTGGCGTATATTGTGGACAGTAACGCATTTGTCCTGTTGTATATTGTGGACAGTAACGTCTTTGTCCTGCCGTATATTGTGGACAGAACCGTTTTTGTTCTGGCGTATATTGTGGACAGAACCGTTTTTGTCCTGGCGTATATTGTGGACAGTAACGTCTTTGTCCTGGCGTATATTGTGGAGAGTAACGTCTTTGTCCTGGCGTATATTGTGGAGAGTAACGTCTTTGTCCAGGCGTATATCGTGGACAGTACCGTCTTTGTCCTGGCTTATATCGTGGACAGTAACGTCTTTGTCCAGGCGTATATCGTGGACAGTAACGTCTTTGTCCTGGCGTATATTGTGGACAGTACCGTCTTTGTCCAGGCGTACAATGGAGACAGTAACGTCTTTGCCCTGGCGTATATTATAGACAGTACCGTTTTTGTTCTGGCGTATATTGTGGACAGTAACGTCTTTGTCCAGGCGTACAATGGAGACAGTACCGTCTTCGTCCTGGCGTATAGTATGGACAGTAACGTCTTTGTTCTGGCGTATATTGTGGACAGTAACGTCTTTGTCCTGCCGTATATTGTGGACAGAACCGTTTTTGTTCTGGCGTATATTGTGGACAGAACCGTTTTTGTCCTGGCGTATATTGTGGACAGTAACGTCTTTGTCCTGGCGTATAGTGTGGAGAGTAACGTCTTTGTCCTGGCGTATATTGTGGAGAGTAACGTCTTTGTCCAGGCGTATATCGTGGACAGTACCGTCTTTGTCCTGGCGTATATCGTGGACAGTAACGTCTTTGTCCAGGCGTATATCGTGGACAGTAACGTCTTTGTCCTGGCGTATATTGTGGACAGTACCGTCTTTGTCCAGGCGTACAATGGAGACAGTAACGTCTTTGCCCTGGCGTATATTATAGACAGTACCGTCTTTGTTCTGGCGTATATTGTGGACAGTACCGTCTTTGTCCAGGCGTACAATGGAGACAGTACCGTCTTCGTCCTGGCGTATAGTATGGACAGTAACGTCTTTGTTCTGGCGTATATTGTGGACAGTAACGTCTTTGTCCTGGCGTATATTGTGGACAGAACCGTCTTTGTCCAGGCGTATATTGGGGACAGTAACGTCTTTGTCCTGACGTATATTGGGGACAGTAACGTCTTTGTCCTGACGTATATTGTGGACAGTAACGTCTTTGTCCTGGCGTATATTGTGGACAGAACCGTCTTTGACCTGGTGTATATTGGAGACAGTAACGTCTCTGCCCTAGTGTATATTGGTGGCAGGAATGACTGGTGTTATGAACTGGGCTAAAACCTGTTACGAAGTTGCGTATGGGGTCAGGATATTCACGTGGCCTTACAACTACAAATACATTCATAGACCAGGATGTGAAAAGGGCAATGTCATTCAAATCAAATCGAACCTAACACTCGAACAACTATAAGTCCGATTTTAATGAGATTGTCAAACGGGTCAGCCATCCGGTCATGAACAGCGTCTGTTGTTGAACTCCACTGAGAGGGTCAACTAGCGGTATTTCCCTCGCTTTGTTGTGTCAAGATAGTGAATCGCTGCACCAGAAATGCATAGCGGGCCTGGATTTCTAAACACAGATTTCTTAAGGAAATACTGCAAGGCCTAAATCAGCCAGTAATGGAGACTGGCAAGAGTTATGCCTTGCATTATGAAGTTGGTAGCAAAGAAACTCTTATCTGACCTATGATGACCGAAAGCGTGTTCTATATTCATCCTGAAGTCAGGTTTCCTTCTACTACTGTACCAAGCGTGCTCCATCCCCATCAATGACAGCGTGTTACTTACATTACTCAATACGTTATGTAGGAAGATATTAGTTGAGTCACAGACCAAGTTTAGCGCAAAAGGGTTCCGCAACAGAGATGAACTACCAGTTTGTGCGAACGATGCGAATACTCAATGGTACATTCTATTCAAAGTATAGTGAGACATCTCAAGTGCCTTATCGATGTTTAGGGATGACAATAATTTTACATCTTGTATTTGAAAATTGCTAAGTTGAAGCTATGATATTATTTGGCTGATTAACGATCACCAACTACAGCAGCATAATGCCGTTGATTAGTTATGCTAATTAATTATATAATTCAAAACATTACTCATTAATATGCAACTACAAAAGATCGTTAATTAAGCAGCATAAATTGCAGGAATTATGTAGTTGAATATACATTTATATATAATCAAATATATCGAGATGAATCTATTGCGGTATTCGAACCCAACCTTTAAAAGTAGCCTACTTTCAAAGTTTGATTGACGCGCAAGTCGTGGAATCCTGCAGTATTGAAAGTACACCCCCGGCCAAAAGAAACGCCTACTAGATGTCTTATCAGATATTGTAAAAACTGTTATGAACAGTTTACCAATATTATAACATAATGAAGTTGCACCATTTCTGCATTATATATTTGAATTTCAGAAGTTCATGTCACGAAAGAAGGACGATTGTTGAAATGAGAAAACAATAATTGTTCAGTTTTCGATCAGTGCTTTATCAGAAAAAAATTTTTAAAAAGATTTTCATACAACTACGAGCAACAATACAGGCACGCATTCGCGTTAAAGTGGTGATGATGCCGTTGTACGTGGTTAAGTGAATCAACCGAAAATAGCAGTCTTCATTGGGCGTGGTTTTCATGAATGTTATTGACTCGAATCACATTTTTCCACGATTTCAATGGACTTTCATATTAGTTATTGCTTCAGCATAACGTGGAGATTATATTTATATTATATTATATTTAAGAAATCATTGCATCTTTCATTTTAAGGAACATAAAGTAGTCGTTTCTTTTGGCCGGGGGTGTAGAGAAAGGTGAGGTGAGGTGAGTTGGGGTTTAACGCCGCTTTCAAGAGTGTTTCACTTATATCGCAGCTGCTCACAGTATTACGGCAGGGAGAAAGCCCGCAACGCCATGTGGCTATGTTTTGCGGTGAAACCTGCGAGCATCGGCTGGAACTAGCGAACCATTACTACGCTGAAAGTCAGTGTAGCAATTGCACCCAAGCATTGCAAGCATTGTACGTGTAGAATAGTTCTCTACTGTAGACAAAGTTGCCGTGCCCCTGGCGGGATTCGAACCCCGGACCTCTTGATCCGAAGCCGAACGCGCTAACCACTGCGCTATCCTGCCCCGAAAGCAGAGATATGTTTCATTCATCCCAGGATGTAAAATAATAACTAAACCATGGGCCAATCAATGGCGCTCACTATTTTTTAATGAATCGTTTAACTAGATTTCTTCCACATCATTTTAAAAATTTACTTCCATGCATTTGATAGCTTTTTAAAAAAGCTAGCCAACTTGTTTAAACACGTAATACTGATATCACACTTGATCTCATTTTAAAAATCTGCTACAATTTGATTTAAACATATTTATTCAATTGAAAGGATTGGGTACAAGTTATCCAACTTAGTGAAACCCTCTCCTATGTACAGTGCTGACATATAATATTGAAACGCAATATATGTACAATGATATATACAGAAAAGAGAAAGATATGTTACATGTACAATATTAGGAAAGAACAATGAGTAATACTAACAATGATAGATTAAACCCGCGTTAATTGTCAAATCATCCTGATAAAGATATATTTTTGAACTTCCTTAAAAATCTTAATATTGTCATTGTAGGTAAGATCTGCGCTGCCATTTAACAATAATCTGCCACAGACTTGAAACAATCGTATGTTTGTTTTAAAACAATATATCGGCCGCGTTTGTGTGCAAATATATTTTTTCGGCATGCAGCCTCACATAAAACTGTCTCTTTTAAGTTAGTTCTGCTCAGCTTCTCATTTCTAAAACCAACTTTGTGTTTACAATATCTACTATTTTACAGCCTGAAATATCTTGTGTCTACCTGAAAACCGATTTATCAAAAAAATTCCTACACCAAATGCACAAAAACAAACTGGACTCTCGCAAAGAAATTCGTTCACTTCCGTTGAGTAACAAATTCAAGGCGTACACGTTCCTACAGTGTAAGACTTTTACTTAATGCATGTTCAGTTTTCCCCTACAAAATGCAGTAAACTTTCGGCTTACCTATTCTGCATTACGAGTCCGTCCTGGTGGTTATCAACGGATGGCAATCGACATTCAGAACGAGGTTGCCTCCACGTGCTTGACTATTTATAACCAGTCAGCTGTTCGCGTGACGAAAGCGAGGCTCGGTAGTGACAAGCGGCACATCACGGACAGTGCGTAACCCTGGTCGTTGAACTAGTCTAGGTGTTAGTAAAGGTAAATGTTTATCGTTACAAACTTTTCCTATTGTTATAGGTACAAATAGGTCAAATATGCAGCTATATTAGGTTAAGGCCTGGGATATATTCAAGAGAGTTTGGACGTGCGTCCAGTGCTTAACCATTCCGGAAAGCGCTGGTTCACGCTGGCACCAACATTACCGCAACGCATAACTCGCGCCAGTCTCCATCACTGGCTAATTAACGCCTTGACGCATACCCTTAACTTTCCTGTACTTGCATAAGGGCGCATTATGAAGTTAAAGTGCCGCCTGCACTTGCACATGAAAGTTAAGGAAATGCGGCAAGGCTAAAATTAGCCAGTGATGGAGACTGGCGCGAGTTATGGCTTGCAGGGGTGTTGCCCTAGCACTCGAACACGGGGTAGTTCTCACACTAGGCCTACAACAGGGGCGGACCAGTATTCTCGCGGGTATAAGACCAGCATACATCTTGAAAATATGGGGGTGGGCTTCTTGCCGGGAGAGACCCCGACTGAGATGAAAATTCAGACCGAATCAACTCAATCCAAGATGACGACTTGTTACTACCATAGGCTACACCATGTTTAGGATATTGTTTAGATGTTTTACGTCTTTTAAACATAAACATGATATTTATTTATGTAATAATGTTTATATATGGTACCGGGGATGTAGCTCAGTTTGGTAGAGCGTCCGCTCATCACCCGGAAGGTCGGGGTTTATACCAAAATACGTTAAAAGATGGGAGTTGTTGCTTCCTTGCTTGGCGCTCAGCATTATAAGGATAGAACAACGCTTGAACTGGCGCTGCTCAGTTGCTGCCGGGTGCCATTGGCACAACCCGGATTTCCAATATTTACATTGTTCTGAGGACAATAAAGTGTTATTATATTATATTATATTATATTATATATAGAGATTATTACCCGAGGAAGTGTGTCATATTACTTTTACGAAACGAGTGTGATTTTTTGTATTGCCCGAGCGAGAGCGAGGGTTATACATATATTTGCACGAGTTTCGTAAAAGTAATATGACACACTTTTGAGTGTAATAATTTCTTTATAACCCATTTTATTCCATTTGTTTAGCGTAAATATAGTCAGGAAACGACCCACTTCTCTTGCGACGGAAGCTACAGTGACGTCACGAACAATCGTTTTATGACGTCACAGACGACGAAATACGGGAAGTCGCGGTGAAACAATGGTTGCTAGGCAAACGTGATATGTGCACATGTGATCATATCGAAAATATTAACTCGGTTATTTTCAACCATATGGGTAATAAAATATATTATATTATATTATATTATATTATATTATATTATATTATATTATATTATATTATATTATATTATATTATATTATATTATATTATATTACGTATCGGCCGGAATTATTGTCAATTTCCTCTGTCCCTTACTAATTAGAATTCTCTAAGGGAGGTAACTGTTGTGGTCAGTAATTAGCCGCTCTGTAGCTAGATTCCAACTTAGGTAACCAGGGTTCCCATACAAGTTCCCTAAACTGACCAATGGCTAGAGATCATGTGACCATTCCAGAACTTAGGACGGAGATTGAAAACAAAAAGTCTTCCTTATTGAATTCAGGCAGCCAAGGGAAACAGATCCATTGTACCTAAATCTCCTTTGTTATAGGTAATTGAAACTTTCACTTCTCTCATTTTGGTTTATGCTATTCAATGATGTTCTCATGCATATTTGCATTAAATCCTTTTATTTGCTGCATTCATAATTGACTGGTAGCTTAAAAGATTAATTGCTGATCAAGTTATAAGTTTTGGTAATTCCAAACTCCATATAGCTTATTGCTAATTTAGGTTCCAAATTCCCATGTTCCTAATTCAATCTCTTGAATTAAGTGCACAGTGCTGGTAACAACAGATAGCTGATATATATATATATATATATATATATATATATATATATATATATATATATATATATATATATATATATATATATATATATATGTCCAAATTAACTAGTGTGCAGTATTTCCTTTGTCTCATGCCTCACATATGGTATTGAGTAATATGGCCAAGCAATGCTGACCAAGTTTCAAGATGGCGGCACCACCTGTAAACATAGCTGCATCGTCTGCTAAGATATAACCAATCTCTTATTTCTACATTGCGGCACTTATTTAATTAACCTTGTGCTATTAACTCTGTTATGTTATTTCATTTGTCGTTCGCATATCATCTGAGCTCATGCATCATATTTTCATGTTTTGGCTAAGCATTCATTAATAATCATTGTTTGTTCATCACAATACATAAATTATGTATTCAAATTCATTTCCTATTTACACTATTCATGTGATGTTTTTTTCACAATGATTCTGTTAATGCCATCATTGCATTGTTATCATTATATGTTATAGTGAATAATGTTTTCTCACAATAATTTGGCTATTGTCAACATTGTTTATTTTATTATTATCTTTTCCATGTTGTCCACTTGATGTGAAGTCACTGTTGTCTTTATTAATACAGTATGTATCATTCCATTTTACCTTCAACCTTTAGTAAAATTTAATTATGTAATATCTTATTATTGCATTTTAAATATTTCAAAGACTTCACGATCAATTCATACATATGTACAAGAAAGGGTAAGACACTCTTAAAACAAAAGCATTTATGAGCCAGTTTACATTCTCCGTCTACTAATTTTATAAAGGAAAATAATTTAAATGGTCTGGGTCTTTACATTTGACAAGTAATTTCTGCTCATGAATATCATTTATTGTTTTACGAGATGCAAGTTGAGATAAAATCTCACAGCTTGATAGAGTATCACAGAGGTCGCGTCCGAGAAGAAACCTGTTTAATTGTTTATTTAGGTTTAATTGTCGTACGCGGTAGGATCGAACTCGTAAATTCACATCAGGCTGCATTCTGTACGGAGTGACCAGACGCCGTTGAATTGGCCTCTACAACAGGTGCGTGTTTCTAGTACGTTGTTGATTTTTGCCTTTTACGTGAACGAGACATCATCGCTCCGAAGTCATCTGTGTATAAGAATAATTTGAATAGAGGGGATTTAACCCAAGAGTTGTTTGTCCTTTGATTTTTTTTCTAATAAAAGGAAGACTGAAGGAGTGGTGTTTTCTCCCAATTATGAATACGTGTCATTTTTTTCATTATATATATTTGATTCCTATATGTTGCCTTAAAATAAAGCATGGTTATACAGAATGTTATACCTTAGCATTTGAACCGTTTGTGCATGTGACTCGCATATGTCAATCAATCAATCAATCAATCAATTGACTCGCAGATGCCATGGAAGCGGAGAAACAATGGGTTCGAAGAACCACAGGCACTTAAGCCATTGCTTTACAAAACAATTTGAAAAAAATAAAAATTTAAAAAATTTAAAAAGTTTGAGATGACCCCCCGATTTTCAATCTCGATTCTGATGGTTTAAATATCGGGGGGTCATCTCAAACTTTCAATTTTTTAATAATTTTAAAAAAAAGCAATGACCCTATAGGGCCTGTGCGAAGAACCGCAAAAGATGAGCAGACATAGAGAATCTCACCCAAGTGTCTTCTGATATCAAATATATCAACACGAGTTGATTAAAGTTACAAATATCCGAGGCTTGATATCAGAAGACACAAGGGTGAGATTTTATTTATCATTCAAAATCATTCTTCAACAATTATTAGCCGAAGAATGACATAGCTGAAACACAAAACTGCCATTTTGCTTCTTCAGCAGTGATCTCAGTGACATCATAGCATTGTGACGTCATAAACATTATGACATCATAGCATTGTCAGCAGTGTTCTCAGTGATGCAAAAGCTTTGTGATGTCATTAACTGATGATGTAATAGGATTATGACGATTTGATTGTAGCGATATCTACAATGTAGATATCGCTTGTAGATATCGCTTGATCTCACACAAGCGATATCTACTGTGGGAGCCAGTTTTGGATGATAAATAGAGATTATTACCCGAGGAAGTGTGTCATATGACTTTTACGAAATGAGTGTGAATTTTTGTATTGCCCGAGCGAGAGCGAGGGTTATACATAAATTTGCACGAGTTTCGTAAAAGTCATATGACACACTTTCGAGTGTAATAATTTCTTTATTACCCATTTTATTCCATTTGATTCGCGTTAAAATAGTCAGGAAACGGCCCACTTCCCTTGCGACGGCAAGCTATAGTGACGTCACGAACAATCATTTTATGACGTCACAGGCGACGTAATACGGGAAGCCGCGGTGAAACAATCGTTGCTAGGCAAACGTGATATGTGCACATGTGCTCATATCAATAATATTAACTCGGTTATTTTCAACCATATGGGTAATAAAATACATTTCAGTCATAGTACGAATCGACCTGAGAAATACATTTACATGCCCACAAACTATATTTAATGTACACTCACATGCAAAAGAAACGTCACGATACACAATATAGTTCAACCCATGAGCAATACATACGATTGAATCGGAGTTACATAATAATTTCAGAAGCCTACTTAACTAAATTTGAATTTTCAAACCATTATCTGTTCATATTTCTTTGAAACGCGCGTTTTAAGAAATCGCTTTATAATCTCCTTACTTAGACGTGTTTTTTTATGACAGTAATGGTGTAAGAAAAGAAATAAGTAAGAAAGTTATGTGGACAACATCTTTTATTAATTAAATTTCTAATATAGTATTTATAATTGTTTAATATAATTTATAACTTAAATGCCAAACATTCTGGTCAAAATCATTGTGAAAATACATTATTTGAACTGACATAAAAAAAAGTATTATATGTATGAAATTGTTAGTACTTCTTTACTAAACGTGCGTCTACTAAATATGTATAAAATCTACTTCCTCCGACATCAGTATTTCGTTGTATAGTCTTTTAAAAACGTGGGGACGTTTCTTTTGCACGTGAGTATATTGAGGTTTTACTGTTGAATCAGAAACGAAACGCAGACACTATCTGCGTAAACAACTCGACCAATCAAAACGCATCACTACCGTTGTTTATAGAAACAAACATGGCGGCGGCCGACTCACTCGATTACGATAAAGTTTGTAACAAATTCAGCGTAGAAAACCTGACAGAAACTCAAAAGAAAGTTTTAAGAAGTTTGTACGTGAGAAGGTAGTATTCATGTCCATCAAAACGGTTGGAGGTAAATGATTAAAATCCCTGTGCTACCAGGCGTTCCCAATCATCTGCGAAAGCCAAGGTCCTGACACGAGAGTGCTTGTTATTTCACCCTTGATTTCAAGTGATCTCATTGGTTGTTAGAAAGCAAGCGTTTCGCTGAGTCATTGCGAAGGGAGGTAACTAGGTTAAGGATAAATACCCTTACTGTTTTCCAGCGCTTGTGTGTAGATTTATCGGAACAATAGCGCTGGATTATCGAGGATGCTGTTGACCTTGTCCATGTGTCCATGAAACATACCTGAGGCCCCGCTGGATCCGTAACTGTCGGCAGTAATAATGGCAGTATTTTAAGATCAGTCGACATCTTGAGTGCATAGAAATACAGTTAAACTTGACATTGTGTAAAGACAAGGAATAAAGAAAATCATTAATTTATCTCTTTAGTGCGACCTTACTTAGAGCACAGGCCAAGTTTAGCGCAAATACGTTCCGCAACAGAGATGAAAGACCAGTTTCCCTATAGATGCGCGAACGATGTAAGTGCGATCGCACGTAGGGAAAACTGGTCGTTCATCACTTTCAAAAGCGACGGCGTTATCAATATTGTCACATTTAGATTTAAGAGTTTTTATTCCCCGGGGATATAGTCCGCAACAGAGATGAAAGACCAGTTTCCCTATAGATGCGCGAACGAAGTAAGTGCGTTCGCACGTAGGGAAAACTGGTCGTTCATCACTTTAAAAATCGACGGCGTTATCAATATTGTCACATTTAGATTTAAGAGTTTTTATTTCCCCGGCATATACTGCAGTCGTTGGCTCCGTCTGGGTGTCCGTCCGTCTGTCCGTGATCACATCGTTTCCGGAGCAGTAGGCCTACTTGAAAACGACTTGACCAATATTCACCAAATGTGGTATACAGCCTCCCCATATCATGTAGATGTACCTTATCGGGGTTTAAGCTTTTTGAAAAAAATTTTTTTTTTGTTTCCGTGGTAACAATTTGGACTTTGTCTATTTGAAGGGTAGGGAGGTTTGTTTCCGGAACTACTTGGCCAATCTTCACCAAATTTGGTATACTGCCTCTCAATATCATGTAGATGTGCCTTTTAGGGGTTTCAACTTTTACCAAAAAAATGTTTTTGTTTCCATGGTAACAATTTTGACTTTGTCTATTTGAAGGGTAAAGTTTGTTTCTTGAGCAGATCTCTAAAACTATTTGACCATACCTCACCAAATTTAGAATACTACCTCCCCATAAACCATGTAGTTGTGTTTGACTTTAAGTGTTTATTTGAAGGGTAGATTTTCTTTCCGTAGCGGGTTTTTAAGACTAATTGACCAATCCTCACCAAATTGTATACCTCCTCATTTCACGTATAGATGTGTTTTGGGGTTATAACTTTTTTTTAACTCTTTTACTTTTGTTCTGTTTCCATGGCAACATTTTGGACATTTCTCTTTTAGAAAGGTAATAACTTGAATTGAATCGGGGGAAGGAGGAGACATTCGGGGGATAAGTCATCTCTCCTGCAGTTGGCTCTTCTTTTAGAAACGTCTTGCGTACATAAATGTTTTAACCTGTGACATATGAATAACGGGGGAATGTAGAACATTTTCTAATGAAAATAAATAAATCTCACAAAATTTAAAGGAAATGTTACTAATTGCAAAACAATCCTCCTCAATAAATAGAGTTCTAAAACGAGTGACTATGGTTCTGTAAAGCAGGGGCTTTTTTAATAATCAGTTTATAGAGTCCCTGAGTCAAACAACTCGGATCCATTTCCCATTCTCGAATTATTAAAATGTGTTATATGTGACACCGTTTTCTACTGATAATCGGGTCTTGTATTGCTTAACTTTTATAAACTTGCATAAACTTTTACTATAAATGATTAATTTGGAAACATAAAAACGCAAAAATCGTGCTTCAGTGCCTTTAAAATATGTGAAATATATGAATGTGAACTTATCAAGAAAATAACGTAGCTCTCTCTCTCTTCCTCTTAATTCAGGGCCATGTTAAAGGGAGGTTTAAAGTAATGCTTAATGATCGATTACTTTTAAACCTCTCTTGAACGCGATTGCTCAATGTAGCGCTACGTAGCAAGTCGAGAAAGCTTCGAGGAATTTGCACCGTGTCGTTCAAGAGAGAATGAGCGCTACTTGAGCGCTACTTGAGCGTTACATTGAGCGATCAATGAGCGATTATAAGCGCTCGCTGTTATGGAACGGAGCCCAGATGTTGTGTCGCCCCTTTAAGAGACAGGAAGATATAAGCGCATACCGGTAGAACATCGATTGTGTTTTAACTGCCCGGATGATGTTCTTACTATCTTGTCCCATATATTTTTATCACCGAAAGGATCTCTTATACGTTGTCTTTTAAAAGGGTCAGTTTGGCTTTATTTTTAAATGTGAGGGTTTTACATTTTATCTGACCAAAACCTGTTGCAACATTTTAAAGCACTGTTTTAAATATCATTTGATATGTTCTTACAGTATATTGAATAATAGTTTTATTTCCATAAACCATCTCGCATAAATCGCTTTGCGTGTATGTTTTAATGTATACATATTTTGGCAATCGTTTTAATATACGAGTGAGGCGCTCAAGCACACCGTTCTTCCTGAAATAAAGTGCTCTCACAAAAAGGTAAATACGCTTTATAATTGGCTAAATAATACCACTGAATCAATGAGAAGAGTTATATATCTATATGTTCATTGTTCGGTTAAGACACGCGATTCCATATCCATACGAGGGGCTTTTTAATGTGTTCACATTAAAATGGCCGATCGAAGGTAGTTCAAGTGATC
The DNA here is from genome assembly GCA_936450465.1 of Gibbula magus. Lineage (NCBI taxonomy): Eukaryota > Metazoa > Mollusca > Gastropoda > Trochida > Trochidae > Gibbula > Gibbula magus. The sequence continues at coordinate 42,654,178 of OW388298.1, forward strand.
TGATTAATGCAGCGATCAGAGAAAGGTTTTACATATGGCACTTTGAACCATCAAAATCGCATGATACCTACAAATCTACCACACTGAAGAGTTCCATAAAAGTGTCTCTTTATCAATTTACGTCGCACTCTTCCAATACGGATAACCGTTTTCTATGGAAACCGCTTCTCAGGTCGTGCAATGAGATTATTTACCCTCCAACATAACAATATATTGTATAAACTTTAAGAATAAATGGTCCATTTGAGGAAAAGGATAATACAAAAAATTCCAATAAAGATTTATCTCCCCTGTTTATAAAATTTAATGAGTATGCGCTGTTTGATTAATGATCTCTCGGCTTTTCTCTTTTAACATATTATATTTGATTTTTGAATTTCGATTTAGTTTTAAATTATCTTGATTTTATAAATGATCTTATTTTATAAATCAATATTGTGTTTATTAACTGTTATTTTTCTTAATGTGTAAATTACTACATATTGTTGTGATTTTTTTCTATTTGATTTCATATCAATACTGAAATATACTTTTAAAAACACACCTACTGACTAGTATTAGGACAAATGTCACTCTCTAATGACGTCATACCTTCAACATCCGGTGCCACAAAGGAGGGGCCAACAGGTGAAACATGCGCAGGTGACTTGTTGTTTTTATGGTTTGATTAGATTTAGGACACATTTTTCAACAAATAATACCAAAAGAAGCAATTTTTTGACATTTTGGTCGTTTGTTACCTACCTCTTTAATATTTCCACGTTATTGAGCGGCTTCCCGTTCGTCAAGATAATGGATTGTATAAGACGGGCTTCCATTTCACCTATATACAATTGGGGCAAGGTACGATAAGAATGAGTGACCTATTAACGCAAATGCTAAGATACAAATGGGAATATTTTGACTTTTTCTTCTGAAACTTTATGAACAAATCTTCGAAGTGAAAACTGTTATCCGAAGGACTAAAACACTGATCAGAACACACAGAATCTAAAAGAATCTCTACAATGAAGGATACTATATACCCGTTCCTCCATAACAACAGTGACAGTGGCCATCTTGGAGCACAGGTGAAGTTTAGCGCAGATATGTTGCGCAACAGAGATGAACGACCAGTTTTCCATATGTGCGAACGAAGTGAGCTCCGTTCGCGCACATGGAAAACTGGTCGTTCATCTCTGTTGCGCAGCATATTTGCGCTTAACTTCACCTGTGCTTGGAGTTATTTGCAATTAGACCACAAGCGACGTTCAGCGCAAACATGTTGCGCAACAGAGATGAAATGACCATCCGTATTTGAGGGAAACTGGTCATGCCATCTTTGTTGCGCAACATATTTGCGCTGCAGTTCGTCTGCGTTTATTTGTGGACCACACTATCTGCAGAAGGGAAAAATTCTTATATTTTTTTTGACGATTCTCAACCAAGATAGCCGCTGTCTTTCCTTTCTAAAGGGGGAACATTCGTGGGGAAATGACTATCCGTTATAGTTTCAATCCAAACTATCTTCAATTGTATGCAAACATATATAGTTCAAGATTACAATTAACCACATATCAAGTTTCGTGAACAAATCAACGACCTGAGACCTTAGGGAAAGTAACGGTTAGGGGAGACCGGGGCAGGTTCGTCCCCTTTTCACCAAAATAAATGTAATGGGTTGGCTAAATGACATATCCTTGCGCTAGTTTGTACACGTATTGAGAGACATCTTAACTGTCTTGTAGTAATTGTTCACAATGGCTAATATTATAACTTTTTCCCATAACTATGCTTTCTTGACACTGGGGTTAAAAGCCGAACTTACCCCGCCTTGGGGCAGGTTCGGCTACCCCCAGGGGCAGGTTTGGCCAAAACGGGGCATGTTCGGCCCTAATCAGTTAAAATAGAGGCAACAGCTGACTATTTAATATAGATTATTCTCGTATATTTCCGATAAAAGACGACATATCATTGCTTTGTATAGATATAGTTTATTATCATGTAGATTCAGTATTCATTTTATGAATTAAGAATTGATGTGCAGGGCCGAACGTATCCCAAGAAAGAAACAGATCTGATTATACAATCGACTGAAATGTGAACTAATTACCGCTCCCTTCTCGTTATTAATAAATAATGTTTTAAAAAACAGTACCATGAACAAATATGCATATTTGTTAGTAGCACAAAGGAGAACTGAGTCAAAATTCCCAATGAACATCAATCACAGTTATGATATATATTGTGGAATATGACAATATCTTTAAGTAATGTATAACTGGTGTAAGGGAGATAACCCCACTTTCAGTAATGTTCATTAGCGGTATGTAACAAGGTCCGCAAGGGGAGTAACTCGGTTGTTGTTACGAGTTCCAAGATGGCGACTCATGTACATGTGTTCAAAATGAAGAATAAACCAATATTCAACACGTGGTGGAGATCTAAAACGGTCCAAAAATGAGCCAAATTAAACTTGAACATTTCCGTGGTTTGCCACACGAAGATGGCGCGACCTGGTTGCGTAAATTTGAAGCGTGGGCGGCAATTCAGCGGTATCGGGATGATCAATACGGATCGGTCATGTTGTTATGTTTAGAAGACGCCGCTTTGCAATGGTTTCTAGATTTGCCTGATCACATTAAGCACAGTAGAGACAGACTTTTTTACCAGTTTAATGAACACTTTGTGCGAGGTCAAAGTACATGGCTTCTTGAACAACAGTTGTGGGATCGTACAATGCATGATGATGAACCGCTTGAATCGTACATTACAGACATTCAACAGAAAAGCTCACGTTTAAATAAGACAGATCATGACAAACTCTCCTTATTTATCAGAGGTTTGAAACCTATCTTACGTGGACCTGTCATTCAACACAGACCTGCCACATTCACAGATGCAATTCAACATGCACGTTTGGTACATGAAAGTCAAGTGTTGGCACAACCAAGTCACACACACTCATTCCCAGAGAAATATGCCATAGATGCACTTACATCAGAAGTGTCAGCTTTGAAAGATCAATTAAAAACTTTGTCCGTTGATAGGCCACCGTCTATAGCTGCGGTATCAACAACAGTATGCCAGTTGTGCAGTAAAACAGGACATGAAGCCAGACAGTGTTACTGATACACAAGAAAGACAAAGCAAAACAAACCTCAGGGGTTAAAGTGTTATCAATGTGGTGGATTCAATCATATGGCCAAACACTGTTTGTCAGAGAAAAAGTCCCGTAGCGGTTCCGATAATCAGCCAAACTAGACCACTCTAGTGATGAGACCCCGCTCGCTGGAGATTTGAATGGAGGGGAGAGAAGGTTAATAGGTTCTTTGAGCACACAATGTAGCCTATTGAGAAACTATGTACAAGTGACTGTAAATAAGTTGAAATTGTTTGCATTATTGGACAGTGGTGCAGATTTTTGTGTGATTAATGATGAGACATTCACAAAGTTAGGAGGTTCATTAAATGAAAAGTTTGACAACAAGTTTATTGTGACAGCTAATAATGAACAAGTTAGTGTGATCGGCAGTGGCTATCTTCGTCTCACTATCGCCGGTTTTCAAATAAACATTTTGTGGAATGTTGTGGTTGGTCTTAAACCTGAAATTCTTCTTGGCTTTGATTTCTTGAGAGACAATAATGTGAAAGTTAGGAAAAAGTCTGATGGACTGCTGGTGCGGTATCGAATCCATGTTAATCGGCTAAAACATGGACTTCTGCGAGTTGACGGCCCAGAGGACCCGACACCTCGAGTTGACGGCCCAGAGGACCCGACACCTCCGGTCAACATAGACAGTGTGGAACCTGCCATCCTAGGTGTCGATGAGTTGGTGGAGTCAAACAATCAGAGTGGTTCGACAGAATCAAAGGATGACAATGAGCCGAGTGATGACACTCAATATGAGATTGAGAAAATACTCAGAAAAAAATTTCTGAACTCTACATGGCAGTACCGGGTGAAATGGTTAGGCTATACTAACAAAGACAATTCCTGGGTGCCTTTCAATGACTTGACACCAGCTTGCCAGCAACTTGTCAAGTCGTTACACGACAAGTTGCCAACTGACAAGAAAAGTCGAAAAAAATTACTTTAGTGACAATGTAAGAATATATCTAGTGTATTGTGTAACTGCCAGACTTGACATGTGTATTGAATTCTGATTGGATGCATACTTTTGATATTACTATAATACACTTGTTTCATGGTTTAAATCTATTAGCATTTTTTCTGCTACAGTAGTGAAGATTTCTACTTGTGAAATGTATAAATTTGTTCAATAACCTTCACTGATGTATTTTGCATACTTGTTTTGACAATACCTCATTTGTGCTAATGATATGGTCACTGTCACTGTACTATAAGGTGAAGTTATTTTTTATAGAGTTAATCTTTGAATTTTGTAGTTTCAACATTTATAAACAAGAGTTAAATGTTTAATTGGTACCATGTTTGAATGATAAATGTTTTCTCTCATGATTTGAAGCATAAGTATATTTCACGCCTAAGGCTATAATTACATATATATGTAGATTACACGGCAATGGTAATTTTGCTTCAGACTACTGAGACTAGGATGTTAAGTGGTTATGAAAGTGAGCAAAACCACAGAGTTTTTTTTGTCTTCTCATGTTTATAGACTATTTTAGCTTTTCAGAGTCTTTATCTAGAAGCAGTAACTAGCTTGGATATTGTTTAATACACATTGTACTCTCATAGAGTGTGTGAGTATTATAAATCCTAACAGTCATGCCTCATTCACGGATAATGTAATTTTGAATCAGTGCTAATTTTACATTTTCATGTAAATTTTAAGTTTGCTTTTTCTCTATGTGTTGAGAGTTGAATTTAATGTTAAATAGTTCATGTTGAAATTTTTCTTTACAGTTTGAAAATGTTCCTACTTCTTAAGTCAGGTATATAAATGTTGAATATTTGTGTAATGTAATGTACACATATTATTTCATGTTTCACCATTACTCCTTTGGGTTTTCCAAATTAGTAAATTCTCATTCATTAATATGTAAATGTTTTGATGCCTATTCTGTTGTGATACTGATCACATCACTTCAGAGTAGTAACTGAAACTTTCTTCTACTAATTAAGTTAATGTATATGTTCCCTTGGATGAATTTGATCACTTATCCTTGAGTATAGACCTTTCCACGGCCTGTTTCATGGGCGCAGCCATTTTGTGGCAGCCATTAACCCCCTTAGTGCCGGTCTGTACACATATGTGCATACACGAAACGCTGTTGAGGTGCCAAGGTGTACATAAATGTACATCCCATGACATACCCTATTTAGAGTAATATATATATTTAATTAATGTATGATTTAATGTATAATGTGAGCACTGTCATTGAAAAAATATTAAGCATTTATTTGATACCAACATCGATGTAATTGGATCATTTTCGACTGAGTTATAGCATTTTTACAAAACCTTACTTCAAAGAAAGTATATTGGCCGCCATATTGGAAGTTTTAGGTTTACTGTTGAAATGTACTACAAACGGAAAAATTACAAAACAGACCCTATGGTTGGAATCAATCAAATCAACTGACTGAACATTTTTCCTTAGTTAACTGTCCATACTTGGACATGTTTAGATAATAGTTTTAACAACTATATTGTTAGCACGTAACATAAATCGGTCACGTAAACTCATTCAAACTGTTGCCAAATTTAAAGCGATCACAGTAATCGTGATACTGTCTAAACACAGAGTCGAAAAACGGCTTTTTATCGAATGACATCGCTCCGAAAAAGAAACAAAGACAGTAAGTTACCTAACCTTTCATATCTTTTATAATTTACGCCTCTTCATAATCGTTGTGATTCGTTAATGCAATCAAACATTAGCAATCCATAGACGCTAGCCCCTGTACTCAGCAAAATGGCGGTCGCTATGACACGGATGTACACACGTTTAGGGCCGTCGTTGTGCTTTCCTAATAACTATTACATCAATAAGACAATTATTTCCAGCATCCTTTGGTTATTTATGTTCTAACCTTACTCAAAATAAAATGTTTTGACTTGTATTAATATGTTAATTGTCGTATCATTTTGACATATGTGGAATTTACGAACAGTACATGTTTCATTACGTTATTTGCATACTAATGTACATTTAGGCCTAATAATTACGATCATAAGCTAAATTCAATTGTAAATTGTATCTTTTGTTTGACATTTGTATGCTTTTAAAACTTAGAAAATAATGAGTTAACATAAAACACAATTTTAATATAATTTGCTTTTATAGTTACATCTACTGTACATTTATGTGCATCAGACAATCGTGTTGATTAGATAATGTTTATTTTATCATCACTAAAGAAATGAAGAAGAATACTATTGAAATAAATCAATTTATCAATATAATTGTGTGTTTTCATAGTTGGACTTATAAAGTTGGGGATATTCCGGGTTTTATTTTGTAAAAAAACACATGGAACCTCGGTCTATCAACAGAGGCCGTCTGGGACCGTTGATTGTCGTTAGGAACGAGCTAGCGTGACGTAAGTCTCGTTCACATTCGATTGTTCTCGTAATTTAGAATATTTTTACAGGTGCGTGAAATGCAAATATATGCGACATATCAAAGCTAATATTGTGCATCTTTATGAAGAATGCACTTATTCAGAGCGATTTTTAAACATTGCAAAGGTATTTTGAAGGTATCAAGCGATCACGAGCTCATGAATATTAATGAGCCCAAACTTTTCGAGACATCTGTCAGACGACTTCCGGCAACAGATGAAAATGTCTTCAAAAAGCGAGTCTTCGGAATCCGGGTCTGACTCGGATTCAGATATATCCTTGCCCGAGTCAGACCCTGAAGAGGAAATGGACCTCGGGGCTGATGGTGAGTACTTTATGAATAATATTCGCCAATTATTTCAGTCAAGAGTCTAAAAAAACTTTTCTAACCTAGCTTTCCGACGAGTTGATATTTTGACAGCTGTCACTGTCAGCAGACGACAGGCATACATATAATCCCTCACATTTAAATAAATGATTATAAATATGCGGTTAGATTCAGGTGATTGATTCAGTTTATGTCTTGATGAAATTTTGTCCAAAGGATACTGTATGGTAGTGCGGTATGGTAAAGCTACAGACGGTGGACAAAAGTGCCTAAAAGTATAAAAAAAAAAAAAATTTACACGGTGAAAGTATTTCCATAGACTTAGATCTACATGTTAATTAACTATATGGTAATTAATTTCCTTAGATAAGAATTTTGTACGATCAAATTCACATTTATCAAGTTTGTGGGGAATCATCTTAGCTACAACCTCGTAAGTTACTTCAATTATTGTTTATTCTTTTGGAAATTTGAGAAGATATGGCATTGTTTGTAGCAGATGAAAGTTTTTAGAATTATGTTTATTGACAGAAATAGTGACAAATTACGTAAAAAGTAGGATACAAACATCACACCGATTAAGAATTCATAAACCATTTTGCACTCTTACATACAAAATATCAAAGGAAACCAAAATACCTCATCTACCACCTACTAGTCCTTTCACAGAGATCACTTTAGGTAGGGATTTTGGTATATTTACTCATTGATGTACCAAGATATCCCATAATAAATGCTGACAAGGGAGAAAATCCTATTGCAAAAATGTAAATGATTGTTAGTATTTAGAAATATCCCATTACTTTATCTGAAAATCCCATTATATAAGGCAATTATTAGGATATTATTCTCCCTTTGACACTCTGCTCCAGGCTGATCCCTGCTTTCATCACCTTCTAGAAAAACTTTAAACATTTATATAATAAACAAAAAAATTGTAAGTGTGTGATGTATTCAAACTCTGACTGCATATATCCTTAGCCTACACTTGTTGACCTGTTTTAAATTGGTGATATAGGCCTATGTGTCATTTTAAAAAAATGTCAGAATTTCTGTCCAGACCTTTTGGGATACAATATTTCCTGAAATGTCACTAACTAAATGTAGTGTTAAAAATATATGTGTTGTGTAATAAGTTTATTTATCATTCTAAATGGAATATATGAAAAATCACATTAAATATTTTTTAAATCTATGAATAAATATCGGAGGTGTGTCAATTTCTGGACCCCCCTTTTCAAATGGTGGACCCCCCCCCCCCCCCCCCCCTTTCAAAATTCCTGGATCCGCCACTGCTGTTACCATTGTGGGAATATATCTTTGTCTTAGCTAAATACTTGTTCACCCACATAGTACATCATGTGTAACCACTTTAGGTGTGAAAATATCTGTTTGGGAATATGTCAGATGAAACATCATTTTTCGAATATTATCTTCAATATCTGGTCACAATTTTTGCAGAAACTGTTTGGTTAATGTTCAAAATTATTGACAAGATGATATGATTAATTTTTACCTGATGTAAAAACTGTTAATATGGAAGGACAAGGAATTCCTTATAAAAACATAGTTATCAGTTATATGAATTAATTACCTTTTATACAAACATTTTTTAAAATGGCGCTAACAGCATGGAAGTCTTTCATTAATTTTAATTAATCAGTTGTTGTTAATTACCAAACAAGTTGTCGTTAAGCTTGCATATTTATATTTTTTATTTGGAAATGAACCTTGTTTCAATACTGACATTAAACTATCAGTTTCCAAATGATTTTAAAAAAAATATTTCGTGGTATTGAAAATCGGACATTTATTGAAAATGACCCATATACAGTCACCTGATTACTTTCAGTGTCAATTCATTAAACAATTCTACATTAATGTGATTACTAAAAACCTTAACTCTAATGTGATAGATTTTGTACATGTGGAATATTTTACTGGAATAAATAATTTGTCAGTTTTCTTTTAGGTGCGTAGGTTTACCCGACAGCACTGTTTATCAGTAAAATATTTCACATGTGAAAAATATATCTCAAGATGAATGTTTAGGCTTTTCGTAATCACATTACTGTAGAAATTTAAGTAGAATTGTTTAATGCATTGACACTGAAAATAATCCTAAGTGTTGACTAAATATCATGCGCAGTCAGAGTTTGACTGCATCATACACTTCCAATTTTACGATTAAACTATAAATGTTGATAGTATTCCCAGAAGCGGATGAAACTAGTAGAAAGTAGTAGAGGTATTTTGGTTTCCTTTGACATTTGGTATGTCCTAAAAAAAGGCCCATAGTTAAAGCTATCTTTCCCAATCCCTGCTGTATACCAGTACAAAATTTATTTCACATGCCTCCAACTGATTCATTAGGCTAATATGTAAAAATAACATTAAATTTCTTGATCAGCTTCCAAACCCTAAGTCAAAAGACTGAGAACTTGAGAATATAGAGTAATAGTAAGTCATTTGTAAATGTAATAGGACAATGGCCTACAGCAATCTGAATCCCTGGTTTTAGTAATATAAATGTGTAGAAATATAAATACATACACCCTACAACATTCATTTATCTCACAAGTTTAACATACATTGGCAATTTCTTTTAAAATGTAACTAAAATCCAAGTGACTGAATGCATGTACAGTTATCACAGGTTTTTAAGTAAGTTTACTAACTTAACAAAGTGTACCTATGACTTCCTCCCATTAAATACCCCATTGACCCAAACCCTGCTCCTTACCCTGTCAAACAAATATTAAATAAATCTTAACCAAACTAGGATTGACACGTCAATACTTAGGTCTTCAAGACTTCTGCTGGACCTTCAGCTCCATGTTTGATAGAAGAATGTCACTTTATTTTGCCTGGAAGTTTAGCTAATTCAGTTTTCCATTTATGATAATCATATAATAATAATAGCACATTCTATACTAGGTTTAACCTTTGAGGGGAATTCACTTATATTTTAAAGTAACATTGTTCATAATACATACACAGCTGTAATACATAACTTTTGTCTTTTAGATGCCACTGATCATCAGCCTACCGGTAATCATCGCGGGCCGATGGTTCGGGGTCCATGGTTCCCAGTGCTGGACACTGAGAACTTCGAGCATTTGCATGGAACTGGCTTCCATGCAGAGTGTGGTCCTGTCAACCCTCCGGGTAATTCAAATTCATAATTCAATACATAGTTATTGTCCAGTGGCATATTAAGTTAAAAGTACAATGTTTATTGATAAAACAACATGCCTTCAAATTAAAGAATTTCCAAAATTAGAGCTTTTGGCTCTTTAGCCCCCACAGTACTAATGATTTATTATCTTAGATTGAAGATCTAAAACAATAGAGCCATTGGCTCTGTAAGCCTTTTGCTTGATATAGGTATTTTATCATACAAACCAAGGGTCACACAAAATGATAACTATAAGTAAGACAAAACAGACCTTATATGAGCTTTGCTCAATTTTGTCCTTTTTGAGTAAAAAATATTAAGTGAAATTATACTTCATTAAATTGAATCTTTAATTAATATAACATGATTTAATAATTTTTTTGTAGGTGTGGAAGAGCTGCCTATTTCCTACTTTGATAGGCAGCTAGGAGTAGGAGACGGAGGTGTTGATTTGTTCGACCTGCTGGTCAGGGAGACAAACAGGTATGCAGAGCAGTACCTGCAGGACCACAGACCAACCGCCCACAGCCGGGTCAGGAGCTGGACTCCTGTCCACCGAGAGGAGGTGAGGGCGTTTCTGGGACTTCTTCTGACCATGGGACTTGTCCGGAAGCCGACCATCGAATCTTATTGGAATGAGGGGATCAGGACATGGATGACCAGGACATCATCATTCGGGGAAGTGATGACGAGGAACCGCTTCCAAGTGAGTATAGTTCGAAATACTGATATTTATGAATTGGACAAACTTTTGATCTGTAAACTATAACAATGTTACTTGTGTTATGGTGAAGTAAAAATTTATAATTTTGAATATTTATTAAAAAAAAATGTACACAAAAAAAGCTACAACTTAATTTTTATTCTTAATCATAAATCGCGAATAATTACTACCAGATTTAATCCTTGTACGATATTGATGATAAAAAAACATCCCCAAGAAAATAGAGCCATGGACTTTGTAGCTCATGACTATTTTATTATATGATGTTGAAACCAAAATAAATTGTTCAAGATAATGCAATTACCCCTCCAAAACTATAAATTTTGTCAAGATGTAGATATTACAGGAAATAGAAACAGTGTACAATTTTTGAATTCATTTATTCTACATCTTGAATATAATAAATCCTTGTTAAATTTTCAGCTTATCATGCGGTTCCTCCACTGCAATGACAATACCACTGCAGTTCCCCGAGGTCATCCAGGATATGATCCTCTCCACAAGATCCGCCCGGTGCTGGATCTTGTGAATGGATCATTCGCACAGAACTATGGGTAAATTATTTTGTAATGTTATATTATTTATATTAAGAGAAAATTTAAGTCATCAGTTGGTACAAATGTAGTAAACGTAATTTGCAGTGAATTCATAATAACAAAATATTTCGACATTGTTATAAAGCTAGTAAATGATTGTCTTGTGTCGAACTCTTTGCTGATTATGTGGATACAGTGTTCAATCTATTGTATATTTCAGGCTGGCCCAAAGTGTCTGTGTGGATGAAAGAATGGTCGGCTTCAAGGGACGAAGTCACTTGGTGCAATATATGGCCCAGAAGAAGTCCCATCGCTGGGGGGTGAAGATGTGGATCCTTGCCGAGGCTGGAACAGGCTACACCCATCAAGTCCGCATCTACCTAGGCAGGACCCTAGGAGGACCACCTGACAAGAAAGGCCTGGGTTACAGTGTGGTCATGGACTTGATGGAGCCCCACCTTGACAAGGGACACCACATCGTCTGTGACAACTACTTTAGCAGTCCTGCCCTCTGTCATGCCTTGTTTGACAGAGGAACGTTCTGTACGGGTGTTGTCACAGTCCGTCGACGAGGGATGCCGAGCTCTTTCGTGGGGAAGGCTCCCCCAAAGGGCTCGACATTTGTCCGGAAGCAGGGACCGCTTTTGGCGGTCCTCTTCTCAGACAGGAAGGTCGTCAGCTTTCTTACTACCATGGGAAGCCCAAGGTAATGTAAAATTTATGAATGTATTTTTAGATAGTATTATTGATTAAATATAATTGTGAAAAACAATTCATTGAAAGTTAGTGGTACATTCTTTAATTATATATCATCAATTCAAAATATACATTCAGATATTATTCCTAAAAATGTGTATACTGCTTCAATTATTTTCAACAATTACATAGTTTCATGACTTGTGTATTTTCAGACCTGAGGCAACAACAAATTCACGGGGCGTTGCCAAGACCCTCCCATCTGTGGTCACTCTCTACAACAGGACGATGGGAGGTGTCGACCTTGGGGATCAACTCATCACTCTTTACGATCCCCAAGTACGCTCCGTGAAGCTGTGGAAGAAGGTCTTAATAAACCTTCTTCTCACAGCATCAGGTAAACAATTTATGAAAATATTCCATTTAATTAGAACAAATTCTGACTGAAAGTAACTGATTATTTTTTCTTAAATGCCATTTATAAAATCAAAATTTGATAAATTTAATTAATGATTATCATTGTTATATTTCTTTATTATATCTATGAAGTAGAATATCATAAAATCTAAAACACAATTACTTGTATTTAATGGTGAGGAAAGAGGATATTTATTTTAAGTAAAAGTGTGACTTTAATCTATCCATTTCTTTTTGTTTCAGTTAATGCCTATCAGGTCTTCATGGCTACCCATGGAAAGACGACCTCCCGTCTGGACTTCCAGACATCCCTCGTCACGTCGCTCGTCGGGACACATCGAGACAGGAAAGCTGCTGGTCGACCCAGGACAGCAGCTCCATCCCGACGACTGACCGGACAACATTTCATTGAGACACTGGCTGGACGGAAAAGGAAATGGTGTGTTCTCTGCAGGCAGAGACAGAGAGACCGTGAAGGTTCCTCTGGCAGAGTCAGGACCTGGTGTCCTATATGTAAAGTTGGACTCTGCAGACACTGTTTCCGGCAGTATCATACAGTCAATCACACTGAGGAGTGAAAAGCTGTATGATCTGTCAGGCTCTTGCTGTTGATGAAATGTGATCTCTGTAAATACAATTCCAAACTTTTAAAATTCAAAAAAATTTTTGATAATGTAAGAAAGTAATTGAAATCATTATTTTAGATATCCATTTGATTGAATCTTTTTTAAATGTAATATTGATATATATGGTATAAAATAATTGAATATTAATAGATTTCATTAATCTAATTATTTTAGTAAATGACATTTCTTCGATAATAAACACATTTCAGCATACTTTCCGTCCAGTCACTGTTGAAGTGCCGCCACCCCCAAATCTTGTGCAATAATTTCATAATTTGTGAAAAGGGTTCTATCAGGGTATTCAGCAGATAAAATTTTCATTCGTTTTAACTTGTAATGCATTTTCACTATTCAAATTGTTCATCAAATCTTAAAATATTGATTAATCAAAATATTTCCATCGGTTCTGTACCTACTGACTTGAGCTCTAATCGTTATGACATAATTATTGTAAACTGGTATGATATTCCCTCAAATTTGTTTTCACAAAGAAATACCCTGATAGAACCCTTTATATTAAGACTGTAAATATTTCAACTCCGGCTATGATGTAGTTGGGGTATATATATTGCTCTGTTTGTCTGTCTTAAAAAATTCCAGAAGAAAAGTCTAAAAGTATAATTCTATGCAAAAAAAAACTGCAAATTTTGCATGAACCTAACCTATATAGATTATTGTATAAATGAATTAAATGGAATTAATTTGGTCAAACTACAAGCAGAGAGTATTTGAGCTGTGCTCACTGTATATACATGTATACATGTATATATATTATTATATGTTTCCTTTTTATTCCTGATGAGCTACAGAGCCAATGGCTCTGTTTTTAGCTCACAAGGCCTAAAAGGCCCAATGGGCTTATGGAATAGAATGATGTCTGGCGTCCATCCATCTGTAAACTTTTTGCTTTTTCGACTTCCTATCCAGAACCAATAACTCAAGAGAGCTGAAACTTTATGTGCATAGTCCTTGTCCAATGGGGATTCTAAATTGTAGATTTGGTGACCCTGTGACCTAAAGACCTATTTTATCTTCTTCTTCAATCTGAAGTGCTCTAGAGAGCTGAAATGTTGTGTACAGACTCTGTAGACAATGGAATTCTAAATTGTAGAACCTATTTTCGACTTCTTTTCGAGTATATAACACTTTATTTCGGTTTTGCAAACAATACAGGTCCTGATGAGCTACAGAGCCCATTGCTCTATTTTTGTAAGTGCGCTGGAAGCATGAATAAATGTTTTTATACATATTCTGTCTTTTGTTTTCAATATTGTTCATTAAGGAGAAAGAACTAAATGCTAATGACCACAAAAGCAACATATTTATTGTTTCTCATCATCATGATGTTGCATTATATATTTTAAACGTTAAATGCATAATTATTTTATTGGAGAATATTCAATGTTTCGCCAAATTTTCTATTTATTTAAAGTTGTGTCTGATTTAAAAGTGGTATGCTGGAAAAAGGAATGGAAATGATAGATATGATCACAGGGATTCAGATTGTGGCAGGCCATAGGCCATTGTCCTATTACATTTTCAAATGACCTAATAACTTCTATTGACTTAGGACATTGAGACTGATCAATAATTATAATTTTATTTCTACATATTAGCTAAATGAATCATGAATATTTATCTTCACCTATCAAAGAGTAATTAATCTGTGAAAGTTTAAAAGTTGACTAAACCTTGGATACAAGTTGCAACATTGAAATATAATTAATATTTTTAGAATAATTTTATTAGATTTAAGTATTTGAAGAGTTTCAGGCCAATGGCCTATTTGCCACTCAGGACATTTAATTGTCTTATTCACATTTATAGGCTTCAAAATCACTGGATTGGTGTGGTCTTTTGTATATAAAAAAATTAAATGCATTATTATGTTATCACCGAAACCATGCTAATTGTTCTAAGACTGATGTGTCTTTCAAGTCATTTAAAAAAGTTGACCTAGTATTTAAATCACAGTCATGTTATCTAGTCAAATCATCTCTCTATTTCATAATGGACATTCTTCATTTTCAAAAATAAGAAAAAGAATTATGTTCTTGCCTTGTGACATGAGTTTTCCCAATTTGGAAAAAATAAAAATGTTAAAGTAGAAGTAAATGTTGATAATCTTGACTTTTCTAATCAAAACATTTTGCCAAAAGAATTCTGTAAACCAAGTATTTAATTGTTGTGCCCTATGAATATAAATATATATATATATATATATATATATATGGCCATTGTGTATATAGTAAACAATCTTCACACAAAAATATAGGCCTATGCAGTATTTGCATTATGTTAAAAATATGTAAATATCAACAAAGATTTCAATTTTAATTGAAAATGAAAATTACTGAATAATATAAGCTGCATGTCATTTTGATTAAAATAAATACATAATAACAATAGAATAACATTACAAACCGTCCAATTCAATATTTAATATCAGAATGTCCGTTCATGGTGTAGGTGGAGATAACTCTAGGCAAGAGGGGCGTTGCCTCAGCAGTTGTCGGACGTCACAAAGGTGGCCAAGACAAGAGCGATTGTGCATTTTCAATAATTTAATTTAGTAGCATGAATGTTAGAAATGAGTAATCCTTACTCTATAAATTGTTTATAGAGACGCAAGTGACACCCGAGAAATAAACATATACAATAGTCATAAATATATATTGTTCGGAGTCCAGATGCATTTCCCGCACTATAGGGGATTCTTAATATTGCCTTATGAATATTTATGAGGCATATGGAACCGCGTGCGCTAAATCGAAAACGAGGCTAAGGCCGCTTCCAAACCCGGAAGTACCATTCACATAGCATTGACAAGTCGGTAGTCTTCTAAATAACACTTACTTTTATTAAAAATAATGATAAAATCACTGGGAAAACTTTCAAGATCGATGCATCTGTCGATTATCTTCAATTACCACCGCCCAGGATACTATTTTACATGCAAGGCGATGTTTTGGAATAATTTACGGTAGGATTTCCTCGTTGTGTTTACCGTCATTTTGAACTGTAAATCTGTCAAACTCGTTGTTGTTTCAGTGCTCTAATTTGAACAAATACGAATGAAAATTTACACCCTACCCATGCATGCCAAGAAATCATTGTATATAGTCACTGGGTGGGAAGAAACTGTTCAAATCTTAGCCATCATTCGGCTAAACGGTCAGCTCTTGTGACATGCCTACGAACTGCAAAGGGGTCATTCAGTGCAACTCACTGTAAACCAACCAAATTGTTGTTTTAAAAAAAAGGATTTTGGAGTGTAAATTGATTCAAATTGTTCATTTGGATATAGTTCAATTACGGTCCAATTAATACAGGTTATTTGAAGTTGAAGCAGTAAAGTAGATATTATAATTCAATAAAATATATATAATCTGGTCTAGTTTTAAACAATATTTTTTTTAGTAAGTATGTCTACATGAGCAAAATAATTTTAAACAATGAACATAGCGTTCTTATTTATATGTAAGAAATACATAAACATATTTAGCAATTAATCTATTATGGCTTTATTTAATTAATGGTTTGAGGAAAGTTATCATGATCAGTCAGTACTCAATGTTATCAATGTGATGAGGATTCTAATTTGTGAGCACATGTAGATATGTGAATAAGCTTTGAAAATTAAACAGATGTTTTAAAAAATATTTCATAAGAAAAGGATTTCTACCTACAAACATACTATAATAGAGCACTTTAATATACTAAACACTACTGGAATTATTCAACTGAAATTGTTAATGATATTTCATGCTGCAACTTCCAAGGTTTAGTCAGCTTTTAAATTTTCACAGATTAATTACTCTAGGTGAAGATAAATATTCATGAATCATTAGACTTACATGAAGAAATAAAATTATAATTATTGATCAGCCCCAATGTCCTAACTCAGTGCTAATGTGATATTATACCCCATATCATACATGGCATGAAGATTTGAATACTCTATGTAGTATGTACCCACCTACCTATTTGCAATCAGGGTCCCTTTTTTACTTTATGAATTATTCTAGAATAATAAATCAGAATAGAAAGCATTCAGTTGGATTGTGTATCTTTTAAAAGTTTTTAAAAAATTAATAAATAAAATAAAAATAATATACATTTGAATAAATTTAAATTTTATTTGTATTTAAAAAAGAGATATACATATATTTCTCAAACATGACCACCACCTCCTTGAGCATAATCTATCATTTATATATTGTGTATTGAAACATGCATATGCATGTGCATTTCACATTACATTTCATCATTATCCAGGATGACATGTTCTTGTTACTTTCAAACATTAACCTCAAATACATTTAATTTAAATTTCTTTTTTGTTGGTTATTGTTTGGTGATGACTATATCTAAGTATATGGTTTAATATTAGCAATTAGCAAATAATTAATTTCCTTTTATTAGTATATATTGTATATGTACATGTATTATATTGTCCTGCTTTTAATTTAACTCCCTCTAAGAACTTGGTGGGCTTTTGTATCTCTGACACAAAAGATTAAATTATGTGCATTTCTACTTCTAATCATGTCCATGTATCATTTGTAGTTTAATCATACAAATACAAATATATTGCTCAAACCTGACCATCACCTCCTCAAGCACAATCTATCATGTATGATTGAGTATTGAAACATCAATGTACATTTCACAATATATTTCAATCATTTTCCAGTATGACATATACTTGGTACTTCCAAACATTAACCTCAATTAATTTATTTTTCATTTCTATTTTGTTGGGTAATAACTATATCTACATGTATGTAAGTGGTTAAAATAATAATTTTCTTATTTAATGTTTGGCCTGCTTTAAATTTTGCTCCCAAAGTCCTGCATGAATAAATTATCAAATAGTACCTATAAATTATAAAGATCAACTTATGTTTAATTGTAGCTTATAACTCAGGCCTTTTTAAAAAAAATTGTTTAAGATATTTCTGGTCATAAAAAAATTATATTTATGATTTAATGTGTCCTGCAGTACATGTGTAAATAATTTTAGTAGATTCTACTGGTGGAAATGCATGGAAATGACTGACAATATTATGATCATAGATTAATAAATATATATTTTTAGTTGTATAGTATATATTAGTTCCTGATTTAATGAATATTTATGATTTATTTGGATGTCTAATTTTCTTGAAAATATTCTGATCATTAGGTCGAAAAGAATTTAAATATATAGGTCTAGTTGCACTTTGCTTTCAATTAATACTGTGTTCATTTTGGGGATGGAACCTTCAAGAGGTTTAGTTACTGCCGTCGGTCATTGATCCACCAATTACAGGTTCCCAACTTAGGGATTATTATAAATTCAATGGAGGTTTATTTTGCCGAATGATTACGAAAAATGGACATTATTAGCCAAAAAAGAAATTCAAATCACCCCGTTTACGGGCCGGGCCGATGACAAAACCAAAACTCTTGAACTTACCACGAGTAAAACTATCCAAAACAAACGTTGTTTGCCGCTAAACCTGAAACAATTACCATTACCATTTGTCATATTTTATTGTCAAAAACGCTTTTATTTTAATCTTGCATCGGTGAAATACGATATAAACAAACCTATTCATTCAGTTCCAGTCGAAAGAAACCGAAACACAAGCGGCATGATTGCGCGAACCAGGAAATAAGAAGCGGCCTTAGCCTCGTTTTCGTTTCTAAAGGTCATAGGTCGTATGCATGCATAAATATTGAGAATCCCCTATTTATAGCGCCAGAGAGCGCGAGCAGTCGCAGCGGGCGGGCGGGCGAGTTGGCCGGTCGCTGCAGTAGTCTAGCGCTCAGTGACAGACTTGGCGAGGCTGTTTCCTTGATCGCGTACGTGTCACACGGTGTGTGTTAAGTAAGCTTTATTATACAAATCATAAATAATAAGATTTTTAAAATTAAAAATAACACTTCTGGTTTACAGTCAAATTTATAAACATTGCTTTCTGAAGATATTTATTAGCTGACAGTGACTTGAATCGAGTCGGTTGTTGGTAAACTCCGGTGATTAATCAGATTGGGGATTTTAAAATAAGCATTACATAGTCAAATAAAACATTGTATTTTTAATTATATGTTAAATATGAAATAGTTCACAAATATCCATGGATTTAACAGATGCAATCGATTTCTCGGCGGACGTAACAACGGTCTTGCAAAATGGCGGAAAAACCATGACGGGCTGAAACAAGGTCATGTATTTAAAAATTGCACTGTTCGATAATCCTGCCCGCTTTATTAAATATGAGTCATCCCTGTCGGCAGTTGAATTGATAAACATTTCGAATTCAGGTGTTAAAATTTTATTTATATGCAAAAAACTTTTTTCAAAATATATTTCATACACTGTGTAAACAATTGTTCGTTTGTCGAAACGTAAACAAAATCGTTTCATGGTAACTCAATCGCTTAACATAATGCTAAAACACGACACGGATAAGCAAAACCGCTCAAAATATATGAAAATGAGGGAAATTAAATAGTTGTTGCCTCATAGAAATTTGGATGTGATAACAAATCAAGGTACGAAATAAATGCCATGTTTGTGAGCTTCATTGAATTCAGACCCAAATGCGCAACGTCAGCGCGCGCCCTCTATTGTGATACAAAGTGTTACATTTTTATAATTTGACCGCGTAGACTTCACAGGCGTCGCAAAAATTATTTATTAATATCAAAATAAAGCCTGTCTCAGGGCTCCAGATAATTATTTTCACCAACGAGTATTTCACTCATCAAAATGAAAAATGAGGAGTAAAATTGCTAGATGAAAAAAGTCAATGGGTATTTCACTCATCAAAATAAAAAGTGAGGAGTAAAATTACTGAATCAAAAAAGCTAAGAGTAATTCCTAATTTCAACGATTATTATCACATTTAGTGTCTTCATCTCGTAGGTGTTCAATTAGTCATTGGTTATTTGGCCAGTGCATTTACCAAAATACACTGTTTCTTCAATATATTTATTTATTTTACCGTCTAAAAACACATATCATGTGCTTTAATTGTACAATATGTTGAATATACTTCTAAAATTGAATGAATCAACTTTCTGTTTCAGTCACTACAAAATGCTATAAAGAAAACCCCATTAAAATTATGAATTTAATCAATTAATTATTTATTAAACATTATTAGACTGACAAACTTCATTCTTGAAAAGTTCATTAATATAATTTGATACATTTAAGTATTCAAAGTAATTTAATGTTTGAATTTTTTTGTAAGCATGGACGTTTCTTCTTGATTTTAATTGTGATTATTTGGCAAAACAAATTTCCTGCCCTGAATTTGTTGTTCTAAATATAAATGGAAACACTTAGTACAGATTTCTGTCTTCAATAACTGAATAGCACATGGTCTGTATCTAATGTAGCTCAAGGATTTTTGTCCAAATATTCACTGACAATTCCGATCTTTAAATGTTTTAATAATAATTTCCCAGGTTATCAACACTAAAATAAGTTTAAACAGATGACAAAACAGTAAACACAGACCACGAGAAAACCGGGTGAAGAGCCTGTCATAACAAATGCCGATAACTGGTTACAGATCAGTGCACGTTTGCGCTATATGATAAACATTCATCAGACGGCGCCTAGTTTAGAGGAATACAAGAGTAGCCTCCCATTCGTTTTGGTTAGCGCTTCCGATAATTTTGATGGACTGTTATTGTTTATCGGCAGTTGTGGCAATTAACATTTAAATGTATATTTTGATACGTTAATAAACAAGTTATTGACAAGTGAAAGGGACGTTTAGTTGACATATGTAGCATGAATTTGTCAGTCCTTTGATCTTGCTAACATAACACTATTTTGACAGTCACGCATGTAAACAAAATCGGACTCGTATTCTGAGAGACTTGTGCGTATCTTTCACTCATTGATTTCATTTTTCATGCGTATATCTGAATTATCAATGCGTATTCTACGCAAATACGCATCTTATCTGGAGCCCTGCTGTCTTTTATAGATTTACACACTGTTTTCAGTTTTTTGTTATGCCCAATATATAAACATCATCATCGTAGTTCCTATGCATTGTCGCTTGTCAGCAAGCCGTGATTTTTAGCGTGTTTGCCGTAAAAAGACAACGCTCTACTTTGGAAGCACTGACAGTCGTCGTTTATAAATAAATATTAAAGTTGTTCACATCTGATAATAGGAAATTAATCTGTGAATCTGACTGTGTAATTTGATGATTTAATTTTGCCGGACAAAAAAGATACAGCCATTTAATGAAAATGTATCAATTTTCATGACGTCACGGCAAATTAATGTGGCAACAGGGATACCCACAACGTTATTAAATGAAGCACTAAGAAGCAATTTTTTGACATTTTGGTCGTTTGTTACCTACCTCTTTAATATTTCCACGTTATTGAGCGGCTTCCCGTTCGTCAAGATAATGGATTGTATAAGACGGGCTTCCATTTCACCTATATACAATTGGGGCAAGGTACGATAAGAATGAGTGACCTATTAACGCAAATGCTAAGATACAAATGGGAATATTTTGACTTTTTCTTCTGAAACTTTATGAACAAATCTTCGAAGTGAAAACTGTTATCCGAAGGACTAAAACACTGATCAGAACACACAGAATCTAAAAGAATCTCTACAATGAAGGATACTATATACCCGTTCCTCCATAACAACAGTGACAGTGGCCATCTTGGAGCACAGGTGAAGTTTAGCGCAGATATGTTGCGCAACAGAGATGAACGACCAGTTTTCCATATGTGCGAACGAAGTGAGCTCCGTTCGCGCACATGGAAAACTGGTCGTTCATCTCTGTTGCGCAGCATATTTGCGCTTAACTTCACCTGTGCTTGGAGTTATTTGCAATTAGACCACAAGCGACGTTCAGCGCAAACATGTTGCGCAACAGAGATGAAATGACCATCCGTATTTGAGGGAAACTGGTCATGCCATCTTTGTTGCGCAACATATTTGCGCTGCAGTTCGTCTGCGTTTATTTGTGGACCACACTATCTGCAGAAGGGAAAAATTCTTATATTTTTTTTGACGATTCTCAACCAAGATAGCCGCTGTCTTTCCTTTCTAAAGGGGGAACATTCGTGGGGAAATGACTATCCGTTATAGTTTCAATCCAAACTATCTTCAATTGTATGCAAACATATATAGTTCAAGATTACAATTAACCACATATCAAGTTTCGTGAACAAATCAACGACCTGAGACCTTAGGGAAAGTAACGGTTAGGGGAGACCGGGGCAGGTTCGTCCCCTTTTCACCAAAATAAATGTAATGGGTTGGCTAAATGACATATCCTTGCGCTAGTTTGTACACGTATTGAGAGACATCTTAACTGTCTTGTAGTAATTGTTCACAATGGCTAATATTATAACTTTTTCCCATAACTATGCTTTCTTGACACTGGGGTTAAAAGCCGAACTTACCCCGCCTTGGGGCAGGTTCGGCTACCCCCAGGGGCAGGTTTGGCCAAAACGGGGCATGTTCGGCCCTAATCAGTTAAAATAGAGGCAACAGCTGACTATTTAATATAGATTATTCTCGTATATTTCCGATAAAAGACGACATATCATTGCTTTGTATAGATATAGTTTATTATCATGTAGATTCAGTATTCATTTTATGAATTAAGAATTGATGTGCAGGGCCGAACGTATCCCAAGAAAGAAACAGATCTGATTATACAATCGACTGAAATGTGAACTAATTACCGCTCCCTTCTCGTTATTAATAAATAATGTTTTAAAAAACAGTACCATGAACAAATATGCATATTTGTTAGTAGCACAAAGGAGAACTGAGTCAAAATTCCCAATGAACATCAATCACAGTTATGATATATATTGTGGAATATGACAATATCTTTAAGTAATGTATAACTGGTGTAAGGGAGATAACCCCACTTTCAGTAATGTTCATTAGCGGTATGTAACAAGGTCCGCAAGGGGAGTAACTCGGTTGTTGTTACGAGTTCCAAGATGGCGACTCATGTACATGTGTTCAAAATGAAGAATAAACCAATATTCAACACGTGGTGGAGATCTAAAACGGTCCAAAAATGAGCCAAATTAAACTTGAACATTTCCGTGGTTTGCCACACGAAGATGGCGCGACCTGGTTGCGTAAATTTGAAGCGTGGGCGGCAATTCAGCGGTATCGGGATGATCAATACGGATCGGTCATGTTGTTATGTTTAGAAGACGCCGCTTTGCAATGGTTTCTAGATTTGCCTGATCACATTAAGCACAGTAGAGACAGACTTTTTTACCAGTTTAATGAACACTTTGTGCGAGGTCAAAGTACATGGCTTCTTGAACAACAGTTGTGGGATCGTACAATGCATGATGATGAACCGCTTGAATCGTACATTACAGACATTCAACAGAAAAGCTCACGTTTAAATAAGACAGATCATGACAAACTCTCCTTATTTATCAGAGGTTTGAAACCTATCTTACGTGGACCTGTCATTCAACACAGACCTGCCACATTCACAGATGCAATTCAACATGCACGTTTGGTACATGAAAGTCAAGTGTTGGCACAACCAAGTCACACACACTCATTCCCAGAGAAATATGCCATAGATGCACTTACATCAGAAGTGTCAGCTTTGAAAGATCAATTAAAAACTTTGTCCGTTGATAGGCCACCGTCTATAGCTGCGGTATCAACAACAGTATGCCAGTTGTGCAGTAAAACAGGACATGAAGCCAGACAGTGTTACTGATACACAAGAAAGACAAAGCAAAACAAACCTCAGGGGTTAAAGTGTTATCAATGTGGTGGATTCAATCATATGGCCAAACACTGTTTGTCAGAGAAAAAGTCCCGTAGCGGTTCCGATAATCAGCCAAACTAGACCACTCTAGTGATGAGACCCCGCTCGCTGGAGATTTGAATGGAGGGGAGAGAAGGTTAATAGGTTCTTTGAGCACACAATGTAGCCTATTGAGAAACTATGTACAAGTGACTGTAAATAAGTTGAAATTGTTTGCATTATTGGACAGTGGTGCAGATTTTTGTGTGATTAATGATGAGACATTCACAAAGTTAGGAGGTTCATTAAATGAAAAGTTTGACAACAAGTTTATTGTGACAGCTAATAATGAACAAGTTAGTGTGATCGGCAGTGGCTATCTTCGTCTCACTATCGCCGGTTTTCAAATAAACATTTTGTGGAATGTTGTGGTTGGTCTTAAACCTGAAATTCTTCTTGGCTTTGATTTCTTGAGAGACAATAATGTGAAAGTTAGGAAAAAGTCTGATGGACTGCTGGTGCGGTATCGAATCCATGTTAATCGGCTAAAACATGGACTTCTGCGAGTTGACGGCCCAGAGGACCCGACACCTCGAGTTGACGGCCCAGAGGACCCGACACCTCCGGTCAACATAGACAGTGTGGAACCTGCCATCCTAGGTGTCGATGAGTTGGTGGAGTCAAACAATCAGAGTGGTTCGACAGAATCAAAGGATGACAATGAGCCGAGTGATGACACTCAATATGAGATTGAGAAAATACTCAGAAAAAAATTTCTGAACTCTACATGGCAGTACCGGGTGAAATGGTTAGGCTATACTAACAAAGACAATTCCTGGGTGCCTTTCAATGACTTGACACCAGCTTGCCAGCAACTTGTCAAGTCGTTACACGACAAGTTGCCAACTGACAAGAAAAGTCGAAAAAAATTACTTTAGTGACAATGTAAGAATATATCTAGTGTATTGTGTAACTGCCAGACTTGACATGTGTATTGAATTCTGATTGGATGCATACTTTTGATATTACTATAATACACTTGTTTCATGGTTTAAATCTATTAGCATTTTTTCTGCTACAGTAGTGAAGATTTCTACTTGTGAAATGTATAAATTTGTTCAATAACCTTCACTGATGTATTTTGCATACTTGTTTTGACAATACCTCATTTGTGCTAATGATATGGTCACTGTCACTGTACTATAAGGTGAAGTTATTTTTTATAGAGTTAATCTTTGAATTTTGTAGTTTCAACATTTATAAACAAGAGTTAAATGTTTAATTGGTACCATGTTTGAATGATAAATGTTTTCTCTCATGATTTGAAGCATAAGTATATTTCACGCCTAAGGCTATAATTACATATATATGTAGATTACACGGCAATGGTAATTTTGCTTCAGACTACTGAGACTAGGATGTTAAGTGGTTATGAAAGTGAGCAAAACCACAGAGTTTTTTTTGTCTTCTCATGTTTATAGACTATTTTAGCTTTTCAGAGTCTTTATCTAGAAGCAGTAACTAGCTTGGATATTGTTTAATACACATTGTACTCTCATAGAGTGTGTGAGTATTATAAATCCTAACAGTCATGCCTCATTCACGGATAATGTAATTTTGAATCAGTGCTAATTTTACATTTTCATGTAAATTTTAAGTTTGCTTTTTCTCTATGTGTTGAGAGTTGAATTTAATGTTAAATAGTTCATGTTGAAATTTTTCTTTACAGTTTGAAAATGTTCCTACTTCTTAAGTCAGGTATATAAATGTTGAATATTTGTGTAATGTAATGTACACATATTATTTCATGTTTCACCATTACTCCTTTGGGTTTTCCAAATTAGTAAATTCTCATTCATTAATATGTAAATGTTTTGATGCCTATTCTGTTGTGATACTGATCACATCACTTCAGAGTAGTAACTGAAACTTTCTTCTACTAATTAAGTTAATGTATATGTTCCCTTGGATGAATTTGATCACTTATCCTTGAGTATAGACCTTTCCACGGCCTGTTTCATGGGCGCAGCCATTTTGTGGCAGCCATTAAGCGGCTGCAACGTTAAACTAGCCTATGTAATTTGCAACGCTGCGGCAATCAAGTATGACGTAATCAAGGATAGACGGTGCCTAGTCAACGCTTACGCTGTATAAAAGACGTCAAACTTACTGACCAAATAATGATTCATTTTTAAGATTTCTGATGTCATATTTGCGACAAACAGTGCAAACAACGATCCATGAGTAATAAATTGAAGAAATTAACAGATAATAACAGTTTTGTGTGTTGTTTGATGTAAATCGGCGATATCAAAGCGCACGGAAACTTAGGGTATTTGAATGGAGGCGAATATCACTTGAACGTAGTTTTGAACTAAAGCTTACTTGTATTATCTGTGGAAATAGTTTGGGTTTTTTTGTCTTTGTAGTTAAAGAATTGTTAATAGTTACAAATACATTGGCCTGTCCACACATCTTGACTATTCAAGATTATCTGAACCAAATGTACATAGACTTACGTGTTAGTTAGCTGTTGCGAAAATAATTTTCATAAATTAAATAAAGGTCCCATTGCTGTCATATTTTGCGGACATATTGGTAATCATCTCAGCTACAGGCACATAACTACCTATCAATTCATTTATTTTCGAATGACACTTGTTTAAACATCGCATATACAATTTTGATTCCAATGTCCGATTGACGGCCATGTTTAATCTAATCGGTATGTTGTATGTGTTGTTTGATAAGAGGTGGGTTTCTTAATAATTGTCAGAACATATTATGGAAATTGTGTATCTGTAGCTGAGATGATTTCCTATATTTTGGTAACGATTTCAAAATTAATCGACAAACAATATATTCATGAAAATTATTCTCGCAACAGCTAATTACACGTAAGTCTATATGGGAATTACGTTACATGTACGTAATAATATGGACACCTGCTGTATAAACTTTTGTACGTATGTTATTTTATTAGAACAGAATGAAATACTATATATTTGTAAATTTGTTGTATGTACTGTCAAGATTTACTGTAGATGGTTTTTTTTATATGATCTGTAAATATGTGTTTTCCTTCACTCACTCACCTACCTCGAGTAATACCAAAGTCCGAAATATGCATGAACTACAAAACATGAATTAACCTAATTGTTCAAGTATAGTATGTTAAATATTATTTTGCACACTAGCAATGTAGGAAGATGAAGCATATTTGGATGAATGCACCACTTATGAAAATACCGGCTTTCACCCGTCACCCGTCACCCGTCACTCGTCACCCGTCACCCGTCACCCGTCACTGGATGAGAGAAAGTGATGCGTTTGTGGTCAGAACTAAAAAAGTATTCACTTTCAAAACGTTAAGCAAAGGGGAAAACGCAAGTTTTTAAAAACTCTTTTTAATCGTCAAATGTATGTATATAACAGAAATTCAAAGTACTCTCTTGAAAATTGATGTAGTTTTAAAAAAATCCAAATCTCATTGTAACACATACATCTGTTTCTTATACCATGAATTGAATCGGGGCTAAATGATTCATTACCATTTCAAATCATAAATGAAATGTAGGGTAACAGTTTGAGAAAAAATGAATTTTTATTAATTGTATTTTGCAAAAATATATTATCTTTACATTAGAAACCCAGTTGGACCAGAACAACATTTTCTCTTTCAGAAGATATGTAATATGTGGAAATATATTAAGAACTTTTATTTTAAAAAATAAGTTTGTCCATAACTTATTAAGACCTTTTGCGGAACTGCATGCTGATTCACCAGTTTAACATGCCCTAATTTCGTAATTAACAAGTATCCGATGAAACATTGCATTTTTGGAAGCAGTAAACAGTCAGGATTAAATTGATATATTGTTTCTGCCTTCACCCAAAACTTGGACTTAAAGTTATTTTAGAGACAAGCTATAGCTTTCGACCCATGCCCTAACGTAAAACGTCATTTTGCAGCCGCTTAATGGCGGACGACAGTAGCGCCACCACAAAGGGGGGTAACTGAGAGCGTCGTGACGCACTGCTCCGTGGAGAGGTCTATATGTACATTATCTATTTCTCTAAATTCATTCGAGTGGTACTCATCTTTGTAAGGAGGGAGTGATGTGGAATATGACAATATCTTTAAGTAATGTATAACTGGTGTAAGGGAGATAACCCCACTTTCAGTAATGTTCATTAGCGGTATGTAACAAGGTCCGCAAGGGGAGTAACTCGGTTGTTGTTACGAGTTCCAAGATGGCGACTCATGTACATGTGTTCAAAATGAAGAATAAACCAATATTCAACAATATGTATCCAAAAGTGCCCCGGCCGTCAGTAGGGGCCGAACGTGCCCCAGACCCACATGTCCCCTTTATGTTATCTCTGCGATAATACACAGCCACCATACTCACATTACATAATCATTTCATATACCCCTTGCTATG
Organism: Gibbula magus; assembly: GCA_936450465.1. NCBI lineage: Eukaryota > Metazoa > Mollusca > Gastropoda > Trochida > Trochidae > Gibbula > Gibbula magus. The sequence continues at coordinate 42,682,439 of OW388298.1, forward strand.
TTGGTTCACCTCCATTGAGGAACACAAACATAAGTACAGGCAATATTTGTCAAAAACAAACTGAATTGAAGGGGGAAATATTACTCTACTGAATGAAAAACGGTTTTTCTTTCACAGATCGCAAATAACATGTGGAACCACCACCATTTGGTTATGTGTACATGAGTTAGGTCACGTGGTTGCTTGGGAATCACCAACTGAAGTTAAAGTGACCACCTAACAAAAATTACAGAGAAAAGACGAACGTGCCCCGGAGCCGAACCTGCCCCGGTCTCCCCCTGTAGGTCAGGCATAAGTTATACACGCCTAGAATTTGCTTTTGGGGAATTAGCTTCGGGATCCGTTGCAACACCTTGAATGAAGCAGAAGGAAGGGTCAGTTTCAGCGAGTCTTTAATTATGATGTAGAAATCATACAAATACAACCATTCAAAAGCAAATAAACATTATGACAAACAAACATAATTGAACAATTGATATATGCATTATACATGAATGAAGCATATATTTTCAAATGTTACACCTGTATGTGAACTAAATATACCGGAGGTAATGTGTTCAAATATACAGTAAATATATGATATATTTATTCTGTTGTTATCATTTCGTGACTAATAATAATACAAATGTTGCAACTTGTATGTGAACTAAATATACCGTAGGTGACGTGTTCAAATGTACAGTTAAGCCATGATATATTTCTTCTGCTTTTATCACTTCGTGACTAGTATTTCTACAGTCAAATATAATGCCATTGGAAATATAAGATTGGAAATCTATTGAGTGATGTATAAATGTTATGAATTAACAAATATTACTAAATATACCGTAGGTTACGTGTTCAAATATACAGTAAAGACATAATACATTTCTTCTGCTATTATTACTTCGTGACTAGTATTTCTATAGTCAAATATAATGCCATTGGAAATATAAGATTGGAAACCTAATGAATGATGTATAAATGTTATGAATTAACAAATATTACTAAATATACCGTAGGTCACGTGTTCAAATATACAGTAAAGACATAATATATTTCTTCTGCTATTATTACTTCGTGACTAGTATTTCTACAGTCGAATATACTCACGTGCAAAAGAAACGTCCCCATACAAAATACAAGATATTTCAATCGACGGGCGATAAATGCGACTGAGACAGCGTTACATCATGTCTTCAGAACCGAACAATACTAATATGAATTTTCAAAACATTATCTATTCATAACTCTGAGAAACACAAGTTTTAAGAAATGGTCGTTTTGGAATCTCCTTAACTATAGACGAGATAGAAGCCTCAAAAAGCCAGTTTTGGCTTGTTCTGTGACGTCCTACAGTAATGACGCGTCAACAAATTTAAATCAAAGAAGGTTATTTATGTCGAGGATATATTTAATTAATTAAAGTTCTACTTTTTCAATGTTTTAAACTTATAGCAATAGCAAATTTAAAAAAAAAATTTGTATTACCCCATGTGAATTTGAACAGATGTAAAAATAAAAGAAGCATACTCTGATGTATGAAATTGTGAATACTTCTATACAAAACATGTGGCTACCAAATACATTCAAAATCTACTTTCTCCGACATCAATATTTCATTTTATACTGTTTTTAAAATGTGGGGACGTTTCTTTTGCACGTGAGTTTAATACCATTGGAAATATAAGATTGGAAACCCAATAAGTGACGATAAATGTTTGGTATATACAAGCTATGTGTGAACCATAATTTTTCTGAAGCCGAGAAAACCAGGCCTACTAGAACAGAGGTTGTGATCAGAAAATTTAAGGGAGTGTCCTCTTTAGGACAATAATGCCCGAGCAGCAATTTTAAACAGTATGACGCTTTGTCTAAAGGTTTTAATTTATTTATTAAAAAAAAATTCTTAGCAAAATAAATATTTCATTAAATATTGGAAGTTGAAGTGGGTATTTAAGATGCCCTCCAACATCAGAATAATAGGTTAAGTTTCAGATTCACAGATTTGGGTTACCAATGGTTAATAGCGGACATTTAGAAGATTATAAATGCTGGTACTCCATTTATAACTGATCTAAAAGTTATCTATAACGGGAAGTGACGACCTCACGTGTCAGTCACGTGACATCAACGGACGATACCGTAATTAATTACCGGGACTACCGAATAGAGTAATCCCTATTTCCGGATATCCCGACAAGCCTACCTATTACTTAGACATAAGAATTGTTTAGAATAGTCCTATATAAGTGCATGTGGGAGGTTTGATATCGGGACAATGACAGGAAACAGCAGTTATTCTTGTTAAGATGTTTTTGAATATCTCGAAATGGAAAACGATCTGTGCGAATGTCGGAGACCGTCGCTGAATTAAGAATATGCACACTGGCTGTTTTTGTTTCATTCATTTTAATTTGTTAAAACATTAATACAAACTTAAAATGAAATATGTAAAAAAAAGTGTTGCAATTGAATGTTTCAATTTTTTAAAACTTGCCTAATAGTAGATTTTTAAGATGATAGAGCGTGTCAATCCTTTAAAGTTGTGTCAAAACAAAAAAGAAGATTTGTAAAAATGTCGTAAAAAGCTTTCTATTATGTTACTTGTCTTTCAAATGTGAACAAAAATAAATAAACATATTTTTAATAATATAATTGTTTAATCATTTGAACTCAATTACACGGGTTTGTAGTTTTCAAGTATACATAGAAACAAGTTGTAAAAAAATATTTCGATGGCCCACTTAATTTATGTTAAAAGTTTTAATACAAACGTAAAAGAAAAAGTATATAGTTTGTAAAACATACAATGTTTTAATTTTTTAAACGTGTCTAACAAACATTTTGATACAAACATAAGCAGAAATGATATATACATTATTTTATAAAACATTATTATATTATTGTTTGTATTGTAAAAAAGTTTTGATACAAACATAAAAGACAAAAGAAATATGTCATAACATTTTTTCATTATTATTTGAACTTGTCTGTGAAATGTTTTTGTCACAAAAGTGAACAAAACTAACTAAATATATATAAGTATGATTCATTATTATGTCGAGGCGAAATGGTCGTGTGGTAAGCTGTTGGTACGGTCAGTGCTGGTGATAGTTGCCTTACTCGGAGGGTGTGGGTTCGAATCCTGCATGGGACTTGGCCCGAAAAAGTACAAGAATTTGTACTATTGAAGGTAGTGTTATCCCAAATATAACAATTTTATATTTCTTCACTATCGAAATGGCAAGTATTTGTTTAGTGAACTTCAGATTGAGAGGTTTAAAGAGGCTGTAGCACGTTTTTTGCAAATTTATTTTTTCAAATGTCCTATTTATAATGATAGTTTGTGTCATTTAAATTTACTTTAGAGTGTAAAACATCTTATTACACAAACCAATTATCCGTAGTAGTAATAATGGTGTTGCGTATAAAGCAAAAACTGCATGGCGGTCATTCTATTGTGAACATATTGTATTATTTCGAAAGACAAAAACGATTCCAATGGCTTTACTGAGCCATGTACACTCATTTTCAACTTGATTTTCCGAAGAGAGAAGGATGTTGTACTATTGTTGAAATTATTTTTCACATACATTTCATCGGCTTATTTGAGCGAAAGTAGTAATGCTCCTTTAACAGAAAACTATGAACATATAAGACTTTTAAACGTGATATAGATGCGAAAAATATTTTAATGTCAACATGCCAAGGAAACACAAATGCGCTATCGAAGTTGAAGAAATAGACTGGCCGACGTGAGTATGTATGTATGTATGTACAAGCGCACATTTGTTGAAACATAAAAACAATGAGAATTGAAGCCATTCATCGGCGCTGCGAGTGGGGAAAACTTAGCTACGGCCTAACATCAAATTGTTTATTAGTTTTATGATACATTATGTGTTACTATGTGAATGTTCTATAGGTGTATATGTTTTATTATTACAAAAAAAATTAAATTGGGTTAAATATAGCGTGTTTTCATTTCATGAAATGTCAAGAATCCAAGATGGCGGATGCTGTCGATAGATCGGTGATAGAACTTTCCCTTTAAAGGGGTTAGCCGTGCATGAGCCTAATCCGGTATGAGTAGTCCGTGCGCTAACGAGCTAAGCTACGGATCACTGCACAGACCGCGAGTGGAGGGGGATTTAGGACTCGCTTCTCGTTAGGGGTTTCCCCTTCGTTAGTTAATTCGAAATTGGAATCGTATGTTGTTTACAAATCCAACAGTGATGGCAAGCGTAGACAGACAGACAGATAGTTTATTTTGGTCTCACCTCGTACAATGCAAATAAAAATACATGTAAATATAAACATAAAATACATTGCCGAGCCACCAATTTAGGGTTATGAGAGACACACAGTAAAAACTAAAACCAATATTATATATACAATAACTTACATAAAAGTATTTACATATCATTGTATAAAATACCCCTTACCGGGATACTGTTTGGAGAGTTATGCAGTTGTGGGACAAATCGAGTGGCTTGCGTGAACAGATGCGAAATCATTGAAACAAGCCCAGGGAAAGAGGTTTGTTTTTACGTGGATCTAGTTACGTGTTTATCATGTTTATAAAATTTATCTCAATACACTACACCAAAATGTATTATTATCCATACACTTACATGTATTTTAGTGTAGCATAAATACTCTCACGAAATGAGTTCTGTTTGTACTTTTTTCAAATTTGGCTTATGTCTTAGGAATTGTCCTACTGACGGTTGTAATATTGAGGTAAAGTGATAAGGTATACTTCTTCAATGATATTCTTATCCCAAAAAATATATTTGATACATTATTTACGAAAGGTATATTGAGCCTACATAGAATTTGATGTAGTTTCTTACTCATCAGAATATTAACATTGCAAAGTATGTACTTCAAGTTAAAACTAATTCATATTAGTTTTCCCTCATTCTGAAGAATTCCCTCATTGTCCTCACATCGTGGCTTGTGCATTTATACACGAGAACGAGTAAAATGTCTTATATTTGATACATTTTTAAAACCAGATATATATTTATAATAGAGTTCACACGTATAATTAATAGGTTAAAATGATACTTGTATAAAGTGTATTACATTACATTGATATAGACAGATAAAATAATGCTTTATTCATTTCAGTTATATATAATAGTCATTCTGGGGTAGACAGCAGGAGCAGGTCATCTTCCGTAGCACCGATGTCGACATCCTCACCAATAGTTGCCCTAAGGAGAAGAATAGGAGAATTCCTGAGAAGTTTAGTCATACATGTACATATATAAATAATTTCATAAAATTATCATCAGCAGAACAAATAAATGTTTACTTATTTCGTAAGTATCAACCAATCAATATCTGATAGAGTTCTTCAATACACACACAGTAAATGGTATTTCAGATATCTTACTCAACCTTCCTTTCATGCATGAATAGACAAGTACCTTTAGTGAACTGTGTTATGTTTTGCAATCTACCAGCCTGCCACAAAGCAATAAATCACACTCAGAACGGAAACGATAATAAACTTATGTAATAGACAGATCATGTACATGACTAATTACACCTCAACAGATATTACACGGTACTTACAAGGTCTGGTCCAAACAACCGCTGTAATCTCCTCCTTCGTCCATCATTGCAGTTGACGAGCTGGAATAAACAAGATAATTAGCAACATGTACTTGTCAATGATCAGATCGCTTGATCGATCTGAAAGCTTGAATTCACTCAGCTATAACATTTCATTCATACACTGGACACGGACTACTGAATTGCTAATTGAAATGCTAATCGCATGTGATCTTCAAATCGGTCACGAGTCAGTCAGTTATCGATTTATATTCCAAAATGGCATTATGTACATGTGTATCCTTTTTATGTAACATTGTTATACCATTATTCAGATACAGCAGTAGAAAACCCATTCACTTACCCTCTGTCGTCCTGTTGAACATCGAGTTCAATCAGTTCATCAGCATAAGAAAGGCGACTTGGTTCCAAATCTAAAGGTGCTGACATAAGACCAGCTTCTGAAAACATATATAACTGCAATTGTAAACAACTCTATTTATCCAAATGCGTTCTACACTTATAAAAAAAATTTTTTTTGAACTGAATAACTATTGGACACTGCTTATGATGGAGAAATGCAAAAGTACTATGTACTGCTTATGAAGTTATCAAACCACACTTCTCGTCAAGTGTCAAATCTTTGAGTTTATCCTTTGAGATTATCCACTTCACTAAAACAACACAAATAATTAGAGGCCAGATGGGTTAGAATTGATTGATTATTGGTATATAAAGCCAGTAAAAGAGGATAACACTGACCCTAACGGTCAACCAAAACAACAAATAATTCATAAAATTACTCTATCAAAACTAATAATAACCTCCAATATGACAAGTTGAATTTGCAAGTACATTTAATTAGTTAGTTTAGGTTTGGATATGATAGCATGTGGTTTTCACAAATATATTGTATATTACCTTACTTTCAAGTCTAAAAAATGTGAATAAATAGGAACAAGATTTGTCAACTTGTAATTACCTGAAGCAGTGGATAAGCAGTTTGTCCCCCTGACTGGCGTGTGTCGCGGCGACAGGCGTGGACACGACAACACCTGAGGGCGGGGGGAAATCATCATCTGACAGGACAGGTGGTGGTGATTGTCTACAAAAAAACACAGTACAATGTTCAGTCATATATGCAGTATTTCAAATGTAGATACACACATAAATAACTGAGAAGGCAGTCAGTTAGTCAGTTGACCAAAACTTCTGCATGGGAATTATGTATGATATAAGGTTACATATTACTTGTGGATTGTATGACAGAATGCCTTCAAAAACCTGCAGTCAATCATGTACAGTTACGGTCATAATTTATGTAATCATTTCTTGTAGGTGGCGTAAACGTTCAGCTACATGTAAGTTTTTAGTAACGTTATTATTCATTTTCACATAATTACAGGAATGTCATAAAAGGAACGGTTCGATTCCCTAAAATGTCAGTGGTCTATTGTAAGAAACAGAGTAATAATTAGCGACGTGGACCTACCTGCATTGACAAAATTTGTCGTGTATATCAAGCAAATGTTCCGCTAAGGCCCTGGGATTTTCTCGACGACGATCGGCTAAAATGCTCCATCTTGGAAACAGATCACCTATGTTTATTTTCGTGGCATCTCTTCTTCTGTACCTCTCCCGATCACTTCGCTTTCTTGCAGAGTCTGACAGTGCTTTTCTTCCCATATTGTCTTGAGATTGACAAGTCACAAATGACTTCATGTTATAAATACATTTTCTCACTGAGTGTGACTTTTATTCTGATCTGAGGTATAATTTATGGCAGGATATTTCTCTTGTTAACCCTTTCTTTACACAGTTGTCAAAAACAGCCCAATCTGTATTCATATTACGCAATGAGAGGTTTGTGAAGCCTCTTGCCGCTCTAGTATTAAAAATGTATAATCGGCGAAAACATGCAATCAGCACCCTCAATATATAGCTATCATAACACTATCATCTCCTGTTCATGTTTGTGTTGTAACGTGCAACATTTATTTTTATATATGCATATTTTAGACATTTAAGTGTCTCATAGGCCGTATGGCCGGGTGGTACTTTATTTTATTGAATGTATTGATGTGTTTCTTTTAATGGATATATATATTGTACCACGTGACACAGAAATAAAAAAAATTTCTTCTTCTTCCTCTATATACACTTTGTTTGTCACCTAGATTGGCTTGAGTTGAAAGTATTTAGAAATAAAAACAACTCACTGTCAGAGTAAGACAACTCAATAAATCATGATAACTTAATCTGCAGCAAATCCTTCTAATCGTTGCCGCCTTGAAGAATTTGGCTGTAAACACAAATCAATCAGTGAGTTAACTCAATCGGCCGTGATTACATAAACCGGTTTACAGCTTCTAGATCTGGTTCGCTCAGAGTTCAAAGCTCCGCACAGCGTTGTTTTGATAACAGTGCAGAGAGCCTTTAGGCTGTCTCGCTCTCGCCTAAAACCGCTCATTAAGATAAACCGGAGACTCACGTTTTTGATCCACGGCTAATCCCTTTAAATCTGCAAAATAGTTCGGGAATCAGGATATGAACTAAGAAACATCCGGACGATATGAGTTCGTATCCCGATATAATTTATACACTATTTTCCAACTGTTATACCTCTGAAAACTGTCTGTTTTAATCAGACTGGGCGTTAGCCAATCTCTAAAGTTGTCTATACCAAAATGATATCTTCCTGGGCAAGATTGATCACAGGAAACAATCAAAGCTATCAAACTTATTACT